>JAIOJX010000032.1:208697438-209989938 GCA_022376925.1 Tragulus kanchil | reverse complement strand
ATAATTAACTCGTGCCTGTATCTAAATGCATAGCACATCTAGTTGGTTTTTTCTTAAAGTATTAAATCTTGTATTAAAAATGGCAGATGGCAGAAGCTATTATGGTACCTGGATTTCGGTGTTTTCGTTTTTTTTTAAATAATCTCCAATTCTTTTTTTTTAAATTTAATATTTATTTGGCTGCATTGGGTCTTAGTTGAGGCACGTGAGCTTCATCACCTTATGGTATGTGGGCTCTCAGTTCCCTGACCAGGGATCAAACCTGTGTCCCCGGCTTTGGCAGGCAGGTTCTTAACCACTAGACCACCAGAGAAGTCCCAGTGGTGTTTTAGTTTTAAACTGTTTATAACAGAAGAAATTATTGGCATAATTATTGGTACCCTTTAGGGAAGCCAAAGTGAGGAGATAAGTTGGGCTTTTTGTATATTGGTAGAGATATTACCAATATAGAGATACCATGTTTCTTGTACATGTTTTATTATGCAACTCTGATTAGATGTTATCATAGTTGTTTATAAATGTCTTCGGTACTAGGTAGTGAACCTGAGCACAGTGGCTCTAGCGTAGTCATTGTGTTTCTTTGGTATTAGGTAGTGAACTTGAACACAGTGGCCCTAGCACAGTCATTGTTATACTTTGGTACTAAGTAGTGAGCCTGAACACAGTGGCCCTAGCATAGTCATTGTTATCCTTTGGTACTGAGTAGTGAACCTGAACACAGTGGCCCTAGCACAGTCATTGTTATACTTTGGTACTAAGTAGTGAACCTGAACACAGTGGCCCTAGTGTAGTCACTGTCATCATTCTTTCCTTCAGGCCACTGCTACTCTTCTCCTCTGTATCTTCTAGTCTCCATTCTCTGCCCCCCCCCCCCCTTTTTTTAACTGTCCCTTACATCCTTCTCTTTCCTTTTGTCACTTATCTTCCTTAAGATATTTTAGCGTCTGATGGTATTTAAGTCATTTTGCTTCACTGGCCCATTTCAGTTTCATAGTAGACGTCTGTAAAGAACTGACATTATGATACTTGTTACCAGGAAACGTAAGTACAAGGTGAAAGCAGTAGTTGCCATAGGAGTGGTACAGAAAAGGGGCCAATGATTTCAGAGGAGAAAATAAATGTTTCCAGCTAAAGAGACAGCAGGACTTCATGAAGGAAATGGCCTTGCCTGATTGCCCTTTAGTTGGAAGTAATTTTTTTTTCTTTGATATCCAAAGTTGTTCCCGGACTTTCATTTGGCCCTTCTCAAAGAGAAGAAATACTGACCATTTTAGTTTGTGCAAACCTATTCAGGAAAAACTTCACTTCTGAATATATGCGGATATAATTATTTTTCTTAATTTTTTTCTTTTCTAAATGTGTTTATTTTTAAAAAGTTAGCAGATGAAGGAAAGCAGCAAGAAGAGAATAAAAATCATCTATAATGTCATCAAAAAGTTTTTCAACAAAGAGACTTTAGTGTGCTTGCTCTTTGGAACTTGATCCTCCTTACTGACTGTATCATGAATGTTAATACTGTTAAGTGTTTTCCTACTGTGGCATTTTGGGAACTGCATTGTACAAATTATACAAATATAACATTATATAAATATAACTCCATTATATTTCGGGGGAGAGAATAAACTTTAAATAATACAGAAAAGCGTAAAGAATAAAATATAACCACTCATTGTTCCTGTTAAGGTTGCTTTTGGTCACCAAGTAATAGAACTCAACTAATTAGGTGACTTAAAGAAATAGAAGATGATGTTTGTCACTTAAGTTTAGAGCTGGTTATATAGGATTTGTTCAGCAGCTAAATATTAGAGCATTGGGTTGGAATTTCCCAAGTACTTTTGGCTTTCCCTTAGAGTTGCAGGGTGAGCAGAGCAGTTTCAATTTTGATCCTGTTGAAAAGTGGAGAAGCAGATGACAGTGTGGGGCAGAGTTGTCCTTGGTCATCATCTTCTCAGACACGGGAAGGACTTTTTTAACTGTCCCTTACATCCTTCTCTTTCCTTTTGTCACTTATCTTCCTTAAGATATTTTAGCGTCTGATGGTATTTAAGTCATTTTGCTTCACTGGCCCATTTCAGTTTCATAGTAGACGTCTGTAAAGAACTGACATTATGATACTTGTTACCAGGAAACGTAAGTACAAGGTGAAAGCAGTAGTTGCCATAGGAGTGGTACAGAAAAGGGGCCAATGATTTCAGAGGAGAAAATAAATGTTTCCAGCTAAAGAGACAGCAGGACTTCATGAAGGAAATGGCCTTGCCTGATTGCCCTTTAGTTGGAAGTAATTTTTTTTTCTTTGATATCCAAAGTTGTTCCCGGACTTTCATTTGGCCCTTCTCAAAGAGAAGAAATACTGACCATTTTAGTTTGTGCAAACCTATTCAGGAAAAACTTCACTTCTGAATTTTGCGGATATAATTATTTTTCTTAATTTTTTTCTTTTCTAAATGTGTTTATTTTTAAAAAGTTAGCAGATGAAGGAAAGCAGCAAGAAGAGAATAAAAATCATCTATAATGTCATCAAAAAGTTTTTCAACAAAGAGACTTTAGTGTGCTTGCTCTTTGGAACTTGATCCTCCTTACTGACTGTATCATGAATGTTAATACTGTTAAGTGTTTTCCTACTGTGGCATTTTGGGAACTGCATTGTACAAATTATACAAATATAACATTATATAAATATAACTCCATTATATTTCGGGGGAGAGAATAAACTTTAAATAATACAGAAAAGCGTAAAGAATAAAATATAACCACTCATTGTTCCTGTTAAGGTTGCTTTTGGTCACCAAGTAATAGAACTCAACTAATTAGGTGACTTAAAGAAATAGAAGATGATGTTTGTCACTTAAGTTTAGAGCTGGTTATATAGGATTTGTTCAGCAGCTAAATATTAGAGCATTGGGTTGGAATTTCCCAAGTACTTTTGGCTTTCCCTTAGAGTTGCAGGGTGAGCAGAGCAGTTTCAATTTTGATCCTGTTGAAAAGTGGAGAAGCAGATGACAGTGTGGGGCAGAGTTGTCCTTGGTCATCATCTTCTCAGACACGGGAAGGACTTTGCCCAAAGCCCTCCAGCAGACTCTCCTATATGTTCATTGACCAGAATGAGGGCACACACCTCGAATAGAATCTGGGCCCTTTTTTCATAAATCGAAAGATATATGTCCAACATTTGAACAAAATGGGAAGCATGTTAAGAAGGAAAAAAAGGAAACACTTTGTGGTTGTGAGGAAATGACTACCATACACATATTCAAAAGGCTTTTCTGTTTTTCTTTATTTTTTAAAAATTCTTTATTTAAAGTTTCAATTCTTAGAAGGGTGGCATGAAGTAGTACTTTTTGGTTTGTTTACTTGTTTGTAAACTCCATAGACAAAGGAGCTGGAAGGTTACAGTCCATGGGGTTGTAGAGTCAGACACAACTGGGCGATTAACACTTAACAGACTTCTGTCTGGGAAGTTATGTGTTTATTATTCTAGTAGAAAAATAACATGTTCGTTTTTTAACTTGTTTATTTAGCAGATGTGTTAAGAGTGAAACTTTTTGCAGTAATGCTTTTTGAGCTTTTCATGTCAACTGCAGTGTCTTTTTTGGCTATTTGAAAGCAGATACTAGGAAAAATCAGGAGATTCAAACTTTATAAACAGTTCAAAAAATATTGCAGAGCTCATTTTTTTTGACTACATGGTTTATTAGTAGTTTTAACCTAACATATATACTTATTTTTGCTGTTTTTCACTGACATAACTTTCATATAGTGTATACACGTATTAAGTGTATAACTCAGTGAATTTTTATTTATCTGTCTACCTGTTTAATTGCCATCCAGACCAGGAAAATCCCTCAAGCCCTTGAAAAGTCTGTATTACCCTATACTTTGACCAAATTTCTCGTTGTATACTTCTGTTCGGTTGAATCAGTAAAGGGAAAATAAAGCATTGTATGAATGTTCTTGATTTTAGTATAAGATGTTAAATTTGCTTGACTGTTGTTTTCTTGAATCTTATGAAAACAGGTTATAAAAAGAATTACTCAGACTTGTTGATTTAGTAACTGTCATGTTATATTTGGTTTCCTTAATTTGTTCATGGAATTTGTAGTATTTGTGTATATGATTTATATGGTAGTATAATACAGGACTTCACTAGTAGCTTAGATGGTAAAGAATCTGCCTGAAATACAGGAGATCCTGTTTCAGTTTCTGGGTCAGGAAGATCCATTGGAGAAGGAAATGACAATCCACTTCAGTGTTCTTTTTTTTTTTTTTTTTTTTAAATCAACACCTCTTCTTTTGTTTTTGTTTTTGTTTTTAGCTTTTCTTTGTTGATGTGTGGGTTTAACTGCTCTGCGATATGTGGAATCTTCCCAGATCAGGGATCAAACCTGTGTCTCCTGCATTGGCAGACGGGTTCTTATCCACTGAGCCACAAGGGAAACCCCACTTCAGTATGCTTGCCTGGAGAATTGCATGGACAGAGGAGCCTGTAGGGCTATGGTGCGTGAAATTGTAGAGTTAGACATCATTGACTGAACAACTAACACACACACACACATGAAATTTTAGGGAAATAGTATATCATCTTGAATATAAGCCCTAAAAACTCCACAGATTATAGTGTTCTAAAAATTCCTTTTTCTTAAATGCCTTAGTTTTTTTTTTTTTTTTTAATACTTTATAGCAGGCTACAAAGAACTTTCTGCCTGAAACTCAGAAAAGTATGTATTGATACACTAACAGTTTGAGAGGAAGATTTAGGTTCCTCTTTGTTAATATGGTTTGTGCTGTAAACTTTGCCTTTATATCCCCTGATAGGTCTACATTTATTTCAGATAGATTTAACAGCTAGTTTTGCTTTTGTTTATAACGTGAACATGTGATAATGCAGTATTGAGATGGTAACAATTGACACAGATTGTCTGAGAGTGGAAGCTCTCACCCTGAGATTGGAGGCTCTCTCCATCAGTCCTGAGCACACAGGGGGATTCAGTGTTCCGGCTTGTGTATCCTAGGTGCGCCGCAGTGGAGAAAGAGTAACTCTGACATATCATGGCTTTTTGGTAAAAGTGACTGATAACATGTTTTGATAATATAATTTCATTGGATAGTCTTGCTAGTCTGTACTGATGTGTTGACTAGCTCACATTGTGTTGACTTCATGTCATGTTTTCAGATTGGATCTGGCTCTTCTCGTCTTGGAACAGCAGCAACTATTAAAGGTAGGTGTGATCTACCCTGAATGTTTTACCTCTGACTTTCAATTTCTTTTTTGGCCATAGTAAGCTTAATTGTATCATATATTTACATATAATGAAAAATCATTCTTTAAATTATTTTGTGGATAAAATTATGCATCCTATACTAAAGATGACTTGATTTAAATTTTGGTCCTTTTCATCATCTGAATTTCATAACAGTATTTAACCACTTGCATTACATTGTATGAATTGTACATGTTGATCTTTAAGAAACCTCTTTCCCCTCGAGGGCAGATACTTTCATGGGTTTTGGTGCAGTTCATAGAAAATGAATTTAAATGTGAAATCTTTAAATTGAACACAAATAAGACACAAAAAAGAAAAGTTTTTTGTATACATCTTACATATCCCTTTTATTCAGTACATCTGTTCAAATAAATTCATTATTATTTTTTGCCCTGTAATTTTATAAGTCTTAGACTTCCCTAGTGTCCAATAGTTAAGAATCCATCTTGCAGTGCAAGGGATACTGGTTCAGTTCCTGGTCTGGGGAAGATCCTACACGCTGAGGAGTAACTAAATGCCAACTGGATAGTATCAACGCAGCTAGAGGAAAGCCCAAGTGCAGCAACAAGACCCACCAAGTAAAATGCATAAATAAATCTTTGCCTTTATATCCCCTGATAGGTCTACATTTATTTCAGATAGATTTAACAGCTAGTTTTGCTTTTGTTTATAACGTGAACATGTGATAATGCAGTATTGAGATGGTAACAATTGACACAGATTGTCTGAGAGTGGAAGCTCTCACCCTGAGATTGGAGGCTCTCTCCATCAGTCCTGAGCACACAGGGGGATTCAGTGTTCCGGCTTGTGTATCCTAGGTGCGCGCAGTGGAGAAAGAGTAACTCTGACATATCATGGCTTTTTGGTAAAAGTGACTGATAACATGTTTTGATAATATAATTTCATTGGATAGTCTTGCTAGTCTGTACTGATGTGTTGACTAGCTCACATTGTGTTGACTTCATGTCATGTTTTCAGATTGGATCTGGCTCTTCTCGTCTTGGAACAGCAGCAACTATTAAAGGTAGGTGTGATCTACCCTGAATGTTTTACCTCTGACTTTCAATTTCTTTTTTGGCCATAGTAAGCTTAATTGTATCATATATTTACATATAATGAAAAATCATTCTTTAAATTATTTTGTGGATAAAATTATGCATCCTATACTAAAGATGACTTGATTTAAATTTTGGTCCTTTTCATCATCTGAATTTCATAACAGTATTTAACCACTTGCATTACATTGTATGAATTGTACATGTTGATCTTTAAGAAACCTCTTTCCCCTCGAGGGCAGATACTTTCATGGGTTTTGGTGCAGTTCATAGAAAATGAATTTAAATGTGAAATCTTTAAATTGAACACAAATAAGACACAAAAAAGAAAAGTTTTTTGTATACATCTTACATATCCCTTTTATTCAGTACATCTGTTCAAATAAATTCATTATTATTTTTTGCCCTGTAATTTTATAAGTCTTAGACTTCCCTAGTGTCCAATAGTTAAGAATCCATCTTGCAGTGCAAGGGATACTGGTTCAGTTCCTGGTCTGGGGAAGATCCTACACGCTGAGGAGTAACTAAATGCCAACTGGATAGTATCAACGCAGCTAGAGGAAAGCCCAAGTGCAGCAACAAGACCCACCAAGTAAAATGAATAAATAAATCTTTCAAAAAAGATTTTATGAGTCACTAATTTTCTCTTGAGAGGGAATTTTGTGTTGTTTTAAGTTATTACATAATTTGTGTTTCATTTTAAAAACAGAAATAGTTGTATTAGTAAGTATTACGAGGGCTTTGCATATTTGGTTTGTAGCACTGCAAGACTAATTACATGATCTGACTGTCCATGATACTTCCTGTCAGTTTAATGCACCTTCCTTTATTGTATCCCTTGATAGAAAATCTGCTTTAGTTAAAAAATGTCTGCTATACTCCCTTAGATCCTTCTTTGTTCTGCCACAGTGCACATTTTATTTATTTTTAATATAATGTCTTCTTGGCTCTCTTTTAACTTTGTAGGTGATACAGACACTGCTAAGACTTCTGATGATATCAGTTTAAGTCTGGGTCAGAGCTCTAGTCTTTGTAAGGAGGGAAGTGAAGAACAAGGTAAGAACAACTTACTTTACGGCAACAGCGTGCATTGTGATGACCAGGGTGAGTGTGGGCAGTGGGCTACTCAGATTTTGGCAGAAGTTTGTAATAACTTAATGTGTTTTTTTAGAAACATTAAAATGATTTGCTAGCGTAACAGTAGCACAGTGTTGTAAGTATTCATAGCTTTCTGGAATTCAGCTTCACAGGTTCTACCAAGTAAACAGAGAAACTTTGTGAGCATATGCCCCAGAATGAATATGAGATGGGAGATAAGAATCTGCTACTCCTTTATTTGGTCAGAGCATCTTGGGCTTAGCCTACTAATAACCTAGTATGTAAAACTGTTCTTTTCCATTCGGTATGACCTCTAAATGCCAGCTGCTGCCTATGTTGCCCAGCTGCAGAAACAACAGTATATTTTGACAGAGAAATAACTTGCTATTGGACTCACTGAGAAACTGTCTGCCTTCAATATGGTGTCTTCCTGTAGCAGATTTTTCATACAAATTTTGGTTTTAAGTGATATTTTTTTCTCCTTAGTCAACTTCATTATAAATGAGTATTTTAGATTTTGCAGGTTTTTTTTTTTTTTTAAAGAACTGCCACATTTTTTAGTTTGATTTTTAATTTTCACACATGAAAGGATGGATATGCCATACCCATTTCAAGTGAAGATTATCCCAGGTTATATAATCAGTGAGTCAGAATTGGATTAGAAACCTGTCTCCCTATTTCCAGCCTTTTTTTGTTGTTGTTAGCTTATGGGTGGTGCTTGGTAGGCAGGCAGGCTGATAAATTTCCTGTGCTTATAATTATGAGACTCATTTATGGGGTTAGAAATAGATCATTGAATGGAGACATTTTCCCGTTAATTTAGTGTTTTCCCAGGTTTCTTAGAAGGATATTTTGTTACTGGCACTTAGAATTTAAGGTTTATCACTGGAACTGCTTTTGGGGAATTGCAGTGCCTCATCATTACTGATTTGCTTAGGTGGACCAGCTCTCACAGTCTGCTTTGTCCCCTTAAAACATATATCTGAACATTCTGTATGGTATGAAAGCTGTTTTCTTTTTCTTTTCTTTTCTTTTTTTTTTTTAAAGATTTCTTTATTTATTTATTTGAGAGGGGTGGGGTAGGGAGGGAGGGGAGCACGCGGGCCACTTCTATTGGTCTTTCGTTTATCTATTTTCATCCATCTTTGTTCTTTGGCCCGTGTGGGCCTCCCATCGCAGTGGCCTCTCCTGTCACAGAACACCGACTCTGGGCGCATGCGCTCCAGAGCTCCGGCTCAGTAATTGGACACATCGGTCCAGCCGCTCCGCGGCACGTGGGATCTTACCAGGCCAGGGATCGAACCGGCGCCCCTTGCACTGCAAGGCGGTGTCCTTACCCACTGGACCACCAGGGAAGCCCTGAAAGCTGTTTTCTTATAAAAAGGAAAGGTGACTTAATCTCTGAGAATTGCAGGATTCTTTTCTATAATATGTAATCCGCAGTGTGTCAGAAACTGAACTGTGATCTTGGAGGGGCTGATGCTTGCGGGTTATAGGTTCCTGTTTTCATCTGGAAAGTACCTTGTGTGAGCAGGAGTGGCGTGGCCTGTCAGGTTGGGAATTACATGCACACAGGTCTGCCCCGGCAGGTACATACTGATGTAGACATGATGCTTCACGGCCACTCAGGCGTACTGTTGCCCTGTGAAGGGTCAGCACACTTTTCTTTAAAACTGTGTCAGCCACATGGTCTCTCTTGCAGCTACTCAGCGTTATTGTTTTAGAGTAAAAAAAGAACATATAAATGAGCGGGAAACACTGTGTCACACTAAAGCTTTACTTAGGAAAACAGGCAGAGGGCCGCTTTGGCTCTACAGGCCTTTGTTGATCAAGTCCTGATTTATGTCATTTAAGCAGTTGATGTGCATTCACCCAGTTAATCTTCATGACAAGTGTTTGAAGTTCATATTGTTACTATTCTTACTTCACAGGTGAGCGTATACATTATGGCTTGGTGATGGTTTAGTCTCTAACCACCGACTCTTGTGACTCCATGCACTGTAGCCTGCCAGGGTCCCTGGTCCATCCAGGCAAGAATCCTGGAGTGGGTTGCCATTTCCATCTCCAGTGTCAAGCTTATTTAGCATGAAGTTTTTATAAACTTTCCCGTCTGCAAATTCACCCATCTACAAAGTGGCAGACCTGTAGTTCAAATCTAGTTCTAAATTCTGCTTTTAAGCACTCTTCATATAATTTTTTAACTTGCCTTTATCATGTAACATTTTCCTTTGTATTTAGCATTTAACAGTTATTATTGAGCACCTATGTGTGCCTGACAGCATTCTAAGTACTAGAAATCAGTTGGTGAACGGTTTCTACTCTCGTGGCTTTCATACGATTACTATGGAAACCTACTATTATAAATCAAATATATATGTAGTAATAGAGACGGGATAGGGAGTGGTGGGGCATTATAAGTTTAAATATTATAGAATGGTAATGGGGGAACCCTGCAGAGAGCAAAGACGTGAAGGAGGAGAAGGAGCGAGGTGCTCAGGATGTTTGGGAGGAGGGAGACTGCTTCCTCGCAGAGGTGACAGCACAGGTGAAAGTCCCACAGCTGGAAGGTGCCTGTCAGAAATAGTGTGGCTGGTGCAGAGTAAGTGAGGATTGCTTACAGATTACAGTCTTGTAAGCCATTTAAAAAAAATAGTTATTTATTTGACTATGCTGGGCCTTTTTTGCAGCATGCCACGGTGGCTCAGTAGTAAAGAATTTGCCTGCAATAGGAGCTGCAGGAGATGCGGATTCTGTCCTTGGGTCGGGAAGATCCCCTGGAGAAGGAAATGGCATCCCACTCCAGTTTTCCTGCCTGGAGAATCCCATAGACAGAGGAGTCTGATGAGCTGCAGTCCGTGGAGTTGCAGAGTCAGACACAACTGAAACGACTCAGCGTGCATGCATGCATGAAACTCTTGGTTGCAACGTTGATTCACCCAGTTGAATCCTGATTTATGTCATTTAAGCAGTTGATGTGCATTCACCCAGTTAATCTTCATGACAAGTGTTTGAAGTTCATATTGTTACTATTCTTACTTCACAGGTGAGCGTATACATTATGGCTTGGTGATGGTTTAGTCTCTAACCACCGACTCTTGTGACTCCATGCACTGTAGCCTGCCAGGGTCCCTGGTCCATCCAGGCAAGAATCCTGGAGTGGGTTGCCATTTCCATCTCCAGTGTCAAGCTTATTTAGCATGAAGTTTTTATAAACTTTCCCGTCTGCAAATTCACCCATCTACAAAGTGGCAGACCTGTAGTTCAAATCTAGTTCTAAATTCTGCTTTTAAGCACTCTTCATATAATTTTTTAACTTGCCTTTATCATGTAACATTTTCCTTTGTATTTAGCATTTAACAGTTATTATTGAGCACCTATGTGTGCCTGACAGCATTCTAAGTACTAGAAATCAGTTGGTGAACGGTTTCTACTCTCGTGGCTTTCATACGATTACTATGGAAACCTACTATTATAAATCAAATATATATGTAGTAATAGAGACGGGATAGGGAGTGGTGGGGCATTATAAGTTTAAATATTATAGAATGGTAATGGGGGAACCCTGCAGAGAGCAAAGACGTGAAGGAGGAGAAGGAGCGAGGTGCTCAGGATGTTTGGGAGGAGGGAGACTGCTTCCTCGCAGAGGTGACAGCACAGGTGAAAGTCCCACAGCTGGAAGGTGCCTGTCAGAAATAGTGTGGCTGGTGCAGAGTAAGTGAGGATTGCTTACAGATTACAGTCTTGTAAGCCATTTAAAAAAAATAGTTATTTATTTGACTATGCTGGGCCTTTTTTGCAGCATGCCACGGTGGCTCAGTAGTAAAGAATTTGCCTGCAATAGGAGCTGCAGGAGATGCGGATTCTGTCCTTGGGTCGGGAAGATCCCCTGGAGAAGGAAATGGCATCCCACTCCAGTTTTCCTGCCTGGAGAATCCCATAGACAGAGGAGTCTGATGAGCTGCAGTCCGTGGAGTTGCAGAGTCAGACACAACTGAAACGACTCAGCGTGCATGCATGCATGAAACTCTTGGTTGCAACGTGTGGGACATAGTTCCCTGAAAAGGGATTGAACCCAGGCCCCCTGCATTGGGAGCAGAGTTTCTGGACCATCAGGGAGGTTCCTTGTAAGCCATTTTAAAGATTTTGCTTTCCATTTCCGATGAGGTGAAGGGTTGTATAGAATTTAGAGCAGAGAAGTATCATCTCTATTACATTTTAACAGAGTCATTTTGGTTCCTGTATTGTTTGAGTATTTATTAAAAGGGAAAGAGGCTGATGTCAGGAGTTCAGTTAGCAGATAATTGGAATAACCAGGGCACAGATCAAGGTAGTGAGAAATCGTCTGACTGTGTGTGGCAGATGTTAATGAGAAGCTATGTTGATGGATTTGCGAATACCATGTGCAAGAAATAGGAGTAATAGATGTGGGGAGGGTAGATTCTCCATTAACTGAAAAGAAGACTGAGAGGGAGCAGGTTTAGAAGAGGGGAGATCATGGTGAAGGGCAGGAAGAGGGGGTTCAGTTTGGCCATATCACTGTGAGTTGCTGTTATACCTCTAAGCAGCAGTGATTAGTTGATGGATAGACCTGGATTCCAGGTAAGAAATCTGGGTTGAGGTTTTAAATTTAAGAGTTTTCAGTGTATAAATTAAAAAAAGAAATTCAGTTATGTCAGATGTGGAGTTGGGTTAACGTCAAGTTCATGAACTGGCTGGGAAAGCCTGTGTGGGTTAGCTGGTCTGGAGTTCAGGCAGCCTGGTTTCTGGATCCAAATCCCTGTAGGTCTTGGCTGCGGTTTGACACCACCTAGTGGCTAAAATTTCATTCCTGGCTTAAATATCAGCTGGAGCTCTTCCGGCTCTCTGGCTGCTTTGGGTTTTACAGGACAATGACATCTAGCTGGTTACTCAGCTGTTAGTTAACTAGCTGGCACTCATTTTATCAGCCTGATTCAGGACGATGGGGAGAAAACTGAGGTTGTGGGGGTGTGTCCTCTGTTTTCTAAGAAAGGATTATCTGCACTTTCTCTCCCCAGCTTCACTCGTGTCTTCCCTACCCGAGATCAGAACTCTAGTTCATCCCCATGTGAGTGCTGAGGATGGTAGAAGGTGGAAGAGTTAGTTGCAAGTATTTCTGAATTTTAGTTATTACGTGGCCAGAAAATGGGATGAGATGTACAGGAGAGAGAGTATAGGTAGAAAATAAAGAGTTCCAACTGTTGAGCTCTGAGCCACGGCAGTCTGATAAATCCAAGAAACTGAATTGGAGCAACTTGTGAGGTAGAGGTATGTATCCCTGCATTTCAGGGAGAGTGAAGTGATCAGCTGTGTCAAGCGTTGCCAATAGACCAAGTTACATGTGACTGAGACGCGACCATTGGACTCTACAGCATGGAGATTGTGGGTGACCTGGATAGCTTCCTAATGGGGTGGGAGTAGAATACATGGCAGAGAAGAACTGAAAACAGTGAATATAGTGACTACTTCTTTGTGAATTTCTGTAAAGGACATCAGAGATGCAAAGTGACGAGTAACAGGAAAAGAATTCTGTGAATTCTTAAAGGACTTTTTAAGAATGTAAGAGAAATAACAGCTTGTTTTTTATGGTTGCTGGGGCTGATCGAGAAGAGAGGAGGAAGTTACGATTTTTGTCTATGAAAGTAGTATAAGTTAATTCTGTAAAATTCAGTAAGAGGAAGAAGATGATTTATACTTCTGCCACTGAGATGGCTGTTAATATTTTTTGGTGTATCACTTTTTTCCTTGATTTTTATTGTGATATAATTCACAGATCATAAAACTCAAGCTTTTAAGAGTTTTCAGTGTATAAATTAAAAAAAGAAATTCAGTTATGTCAGATGTGGAGTTGGGTTAACGTCAAGTTCATGAACTGGCTGGGAAAGCCTGTGTGGGTTAGCTGGTCTGGAGTTCAGGCAGCCTGGTTTCTGGATCCAAATCCCTGTAGGTCTTGGCTGCGGTTTGACACCACCTAGTGGCTAAAATTTCATTCCTGGCTTAAATATCAGCTGGAGCTCTTCCGGCTCTCTGGCTGCTTTGGGTTTTACAGGACAATGACATCTAGCTGGTTACTCAGCTGTTAGTTAACTAGCTGGCACTCATTTTATCAGCCTGATTCAGGACGATGGGGAGAAAACTGAGGTTGTGGGGGTGTGTCCTCTGTTTTCTAAGAAAGGATTATCTGCACTTTCTCTCCCCAGCTTCACTCGTGTCTTCCCTACCCGAGATCAGAACTCTAGTTCATCCCCATGTGAGTGCTGAGGATGGTAGAAGGTGGAAGAGTTAGTTGCAAGTATTTCTGAATTTTAGTTATTACGTGGCCAGAAAATGGGATGAGATGTACAGGAGAGAGAGTATAGGTAGAAAATAAAGAGTTCCAACTGTTGAGCTCTGAGCCACGGCAGTCTGATAAATCCAAGAAACTGAATTGGAGCAACTTGTGAGGTAGAGGTATGTATCCCTGCATTTCAGGGAGAGTGAAGTGATCAGCTGTGTCAAGCGTTGCCAATAGACCAAGTTACATGTGACTGAGACGCGACCATTGGACTCTACAGCATGGAGATTGTGGGTGACCTGGATAGCTTCCTAATGGGGTGGGAGTAGAATACATGGCAGAGAAGAACTGAAAACAGTGAATATAGTGACTACTTCTTTGTGAATTTCTGTAAAGGACATCAGAGATGCAAAGTGACGAGTAACAGGAAAAGAATTCTGTGAATTCTTAAAGGACTTTTTAAGAATGTAAGAGAAATAACAGCTTGTTTTTTATGGTTGCTGGGGCTGATCGAGAAGAGAGGAGGAAGTTACGATTTTTGTCTATGAAAGTAGTATAAGTTAATTCTGTAAAATTCAGTAAGAGGAAGAAGATGATTTATACTTCTGCCACTGAGATGGCTGTTAATATTTTTTGGTGTATCACTTTTTTCCTTGATTTTTATTGTGATATAATTCACAGATCATAAAACTCAAGCTTTTATGAATACAATTCAGTGGTTTTTAGTTTATTTACAGATTTGGGCCCTCGTGACCACTCTCCGATTGCAGAATATTTGCATCACCCCCAAAGAAACTCATATTCCTGACACTCTGCACTTCCCCCTGTAGCCCCTGGCAGCCACTTTCTGTCTCTATGCTGCATTTGTCTCTTCTGGATATCTTATATAAATGGAACTAGATAATATGTGACTTTTGGTGTTTGACATCTTTTACTTTGCATGTTAGAGCATGTATTAGGGCTTAATTCTTTTTTTATGGCTAAATGTGATATATTACTTTTAACATTCCTACTATGCACATATGCCCTTACTATTCTCTCAGACACAGACTGGAATCATCTTTTTTTTTTTTTTTTTTTTTAAAGATTTATTTATTTATTTTGGGCGGGGGTCGGGTTGGGGAGGGAGGGGAGTGGGCGGGCCACTTCCATTGGTCTTTCATTTCTCCATTTTCATCCGTCTTTGTTCTTTTGGCTCCTGCGGGCCTCCCATCGCGGTGGTGTCTGTTGTCGCAGAGCACCGACTCTGGGCGCATGCGCTCCAGAGCTCCGGCTCGATGATTGGACACATCAGTCCAGCCGCTCCGCGGCACGTGGGATCTTCCCAGGCCAGGGATCGAACCGGTGCCCCTTGCACTGCAAGGCGGTGTCCTTATCCACTGGACCACCAGGGGAAGCCCATGGAATCATCTTTTTAAAGTAACTTTATTTATAATTTTATTTATTATTTTTTGGCTGTGCTGGATCTTTGCTGCTGCACAGGCCTTTAGTTGCGGAGAGGGGGAGCCACTCCTTAGTTTCAGCGCTTGGGCTTCTCATTTCGGTGCCCTTTGGATCTTTGTAAGGATCAGAGAGAAAGGAGAGTAAAAAAGTTCTGTGAATTCTTAAAGGACTTTTTAAGAATGTAAGAGAAATAACAGCTTGTTTTTTATGGTTGCTGGGGCTGATCGAGAAGAGAGGAGGAAGTTACGATTTTTGTCTATGAAAGTAGTATAAGTTAATTCTGTAAAATTCAGTAAGAGGAAGAAGATGATTTATACTTCTGCCACTGAGATGGCTGTTAATATTTTTTGGTGTATCACTTTTTTCCTTGATTTTTATTGTGATATAATTCACAGATCATAAAACTCAAGCTTTTATGAATACAATTCAGTGGTTTTTAGTTTATTTACAGATTTGGGCCCTCGTGACCACTCTCCGATTGCAGAATATTTGCATCACCCCCAAAGAAACTCATATTCCTGACACTCTGCACTTCCCCCTGTAGCCCCTGGCAGCCACTTTCTGTCTCTATGCTGCATTTGTCTCTTCTGGATATCTTATATAAATGGAACTAGATAATATGTGACTTTTGGTGTTTGACATCTTTTACTTTGCATGTTAGAGCATGTATTAGGGCTTAATTCTTTTTTTATGGCTAAATGTGATATATTACTTTTAACATTCCTACTATGCACATATGCCCTTACTATTCTCTCAGACACAGACTGGAATCATCTTTTTTTTTTTTTTTTTTTTTAAAGATTTATTTATTTATTTTGGGCGGGGGTCGGGTTGGGGAGGGAGGGGAGTGGGCGGGCCACTTCCATTGGTCTTTCATTTCTCCATTTTCATCCGTCTTTGTTCTTTTGGCTCCTGCGGGCCTCCCATCGCGGTGGTGTCTGTTGTCGCAGAGCACCGACTCTGGGCGCATGCGCTCCAGAGCTCCGGCTCGATGATTGGACACATCAGTCCAGCCGCTCCGCGGCACGTGGGATCTTCCCAGGCCAGGGATCGAACCGGTGCCCCTTGCACTGCAAGGCGGTGTCCTTATCCACTGGACCACCAGGGGAAGCCCATGGAATCATCTTTTTAAAGTAACTTTATTTATAATTTTATTTATTATTTTTTGGCTGTGCTGGATCTTTGCTGCTGCACAGGCCTTTAGTTGCGGAGAGGGGGAGCCACTCCTTAGTTTCAGCGCTTGGGCTTCTCATTTCGGTGGCTCCTCTTGTTGCGGAGCATGGGCTTGAGGTCACGCGGGCCTCAGCTGTTGGCAGTATGTGGCCTCAGTGGCTGTGGCTCCTGGGTTCTAGAGCACAGGCTTAACAGTTGTAGTGCACAGGCTAAGTCATTCCGAGTTACGTAGGAGCCTCTCGGATCAGGGATTGAACCTGTGTCTCCTGCATTGGCAGGCAAACTCTTTACCATTGAGCCACCAGAGAAGCTCAGTCATATTTTTTATATAGTGCCATCTTTTTCACTTTAAATATTTTATCATATTACTGTGTAATCTTTGAGTACGTATTTAGTACTTGCATTGTGTTATTGCTAGACAATGTAATTTATTCAGCCTTTTACTGTACGTTTTTATAGTTTTTTGTTATAAGGAGTGTATAACAAGCTGAGATGAATAACTTTTTTTTTTTTAATTTTATTTATTTATATTTTTTGGGGCGTGGGGTGGGCGGGCCACTTCTATTGGTCTTTCATTTCTCTATTTTCACCCGTCTTTGTTCTTTTGGCTCCTGTGGGCCTCCCATTGCGGTGGCCTCTGTCGTTGCAGAGCGCCGTCTCTGGGCACACGAGCACCAGAGCTCCGGCTCGGTAGTTGGACACATCTGTCCAGCTGCTCTGTGGCACGTGGGATCTTCTCAGGCCAGGGATGGAACCGGCGGCCCTTGCACTGCAAGGCGGTGTCCTTACCCACTGGACCACCAGGGGAAGCCCTAACTTTTTTCTAAAACCTTGTACACATATCTGATTTTATCTTTTTGTAGAAATTTCTAGAAATAGAGTATTGATCAATGACTAGGAATACTTTTTGAAGGTTTTTGGCTGTGTCACCAGATAGCTTTGTAGAAGGTTGGTTGTACCAATTTGCTCCACCATGAGCAGTGTGTGAGGCACCTTTCTTATCCTGAACACTACTAGTGGCAGTCACTGGGAAAAAGTTTCATTAAATGAAAAATAGTATCTCTGTGGGTTGATTTGAACCTGTCATCGACAGTATTGCTACCAGGAAGAAAAAATGTCTATGAAAGCAGGTTTACTTGAAAATTTCCTAAAACCACCAAAAATTCTTCCTGACAAAGTCATTATTATTATTATGATATATTATGATGTATTATGAATATTATGATATATTCATTTAGCAACATTGAAAAAAGCAAATCTATTAAATTAAGTTTGGCTGTGTCTTTTAAAATGAAAAACTTTAATTTCTGCTTTATTAATGTCTTGGGAGCCAGTATTTTTTAAATCTGTTTTTATATATTAGAATCCGTGAATTTCAGCTGTTTGCTCATCTAAGTTTTTGTTGTATAATTTTAGTGTTCTTGGAATATGAATATTATATCACCTCGTAATTGCATATTACCTGTTAAAGGTATATAAAAAAATCAGGTATTGTGCAGTTCAGTTGTTAAGCTGTATTTCCAAGATAAATTACAGGTAGGTGGGTAGGCGGATTCATTTAGATTCATTTAGATTTTTGTCTATCTTTACATATATATAATATATATGATAAGTCACCAATCGCTGTCCTCAGTGAGGGGTTAAGGAATAATCACACAGATTTAGGGAAGATATATATATTTTTCAAGAAGCTTATTTTTTTGTTGTTGTTAGTTAAGAAATAGATTTATTCAGATTCAGAGAAAGCACACTCCATAGAGTGTGGGCCATTGTAGAGCAAATCCAGTAAGAAGCATATTTTTGATTGTTGCTTCAGTGGTGAAAAATAAAACGTAGAATTTGGCCCTGTAATTATTGTTTCAATATTTTTCAACCACTGTGAACAGTAAGACATCATATCAGTATGCTGTATCTTGTCTGGGCATTGGTCAACCTTTTGATTTTTTGTTTCTGATTATGTTTTTGTGGATTTGAAAAATGAATTATGTTAGTTCTTCACAAACCTTTTTAACTTAGCTAGGTAAAATAATGATAGCTATCATTAATTGTGCCAGGCATTATACTAAGTGAATATGTTATTAACTCAGTTATTCCATGGTGAGATTGATAGCACATTTTATAGATGAGGAAACAGAGGCTTAGAAAGGTAACCCAAGGTTTCCCAGTTACTAAGTTAGGGACAGAACTTTCACATAAATCTAGGTCTGTTTTAAGTATAATCCTTTGTTGGTTCTTATTTTATTGTTGATAGTCTATAGAACTTTTCCTGAGGCCTGTTGAAGATTTGGAAGTTCAGTTCATTCCATTAATAGAATGCTTTCTTTGTAGAGCTGTGAAATAGAAACCAGCTCTTTGGAATGACTGGCTAACATTATTCAGTGAGCTGCTTGGGAAATGGTTTATGCTTAATTTATGGTACACTGTGAATTTTCCATTGTTAGATAGTAGAAAAACAGATCATAGATTGTATTAACAAAAATTTTTTTCTTTATATATTAGAATCCGTGAATTTCAGCTGTTTGCTCATCTAAGTTTTTGTTGTATAATTTTAGTGTTCTTGGAATATGAATATTATATCACCTCGTAATTGCATATTACCTGTTAAAGGTATATAAAAAAATCAGGTATTGTGCAGTTCAGTTGTTAAGCTGTATTTCCAAGATAAATTACAGGTAGGTGGGTAGGCGGATTCATTTAGATTCATTTAGATTTTTGTCTATCTTTACATATATATAATATATATGATAAGTCACCAATCGCTGTCCTCAGTGAGGGGTTAAGGAATAATCACACAGATTTAGGGAAGATATATATATTTTTCAAGAAGCTTATTTTTTTGTTGTTGTTAGTTAAGAAATAGATTTATTCAGATTCAGAGAAAGCACACTCCATAGAGTGTGGGCCATTGTAGAGCAAATCCAGTAAGAAGCATATTTTTGATTGTTGCTTCAGTGGTGAAAAATAAAACGTAGAATTTGGCCCTGTAATTATTGTTTCAATATTTTTCAACCACTGTGAACAGTAAGACATCATATCAGTATGCTGTATCTTGTCTGGGCATTGGTCAACCTTTTGATTTTTTGTTTCTGATTATGTTTTTGTGGATTTGAAAAATGAATTATGTTAGTTCTTCAAAAAGCTTTTTAACTTAGCTAGGTAAAATAATGATAGCTATCATTAATTGTGCCAGGCATTATACTAAGTGAATATGTTATTAACTCAGTTATTCCATGGTGAGATTGATAGCACATTTTATAGATGAGGAAACAGAGGCTTAGAAAGGTAACCCAAGGTTTCCCAGTTACTAAGTTAGGGACAGAACTTTCACATAAATCTAGGTCTGTTTTAAGTATAATCCTTTGTTGGTTCTTATTTTATTGTTGATAGTCTATAGAACTTTTCCTGAGGCCTGTTGAAGATTTGGAAGTTCAGTTCATTCCATTAATAGAATGCTTTCTTTGTAGAGCTGTGAAATAGAAACCAGCTCTTTGGAATGACTGGCTAACATTATTCAGTGAGCTGCTTGGGAAATGGTTTATGCTTAATTTATGGTACACTGTGAATTTTCCATTGTTAGATAGTAGAAAAACAGATCATAGATTGTATTAACATTTCCAAATATATGTTTGAAACAGATTTGGCAGCTGATCGGAAGCTCTTCCGCCTGGTCTCCAATGATTCCTTCATCTCCATTCAGCCGTCCTTATCCTCAGGTGGACAGGACTTACCAAGGGACTTCAGTGATAAAGTGAGCCTGCCCAGTCACAGCCACCACCACCACGTCGAGCAGTCTCTGTCCAGTGCCTGTGACACAGAAGTAGCTTCTCTTGTCCCTTTACATTCACACTCTTACAGGAAAGATCACCGGCCGCGAGGTGTACCACGGACTTCTAGCTCTGCTGTGGCTTTTCCAGACACTTCCCTAAATGACTTCCCTCTCTATCAGCAAAGACGTGGGTTAGATCCTGTTAGTGAGTTAGAATCTTCCAAGCCTCATTCTGGATCCAAAGAATCTTTGGTGGAAAATTCTTGTTTATCTGGGGAATTTCAGCTGGTTGGCGAGCTGAAAAGCAGTCATTCTCAGCCACCTACCAGAAATGGAAAGAGCAGACCCTTGATTGCAGACAAAAGCATGGACAGCTTGCGGAGCCTGAGCACACGCAGCAGTGGCTCCACGGAGAGCTACTGCAGCGGGACGGACCGGGACACCCACAGCACCGTCAGCAGCTACAAGAGCGAGCAGACCAGCTCCACTCACATCGAGAGCATCTTGTCAGAGCATGAGGAATCCCCCCAGGTGGGAAAGAAGAGCGGTCAGAAGAAGGAGGACTGTGCTGAGCCAGAGGACAAGAGTGGCTGTGCTGGTGACGAAAGGACTAGCAGAGAAAAGGCCACCTTGGATGTGAGTGCCAACAGCGGGGTCCAGGAGGCCAAGGGTTCTCCTGGCTCGGAGGATGTGCTCAGTCAGAAGGGTCTCAGCACCTCTGCATCTGAAGAAGCCAACAAGAACCCCCATGCCAATGAGTTTACTTCCCAGGGGGACACACCACTTGGGAAGACTGCGGAAAACAAAGAGGAGGAGGGTGAGAAATCAGCTGTTTCAGTGGATTCAAAAGTTAGTAAAGATGTTGGTGGGAAGCAGAAGGAAGGGGATGTGCGACCTAAATCCTCCAGCTTAATCCACCGGACAGCCTCTGCCCATAAGTCAGGCTTTATGGTACACTGTGAATTTTCCATTGTTAGATAGTAGAAAAACAGATCATAGATTGTATTAACATTTCCAAATATATGTTTGAAACAGATTTGGCAGCTGATCGGAAGCTCTTCCGCCTGGTCTCCAATGATTCCTTCATCTCCATTCAGCCGTCCTTATCCTCAGGTGGACAGGACTTACCAAGGGACTTCAGTGATAAAGTGAGCCTGCCCAGTCACAGCCACCACCACCACGTCGAGCAGTCTCTGTCCAGTGCCTGTGACACAGAAGTAGCTTCTCTTGTCCCTTTACATTCACACTCTTACAGGAAAGATCACCGGCCGCGAGGTGTACCACGGACTTCTAGCTCTGCTGTGGCTTTTCCAGACACTTCCCTAAATGACTTCCCTCTCTATCAGCAAAGACGTGGGTTAGATCCTGTTAGTGAGTTAGAATCTTCCAAGCCTCATTCTGGATCCAAAGAATCTTTGGTGGAAAATTCTTGTTTATCTGGGGAATTTCAGCTGGTTGGCGAGCTGAAAAGCAGTCATTCTCAGCCACCTACCAGAAATGGAAAGAGCAGACCCTTGATTGCAGACAAAAGCATGGACAGCTTGCGGAGCCTGAGCACACGCAGCAGTGGCTCCACGGAGAGCTACTGCAGCGGGACGGACCGGGACACCCACAGCACCGTCAGCAGCTACAAGAGCGAGCAGACCAGCTCCACTCACATCGAGAGCATCTTGTCAGAGCATGAGGAATCCCCCCAGGTGGGAAAGAAGAGCGGTCAGAAGAAGGAGGACTGTGCTGAGCCAGAGGACAAGAGTGGCTGTGCTGGTGACGAAAGGACTAGCAGAGAAAAGGCCACCTTGGATGTGAGTGCCAACAGCGGGGTCCAGGAGGCCAAGGGTTCTCCTGGCTCGGAGGATGTGCTCAGTCAGAAGGGTCTCAGCACCTCTGCATCTGAAGAAGCCAACAAGAACCCCCATGCCAATGAGTTTACTTCCCAGGGGGACACACCACTTGGGAAGACTGCGGAAAACAAAGAGGAGGAGGGTGAGAAATCAGCTGTTTCAGTGGATTCAAAAGTTAGTAAAGATGTTGGTGGGAAGCAGAAGGAAGGGGATGTGCGACCTAAATCCTCCAGCTTAATCCACCGGACAGCCTCTGCCCATAAGTCAGGCAGGAGACGGACAGGGAAAAAACGGGCCAGCAGTTTCGATTCCAGTCGGCATAGGGACTATGTGTCTTTCCGAGGTATTTCTGGTACCAAGCCACATAGTGCTATATTCTGTCACGATGAGGACTCCAGTGACCAAAGTGACTTGAGCAGAGCGTCCAGTGTTCAGTCTGCTCACCAGCTCAGCAGCGATAGCTCTTCTAGCACCACTTGCATTCGTGTCAGTCTCCTGAGGGCAGATACAGTGCCCTAAAGACCAAACACACCGCTAAGGAGAGGGCCACCGACTCGGAGCATACACACAAAGCCCATCTGGGCCCTGAAGGAACTGGCAAAAAGCGGACAGCACGGCGGACTTCCAGCACAAATAGTGCCAAGACTCGGGCCCGAGTGTTGAGCCTGGACAGTGGCACGGTAGCGTGTTTGAATGACTCCAGTAGGCTAATGGCGCCCGAAAGCGTAAAACCCTTAACCACTTCAAAATCAGATCTGGAGGCCAAAGAGGGAGAGGTGCTAGATGAGCTGTCTTTATTGGGACGGGCTTCCCAGTTAGAGACAGTCACTCGATCTAGGAATAGCTTGCCGAGCCAGGTTGCTTTTCCTGAAGGTGAAGAGCAAGATGCAGTCAGTGGAGGTAAGTAAACTGCAGGAAGAGATTTACCCAAGAATCACTGTAGTTTTCCTTGCTGTCGATTGGAGTATCACTTCTTAGAGTGTATTTTGTGTTAATAGCCCCTCTTCCACTGTGTTGTTAAAAACGTTCTTCCATGAAGAAAGAGAGTGGCAAGCTGGGGGTCCAGGAGGGGCCAAGGGTCCAACAGCGGGTCCAGGAGGCCAAGGGTTCTCCTGGCTCGGAGGATGTGCTCAGTCAGAAGGGTCTCAGCACCTCTGCATCTGAAGAAGCCAACAAGAACCCCCATGCCAATGAGTTTACTTCCCAGGGGGACACACCACTTGGGAAGACTGCGGAAAACAAAGAGGAGGAGGGTGAGAAATCAGCTGTTTCAGTGGATTCAAAAGTTAGTAAAGATGTTGGTGGGAAGCAGAAGGAAGGGGATGTGCGACCTAAATCCTCCAGCTTAATCCACCGGACAGCCTCTGCCCATAAGTCAGGCAGGAGACGGACAGGGAAAAAACGGGCCAGCAGTTTCGATTCCAGTCGGCATAGGGACTATGTGTCTTTCCGAGGTATTTCTGGTACCAAGCCACATAGTGCTATATTCTGTCACGATGAGGACTCCAGTGACCAAAGTGACTTGAGCAGAGCGTCCAGTGTTCAGTCTGCTCACCAGTTCAGCAGCGATAGCTCTTCTAGCACCACTTCGCATTCGTGTCAGTCTCCTGAGGGCAGATACAGTGCCCTAAAGACCAAACACACCGCTAAGGAGAGGGCCACCGACTCGGAGCATACACACAAAGCCCATCTGGGCCCTGAAGGAACTGGCAAAAAGCGGACAGCACGGCGGACTTCCAGCACAAATAGTGCCAAGACTCGGGCCCGAGTGTTGAGCCTGGACAGTGGCACGGTAGCGTGTTTGAATGACTCCAGTAGGCTAATGGCGCCCGAAAGCGTAAAACCCTTAACCACTTCAAAATCAGATCTGGAGGCCAAAGAGGGAGAGGTGCTAGATGAGCTGTCTTTATTGGGACGGGCTTCCCAGTTAGAGACAGTCACTCGATCTAGGAATAGCTTGCCGAGCCAGGTTGCTTTTCCTGAAGGTGAAGAGCAAGATGCAGTCAGTGGAGGTAAGTAAACTGCAGGAAGAGATTTACCCAAGAATCACTGTAGTTTTCCTTGCTGTCGATTGGAGTATCACTTCTTAGAGTGTATTTTGTGTTAATAGCCCCTCTTCCACTGTGTTGTTAAAAACGTTCTTCCATGAAGAAAGAGATGGGTATCTTAGAAAAAGGCTGTCATGTGAACCCCAAGAAAGTGTATTTTTCTGTATCTGTTTGTTCTTGGTGGTAGTCACCTTTCCTAAGCCGTTTGCCACCTGTTCATGTTTTACCAGGAATAACACAAAATTGGTCTCCTTCCTCCTTTGTACAACCATAGCCATGACAAAATGTAGAATTTTATTAGGGCACCAAACCATTTTTAGTTATCTCTTCTATACAGTGTGTGCCACTGAACTTTCAGAATGAGATCACTCAACCTGTTACATAAGATTGTTCCAGATAGTACTTTAGCTCTATGTGCTTTGAAAACATGTGGCTCTTTTTAAAATTTATCTTTTAGGTTTTATTTCTTGCTTACTCAAGTTTTAAGCATTAAAAACATTTTTCTGTACTTCACATTAGGGTTTATTAATCTGTTTGTAGTTAATATTGGCATTTATAATCCATTAGTGGATATATGATGCTCCTTATGATAACAGTGGTGATGCTTTGGTTAAAGTAGTAGTTTATTTCAGGTTTATGGGGAATTGTGCAGTATTCATTAAGTGATTTTAAATGGTCAGTGTGTATTGGCCATATTGTTTATTTCAGTATTATTTCTTGGTATTTCCTCCTGCCCAGAGTAGTTTGCTTATTCTGTTTTAGTTATTATGCAGTTTTCTTCTTGAATAGAATCAGAACAATGAAGTCCTCTGTAGCTAGCACATGACTTTTTTTAATCATCCACCTCCTATCCTTTAATAATGTTACATCTTTAGCTTTAAAATTTACTATCTGTTGGTGGAGTAACATTCAGTCTTTATGAAAAGGTGAGTTGAGTTTTTTGTTTGCACAAGCATTTTGAAATCAGGAATGTGCTTTTTTTCTCAAAGAATTCTAATTTTACCTAAAATGTGGTAAACATTCTATTGTTTCTTCTGATATAGTTTACGACAAATACTAGCTCCTAATGGGAATGTAAAAAAGTGATCTTTAGTAACTAGGAAAGAACTAGTCTGTCTGACTTAAATATTGAGAACTAATTATATCTGAAGTGATTATAACTATTTGGTAACAATATAGTGATTAACTCCCCTCAATTCTTTGATGTGTATATCATTCTATTATTTTATTAAAGGTCTGAAATGATTTTAGTGATATCCTGCACAAATCATACCAGATATGTTCATGATATGCAGGAAACCATTGGGTTTTAAACTATAGCTCAGTTTTTACTAAAGCTGTGATTTAAATAAATTCTAAAAACATGCAGTGATAGAAAAATATTGGTGTTCTAAATGTTGTTGAAATGTAAGTACTAAAATCGGTATAAAAGCTATAGTAAAGCATACGGCTTTGTATTTAACATGCCATTTCCTTTTCATAGGGAATGTGGGGTGTTCTGTTTTTTAGGAAAAGTTATATAAGGTTTTTTTGCTTCTCAGTGTAAATCTTTGCCTAATATGAACGCCTTATTTCTCTTGTGTTACTTTTTAAAAGCAAACTATCCACTATTAATAAAAAATAATAAATAAAAATTTCCATTTATTCCACTTTGTTGGAATAAATGTAATCATCTGTGGGCTGTTAAAAGCATTCTTTGCCAAAGGAAGGCATTGTCAGGACTATTTTTTATCTGAGCTTCATTGTGTTTAGAATAAAAATAAGAGCAAAACTTTGCTTAAATATATTGGACTTATATTTAGTTTGTTTTCATCACATTTTATTAGTGTCTTGTTTGGGCTTCTTTAGAAGACTGGAGGTAGTGGGAGGGGATGTATGTTCGTTTTCATTATTTAAAAACTATATAGACTCTTAGATACTTTGTAAATGTGTTATGTTAGCATCGTTAGCATAGAAAAATGTCTCATAGTTATAAAAAAAAACCTCTCTTCTACTTTTATGTACTCTATTCTTGAAATGTATCAGGCAGAGGATACCGCTTGACCATTTGTACGGCGATACATATACTGTAATTAGATTTTATCCTAATGAATTGTATGTGTTGCTTAGTTTTCTGTTTCTGTTTGTCCTATCTTTAAGCTGAATGGTGTTGGTCCTGTGGAAGGATGGAACTGAGGAAATGTACTTTAAAGTGCTAAAATAAACTAAAATAAGGGGTTACCTAACACAGTGATAGGGAGTCATACATCTTTGTTAGTATATGGGTTCACTGTAGTCATGACTCTGGGAAAGCTGCCTATACCTTCTTCAGCTTTGACTTTCTCATCTTAAAATGGAGATGATAGTCGTATCTGTCCCTTAGGGTTTTTATGAGGACTGAAGGCATTAATAGATTTTAAATGCTTACAGCAGTGCCTGGCACACAATTCAGAGCTTAACAGTGCTGTTGTTTCTGTTTCACCGATCTTTTCTGCTACTCATGTGTATCCTGTCCTAAAAGTTGAAGAAAATGATTAAATATAGAAATACGTTGGAGATGTTCTCATTGTGCCATTGTGAAACTCAATAATAGTGAAAATTTTAAAAATCTCAATTCTTAGTTTCTTACATAATACCAAAAGAAAAACATTTTTATTAGTCTAATAATACATATTTTAATTTCAGCTTGGCTCCAATACATATCTAACCTATCTTTTGATATGCAGTCACATAACAAGTATTTGTTTTCATGGGACTTCTCACTATTAATCTAGTACTTTGATTAAGATTGAATTTCATCCATAATGTTCTGTGATTGCTTAGGCAGGAAAAAAATTTGATCAAGCTAAAGTGTTTTCTGTTGTTGATTTCTTATTTTTGCATCTGATTTTTCTAATTATAAAGCATATCTTTAATAACTTATGACTAGTATTTTAAGAATAAGAAAGAACAGGCAAATTATATATGATAGAAAGTACCCTGTTTTCTTTGGGTCACTCAATCTTATTTACTGCCTTATTCAACAGACTGTGAAGAACAACCGGAATGGAAAGATTTATGTTTGTTCCATTATTTATATTTTTTTTCCCTCAATTTCTTAACCTTTGTATTTTTGTTTGAGAAAATTATTTTAAATGTGTAGTTGGGTTTTATAAGCATCAAACAGGATCCTATTATAATGTTTTTGTGTTGGGAACCAATGATAGTCTTTTGTTAAGAGACTGTTACTATTTAAAGAAAGCCAGATTTTCTTGATAGCGGGTTAAAGGAATTTGTACCATACATGTAAATTTGATCCTAAGTATAATTGAGAGAAAAGACAAAAGACCACTGAACCAGGAGGAATAAATGAATTAAAGCTTTTTTATTTTACTGAATAGAGGGACTCTAAAGCCTAATAAACTTAATTTTCTTATTCCTCTGTTCACATGGAAAGTTACAAGAAATAAGTAGAAAGGGAGGGGCTAAAACTGATGGCAACGGAAGAAATGCATGGTTAAATTTTGCTTTGATTTCTTTTGGTATACGATCTGTCCCTTAGGGTTTTATGAGGACTGAAGGCATTAATAGATTTTAAATGCTTACAGCAGTGCCTGGCACACAATTCAGAGCTTAACAGTGCTGTTGTTTCTGTTTCACCGATCTTTTCTGCTACTCATGTGTATCCTGTCCTAAAAGTTGAAGAAAATGATTAAATATAGAAATACGTTGGAGATGTTCTCATTGTGCCATTGTGAAACTCAATAATAGTGAAAATTTTAAAAATCTCAATTCTTAGTTTCTTACATAATACCAAAAGAAAAACATTTTTATTAGTCTAATAATACATATTTTAATTTCAGCTTGGCTCCAATACATATCTAACCTATCTTTTGATATGCAGTCACATAACAAGTATTTGTTTTCATGGGACTTCTCACTATTAATCTAGTACTTTGATTAAGATTGAATTTCATCCATAATGTTCTGTGATTGCTTAGGCAGGAAAAAATTTGATCAAGCTAAAGTGTTTTCTGTTGTTGATTTCTTATTTTTGCATCTGATTTTTCTAATTATAAAGCATATCTTTAATAACTTATGACTAGTATTTTAAGAATAAGAAAGAACAGGCAAATTATATATGATAGAAAGTACCCTGTTTTCTTTGGGTCACTCAATCTTATTTACTGCCTTATTCAACAGACTGTGAAGAACAACCGGAATGGAAAGATTTATGTTTGTTCCATTATTTATATTTTTTTTCCCTCAATTTCTTAACCTTTGTATTTTTGTTTGAGAAAATTATTTTAAATGTGTAGTTGGGTTTTATAAGCATCAAACAGGATCCTATTATAATGTTTTTGTGTTGGGAACCAATGATAGTCTTTTGTTAAGAGACTGTTACTATTTAAAGAAAGCCAGATTTTCTTGATAGCGGGTTAAAGGAATTTGTACCATACATGTAAATTTGATCCTAAGTATAATTGAGAGAAAAGACAAAAGACCACTGAACCAGGAGGAATAAATGAATTAAAGCTTTTTTATTTTACTGAATAGAGGGACTCTAAAGCCTAATAAACTTAATTTTCTTATTCCTCTGTTCACATGGAAAGTTACAAGAAATAAGTAGAAAGGGAGGGGCTAAAACTGATGGCAACGGAAGAAATGCACGGCTGACTCTCCAGAGGCTGAAATAACCATACGAACCAATGGCAGACACATGGTAGGGGGTCATGAGCTGCAGGGGCAAGCAGGTTGTTCAAGGACATCATAATATCTTAACATACAGTATGTAATCATGCTGTATTACAGTATAACTCCCTAATGCATGTATACATGACTAGGAAAGTTTCCATTATATTCATACTGTGAAGAAAGCTTAGGCATAGAAAACCACTTAAAAGAGTGTTCATTTGTTGTAGTAAACAGGTTTGGATCCTTCATTTACTTGGAAAAATTATCTTCTCTTAAAAAGTGTTGAGAAAAGAGGAATTTTATTGATGAGGCAAATAAGGATCTGTGTGTCAGATTCCCCAGTCAGCCCATTCTTTCTAGTACCAATTAAGTTCTGTATAAGGAATCAGTTACATTTTAATACCAACTCTTAAGTACTAACTGGATAGTCTGGCAAACCATTAAACTTGTGTCTCAGTTTCCTCAGTCATAAACCAGTAATAATAACTGTTTGGGCCTGCCTCACAATAAATGATCAGGCTCTTAAAAAGCTTCTGTGTATAGAACTGCTTTGTATATTTATTATGAAAACTAAGACACTGATGCCTTTTAATCATTTGTGAGGAAGTTTTCCATTCCAATATGTCACTGCAAATATATATTCTTCATTAATGACCCCTTATTAGGTGAATCTCCTGAAGGTTATAAATTTTTGAGTGCAGCAAAAGTCTGTATTTGGAGAAAATTATTTTAAATGTGTAGTTGGGTTTTATAAGCATCAAACAGGATCCTATTATAATGTTTTTGTGTTGGGAACCAATGATAGTCTTTTGTTAAGAGACTGTTACTATTTAAAGAAAGCCAGATTTTCTTGATAGCGGGTTAAAGGAATTTGTACCATACATGTAAATTTGATCCTAAGTATAATTGAGAGAAAAGACAAAAGACCACTGAACCAGGAGGAATAAATGAATTAAAGCTTTTTTATTTTACTGAATAGAGGGACTCTAAAGCCTAATAAACTTAATTTTCTTATTCCTCTGTTCACATGGAAAGTTACAAGAAATAAGTAGAAAGGGAGGGGCTAAAACTGATGGCAACGGAAGAAATGCACGGCTGACTCTCCAGAGGCTGAAATAACCATACGAACCAATGGCAGACACATGGTAGGGGGTCATGAGCTGCAGGGGCAAGCAGGTTGTTCAAGGACATCATAATATCTTAACATACAGTATGTAATCATGCTGTATTACAGTATAACTCCCTAATGCATGTATACATGACTAGGAAAGTTTCCATTATATTCATACTGTGAAGAAAGCTTAGGCATAGAAAACCACTTAAAGAGTGTTCATTTGTTGTAGTAAACAGGTTTGGATCCTTCATTTACTTGGAAAAATTATCTTCTCTTAAAAAGTGTTGAGAAAAGAGGAATTTTATTGATGAGGCAAATAAGGATCTGTGTGTCAGATTCCCCAGTCAGCCCATTCTTTCTAGTACCAATTAAGTTCTGTATAAGGAATCAGTTACATTTTAATACCAACTCTTAAGTACTAACTGGATAGTCTGGCAAACCATTAAACTTGTGTCTCAGTTTCCTCAGTCATAAACCAGTAATAATAACTGTTTGGGCCTGCCTCACAATAAATGATCAGGCTCTTAAAAAGCTTCTGTGTATAGAACTGCTTTGTATATTTATTATGAAAACTAAGACACTGATGCCTTTTAATCATTTGTGAGGAAGTTTTCCATTCCAATATGTCACTGCAAATATATATTCTTCATTAATGACCCCTTATTAGGTGAATCTCCTGAAGGTATATGCAAGAATGTTTCTGAGTGCAGTTTTCCAGGAGAGAGGGTCTGTCATACCATTCACAAAGGATTAAAAAAAGAATAGGAACCACCTATAAAGTAAGTAATCCTTAAACGGTATCTTTTAGGAACTGCTCCCAGCGATAATGACTCCAGAGTATTATTTAACTTTGTCTGCCAAACTATATTTGTTTTGATTGCCTGGGATTATGGAAAGTATCAATGAGGATATGCAGATCCTCAAATTCAGTGTACAGCTAGTGATTTTGTTGTGGTTTGCCATTGTTTGCTGGTTTATGGGCCAAAAAATAATGAAGCCCTTTAAAATGTTTTCATAGATAGACATCATTTTAATTCATAATGAATGCTTAGAAATTGTGCAGAAATTCTTGTTCTTTGGTATCCCAGAAAACGATACTTAAAAGCATTTGTTCCTATATTTGAGCAAAACCTTTCCATGCTGATATTAGCATCATTCTTGACTGACATGAAAAATAATAAAAGAAAAAATTGAATTTCGTGCCTCGACTAAAATATTTCCTTTAAAATTTTAATTTGCGAAATCATTTGAATGTGCATTTCTTCTTATAATAACTTCATTATTAAGTAGTATAATTTTTATCTTAAAGAATCTTTCAATGTATTTATGTTTGTATAAATATTTTAATTTTCTGCAAGTGGCGTATATGTATGTTTCATATTTTCATCTTTTTCCTTTAAAGCATTTGCTTAAACAACTTCTGGTCTATTTGTGGTACCAAAACACACATCTTGATTTTCATGATCTTGCCAAATTTACTCTTTTTTCCTGCTACCCACTGAAAACACCTTTCTTGAGCGATTTCTTCTAAATTTTTATTTATTTAATAGCTATTACAAGAGACCAGTCATAGCAAGCAGTATGTGACAACTAGAAAGTAACTCAGTACATGTGCATCCTTTAAGTAATCAGCCATATGTATGATTTACATCATTTTTAAGTGGAATTTTTTTCTATACGTATCTTTCTTCATTAATGACCCCTTATTAGGTGAATCTCCTGAAGGTATATGCAAGAATGTTTCTGAGTGCAGTTTTCCAGGAGAGAGGGTCTGTCATACCATTCACAAAGGATTAAAAAAAGAATAGGAACCACCTATAAAGTAAGTAATCCTTAAACGGTATCTTTTAGGAACTGCTCCCAGCGATAATGACTCCAGAGTATTATTTAACTTTGTCTGCCAAACTATATTTGTTTTGATTGCCTGGGATTATGGAAAGTATCAATGAGGATATGCAGATCCTCAAATTCAGTGTACAGCTAGTGATTTTGTTGTGGTTTGCCATTGTTTGCTGGTTTATGGGCCAAAAAATAATGAAGCCCTTTAAAATGTTTTCATAGATAGACATCATTTTAATTCATAATGAATGCTTAGAAATTGTGCAGAAATTCTTGTTCTTTGGTATCCCAGAAAACGATACTTAAAAGCATTTGTTCCTATATTTGAGCAAAACCTTTCCATGCTGATATTAGCATCATTCTTGACTGACATGAAAAATAATAAAAGAAAAAATTGAATTTCGTGCCTCGACTAAAATATTTCCTTTAAAATTTTAATTTGCGAAATCATTTGAATGTGCATTTCTTCTTATAATAACTTCATTATTAAGTAGTATAATTTTTATCTTAAAGAATCTTTCAATGTATTTATGTTTGTATAAATATTTTAATTTTCTGCAAGTGGCGTATATGTATGTTTCATATTTTCATCTTTTTCCTTTAAAGCATTTGCTTAAACAACTTCTGGTCTATTTGTGGTACCAAAACACACATCTTGATTTTCATGATCTTGCCAAATTTACTCTTTTTTCCTGCTACCCACTGAAAACACCTTTCTTGAGCGATTTCTTCTAAATTTTTATTTATTTAATAGCTATTACAAGAGACCAGTCATAGCAAGCAGTATGTGACAACTAGAAAGTAACTCAGTACATGTGCATCCTTTAAGTAATCAGCCATATGTATGATTTACATCATTTTTAAGTGGAATTTTTTTCTATACGTATCTTTGTTCATAACTTTCTGATTTTTGAGATAAAAGACCCTCGCCCCCTGCCTCACCAGATTGTGCTCTTCTGTACCAACCCAGTCATCCTGAAAGTATGTTAGTGCTTTTAAAAAGTCCTTATTGAATTTGTTACAATATTGTGTCCATTTTATTGTTATTTTTATTATTGCTTCCATTATATGTTTTGGTCTCTTGGCCTCTATGCATGTGGGATCCTGGCTTCCCAACCAGGGATTAAACCTGCACCCACTGCATTGGAAGGCAAAGTCTTAACCGCTGGACCACCAGGGAAGTCCTCCATTAGTGCTTTTAACTCTCTCCCCGTCTTCATTCACATAGTAAAACAGACTGTGATCTATTCTTTTAGTACCCCCGTATTAAGAAAATGGTGCATTAAAATAACTCAGTATCAAATGTGTAGGATTTTCTTTAACACAGTGAGAAAAATGGGAAGTAACTCCTTAGGTGGGAGCTGTGTATTTTGTTGAGGTGTGTATTTTGTTTTCTTAGTGATCTTTAGAAGTAGATTAGACCACAGCTGTCTAAAATCTGTGCCTTGTGCATGAATTGCCATTAAGGCGTTAGTCGCTCAGTCGTGTCAGACTCTTTCTGATCCTATGAATTGTAGCCCTCCAGGCTTCTCAGTCCATGGGGTTCTCCAGGCAAGAATACTGGAGTGGGTTGCCATTTCCTTCTCCAGGGCAGCTTCCCAACACATGAATTGAACCTAGGTCTCCTGCACTGCAGGCGGTCTCTTCACGGATTGAACCACCAGGGAAGCCTATGCCATTGGGCCCTCAGGAAATGTTTGAACTTAATTGAATGATTGTGTCACTACTCCGCAAGTAAAACTAAATTATCTGAAGTTCTCTCTTGAACTTAGATTGTAATTCAGTTTCTTGAAATATTTTTGACACAAAGAAATAGGAAGTCAAGACTCATGTATTAAAAAAAAATGTTAAATTCAAACTTGTCTAAATACACATCCTTGAAGGTATTCTGTATCCGTCTTGTCTATTCATGGTTTTTGAATCATTTAAATGTTTGTGATTTTTTTTCTTCTTTAGCTATACATGCTTAAAATTTAGTTGTACCTCAAGTGCTGTATTTTTACTGTTTGCCTGTTATACTGTTATTATGCTAAGTTTATTCTTTGCCAGGGGATACTGAATTTTAAGCAATAAAGTGCTTTCTCCTCTCTGGTTCCCTAGTTAGATGTTTTTGTTGTTGTTTTCTCCATTTACAAAGTTAAAGGATTCAGAAAGAATCCTTTTTTGTAATTGGATTGTGAAAGTGAATTTTCATTAAGTAAGGCTATAACGTACGTGACTGAATATACTTACAGCAAATTATTTTAATGTTTAGACTCAAATAAGTATTGAATGTTCTTTTATCATTAGGTATTTATACCCTGAATATTACAGAGGATAACATAGGCAGTAATCATAACTCCATTTTAATATGTTGTCCTGTGGTTATCTAAAATTTTTATCTTGACATGTTTCTAAAATTATTTTATTAAGAAAATAGTTGTTTTTCTGGACCACTTCAGTAATCAAGAGCTTATAGTTCCTGGCATCCAGGGATCTCCTGGGTTGAATCAAGGGTCCTATTGGGCCCTGTCTTTGCCTTGGAAGATAGGAGAAGAACTTTCTTACATCAAATTACTGCCTGCCCTTGCTCTAAAGCAGCGCTGTTCTTCGGGGGAGTGGGGATGGCATTTGAGTGAGCCTAGCCCATGATGCTCAGCACTACTGGAGTGGGTTGCCATTTCCTTCTCCAGGGCAGCTTCCCAACACATGAATTGAACCTAGGTCTCCTGCACTGCAGGCGGTCTCTTCACGGATTGAACCACCAGGGAAGCCTATGCCATTGGGCCCTCAGGAAATGTTTGAACTTAATTGAATGATTGTGTCACTACTCCGCAAGTAAAACTAAATTATCTGAAGTTCTCTCTTGAACTTAGATTGTAATTCAGTTTCTTGAAATATTTTTGACACAAAGAAATAGGAAGTCAAGACTCATGTATTAAAAAAAAAATGTTAAATTCAAACTTGTCTAAATACACATCCTTGAAGGTATTCTGTATCCGTCTTGTCTATTCATGGTTTTTGAATCATTTAAATGTTTGTGATTTTTTTTCTTCTTTAGCTATACATGCTTAAAATTTAGTTGTACCTCAAGTGCTGTATTTTTACTGTTTGCCTGTTATACTGTTATTATGCTAAGTTTATTCTTTGCCAGGGGATACTGAATTTTAAGCAATAAAGTGCTTTCTCCTCTCTGGTTCCCTAGTTAGATGTTTTTGTTGTTGTTTTCTCTCCATTTATAAAGTTAAAGGATTCAGAAAGAATCCTTTTTTGTAATTGGATTGTGAAAGTGAATTTTCATTAAGTAAGGCTATAACGTACGTGACTGAATATACTTACAGCAAATTATTTTAATGTTTAGACTCAAATAAGTATTGAATGTTCTTTTATCATTAGGTATTTATACCCTGAATATTACAGAGGATAACATAGGCAGTAATCATAACTCCATTTTAATATGTTGTCCTGTGGTTATCTAAAATTTTTATCTTGACATGTTTCTAAAATTATTTTATTAAGAAAATAGTTGTTTTTCTGGACCACTTCAGTAATCAAGAGCTTATAGTTCCTGGCATCCAGGGATCTCCTGGGTTGAATCAAGGGTCCTATTGGGCCCTGTCTTTGCCTTGGAAGATAGGAGAAGAACTTTCTTACATCAAATTACTGCCTGCCCTTGCTCTAAAGCAGCGCTGTTCTTCGGAGTGGAGATGCATGAGTGAGCACAGAGAAGTGGTGAGAGGTCTCCTCACCCTCTCCTTGACGCCAGGCCCCTCTGGTTCCACCCCCGTGCCCTCTAGCCCATCTTCTTTCGCTGCTGCAGAAGCTTCATTGCTCCCTTCCAGGAAGCCCTCTCCTCAACTCTGAACTGGAAGCTCATCCCTATGACTCTACCCTCTACCCTTCTGTGATTTCATGACTGTGACCAGGACTCAGAGCTGAAAGTGAAACTATCTCAAAAAATTGTTTAGAGAGGGTCTGCTGACCCTGTGGGCAATGAATTTGATCTCCTGAGCCCAACTCTACCCTGGAAGGCACAGTGTAGAAAATTCTTTTTGTTACTTTGAAATTGTTTTCAAGTGTGGAGCGAATAAATCAGGAATGCTATCTTCCAATCATAGGTAATAAATGTAGTATTATTTTGCCAAAAAAAGAGAAAATAATGTTAATAGTTATTTTGCAGATAACAAAATGTAAATGATAGGTTAATAGCAAAAAGAATTGTTTTCTGAAAAAGCCAAAGAACATACTGACTACAAATGGACACTGTTGTTTTGGGGCTTTTTTGTCCCAATACTGTGGAATAACTAGCTTTTATTTAAAATTAACCTTAGTAAGTCCTCACTAGAAGGAAGATAGCAAGAAAACTGTTTCTTCTTTCCCTTTTTCCTATTCTCAGTATTCCATGATCAGGTACTGCTTTTTTTCAAATCCTTCTGAATAATTTTAGTACATTTTATGGATTAAATTATTCTCTACAAACTCTGTTCTGGGTACATTTTGCTCAGTTTGGTTGAAACAAAATGTCATAAGTTAGAGAAAATGTTTGAAAGTTTCTTTATAAAAATGAATTGACCTACAAATTGAGCAGTAGTTTATTACAGCAATACAATAGAAATCTTCAATATAATTTCAACAAATAAGTCTTGAATTGAGGTTTAAAATAGTGACTTAAAATTTCATAACCTAAATAGTTGTTTTCTGGACCACTTCAGTAATCAAGAGCTTATAGTTCCTGGCATCCAGGGATCTCCTGGGTTAAAAGGCCGGCCTTTTGGGTTTCTTACATCAAATTACTGCCTGCCCTTGCTCTAAAGCAGCGCTGTTCTTCGGAGTGGAGATGCATGAGTGAGCACAGAGAAGTGGTGAGAGGTCTCCTCACCCTCTCCTTGACGCCAGGCCCCTCTGGTTCCACCCCCGTGCCCTCTAGCCCATCTTCTTTCGCTGCTGCAGAAGCTTCATTGCTCCCTTCCAGGAAGCCCTCTCCTCAACTCTGAACTGGAAGCTCATCCCTATGACTCTACCCTCTACCCTTCTGTGATTTCATGACTGTGACCAGGACTCAGAGCTGAAAGTGAAACTATCTCAAAAAATTGTTTAGAGAGGGTCTGCTGACCCTGTGGGCAATGAATTTGATCTCCTGAGCCCAACTCTACCCTGGAAGGCACAGTGTAGAAAATTCTTTTTGTTACTTTGAAATTGTTTTCAAGTGTGGAGCGAATAAATCAGGAATGCTATCTTCCAATCATAGGTAATAAATGTAGTATTATTTTGCCAAAAAAAGAGAAAATAATGTTAATAGTTATTTTGCAGATAACAAAATGTAAATGATAGGTTAATAGCAAAAAGAATTGTTTTCTGAAAAAGCCAAAGAACATACTGACTACAAATGGACACTGTTGTTTTGGGGCTTTTTTGTCCCAATACTGTGGAATAACTAGCTTTTATTTAAAATTAACCTTAGTAAGTCCTCACTAGAAGGAAGATAGCAAGAAAACTGTTTCTTCTTTCCCTTTTTCCTATTCTCAGTATTCCATGATCAGGTACTGCTTTTTTTCAAATCCTTCTGAATAATTTTAGTACATTTTATGGATTAAATTATTCTCTACAAACTCTGTTCTGGGTACATTTTGCTCAGTTTGGTTGAAACAAAATGTCATAAGTTAGAGAAAATGTTTGAAAGTTTCTTTATAAAAATGAATTGACCTACAAATTGAGCAGTAGTTTATTACAGCAATACAATAGAAATCTTCAATATAATTTCAACAAATAAGTCTTGAATTGAGGTTTAAAATAGTGACTTAAAATTTCATAACCTAAATTCTTATGTCTAAGAACCATTAACAGGTATACAAGTCACTTGTTAATTTCTCTTTTTTCTTTCACGTGGCTGTTTGTTTCACTTGGTTTTATCCTTCGTCCATTGACTGCCCTGCCAATATTGTTTTCTTTTTAGTGACAGTGCTGGTTGGTTTAGTGGTGGTGGTTTAGTCGCTAAGTGCCGGTTACTGTTTCCTTCTTGAGGTCTTGGTTGTCAGAAACAGGCAAAGCACACAATATGCTTTGTAGGTTCTGGTGGCACACAGGTATTCTTGACTCTCTAGATCAGCACTGTCCAGTGCAGCTCTCTGTGGTGATAGCAGTGTCTTTATCTGTACTCTTCAGTAGAGGTGGCCACTGGCCACATACAGCTATGGAGCGCTTGAAATATGAGTCATGAATCTGGTAAACTGAACTTTTAGTTTTCTTTAATTTTAATTTTGTTCTCACAGATCATATAGAATTTTTGTGTACCTGAGCTTCTGCATCATAAGTAACAGCTTTTTCACATTAAAGGAATTTTCATTCAAAGAAAAGAAGTACTGGCTCCAGGAATCAAGTTTGATTTGAATTAGCCCCAAAGTCTAATTCTGATTTCATTGTCTAGCTAATAATGTCACTGGCGTGGTGAGCTGAAAAAGAAAGAAAATAATATACATTATTGACCTGTGATTTGTGACTTAGACTTCTTACTAGGAGAAGCTTGCCAAGTGGGTGAAATATTTCATCCTTTTAATAAAAGAAAACATTGCCTAAAGATATAGAAGTCCATGCCTTCTGGGAGTAATCCATATATTCCTAATTATAATGAATTAATCACAGAAAGGACATTCACTGGGGGTAGCCTGGGGAAGGGATAGAAATGTAAACATTTAAGAGAATATTTTATTAAAATCAACATTTAAATGGATGGAAATGGCTGTTGCTAAGCAGAATAATGATGAGAATTAATAAATCCTTTAAAATGTCAAGAAGGCTTCTCATAGAACTGAAGCCCAAATATAACACTGTTGCCTTTGTAATCCATTTCATACTTGCTAAGAAAAGGAATTTTCACTTGTTTAAAAAAAATATTTTCTGGTCTAAGTTGTTTTGTCTTTAATCATATTAAGTATCAAAGTACCCTTTCTCAAAATCAAAATGATTCTTAAAATATTGAGATCACTCTAGACAACAGTTGTTTAAGATTCAGATGGATAAACATCATTTTGCATTTTGTTTTAGAAACCCAAATTATGGTCCTAATAAAATTTTATGTAATTCTGTTTAGCTGTGGTTTTGTTTTTTTCATTGTTACATATTTGGTTATAGTTTGTTACTGTATTGCTTTTGGATTAAGCCATGGGCTTCTAAATTTTTTTTGGCTGGTATTTTGTTGATATTTGCTTCTTAGCGGAGAGGGGACCAGTGTGGGGGCGTGAATCTGAATAAAGTTTGGCTCAGACTGCAGCTAACATAGAGCCATGCTATCTTGAATTGAGCATTTGAAAAGCTAGCCGTGCAAATAGTGTGCAGCTCATTTAACAAAGTTTTAACAGTTTCATTTAATGCTGCGAGAATTGTGGCACAGGGTAGTGTGAGATAAATGCACTGCCTGACTCCTTGTCATCACAAGAACTACCATTGCTGCTTCTACTGTCTTTGTGACAGGAAGAAGCTAATGCCCCTTTCGCGTGGGTTGGAACTAACCAGCATAATACATGCGGTACTTTTAAGGCTGGCTTAAAGGGCTAATAGAGGAATAGGGGATTTATAAATAAATAAGACTTAGAAAAAGATAGAAAATACCAGAGATCTTAAAATAGAAAATTGAGATGGAAGCAAAGCTGGTGAGGTCAGATAATAGAAACATTTTTAAGGAAACAGTTATCCATAATAAAAAGGAATGTGTAGTCCCTAACTTCTCACCCTCAAAGGGAACTTGATGAACTGAGCCGCAGGGTTTTCATAGGTTCACTGTTAATCTGTCGTTTGAGGGAGGACAGGCTCAACTGCAGTTGACACCTCTGACCCAGGCTTCTGTTTGACCCAAGTCTGTCTTGATGCAGCAGCACAGGCCAGCGAGGAGACGGTGTCATTTCGCCGTGAACGCAGCACATTTAGGCGCCAGGCAGTACGGCGCCGGCACAATGCAGGGAGTAACCCTACCCCTCCTCCACTGCTCATCGGATCCCCCCTGAGGTATGGTATTTTAAAATTCCACCAAGCTTAGCATGCGTGTAACAGACCTCGAACTTGTTTTGTCTGTCTGAAGAAAGCGTTTATTAAATAGTTCTGTGTTTCTTTTTCTTCTACTTTCTTTCCTATACTTTTAAACTTCTTTAGGCTTTCTCTGCATGTGTCTGTGAGCTTATTGCAGCATGCATGTCTTGTGTTGCATTATTTAAACAAAATAATCAGGTTGGTTTAGCCAATTTCAAATCACAAAAATCATTTTAGGGAAGTTATATGAATGTAAAGAGGGCTTAAATCAGTTTTTTATTTTTACTTCTTCAAATTCATAAAATTAATTCATATTTTTCCCCAACACCTTGAACAGTGTTCAACATGAGCAAGTATGGACTGATTGGTGAGCTTGTTGAGGGCATCAACTTGATTACTTTAAATTTCACTAAAATATGATATATTTTATTTTGTAGTGCTTGAAAATTAATCACAAGGACTTAGTAAATGATGCAGAACTAGAATATTTAATTTTTGGTAATGTATGGTCAGTTGGGGGCTTCCCTGGTGGCTTAAGATGGTAAAGAATCTGTCTGTCAATGCAGGAGACCTGGATTCAGTCCCTGAGTCGGGAAGATCCCCCTGGAGAAGGGCATGACTACCCACCCATTCTTGCCTGGAGAATTCTCATGGGTAGAATCTGGTGGGCTATGGTCCATGGGTCACCGAGAGTGAGACACTTTTAAGCAACTCTCACTCCCATGGTCAATTGGTGATACATACACACAATATGTATGTATTTGTATGTACCTTTGTGTTGAATTTCTCAACCTCCATAGTATACAGAACAAAGACATTTTTATTTTTAATCCAGTATTCCTAAGTAAGAAAGCTTCTTTATAACCTTGGGAGTAATATTTTATTGAAATTCTTAAGCTTTTTTTTTTTTTATCATTAGTTATGATGAATCTATGGCTTGAATTAGAAATACTGAAAAAAAACTATTCAAAAGACTTGTGCTTTATTTTAAGAAAACAAAGATGAAAATATATGTGCTTGTTTATGCATTAAGCAATGCATATGTTATTATACCGTATACTTTTATTGATCTCTATGTCTAAAAGCACCATTACCCAAATTATTTTCATAGAGGAAGAATATTTGGTGAAATAGCTGCTGTTGAATGCATGGTAGGTTTGAAGAGATAAATCCCTTGTTAAAATCTTGTTCTTGAAATTAGCAAAATCCTCATTTCTTTAAATTACTGTTTTATTGTATGTTCCCCTTTGGATTTAAGACTTGATAGACTTGCTTATTATTCTGAGTTTTACATTACAAACAGGAACTTCATCTGTCATAGATCATGTTCCTAATTAATTCTGCAGTGATCGAAAAACATATGGGAAGTTATATGAATGTAAAGAGGGCTTAAATCAGTTTTTTATTTTTACTTCTTCAAATTCATAAAATTAATTCATATTTTTCCCCAACACCTTGAACAGTGTTCAACATGAGCAAGTATGGACTGATTGGTGAGCTTGTTGAGGGCATCAACTTGATTACTTTAAATTTCACTAAAATATGATATATTTTATTTTGTAGTGCTTGAAAATTAATCACAAGGACTTAGTAAATGATGCAGAACTAGAATATTTAATTTTTGGTAATGTATGGTCAGTTGGGGGCTTCCCTGGTGGCTTAAGATGGTAAAGAATCTGTCTGTCAATGCAGGAGACCTGGATTCAGTCCCTGAGTCGGGAAGATCCCCCTGGAGAAGGGCATGACTACCCACCCATTCTTGCCTGGAGAATTCTCATGGGTAGAATCTGGTGGGCTATGGTCCATGGGTCACCGAGAGTGAGACACTTTTAAGCAACTCTCACTCCCATGGTCAATTGGTGATACATACACACAATATGTATGTATTTGTATGTACCTTTGTGTTGAATTTCTCAACCTCCATAGTATACAGAACAAAGACATTTTTATTTTTAATCCAGTATTCCTAAGTAAGAAAGCTTCTTTATAACCTTGGGAGTAATATTTTATTGAAATTCTTAAGCTTTTTTTTTATCATTAGTTATGATGAATCTATGGCTTGAATTAGAAATACTGAAAAAAAACTATTCAAAAGACTTGTGCTTTATTTTAAGAAAACAAAGATGAAAATATATGTGCTTGTTTATGCATTAAGCAATGCATATGTTATTATACCGTATACTTTTATTGATCTCTATGTCTAAAAGCACCATTACCCAAATTATTTTCATAGAGGAAGAATATTTGGTGAAATAGCTGCTGTTGAATGCATGGTAGGTTTGAAGAGATAAATCCCTTGTTAAAATCTTGTTCTTGAAATTAGCAAAATCCTCATTTCTTTAAATTACTGTTTTATTGTATGTTCCCCTTTGGATTTAAGACTTGATAGACTTGCTTATTATTCTGAGTTTTACATTACAAACAGGAACTTCATCTGTCATAGATCATGTTCCTAATTAATTCTGCAGTGATACGTAATTTATAAAATGCAGTATGGATTAGTTAAACAAACATTTAAAATATAAAAATGAGAAGGCCACTATTGAAAAGAAACATTTGGTCTAAAATTCTTTACTGAGTGCCTTTGCTTTTAGTGAGCCTGCCTCTTCATATTTGTTTTGTCCCCTGAAGTAACTTTTTTTTGCTAATGGATTCAGGGAATATAGTCCCAACCTGTAGGAAGAGTTCACTATTTCATTTTACATTTTCTATTTTGTATTTTCTAACCTCTTCTTTTTCCCCTTTGAATAATACTTGCTATAGACATTTTTTTTGGCTTACCTTCTCACTCCATGTTGATATTTCCTAATCCTTTTTTTTTTTTAGCTTTCTTTTTTTAGTCTTTTAAAGAGCCTTTCATTCTTGGATCTCACTCACTAAACAAATGTAGATTTTTTTTTTCTTTGCCTGGTGGAATATTAAAGAACTATTCATACTCCAGCCAACCACATAGGATTTCTCCAAGTTTTTCAACGTTTTAAATACATCACCATTCAAATGAAGATAAATAAAGGGCTCACATTAGGATTTTTGGAAAGTAGTCTTCCAATAGTCAGTCAGAATTAGATTTTGTTAGGATTCCATGATATTTCCAGTGCAGAGATACACATCTTAAAGAGACTGACTTCATCATGAATGAAATAAAATTTAGCTGTGAGAAATTAGGAGAAATGCCAATTTAATAAAATCATATATTTTTTATTACTTACTTTTAAAATCATTTTTTTAATTGCAAAGATAATTCAGGTAAAGTGTAGTGGTGGTCTCAGTGTGAGTTATAAATAATACTCTCTAAGCAAATACAAGATAGCATGGACTTGCAAAACTTGTTTGTCAAAACGAAATGGAATAAGTATGCTAATACTTTATAATCAGTCTATATAAATCAATAAAATCTATTAACTTATTTTAAACTTTAAGAAATGAGTAATCAACAGTCTAAAAAACAGCGTGGTAAATTATGTATCCAAGGATTGGAAGTGAATCATCAGTTTCTTCACAGAGAATTTGAATGTATTTTTTATGTTTGTTAGAATATCCTATTTCAGAATTACTGTTTGAATTAAGTTAGTCTTGTTGGCCCTTAGTTTCTCCCTGTTACTGGTGATAAAAACAAAGATGAATATTTGAAAATTCTGTAATACTAATGTTAAGAGTTCTAAATTTATCGGCCTAGATATGATACCTTTTAGAACTCTTGTTAATGGACTGGAATGAAAATAAACCATCAGTGCATTTGTGGGAAGGGAAAAAAGCTTAACTGTATAGTTGGATTTGTTTTTTAAATAGAAGAGTAAAACTGTAATCAAATAAGGTCAGAGTAATAGCGGTGTCTGTAATTGGAAATTCTTATGATTTTTGATACTCAGGAATGATTCCACCAAATGTTTGTTGCTTCTGTACTGTGTTCAAGACTCTCTGGGTTGTTTTATGTTTTTGATACTCCTTTAATCCTTTTTTTTAGTCTTTAAAAGACTTTCATTCTTGGATCTCTTTGCCTGGTCGAATATTAAAGAACTATTCATACTCCAGCCAACCACATAGGATTTCTCCAAGTTTTTCAACGTTTTAAATACATCACCATTCAAATGAAGATAAATAAAGGGCTCACATTAGGATTTTTGGAAAGTAGTCTTCCAATAGTCAGTCAGAATTAGATTTTGTTAGGATTCCATGATATTTCCAGTGCAGAGATACACATCTTAAAGAGACTGACTTCATCATGAATGAAATAAAATTTAGCTGTGAGAAATTAGGAGAAATGCCAATTTAATAAAATCATATATTTTTTATTACTTACTTTTAAAATCATTTTTTTAATTGCAAAGATAATTCAGGTAAAGTGTAGTGGTGGTCTCAGTGTGAGTTATAAATAATACTCTCTAAGCAAATACAAGATAGCATGGACTTGCAAAACTTGTTTGTCAAAACGAAATGGAATAAGTATGCTAATACTTTATAATCAGTCTATATAAATCAATAAAATCTATTAACTTATTTTAAACTTTAAGAAATGAGTAATCAACAGTCTAAAAAACAGCGTGGTAAATTATGTATCCAAGGATTGGAAGTGAATCATCAGTTTCTTCACAGAGAATTTGAATGTATTTTTTATGTTTGTTAGAATATCCTATTTCAGAATTACTGTTTGAATTAAGTTAGTCTTGTTGGCCCTTAGTTTCTCCCTGTTACTGGTGATAAAAACAAAGATGAATATTTGAAAATTCTGTAATACTAATGTTAAGAGTTCTAAATTTATCGGCCTAGATATGATACCTTTTAGAACTCTTGTTAATGGACTGGAATGAAAATAAACCATCAGTGCATTTGTGGGAAGGGAAAAAAGCTTAACTGTATAGTTGGATTTGTTTTTTAAATAGAAGAGTAAAACTGTAATCAAATAAGGTCAGAGTAATAGCGGTGTCTGTAATTGGAAATTCTTATGATTTTTGATACTCAGGAATGATTCCACCAAATGTTTGTTGCTTCTGTACTGTGTTCAAGACTCTCTGGGTGTCCTATGGAGTCTGGAGATTCATAGCAATAATGTAATCATACTCAGAGTTTATTGTTTAGTTGAAGAGGTACATACAAAGATAAGTAACAGTATAAGGCAGAATGTCAGACACCAAATAAGTGGTACAGAGGAAGGAAAGACCAAGACCAACTGTATTTTTTTATCATTTAAATTAGAAAAGTTAATTAGTAAGATAACACATCGGTGATGCTGCTGATAGTCAGTAGCTTAGAAACCTAGATTTCTACCTTTTGCTGCATTGTGAAGTACTAGCTATCTTTTCTGATACTGGTAGTTTTGATACATAATTGGAATTGTAAAAAAGATTAATTTTTGTCACTTACTAGTTTAAGGTGAAATTCAGCCCTCCAGGAATAGTTTTCCTGGCAATATATGCAGCAGTAATAAGGTTTTTGGAATTCAAAGGACATAAACATTTTCTGTCTAGCTTTTGATGTTCAGAAACTTGACATTTGCAACTGTATAGGTTTTGGATACTTTGCTTTGCTCTGGAATTGATTTTCATGCGTTGCCTAATATTTTGAAAACCTTATATATATATATGGCTATATTGAAGATTAGCATATTCTCAATATACTTAAATTAGAATACACCTGACTGCCATAGAGCACCTTTATTTATGACTTTAAGTGAAAAAAATTGATGGAGAAATTTGTTGCACATACGTAATATGTATGCTGTGTGTGTGTATATACATATACACACATAAATTTTAATATTTTATCTTCTGAATCTGAAGGGTCATTGTGTTTGAGCTGAAAAGTTTTTCCCTTGTGAAATTTGGTCATTGGTTAAGTTTAGATGGCTTCCAAGGATAGACTTACTATTTATGTACATAAGAAACAAAAATTTTAGTATATTAGTTCCCAAGGTCACCTCTTGATTTATTTATTTTGTACAAAGATTCTACTCCAGTGACATTATGGAGTGAATACTTTCATAGTTACGATGTAAAAGTTAAGGGGCCAGTGAGGCCAAAATTTTACAAAGTGTTTAGATTCCACCAAATGTTTGTTGCTTCTGTACTGTGTTCAAGACTCTCTGGGTGTCCTATGGAGTCTGGAGATTCATAGCAATAATGTAATCATACTCAGAGTTTATTGTTTAGTTGAAGAGGTACATACAAAGATAAGTAACAGTATAAGGCAGAATGTCAGACACCAAATAAGTGGTACAGAGGAAGGAAAGACCAAGACCAACTGTATTTTTTTATCATTTAAATTAGAAAAGTTAATTAGTAAGATAACACATCGGTGATGCTGCTGATAGTCAGTAGCTTAGAAACCTAGATTTCTACCTTTTGCTGCATTGTGAAGTACTAGCTATCTTTTCTGATACTGGTAGTTTTGATACATAATTGGAATTGTAAAAAAGATTAATTTTTGTCACTTACTAGTTTAAGGTGAAATTCAGCCCTCCAGGAATAGTTTTCCTGGCAATATATGCAGCAGTAATAAGGTTTTTGGAATTCAAAGGACATAAACATTTTCTGTCTAGCTTTTGATGTTCAGAAACTTGACATTTGCAACTGTATAGGTTTTGGATACTTTGCTTTGCTCTGGAATTGATTTTCATGCGTTGCCTAATATTTTGAAAACCTTATATATATATATGGCTATATTGAAGATTAGCATATTCTCAATATACTTAAATTAGAATACACCTGACTGCCATAGAGCACCTTTATTTATGACTTTAAGTGAAAAAAATTGATGGAGAAATTTGTTGCACATACGTAATATGTATGCTGTGTGTGTGTATATACATATACACACATAAATTTTAATATTTTATCTTCTGAATCTGAAGGGTCATTGTGTTTGAGCTGAAAAGTTTTTCCCTTGTGAAATTTGGTCATTGGTTAAGTTTAGATGGCTTCCAAGGATAGACTTACTATTTATGTACATAAGAAACAAAAATTTTAGTATATTAGTTCCCAAGGTCACCTCTTGATTTATTTATTTTGTACAAAGATTCTACTCCAGTGACATTATGGAGTGAATACTTTCATAGTTACGATGTAAAGTTAGTGCCAGTGAGCACTGACAAGTGTTTGTAGACTTTCTTTTTTCTATGTTGCATACGTTCCTGTGCTCTACTTTTAGAGTATATACTTTTTATTGACTCTTAAGAGAAGCCTGAAAACCCAATTGTTTCAGGCAGTGGTGACTAATAGAACTTTCTGTGTTGGTGGAAATAGCCTATAATCTGAACTGTCCAGTATAGTGGACACTAGCTATTAGCTTCTGCCCACTCTGGTAGCTATGGTAGCAACTAGCTATGTTACGTGGTTCTTGAGCACTTGAAATATGGTTAGCATGTTTGAGAAACTAACATTTTAGTTACTTTAATCACATGTGGCTGCTGTATTAGTGTAGTTTCAGAATGTGTTCTACTGCCATAACCACAGCTTTAAGCAATATGTGCAGTATTTTTCCTTTTTGTTTCATGGTTACGGTTGACCCTTAAACAACATGGGCTTGATTTCAAGGGACCAGTTACATGGGACCAATTACATGTGGGTTTTTTCAATAATAAATACTACAGAATGACATGATCCATCATTGGTTGAATCACTGGATGCTGAACTGTAGATAATGAGGAGCACCATAAACTATACATGGATTTTCAACTCTGCCGAGATTTGGTGCCCTGTCCCCCATGTTGTAGGGCTCAAATGTGCTTCAGAGTATAGCTCTCTTCCCAGTCTGCAGCAGATTAGTCTGTTGTTTTATAGACATCGGAGAAACCACTGCATTTAAGCCACAGGATTAGCGCAAAGTTGATACTCAGAAAAATGATAAAGTTACTGCGGAAGGCTGTTCTTAGTAGCATTCTTTTTTTAATTCCTAAATGGTCTAATAATTTTAATAACAGTGCACAGTTGTGTTGAACATTATGTAGAAAATGATATATGATTATACTCAACATGTTCTCATGAGTTTCATCATTTTAAATTTGAGTGTTAAGAAAATTCAAATTCATAGTGCTTTAAAATATGTAAAAATTAAAAATGAGTTAAGAATATAATAGTTTCTTTATCTTATCTACTTTTTAGATAATTTAGATAATTTTAATAATAAATTTTTTAATCATGAAATATTAAGCATTTTAAAAATTTGTATAAAATTTAGAAAAGATTAGTATCCTTTGAAAAATTACCAACTTCCAAGTAATTTTTAAGGTTCTCTAAAATGATGGGTTCTTGTATGAAACTTGGGTGTGAATTGGAAAAGAATGAAATTCACTAAGGAAACGTACTTACTATTAATGACCACCTGTATTTAAAGCCTGTGACTTTATTTCAGAAATATGTAAGGTTTTCATAGGAAAAAACACTTTATGTATTTCTTCCAGCATCTCAGCTTTCATTTTTATTTCACTTGATTTTGTGTTTTTTTTTTTTTTTAATGCTGGTTTCCTTCACTTGTTTGTGATTTTCTTTGGATTCAAAATAGTCATCTTGGTTGCATTTAATAAAGATGATTTGGTTTTCAAGTGCATAGAAATTTAGTTTTATTGTGAATTTTAGATGCCAGAATATTTGAAAGAACAGTTCTGAAGTAGTTATATGAATCAAAGTTTCAAAAAAGTTGCATATTGAACTGAAAAATAGGTATTATTTATGGGGCCAGCTATCGCTTGTATGTATTTAATGTACTCGTGGCTCTTTGTTGCTTTCTTTTTCCTTATATTAGAACGTTATTGAGTTGGAAAGATGTGACAGATTGGTTGCTCTGCATCCACATTGATTTTTTTTTTTTTTTCTTTTACTGTCTTCATCACCATGAGTCAGATTTCTAATGACCAGAAATTTCAAGCCAGCAGTGTAATCTGCATATTTTACAGTTTGTTGGCTCTTTTTTAGGTTACATTGAAAACTTTTTAAAATTAGATTTCAGTATTGACTTCTAGAGTTGTTTTCTCTTTTCTTCCCTGTAATGTCTCCCCAATCCATGTTTTTTCCTAGCCTTCAAGATGGTCAGCAAGGCCAGCAGTCCACAGCCCAGGTCAAAGTCCAGTCCCGCCCCCCTTCCCAGGCTGCAGTGCTCAGTGCTAGTGCCTCCTTGCTGGTGAGAACTGGGAGTGTCCACTTAGAAGCATCACATGACAATGCATCTGCTGTAGGCGGCAGCAGTTTGCACGATGAACTTGGTATGCAGGCCTTAAATAATCTTGGTGACATAAAATTTAGAAAAGATTAGTATCCTTTGAAAAATTACCAACTTCCAAGTAATTTTTAAGGTTCTCTAAAATGATGGGTTCTTGTATGAAACTTGGGTGTGAATTGGAAAAGAATGAAATTCACTAAGGAAACGTACTTACTATTAATGACCACCTGTATTTAAAGCCTGTGACTTTATTTCAGAAATATGTAAGGTTTTCATAGGAAAAAACACTTTATGTATTTCTTCCAGCATCTCAGCTTTCATTTTTATTTCACTTGATTTTGTGTTTTTTTTTTTTTTTAATGCTGGTTTCCTTCACTTGTTTGTGATTTTCTTTGGATTCAAAATAGTCATCTTGGTTGCATTTAATAAAGATGATTTGGTTTTCAAGTGCATAGAAATTTAGTTTTATTGTGAATTTTAGATGCCAGAATATTTGAAAGAACAGTTCTGAAGTAGTTATATGAATCAAAGTTTCAAAAAAGTTGCATATTGAACTGAAAAATAGGTATTATTTATGGGGCCAGCTATCGCTTGTATGTATTTAATGTACTCGTGGCTCTTTGTTGCTTTCTTTTTCCTTATATTAGAACGTTATTGAGTTGGAAAGATGTGACAGATTGGTTGCTCTGCATCCACATTGATTTTTTTTTTTTTTTCTTTTACTGTCTTCATCACCATGAGTCAGATTTCTAATGACCAGAAATTTCAAGCCAGCAGTGTAATCTGCATATTTTACAGTTTGTTGGCTCTTTTTTAGGTTACATTGAAAACTTTTTAAAATTAGATTTCAGTATTGACTTCTAGAGTTGTTTTCTCTTTTCTTCCCTGTAATGTCTCCCCAATCCATGTTTTTTCCTAGCCTTCAAGATGGTCAGCAAGGCCAGCAGTCCACAGCCCAGGTCAAAGTCCAGTCCCGCCCCCCTTCCCAGGCTGCAGTGCTCAGTGCTAGTGCCTCCTTGCTGGTGAGAACTGGGAGTGTCCACTTAGAAGCATCACATGACAATGCATCTGCTGTAGGCGGCAGCAGTTTGCACGATGAACTTGGTATGCAGGCCTTAAATAATCTTGGTGACATAAAACTTTAATGTAGCAGATAATGGGTAACAATGATTGCAGTTCCTTCCTGAGATAGCTTCATTTTGGAACTATGCATGAGAGTACTTTCTATAGGATTTGCCCTGTGTGCAAGGAAAATCTGACTTTTGCTTTTACCTTTTGTGTTTCTCTCAATTCTTACTCTACTTTTTTGAGCATGTCTGTTATTAATTGGTAAAGTATTAATAAATGTTCATGCTTTACTGTCCTCTTGTAATGATTTGGGCAGTTTTATTGTTTCTTGGTAATTGTACCATGTGGTGAAATGTTGAGTTTTTTAAAATTATTTTGATTGAACTTTCATTTCTCTGAATTCTATGCTGTAGAAAACTAAAAAATACTTTCTAATAACCTATTGCTCTTAGGTATTCTATATTTTTACTTCAGTGTCTATCACCTGAAGTAGGACTTACATAATTCTAAATGCAGATCTTGAGGACATCATGGCTGTATATGCATATAACTTAATAATGCATATAACTTTATTATGCAAATAACTTTATAATGTTTTTTCTTTTTCCTACTAGCACATCTATAAATAGAAATAGAAGTTATTAAGCTGTTAAATCTCGGTGATATAGTTTAAAGCCTCAGTGATGTCTTGGAGAGATATTTTATACTAGTTTGTTTTCTATTTCTCTATCCAGTTCTGCTTTCTTGTACCCAGAATTCAGATTAATAGCATTATATTCAGAAGTATATATTTCAGAGTATTATATTTGCCTACTGTGATTTTGTCTCTCAACTGTCTTTCATTTATAAAGATTATCCTGTATTGACTTCTAGAGTTGTTTTCTTTCTCTTCCCTGTAATGTCTCCCCAATCCATGTTTTTTCCTAGCCTTCAAGATGGTCAGCAAGGCCAGCAGTCCACAGCCCAGGTCAAAGTCCAGTCCCGCCCCTTCCCAGGCTGCAGTGCTCAGTGCTAGTGCCTCCTTGCTGGTGAGAACTGGGAGTGTCCACTTAGAAGCATCACATGACAATGCATCTGCTGTAGGCGGCAGCAGTTTGCACGATGAACTTGGTATGCAGGCCTTAAATAATCTTGGTGACATAAAACTTTAATGTAGCAGATAATGGGTAACAATGATTGCAGTTCCTTCCTGAGATAGCTTCATTTTGGAACTATGCATGAGAGTACTTTCTATAGGATTTGCCCTGTGTGCAAGGAAAATCTGACTTTTGCTTTTACCTTTTGTGTTTCTCTCAATTCTTACTCTACTTTTTTTTTGAGCATGTCTGTTATTAATTGGTAAAGTATTAATAAATGTTCATGCTTTACTGTCCTCTTGTAATGATTTGGGCAGTTTTATTGTTTCTTGGTAATTGTACCATGTGGTGAAATGTTGAGTTTTTTAAAATTATTTTGATTGAACTTTCATTTCTCTGAATTCTATGCTGTAGAAAACTAAAAAATACTTTCTAATAACCTATTGCTCTTAGGTATTCTATATTTTTACTTCAGTGTCTATCACCTGAAGTAGGACTTACATAATTCTAAATGCAGATCTTGAGGACATCATGGCTGTATATGCATATAACTTAATAATGCATATAACTTTATTATGCAAATAACTTTATAATGTTTTTTCTTTTTCCTACTAGCACATCTATAAATAGAAATAGAAGTTATTAAGCTGTTAAATCTCGGTGATATAGTTTAAAGCCTCAGTGATGTCTTGGAGAGATATTTTATACTAGTTTGTTTTCTATTTCTCTATCCAGTTCTGCTTTCTTGTACCCAGAATTCAGATTAATAGCATTATATTCAGAAGTATATATTTCAGAGTATTATATTTGCCTACTGTGATTTTGTCTCTCAACTGTCTTTCATTTATAAAGATTATCCTGTTGATGCTTTGACTCGAAGGATATATGTTATAGGATGCCCAAAGTAGGTATAATAAAATTTCATATGCTGTTTATTGACTTTTTCTATTTTGTAAAAACCCTTAGTTACAGAGAAAATTAATATGCATTAGATGTGCATATTGATGAAAATCATCACCATTAGCAAATTTTAGAGAAAGTTGAAAATGGTTATCTGAGATAGTTCTTCGTCAGAACTTATGGTGATTTCTAAATAAAATGAGAAGGAAGTAAAACATTTTATTTTAGAGTGATTATGCTTTTGAGCTTGTAATTTGAAGAGGGCAGGAAGTCTGTCAGGAGTGTGTTTGAGAGAGGAAAGACTTGAGTTTAGTTACTTGACTTGACTGAAAGCAATGATAGTTTCCTAGTTGTGAATATATTGAAAAATAGTATCTTTTTATTGAGGTTTCTCTTGGGTTAACCTAAAGTTCCTGTGAGCAGAGGATTGTCGGTTTGTATGCACCTGCACAGTCACAGTCGCTGTCCCCACCGTCCATTGATCATTCAGTAGTAGAGTAACTAACCTTAGTTTGGGTTCATTTTGGGTTTTTAAACTTTTGTCAAATGAAGAATAACATCAAGCCCGGGAGGTGATTTTCCTCTATAAAAATTTTTTAATTGGCTCAAAAAACTTCCTAAAAAAGATTTAAAGTTCCATCTTTAAGCCACATGCAGATTATTGAGGATATGTACATATCAATTTAGCATCTACTGGTGAATATTTGGGCTTCCCTGATGGTGCAGTTGGTAAGGGATCTGCCTGCCAATGCAGGAGACTCAAGAGATGCGGGTTTGATCCTGGAGTAGGAAGAAATGGCAACCCACTTCAATATTCTTGCCTGGAAAATTCCATGGACAGAAGAGCCTGGCGGGGGCTACGGTCCATGCAGTCACAGAGAGTTGGACACAACTGAGCACACACTGGCTGGTGAATAGTCAGGATAGTCTCTTAAAATTTGGATTTTATTATTTGTATTAACTACCTTGTAATAGTTTTTGGCCCATGTTAATTGAATGTTGCTAAATTAATTAAATACACAAAACACATATTTGGCACAGGATATATAATCAGTGGACAGTGTATACCTGCTTGTTTCGTAGCACATGAGATTGACCAAAAAGATTCTAAAAACGAACTGCAGCTGAAGTTGAAGGAATTGGCAGAGACACTGATTTTTATAATATATTCCACTAGAATATTTTTGTTGCATAGTTTAATTTTCATCATGACTTGAAAATTACCAGTAGTAAAATAATTTTGTGTGAGTGAATTGGGATACTATACATTGAAAATGGTTATCTGAGATAGTTCTTCGTCAGAACTTATGGTGATTTCTAAATAAAATGAGAAGGAAGTAAAACATTTTATTTTAGAGTGATTATGCTTTTGAGCTTGTAATTTGAAGAGGGCAGGAAGTCTGTCAGGAGTGTGTTTGAGAGAGGAAAGACTTGAGTTTAGTTACTTGACTTGACTGAAAGCAATGATAGTTTCCTAGTTGTGAATATATTGAAAAATAGTATCTTTTTATTGAGGTTTCTCTTGGGTTAACCTAAAGTTCCTGTGAGCAGAGGATTGTCGGTTTGTATGCACCTGCACAGTCACAGTCGCTGTCCCCACCGTCCATTGATCATTCAGTAGTAGAGTAACTAACCTTAGTTTGGGTTCATTTTGGGTTTTTAAACTTTTGTCAAATGAAGAATAACATCAAGCCGGTAGGTGATTTTCCTCTATAAAAATTTTTTAATTGGCTCAAAAAACTTCCTAAAAAAGATTTAAAGTTCCATCTTTAAGCCACATGCAGATTATTGAGGATATGTACATATCAATTTAGCATCTACTGGTGAATATTTGGGCTTCCCTGATGGTGCAGTTGGTAAGGGATCTGCCTGCCAATGCAGGAGACTCAAGAGATGCGGGTTTGATCCTGGAGTAGGAAGAAATGGCAACCCACTTCAATATTCTTGCCTGGAAAATTCCATGGACAGAAGAGCCTGGCGGGGGCTACGGTCCATGCAGTCACAGAGAGTTGGACACAACTGAGCACACACTGGCTGGTGAATAGTCAGGATAGTCTCTTAAAATTTGGATTTTATTATTTGTATTAACTACCTTGTAATAGTTTTTGGCCCATGTTAATTGAATGTTGCTAAATTAATTAAATACACAAAACACATATTTGGCACAGGATATATAATCAGTGGACAGTGTATACCTGCTTGTTTCGTAGCACATGAGATTGACCAAAAAGATTCTAAAAACGAACTGCAGCTGAAGTTGAAGGAATTGGCAGAGACACTGATTTTTATAATATATTCCACTAGAATATTTTTGTTGCATAGTTTAATTTTCATCATGACTTGAAAATTACCAGTAGTAAAATAATTTTGTGTGAGTGAATTGGGATACTATACATTCAAGCATGTTAAAGTTAACTGTGTTATTCCCTGAAAGTATAGGGTATTTACAAAAGATTGTTTCCTTACAAACTTCTTCGACTAAAAATTTTAAATGTGCAATATTTACATGTGAAAATTTATACATATACGTAATATATTTATGTAACTCCCACATACTGAAATATATATACACTCATATATATGTTTGCATATAAATGTTTGTGTATGTGTATATATGTATATTGTGTTGTATTTGTGTATTTGCTTTTTAAAATGAGGGATATTCACCTTTTTTGATGAAAGGAAACTTGCAATCAGGCATTGTTTAATTACAAGCCTAGGTAGTTTTCCTTAATTTTTTTTTTTTTTGATGTTTTTACTTTGTAGCATTATAATAAATGACTACATCCATTTCCTACACAAACCCTAAGAATCCTTATTTTTCTGTTGCATTTTAAGTAGCACTTCAGGATCATCAGGTAGCACTGGATATGGTAGAAAAGTTCATTGAAGATGGCATTCTAAGGTTTGTTAGCAGCTTATTCAGCAGAAAAGGATACATTTTCATCATCAGTTTTCAGGGGTAATTGTTCATCATAAGTAATTTTAAAAATAGAATCATGAGTGTATAATTTAGAACCTTGTCTGAAAATTTCAGGCGGTTTCCTTTCTTATTGATAGACTTAATTTCCCTGCAAACTTTTAAAAAATAATTATATGAGTAACGGATAAGTTTTGAAGTTAAAAATCTTTGAAAATTACTAGCAAAGAATTTCACACATCTTTGAATGTAACATATTAAAAAAAAAAAAAAAAAACACATCCTAAGGGTTATATTCTTTTTGTCAGCCTTTTGTTGAATTTACTTGTGACTAATTTCATACTGTAGTCTGAATTAAACTGCAGTTTTACTAAGCAAAACAAGCTCTTGCTTATTAAATACCCCAGTCAGTCACAGAAGAGACTCTGTTTTTATGTTCCACTAGAAAAGTAGGACTAATAAATTGATGTAGTGATGAAATGGGTTGTTACAATTGAAAGTTAAACTCTTAGTATATATAAACACAACATCTCAGAGGAATTGTTCTAGATAGGATCTGATAAAACAAGAGAATTTATGTCTTTTTTGTGTATATGTGAAAGTAGTAGTGGAAAGTATGTTTGGAGACGTATATGTAATATTGTCTTCGTGTGAGAAGGAAAAATGCTAAAAATGCTGTTCTAGGCAAGAAATGAGCATAAGAGTTTTCTGTATTCCAAGACACAAATATATAGATACCATAGGTAGTGTTCCTCTAAATTTAAGACTTTTTAAATTTCATTAATGTATTTGAGGTTTAAAGAGTAGTGCATTGATTTTTCTAAGGTTTTCTCTTGTTTCATTACTTAAAACTATTCACAAAGTATCCTTGAGATAATCCTCTTTACTATAGGACTTACTATCTTGAAATTATGGTCAGCTCTAGAGAAAGACTTAATGGAAATCTGGCAACACCCTATTTACCCTTAAGTAATTTATAGCAGCTATGCATTAATATGGAAAAATACAATTTGGAGGCTCTTAGATTTTTTATTTTAAAAAGCAGAGACTCAGATGATCTATAATACTTTCAGTGATTTTTATCAGTTAGTGTTTAAAAAAAGACTATATATATTGTAGACTACTATAACATTTGGACTGTGCATTAAGCACTTCTTTTCATGACTATAAATACAAAGTCAAGATAGCTTTAAGGGACCTTGGAGTCCATACTTTAGTCTTCTATTATAGCAGATCTTTTTCATTCATCTAAATTAAAAGTTATCTTCTTTTGTGTAACAACCTTGATCTTGTTATTTATTGTTTCTTAATACAAATTCTATTTTTTGTGCCTTTTTGCAGAAGAGGGCAACATAAAGTATTTTATATATATGTATATGTAAATAAATGAAAGTAAAATGTTTATTTTTATTGAAACAGTAAAAATCCTTCATTATCTCTTGAAGGAAGGAAGTGTGAAGAATTTAAGGGCATATATTCTATTTATATTTTTTGGCATAAGAATGGAAAAATCATGTATCAACAAATTACTGGAAAATAAAATGAAAATTAAATCATCTGTAATTTTTATCACCCAGAGATAGTCAGTATTAATATTTTGTTTTTTACCTTCTTTTTGAATACATACGTGTATATGCTTTTCTAACACAAGAGTGCTGGGATGATGTGTGACTTTTATGACTCTGTGTGAGTTTCGCTTTTTTCTCTTAGCACATTTGAACGTTCACTCATGCTACTATTTTTTAACTTGTTTTTAAGTGGCTGCACAATATGTCATCACTGGAAACTACATGAAAGGTAGTACAGAACAGTGGACTGTAAGGTCAGACGTCCTGTCCTGGCTTCTGATTCAGACTCTGCCACTCACTGGCTGTGTGGCCTTGGGCAAGTTATTTTCTCTCCCTGTGCCTCAGTTTCCTCTTGTATTAAAAAGGGGGTAGTAGGGCTTCCCTGGTGGTCCAGTGGGTAAGGATACCACCTTGCAGTGCAAGGGGGGCGCCGGTTCCATCCCTGGCCTGGGAAGATCCCACAAGCCGCGCAGCGGCTGGACCGATGTGTCCAATTACCGAGCTGGAGCTCAGGAGTGCATGCGCCCAGAGCCAGTGCTCTGCGACAACAGAGGCCACCGCAATGGGAGGCCTACGCGGGTCAAAGAACAAATATGGATGAAAATAGATAAATGAAAGACCAATAGAAGTGGCCTGCCTGCCCCCCTTCCTCCCCAGCCTGCCCCCACACACACACAAAAAAGGGGGGGTAGTAATATATATGCTTCATAGGTTTGTGGTGAGGATTTTTTTCTATTAAAATATGCAAAGTAGAACAGTGCTGGCACTAGTAAATTAATTACATAAATATATTGTTAATATTATTTATTATACTTTATTTAACCAATTATCTAACCCCATTGTTAGTCTTCAGGATGATTCCTGATATTTTCTGTTGAAGTAAACATTCTGCTGAATATCCTTCACACAGATTTTCTGTACAGCTGTGATTATTTCCTTAGGATAAATACAGTGAAATGAAATCATCTATCAAGGGGAAAGAAACATTATTGAGACTTTGATGTATATTCTTAATTGCTTTATGGAAAGCTTGTACTAGTTTACTCTGTCTGGCAGGGTTTGAGAGTGTCTGTTTTATCCCCACAGGTATTGAAATTAAAAATAAACCTAGTCTTCCCTAACTTTCATTTCCTGGAACTGCTCAGAAGTTTATCATTGTTACTGTGGAAAGAAATTTCAGATGCTTGAACTGCTGTAGGAATTTTATAGAAGATAACAGAGACTGGTTGAAATAGTTTATTTGTCTCTTGTCAGTCTGTTGTAAGAATTCATTGAAACACTAGATTAGCTGCTTTCTAACCTTAACGTTCGTAAGTCTAAATTAAAGTTCACTGGTATGTGCATCTGTTAGAATATAGGTAGAGTATTTAATAGAGAGATCTCTCCTCCCCCATCATGACTGAAATTAGAAGGGTACATTTCTCTTGTAACAGTCTGCTGGAAGCTGTCCCTAGTAAGTGGGTTGGTTCTTTTATCTTCCACATACAACTTCCCTGCCTGGTCCATAGTGACTGCTCCAATTGTTGACAGTCTCCCCCACCCCCATCCCTGAAAGAGGACAGTGGTGTGGATGGGGTGCTAAAATAAAAGGTTAAGGACAGCTGGCTTTTTGTCTTTCAGATTGTGTTTTCAGAAATGTGCCTGTCACTTTCTTCTGCCTTCCATGGTCCATACACAATCACATGGCAACTTCTAGCTGCAAGAGAGGCTGGGAGAGGTCTTAAGTATGTGGACATAGTGATGGTGGTGCTCAGTCACTCAGGTGTGTCTGACTCTTGTGACCACATGGACGGTAACCCACCCGGCTCCTCTGTTCATGGAATGCTCCAGGCAAGAATATTGGACTGGGTTGCCTTGACCTCCTCCACGAGGTCTTCCCGACTCAGGGATCAAACCCATGTCTCTTGCATTTCCTGTATTGGCAGGTGGATTCTTTGCTACTGTACCACCTGGCTGAAATTCGGGGGGGTCCTGTTTTAAAAGGGAAAGGACGAGATTTTCTGTACAGCTGTGATTATTTCCTTAGGATAAATACAGTGAAATGAAATCATCTATCAAGGGGAAAGAAACATTATTGAGACTTTGATGTATATTCTTAATTGCTTTATGGAAAGCTTGTACTAGTTTACTCTGTCTGGCAGGGTTTGAGAGTGTCTGTTTTATCCCCACAGGTATTGAAATTAAAAATAAACCTAGTCTTCCTAACTTTCATTTCCTGGAACTGCTCAGAAGTTTATCATTGTTACTGTGGAAAGAAATTTCAGATGCTTGAACTGCTGTAGGAATTTTATAGAAGATAACAGAGACTGGTTGAAATAGTTTATTTGTCTCTTGTCAGTCTGTTGTAAGAATTCATTGAAACACTAGATTAGCTGCTTTCTAACCTTAACGTCGTAAGTCTAAATTAAAGTTCACTGGTATGTGCATCTGTTAGAATATAGGTAGAGTATTTAATAGAGAGATCTCTCCTCCCCCATCATGACTGAAATTAGAAGGGTACATTTCTCTTGTAACAGTCTGCTGGAAGCTGTCCCTAGTAAGTGGGTTGGTTCTTTTATCTTCCACATACAACTTCCCTGCCTGGTCCATAGTGACTGCTCCAATTGTTGACAGTCTCCCCCACCCCCATCCCTGAAAGAGGACAGTGGTGTGGATGGGGTGCTAAAATAAAAGGTTAAGGACAGCTGGCTTTTTGTCTTTCAGATTGTGTTTTCAGAAATGTGCCTGTCACTTTCTTCTGCCTTCCATGGTCCATACACAATCACATGGCAACTTCTAGCTGCAAGAGAGGCTGGGAGAGGTCTTAAGTATGTGGACATAGTGATGGTGGTGCTCAGTCACTCAGGTGTGTCTGACTCTTGTGACCACATGGACGGTAACCCACCCGGCTCCTCTGTTCATGGAATGCTCCAGGCAAGAATATTGGACTGGGTTGCCTTGACCTCCTCCACGAGGTCTTCCCGACTCAGGGATCAAACCCATGTCTCTTGCATTTCCTGTATTGGCAGGTGGATTCTTTGCTACTGTACCACCTGGCTGAAATTCAGTGAGGGGAGGGTCCTGTTTTTAAAAGGGGAAAGGACGAGATGAATACTGGATGTCAGTCTTCAGTCTTTGCCACCATGAGACAATAAGCAATTTAAATCAGTAAGATAAAGATCAGTGACCTACTAGGAATGTTGAGAATTACAGGTGGCTTGCAATTATGGGCAAATAGCTCAACTTTGCTCGTATTTTTTAAAATTGTAAATTAAAAATAGGATTAAGGTATTTTTCATCTGTTGAATGTGTAGTGATGTCCATGTAGAAAGAGTTTGAAGAAGTAGACAACTAAAAGATCGAACATTTTTGGAGGAGACTAAAACAGCAGACCAAAAATGCCTGTATATTTTAATCTGTAAGTTTTGCAAACATACAGATATATATGTACATGGATATCCGTTTTAGCATTGTTGATAATTTTGAAAAACTTTGAAGCAATCTAAATGTTACTAGATAAGCCCTTCTGTATTATTCATGAACGTAGCTGTCATATTCAGAACTTGATACACATGTTATTGACATGGTAAGTTAAGCTATTTAGTAAGCAAAAGAAGTGAATTTTAGAAAGTGTGTACAAAGAGATTCATTTGTTTGGGGACAAAATGTAGGTTAAAAATTGCTCAGAAGAACATAGAAACTGTCCATGGCAATGGCTTTCTCTGGGGAGTGGGGAACTTTTCTTCATTTGATATGCTGCTTTCAAATTTTTCAGTGCATCACATTTTAAAAATGAAACACTAAAACAAAGCAACAAATGCTACTCGCTCTTCACAACCTTAATTAGTAGCTTGTGGGAATTTCACTGACTACATGCTGTCTTGTGCTCATCCATATACTTCATCTGTTATCTGGTCTATCTCTTTTTTTCTTCTTTGTTTTTAAGTCAGCTTTATGACATGTAATTTAGGCATGATAAATTGTATCCATTCAGCATGTACTATTTGTGAGCTTTAACAGATAGGCACATCTACAAAATCAAGATATAGAACATAGTGAAGATACAGAACATTTTCACCATCTTCAAAAGGTTATACTCCTGTTGCAGGCCATACCGCCTCTCCTCCTGGCCATTGGTGTCTACTACATGCTTTGTATTACTGTCTTTCCCTCTCCTAGAAGTTTGTATAAAATGCAGTCACACAATATGTGGCCTTTTGTGTTTACTTTTGCATTTAGCATAAAGCTTCAGAGTCGTGTTGTTGCATGTATTAGCAGTTTGTTCCTTGTTGCTAAGTATTCCTTCTATGAGATTACTGTATATTGTGTATTCATTCATCTGTCAGTGAACAAGTTTGTGTTATTTCCAGGTATTGGCTATTGTGAATAAAATGTCTCAAATGTTTTCAAAAATAGTTGTGTATTCCCGCCAGCATGTATGAGAGTTCCTGTTGTTACCATTCTTGCTGATATTGGCTGTTGTTGGCCTTTTGAAGATTAGCCTCAGTGGACGTGACTCAAACAGTAAAGAATCTGCCTGCAATGTGGGAGACTTGGGTTCAATCCCGGGATCAGAAAGATCCCCTGGAGAAGGCAATGGCCACTCACTCCAGTGTTCTTGCCTGGAGAATATCATGGACAGAGGAGTCTGGTGGGCTCCATCCTTGGGGTCCCAAAGAGTCAGAACCGACTGAACAACTAACACTTTCACTTTCTAATGGGTGTTGTAATGGTATCTCATTGTCGTTTAAATCTTTCTTTCTTTTATAACTATGGATGATGAGGATCCTTTGATGGACTCATTGGTTATACATATATCTTTTGTGAAGTGTGTTCAAATCATTTACTCACTTTTAAAATTGAGATGTTTGTCTTACTATTGATTGATGTGTGACTGTTCTGACATTTTAGATACAACTAATTTGTCAGATGCAAGTTACAAATATCTTCTCCCCAGTCTGTGACTTTTTTTTGTGTGTCTGAATCATTTGTAATGTCATCAGAGTCATTATGGACTGTCTTACCAAAATAAGGAGGACTTGCCCCTTTGAAAGAAACATCAGATGATGAAATCACATCAGAATATGATTTTATATGTTCATTTGTGGATGGTTCAGCCTCGTCTGGGGATTCCACTTAATGAATTAAGACACGTATTAAGTCAGGGCTAGAGAACAGACACTCCTGTTGCAGGCCATACCGCCTCTCCTCCTGGCCATTGGTGTCTACTACATGCTTTGTATTACTGTCTTTCCCTCTCCTAGAAGTTTGTATAAAATGCAGTCACACAATATGTGGCCTTTTGTGTTTACTTTTGCATTTAGCATAAAGCTTCAGAGTCGTGTTGTTGCATGTATTAGCAGTTTGTTCCTTGTTGCTAAGTATTCCTTCTATGAGATTACTGTATATTGTGTATTCATTCATCTGTCAGTGAACAAGTTTGTGTTATTTCCAGGTATTGGCTATTGTGAATAAAATGTCTCAAATGTTTTCAAAAATAGTTGTGTATTCCCGCCAGCATGTATGAGAGTTCCTGTTGTTACCATTCTTGCTGATATTGGCTGTTGTTGGCCTTTTGAAGATTAGCCTCAGTGGACGTGACTCAAACAGTAAAGAATCTGCCTGCAATGTGGGAGACTTGGGTTCAATCCCGGGATCAGAAAGATCCCCTGGAGAAGGCAATGGCCACTCACTCCAGTGTTCTTGCCTGGAGAATATCATGGACAGAGGAGTCTGGTGGGCTCCATCCTTGGGGTCCCAAAGAGTCAGAACCGACTGAACAACTAACACTTTCACTTTCTAATGGGTGTTGTAATGGTATCTCATTGTCGTTTAAATCTTTCTTTCTTTTATAACTATGGATGATGAGGATCCTTTGATGGACTCATTGGTTATACATATATCTTTTGTGAAGTGTGTTCAAATCATTTACTCACTTTTAAAATTGAGATGTTTGTCTTACTATTGATTGATGTGTGACTGTTCTGACATTTTAGATACAACTAATTTGTCAGATGCAAGTTACAAATATCTTCTCCCCAGTCTGTGACTTTTTTTTGTGTGTCTGAATCATTTGTAATGTCATCAGAGTCATTATGGACTGTCTTACCAAAATAAGGAGGACTTGCCCCTTTGAAAGAAACATCAGATGATGAAATCACATCAGAATATGATTTTATATGTTCATTTGTGGATGGTTCAGCCTCGTCTGGGGATTCCACTTAATGAATTAAGACACGTATTAAGTCAGGGCTAGAGAACAGACACTGTGACAGTAAGATATATCAGTATACAAATCTTTCATTTTTACCAAGCCATCGAGTTACCTGTCCTTCCTTGTGTGTGGGAGTATGCTCAGTCACTCGAAAGTTCTCTTCTCAACTAACTAGTTCTTCCTCGTATCTGTCGCTTTTCTTATTCTTCTCTTGTTTTAAAAACCTAGCACAATGTTGTACCTTCAAGGAAGAAGGACTGGTTCTCAGTATTGAAACTTTAAATTATGAGTAGCACAGTGACTTGAATCCATTTAGAACAAGAGTTAAAGAGGTTTTATAAGAAGGCTTTTAGTCTAGGACAGGGATTAACAAACTGTGCCCTCAAGGCAAAATCTAGCTTGATGCTGGTTTCTGTAAATAAAATAAAGATGTTATGTGTTTTCTGTGGTTGCTTTCATGCTCCAGTGGCAGGCTGCAACTGTTGCATCAGAGATCATCCGGCCCACAGAGCATAGAATATTTATCATGTGGCCCCTTAACAGAAAAACTTCACTGACCTCTGGCCTAGGGAGAAAATAGGTCCATTAACCTCTCGCAGCCATAAAATGGGTCATTTCTCTCTGGGTGAAAACTCATGTTTCCTCAGAGGATCATAGGTACCACTCATGGTAATAAAGGGGATGCTATACAAGATTGGAACTTGTCAAGGCCTTCTCTCTTAATAGTGTAATATGTTCATTGAAATAACATTGTGAGCACAATACTCATCACCATCAGAAAAAAGCACTTTTTGTAGGGTACTCAAGTCATGGATTTATGTAGTACCCCATTGTCTTCTTTTTTTCTTGTGAAAATACTGTTAGTTATGTTTAACTATGGAAATTCAAAAACATCTCTAGTTTTCTTGCCATATCTTTTTTTATTTTTCTATTTTTTTAATTGCAAAGTATTTGCTCTACAACATTGTGCTGGTTTCTGGCATACATCAGCATAAATCAGCCATAGGTATACATATGTCTCCTCCCTCCTGAACCCTCATCCCATCCCACCCCTCTAGGCCCCCCATTGCCTTCAGAGACACTTTGTAAAGTTGCCTCCTTCATATCTCTCTCTTTGCTCTTGTAGCCACTTAATGAATAAGACCGTATTGTGGCTAGAGAACAGACACTGTGACAGTAAGATATATCAGTATACAAATCTTTCATTTTACCAAGCCATCGAGTTACCTGTCCTTCCTTGTGTGGAGTATGCTCAGTCACTCGAAAGTTCTCTCTCAACTAACTAGTTCTTCCTCGTATCTGTCGCTTTTCTTATTCTTCTCTTGTTTTAAAAACCTAGCACAATGTTGTACCTTCAAGGAAGAAGGACTGGTTCTCAGTATTGAAACTTTAAATTATGAGTAGCACAGTGACTTGAATCCATTTAGAACAAGAGTTAAAGAGGTTTTATAAGAAGGCTTTTAGTCTAGGACAGGGATTAACAAACTGTGCCCTCAAGGCAAAATCTAGCTTGATGCTGGTTTCTGTAAATAAAATAAAGATGTTATGTGTTTTCTGTGGTTGCTTTCATGCTCCAGTGGCAGGCTGCAACTGTTGCATCAGAGATCATCCGGCCCACAGAGCATAGAATATTTATCATGTGGCCCCTTAACAGAAAAACTTCACTGACCTCTGGCCTAGGGAGAAAATAGGTCCATTAACCTCTCGCAGCCATAAAATGGGTCATTTCTCTCTGGGTGAAAACTCATGTTTCCTCAGAGGATCATAGGTACCACTCATGGTAATAAAGGGGATGCTATACAAGATTGGAACTTGTCAAGGCCTTCTCTCTTAATAGTGTAATATGTTCATTGAAATAACATTGTGAGCACAATACTCATCACCATCAGAAAAAAGCACTTTTTGTAGGGTACTCAAGTCATGGATTTATGTAGTACCCCATTGTCTTCTTTTTTTCTTGTGAAAATACTGTTAGTTATGTTTAACTATGGAAATTCAAAAACATCTCTAGTTTTCTTGCCATATCTTTTTTTATTTTTCTATTTTTTTAATTGCAAAGTATTTGCTCTACAACATTGTGCTGGTTTCTGGCATACATCAGCATAAATCAGCCATAGGTATACATATGTCTCCTCCCTCCTGAACCCTCATCCCATCCCACCCCTCTAGGCCCCCCATTGCCTTCAGAGACACTTTGTAAAGTTGCCTCCTTCATATCTCTCTCTCTTTGCTCTTGTAGCCAGCCCCTCCACGGCCGGTGAATAATGCTAGAGAAGGGAGAAGTCAGTGTATCAGGGTTAGGCTTGGAGAACACAGAATAAATGGGGCTGGGAGGTAATCTACAGAGGGAAATCATCCAAGAAATAAGATGCCTTCTTTGTTGTTGGTACGGGGAAGATCAGAAAAACCCTATGGATAATTTGTCCTTCTAGTAACCACTTCTTCCTAAGATAAATGAGAGGAACATTAAGAATGCAGTAAGGGTTTCTCACAATCCAAATTCACTGGACCTTGTGATAATGGTGAGGATTTTCATCAGTAGGACTAATTAGAGTATCTCATTAATTTCTGTCTCTTTTATCAGTGTTTTGCCAATGTTTGTTTTGAATCCATCTGCTATATCATTTGTGGCTTCTGGGAAATGCTTCAAATGTTCTTGTTCTTTAAATCAAGATTCGGTTTTACGTATCTTCTTGTTCATCACTCATTTATTGACCTACAGTTTTAATATATAATATTTACTAAAATAGGATTATTAATAAGGGCACATTTACTAGTTAAGAAGGGTTATCTGTGATTATAGTCTTAATCTCAAATGAGATATATGTAAAGTTATTGTTTGCTAAGAAGATTAGTACAAACAGAAGATACTAATTTTTATAAACCAAAGCCAAAAGGTACTTCTATTTTAGTTGATTTTGAAGATATTTTAGTAAATTATTATATTAATATATTAAAGTGCTGAATAAGCTTTTCACCAAAACCCTGTTAAACATTTATTAGTGAAGTTTTTTTTTTTTTGGAATTATGAATAACATTTGTTACTTCTTAAGTGTTGCCATTTGACAGTCCATGGATATAAGAGAGACATCGAATCTGTTCTTTTGGTGGACTTAATCTGGGAATACACCAGGAAGTCCTAATACAAAGTTAGTTAGTTCTGACATATACCATGTATGTTTTTATGAACCTGAACGTGTTTATAAATTAGTAGGTAGACGGAAATCTCTTAAGACAAAAAAAAAAAAGAAGGCACTGTTGAAGTTATACACAATTTGTTGAAATTATAGAATCTTAGACATGTTTTATGCCTTATTTAAATTTATTACTTGTTAGTCATTAGTTTGTATGTATTCAGTGTTCTAGATTCATGTAGTAATAAAACTCAGTTTTTCCAGCTTGTGTCTAAAGAACATTTGAGAAGGGATCTTTTACTTTTATTTAAGATACACTCATTTCTATGTGTTTCTTACTAGACATCTGTAAATAAGACAACCTAGTTGTGCTAATGACAATTGTCATTTACTGTTATTGAAAATTACAGAGTAATAGTTGATTTCAGTTGCATATAGATACTATTTTTAATACCCCAAGAATAGGACTTATGTTACTAAAAAGCCCATTGAAATACTTAAAGGCTCAAAATATACTTCAGTAATTTAAGTCTTCTTAAATATAGAATTAACTTATTAGAAAAATATATACACATTATGTTATATCTTTATTGGATTTATTTATTGCATTCCATTTTTACTGGATTTCATACACGCTCTCTCAGCTCTGTTAATGTGTGATTTAGTCATTTAATATAGTTTTATAATTCTTTTGCACTTAGCTATCTGTAGTTTTAGTCATGTGTTTCTGCTAACCTAAATTAATTGTAGCACAACTAGTCTCTGATTATCCATGCTGAGGAAAGAGTACGGTGTAAAAAATTACAATTGAAAAATAAATCTGAGTCAAAGCAGTTCTTAACTTTTTTCTTTCTTTTTATAGCAGCCAGTCAAAATGTCAAAAATCAATTCTATTTAGTTATTTAGTAAATTATTATATTAATATATTAAAGTGCTGAATAAGCTTTTCACCAAAACCCTGTTAAACATTTATTAGTGAAGTTTTTTTTTTTTTGGAATTATGAATAACATTTGTTACTTCTTAAGTGTTGCCATTTGACAGTCCATGGATATAAGAGAGACATCGAATCTGTTCTTTTGGTGGACTTAATCTGGGAATACACCAGGAAGTCCTAATACAAAGTTAGTTAGTTCTGACATATACCATGTATGTTTTTATGAACCTGAACGTGTTTATAAATTAGTAGGTAGACGGAAATCTCTTAAGACAAAAAAAAAAAAGAAGGCACTGTTGAAGTTATACACAATTTGTTGAAATTATAGAATCTTAGACATGTTTTATGCCTTATTTAAATTTATTACTTGTTAGTCATTAGTTTGTATGTATTCAGTGTTCTAGATTCATGTAGTAATAAAACTCAGTTTTTCCAGCTTGTGTCTAAAGAACATTTGAGAAGGGATCTTTTACTTTTATTTAAGATACACTCATTTCTATGTGTTTCTTACTAGACATCTGTAAATAAGACAACCTAGTTGTGCTAATGACAATTGTCATTTACTGTTATTGAAAATTACAGAGTAATAGTTGATTTCAGTTGCATATAGATACTATTTTTAATACCCCAAGAATAGGACTTATGTTACTAAAAAGCCCATTGAAATACTTAAAGGCTCAAAATATACTTCAGTAATTTAAGTCTTCTTAAATATAGAATTAACTTATTAGAAAAATATATACACATTATGTTATATCTTTATTGGATTTATTTATTGCATTCCATTTTTACTGGATTTCATACACGCTCTCTCAGCTCTGTTAATGTGTGATTTAGTCATTTAATATAGTTTTATAATTCTTTTGCACTTAGCTATCTGTAGTTTTAGTCATGTGTTTCTGCTAACCTAAATTAATTGTAGCACAACTAGTCTCTGATTATCCATGCTGAGGAAAGAGTACGGTGTAAAAAATTACAATTGAAAAATAAATCTGAGTCAAAGCAGTTCTTAACTTTTTTCTTTCTTTTTTATGCAGCAGAACCCTATCCCGTCACTTCAAAAAAACCTGTCATTTAAATTTGTTATTCTGGTTTCTATTAGAGGTGCTGAGAGTGAATAGCTCATGGCTAAAAGACAGGGGTATAAAAAGTGAAGTCTTAGATAATCTACATGCTGAGTAATCCTCCTTTGAAAAACTGAATGAGCTGAACATTTTTTTTCCCCTAATTTATTCCAGGAGTATTCTAACCAAAAAAAGCCATCACAGAAAAGACCATAGTAAGATAAAATATTTTCATATTCTGTCTATGACCTATAGACAGTACTCAAATAATTCTATTTAATAAAGTGCTTTTTCTGAGTCTAGTCCTTTTAATGAATCAAGTAATCGTTAAAATGTTGAAATGTTTTCAAAGGTTCTGCAGACCCTTAGTTATATTATTAATATGTTATTATAAGGGCCTTTGATTGTAATTTTTCAAGAATTTCACTTAAATAAAAACTCTTATTAGACTTCTCTGGTGGTCCAGTGGGTGAAGAGCCCGCCTTGCAGTGCAAGGGATACCAGTTCAATCCCTGGCCTGGGAAGATCCCACGTGCCGTGGAGCAGCTGGACTCGTGTCCAGTTGCAAGCAGGCACTCTGGAATGCATGTGCGCAGTGCCGGTGCTTGGCAGCAGGGGTGGCCACTGCTGTGGGAGGCCCACACAGGCTGAGGAGTAAAGATGGATGAAGATAAGCAAATAGAACAATAATAGAGGCCAAAATTAAAACAAAAAACTCTTATTGTATACTGTATTCATTGTAGTCATGGAAGAGAAGTATTTTAACCTTGCCATCAAGTTGAAATTGCCCTTTAGATTTCTCATATTTATAACCTCAGTAATTCTAACTAGTAAAACAAAAATCTCACAAATACTCAACAGGCAGCCTAGACTAGATCCACACACTTACAGTTGTATGCCTCATCTGTTGTCCTACCAGAAATTTGTGCTTATTATTTATGTCCCTCCCCACCATTGATACAGCTATCATAGATCTTCACAGTATAGAATCCATTTCAGACAGTATTCAGACTTAAAAAATTCCATGATCAGAAATCATTTTCTCTTATTTAGTATATCTAAAAGAGTTTCTTTTAACCTATATTCCTTTGCAACCAATAAGATCTCTAAACATTTTATCAGTTTTGTAGATATTTGGCTATAGCAAATGGTGTTCCCTAAATTTTTTCAGTTCTTATAGAATCACACAACTAGTGATGTTCACTAAGCATCGTGGTTTGCTTACCACCAGCATTATTATAGTTCATTCATTGACCTTCCTTAGACCCATTTGGCCCCAAAAAGCCAAATTGGTTCCCAAATTTGTTTAGACCTCAGAAAAGACCATAGTAAGATAAAATATTTTCATATTCTGTCTATCCTATAGACAGTACTCAAATAATTCTATTTAATAAAGTGCTTTTTCTGAGTCTAGTCCTTTTAATGAATCAAGTAATCGTTAAAATGTTGAAATGTTTTCAAAGGTTCTGCAGACCCTTAGTTATATTATTAATATGTTATTATAAGGGCCTTTGATTGTAATTTTTCAAGAATTTCACTTAAATAAAAACTCTTATTAGACTTCTCTGGTGGTCCAGTGGGTGAAGAGCCCGCCTTGCAGTGCAAGGGATACCAGTTCAATCCCTGGCCTGGGAAGATCCCACGTGCCGTGGAGCAGCTGGACTCGTGTCCAGTTGCAAGCAGGCACTCTGGAATGCATGTGCGCAGTGCCGGTGCTTGGCAGCAGGGGTGGCCACTGCTGTGGGAGGCCCACACAGGCTGAGGAGTAAAGATGGATGAAGATAAGCAAATAGAACAATAATAGAGGCCAAAATTAAAACAAAAAACTCTTATTGTATACTGTATTCATTGTAGTCATGGAAGAGAAGTATTTTAACCTTGCCATCAAGTTGAAATTGCCCTTTAGATTTCTCATATTTATAACCTCAGTAATTCTAACTAGTAAAACAAAAATCTCACAAATACTCAACAGGCAGCCTAGACTAGATCCACACACTTACAGTTGTATGCCTCATCTGTTGTCCTACCAGAAATTTGTGCTTATTATTTATGTCCCTCCCCACCATTGATACAGCTATCATAGATCTTCACAGTATAGAATCCATTTCAGACAGTATTCAGACTTAAAAAATTCCATGATCAGAAATCATTTTCTCTTATTTAGTATATCTAAAAGAGTTTCTTTTAACCTATATTCCTTTGCAACCAATAAGATCTCTAAACATTTTATCAGTTTTGTAGATATTTGGCTATAGCAAATGGTGTTCCCTAAATTTTTTCAGTTCTTATAGAATCACACAACTAGTGATGTTCACTAAGCATCGTGGTTTGCTTACCACCAGCATTATTATAGTTCATTCATTGACCTTCCTTAGACCCATTCTGACGCTTATCATTTCTTCTTAAAAGTAGAAGAAAACCAAAAAACTCTGTGAAGGGATAATCACACAAATTTGTTGTCTTTCAGTTTGAGCTATTTTAAAACTTATAAGCAGCCCCTCCAAATGGCCAGTCACCACTTGTAAGTAGTGGTCAGATGACCTTTATGTTTAAAAGTTAAACTTTACATTTATTCGTATCATAACTTGAAAATATGTTGGGAGGAGAAAAGAGAAGGAGACTGTTACTGCAAAGCTGACTTACCACTTTAAATACCTGATTATGTATGTTGACATTTTGTTCCACTGTTCCATTCCTTTTCTATTTCCGTCATGCTGATTTAACGTGTATATCATTGTTTTTTAAAAATTTTGAAAAAAGAAAGTTATAGTTCATTTTCTTAAATTGTAACACACTTAAAATTAGTGTTTCATAAAGGAAAATTTCTGAGAATTCTAATGGTTTTTTTAAATAATGATTTATTTGCTAGGTAAGTTCTCGTCTACGCTCTACGAGACTGGTGGCTGTGATATGTCACTTGTGAATTTTGAACCAGCAGCACGAAGAGCGTCCAATATCTGGTACGTGTGAAGTCCTATTAGGCGAGTGTGTGTACTTTCGTATGTTCGCTGTTTTTAAAGTTGGTAAAACTTGAGATAGAAAACTTACTTTGTTTATACTGGCTTAAAATAAATTGTCATTAAGGAGAAGGAAATGGCAACTCACTCCAGTATTCTTGCCTGGAAAATCCCATGAACGACAAAGCCTGGCAAGCTACAGTCCATGGGGTCTCAAATAAATATATAGGGGCTTCCCTGGTGGCTCAGTGGTACAGAATCTGCCTGCAGTGAAGGAGACTCAGCTTCCTTCCTTGGGTTGGGACGATCCCCTGGAGGTGGGCACAGCAGCCCATTCCATATTCTTGCCTGGAGAGGTCCACGGGTGGAGGAGCCTGGCAGGCTGCAGTCATGGGGTGGCACAGAGTCGGACACGACTGAAACGACTGAGCAGCAACAGCAAATTGTCATTATGCATCAGATGCTAAAGAATTGAATTAGAACTTTTTGCTTTGGGAAAAAAAAAAACCCACTATTCTTAAAACAAAAGCTATTATTTTGTATTTTAAAAAAATAAGTAGAAATTTCCTGTAGATCTTATTGTGGGATAGTGGTTCCTCCCAATTTCAAATTTAACTGTGTATATATATTGTATGCTAGAAAAAAAACTTATTAGGAAAATATTTACACAACTAAGTTCCAACCCATCAGTTCTCTTTTTGGGTGTAATTTCAAATTTCTATTTCTGTGCGAGGGTTCTGGTCAAGTGTCTTTCTAAATGATCATCTTTCATTTTATTATAAATGTGTTTACCAACTATAAGAAGGAGGAATTTCTTAAAATATGAGTCATCTGTTGTATTTAGTTTCTTTTCTTTCCTTCCTTCAGGAGGAAACAGTGTTAAGTAACAGAAATTTGGAGGAAAGCAAATAAGACATAAAAATCTTGATTGTATAACATAATTATAGTGTAGAATGTGTTAAAATTTTTTCTGAAATTTTAATCTTACTAATCTATTCAAATTGCTGTACTGAAGTTCATTGTTGGTTGGGTAGCTCTTTTTTTCCCACAAGGGTCATTTGACATTTATTTTAGGACTTCTACTTAATAATGGGGCACTTATTTAAATGTTACGTATCTATGGGCAGTTCACTTAAGTTTTTTCAGTTTTGAGGGGCTATTTAAAACAATAAGACCTTGTGGTCACTTAACATGCTGAAAAAATAGAACATTTAAAAACTGTACTCTTTAAGTACTTTTAGTCCAGTTTCAGAGTTCGCCCCCTCAAAAATGATTGAATTGGAGTGTTTAGATGATTTTGTAACAGTGGAAGCAATAATAGCAATGAGACCACTTTGCTGTGTTTAATATAATCCAAGATAAGAACACTTTCTTATATGTGTTAAGGTCTCAGGTTTTGAAGTCGAAACTTGAGTGACTGTAGAAACTGAATTGTCATGTTCTAGACTATTGTATCATAGACTAAATTTATTGTGGCTCCTGGCAATATGTTAATTGTTTTCTTAGACAGTTTTCACAAGAACTTTGTGATAGAAGTCCTCTGGTCCTGTGTTACTGATGAGGAAACTGGGGTGTCAGAAGACTGAGCAGCAACAGCAAATTGTCATTATGCATCAGATGCTAAAGAATTGAATTAGAACTTTTTGCTTTGGGAAAAAAAAAAACCCACTATTCTTAAAACAAAAGCTATTATTTTGTATTTTAAAAAAATAAGTAGAAATTTCCTGTAGATCTTATTGTGGGATAGTGGTTCCTCCCAATTTCAAATTTAACTGTGTATATATATTGTATGCTAGAAAAAAAACTTATTAGGAAAATATTTACACAACTAAGTTCCAACCCATCAGTTCTCTTTTTGGGTGTAATTTCAAATTTCTATTTCTGTGCGAGGGTTCTGGTCAAGTGTCTTTCTAAATGATCATCTTTCATTTTATTATAAATGTGTTTACCAACTATAAGAAGGAGGAATTTCTTAAAATATGAGTCATCTGTTGTATTTAGTTTCTTTTCTTTCCTTCCTTCAGGAGGAAACAGTGTTAAGTAACAGAAATTTGGAGGAAAGCAAATAAGACATAAAAATCTTGATTGTATAACATAATTATAGTGTAGAATGTGTTAAAATTTTTTCTGAAATTTTAATCTTACTAATCTATTCAAATTGCTGTACTGAAGTTCATTGTTGGTTGGGTAGCTCTTTTTTTCCCACAAGGGTCATTTGACATTTATTTTAGGACTTCTACTTAATAATGGGGCACTTATTTAAATGTTACGTATCTATGGGCAGTTCACTTAAGTTTTTTCAGTTTTGAGGGGCTATTTAAAACAATAAGACCTTGTGGTCACTTAACATGCTGAAAAAATAGAACATTTAAAAACTGTACTCTTTAAGTACTTTTAGTCCAGTTTCAGAGTTCGCCCCCTCAAAAATGATTGAATTGGAGTGTTTAGATGATTTTGTAACAGTGGAAGCAATAATAGCAATGAGACCACTTTGCTGTGTTTAATATAATCCAAGATAAGAACACTTTCTTATATGTGTTAAGGTCTCAGGTTTTGAAGTCGAAACTTGAGTGACTGTAGAAACTGAATTGTCATGTTCTAGACTATTGTATCATAGACTAAATTTATTGTGGCTCCTGGCAATATGTTAATTGTTTTCTTAGACAGTTTTCACAAGAACTTTGTGATAGAAGTCCTCTGGTCCTGTGTTACTGATGAGGAAACTGGGGTGTCAGAAGATTCGATAGCTTGTCCAAGATCTCGTTCCACTGATGAGGAAGTTTGAGCACAGGCATTCTGACCCAGAGGCTGTGCTCCTGATCACAGACCTAGGAAAGTCTGATTTTGTATGTTGAAGTTTACATGAAAAAGGAAAGAGCTTGTAAATATCCTGTAATTGTTAATGGATTTATTTTTCTTTCCACTACTTGAGAAGCTGTATATTCCCTAAGTCTTTTTCATTTTATTTTAGTGACACGGATTCTCATGTATCCAGTTCTACCTCAGTTCGATTTTATCCACATGATGTGGTAGGTTTTCCTTTATTTTTTATAAAATGATGTCATTTCATATTAAGCAGCTATATATATCAGAAAATTGATGAGGTTACAAAATAGCAATTTTGTTGAAAACCATGGCAAAATCACTTTTGCTGTCCCATAATAGATGTCTTCTCATAAGTCCTATGTCAAGAAACAAATGTAAAGCACCATGAAGTTTAATTAGCTATATATAAATTGAGGATATGTAAAGGTCTGTTTACTCACCATTGTCATAATCAAGTTGTGCCATAGTTGTGTCATTTTAAGACTTCACTTTGAATAGTATGATTTTGGTACAAAACTAACTGATTTGGTACTTAACCTAACTGCTGGTTAACTATTAGATATTTGCATATAAATGCGTGTGTGTGTGTATGTGTGAGGGTGGAGTTTGGTAGTATTATTGCTGTATATTAAAAAAACAACCTGTGTGATATGATAGGTATATTTTAAAAAGATAACAAAGATAATACTGCACTTGTGTGATACATATATCTAGATGTATATATTGAGGTTAGCAATAATAGCAATGAGACCACTTTGCTGTGTTTAATATAATCCAAGATAAGAACACTTTCTTATATGTGTTAAGGTCTCAGGTTTTGAAGTCGAAACTTGAGTGACTGTAGAAACTGAATTGTCATGTTCTAGACTATTGTATCATAGACTAAATTTATTGTGGCTCCTGGCAATATGTTAATTGTTTTCTTAGACAGTTTTCACAAGAACTTTGTGATAGAAGTCCTCTGGTCCTGTGTTACTGATGAGGAAACTGGGGTGTCAGAAGATTCGATAGCTTGTCCAAGATCTCGTTCCACTGATGAGGAAGTTTGAGCACAGGCATTCTGACCCAGAGGCTGTGCTCCTGATCACAGACCTAGGAAAGTCTGATTTTGTATGTTGAAGTTTACATGAAAAAGGAAAGAGCTTGTAAATATCCTGTAATTGTTAATGGATTTATTTTTCTTTCCACTACTTGAGAAGCTGTATATTCCCTAAGTCTTTTTCATTTTATTTTAGTGACACGGATTCTCATGTATCCAGTTCTACCTCAGTTCGATTTTATCCACATGATGTGGTAGGTTTTCCTTTATTTTTTATAAAATGATGTCATTTCATATTAAGCAGCTATATATATCAGAAAATTGATGAGGTTACAAAATAGCAATTTTGTTGAAAACCATGGCAAAATCACTTTTGCTGTCCCATAATAGATGTCTTCTCATAAGTCCTATGTCAAGAAACAAATGTAAAGCACCATGAAGTTTAATTAGCTATATATAAATTGAGGATATGTAAAGGTCTGTTTACTCACCATTGTCATAATCAAGTTGTGCCATAGTTGTGTCATTTTAAGACTTCACTTTGAATAGTATGATTTTGGTACAAAACTAACTGATTTGGTACTTAACCTAACTGCTGGTTAACTATTAGATATTTGCATATAAATGCGTGTGTGTGTGTATGTGTGAGGGTGGAGTTTGGTAGTATTATTGCTGTATATTAAAAAAACAACCTGTGTGATATGATAGGTATATTTTAAAAAGATAACAAAGATAATACTGCACTTGTGTGATACATATATCTAGATGTATATATTGAGGTTAGCAAGATAAAAGATGAAGTCCTTATAAGCAGTATGAGATATGTGTGGATAAATTTAGTGCCAAAGGGATTAATTATTAACGGCTTCCTGAAGTTGAGTTGTGAGCAGGTTTTGAAACCATAGATGTGAATTGGCATGGAATAATCATTTTCAACATTTTGCAATGTCTGGAAGTATTTTTGCTTATTACAACTAGGGCAATGCCAGAGGTTTCTAGTGGATAGAAGCCAGGGACACTGTAAAACGTCCGACAGTGCAAAGCAGAACCCTCATAAAAAAGACGTATCTGGCTGAAATACCTGTAGTGCTGATTGAGAAACCTTGGCATAGAAGATAAGGGGAGGAAGTGTTTGGGGAAGGTACTTGTCAGTGTTTAGAGATAGAAATGGCTCTTATATATAGGAGACACATTTTTTTTTTTTAGTTTTTTAAAATTTATTTATCTTTTGGGGAGGGTGGGGGATGGGGATGGGTGGGCCACTTCTGTTCCTCTTTCATTTCTCTAGTTTCATCCGTCTTTGTTCTTTGGCTCCTGTGGGCCTCCCATCGCAGTGGCCTCTGTTGTCGCAGAGCGCCGGCTCTGGGCGCACGCGCACCAGAGCTCCGGCTCGGTAATTGGACACATTGGTCCAGCCGCTCCGCGGCATGTGAGATCTTCCCAGGCCAGGGATCGAACCAGTGCCCCTTGCAGTGCAAGGCGGTGTCCTTACCCACTGGACCACCAGGGAAGCCCAGCCATTTTTTTTTTTTTTTAACTATAGCCCCGCGTGTGTTTGAAAAGTAAAGACTGCCCCTGCTCTTTCGCTGCAGTGTATTCCTGGAAGCTCCTTAAGAAAGCAAAAGTGGGGAGATGAATACAGTCATCCGTTGGTATCTGCAGGGGCTTGGTTCCAGGACCCTGTGCAGACACCGTAATCTGCTTGCTCAGGGCCTTTGTATAAAATGGCACAGTAGTCTTTTCCACTGTTAAATGGGGTGTGAGAGCCTTGAGAAAGCAAAATATCAGCTAGTGCTGTGCTAGATGCCATGAACTTGATTCTTTCAGAGGAAGGGGAAACTGCTGGTAGACTGGTGAATGGATGAGTTGAAACTGAAAGAAATGTGATGTGGTAGTATCCTGTATAGCCTCCGATGAGGAGCTTGCTAAACAAAAATAAAGGAATGTGGGAGGGATTTGAAAACAACAGGAATAGGGAAAGAAGACTATGGGAAGAACTGAGAGATTGAATCCAGCACGCAAAGGAGCTTAGATTTAACATAGAATAAACTTCATAGCTTCATGAGTGAAGAGAAGGGACAGGGAGAAGGAAAGCCACTAGTGATTCTAGGTGATTGTATGGATTCACCAGCTGTACAATCATAAAATGCTTAAATTTCAAATAATTTCTAATACAATTTTAGGCTGAAATACCTGTAGTGCTGATTGAGAAACCTTGGCATAGAAGATAAGGAGGAAGTGTTTGGGAAGGTACTTGTGAGTGTTTAGAGATAGAAATGGCTCTTATATATAGGAGACACATTTTTTTTAGTTTTTAAAATTTATTTATCTTTTGGGGAGGGTGGGGGATGGGGATGGGTGGGCCACTTCTGTTCCTCTTTCATTTCTCTAGTTTCATCCGTCTTTGTTCTTTGGCTCCTGTGGGCCTCCCATCGCAGTGGCCTCTGTTGTCGCAGAGCGCCGGCTCTGGGCGCACGCGCACCAGAGCTCCGGCTCGGTAATTGGACACATTGGTCCAGCCGCTCCGCGGCATGTGAGATCTTCCCAGGCCAGGGATCGAACCAGTGCCCCTTGCAGTGCAAGGCGGTGTCCTTACCCACTGGACCACCAGGGAAGCCCAGCCATTTTTTTTTTTTTTTAACTATAGCCCCGCGTGTGTTTGAAAAGTAAAGACTGCCCCTGCTCTTTCGCTGCAGTGTATTCCTGGAAGCTCCTTAAGAAAGCAAAAGTGGGGAGATGAATACAGTCATCCGTTGGTATCTGCAGGGGCTTGGTTCCAGGACCCTGTGCAGACACCGTAATCTGCTTGCTCAGGGCCTTTGTATAAAATGGCACAGTAGTCTTTTCCACTGTTAAATGGGGTGTGAGAGCCTTGAGAAAGCAAAATATCAGCTAGTGCTGTGCTAGATGCCATGAACTTGATTCTTTCAGAGGAAGGGGAAACTGCTGGTAGACTGGTGAATGGATGAGTTGAAACTGAAAGAAATGTGATGTGGTAGTATCCTGTATAGCCTCCGATGAGGAGCTTGCTAAACAAAAATAAAGGAATGTGGGAGGGATTTGAAAACAACAGGAATAGGGAAAGAAGACTATGGGAAGAACTGAGAGATTGAATCCAGCACGCAAAGGAGCTTAGATTTAACATAGAATAAACTTCATAGCTTCATGAGTGAAGAGAAGGGACAGGGAGAAGGAAAGCCACTAGTGATTCTAGGTGATTGTATGGATTCACCAGCTGTACAATCATAAAATGCTTAAATTTCAAATAATTTCTAATACAATCTTTCCAAAAGCCCTATTGATTGATTTGCTTTGTTGTAGTTCACTTCCTTTGTCACCTATAGTTTATAATGATCATGAAATACCCACTAGAGTAGACTAGTGTAGAGAACTAAGTCAGTTTTGATCATCTACAAGCTGATGGGTAGCCCTTGAATCATGACTTGATTAAAAATATTTTAGGCCTTTCAATGCTGATTTTATTTTAGCTCTCTCTTCCACAGATTCGATTGAACAGACTATTGACCATTGATACAGACTTACTGGAGCAACAAGACATTGACCTAAGCCCTGATCTGGCAGCTACTTACGGTCCAACAGACGAAGCTGCCCAAAAAGTTAAACACTATTACCGCTTTTGGATCCTGCCCCAGCTGTGGATTGGCGTTAACTTTGACAGACTCACACTTCTGGCCCTGTTTGATAGGTGAGAATATAGATTTTGTTTTTAAATGGAAATGTATCAGATTACTCATTATTTGACTTGGTTTCCATGTTGGAAAGTGTTTTCTATTTAAAAAATCATTTTTATCGTTAAGAATCATGCAACTGTACTTAACAACCAGAAAATATAAGGTGCCTAATACAGCTCTATAGATACAAGAGGAAGCTTTTCTTCTGTTTCCCTACTTCTTGTCACTAGTGCAGGAGATACAGAGACCTGGGTTCAATCCCTGGGTTGGGAAGATGCCCTGGAGGCAGGCGTGACAACCACTCCAGTGTTCGTGCCTGGAGAATCCCGTGGACAGGGGAGCCTGGCAGCTGCCGTCTGTAGGGTTGCACAGAGTCAGACACAGCTGAAGTGACTTGGCACACAGACATGGGAAATGAAACCACTTAATATCAAAACTTGATTGGTCAGAACTTTGTCATGAACATAACTTCTTAATTTTCTAGAAACTTTTCTGGAAGTATGCTGTATAGCCTGATAAGCTTGCTAAACAAAAATAAAGGAATGTGGGAGGATTTGAAAACAACAGGAATAGGGAAAGAAGACTATGGGAAGAACTGAGAGATTGAATCCAGCACGCAAAGGAGCTTAGATTTAACATAGAATAAACTTCATAGCTTCATGAGTGAAGAGAAGGGACAGGGAGAAGGAAAGCCACTAGTGATTCTAGGTGATTGTATGGATTCACCAGCTGTACAATCATAAAATGCTTAAATTTCAAATAATTTCTAATACAATCTTTCCAAAAGCCCTATTGATTGATTTGCTTTGTTGTAGTTCACTTCCTTTGTCACCTATAGTTTATAATGATCATGAAATACCCACTAGAGTAGACTAGTGTAGAGAACTAAGTCAGTTTTGATCATCTACAAGCTGATGGGTAGCCCTTGAATCATGACTTGATTAAAAATATTTTAGGCCTTTCAATGCTGATTTTATTTTAGCTCTCTCTTCCACAGATTCGATTGAACAGACTATTGACCATTGATACAGACTTACTGGAGCAACAAGACATTGACCTAAGCCCTGATCTGGCAGCTACTTACGGTCCAACAGACGAAGCTGCCCAAAAAGTTAAACACTATTACCGCTTTTGGATCCTGCCCCAGCTGTGGATTGGCGTTAACTTTGACAGACTCACACTTCTGGCCCTGTTTGATAGGTGAGAATATAGATTTTGTTTTTAAATGGAAATGTATCAGATTACTCATTATTTGACTTGGTTTCCATGTTGGAAAGTGTTTTCTATTTAAAAAATCATTTTTATCGTTAAGAATCATGCAACTGTACTTAACAACCAGAAAATATAAGGTGCCTAATACAGCTCTATAGATACAAGAGGAAGCTTTTCTTCTGTTTCCCTACTTCTTGTCACTAGTGCAGGAGATACAGAGACCTGGGTTCAATCCCTGGGTTGGGAAGATGCCCTGGAGGCAGGCGTGACAACCACTCCAGTGTTCGTGCCTGGAGAATCCCGTGGACAGGGGAGCCTGGCAGCTGCCGTCTGTAGGGTTGCACAGAGTCAGACACAGCTGAAGTGACTTGGCACACAGACATGGGAAATGAAACCACTTAATATCAAAACTTGATTGGTCAGAACTTTGTCATGAACATAACTTCTTAATTTTCTAGAAACTGCTTTGAAATTTTTTTTTCAAACTTATTTCCTTTATTTTCCATTCAGGTTGGTTACTTATTTTTCAGCACATTTAACAAGCAGATATTAAGAAGAGTAAAGTTATAACATAGACATTGAAACTACAGTACGTATTTTAATTAGAACTTCACAGTTCACTGTAGCATGCTTTAGTTGCACATAAGAATGTGTGCTACTGTTGGTGGGCATGCAAATTGATAAAAGCCACAACAGAGAACAGTATGGAGAGCCTTTTAAAAACTAGGAATAAAACTACGTATGATCAATAATTCCTCTACTGGCATTTACCTTGAGAAAACTATAATGGAAAAAGACACATGTACCCCTGTGTTCATTACAGCAGTATTTACAATAGCTAGGATATGGAAGCAGCCTAGATGTCCATTGACGGATGAATGGATAAAGAAGTCATGGTACATATACACAGTGGAATATTACTCAGCTGTAAGAAGAAACACATTTGACTCAGTTCTAACGAAGTGGATAAACGTAGGTTTTATTAAACAGAGTGAAGAAATTCAGAAAGAGAAAGACAAATAACATATATTAACGCATGTATATGGAATCTAGAAAGATGGATGATGAACCTGTCTGCAGGGCAGCAGTAGAGATGCAGACATAGAGAATGGGTTTGTGGAAGAGAATGGGTTTGTGGACACAGTGGGGGAAGAAAAGGGTGGGGACAGACTGAAAGAGTAGCATTGAAACATATACATTACCGTATGTGAAATCAGATAGCCAGTGGAAATTCACTGTATGGCATAGGAAGCTCAAATCCAGTGCTCTGTGCAGCCTAGGGTGAGAGGGAGGTTTAAGAGGGAGGTGGCATACTTGTATCTATTACTGATTCATGTTGATATATGACAGAAACCAGCACAGTATCGTAAAGCAGTTATCTCGCAGTTGAAAATAAAAGCATACGTGCTAGCCTTCTATCTCAACTGGACATACTTTTTCCATATGGTCCAAAACCTTGTTAAAACCCAGTATTAAAATCTTAGCAAGCATAATATGAACTTCATATGAATGCCTTCCCTTTTTTCACTCTTAATTCATTTCTCACATTGATGATATACTTATTCATAAATTTTTCTGTCCACAGAAATCGTGAGATCCTGGAAAATGTGTTAGCTGTCATCTTGGCTATTCTTGTGGCTTTCTTGGGATCCATTCTTCTCATACAAGGCTTCTTCAGGGATATCTGGGTCTTCCAGTTCTGCCTGGTGATAGCCAGTTGTCAGTACTCACTACTTAAGGTACCAACGTGTCCCTTCTCTTCAGACCTTGGCATAGTAGCTGTATTAAAAGGCAGAAGGCTTTGTATCATTCACTGAATTAAGAGTATAATTTTTGCTGCCTATGATGGAGGTGATCTGTGAGCAAGCTGGTTTGGTCAGACAGTGTATACACTTTGGTATACCACAGAATGCTTTGTTGTGCTTGTGAAATCTTCTCTAACCTGAATGTACATTTCATGGTGATAACATGGTAAATGTAGTTGTTATTAAAGTAAGTAAACACACCAAAAAAAAAGTATAATTTTTAGATTTATTTTCCTTGAATGTTTATGTTAGATTAGGTAAAGAACAAAAGGCACATATAAACTTTAAAAAAAATAATGATATGTGAATGAAACTTCCTAAATACTATTTTTTATATTAAATCTTCAGGCACTTATTAAAAATAAGAATTTGGGGTTCTTATTTTTAAATTGCCTCACCTCATGGTTTGTAGGATCTTAGTTCTCTGACTAGGGATTTAACCCAGGCCCCATCAGTGAAATCACAGATTCCTAACTTCACCACTGTCCTGATTCAAATTGCTAAGTATTTGAGTTCTTAAAATTCATTTCCTTTTAATTTATCAACATTTACCCTCCTACTCTCATATTTTAAGTCTTCTATTATGTAGCTGAAATGTATTAGAACCCATCATTGGTACATAGAGTAATGTCAAAACTCGCATGTTTATTCTTTGAGGACACCAAGAGCACACGATTGGTGTTCCTTTGCTTTTGTTTAAATAGTGGCTCTAAAATGCCAGGTGTTATCAGTTTTGAGCCTTCTATCTCAACTGGACATACTTTTTCCATATGGTCCAAAACCTTGTTAAAACCCAGTATTAAAATCTTAGCAAGCATAATATGAACTTCATATGAATGCCTTCCCTTTTTTCACTCTTAATTCATTTCTCACATTGATGATATACTTATTCATAAATTTTTCTGTCCACAGAAATCGTGAGATCCTGGAAAATGTGTTAGCTGTCATCTTGGCTATTCTTGTGGCTTTCTTGGGATCCATTCTTCTCATACAAGGCTTCTTCAGGGATATCTGGGTCTTCCAGTTCTGCCTGGTGATAGCCAGTTGTCAGTACTCACTACTTAAGGTACCAACGTGTCCCTTCTCTTCAGACCTTGGCATAGTAGCTGTATTAAAAGGCAGAAGGCTTTGTATCATTCACTGAATTAAGAGTATAATTTTTGCTGCCTATGATGGAGGTGATCTGTGAGCAAGCTGGTTTGGTCAGACAGTGTATACACTTTGGTATACCACAGAATGCTTTGTTGTGCTTGTGAAATCTTCTCTAACCTGAATGTACATTTCATGGTGATAACATGGTAAATGTAGTTGTTATTAAAGTAAGTAAACACACCAAAAAAAAAGTATAATTTTTAGATTTATTTTCCTTGAATGTTTATGTTAGATTAGGTAAAGAACAAAAGGCACATATAAACTTTAAAAAAAAAATAATGATATGTGAATGAAACTTCCTAAATACTATTTTTTATATTAAATCTTCAGGCACTTATTAAAAATAAGAATTTGGGGTTCTTATTTTTAAATTGCCTCACCTCATGGTTTGTAGGATCTTAGTTCTCTGACTAGGGATTTAACCCAGGCCCCATCAGTGAAATCACAGATTCCTAACTTCACCACTGTCCTGATTCAAATTGCTAAGTATTTGAGTTCTTAAAATTCATTTCCTTTTAATTTATCAACATTTACCCTCCTACTCTCATATTTTAAGTCTTCTATTATGTAGCTGAAATGTATTAGAACCCATCATTGGTACATAGAGTAATGTCAAAACTCGCATGTTTATTCTTTGAGGACACCAAGAGCACACGATTGGTGTTCCTTTGCTTTTGTTTAAATAGTGGCTCTAAAATGCCAGGTGTTATCAGTTTTGAGCTTTCCACGAATGGGAGAGTCGGACACCAGAGTTCTCACGTTCAGTGCAGTATCACTGAGCACAAGTAACAGGGACTGTTACCTCTCTTAGCCAGTGCTGGCTGTTCGCCTGATACATACTAACATGCTGAACCCTCTCCCATCCTGAAAACAATGATTTTAGTTCTGTTTACGCCGTAAACTATCCTTTCTTTTTTCTCTCTCCATTTGTAAACATCTAGAGTACGCCACCTGTGTCAGCTGCTGTATTTCTTGCTGACTCTCCATACTTTTTCCTCACTGTGTGCATGCTTGGTTGCCTCAGCTGTCTCTGACTCTCTGTGACCCCATGAACTGTAGCCTGCTAGGTTCCTCTGTCCATAGGATTCTCCAGGCAAGAATACTGGAGTGGGTTGCCACGCCCTCCTTCAGGGGATCTGTCCCACCCAAGGTTTGAACCAGCATCTCTTGTGTCTCCTGCATTGGCAGGCAAGTTCTTTCCCACTAGCGCCACCTGGAAAGCCCCTTTTTCCTCATTACAGAACTGGAATTACAGTCTTTGTGAGCTAATAATCTTTAGTTGCCAAATCTGTGTTCTTAGTCTTCATTCAGTGTGAGTGCGGTATCATTTAAATATCTGTGAGTACTTTCTTCTCTTGAAGTTTTCCTCATTGTTGAACTTTGATCTTGTACTATCTCTTGATTATCTTACTTTTCAAGTAACTTTATTTTCCTTTGTTGATGCCTCTTTTTCTATTTGACCGCTTTTTGATTTATGAGAATGCTCTAGGGCTTTATTTGGCCTTCTTTTCTGTTTGCAGTTCCCTTCCGGTCAAGTTATCATCTTTTATGACTGTTGATCTTGTATACTTGTGTATAAATTATGTCCAGATTAAATCTCACAGTTATCTTTCTTGTAAGACTGTTTAAATGATCCATCATTGGTACATAGAGTAATGTCAAAACTCGCATGTTTATTCTTTGAGGACACCAAGAGCACACGATTGGTGTTCCTTTGCTTTTGTTTAAATAGTGGCTCTAAAATGCCAGGTGTTATCAGTTTTGAGCTTTCCACGAATGGGAGAGTCGGACACCAGAGTTCTCACGTTCAGTGCAGTATCACTGAGCACAAGTAACAGGGACTGTTACCTCTCTTAGCCAGTGCTGGCTGTTCGCCTGATACATACTAACATGCTGAACCCTCTCCCATCCTGAAAACAATGATTTTAGTTCTGTTTACGCCGTAAACTATCCTTTCTTTTTTCTCTCTCCATTTGTAAACATCTAGAGTACGCCACCTGTGTCAGCTGCTGTATTTCTTGCTGACTCTCCATACTTTTTCCTCACTGTGTGCATGCTTGGTTGCCTCAGCTGTCTCTGACTCTCTGTGACCCCATGAACTGTAGCCTGCTAGGTTCCTCTGTCCATAGGATTCTCCAGGCAAGAATACTGGAGTGGGTTGCCACGCCCTCCTTCAGGGGATCTGTCCCACCCAAGGTTTGAACCAGCATCTCTTGTGTCTCCTGCATTGGCAGGCAAGTTCTTTCCCACTAGCGCCACCTGGAAAGCCCCTTTTTCCTCATTACAGAACTGGAATTACAGTCTTTGTGAGCTAATAATCTTTAGTTGCCAAATCTGTGTTCTTAGTCTTCATTCAGTGTGAGTGCGGTATCATTTAAATATCTGTGAGTACTTTCTTCTCTTGAAGTTTTCCTCATTGTTGAACTTTGATCTTGTACTATCTCTTGATTATCTTACTTTTCAAGTAACTTTATTTTCCTTTGTTGATGCCTCTTTTTCTATTTGACCGCTTTTTGATTTATGAGAATGCTCTAGGGCTTTATTTGGCCTTCTTTTCTGTTTGCAGTTCCCTTCCGGTCAAGTTATCATCTTTTATGACTGTTGATCTTGTATACTTGTGTATAAATTATGTCCAGATTAAATCTCACAGTTATCTTTCTTGTAAGCTTTAGTCCTGTATATCCTTAACAGGAAGCTGGGCACCTCCTGAAAATGGCGCATCATCATCTGGTATTTTCCTTTACCATTGCCTTTGCTTTTGATTGTAGTATGTATGTGTGCATGCTCTGTCGTGTCCGACTCTCTGTGTGACCCCGTGGTCTGAAGCCCACCAGGCTTCTCTCTCCATGGGTTTCTCCAGGCAAGAATATTGGAGTCTTTTGCCATTTCCTCTTCCAGGGTTTGGTAGTAGTATATTAACGTAAATCTTGAAACCTCTGCTCCTTCCTTCTTGACTTCTAGTAACAATAACTAAAGTCTCTCTAATTAAATTTGATGACTCTGTTAAATTTTCTGGACTTTTTCCTTTTTTGTTTCAGTTCCCCTTAATCCATCCTTTTATTACCTTAAACCATTTAAATTCATCCCGTAGATTCAGTGTTTCCTGTCCTGTTAATTTTGTCCACTGCTTAATATGGTTAGATACGGAAAAGGCAAAAGATGACTGAAATTTTTAAAAAATATCTTAGATTTTAAAAAATGACTTAACTACAAGAATAGTAATATCATAAACAGAAATAATAAAGGCAGAAGCAGAGCTTTAGGAGGATAGATGTACGAACTGTGTTTATTGTCTGGTCTCATATCCAGCCAAGGACCACGTGGCAAATTCAGTGATCTTAGTCCAATGTTGAATTGTAGGATGCTGATCAGACCATCCTAGGGAAGTTCTTTGTATGCTGTTGAAAACAAGTTTCAACTGGAAGAAGAGTCATGGTTTGGGAGGTAGCTCCATAATACCTTTTGAACATTTTTATGGAAAATTGATAAAAGTCTCTTAGAAGGGTATATCTTATTTGAGTTTGATGTGAAAATGCAGATAATATATTGAACACAGGTAGCACTGAATTGTTTAGTAAGCTTGGAATAGGGGGCAGAACTGGAATCCTATTTATAAGCTCACGCATAGTGTGTGCATTTCCTGAATGGAGTGATGTTGCCGTAAGAAAACATTCTGCCTTAAGTGTACTTAGGTGTTGTAGTGAGTCAGGTAGTTAGGTGTTGTAGTGAGTCAGGTAGAAAGATGGATCTATCTGTTATATGCTGTTTTAGAAACATCAAGTTAGATGCAAATGATTTAACCATAAGAAGGCTGAGAGTTAGGAAAATTTGAGTGGAGTTGATGTTTCATCTTTTATTGATGTGTCAACAGAATTAGTGATCTACAGGTCATGTCTTACCTATGGAATATTCACTCGAAATTATTTCAGGCAATTTAGAAGTTAAGTGTAAAATTGCCAGATATATTCAATAGTATAATCTTTCTGTTTCTTTTTTTAGAGTGTTCAACCAGATTCTTCTTCTCCCAGACATGTAAGTTACTCTGATACACCTAAAACTTATGATTCCTTAATGTTTCTCAAAACCTTTTTTTTGGTCATATGTCAGATTGAATGAAGATTTGTGGTATTGTTTTCTCACTGGCAGTAGGAAGTCCCTGATTGTGCTTTTGTTCTTTTTAGCCACCTTTAATCTAGAGCAATTCCTCAGTATTTCTCTGATACAGTATTAATGCTTTTAATGGGCACAGACCAGTCATTTTGTGCATGACTCTTCAATTTGAGTTTGTATGACACTGACTACATACAGGCTGTGCTTTTTCGGTAGGAATATTGCAAAAGTGATGTGTTTTCAGGGCAGTCATATCAGGAATCACGTAATATTGATTTAGCTTTTAACACAATGCTGTTAACTGTGATCTTTTGTCCAGAGGTTGTGTCTGTGGTGTTTTTCAAACTCTGCAGTGTTAACATTTTGGACTGGATAACTCTATTGAGAGGAGTGGGAGCCTCTGTCCTGTGCGTTGTAGGTTGGCTAGCATCACCTCTGACCTCCACCCACTACAAGCCAATAGCGAACTCACCCCAGGTGTGACAGCCACAGTGTCTCCAGACTTTGCCAGATGTCCCCTGGGGGTGAAATTCCCTCCTACTCTCTTGAGAGCCAGTACTCTAGTGTTAGCCATTTTTTCTCTTGTAGTTTTTGAGTATATCATTGGAGATACGTTGAGGGTGTGTATATGTCCTATTGCCCTGCAGACCTCCACCCACTGGTTTTAATATCTATTGATGTTTCTTGGCTGAATCAGTTACCATTTGATGGTGGTTCAACAGTGATTTTTTAACTCCGTCATTCCGTCTGCATTTGTTAATTGACTTTTTACTTGAAGAACTTTCTCTTTTCTTGTACTGGTGTGAGTTCACAGGTTCTTCTCTTATTAAATGGACCATAGTATTTCTATCATTTTTTTTGATGCTCAAATTGCCCGTAATTTGGCCATTGGAAGCCCATCAGCTGCCTTCCTTGTCTTTTTGACATACTTTTATCATTTTGAAAGTGTTTTCTCCATTTTAGGCACAATAATTTCTTCCAGATTGATCTTATACTTTTTCTGCCTTAACCTGAAACCAACCTTTTCTCTGAGGATCCTTGGTTCCTTTTAGTAAATAATGTTGTTTATAAACTAAGATCTGTTTGCTAATAATCTTTATTACTAGAATATCATTGCTTACTAGGTCCTCTCAGTAGATAAAGCTAGAAAAATATATGTATACACATAGATTCACACGTTTATGCTTATACCTATCTATTTATCTACATGTTAGAAATAATGAGTTCATACAGATATTTAATTTCAGTCTAATACCGTAAGATTCATTCTATTCTTCCTCCTTTCCATATTTGTAATTCCTCCTGCCACAGTCAGAAACCTGACTTCATATGAAAAGATTTTGAATCCTTAGAATATAAGCCATCAAAGATCTCAATAGCTAGTTCTGACTCTTCATTAATTTTTATTTATTTATCTTTTGGAGGGTGGGGTGGGGAGGGAGGGGGATGGGCAGGCCACTTCTGTTGGTCTTTCATTTCTCTGTTTTCATCCGTCTTTGTTCTTTGGCTCCTGTGGGCCTCCCATCGCGGTGGCCACTGTCGTCGCAGAGCACCGGCTCTGGGCGCACGTGCACCAGAGCTCCGGCTCGGTGATTGGACACACAGGTCCAGCCGCTCCGCGGCACGTGGGATCTTCCCAGGCCAGGGATGGAACTGGCGCCCCTTGCACTGCAAGGCGCGGTGTCTTTACCCACTGGACCACCAGGGGAAGCCCTGTGACTCTTCAAATTAACTACACTGACTTCTTTTTTAATGTCATTTTCAGGGGCATAATCGTATCATTGCCTACAGTAGACCAGTTTATTTCTGCTTGTGTTGTGGTCTTATTTGGCTCTTGGATTATGGTAGCAGAAACCTAACTACAGCCAAGTTCAAGCTGTATGGAGTAACCTTCACCAATCCTCTGGTGCTTGTATCAGCCAGGGATTTAGTTATAGGTGAGTCATCTGTAAAGTATCATGGGTATTAGCATTATTTGTATACAGACCATTCACTGATAAATAGATGAGTTATGTAGGTAAAGATAGTTTTAATGAACTTCTGCTGTTTTTGCCATTCTCTCAATGAGTCATTAGGAATGAAAAAATCAATGATGAACAAATGTAATAGTTCTGTTGTTGAAGCAGATGGAATGGAAGATTTCCTTTGGATCATTATCTTAGGCTCCTATTAGTGAAACAGTTAAATCAGTTTTAAAAGCTGTTGTTTATAGTTAGAAAGATTATTTATGTTCAAGCAGTTATGTAGAAAAATTATTTTAAATGGCATACTTTAAGAAATTTGCTTAGTAGTTTAAGAAAATTTGCTTAGTAATCTGTATTAATTTTGGGTTTCTTTTTATCATTTATTTTATGATCTTAGATGAACAAAAGAATGGATGTGGTATACTATTTTTAACTTGCTTTTCCTTCCTTCTGTAGTGTTTACACTCTGTTTCCCAATAGTATTTTTCATTGGTCTCCTGCCTCAGGTGAATACATTCGTAATGTACCTTTGTGAACAATTGGATATTCATATCTTTGGTGGTAATGGTGAGTACTTCCTTATAAAAATTACCATTTACAGTATTACTTTTACTGATCATTAAATAATAAACTGAACATTAAATTGCTTTTTCAGTTTTTCCTCTTAGAATTGAAATTAGAAAGAAAAGGTACTTATTTAATTGCTATTTTAGTGAAAGAGCCAGAAATAATGGAGTTGATTTCTAACAAGCGTTAAAATGCTGTTATCTTAAAGTTACAGTGACTTACATGGAACCTGTGTAGACTTATGAAATATTTATAAAAGATCAAATAGATTGAGCTCTGATACATGGCATTTTGTGTTTAGATTTTGAACTAGTGTATGCTCTTGGTATTCTCTGTGTTTAGTTTCAGAGCTTTGTTTTATCCTTAGAGTGGGAACACCAAAACCAGAATGCTTTTAGAAAAGCATTTTACTAAGTAAGATTTTAAGAAATAATTCTGTTTTTAGAGTGGAATATGTGGATACGAATTGATACACTTAAGAAATGTATTCCCCTGTTATACATGCATTTTGTTTTCAAAATACATAAGATCATACCAAAATTACTCAGGAATAATGTTCCGCAGAACTTGAAAATAACACTTCGGTTTGTTGTTCACCATGGTTAACATATGCCCTTATTTAATTTAACCATTCAGTGTTTTACTGAGAGCTGAATGTATAACTAGAGAGAAAGATATGAAAGGGAAAGAAATGACTGAACTTGATTCATCACATTTGCATTCCACATCTCCAAAGTATGGCACTGAAATTATCTCTACTGATAAGATATTGATATTATGCTTTAAATTTTAAATAGAAACTAAGCTTTTCCTGTGTTGCTGTGTATCTAGAGCATTTTTAATGTTCTGAAATTTTAAAGGAGTATAAATTAAGAATGGCTGGTTTTCAGCATAGCTTAATGTATAGAAAACAACTTCAGTATTTAGGGGGCTATTATAGGTGCTATATTAATCTAAATACTATGGAAAAGGCTTAGAGTAGGTAATTTATGATAGTGGACTTCATAATGTATAAACCTATGTAAATTGTAAGCTTTTTAATATCTCCTAAAGAAAAAATTTTTCTAGATTTTTTTGTATGGTCACCATATAAAATTACCGTTAAAGTCTGTTTTCTTAGCCATCCTCTATTGTGTATTATTAGCAACCCCGTTAGATCTGTTTTTTCTTATTAGTAATTAGATCTATACTTTGTTGAATCAATTAACACATAGAAATATGCATTTGCTTCTGTGGGTAACATGTTCTGTTTATATAGACAGGCTAATATTTTTTAGTGAAAATAAATTGCTAGTTCTTTTCAGGCTCTGTGAACTTCATTTTCTCAAACATTTATAAAAGATACACTCTTGAAGCATAATGTGGATATAATTTTTTTCTACTGTAAATAAATATTTATTACTTCCAAGGTGAATATATTTTACCCGGTATCAGAAATTGTCAATTTGATAAACTTCTATCATTTCAAAATTTTTTGAAAGGACAGGATGAAGAAACTCAATTTTTATAAAATAAACAAGCAGATATTTAATTATAGTCAGTGTGATACCATTTTGAATACTTTTCTGTGGCCTTTTCAGAGATGTTTTTCCACTCATGTATGTTTATAAATGTTGATTTCTGTTTCTCTTTGCTGTCTAGCCACTACAAGCCTGCTTGCAGCACTTTATAGTTTCGTCTGCAGCATCGTGGCAGTAGCCTTACTGTATGGACTGTGTTATGGGGCCTTGAAGGTGAGCAGTACATCTAGAATGTTTTGTCGTTAAGGCTTCTTTCTGTTAATATATGAAGACTATTTTAAATTGACTAATAATGATTTTTTCCTGATACCTCTTCAGTATCAATTTCCATATTCTTCATATATTGAACATTATTCTCATTCTCATTTAGTTTGAATTTGAAAGCAGTTTTATAGTTAATCATTATTAAAAGAAAATCATTTTCCAAGCAGTAATCATAGGTTAATATTAGGAACAAATTATTAAACACTAAGCTGATCTAGGATAGAGGTAGGCATGGTGATAACATTACGAAATTAATTTTAGATTTTTGCTTAAGAATATGTGCGACTACTCTTCATATCAAGATTTTTTAAAACTTAGGGGAACACTTTCAAGGACTGCAATTTAAGTTACCATCTAGTAAAAATTAATGCACTGAAATTTAATGTCTTTATTGGTTTATAAGAATCTGGATGAGCCCTATTAGTTCTATTTGAAAATAATTGTCGCCAAATTATAGCTGTAAAAATTTAGCTTTCTCATAAGAAGCTCTCAACTCTTAGTATTCTATTTAATGATTAATGCAAGATAAACAGAATGATCGGGTTGAAAGGGCTATGAAAAGTGACTCCTAGCAGCTTCCTTGATTTGTTTACTCAGTAGCACTTATTGTGCTTACTATGTGCCTAGTTCTGTGACAAGTACCATTTCCTGCTTTTGAGTTGCCTATATGTTAACAGTGATGAATAAGTTCATTGATACTCTGAGTAGAGGGTGATGAAGGCTGTGAAAAGAGAATATTACAGGTATATGAATTAAGATATTACCCTCTTCAGCCTAAAGGGATTAAAGATGATTTTCCAAGGGGGTGGTTTTTTAACCAAAATTGAAGAAAAATAGGAATTAGCTAGTTGAAACAGGACATGAAGAACCATGGAGTTGTAAAGAAAGTGTGTTGTGTACAGGAAACAGCAAATAATTTGGAATTGCTGGAAATTTGGGTACATGAGGAAAGATGGCCTACAGTAAGGCTGGAAAGGTAAGCAACGACTGGATTGTGAAATATCTTTTATCCTGAACGTATTGGGTGGAGATGGAAGACCATCAGAATATTCGAGGTAAGGTAAGGAAATGATCAGTGTTGCATATTAGAAGGATTACTTGGTCCCCAGTGTGAACTATAAACAGGAAGGAGTAAAAGTAGGGAATACTGTTAGGACTTAGTGAAAAGTGAATTCAGTGAATGTATTTGGGAACTTGGTGGTTAAAGGGAAAAGAGCCAGGATAGGATCCAGATGACTCCTGGATAGGGGCTGGCATGAACAGCTGGTTACATAGTGATACTAATGCACATGACTGTCAGTCCTTGAGTTTCCTGGGGAAGGTGATTTTTGGCACTTAGTTCCATTTGTTGGCAATTATGGGGTACCAGAGATACATGGTGGGTAGTTATTTGTGGTAATGATAGAATTCATCAAGTTAGTATAAGAAAAATATTGCTAGCCTGGGTTGGCAGAAGAAAATGAATGCAGAGAGAACCTTGGGAAATGCCAATATTTAAGCAGTGGATGGAATAGAATCCAACAAAGGAAACTTCAGAGGAAATACAGTGTGAAAAAATTTTTCATTGAATTTGGCAGTTAGTATTGGTTACTTTAACAAAGTAGGTTTTTTTAGTATTTTGGCTGAGGAAGATAGATTGATAAAATTTAGGGTTTTTTTTTTTTATATTAAGAAAATGTATTCTACTTTGGAATATAATTAGGGAATCTGTGCACATGAGGATTGCTTTCTGGGTTTTGTTTTCTAAGAAAGATCTTAAGCTTGATTACATTTAAAAGGGGAGGTGGAAAATTGAGCGGAGAGGGAGATGCTTGATGACGTGAAGCCCAGGAAGGAAATGGAGGTAATGAGATCCAAATCCAGGCTCTCCCAGCTACACCACCTAAATCATGCTGCTATAAAGGCTTCAGGTCCATATTTGGAGAACATATTTTGAAAAGTTGGTCATTATTTGGAAATTGCAATTTCAGAAGTTAACAGTGCAGTAAGTTTTCTAATTTTCTAAAGGCCTGTTTAATGATAATTATGTAGCAGAAGAGCAGCAGTTGTAAAACTCAACTAGAGCCTTGTATCCTAAGACAGACAGACACTTTTTTTCCCTTCTTTCTTGGCCATGGCATTTTATATCAGACTATTTTGGTTACAGATATTCCCCACTATAATAGAATAAATGTGCAGATTTGATTATATAAATAAGCAGAGATTATATGCAAAGATTTCACTGTAGCAGTGTTTATAACAGCAAAAACTGTTAATGACCCAATATTTGTCATTTGTGACTAGTTAAATCAATTATTGTATAGCCCCATATGGAATACTATACAGCCACAGAAAAGAATATAATTTTTTTTTTTTATGTGCAAAGTTATGGTGATTTCCAAGGCATGCTATTTTTTTTTTTTTTCAACCTGTATTGAAAGGTAGTTGACAAATAAAATGTAAGCTATTTAAAGTGTGGGATGATTTAATATGCATTGTGAAAGAACTCCTCCATCAAATTAGTTAACACGTTTATCACCTCATATAGTTACCATTGTTGTGAGAACTTTTAAATTCTACTCTCTTGTGTGAAAGAAATGAATTGCAGTAGTGATTTGGTTAATAGAATCCAACAAAGGAAACTTCAGAGGAAATACAGTGTGAAAAAATTTTCATTGAATTTGGCAGTTAGTATTGGTTACTTTAACAAAGTAGGTTTTTTTAGTATTTTGGCTGAGGAAGATAGATTGATAAAATTTAGGGTTTTTTTTTTTTATATTAAGAAAATGTATTCTACTTTGGAATATAATTAGGGAATCTGTGCACATGAGGATTGCTTTCTGGGTTTTGTTTTCTAAGAAAGATCTTAAGCTTGATTACATTTAAAAGGGGAGGTGGAAAATTGAGCGGAGAGGGAGATGCTTGATGACGTGAAGCCCAGGAAGGAAATGGAGGTAATGAGATCCAAATCCAGGCTCTCCCAGCTACACCACCTAAATCATGCTGCTATAAAGGCTTCAGGTCCATATTTGGAGAACATATTTTGAAAAGTTGGTCATTATTTGGAAATTGCAATTTCAGAAGTTAACAGTGCAGTAAGTTTTCTAATTTTCTAAAGGCCTGTTTAATGATAATTATGTAGCAGAAGAGCAGCAGTTGTAAAACTCAACTAGAGCCTTGTATCCTAAGACAGACAGACACTTTTTTTCCCTTCTTTCTTGGCCATGGCATTTTATATCAGACTATTTTGGTTACAGATATTCCCCACTATAATAGAATAAATGTGCAGATTTGATTATATAAATAAGCAGAGATTATATGCAAAGATTTCACTGTAGCAGTGTTTATAACAGCAAAAACTGTTAATGACCCAATATTTGTCATTTGTGACTAGTTAAATCAATTATTGTATAGCCCCATATGGAATACTATACAGCCACAGAAAAGAATATAATTTTTTTTTTTTATGTGCAAAGTTATGGTGATTTCCAAGGCATGCTATTTTTTTTTTTTTTCAACCTGTATTGAAATGTAGTTGACAAATAAAATGTAAGCTATTTAAAGTGTACGGGATGATTTAATATGCATTGTGAAAGAACTCCTCCATCAAATTAGTTAACACGTTTATCACCTCATATAGTTACCATTTTTTTTTTCTTTGTTGGTGAGAACTTTTAAATTCTACTCTCTTAGCAAATTTCACTTCTGTAATACAGTATTATCAACTATAGTCACTCTGTTATATATTAGCTTCTCAAACCTTGTTCATCTTTTAAAAAGTTTTTTGTTTATTATTTTAATTTTTATTAGGTATAATTGACATATAGCATATTAGTTTCAGATAATGGTTCAGTATTTGTGTATATTGCAAAATGAACACCACAGTAAATCTAATCTGTCACCGTAGATAATTACAAATATTTTTTCTTATGGTGAGAACCTTTGAGATCTATCCTCTTAGCAGCTTTCAGATCACATCTGCAGTGCAATGTTATTAACTGCCATCACTGTGCTGCACATTACCCTTTCAGTACTTACTCATCTTAAAACGAAGTTTTTGCCTTTTCACCCTTTTTACCCATTTTGCCCACGCCTTTCCTAATTGTACCCTTCTACCAACCTTTCCTTATTTTCCTTACCTCCCAGTCCCTGGCAATCACTTTTTTGTTCTCTGTTTCTATGAGTTTGCCTTTTTTTTTTTTCCTCCTTTTTAAGATTCCACATATAAATGATAACATGTAATATTTGTCCATCTCTGTGTGGCTTATTTTACTTGGCATTAATGCCCTCCAGTTTTATCCATGTTGTTGCAAATGAAAGGATTTCCTTTTATAAGAAATATTCCAGTTTGTGTGTTTTAATAAAAAGGAAACCAGTATGCCAAAAAATAAATATTTCTGTGTGCCTTTTTTTTTTTAAAAAAACACACCAGATGACTTGTATATACATTGAAAATTTACATAAGAATACACAAGAATACACAAGAAATTGATCATAGAAGTTACTTTTCAATGAGTAGACTCACAGGGAGACAGTGACATTATTGAATATCTTTAAGAATGGTTTAATTTTTTTTACCTACTCACCAGTGGATTTTTATTAGGTTGATTCAAAAGTAATTGTGATTTCAGGCCATGAATTTTAAATCGTAAGTAGGCTCAAGCACATCTTTATTAACCAAGTAGGAAAAAATCTCAAGGCCTTTGTAGAACTTTCCTCCAAATTAGTTAACACGTTTATCACCTCATATAGTTACCATTTTTTTTTTCTTTGTTGGTGAGAACTTTTAAATTCTACTCTCTTAGCAAATTTCACTTCTGTAATACAGTATTATCAACTATAGTCACTCTGTTATATATTAGCTTCTCAAACCTTGTTCATCTTTTAAAGGTTTTTTGTTTATTATTTTAATTTTTATTAGGTATAATTGACATATAGCATATTAGTTTCAGATAATGGTTCAGTATTTGTGTATATTGCAAAATGAACACCACAGTAAATCTAATCTGTCACCGTAGATAATTACAAATATTTTTTCTTATGGTGAGAACCTTTGAGATCTATCCTCTTAGCAGCTTTCAGATCACATCTGCAGTGCAATGTTATTAACTGCCATCACTGTGCTGCACATTACCCTTTCAGTACTTACTCATCTTAAAACGAAGTTTTTGCCTTTTCACCCTTTTTACCCATTTTGCCCACGCCTTTCCTAATTGTACCCTTCTACCAACCTTTCCTTATTTTCCTTACCTCCCAGTCCCTGGCAATCACTTTTTTGTTCTCTGTTTCTATGAGTTTGCCTTTTTTTTTTTTCCTCCTTTTTAAGATTCCACATATAAATGATAACATGTAATATTTGTCCATCTCTGTGTGGCTTATTTTACTTGGCATTAATGCCCTCCAGTTTTATCCATGTTGTTGCAAATGAAAGGATTTCCTTTTATAAGAAATATTCCAGTTTGTGTGTTTTAATAAAAAGGAAACCAGTATGCCAAAAAATAAATATTTCTGTGTGCCTTTTTTTTTTTAAAAAAACACACCAGATGACTTGTATATACATTGAAAATTTACATAAGAATACACAAGAATACACAAGAAATTGATCATAGAAGTTACTTTTCAATGAGTAGACTCACAGGGAGACAGTGACATTATTGAATATCTTTAAGAATGGTTTAATTTTTTTTACCTACTCACCAGTGGATTTTTATTAGGTTGATTCAAAAGTAATTGTGATTTCAGGCCATGAATTTTAAATCGTTGTAAGTAGGCTCAAGCACATCTTTATTAACCAAGATAGGAACCACAATAATCAACACATTTTTACCAGTAAGACATAGGTTTGTTTGTTCCTGTTGTGTAAAAATCCATGCTTTGGAATTTGACAATCTCATGGAAAGCATTTTCTGCATCCTGCTGGTTGTGGAAGTGTTTTCCCTGCAAAAAGTTTTTTATATAGTTAAAGAAGTGGTAGTCAGTGAAAGGTCAGGCAAATATGGCAGATGAGGCAAAGTTTCGTAGCTCAGTTTGCTCAACTTTTGAAGCATTGGTTGTGAACTATGTGGTTGAGTGTTGTTGTGAAGACAAATTGGGCATATTCTGTTAACCAATGTGAGCTGCAGGCATTGTAGTTTTCAGTGCATCTTACAATTTGCTGAGTATATGTCTCAGATGTAGTGGTTTCATCAGAGTTCAGAAAGCTGTAATGGATCAGATGGGCAGCAGATCATGAAATAGTGGCTATTGACCTTTTCTGGGTGGAAGTTTGGTTTGGGGATGTGTTTTGGAGCTTCTTCTCAGTCCAGCCACTGATCTGGTCAACACTGGTTGCCATGTAAAATCCACTTTTCATTGCACATCTCAGTCCAATCTAGGAATGGTTCATTGTTGCATAGAAATAAGAGAAGACGACGCTTCAAAACAACAGGCTTTTTAAAATTTTTCGTCAGCTCATGAGGCACCCACTTATTGAGACTTTTCACCTTTCCCATTTGCTTCAAATGGGAACAACCATAGAATGGTTGATGCTGAGTTCTTCTGTGGCTTCTCATGTAGTTGTAAGAGGACCAGCTTCACGGATGACTCTCAGTTGGTCCCTGTCAACTTCTGATGACCAGCCACTATGCTCCTCATCTTCAAGACTTTGGTCTCCTTTGGAAAACTTCTTGAACCACCACTGCACTGTACATTCATTAGCAGTTCCTGGGCCAAATGTGTTCTTGTTGTTCCAAGTTGTCTTTACTGCTCTACAATCCATTTTTAATTTAAAATTTTAAAAAATTACTCAAATTTGCTTTTTGTCTAACACCATTTCTGTAGTCTAAAATAAATATAAATAGCATGTAATAAGTCATTAGCAAAAAAAAAAAGAGCAAGAAATCCTCATTAAAATAGCATATAACATAAACACATTTAAGAATGTATTTCAGTATCAAATGGCAAAGTTCAGCGATGCAAAACTGCAATTGCTTTGGCACCAACCTAAGAGAAATATTATTTCTGAGTGTTTACATTTTTTTCCTTGAACTTTAAAGCTCATTAGAAGTTAATGTTTTTCTTTAAGACCACTTTATTACTTCCTATTTATTATGTATATACTTCCTACATGTTTACACATTTTTAAGAGATTGCTAGAATTTGGGCTATTAAGTTCTTTGGACTGCAAGGAGATCAAGCAAGTCAATCCTAAAGGAGATCAACCCTGAATAGTCACTGTAAGGACTGATGCTGAAGCTGAAGCTCCAATACTTTGGCCAACTGATGTGAAGAGACGACTTGTTCGAAAAGGACCCTGATGCTGGGAAAGATTGAAGGCAGGAGGAGAAGGGTGGTAACAGAGGAAAAGATGGTTGAATGGCATCACCAACTAAATGGACATAAGTCTGAGCAAGTGTCAGGAGATGAGGGACAGGGCAGCCTGGTGTCCATGGGGTTGCAGGAGTCAGCCACCACTGACTGATTGAGCCACAACAACAGTGAAGTAAAAAACTGAGACCCAGAACAGTGTGTAGAACAAATTCATCTTTCATCTTTTATTCATCATACTGGATGATCATTCAGAATTATTAATCTAAATTAAAAAGGACATCTTAAGACCAATTTAAATGCTGTCTTTTGTCTGAGAGAAATAAAAAGTAGTGTCAGGCATTTGTTAAATAACACTTGTTTTGAGGCAAAAATTATACACAGTGAATTCCACGTATCTTAAGTACACAATTTGATAAGATTTGACAATTCATGTACCTGTGTATGTAACATACCCCCCTAACGAGATATAAAATAGTTTCTCACCATCAGAAGGTTCCCTTTTGTTCCTTCCCAGTCACTTTATTATAGGTTTTTGGTCACTTCTTTATCTAGTAAGGTTTTAAAAATTACTCAAATTTGCTTTTTGTCTAACACCATTTCTGTAGTCTAAAATAAATATAAATAGCATGTAATAAGTCATTAGCAAAAAAAAAAAGAGCAAGAAATCCTCATTAAAATAGCATATAACATAAACACATTTAAGAATGTATTTCAGTATCAAATGGCAAAGTTCAGCGATGCAAAACTGCAATTGCTTTGGCACCAACCTAAGAGAAATATTATTTCTGAGTGTTTACATTTTTTTCCTTGAACTTTAAAGCTCATTAGAAGTTAATGTTTTTCTTTAAGACCACTTTATTACTTCCTATTTATTATGTATATACTTCCTACATGTTTACACATTTTTAAGAGATTGCTAGAATTTGGGCTATTAAGTTCTTTGGACTGCAAGGAGATCAAGCAAGTCAATCCTAAAGGAGATCAACCCTGAATAGTCACTGTAAGGACTGATGCTGAAGCTGAAGCTCCAATACTTTGGCCAACTGATGTGAAGAGCGACTTGTTCGAAAAGGACCCTGATGCTGGGAAAGATTGAAGGCAGGAGGAGAAGGGTGGTAACAGAGGAAAAGATGGTTGAATGGCATCACCAACTAAATGGACATAAGTCTGAGCAAGTGTCAGGAGATGAGGGACAGGGCAGCCTGGTGTCCATGGGGTTGCAGGAGTCAGCCACCACTGACTGATTGAGCCACAACAACAGTGAAGTAAAAAACTGAGACCCAGAACAGTGTGTAGAACAAATTCATCTTTCATCTTTTATTCATCATACTGGATGATCATTCAGAATTATTAATCTAAATTAAAAAGGACATCTTAAGACCAATTTAAATGCTGTCTTTTGTCTGAGAGAAATAAAAAGTAGTGTCAGGCATTTGTTAAATAACACTTGTTTTGAGGCAAAAATTATACACAGTGAATTCCACGTATCTTAAGTACACAATTTGATAAGATTTGACAATTCATGTACCTGTGTATGTAACATACCCCCCTAACGAGATATAAAATAGTTTCTCACCATCAGAAGGTTCCCTTTTGTTCCTTCCCAGTCACTTTATTATAGGTTTGTGGTTCTTGAACTTCATATAAATGGAGTTATCCATATCTTTTGCTACTGATGTATTTTGTTCAATATGTTTTTGAGATCCATCCACATTATGTATTTCAGTCGTTTGTTCCTTTTTATTGCAGAGAAGTATTCCAAATAGTTTTTTGTTTTTTTTTTTTTTCCTTTGGACCACTTCTATTGGTCTTTCATTTATCCATTTTCATCCATCTTTGTTCTTTGGCCTGTGTGGGCCTCCCATTGCAGTGGCCTTTCTCATCACAGAGCACTGGCTCTGGGCACATGGGCTTCAGAGCTCTGGCTCGGCAGTTGGACACACTGGTCCAGCCACTCCGCGGCACTTGGGATCCTATCAGGCCAAGGGTCAAACCGGCGCCCCTTGCATTGCAAGGTGGTGTCCTTACCCACTGGACCACCGGGGAAGCCCTCCAAATAGTTTTTAATCCTCCTTATTTCCCTTGTATGAATGTCACAATTTATCTCCTGTCCTAGAGATGAATGTGTAGGTTGTTTCTAATTTAGGCCTCTCTGGATGTTCTTGTGTAAGTCTTTTTTGTGGACATATGTTTTCATTTTTCCTGAGGAGATAACTAAAATAGAATTGCCAGTTTTCCAAAGTGATTGAATGGAACATCTTTTTTTCAGTTTTAATTTTTACCAGAGTTTTATATATGTATCTTTTATTTTTTATTTTTGCAGTCAATAAGAAATTTACTTGTTTTAAAAAAATCCAAATGCTGGCATTGTCCAGAAAAATTTAACAGGTTTATTTATAATTGTTATAAAGTTGAACTGCTGAAACTTGTTCACTGAAACATTTTGACTTGCATTAATGCTTTATGTCCCTGCATTTATATTAAAAATTCACACACAAATGAAAATGGAAAAACTGCCAATACCTGATTTCTGTCCCCTATTTTTCCACTTGCAATCATATACTTAGGTACCTTTTCACCCCATGGGAAAAAATATCTAACGTTCAGAACTACCAATAACAGGAAGAAGAGAATTTTTTTTTTTTTTTTTTTTTAAAGAATGAAATGTTTTCCATCATAGTGGATTCTTAAGCACGCTCTCCACGTATGCGGCGTGCTAGTTGGATGTCTTTTGGCATAATTGTTACACGTTTGGCATGGATAGCACACAGGTTGGTGTCTTCAAAAAGGCCAACCAGATAGGCCTCACTTGCCTCCTGCAAAGCACCAGTAGCACTCTGGAAGCGCAGATCTGTTTTGAAGTCCTGAGCAATTTCCCAAACCAGACGCTGGAAGGGAAGTTTGCGAATCAGGAGTTCAGTGGACTTCTGATAACGTCTAATTTCACGGAGTGCCACAGTACCAGGCCTGTAACGATGAGGTTTCTTCACCCCTCCAGTAGAGGGCGCACTCTTGTGAGCGACTTTTGTAGCCAGTTGCTTCCTCGGTGCTTTACCACCGGTCGATTTGCGGGCAGTCTGCTTTGTATGAGCCATGGTGTAGAGACCACTTTACTTAACCCCCCTTCTCCTTCGGCTGGAGCTCGGCAAGCTAGAGGCGGCGCTGGCATTGGAGAGTGACGGCGGCGCGGCGGCGGCTGCGAACACAATTCATACGTATCTTTTAGAGTGAAATATTTCTACAAGACTTAGTGCCAAGAGTAGCAATACCCTGCCCCTTTATGCATTCCTCTGAGTTATCACTTTCGCTTCTTTGAGTGGATTCTTCTGGGGTCTGCTTCCGTATCTCTTAATTACCTAACTTATATTTCTTGTATTTTCTCAAGCTTTATCCATGGACTGCACTTTACTGAAGCTGTAGGCTTAACTTTACCTCTCTCCCCACATTTCTGTTAGTCTTCCTTGTCTCCCTCCGTGTACCTGATATGTTTACCTTATTATCACTCTGCTAATGCTATTCCTACATACATTTTCTCCTTTACTTTGTTTTCTTATGCATTTATTTCTTTTTCATTCTCAAACTCTTCACACATTGTTTAGCTTTCTGCTAAGTACATTCAAACATACCAGGAAGTTCATTTCTGGCCCAGCCACTTAATTGGACAAATTACTTAATCCATTTGTACCTTAGTTTCCTCATGTATAAATTAGGCAATAATAGTACATACTTCTAAGAATGATTTTAAGAATTTAAGAAATATGTGTAATGATCTGAGAATGGGATTTGATACATAAAATTATACATATAATACAACGATGATGATGATGATGATAAGATTTTGATGTAGCCATTAGAAAAAAGGTCTCTGTAATGTGGAGCAGTTTCCAAGAGTAGTATTAAATGAGAAAAAAAGTAGGTTGTGTAATAAACTGCCATTTGATTGCCTACTCCACCTCTCTCCCTTCTTAACTCCGCAGAGACATTCATTCTTACTTCACAGGCCATACATAAGAACTGTTAACTAATCCTTTTACGAGTGTTATCTACTCTGTGCCAGGGTCCATGCTAGCAGACCCCAGAGATACTGCAGTGAGCAAAACAGACATGGCAGAGCCACATTTTCGCTTGACTTTAAGAGCTAGCTTTGTACTGTTTATTTCTGGGAATATACAGCTATTCACTGAGTGCCTAGTGCTATAGAGGATATCATGGCATCTTATATAAGGAAAGGCATCCATAAAATGGCATATCAAATGCCGAACAATTTGTTTTGCTCTAAGTGTTGCATCATGTGTTGCCTTTTCCTACTCACTTGTTATATATAATCGAAAGTTTGCTACACCAAGTTATTTTGTTTTCAAAAAAGAGAACATGGTTTTAATGCCACTTAAAATATGACAAAAAATGATAGCAGCACGTATCAGAAACAAGTATATCATTCCTAGTGTATAATAGAGCTTTAGAAACCTGAAGATTGTCTAACAATTACATTCTAGTTCAACAGAAAGTGATAAGTCTAAGTTTATATGGAATAAAATGCAGTTGATAGCATGACTGAAAAGATTTTGTTTAATTCAGCTGTCTTTATCCAAGACACTGACATAAAAGGATTATATGATACATTGTGGATGAGAAGCATATTGTTCTCTCAAATTTTCTTCCCAACAGGATTCTTGGGATGGCCAGCATATTCCAGTCCTTTTCTCCATCTTTTGTGGTTTACTAGTGGCAGTATCTTATCATCTCAGCCGACAGAGCAGTGATCCATCTGTGCTTTTGTAAGTGAGATCACTTGTTATTGATTATAGAAATTTAAATAAGTTGGCATTTCTTTCAAATTTTAACTTCCAAGATCTTCTTTTCCAATGCCTTGTCAAAGCGTTATTGACTTATCTGTGTTTGATTTCAAAATATATTAACTTTTGGGTCACACTAATTGGCTGAGATTTGTTAGCTTTTTCTCTCCTAAGATTTAGAACTAGACTTTCATAAAAATATTCTTACTGTATTCTTATGGCATCTTAAACTTTTAAATTTGTCATTTGTTAATGAGTAAATATCTTTTGTTTTCTATTGTTAATGAAGTTGTTTGCCATTTGAAATACTAGTTTTTATATTATAATCTTCTCTCTCTTTTTCTTAATGTAAAGCTCTTTGGTGCAATCTAAGATTTTTCCAAAAACAGAGGAGAAAAATCCAGAAGACCCTTTGTCTGAAGTAAAAGATCCACTGCCTGAAAAACTTAGAAATTCTGTTGTAAGTTTTAGCTTTTTAAAATCATATAGAAGGCTTAAATTCTATACAGTTCATTGTGTTATATAATGAACAGTTTTGGGGGGTAATGCAATTATAGTAACTGGGGAAAAATGCATATGTATTGTACATGGTTGGTGGTTTTTATTTCAAATTTTTATATGTAGGAAATCCTCATTTCCTTAAAGTTTGTTTTGACTTAGAACAGTATACTATATTTCATTTTTAGATAAGGTTAAATTGATTTCATTGTTTATGGAATTCTTGTTTTTTTAAATATTTAATTTAATTATCTTTGGCTACTCAGGGTTTTCACTGCTGCTGCAGGCTCTTCTCTAGTTGCAGGGAGTGGGGGCTACTCTCTAGTTGAGGTGAACAGGTTTCTTGTTGAGGTGACTTCTTTTGTGGAGCTTGGGCTCTAGGGCACATGGGCTTCTATGGTTATGTCACATGGACTCAATAGGTACGGCGCCGAGGCTTCTAGAACACAGGCTCAGTACTTGTGGCTCACGGGCATAGTTGCGCCGCAGCATGTGGGGTCTTCTCAGATCAGGGATCAAACTTCTGTCTCCTGTATTAGCAGGCAGATTCTTTGCCACTGAGCTACTAAGGAAGCCCCCATTTTTTACAGAATTCTTAATCTTTGAACTTAAACTTCTGAAAGGTGAATATTAGCATAAATTATATTTATTTTGTTGTTATTCTTACTGATAAAGACTTTGTCCTTGTAAGTCATCCACTGGCCTTTTAGTGGATTTTAGTTCTCAAAAGCTGTCTGAAAAGTGTGTATGTGTGTGTGCGCGTTAAATTTCTAGGTTGAAGGAGAGAACAGTAACCTGTACTTAATTTCATATACTTAAGCAGATGTAGTAATTTAAAACTTTTTAATGTTAGCTGCCTTTTTATTTATAAAATGGAATTCTATAGATTTTTATCTGCTTTATGGAACAAAGCATAAAACATTTTTTTCCTAAGTTACTTTACATATTTCCATTTATGAAAAGACTGAATTTACATAGATCTTGAATTAGACTAATATTTACCATCACTGAACTTGAGCTGTTCACATATTCTTTAGAAAACTTTAGAAAAATACAACACTGCGCCAAGATGTAATTTAAACAATTTTTCCTAACTTCAGTTTTCATGTTAGCAATGGATATTTCTTGTTAAATATAATAGGATATTTCTGAATCTAGCTTAAAAGCATAAATCTGTGGTGAAAATGACCACGGATATCAAGAGGTTTCTGGTTTTTACTGTAACTGCCAAAAGAACCAAAATTCAGTGAGTAAAATAGGACGTGTGCATGCAGTTTCAACATTTCAGAAAGCCAATGAAAATATATATTTGTTACCCAAAAGGGTGTATGCTATGAAAGAACTTCAATATCTCATTTATTTTTCCCATGTGTAGAACTTACAGACCACTGAGGGGAAAATCTTAGTTCTAAAAGAGTTTTGTTATGATATGTTTACTGTGTGTGGAACTAGTTAAGCTTAGTTTAGTCTCCTTGGTATTGCAGCCTCAAACCAAAATAAAGGTAACTGAGGAAGACAATAAGACTTAGTTTAGTTAATCGTTATGTGTAAGAAATACTTGGAAGTGCTCCAGAATAGGATCGATGAAAATCTATTTCTTAAACTTGGCCAGATGGGAAGAAAGATCTTGTTTAAATCTTTGTATAATGCTTGATACATTGTTTTGTTCCCCAGAGCGAGCGCTTGCAGTCCGACCTTGTAGTGTGCATTGTAATTGGTGTGCTGTATTTTGCTATTCATGTGAGCACAGTGTTCACAGTATTGCAGGTAAGGAATCATTTTGATCTTTTCATGGGGAAAATAACTTTGTTTGGAGTCACTTCTGATTGCAGTGCTGGCCCATAGTGCTGAAATGTATGACTTTTAGTTTGTTTTTAATAGCAAATGCTTATTTTCTCATGGGTCATGGCTCTGGGAGTGACTTAAAGGACCCCAGCACAGTGTGTGTTACGACGCTGCAGCCCTGGGTGACTAATCAGTGGAGGCTGTGCGCAGGCCTCACCTCCTTGCTGACTGTTGGCCAGAGAGCTTAGTTCCTCTCCATACGGTCTTCACTGTGGGCTGCCAGAGTGTCCTCATGAAACAGCAGCCTGTTTACCCCAGAGCTCGTGATCCTAGAGAGAGAGAGCCCGAGACTGACGTCTGCTCTTTTATAACTGATGGGGATGTGGCATACCTCCACTTCTCCCACATCCACAGGTCACACAGGGCAACCTGCTGTAGTGTGGGAGGGGGTACAGGGAGGCTAAACACCAGGAGGTGGGGACTGTGGTCCTGAACTGACTTCTCCAGGAGGCCCTCTTTCCTCCATAACTGACATCCTTCCAAACTCCCCAGGGTCTCCTTCTGTTCCAGCTGGAAGTCCAGAAGCTCACCCTGTAATAGTCGGGCCTGGGCGTGGGTGTTGCCCCGAGCTGGGGTCCTCAGGACAGTGTGGGGCCTCTGCAGGCCCTGTGCTTAGCTCCTCCCTGCTCGTGTTTCTCCATGTCGTCAGTTTGATTCTTGTGGTTTTCTTCATGTTGTTATGCTTAGGATACATGATATCTGCAGTTTAGTTTTCATCAAGGTTAGACAGTTTGGGTCGTTACTGCTGTAAATGTTTTTCCCCTTTTTCTTCTACTGTCGCTCCACCCGCCTCCACTCATGGCTCCAGTTACATGCATCACCTTGGTCTCTGGAATGAGTCCCTCAGTTCCCCTTTTATTTTACCCTCTACTTTTCCCCTTGCATGTTTATTTTTGAATACTTTCTACTTCTGTTGCTTTGTTTTTAAGTTCACTAATCTTTTGTTCTGTAAGGTTTAATATGCAGTTAATCCCATCTAATGTATTTTTAATCTCAGAACTTAAGTTTCATCTGTCAAAATTGGTTTTAGGTCTTCTTTTTATCTCTCATGCCTCAATTTACTCTTTTTTGGTCGGTGGGGGGGGCGGGTTGGCGAGGGATGGGGGTGAGGGCCACTTCTATTGGTCTTTCATTTATCTATTTTCATCCATCTTTGTTCTTTGGCTCTTGTGGGCCTCCCATCGCGGTGGCCTCTGTTGTCACAGAGCACCGGCTCTGGGCGCATGCGCTCCAGAGCTCCGGCTCAGTAATTGGACACATTGGTCCAGCCGCTCCGCGGCACGTGGGATCTTCCCAGGCCAGGGATCGAACCGGCGCCCCTTGCATTGCAAGGCGGTATCCTTACCCACTGGACCACCAGGGAAGCCACTCAATTTACTTTTTTAAGTGTTGCAATTCCCTTCTAGCTGTTAATGTCCTTGTCTCATAATTCTAACTTCTGTGTCACTTATGGGTTGGTTTTGATTAATTGATTTTTCCACCCATTAGCCGTAGTTTTCTGATTTCTTGCATACATGGTCATTTTTGATTGGATGTCAACCATTGTAAGTTTTGCCTGTGGGTACTGGATTTTTTTTTTTCTAGAAACATTTTGGAACTTTGTCTTTGGCATTAAGTTCCTTGTTAACAGTTTGATCCTCTTAGATCTAACTTGTAAGATTGCATGATTAGGACCAGGGCTATTCAGTCTAGGGCTGATATTCACCCTACTGAGGTAATACCCTTTGGAATACTCTGACCAGTGCCCTGTGAATATTGCATTTTCCAGCCTGGCCTGTGAGAATAGGTGCTATTCCTCGCCATGTGTGAGTGAGGGATACTATTTTTTCTAATGCTTCGACTCAGTTCTTTCTCTGGCCACACATAGTCTCTTCATATACACATATGCTGATTCTCCTCAATATTCAGGATACTCTCTGAAGATCTTCAAAGTTCTCCCTTCATTCAGTTTTCTCTGTGGAAAACTGTTTGCTCTGATGAATTCTACCTGCCTTGCTTTCCCCAGTTGTAAGTTCCATTTCCTTAATTCAGAAGATACCAGGCTTCACTGGGTTCCGCCTCCTGCACTATAGTCTGGAAACTCCTTAAGGGCAGTAAACTCTAGCAGGCCTGACACTGACCTCATTTGTTTCCTCTCTCTCCAGGCCCACTGTTAATTTCCTTATGTCTAGTACATTGTACATCGTTGGCCCATGTATTTTATTCTGTTTTTGTTTCATGTGGAATAAAGTAAATCTATTATTCCACTTGGTTTAGAAGCAAAGATATATTATTTAATTTCAACATTTTTATTCTAATCTACTCTTCACTGAGACTTGCAGTTTTATTTAGCTCATGTCTTTGATCTCTACTAGTCAAAACAATTTAATATATTGCTCTGCCAAAATCACATAGCCCATCCTTAGAGTAGAAGGCAGTACACCTCAGGCCACACTCTAATTACATGAACAGTGTGAGACAGCAAAGAAAGTCGTTTATGCATTTTGAAATATCTATAATACATGAACAGTCACTAACTTTTACAGCTGATTTAGTCAGAAAATTAATGTAATCTGGAAATGTTAACTGTAGACAAAATTTCTCAGATGCTGTGACTAAAATTGGACTGACAAATTGGAAGTTCTCGTTGAGTCTCAGAATCCCTTGTAATGTTTTCAACTTGGTCCTCCTCTTAGCCTGCGCTCAAGTATGTGCTGTACGCGCTGGTCGGCTTCGTGGGCTTTGTAACCCATTACCTGCTCCCCCAGGTGAGGAAGCAGCTGCCCTGGCACTGCTTCTCACACCCTCTGCTCAAGACGGTGGAGTACCATCAGTATGAAGTTCGGAGTAAGTATTTCGTTAGCACTTGTTCTTTCAGTACCGTGGATTTTTGCTTTCACTTTGTGGACAGGCGACAGTTAAATAAGTATCATCAGGTAGCACTTTGGCTTGCATTTTTGTGGTCTGACTCTTTGTTCGACCTTGGGCAGTGTGCTTTCATTTCAGTTGAAGTATAAATGGCAGTGCTGCAGTGCCAACTTTCCACAGGATAAGCCTTGCTCTTTCATCCTCTGGGTTTTTTTTTTTTTTTGGCCACTTCTATTTATCTTTCATTTATTTATCTTTGTTCTTTGGCCTGTGTGGGCCTCCCATTGCAGTGGCCTCTCGCTGCAGAAGCACTGGCTCTGGGCGCATGCGCTCCACAACTCCCAGCTTGGTAGTTGGACACATTGGTCCATCTGCTTCATGGCACGTGGGATCTTCCCAGGCCAGGGATGGAACCGGCGCCCCTTGCACTGCAAGGAGGTGTCCTTACCCACTGGACCACCAGGGAAGCCCTCTTTCCTCCTCTGAATTGTTCTTCACAGACCACTCATTGATTAATCCTTCAGGGTATGTCTATGACTTCTTTTTCCAGTCTCTACCTTTATCCTCAGTCTTCCTTGCCATATGCAGGCAACTCGATCCTCTCGAAGACTTCCATTTGATGTATTTTTAACTCAAAGCATAAAAGGAATAGAAAGGTCTTTCTCCCTGTTTCTACCACTGATGCTGTGTCCTACCAGAGAGGGTTACAAAAGAGTTGATCAAGAGAAAAGAGGTGAAAAACACTTGCAATTGCTATCACTCATTCAGATTTAGGATAAGAAGCAGTAGGCCAGTCCATTCAGCAAGTGCTTTACTTGTCACTTTAAGCCCTTACTTTTCTGCTGTAAGTAATCAGTCTGGTTCATTGACTCCACGTACTCGTACTTCCTCATTTTAGAGAAATAATAAATGTTAATACTGGTGTCATCATTATTATATACCATTGATTAAACAAGCCAGTGTTTTTCCCTCAAATATTTTTTTCAGTTAATGAATTAATATAGAGAATAAATGTCTCAATTGTTTGGAGGTTAATTAAACTTCTTTAGAGAACAGTACTGGGAAAATGGTGCTGACAATGAAAACAGCTTTCATGAAGTGTGTGAATCCAAAACATAGCATACATTCAAAGCTTTTCTGAGATTTACATCTTAAAGGGGTTCTTACGTAAGTGTAAGGATTTTAAAAACAGATTAATTCAATAGATTATTTATTTTTTTGGGGTGAAAGGAAGAGTCTATCTTCAGTAACCTTTTCTCCAAATGTAATAAACATATGTAAGAAAAAGTTATGGTTAAAAACTGAGGTTTCAAGAAGTGAAGTTTCAAATGAAATTCAGTTCATCTAAATTTAGCATCTTAAGTTGGAAAATTAAATATGTCTCAGGATTCATAAAACTGACAAATGATTAGTGTGTTAGACTTCTTGTTTATAGTACAGGTGAATTTGAGTGGGAAGGTTTTTCTTTTTTAGGACATTGGTAGACTGTTTTATGCATTAAAAAGCATTTATACATGGTCTTAACTTAATATTGCCTTGTTAGATGCAGCTACTATGATGTGGTTCGAGAAACTTCACGTGTGGCTTCTTTTTGTGGAGAAGAATATCATCTATCCATTGATTGTTCTCAATGAACTTAGTAGCAGTGCGGAGACAATTGCAAGTCCAAAAAAACTGGATACAGAGTAAGTATGATATTCCTCTTAGCTAAGTTTAATTATTGACAACTGTTATAGCAGTATCTTAAGCTATTAATCAAGGATCAAGTAATCATTATCTTTTTGGTGCAAAGTACTGTGTGAGAATTCAATGAAATTTAGTCTTTGAGTTCCCTTTTCTGAGCGTTTGTTTCTCCTCTTGCCATCTGATGATCACCATTGCTGGTTGTTGATGAGTGTTCTTTGTCTTGTAGGTTAGGTGCTCTGATGATCACTGTTGCTGGTTTGAAGTTGCTGCGCTCCTCTTTCAGCAGCCCTACCTACCAGTATGTCACAGTCGTCTTCACCGTGCTCTTTTTCAAAATCGACTATGAAGCTTTTTCAGAGACCATGCTCTTGGATCTCTTCTTCATGTCCATTCTCTTCAACAAGGTAACTCATCACTGAAGGAAGCATTCCTATCTGTAAAAAGTGTCTCCCTGACTGATAGACTGTTTAGTGAGGATTATGCTTGCATTTTATTTGCTTCATTATCTTTTAAGTAATATCTTTCTTCAGTCAACCAGTTAGTTTGGATTAGAATCTCTAAATAATGCCAGTCAACTGTGATCCTTAAAAGAAATAGTTCATGCTGTAGATAGGAAAGTAAGATTAAATGTTACATGGACAAATTATATGAACTCTGATAAGTATATTTTTTAAACACATGGGATCTTCCAAAGGAGGGGTGTGGTTTTGAATAATTTTAGAAACAGATGTAGTAATAATTGAACTGAACTGTGGGCAGCGGGATAGATGGAGGGAGGAAATAACCTGATGCTGAATGAAGATGGTAGAGACATGGAGGGCAGTGAGCCCAAGTGGGATCTGTCAGACACTAGTTTATTTGTAGAATACTCTGAAGTTTACAGAATGCTTGTGAAGATTTGTTATCCACCCATAGATAGGTGCCTTTAGTCCTTTTATAGGTGAGATGGTAAAACCTGCATCTTTTGCCTCCAAGAATCTTTTTGCTGAACTGCACTGCCTTTCTGAATGAACTAAGTCATGCAGTCAGAATATTTGAAATTAAATAGAGTTTAGATTTCATTTTAACACCGACCACATACAAAGGATTTTGACATATATTATCCCATTTGATAGGTAACAGAGAGCTGAAGCATATGAGCAGCTACAAAACACAATTAAAGCCCAGTTTTAGGAAAGTTAGCCTGGTCAGCCACATTTGGGATGAATTGGGGAAGAGAGAGCCTGAAGGTATGGAGAACAGCTTAAGAGACTGTGACAGTAACTTAGATGTTACAGAGTTCTATGAAAACCATTCATTGAACAAGGTTTTAGTAATAATCAGTGTCTAAGTATTGTACTATACATCATGCTAAATAGCTCCTAAAATAGTGCAGTTATATTTGCTCAATTATTAATCTATATGTCACAGTCGTCTTCACCGTGCTCTTTTTCAAAATCGACTATGAAGCTTTTTCAGAGACCATGCTCTTGGATCTCTTCTTCATGTCCATTCTCTTCAACAAGGTAACTCATCACTGAAGGAAGCATTCCTATCTGTAAAAAGTGTCTCCCTGACTGATAGACTGTTTAGTGAGGATTATGCTTGCATTTTATTTGCTTCATTATCTTTTAAGTAATATCTTTCTTCAGTCAACCAGTTAGTTTGGATTAGAATCTCTAAATAATGCCAGTCAACTGTGATCCTTAAAAGAAATAGTTCATGCTGTAGATAGGAAAGTAAGATTAAATGTTACATGGACAAATTATATGAACTCTGATAAGTATATTTTTTAAACACATGGGATCTTCCAAAGGAGGGGTGTGGTTTTGAATAATTTTAGAAACAGATGTAGTAATAATTGAACTGAACTGTGGGCAGCGGGATAGATGGAGGGAGGAAATAACCTGATGCTGAATGAAGATGGTAGAGACATGGAGGGCAGTGAGCCCAAGTGGGATCTGTCAGACACTAGTTTATTTGTAGAATACTCTGAAGTTTACAGAATGCTTGTGAAGATTTGTTATCCACCCATAGATAGGTGCCTTTAGTCCTTTTATAGGTGAGATGGTAAAACCTGCATCTTTTGCCTCCAAGAATCTTTTTGCTGAACTGCACTGCCTTTCTGAATGAACTAAGTCATGCAGTCAGAATATTTGAAATTAAATAGAGTTTAGATTTCATTTTAACACCGACCACATACAAAGGATTTTGACATATATTATCCCATTTGATAGGTAACAGAGAGCTGAAGCATATGAGCAGCTACAAAACACAATTAAAGCCCAGTTTTAGGAAAGTTAGCCTGGTCAGCCACATTTGGGATGAATTGGGGAAGAGAGAGCCTGAAGGTATGGAGAACAGCTTAAGAGACTGTGACAGTAACTTAGATGTTACAGAGTTCTATGAAAACCATTCATTGAACAAGGTTTTAGTAATAATCAGTGTCTAAGTATTGTACTATACATCATGCTAAATAGCTCCTAAAATAGTGCAGTTATATTTGCTCAATTATTAATCTATATGCATTCTTATCATTTGTTCCTCTTCTAGTGAACATGATTAACCAAAGGAGGAAACCAAAAAGTTAATCAGAAAACTGTTAAAAAAAAAAGCGTGTTATTCGTCACAAAGTTAATATTTAGATTGGAAATTGTATTGCATCTTCTAATACTGCTTGAAAAAAAGTGAAAGTTGCAGTAAAATATAACCTAAACAATCCTTGAAATAGTCACTACACTTAACTCACATTAGTTTGAATTTTCTTGATACTTTGACTTGTGAGGCAAGTTGTTTTTGAAAGCATACTGTGTTCCAGAACTAGATGCTTAGGCCACATTAGTTAACAAAACAGAGAAAGCTGTGTCTGTAAGGAGCTGGCTTTTTATATACTTCACAGTCATAATATTCGATATTTACTTTAAGGTATCATTGTAAGATATACCATCAATTTAATAATGTTCCAAGAAAAAAATACTCTGTATACAGTAATGTTCTCACCAGCTATGTTATTCTTCTTTAATATTAAAGTCAGCATCTGAGGACAGTCTGTTTCCGCTTAGAGACGGAGGAGAGCTCCGAGTCATGTTTTTAAGCAGTTGCAATGTCTTCTGGTAGTCTTCCCGTCATCCCAGTTGTGTTGGTACCGAGGACTGCCAGCATGATTTTGAGTCACAGCAAAGAATGCAGGGGTTCATCTGCATTTTCTGATTGGTTGAGGTTTTAAATTGGAAATTAAGCAAATTCATTTGTAAATCAGGTAAACAACTTAAATGTGAGGCGTTCGGTGCCTGAATCAGGGCACTGAGTTAATCAGAACCTCTTGATTTTGAGGTTCTGTGATCTGTTCTGAGAATGGGGTCTTGGATTGCCTAGCATGCCGAAGCAACGTTAACAACCATAGCAATTCGGTTTTGGTGTTGAAGTCATATTCAACAACAAAACAGATCCTGATTTAAATAAGATGAAAATATATGTTATATTTCCATTGTGAATATCAGTTCTGATTATGAACAGATGCCTAGTACACACCAGCAAAATTCTTAGACAAACAGGCAGTGACAAACTATATTACAACTTTATCTCCTGCCTGGCTCATTTCAGCTTCTTTTTGATATTGCATTTAAAACATGCTCAGGGGGCTTCCCTGGTGGTCCAGTGGGTAAGGACACCGCCTTGCAGTGCAAGGGGCGCCAGTTCGATCCCTGGCCTGGAAAGATCCCACGTGCCACAGAGTGGCTGGACCCATGTGTCCAATTACCGAGCTGGAGCTCTGGGGCACATGCGCCCAGAGCCGGCGCTCTGCGACAACAGAGGCCACCGTGATGGGAGGCCCACAAGAGCCAAAGAACAGAGATGGATGAAAACAGAGAAATGAAAGACCAATAGAAGTGACCCGCCCGCCCCCCTCCCTCCCCAATCCCACCCCCTCCCCGCCAAATAAATAAATAAAAATAAATATTTTAAAAAATATATAAATAAAACATGCTCAGTTTCCAAAGCACTAAAATTGGAGGAAACTGTATTAGAATAAAAATACATATTTATTACTTAAGCTTTACAGACTTCCTTTTTTGTTTGTAGTAGTAATCTAACCAGTAGAGAGCATAAAGCTTTTATTTAAACAGAAAACAACACAAATCCGTAAGTCAGTTAACTGTCTTTATTTAGAAATGTATGCAGTGGCTTGGAAGGCTTATTTTCATTTCCTTTTATGCAAATAGCAAATAATTTCAGTGCTAATAATTTCCTTGTTAAGAAGAAAATTGTTTTAGAAGTTTCTTTGTTTTCTAGTTTAAACATCTGATATGAAGCAATTTGCTGACGGTTTTGGTTTCCCTCTTACAGCTTTGGGAGCTCCTTTACAAGCTGCAGTTTGTGTACACGTACATCGCCCCGTGGCAGATCACCTGGGGCTCTGCTTTCCACGCTTTCGCCCAGCCCTTTGCAGTGCCTCGTATCCTCCTAATAAAACTTTTATAGGAAAGGGCAGTCATATCCTTGATGAGAATGTTGATTTGTAGGCATAACCGCTCACAGGCATAGAATTTGTTTGCTGCCCTAACCGGTTTTTATATGTTATATTTTCCATTGTGAATATCAGTTCTGATTATGAACAGATGCCTAGTACACACCAGCAAAATTCTTAGACAAACAGGCAGTGACAAACTATATTACAACTTTATCTCCTGCCTGGCTCATTTCAGCTTCTTTTTGATATTGCATTTAAAACATGCTCAGGGGGCTTCCCTGGTGGTCCAGTGGGTAAGGACACCGCCTTGCAGTGCAAGGGGCGCCAGTTCGATCCCTGGCCTGGAAAGATCCCACGTGCCACAGAGTGGCTGGACCCATGTGTCCAATTACCGAGCTGGAGCTCTGGGGCACATGCGCCCAGAGCCGGCGCTCTGCGACAACAGAGGCCACCGTGATGGGAGGCCCACAAGAGCCAAAGAACAGAGATGGATGAAAACAGAGAAATGAAAGACCAATAAAAGTAGCCCACCTGTTCCCCTCCCTCCCCACCCCCGCCAAATAAATAAATAAAAATAAATATTTTAAAAAATATATAAATAAAACATGCTCAGTTTCCAAAGCACTAAAATTGGAGGAAACTGTATTAGAATAAAAATACATATTTATTACTTAAGCTTTACAGACTTCCTTTTTTGTTTGTAGTAGTAATCTAACCAGTAGAGAGCATAAAGCTTTTATTTAAACAGAAAACAACACAAATCCGTAAGTCAGTTAACTGTCTTTATTTAGAAATGTATGCAGTGGCTTGGAAGGCTTATTTTCATTTCCTTTTATGCAAATAGCAAATAATTTCAGTGCTAATAATTTCCTTGTTAAGAAGAAAATTGTTTTAGAAGTTTCTTTGTTTTCTAGTTTAAACATCTGATATGAAGCAATTTGCTGACGGTTTTGGTTTCCCTCTTACAGCTTTGGGAGCTCCTTTACAAGCTGCAGTTTGTGTACACGTACATCGCCCCGTGGCAGATCACCTGGGGCTCTGCTTTCCACGCTTTCGCCCAGCCCTTTGCAGTGCCTCGTATCCTCCTAATAAAACTTTTATAGGAAAGGGCAGTCATATCCTTGATGAGAATGTTGATTTGTAGGCATAACCGCTCACAGGCATAGAATATAGGCTGCTGTTTGGTAACTTACCTGAATTCACAATCCTTTGAACCCACACCTATACCGATTTTGATTGTTTGATTTGTACTGACATCTGTGGACCACAGATCATCTGAGCATGAGGACAGTATTAAAGTTTTATAATTAAGTGATGCTGATTAAAATTTTTATGTTAATATATGTGTGTATTGAAGTCTAGGTATTTTCAGTGCATGTAAAATGTGTTTAAGAATATGTATAAATGAATGAGAGTTCAAAACATTTCCCATAATGATATGATTATAATTAAAATTCATGTTCAAAAATTTCTGTTCTTATCATATCTTAAAAGTACATCTGAAGTTAAACATAAAGGTTAGTGACCATATAGATATTGATACGCATAGTTTTTGAATCTTTAAATTTTAGTTTTTATCATCTTGAAGATTAAAACCAAGCATGGTTTGGGTCACTTTATCTAAGAAGCAGCATATGGAATTTTACCAAACACATGTTAGCAAAGATTTATTTGGTTCCCTTCAAAGCATCATGTCAGGCTGTACTTCCCTGGCTGTGTCTTTTTACTTAGACCTTCTTCTGCATTCCTCTGATGAAGCTCATTTTTCTAATTGCTGTAATTGCAGTGTGTTTGCGAGAGGTATGTATGTGTCCACACGTGTGTGTAACGTTAAGATCCTTAACCAGTTTCCCATAGATTCAGCCATGTTGTTTGTTCAGGCTGCCGTGTCAGCCTTCTTTTCTACTCCACTGAACCCCTTTCTGGGAAGTGCAATATTCATCACTTCGTATGTTCGACCTGTGAAATTCTGGGAGAGAGATTATAAGTGAGTAAAGAAAAACCTTTGAAAGCCAATTTTTATCTTTTTTAATAGGGAAAACTGTTGACAGCATTATTGTAAATTATTCATGGTTAATCGTTTTTTGTATTGAAATACATAAAATTTTTAAGTTCCAAAATTGTGTAAAATTGAAAGTCTGTTTTCTTTTTTTCTGAATATTTTAAAGCATAGTCCTAGTTAAATATACTCATTTTTTAAAATATTATTTCTTAAAATTGTTCCACCTTGATAATACTCTGAAACTTTATGCTATACAGTGTTATGTCATTATAATAGTCATAATTAGTTATCTCATAGTTTTATAAGAAATCTGTTTTTAGAGCTAAACTTTTTCTAGGTTATTTGTAGTTTTCATGAGGATAGGTTTTTATCGACCATCTTTGTTCTTTAAGTGTCTTCCCCATTGAAGCTTATTTCCTTAGGTGAGCTGTTCAATATGGTGCCTAGAAATTATCCTTATATATATGATATCGCTCTAAATTTTCTTCTTCTGTTTTTTTTAAATGTAAGAGAATATTTAAAGGAGAATTACTGAATCATGGAGCTTAAACATTGGAAAGACTTCTGATATATATTAACATAGTGATTCAGAAAGAAGTTTTACTAATTTATAATTCAGCTGGCCAGCTCTGTGACTGTGTTTTCTATGCTGTCATGCACTGGCACATGTAATAAGTGAAAATAGTAGTTTTGGCTTTTTTAAAAATGAACTGTCCTATAGATGTGAAGCTTCTGCTCTGTTCTTTCACATAAAACCACACATAGCGTTTCCCTTTTTTGGTATGTTTCAGTGTTTGTTTATATCCTTTTCTTCTGGGCCAACTTAAATTTAGTGCAGAATAACATCTGTGGCAGCAGTTCTTAAGCTTTTCTGATCTCAGAACTCCTTTACAGATAGTCTTAGAAATTGTTGAAGTCTCCAAAGAGTTTTTGTTGATAGAGATTTTATCTGCTACATAGTTATTTTGTATAGTGTACTTAGCTGCTCAGTTGTGTCTGACTCTTTGTATGACCCTTTGGACTGCAGCTAACCCAACTCCTCTGTCCATTTATGTTCGACCTGTGAAATTCTGGGAGAGAGATTATAAGTGAGTAAAGAAAAACCTTTGAAAGCCAATTTTTATCTTTTTTAATAGGGAAAACTGTTGACAGCATTATTGTAAATTATTCATGGTTAATCGTTTTTTGTATTGAAATACATAAAATTTTTAAGTTCCAAAATTGTGTAAAATTGAAAGTCTGTTTTCTTTTTTTCTGAATATTTTAAAGCATAGTCCTAGTTAAATATACTCATTTTTTAAAATATTATTTCTTAAAATTGTTCCACCTTGATAATACTCTGAAACTTTATGCTATACAGTGTTATGTCATTATAATAGTCATAATTAGTTATCTCATAGTTTTATAAGAAATCTGTTTTTAGAGCTAAACTTTTTCTAGGTTATTTGTAGTTTTCATGAGGATAGGTTTTTATCGACCATCTTTGTTCTTTAAGTGTCTTCCCCATTGAAGCTTATTTCCTTAGGTGAGCTGTTCAATATGGTGCCTAGAAATTATCCTTATATATATGATATCGCTCTAAATTTTCTTCTTCTGTTTTTTTTAAATGTAAGAGAATATTTAAAGGAGAATTACTGAATCATGGAGCTTAAACATTGGAAAGACTTCTGATATATATTAACATAGTGATTCAGAAAGAAGTTTTACTAATTTATAATTCAGCTGGCCAGCTCTGTGACTGTGTTTCTCTATGCTGTCATGCACTGGCACATGTAATAAGTGAAAATAGTAGTTTTGGCTTTTTAATAATGAACTGTCCTATAGATGTGAAGCTTCTGCTCTGTTCTTTCACATAAAACCACACATAGCGTTTCCCTTTTTTGGTATGTTTCAGTGTTTGTTTATATCCTTTTCTTCTGGGCCAACTTAAATTTAGTGCAGAATAACATCTGTGGCAGCAGTTCTTAAGCTTTTCTGATCTCAGAACTCCTTTACAGATAGTCTTAGAAATTGTTGAAGTCTCCAAAGAGTTTTTGTTGATAGAGATTTTATCTGCTACATAGTTATTTTGTATAGTGTACTTAGCTGCTCAGTTGTGTCTGACTCTTTGTATGACCCTTTGGACTGCAGCTAACCCAACTCCTCTGTCCATGGGATTTTTCAAGCGAGAATACTGGAGTCAGTTGCCATTTCCTCCTCCAGAGGATTTTCTTGACCCAAGGATCAAATCCATGTCTCCTGCATTGCAGGCTGATTCTTTTTTTTGTTGTTTTTTTAAGATTGATTTATTTATTTATTTTGGTGGGGGTGGGGTGGGGAGGGAGGGGAGCAGGCGGGCCACTTCTATTGGTCTTTCATTTGTCCATTTTCATCCATCTCTGTTCTTTGGCCCCTGTGGGCCTCCCATCGCGGTGGCCTCTGTCGTCGCAGAGCACTGGCTCTGGGCGCATGCGCTCCAGAGCTCTGGCTCGGTAATTGGACACATGGGTCCAGCCGCTCTGCGGCATGTGGGATCTTCCCAGGCCAGGGATCGAACCGGCGGCCTTTGCACTGCAAGGCGGTGTCCTTACCCACTGGACCACCAGGGAAGCCCTGCAGGCTGATTCTTTAGCCACTGAACCATTAGAGAAGCCCAGTGTAAATCAAAACTCAGAATTGATATGTTTGTTAATATAAAAATAATGACAGTAAATCTATTACATGTTAATATAACATTTTTCTAATGAAGAATAACTGTTTCCCATTCCATAAAAATAAAATCAGAAGAATGTCATTGATTTATAGTTTTGTAAATCTCTTTAATGTCTGGCTTAATAAAAGACACCTAGATTCTCTTATCTGCTTCTGCATTCACTTTGTTATTGCAGTATGTTGTTCTGGTTGAAGTATTTGTAGTAAATCTGGCCTCATACAAACATATAATTTGAAAAGAAAGAGGTATTTTAATATCCAAGACAATTGTCGATTTTCTTTGATCCTCGACAAATGGTAGTTTCCTAAAGTGACAATGTGGAATCTAAAACCATATCAGTGAATTTAGGCAACTGTGTTATATCAAAGTTCACTGATATGTCTTAATTGTTTGAATGGATCTTTTACCCATCTGTACACTTGTAACATCATTGTTGATGATTTGGAAAATACTAGTTCAGCAAGTAACATAGATCTTCCAGATTTTGACCTATTTCATTATATAGTATTAAATATATGTATATAGTAGATATTCATATCACCACCAATCTCTATAAAGTGTTGAAGTATTAGGAAACTATCAAGCACAAGGTGGTAAATGAAAGGTTTCTACAAATTGTAATAGTTGCTTGACAACTTGAATTTTTATTATTGGCAACAGTTATCATAATCAGTTACTTTACTTGACATATCAGACTCACTTTCTTCACTTGGGAAGCGTCTGTGAGGTATCCAAGTCAGAGTAGTCATCATTTATTCCAGTGAAAATGGTGTTCTGTGGGGGAAAAACGGCTAATGTGGCTTGCAGTTCACACAGTTGCCCAAGAGCTTACCCTCCAGACAGTTGTCCTGCTTCAGAATGCAGAAGTGCTTTACGTTTGTTTTGTCATACACAATATTAAAAAGACCTATACCAAAGGACTGCAGTTTAATAAAGCTAATATTTTTATTCCCTCATTAAGGGCATTTGTAAAGGAAACTGAATTTTTATTTTCTCTTGGTGTGGGTGGCATTGAAAAATAATACAGTTGGGTGCCATTGCCTTGATTCAGGTTAGAGCACCAGCAGACATACCCACCATTGCTCTTGAACCACTAGTGCAGTTGTCAACATAGTGGAAAAGAAAAAAAAACCAAATAAGAGTTCAGTGCTATTATGAAAATGGTTTTCATTTGGGAAACTCCTTGAGAAGATCTTGAATCTTGTGCTCCGGGTTCTGTGGACCACATTTTGGAAACCATTGTTTTAACAAATTTTGTATCAGTGGACATTAATACCCTTTCTTTTACGAGGAATGTTTCATGCATTGAGTATTTTTAGGAACCGTATACAGTATGCATTTTTTCATCCTGATCTTTTTTTTTTTTTTTTTTTTTTACATTAAACTCATTACTATATCCTGTACACTGTTCAGGTAAATATCAGTTAAGAAAAAACTTGTGTTCGTGTATGGTAGAGGTAGAAGAGAAAAAATAAATTCTTACCTCTAAAATTGTTCTATCAAAGAGCTTCATCAGTATATCCCTCATAAATTTTTCACATTCTTATGTTTGAATGGAAACTGAAATTACATCATTGTTGATGATTTGGAAAATACTAGTTCAGCAAGTAACATAGATCTTCCAGATTTTGACCTATTTCATTATATAGTATTAAATATATGTATATAGTAGATATTCATATCACCACCAATCTCTATAAAGTGTTGAAGTATTAGGAAACTATCAAGCACAAGGTGGTAAATGAAAGGTTTCTACAAATTGTAATAGTTGCTTGACAACTTGAATTTTTATTATTGGCAACAGTTATCATAATCAGTTACTTTACTTGACATATCAGACTCACTTTCTTCACTTGGGAAGCGTCTGTGAGGTATCCAAGTCAGAGTAGTCATCATTTATTCCAGTGAAAATGGTGTTCTGTGGGGGAAAAACGGCTAATGTGGCTTGCAGTTCACACAGTTGCCCAAGAGCTTACCCTCCAGACAGTTGTCCTGCTTCAGAATGCAGAAGTGCTTTACGTTTGTTTTGTCATACACAATATTAAAAAGACCTATACCAAAGGACTGCAGTTTAATAAAGCTAATATTTTTATTCCCTCATTAAGGGCATTTGTAAAGGAAACTGAATTTTTATTTTCTCTTGGTGTGGGTGGCATTGAAAAATAATACAGTTGGGTGCCATTGCCTTGATTCAGGTTAGAGCACCAGCAGACATACCCACCATTGCTCTTGAACCACTAGTGCAGTTGTCAACATAGTGGAAAAGAAAAAAAAACCAAATAAGAGTTCAGTGCTATTATGAAAATGGTTTTCATTTGGGAAACTCCTTGAGAAGATCTTGAATCTTGTGCTCCGGGTTCTGTGGACCACATTTTGGAAACCATTGTTTTAACAAATTTTGTATCAGTGGACATTAATACCCTTTCTTTTACGAGGAATGTTTCATGCATTGAGTATTTTTAGGAACCGTATACAGTATGCATTTTTTCATCCTGATCTTTTTTTTTTTTTTTTTTTTTTACATTAAACTCATTACTATATCCTGTACACTGTTCAGGTAAATATCAGTTAAGAAAAAACTTGTGTTCGTGTATGGTAGAGGTAGAAGAGAAAAAATAAATTCTTACCTCTAAAATTGTTCTATCAAAGAGCTTCATCAGTATATCCCTCATAAATTTTTCCCATTTTCATAAAGTGATATTTATTGCATCTATATTTTATAGTTTTCTCACTTTTAATTATTAGATTTTTTTAATATAAAAAAGCATACTAAGGGTTTCCCTGGTGGTCCAGTGGGTAAGGACACCGCCTTGCAGTGCAAGGGGTGCCAGTTCAATCCCTGGCCTGGGAAGATCCCATGTGCCGTGGAGCGGCTGGACCGATGTGTCCAGTTACCGAGCCGGAACTCTGGAGTGCATGCGCCCAGAGCCGGTGCTCTGCAACAACAGAGGTCACAGCGACGGGAGGCCCACACAGGCCAAAGAACAAAAATGGATGAAAATAGATAAACGAAAGACCAATAGAAGAGGCCCACCCACCCTACTCCCTCCCCAAACCCCACCCCCCAAAATAAATAAATAAATAAAATTTTTTTTAAAAAAGCATACTAAAGATGTTTTATTTGGCCCTTTTCAGCACAAAACGAGTGGATCATTCAAATACCAGATTGGCTTCCCAGCTTGATAGAAATCCAGGTAATAGCTCTATTTTAAAACAAAGGAGTAAGTCTAATGAATTCATTGTATTCATATTTCATTCCCAAATAGCTGGGAATCCTCTATGGGGTACAAAGGTCATTTCTTAATAAGCAAATATCCTTTGCTTTGTTTCACTTTAGCAAAGTATATGTGAATTAGAATATCTAAAGTTTATATACTCATCATTTATAAAATGTATCTTAAGAATGTTGATACGCATAAAAACTACCATTCAAAGATTGTTCTTACATGGGTTAAAAAAGTAGAGCACAGTGAAAGTAAAACTGGTGAGGTGTATTGAAAATATGCAGTCTGAACTTAATAATATGTTTGCCTCTCTGCCTCCCCAAATGTTTAGATAAATGGTAATTTAATTTCATTTAGTTTATTGTACAGAGAGGTCATCTAGAGGAGCCAAAGAGTCACTCAAAATAAATCATCAGTGGGTGACATTGTCATGGTGTTATCGTTACCTAACGTTTGGTTCATAAAACTTTGGGAAACATCTGTTTTTGTCAGCCCACCTATTTGTAATGTGGCATAGAGGGTGACTCTCACAGCCCCACCCATAAAAGATTAGTGTATCAACCAGAATATCAGTGTATTAATTTACTAAAAGAAATAGGACTCCCAACAGACTAGAATGTTTGTATTCATTTAACTCACAGATTACTCAAATGCTCTGCTTGAAAAACTAAATTACAGTAATCACATTGACTCAAAATTATAAAATTGGATTAAGGAGAACTATTTGATATTAATGGCTGTCATCATCATGTTCTGGTGGATAAAACAGCCATTTCAGCTCTGGTATGTCCTTGTAAGGGGCTTGGAATTACGATGCTGCTGATGCCATCCTGCATGTCACAAACCATATCCTAAAATAATACACACATTTTGATATTGAGCAGACGGAGTATTACATACAACTGTTTCATTGAAGCTTGAGGTTAGGCTTTCCTTTTTATTTTATTATTATCTAAGCCAAGTTTAAAATAAATACTAAGGTTGGTATATCTTGCCATTCTCCACTTCCGTACTTTGGGCATACATTTACAGATTATGGCTTTGGATAAGTTGCTTCTGAAGACAGTCATCTCGTTTATTGGGGGATGTTTTATCCTTTTTTTTTTTTTAAAGGATGACTAATGAACTTTGTAGGTTCCTTCTTGTTGTTATTGTATATATGGTTTATTCTTGTTAAATTAATGTTAGACATCTCAGTTATAATTGTTTCTTGTTGTTGTTTTTACCGACCAGCTTCTCTTTGTTTTGGACTATCTTGTTTGTCCAAATCTCATATTACTTGACTTACTTCCTTTACCAGTGTGTCTTTTGTTGTGGTTTTGAATTTCTTTTATCATTTTCATTTCTCTTGCATGGTTTCAATTATAAGTCACAGTTAATTGAATAGTGATAAAAAAGATCATAGACTGTTAAAGAAGTGGAAAAGACCTTCGATCTTACTATATCCGACTCACACATTTTTATGGATGAGGGCCAAAGATTCAGAGAGGTTATGTGACTTCTAACTCTAATACGAAAAAATCTCCCATTGCCCTTTGTTTCATTTTTATATAAAAATTGTAAGGGTATCTGAATATTGTCTTCTTTGTCAAAGAAATATAGGTACAGCCCTAACTGGAAATGAACTTTAATACTTTTAACAGTCTCGTTTGTTGATATAAAGGGGACTTAAGATAATTTAACATTTTTTAATCCCTTCTTATAGGATCAGATGACAACAATCTGAATTCCATCTTTTATGAACATTTAACCAGATCCCTACAACACAGTCTGTGTGGTGACTTGCTCCTAGGACGGTGGGGAAACTACAGTACTGGGGACTGTTTCATTCTTGCCTCTGACTACCTCAATGCATTAGTGCACCTTATAGAGATTGGCAATGGACTGGTTACTTTCCAGCTGCGGGGACTTGAATTCAGAGGTAAGACATTCACCTTTCATTTCTGTGATGTACTGCTGTGACATCTTAAATTTTATGTGTTTACATCTCAAGTCAAAAGTTACAAAGTAAGATCTTTAGTCTTTGGAATTTTGGAATACAACTGTCATTGAAGCTTGAGGTTAGGCTTTCCTTTTTATTTTATTATTATCTAAGCCAAGTTTAAAATAAATACTAAGGTTGGTATATCTTGCCATTCTCCACTTCCGTACTTTGGGCATACATTTACAGATTATGGCTTTGGATAAGTTGCTTCTGAAGACAGTCATCTCGTTTATTGGGGGATGTTTTATCCTTTTTTTTTTTTTAAAGGATGACTAATGAACTTTGTAGGTTCCTTCTTGTTGTTATTGTATATATGGTTTATTCTTGTTAAATTAATGTTAGACATCTCAGTTATAATTGTTTCTTGTTGTTGTTTTTACCGACCAGCTTCTCTTTGTTTTGGACTATCTTGTTTGTCCAAATCTCATATTACTTGACTTACTTCCTTTACCAGTGTGTCTTTTGTTGTGGTTTTGAATTTCTTTTATCATTTTCATTTCTCTTGCATGGTTTCAATTATAAGTCACAGTTAATTGAATAGTGATAAAAAAGATCATAGACTGTTAAAGAAGTGGAAAAGACCTTCGATCTTACTATATCCGACTCACACATTTTTATGGATGAGGGCCAAAGATTCAGAGAGGTTATGTGACTTCTAACTCTAATACGAAAAAATCTCCCATTGCCCTTTGTTTCATTTTTATATAAAAATTGTAAGGGTATCTGAATATTGTCTTCTTTGTCAAAGAAATATAGGTACAGCCCTAACTGGAAATGAACTTTAATACTTTTAACAGTCTCGTTTGTTGATATAAAGGGGACTTAAGATAATTTAACATTTTTTAATCCCTTCTTATAGGATCAGATGACAACAATCTGAATTCCATCTTTTATGAACATTTAACCAGATCCCTACAACACAGTCTGTGTGGTGACTTGCTCCTAGGACGGTGGGGAAACTACAGTACTGGGGACTGTTTCATTCTTGCCTCTGACTACCTCAATGCATTAGTGCACCTTATAGAGATTGGCAATGGACTGGTTACTTTCCAGCTGCGGGGACTTGAATTCAGAGGTAAGACATTCACCTTTCATTTCTGTGATGTACTGCTGTGACATCTTAAATTTTATGTGTTTACATCTCAAGTCAAAAGTTACAAAGTAAGATCTTTAGTCTTTGGAATTTTGGAATGAGAAAAACTATTAAAGAGTACTTATTCGTCTTTTTCCAAATTTCACATTCCGAGAAGAACCGTTCTTTGCAGTATGCTCTGTATGTAAGATATTATCAATAGTGTTCCTATTGTTCAGTCTTTGCCCTCTTGGCTAGTCTCTTTGTGATCAGCAGCACAAGTTCATTAGAGGCAGCAATTAGTTGAGTTGCTTTCGTGTAGTAGCCATGTCATTGTCCTCAACAGTTTTTTTTAGTTGAGGTGAAATTCATATAACATCGATGTTAAGATGAACAAATCAGTGGCTTTAGTAGTCACAGTATTGTACAGCCACCACCTCCGTCTAGTTCCAGAGCACTTGCATCATCCCCAAGTGAAACCTTGCATCCATTAAGCAGTTATTTCCTCTTCCCCTGCCAGCCCTTGACAGTTTTGTATACAGACAAATGAAGCTATTTTTACACAGAGAATTGTGCATTCAGAAATGTTGCTGCTTGATGTAATCAACTGCTATAAAGTGAATGTCTTGTAAGCAGCAATGGAAACTTCCTTTATGGGAAGCAAAGGAGTCCTGTCAGAGCTTGCGTTTCCAGCGTAGGAAATATTTGGACTTGAAAGTTCTTAGAGAAAGCATTCAAATGTGTTTTAATCTATTCTAAGAAGTACCTTAGTTTTTAACCTGGAATAGGAAATAAGAAAACATTTGTCTAAATAGAGGATCGAGTCAGACCTGTACCCTATAGCTTTATTTTTACCATCGTGTTGAATCAGAAAGTTTGCACCTGTCTCACGTAATATCTCTGTTCATGGAGAATTCAGACTCTTTAACATGTCTTACAACAGCTGCAAGATTTGACGTCTGCTGTTTTCTCCAACATACTAGATAGATAACAGCCTCTCGTCTCCTCTGACCACCCTGGCCTTCATTCATTGTCCTGCCTATGCTGAATTCTTGATTAAGACCTCCTTATCACTCTCCTTTTGCCCAGAAAGTACCAATCCTCTCCCTTCCTGCCACCAGTCTTCACCTCTAATTCCTTAATTATCTTTAATGATTAGTGTAACTGTCAGAACTCTAATTTTATGTTTATATTTATGTGTTTATTTCTTCTCTAGCCTAGGGGTTGGCGGCCTTTTCTGGAAAGAGCCAGGGTAGTTAATAGTTCAGGCTTTAGGAGCCATGCACATTCTCTGTTTCGTGTTCTTTGATTTTTCTGTTATAAACCTTGTAAAAATATCAACAACCACTCTTAGCTTGAATTTGGCCCATGGCTGTATTTTGGAAACCTTTGCTGTAGGTTATAAATTCTTCAAAGGGCAGGAATCCTATCCACTTTATTTATCATTGTATATCCAGCACCTCTCACAGCAGTTAGCTTATGATACTGACTTTCGTAGAATGATTAAATAAATCTAAGGAATAGCTTTTTCTCCTTTCTCTTCAGTCTAGAAATTTGATGAGAAATCATTGTATTCTTGCTCAGATGCTGTTGTTTTCTTTTCTTCACAGTGTTAATCTCTGTTCCATCTATATACTTCCTATCCATTAAGAATGTTGTCAAAGAAACAAAAAAAATTAAAAAAAAAAAGATAAATAATGTTGTCAGTATTTTGCCAGGCAGATACTTAGATCTGCGGTCATTTGATGTATTTTCTGTTTTATATTCCATTAAGCCCATTGAATTCCCTTGATGTTTCTGTCTCTCATAGTGGATACTAAATTTTAAGTGAGATTTAACGAAAATATTTTGATCAAAAAAATTATTTTAATCAATTTTTTTCTATTAAAAAAAAAGTTTGGTTAAACTCCTTCATATTTTTTGTTTCAATTTTCATTTTATTGGTATTCTCAAAATTCTTTTCCATGTAAGTTTTATGTCTAATACTTGAGTTACCATTATTTTTTGGTCTGTGAAAATTTTCTGCGACTTCCCTGGTGGTCCAGAGGTTAAGAATCCACCTAGAAAAGCAGAGGGTGAACGTTTGATCCCTGGCCAGGGAACCAAGATCCCACATGCCAAGGGGCGACTTAGCCCGTGTGCTGCATTTGGAGAAGCCCACAGGCTGCAGCGAAAGATCCCGCATGCAGCAGCTGAGATCTGACCCAGCCAATTTATATTTTTTAAAAAAGTTTTTTCTGGTTCCAGCTTCTGCCAAGTTTGTAAATGTTACTTCTACCAAATAGTTTTCCAGGTCAGATTTTATAGGTCAAAAATTTTTATACTGGTTGGATTCATTTCAGCTTTTACTTAAATTTATTTTAACCTGTCTGGGTTTTGTAATTGTTAGTTTTACTTATTTTTATCAATTATATTCACTATGAAGTGATAGGAGATCTAGCTAATCCAGGAAACAATTAGTAGTAATTCCTTTCCAAGTCTCAATTCTTCTTCAATTATTAATATCCCTGCATTTATTGTTGACTTTATTTTCAGGCAAAATGTATGACTACGGCATGTCAGGGTAGAAAATATTCTTGGGGTTTGTATGTTAGAGTAAAAACACCCCATATTAATTTACTCTATTTATTCTGCTGCTGAGAACAAGGACCTCATTCTGTCTCTCTGAGAAAATGTCAAAAGCTGTAAATTCACTCCCGCCCCGTCTCTTTTCTGTATGCTGCTAACAGGTACACAAAATATAACTCTCATTATGTTATTTCCTTTACTTAAAAGCCTTTAACTGACTTTTTAGAAGAATGACAAAATTAAGAAAATGAAATAATAATATATAAAGCCTAAAGAATAGACCCTACTTCATGCCACAATTTTAAAAACTCAGCCTCAGGAAGTTTCTTCTGGAAACTGAGTAATTCTTCCGCCCCTTTTTATTCTATTCTAGCATATGGATAAAGAAGGACATTTTTTCAAGGCTCTTTTTATACAAAGCCAGTGTAATGCTGATGTCAAAAGATGACTGAACTGGCTTAAAAAGTAATCGTAGTTTAATTCATTTATGACTATAGATAAAAACTCCTCAGTGCCCAGAGTAAGGAGAAACCAGCAGCACCTTAATTTTGGGGTATCTCTCACCAATTCAGCCATTTTTCATTCTTTAATCTAGGTATTAAAAGCAAATTGATTAAATTTCATTTTCATTATTGGCGCATGGCCAGGGAACCAAGATCCCACATGCCAAGGCGACTTAGCCCGTGTGCTGCATTTGGAGAAGCCCACAGGCTGCAGCGAAGATCCCGCATGCAGCAGCTGAGATCTGACCCAGCCAATTTATATTTTTTAAAAAAGTTTTTTCTGGTTCCAGCTTCTGCCAAGTTTGTAAATGTTACTTCTACCAAATAGTTTTCCAGGTCAGATTTTATAGGTCAAAAATTTTTATACTGGTTGGATTCATTTCAGCTTTTACTTAAATTTATTTTAACCTGTCTGGGTTTTGTAATTGTTAGTTTTACTTATTTTTATCAATTATATTCACTATGAAGTGATAGGAGATCTAGCTAATCCAGGAAACAATTAGTAGTAATTCCTTTCCAAGTCTCAATTCTTCTTCAATTATTAATATCCCTGCATTTATTGTTGACTTTATTTTCAGGCAAAATGTATGACTACGGCATGTCAGGGTAGAAAATATTCTTGGGGTTTGTATGTTAGAGTAAAAACACCCCATATTAATTTACTCTATTTATTCTGCTGCTGAGAACAAGGACCTCATTCTGTCTCTCTGAGAAAATGTCAAAAGCTGTAAATTCACTCCCGCCCCGTCTCTTTTCTGTATGCTGCTAACAGGTACACAAAATATAACTCTCATTATGTTATTTCCTTTACTTAAAAGCCTTTAACTGACTTTTTAGAAGAATGACAAAATTAAGAAAATGAAATAATAATATATAAAGCCTAAAGAATAGACCCTACTTCATGCCACAATTTTAAAAACTCAGCCTCAGGAAGTTTCTTCTGGAAACTGAGTAATTCTTCCGCCCTTTCTATTCTATTCTAGCATATGGATAAAGAAGGACATTTTTTCAAGGCTCTTTTTATACAAAGCCAGTGTAATGCTGATGTCAAAAGATGACTGAACTGGCTTAAAAAGTAATCGTAGTTTAATTCATTTATGACTATAGATAAAAACTCCTCAGTGCCCAGAGTAAGGAGAAACCAGCAGCACCTTAATTTTGGGGTATCTCTCACCAATTCAGCCATTTTTCATTCTTTAATCTAGGTATTAAAAGCAAATTGATTAAATTTCATTTTCATTATTGGTTTAAAAATGTTTTATAAAATTACATACATCCTTATTCTGAAAAAAAAAAATGTCTATTTGTATCTGTAGTCATGTGTAATGCTCAATCAGCCGCTGCATGTATTCCTGTTTGTTTCAGCTTCAAGACAGTTTTCTCATTGCCACTTGTGTAACACTGTTTTAGAAGTGCTTGCCAGGGTATTTAAGCAAGAAATGAAATAGTAAAATGACCACAGACTCTGGAGTACCAAACAGTAAGGCTCATTAGTTTGGCCAACTTAGCTCTTCAGTCTTATCATTCATCATACACCACCATCACCAAGTGGAGCTAAATTTCATGACATCTTTTTTCCTCAGAGCAGTTTTTCAAATAGGCATATTGTATACATTCTCTTTAAAAGAAACAAATTATTATAACATCCCACTTATTTTTATTATAATATAACTTTAATATGCACCTTTAAAATTAGCTATATTCACTCAGTAGACCTTACATAATGTAATGAATTTATGGATTGAATGAAAGCAAGATCACAAAACAAAATAGAATTTATCATTAATGTGATAGATTATATTTTGTTGGCTTAGTTGGCTGTGTCTCTAATTCTTTACTTAATCTTTCTCTTTCTGTTCCACAAATTCTCAGAACCGAATATCTTGGTGCGCATTCTGATTTTGCAGAAAATGAATGTACACTATGCCTGTGTTCTAGAGTTTGCTGCAGTTTGTCAAGGGACTGTCTAAAGCAGATGCATCACACTCTCCAATTGCTATAAATAAGATGTGTTTTGTTTCAGTTTCTCCTGTCTTTGAATCAAATTCTTCCGCCTTTCTATTCTATTCTAGCATATGGATAAAGAAGGACATTTTTTCAAGGCTCTTTTTATACAAAGCCAGTGTAATGCTGATGTCAAAAGATGACTGAACTGGCTTAAAAAGTAATCGTAGTTTAATTCATTTATGACTATAGATAAAAACTCCTCAGTGCCCAGAGTAAGGAGAAACCAGCAGCACCTTAATTTTGGGGTATCTCTCACCAATTCAGCCATTTTTCATTCTTTAATCTAGGTATTAAAAGCAAATTGATTAAATTTCATTTTCATTATTGGTTTAAAAATGTTTTATAAAATTACATACATCCTTATTCTGAAAAAAAAAATGTCTATTTGTATCTGTAGTCATGTGTAATGCTCAATCAGCCGCTGCATGTATTCCTGTTTGTTTCAGCTTCAAGACAGTTTTCTCATTGCCACTTGTGTAACACTGTTTTAGAAGTGCTTGCCAGGGTATTTAAGCAAGAAATGAAATAGTAAAATGACCACAGACTCTGGAGTACCAAACAGTAAGGCTCATTAGTTTGGCCAACTTAGCTCTTCAGTCTTATCATTCATCATACACCACCATCACCAAGTGGAGCTAAATTTCATGACATCTTTTTTCCTCAGAGCAGTTTTTCAAATAGGCATATTGTATACATTCTCTTTAAAAGAAACAAATTATTATAACATCCCACTTATTTTTATTATAATATAACTTTAATATGCACCTTTAAAATTAGCTATATTCACTCAGTAGACCTTACATAATGTAATGAATTTATGGATTGAATGAAAGCAAGATCACAAAACAAAATAGAATTTATCATTAATGTGATAGATTATATTTTGTTGGCTTAGTTGGCTGTGTCTCTAATTCTTTACTTAATCTTTCTCTTTCTGTTCCACAAATTCTCAGAACCGAATATCTTGGTGCGCATTCTGATTTTGCAGAAAATGAATGTACACTATGCCTGTGTTCTAGAGTTTGCTGCAGTTTGTCAAGGGACTGTCTAAAGCAGATGCATCACACTCTCCAATTGCTATAAATAAGATGTGTTTTTGTTTCAGTTTCTCCTGTCTTTGAATCATTCTTTTTTCCACTTCATGTTTTTCCCCTTTGTTGTAAGCACTCTCTTTCTCTGTCTCTCTAAGGTACTTACTGTCAACAGCGGGAAGTGGAGGCCATTACTGAAGGTGTCGAGGAAGATGAAGGGTTTTGCTGTTGTGAACCTGGCCATATTCCTCATGTGCTTTCATTTAATGCTGCATTTAGCCAGCGCTGGCTAGCTTGGGAAGTGATCGTCACCAAGTATATTCTGGAGGGTTATAGCATCACTGACAATAGTGCAGCTTCTATGCTTCAAGTCTTTGATCTTCGGAAAGTACTCACCACTTACTATGTCAAGGTAAGGGTGTGTGCCTTCTTAGAGCTTCTGATATCAGAGGCTGTTTTTGAAAAAGACACATATACACACACGCAGTTGTTGTTTTAACTTGTGCTTTGCCTCTACATAGTGATATAAACTTTGAAGTATCCAGTACAGTTAGTAAATTATACCTATGAAGATCTTGCTGTCTCTTTCTTTAGTGGAACTTAATTACATTTGTTCATTAATATTAGTAGTAATAGCTATTATCTGTAGCTGTTAACATATCTCTTAGAAACTGTGTTAAAGAATACACACCTGGGGCTTCCCCTGGTGGTCCAGTGGATAAGGACACCGCCTTGCAGTGCAAGGGGCGCTGATTCGATCCCTGGCCTGGGAAGAGCCCACATGCTGTGGAGCGGTTGGACTGATGTGTCCAATCCCCCAGCCGGAGCTCTTATTTTATTTAATCATCCCACTTATTTTTATAATAATATAACTTTAATATGCACCTTTAAAATTAGCTATATTCACTCAGTAGACCTTACATAATGTAATGAATTTATGGATTGAATGAAAGCAAGATCACAAAACAAAATAGAATTTATCATTAATGTGATAGATTATATTTTGTTGGCTTAGTTGGCTGTGTCTCTAATTCTTTACTTAATCTTTCTCTTTCTGTTCCACAAATTCTCAGAACCGAATATCTTGGTGCGCATTCTGATTTTGCAGAAAATGAATGTACACTATGCCTGTGTTCTAGAGTTTGCTGCAGTTTGTCAAGGGACTGTCTAAAGCAGATGCATCACACTCTCCAATTGCTATAAATAAGATGTGTTTTTGTTTCAGTTTCTCCTGTCTTTGAATCATTCTTTTTTCCACTTCATGTTTTTCCCCTTTGTTGTAAGCACTCTCTTTCTCTGTCTCTCTAAGGTACTTACTGTCAACAGCGGGAAGTGGAGGCCATTACTGAAGGTGTCGAGGAAGATGAAGGGTTTTGCTGTTGTGAACCTGGCCATATTCCTCATGTGCTTTCATTTAATGCTGCATTTAGCCAGCGCTGGCTAGCTTGGGAAGTGATCGTCACCAAGTATATTCTGGAGGGTTATAGCATCACTGACAATAGTGCAGCTTCTATGCTTCAAGTCTTTGATCTTCGGAAAGTACTCACCACTTACTATGTCAAGGTAAGGGTGTGTGCCTTCTTAGAGCTTCTGATATCAGAGGCTGTTTTTGAAAAAGACACATATACACACACGCAGTTGTTGTTTTAACTTGTGCTTTGCCTCTACATAGTGATATAAACTTTGAAGTATCCAGTACAGTTAGTAAATTATACCTATGAAGATCTTGCTGTCTCTTTCTTTAGTGGAACTTAATTACATTTGTTCATTAATATTAGTAGTAATAGCTATTATCTGTAGCTGTTAACATATCTCTTAGAAACTGTGTTAAAGAATACACACCTGGGGCTTCCCCTGGTGGTCCAGTGGATAAGGACACCGCCTTGCAGTGCAAGGGGCGCTGATTCGATCCCTGGCCTGGGAAGAGCCCACATGCTGTGGAGCGGTTGGACTGATGTGTCCAATCACCGAGCCGGAGCTCTGGAGCGCATGCACCTGGAGCCGGCGCTCTGCGACAACAGAGGCCACCGCGATGGGAGGCCCACAGGAGCCAAAGAACAAAGACGGATGAAAACAGAGAAATGAAAGACCAATAGAAGTGGCTCGCCGGCTCCCCTCCCTCCCCAACCCGACCCCCGGCCAAAATAAATAAATAAATAAATCTTTAAAAAAGAAAAAAAAGAATACACACCTGTGTGTATATACCTACATAATTCTCTAAAGGAATATTATGTAACTGTTTTACAAATAAACAAGGATCAAAAGTTAACTTGGTCAAAGTCCTCTTAACTAGCAAGTGGAGTCAGGGATTTAAAACCCATGTTTGACTGACTTCTTAGCCCTTGCTGTTAACCACAGCTTTCAGAAACCTGAATGATCAAAGTATTACAAGATCTGGGAGGTCGCCCCAAACACCCTCACATTTGACACCAATTGCAGTTTCAAGGTCCCTGAGACCACAGTCAGTTCATTCATTTGCTAGATGGACTCTCAGAACTCAGCCGAGCCGCTTTGCTTGTGGTTAGAATGTATTACAGCGGAAGGATACAGGTTCAAGTCTGCACTGGAAGAGGCGCATGGGGCGGAGTCTAGAGTCACTAAGGCATGGCTTCCAGTTTCCTCTCCCAATGGAGTTGTGCAGACAATGTTTATTCCTCCCAGTAATGACTGAGACAGTACCTACACTGTTGACAGCCAAGGACGCTCACCTGAGCCTTGGTGTGCAGAGGGTTTTTTTTGACACACAGTGATTTAGACCTGCTCGGCCACCCACATCACCAGCCTTAGTCTCCAGATCCTCTGGAGCTCATAGTTCTAAGCCTCTAGGTACATAAGGACTCTTATGAGGTGGGACATTGCAAAGGATTAGAGGTTAACTGCAGGAACCCAAGTGCAAAGGCCAAACCTCTCTTTGGGCAAGATTAGTTCTTCACTGCTCAGGTATTCTGTTTTTACTGAAGATTTCACAGGTAGAGAGTATGGTTATGACTGGGGTATATAGGTAAAGCCAACATTTCCAAGAGGAAAGCATAGACTAAGTCTTAATGATTCGTGTGTTATTACTTCTATGTATCACTTTATTTGTGTTGATTAGGTTGAAGCCTGAGTCTTCTGTTTAATATTTTGTTAAACCCAACCTCAGGAAGCTAAAGAATAATATTTTGTTAAACCCAACCTCAGGAAGCTAAAGAGATTGACTTTTCAACATTTTTAATTAATAACTTGTGTGTGTGTGTGACATTTCCTGTCTCTTAAGTATGCATATTTCTATTGCTTTATTATATTTTTATAACTTGCTGTAGGATCACAACATGATTTAATAGCTTTCTATGAGAAATTTATCAAAAATAAATGCACCACAATAAAGGTTTTTTACCTCTCTTAAAAGTAGACTGGAATTGTTTTTAGAATATCATAAAGTTAGTAGACTAAAGTTGCTTTAATTTATGTTATCAATATAAACAATTGGAATTAATTCAGATTGTGATTTAGCCTGAGTTTTTTAAATGTTTTTCTCATTAGGGTATCATTTATTATGTTACAACGTCTTCTAAACTAGAGGAGTGGCTTGCTAATGAGACAATGCAGGAAGGACTGCGTCTGTGTGCAGATCGAAATTATGTTGATGTGGACCCAACATTTAATCCAAACATTGATGAAGACTATGACCATCGACTTGCAGGCATATCCAGGGAGAGTTTCTGTGTGATTTACCTCAACTGGATAGAGTACTGTTCTTCCCGAAGGGCGAAGGTAGGGTTTCTTTATTTCGTTTATAACTCTTTGAAGTCTATTTTTCCAAAGAGGACAGAAAACCTCTGTTTGTTATTATGAGGCCAGTTTTTCTAGATTTTCTTCTTTCAAACTATCCAGGTAAGAGGACCCATGTGATTCATTATGGTTGGACCAAACCAACTCTACCCAGACCGATTAGAGAGAGACGCCTCTCTCACTCTTGCACCTGCAGTGTCATGGGGTCACTGTCTTAGCGCCTCCTCTAGCTGCGTGTGCACGTACATACAGGTTGTAGATTACATGTAGCACCTTCTTACAGACTGTGCTCTGAAGCATCCCCAGCCCCAGATCCCCAAACAACATACCAGACTTTCGGATAAGTTAATAGCTTTATCCCAAATCCAGCGTCTAAGCCAGTGCTAATAGAATCTTCTGCACTGATGGAAACATTCTCTGTTGTTCCTGTGTGGTAACTACTCACCCCAACAAATGATGGATTTTGAGACACTTGAAATGTAGTCAGTGTGACTAAGGAAATGAATTTTTAAATTTTAATTGATTTAAATTTAATAACTCATGTAGGATAGTGACTACCGTATTGGACAGTATTCATCTAGATTATTGACTTTAAAACCTACCCGATTTAATAGCTTTCTATGAGAAATTTATCAAAATAAATGCACCACAATAAAGGTTTTTTACCTCTCTTAAAAGTAGACTGGAATTGTTTTTAGAATATCATAAAGTTAGTAGACTAAAGTTGCTTTAATTTATGTTATCAATATAAACAATTGGAATTAATTCAGATTGTGATTTAGCCTGAGTTTTTTAAATGTTTTTCTCATTAGGGTATCATTTATTATGTTACAACGTCTTCTAAACTAGAGGAGTGGCTTGCTAATGAGACAATGCAGGAAGGACTGCGTCTGTGTGCAGATCGAAATTATGTTGATGTGGACCCAACATTTAATCCAAACATTGATGAAGACTATGACCATCGACTTGCAGGCATATCCAGGGAGAGTTTCTGTGTGATTTACCTCAACTGGATAGAGTACTGTTCTTCCCGAAGGGCGAAGGTAGGGTTTCTTTATTTCGTTTATAACTCTTTGAAGTCTATTTTTCCAAAGAGGACAGAAAACCTCTGTTTGTTATTATGAGGCCAGTTTTTCTAGATTTTCTTCTTTCAAACTATCCAGGTAAGAGGACCCATGTGATTCATTATGGTTGGACCAAACCAACTCTACCCAGACCGATTAGAGAGAGACGCCTCTCTCACTCTTGCACCTGCAGTGTCATGGGGTCACTGTCTTAGCGCCTCCTCTAGCTGCGTGTGCACGTACATACAGGTTGTAGATTACATGTAGCACCTTCTTACAGACTGTGCTCTGAAGCATCCCCAGCCCCAGATCCCCAAACAACATACCAGACTTTCGGATAAGTTAATAGCTTTATCCCAAATCCAGCGTCTAAGCCAGTGCTAATAGAATCTTCTGCACTGATGGAAACATTCTCTGTTGTTCCTGTGTGGTAACTACTCACCCCAACAAATGATGGATTTTGAGACACTTGAAATGTAGTCAGTGTGACTAAGGAAATGAATTTTTAAATTTTAATTGATTTAAATTTAATAACTCATGTAGGATAGTGACTACCGTATTGGACAGTATTCATCTAGATTATTGACTTTAAAATGTTAGCATGGGTAAAGATTACATAGAAATGAGTAAAAATGCAGACTCCTGGCCCTTGCCTGTGAGATTCTAATTCTGTAAGTCATCATGCTGAGTGATTGTAATTCAGATGTTTCCTAATCCACACTTCAGGATAACTTGTCTTATTCTAAAGGAAAGGTGAATTATAGACTTCGCCAACTACTGTTTCCTTGTAGGCCTCGTGGCTCTTGTGGCAGTGTTGCTCCTTCTGATTAGACCCCATGTACCATAACCACAGTACCAGGGCCTGCGAGTTCAGAAACTTAAGTGCTCTATCACTATTGCTTTTCAAGCAGAAGTCTTGTGTAGTTGAACTGCTGGCTTCCTACATACAGGATTATTGTGTATTCATGGAGCATAGGGAGCCCGTTTGACAACCAGTGCATTTACAGTGATCTGGAATGTACACACTGACTGATTTAGATGGAGCACCTGGTTTAGTCCTTCCGTTACAGCTACTCAGAGCAAGACAACCTCGTATGAGCCTGTTTCTCTTTATTTCATCAATAAGAAAGGGAACATCCTGTAATTCCCCTCTGAACAGTGACCTTTGAGCTTTTATACTGGATGCACAGTAGATACTTAGGAGAGGAGCTTATTTTTAAAGAAGGACTAAAGACTAAAATAACTTTCTAAGAGGTCAGACAAAGGATCAGCGGACAGTCTAGAAATGGAGGACCTCAATGCTCATCTACGCTTGACTTACGTACATACAGGTTGTAGATTACATGTAGCACCTTCTTACAGACTGTGCTCTGAAGCATCCCCAGCCCCAGATCCCCAAACAACATACCAGACTTTCGGATAAGTTAATAGCTTTATCCCAAATCCAGCGTCTAAGCCAGTGCTAATAGAATCTTCTGCACTGATGGAAACATTCTCTGTTGTTCCTGTGTGGTAACTACTCACCCCAACAAATGATGGATTTTGAGACACTTGAAATGTAGTCAGTGTGACTAAGGAAATGAATTTTTAAATTTTAATTGATTTAAATTTAATAACTCATGTAGGATAGTGACTACCGTATTGGACAGTATTCATCTAGATTATTGACTTTAAAATGTTAGCATGGGTAAAGATTACATAGAAATGAGTAAAAATGCAGACTCCTGGCCCTTGCCTGTGAGATTCTAATTCTGTAAGTCATCATGCTGAGTGATTGTAATTCAGATGTTTCCTAATCCACACTTCAGGATAACTTGTCTTATTCTAAAGGAAAGGTGAATTATAGACTTCGCCAACTACTGTTTCCTTGTAGGCCTCGTGGCTCTTGTGGCAGTGTTGCTCCTTCTGATTAGACCCCATGTACCATAACCACAGTACCAGGGCCTGCGAGTTCAGAAACTTAAGTGCTCTATCACTATTGCTTTTCAAGCAGAAGTCTTGTGTAGTTGAACTGCTGGCTTCCTACATACAGGATTATTGTGTATTCATGGAGCATAGGGAGCCCGTTTGACAACCAGTGCATTTACAGTGATCTGGAATGTACACACTGACTGATTTAGATGGAGCACCTGGTTTAGTCCTTCCGTTACAGCTACTCAGAGCAAGACAACCTCGTATGAGCCTGTTTCTCTTTATTTCATCAATAAGAAAGGGAACATCCTGTAATTCCCCTCTGAACAGTGACCTTTGAGCTTTTATACTGGATGCACAGTAGATACTTAGGAGAGGAGCTTATTTTTAAAGAAGGACTAAAGACTAAAATAACTTTCTAAGAGGTCAGACAAAGGATCAGCGGACAGTCTAGAAATGGAGGACCTCAATGCTCATCTACTCTTCTTTCAAACACATAACACGCAGTTTTGTGGGATTTTTTCCATAAATATACTTAAAATACTTTGCATACTACTCTCAAATCCTTGGATTTATTTTGGGGGAAGCAGGGGACAGGAAGTAATCATATTATTCTAATAGTCTTTCTCTGGCTTCGGCTATGTTGGTTCCTTTTTTTTAATTTAACCATGGTCACCTGGGCTAGGAGCTCACTGTCTACCCACTCAAAAACAGACTCCAGGGCTTCCCCTGGTGGTCCAGTGGGTAAGGACACTGCCTTGCAGTGCAAGGGGCGCTGGTTCGAGCTCTGGCCTGGGAAGATCCCACGTGCCGCGAAGCGGCTGGACCAATGTGTCCAGTCACTGAGCCGGAGCTCTGGAGCGCATGCTCGCAGAGCTGGTGCTCTGCAACGACAGACGCCACCGCAATGGGAGGCCCACAAGAGCCAAAGAACGAAGATGAATGAAAATAGAGAAATGAAAGACCAATAGAAGTGGCCCGCTCACTCCCCTCCCTCCCCAACCCGACCCCCGCCCAAAGTAAATAAATAGATCTTTTAAAAAAAAAAAAAAAACAGACTCCATCCTTCCTAAATTTAAGGAATAAATAATCTCTTAGAGATACTGCTGAGGTCATGGATATATAATAGCTCAAGGAAGTCATTGTCTTATGCTAATAAGTCATATTCAAAAGGTTTGCCTCCAAATTTGGATTTCCCCTGTATGTTCTGAGAGCTTACTATCCCTAGGTCAGTCTGGCTTATAGCCTACTCTTGTAGTTCCTTCTAGGAGAAAATTATAAGGAACAAAGTAACTCCTTCATGCTCCAGTTTTTTAAGTTAAATAAGATTGTCCCTACCTCCTTAAAACCATGAATTCTATTTTCTGAATCATCATTCCCAGAACAGCTTCTTTCTAGGGAAGTTAATTAAATTAGAATGGTCTGCTGACTCCAGAGTCTGGTGCCCTCACCTGAATTAATAAAGTTGCATTCAGACATTTTCCCCTTGCAGTTTCCTTCCAGGATAGTTTTCTAACCTGCTTGTTGTATAGAAATAAAACATCATTCTTTCCTCTTTCTTTTATTATATGTATTCTTGGAGGAAATAATCTTTCCTGTGATAGCTATACCTTTCCCAGGTGGCACTAGTGGTAAAGAACCCACCTACCAGTGCCTGAGACATAAGAAAAGCAGGTTTGGGACTTCCCTGGTTGGTTCAGTGGGTAAAGAATCCGCCTTGCAGTGCAAGGGGCACCGGTTCGATCCCTGGCCTGGGAAGATCCCAGGTGCTGCGGAGCGACTGAACTGATGTGTCCAATTACGAGCCAGCGCTCTGGAGCACATGCGCCCAGAGCGAGTGCTCTGCAGTGAGAGAGGCCACTGCAATGGGAGGCCCACACAGGCCAAAGAATAAAGATGGATGAAAACAAATGATGACTTAGAGCCAAAAAAAAAAAAAAGCAGGTTTGACCCCTGGGTCAGGAAGATCCCCTGGAGAAGCAAATGACAACCCAATCCAGTATTCTTGCCTGGTGAGTCCCATGGACAGAGGAGCCTGACTGGCTAGAAGTCCATGAGGCCACAAAGATTCGGACACAAATGAAGCAGCTTAGCACACCTGCATGGACATTTGCTGAAGGGCTTGAAATAATGTTTTTTATAAGTGTAGCCCTGGATTAACTGCATTAAAACTACCTGGAACACTAGACTGCAAGGATTCTTCTCAGCTTGACTTTGTTTCTTGCTTCTTAAATGACAGTACATTTCTTTCATCATTGTTAATATTAGCAACAAGTCTTTGTGAAAATTTCTAATGCAGTTGAGGATATAAGATACATGGAGCTATCATAGTTGAACCAGTTTTTTTTTCTTTCAGTAAATTAACAATGTGGTTACACTGCCTCTCTTGCATTGTTTCTGATAAATCTGTAGTCATTCTTTGCTGTTCTGTACAAATAATAAAGGTGCATCTCACAGATATTGCAGCTTTCATTCTAGACACCATGATAAAGCAAATCTCACAGTAAAGCAAGTCACATGAGTTGTTTGGTTTCTTAAACAGTTGTAAATATTATGTTTATACTGTACTAAGTGTGCAGTAGCATTATGTCAAAAATATGAGGTACATTACTTAATTTAAAAATACTTTATTGCTAGAAAGTGTTAGTCATCATCTGAACCTTCAGCAAGTCATAATCTCTTTACTGGTGGATGGTTTGAAATATTTTGAGATTTACCAAAATGTGACCCAGAGACAGAAAGAGGAAGTGCTATTAGAAAAATGGTGCCAAAGTTGCTAAATATTTTAGGTTTGGGACTTCCTGGTTGGTTCAGTGGGTAAAGAATCCGCCTTGCAGTGCAAGGGGCACCGGTTCGATCCCTGGCCTGGGAAGATCCCAGGTGCTGCGGAGCGACTGAACTGATGTGTCCAATTACGAGCCAGCGCTCTGGAGCACATGCGCCCAGAGCGAGTGCTCTGCAGTGAGAGAGGCCACTGCAATGGGAGGCCCACACAGGCCAAAGAATAAAGATGGATGAAAACAAATGATGACTTAGAGCCAAAAAAAAAAAAAAGCAGGTTTGACCCCTGGGTCAGGAAGATCCCCTGGAGAAGCAAATGACAACCCAATCCAGTATTCTTGCCTGGTGAGTCCCATGGACAGAGGAGCCTGACTGGCTAGAAGTCCATGAGGCCACAAAGATTCGGACACAAATGAAGCAGCTTAGCACACCTGCATGGACATTTGCTGAAGGGCTTGAAATAATGTTTTTTATAAGTGTAGCCCTGGATTAACTGCATTAAAACTACCTGGAACACTAGACTGCAAGGATTCTTCTCAGCTTGACTTTGTTTCTTGCTTCTTAAATGACAGTACATTTCTTTCATCATTGTTAATATTAGCAACAAGTCTTTGTGAAAATTTCTAATGCAGTTGAGGATATAAGATACATGGAGCTATCATAGTTGAACCAGTTTTTTTTTCTTTCAGTAAATTAACAATGTGGTTACACTGCCTCTCTTGCATTGTTTCTGATAAATCTGTAGTCATTCTTTGCTGTTCTGTACAAATAATAAAGGTGCATCTCACAGATATTGCAGCTTTCATTCTAGACACCATGATAAAGCAAATCTCACAGTAAAGCAAGTCACATGAGTTGTTTGGTTTCTTAAACAGTTGTAAATATTATGTTTATACTGTACTAAGTGTGCAGTAGCATTATGTCAAAAATATGAGGTACATTACTTAATTTAAAAATACTTTATTGCTAGAAAGTGTTAGTCATCATCTGAACCTTCAGCAAGTCATAATCTCTTTACTGGTGGATGGTTTGAAATATTTTGAGATTTACCAAAATGTGACCCAGAGACAGAAAGTGAGGAAGTGCTATTAGAAAAAAAATGGTGCCAAAGGACTTGCTTGAAATAAGGTTGCCAGAAACCTTCAAATTGTAAAAATAAATAAGTAGGTAAAAAGAACAAAATGTGCAGTATCTAAAAAGCACAATAAAGCAAAGTACAGTAAAGAAAAGTATACCTGTATGTATCACATAATAATGTTTTTATTCACTGCTTTTAAGATTTTTCTCTTCAGCACTAGTTTTAAGCAGTTCAGTTATGCTGGGTTCTTCAAGCTTCTTGTTCTTGGAGTTCATTGAGCTGCTTGAATCCTTAGGTGTGCACCATTTTCATCAGATTTGGGAATATATTCAGTGATTATTTTCTCAAAATGTTTTTTCTATTTTCCTCTTTGCCTTTTTTGAGGAAACTCCAATTACATTTATATTAGGTTGCCTAAAGTTGTTCTGTAACTTGGGGGTTTTTTTTCAGTCTTTTTTGTTCCCCCTCTCTGTGTTTAGTTTTGAGTAATTTCTGTTGGTATATTTTTAGGTAATTTGTTTTCCTATATTAATGTTACTAATCTCATCCAGTGTATTTTTCTATTTGCAGACATTGCATTGTGTTAATCTCTTGAGGTTTAATTTGTGCCCCTTATATAAACCTTCCATGGCTCTACTTGGCCTGCTATCATTCCTCTATCTTTCTGAATGTATGGAATTCAGTTATAATAACTCTTCTAATGTCCCTGTTGACTGATTCTAACATCGGTGTCATTTTTGGGTAAATTTTGATTGAACAGTTAGTTATTTTTCTATGTGGGGTCCTATCTTCCTGCTATTTTGCATGCCTGACAGTTTTTAATTGCATGCTAGACTATGAATTTTGCCTTGATGAGTACTGGTTATTTTTTTTTTTTTTTCTAAAAAAAAATTCATTCTAGACACCGATAAAGCAAATCTCACAGTAAAGCAAGTCACATGAGTTGTTTGGTTTCTTAAACAGTTGTAAATATTATGTTTATACTGTACTAAGTGTGCATAGCATTATGTCAAAAATATGAGGTACATTACTTAATTTAAAAATACTTTATTGCTAGAAAGTGTTAGTCATCATCTGAACCTTCAGCAAGTCATAATCTCTTTACTGGTGGATGGTTTGAAATATTTTGAGATTTACCAAAATGTGACCCAGAGACAGAAAGTGAGGAAGTGCTATTAGAAAAAAAATGGTGCCAAAGGACTTGCTTGAAATAAGGTTGCCAGAAACCTTCAAATTGTAAAAATAAATAAGTAGGTAAAAAGAACAAAATGTGCAGTATCTAAAAAGCACAATAAAGCAAAGTACAGTAAAGAAAAGTATACCTGTATGTATCACATAATAATGTTTTTATTCACTGCTTTTAAGATTTTTCTCTTCAGCACTAGTTTTAAGCAGTTCAGTTATGCTGGGTTCTTCAAGCTTCTTGTTCTTGGAGTTCATTGAGCTGCTTGAATCCTTAGGTGTGCACCATTTTCATCAGATTTGGGAATATATTCAGTGATTATTTTCTCAAAATGTTTTTTCTATTTTCCTCTTTGCCTTTTTTGAGGAAACTCCAATTACATTTATATTAGGTTGCCTAAAGTTGTTCTGTAACTTGGGGGTTTTTTTTCAGTCTTTTTTGTTCCCCCTCTCTGTGTTTAGTTTTGAGTAATTTCTGTTGGTATATTTTTAGGTAATTTGTTTTCCTATATTAATGTTACTAATCTCATCCAGTGTATTTTTCTATTTGCAGACATTGCATTGTGTTAATCTCTTGAGGTTTAATTTGTGCCCCTTATATAAACCTTCCATGGCTCTACTTGGCCTGCTATCATTCCTCTATCTTTCTGAATGTATGGAATTCAGTTATAATAACTCTTCTAATGTCCCTGTTGACTGATTCTAACATCGGTGTCATTTTTGGGTAAATTTTGATTGAACAGTTAGTTATTTTTCTATGTGGGGTCCTATCTTCCTGCTATTTTGCATGCCTGACAGTTTTTAATTGCATGCTAGACTATGAATTTTGCCTTGATGAGTACTGGTTATTTTTGTATTCCTATAAATATTATATTTTTTCAATTTTTAAAAATTCATTCAGCTGAACTGAATCTTCATTGCTGCACATGGGCTTTCTCTAGTTCTGGCGAGTGGGGGCTACTCTCTAGCTGTAGAGCCTGGGTTTCTCATTGAGGTGGCTTCTGTTATTGCAGAGCACAGACTAGGGCCCAGGGGTTCAGCTGGTGCAGCTCACTGGCTCTAGGCTCAGTAGTCGTGGCACACTGCCTTAATTGCGCCACAGCATGTGGGAACTTCCCAGACTAGGGATCAAACTTATGTCCCCTGCATTGGCAGGCAGGTTCTCAACCAGTGAACCACTAGGGAAGTCCCCTATATTCTTTTTTTTTTTTTTTTTTAAAGATTTATTTATTTATTTATTTTGAGCGGGGGTCGGGTTGGGGAGGGAGGGGAGCGGGCGGGCCACTTCTATTGGTCTTTCATTTCTCCATTTTCATCCGTCTTTGTTCTTTGGCCTGTGTGGGCCTCCCATCGCGGTGGTGTCTGTTGTTGCAGAGTGCCGGCTCTGGGCGCATGCATGCCAGAGCTCCGGCTCGGTAATTGGACACATCAGTCCAGCCGCTCCGCGGCACGTGGGGTCTTCCCAGGCCAGGGCTCGAACCGGTGCCCCTTGCACTGCAAGGCGGTGTCCTTACCCACTGGACCACCAGGGGAAGGCCCCCCCCCCCCCCCCATATTCTTGAATTTTGTTCTCTGACACAATTAAATTCCTTGGGGTTAGTTTGATCTTTTTTTTGTTGTTTTTTAAAATATTTATTTATTTTGGTGGGAGATGGGGTGGGGAGGGAGGGGGCGGGCGGGCCACTTCTATTGGGCTTTCATTTTGTCTGTTCTCATCCATCTTTGTTCTTCGGCCCATGCGGGCCTCCCATCGTGGTGGCCTCTGTTGTCTCAGAGCGCGGGCTTGGGCGCATGCGTTCCAGAGCTCCGGCTCGGTAATTGGACACATGGGTCCAGCTGCTCCGCAGCACATGGGATCTTCCCAGGCCAGGGATCGAACTGGCGCCCCTTGCACTGCAAGGCGGTGTCCTTACCCATTGGACCACCAGGGAAGCCCTAGTTTGATCTTTTCAGGGTTTACTTTTTAGCTCTCTTAGAAAGGACCAAAGCAGCCTTTAGTCTGGGGCTAATTTTTTCCCATTACTGACACAATATCCTTTTGAGCACTGTAGCCAATCACAGACCTTCCCATTCTTCCTTTCTGCATTTTTTTTTTTTTTTTTTTGATGGTTCTAATCTGCTGAACTCAAGAGGAACCCTCTGCATGTTTCCAAGGCTTACTTTCTGTATGTAGCTCCCTGCTTCTTGGCCCTATGCCCTGCAAAACCCTAGACAGCTTGACCTCCCTAGACTCCCAGCTGTCTCCTCAGCCTGGAGACCTCTAGGCTCCTGTGTTTGTCTTCCTTGTACTATAGCCTGGAAATTCTGACAGTGCTACCTCACTTGTCTTCGTGTCTCAACGTATTATTTTCTTGGTCATTTCATGTGCAAGGGTATTGTTGTTCAGTTGCTAAGTCATGTCACACTTTTTGTGACCCCATGGACCATAGCATGCCAGGCTCCTCTGTCCTTCACTCTCTTCTGGAGTTTGCTCTAACTCATGTTCATTGAGTCACTGATGCCATCCAGCCAGCTCATCCTCTGTTACCCCCTTCTTCTCCTGTCCTCAATCTTTCCCAGCTTAAGGGTCTTTTCCACTGAGTCAGGTCTTTGCATCAGGTGGCCACAGTATTAGAATGTCACCTTCAGCAGCGGCAGTGTTTTTATTACTCTGTCTTGACTAGCTGCAGAAGCCTGAACTAAATTAAAAAAAAAAAAAAATTTTGTCTCATAACAAAAATAGTGCATCATCAGCATATAACGTCGACTAGGTTAGGGAGAGAGGGAAACAGAAAAGAAATGTAGGATCTCTACACAGTTACTGCTGTTAATATTGTTAACTAAATTACCCACTTAATGGTAATTAATTAACTAGTCTATATTAAGTTAGTATCTTAGACAATTGCCCTTTTCTGTTTATAAGTTAGTGGTTTATAAAGCCAGATATGTATCATTGGCAAAGTTAGAATAATTAAGCTCGTTAAAAGCCTAGATTCATGATTCTTCAATGTTAGCATATGTTAGAATGTGATGGTTGTGTGGTGAGTCGACCTGATCTCCAGAGTCTGACTTCATTGGTCTGAAGTGGCTCAAGAATTTGTATTTCTAGTAAGGTCCCAGGTGATCCTCTTGTGTCTCAGGATCACAGTTTAAAATACACTGTGTTAGATTGTTTTTCAGTAATTAAAATGCTACCAGGATTCCCTTTAGTATTATATAAAGTACACCATTTTTCAATTTGTGTGTATATATATATTATTATATAATTATATATTTTATATATAGTACATATATTATAGTCAATGACAAAGTTATGCAATTATCAAAAGAATTAAAAGGTTGAAGCAAAGCAATATTCTATAGACATCAGTATGATTTTCTTTACTGTGGTTACAGTCACTGGTAAGCTAATTCTGCTGTCACAATAATAGCGTACTTGCTAGGTTAAATCCAGGAATAACTGATTAATTAATAGATAGAATATTATATTTTCAGGAGAGGACAGTATCAGTAATGATGTGTATCAGCGAGAGGAGCTAAGGTTCCTAATACTTTTTTTTTAAGCATGTGCAAGGGTATTGTTGTTCAGTTGCTAAGTCATGTCACACTTTGTGACCCCATGGACCATAGCATGCCAGGCTCCTCTGTCCTTCACTCTCTTCTGGAGTTTGCTCTAACTCATGTTCATTGAGTCACTGATGCCATCCAGCCAGCTCATCCTCTGTTACCCCCTTCTTCTCCTGTCCTCAATCTTTCCCAGCTTAAGGGTCTTTTCCACTGAGTCAGGTCTTTGCATCAGGTGGCCACAGTATTAGAATGTCACCTTCAGCAGCGGCAGTGTTTTTATTACTCTGTCTTGACTAGCTGCAGAAGCCTGAACTAAATTAAAAAAAAAAATTTTGTCTCATAACAAAAATAGTGCATCATCAGCATATAACGTCGACTAGGTTAGGGAGAGAGGGAAACAGAAAAGAAATGTAGGATCTCTACACAGTTACTGCTGTTAATATTGTTAACTAAATTACCCACTTAATGGTAATTAATTAACTAGTCTATATTAAGTTAGTATCTTAGACAATTGCCCTTTTCTGTTTATAAGTTAGTGGTTTATAAAGCCAGATATGTATCATTGGCAAAGTTAGAATAATTAAGCTCGTTAAAAGCCTAGATTCATGATTCTTCAATGTTAGCATATGTTAGAATGTGATGGTTGTGTGGTGAGTCGACCTGATCTCCAGAGTCTGACTTCATTGGTCTGAAGTGGCTCAAGAATTTGTATTTCTAGTAAGGTCCCAGGTGATCCTCTTGTGTCTCAGGATCACAGTTTAAAATACACTGTGTTAGATTGTTTTTCAGTAATTAAAATGCTACCAGGATTCCCTTTAGTATTATATAAAGTACACCATTTTTCAATTTGTGTGTATATATATATTATTATATAATTATATATTTTATATATAGTACATATATTATAGTCAATGACAAAGTTATGCAATTATCAAAAGAATTAAAAGGTTGAAGCAAAGCAATATTCTATAGACATCAGTATGATTTTCTTTACTGTGGTTACAGTCACTGGTAAGCTAATTCTGCTGTCACAATAATAGCGTACTTGCTAGGTTAAATCCAGGAATAACTGATTAATTAATAGATAGAATATTATATTTTCAGGAGAGGACAGTATCAGTAATGATGTGTATCAGCAAGTACTTGGAGATGTTCAGCTAAGGTCCTAATACTCTAACATAGCCAGGTTTTTTTTTAGTATGTTTCAGTATTATAAAGTATCAGCTTTATTTAAAGATTCCAAAGAACCTCCTTATACACATTCATACTTCATTTTATGCTGTTTTGTTGTCTCTTTTCATTGGAACTTATATTTGAGGAGATAGAAAGAATGTACTGGTTGAGTACATATATACCTTGATGACTACAAAGAATATAATCAGTCTGATTCCAGTACTGATTATCTGGTGATGTCCATGTGTAGAGTTGTCTCATGTGTTGTTGGAAGAGGGCATTTGCTATGACCAGTGCATTCTCTTGGCAAAACTCTGTTAGTCTTTGCCCTGCTTGACATTATTCTTAAGGAGATTTGTAGCCTTTCCCATTCTGTGGTTTTCTTCTGTTTCTTCACATTGTTCACTTAAGAAGCCTTTCTTATCTCTCCTTGCTAATTCTCTGGAACTGTACATTCCGTTGGATATATCTTTCTCTTTTTCCTTTGCCTTTTGCTTCCTTTTCTCAGCTATTTGAAAGACCTTCTCAGAAAACCTCTTTGCTTTCTGGCATTTCTTTTTCTTGAGAATGGGTTTGGTCACCACCTCCTGTACAATGTCACATTGATTCAGTGATGCTGATCTGCCACCCAGGAGTAATATACTCATATACCTTTCTGTAACTAACATTCTTTTGTTCTTTCTTTTTATTGAGATATATAATTGACTGGTGTAATTTGAGTTTTCAAATTTGGTAAAGTCAGCAGTGGCCACAGGTCAGTTTTCATTCCAGTACCAAAGAAAGGCAGTGCCAAAGAATGTTCAAATTACCATACAGTTGCACTAATTTCACATTCTACCAAGATTATGCGCAAAACCCTTCAAGCTAGGCTTTAATAGTACATTAACTAAGAACCTCCAGATGTACAAGCTGGATTTAGAAAAGGCAACAGAACCAGAAATCAGATTGCCAGCATATGCTGGATCATACAACAAGCAAAGGAATTTCAAAAAAAAAAATATCTACTTCTGCTTCAGTGACTGTGCTGAAGCCTTTGACTGTGTGGATCACAACAAACTGTGGAAAATTCTGAAAGAGTTGGGAGTACCAGACCACCTTACCCACCTCCTGAGAAACCTGTACGCAGGACAAGAAGCAACAGTTAGAACCGGACATGGAACAATGAACTGGTTCAAAATTGGAAAAGGAGTACATCAAGGCCATGTGTTGTCACCCTGCTTATTTAATTTATATGCAGAGTATATCATGTGAAATGCCAGGTTGGATGACTCACAAACTGGAATCAAGATTGCGAGGAGAAATAACAATAATCTCATATATGCAGATGATACCACTTTAATGGCAGAAAGTGAAGAAGAACTGAAGAGCCTCTTGATGAAGGTGGAAGAGGAGGGTGAGAAAGCTGGCTTAAAATCCAACATTCAAAAAACAAAGATCATGGCACCTGGTCCTATCTCTTCATGGCAAAATGTGGGGGGAAAGTGGAAACAGTGTCAGATTTCATTTTCTTGAGCTCCAAAATCCCTGTAGACAGTGACTGCAGCCATGAAATTAAAAGATGCTTGCTCCTTGGAAGAACAATTATGACAAACCTAGACAGTGTATTAAAAAGTGGAGACAGGGCTTCCCTGGTAGCTCAGTGGTCAAGAGTTCACCTGCCAGTGCAGAAGGCACAAATTCAATCCCTGGTCTGGAAGGATTCCACATGCTGTGGAGTGACTGAACCTGTGAGCCACAACTGTTGAGCCTGTGCTCTAGAGCCTGAACCACAACTATTGAGCCCATGTGCCACAACTACTGAAGCCCTTGTGCCCTAGACTCCCAAGTTTCACAACAAGAAAAGTCGCCACGCAGGAAGGTCAGTTTTCATTCCAGTACCAAAGAAAGGCAGTGCCAAATTACCATACAGTTGCACTAATTTCACATTCTACCAAGATTATGCGCAAAACCCTTCAAGCTAGGCTTTAATAGTACATTAACTAAGAACCTCCAGATGTACAAGCTGGATTTAGAAAAGGCAACAGAACCAGAAATCAGATTGCCAGCATATGCTGGATCATACAACAAGCAAAGGAATTTCAAAAAAAAAAATATCTACTTCTGCTTCAGTGACTGTGCTGAAGCCTTTGACTGTGTGGATCACAACAAACTGTGGAAAATTCTGAAAGAGTTGGGAGTACCAGACCACCTTACCCACCTCCTGAGAAACCTGTACGCAGGACAAGAAGCAACAGTTAGAACCGGACATGGAACAATGAACTGGTTCAAAATTGGAAAAGGAGTACATCAAGGCCATGTGTTGTCACCCTGCTTATTTAATTTATATGCAGAGTATATCATGTGAAATGCCAGGTTGGATGACTCACAAACTGGAATCAAGATTGCGAGGAGAAATAACAATAATCTCATATATGCAGATGATACCACTTTAATGGCAGAAAGTGAAGAAGAACTGAAGAGCCTCTTGATGAAGGTGGAAGAGGAGGGTGAGAAAGCTGGCTTAAAATCCAACATTCAAAAAACAAAGATCATGGCACCTGGTCCTATCTCTTCATGGCAAAATGTGGGGGGAAAGTGGAAACAGTGTCAGATTTCATTTTCTTGAGCTCCAAAATCCCTGTAGACAGTGACTGCAGCCATGAAATTAAAAGATGCTTGCTCCTTGGAAGAACAATTATGACAAACCTAGACAGTGTATTAAAAAGTGGAGACAGGGCTTCCCTGGTAGCTCAGTGGTCAAGAGTTCACCTGCCAGTGCAGAAGGCACAAATTCAATCCCTGGTCTGGAAGGATTCCACATGCTGTGGAGTGACTGAACCTGTGAGCCACAACTGTTGAGCCTGTGCTCTAGAGCCTGAACCACAACTATTGAGCCCATGTGCCACAACTACTGAAGCCCTTGTGCCCTAGACTCCCAAGTTTCACAACAAGAAAAGTCGCCACGTCAGGAAGCCTGCTCACCTCAACTACTCCCTGCAGCTAGAGAAGAGCCTGTGGCAGCAGTGAAAACCCAGAATAACCAAAAATAAATAAATAAATTTTTTTAAAAAAGAGAGATCACTTTGCTAGCAAAGGTCCGTCTAGTCAAAGGTGGTTTTCCCTGTAGTCATGTATGCACGTGAGAGTTGGACCATAAAGAAGACTGAGCTCTGTAGAAATGATGCTATCGCACTGTGTCTTGGACAGTAAGGGGGTCAGACCAGTCAGTCCTAAAGGAAATCAAGCATGAATATTCAATGGAAGGACTGATGCTGAAGCTGAAGCTCCAATACTTTGGCCACCTGGTGCAAAAAGACAACTCATTGGAAAAGACCCTGATGCTGGCAAAGATTGAGGACAAGGGGAGAAGGTGGGGACAAAGGATGAAAATAGTAGGGTGGCATCACTGACTAAGTGGACATGAGTTTCAGCAAACTCAGGGAGATAGTGAAGAACAGGGAAGCCTGATGTACTGCAGTTCATAGGGTCACAAAGTGTCAACAACAATTGACATGTGACATTAATTAGTTTCAGGTATACAACGTAATGATTTGATACTTGTATATATTGCAGAATGAGCACCACAATAACTCTAGTTAACATCCTTTATCATATAGTTACAGAATTATTGTTTCTTGTGATCAGAGCTTTTTAAGAGCTGTCTTAGTAACTGTCAAATATGTGGCACAGCATTACTAAGCTGGCATCACTGTGCTGTACATTACATCCCCATGACTTACTCATTTTATAACTGGAAGGTCTTTGCCTTTTGACCTTATTCACCTTGTTCTTTCTTTTCTTTTTTTAAAAGCCACTGGATGTGGACAAAGATTCATCCCTGGTGACTCTTTGTTACGGACTCTGTGTTCTGGGGCGGAGAGCTCTGGGAACTGCGTCCCACCATATGTCCAGGTAAGGAAGGCATTTCTGTTCTCAGAAAGAGACTAGGAAACTATAACTGAAATCTGAAAAATCTGTCATTGTTGTTAATGGAAGCATTCTATGCTAATTTATTGCAAATGTGTCTTCAGATATTGTATTAGATCTTTTCAGTAAACAGTGATTTCTGTCTTCTCATATATCTGTTTTTCTAACAGTTCGCTTCTTTTATTTTTCTATTTCTCCTTTTAGCTTTTTTTAATTTATTTTTGGGCAGGGGTCGGGTTGGGAGGGAGGGAGCGGGCGGGCCACTTCTATTGGTCTTTCATTTCTCTATTTTCATCCGTCTTTGTTCTTTTATTTGTCCATTTCTCCTTTTAGCTTCGAAGACTGATTTAGAAATGATGCTATCGCACGCTACAGTAAGGGGGTCAGACCAGTCAGTCCTAAAGGAAATCAAGCATGAATATTCAATGGAAGGACTGATGCTGAAGCTGAAGCTCCAATACTTTGGCCACCTGGTGCAAAAAGACAACTCATTGGAAAAGACCCTGATGCTGGCAAAGATTGAGGACAAGGGGAGAAGGTGGGGACAAAGGATGAAAATAGTAGGGTGGCATCACTGACTAAGTGGACATGAGTTTCAGCAAACTCAGGGAGATAGTGAAGAACAGGGAAGCCTGATGTACTGCAGTTCATAGGGTCACAAAGTGTCAACAACAATTGACATGTGACATTAATTAGTTTCAGGTATACAACGTAATGATTTGATACTTGTATATATTGCAGAATGAGCACCACAATAACTCTAGTTAACATCCTTTATCATATAGTTACAGAATTATTGTTTCTTGTGATCAGAGCTTTTTAAGAGCTGTCTTAGTAACTGTCAAATATGTGGCACAGCATTACTAAGCTGGCATCACTGTGCTGTACATTACATCCCCATGACTTACTCATTTTATAACTGGAAGGTCTTTGCCTTTTGACCTTATTCACCTTGTTCTTTCTTTTCTTTTTTTAAAAGCCACTGGATGTGGACAAAGATTCATCCCTGGTGACTCTTTGTTACGGACTCTGTGTTCTGGGGCGGAGAGCTCTGGGAACTGCGTCCCACCATATGTCCAGGTAAGGAAGGCATTTCTGTTCTCAGAAAGAGACTAGGAAACTATAACTGAAATCTGAAAAATCTGTCATTGTTGTTAATGGAAGCATTCTATGCTAATTTATTGCAAATGTGTCTTCAGATATTGTATTAGATCTTTTCAGTAAACAGTGATTTCTGTCTTCTCATATATATCTGTTTTTCTAACAGTTCGCTTCTTTTTATTTTTCTATTTCTCCTTTTAGCTTTTTTTTTTAATTTATTTTTGGGCAGGGGTCGGGTTGGGGAGGGAGGGGAGCGGGCGGGCCACTTCTATTGGTCTTTCATTTCTCTATTTTCATCCGTCTTTGTTCTTTGGCTCCCGTGGGCCTCCCATCGCGCCGGCTCTGGGCGCATGCACCTCAGAGCTCCGGCTCGGTAATTGGACACATCTGTCCAGCTGCTCCACGGCACGTGGGATCTTCCCAGGCCAGGGATCGAACTGGCGCCCCTTGCACTGCAAGGCAGTGTCCTTACCCACTGGACCACCAGGGGAAGCCCTCCTTTTAGTTTTTGCACAGAGCATTTATACATTAAATTTTGGGACTCTAAATGTAAACTGGATTTTTTGATCTGTACACCCAATAGAATGAGAATTAAGAAATGCCACATAAAGTTTCTTTTCTGATAATTACATGTTCTCCATTAGGCCCTCCTTACTTTCTTTAATTTACAGGCTTTGCCTGCTTTGCCTGCTCAGGGACTCACTGTTATAGTAGTTCAAAAACAAGGCTCCAGGTCAGATAGCCCTGACCGTGGTGATTCTGAGTAGGGGTGCTGACATCAGCTCTTGGATCTGTATCTTCAAAACACTGTCAGATGATTCTGATGCATAGAGAGATGTTAATCAGTGTAATGGAAGACATTGGTCAAAATATGTAAATTTTTTTCTCCAATCTTAACAGTAATTTAGAGTCATTCCTCTATGGATTGCATGCCCTATTTAAGGGAGATTTCCGTATTTCTTCAATTCGGGACGAATGGATCTTTGCTGACATGGAATTGCTGAGAAAAGTAGTAGTCCCTGGAATTCGTATGTCCATTAAACTTCATCAGGTAAGGCGAGGAAATTTCTAATGCATTAGTGGTTTTATTATTCTTCCTTAGACTTTCCCACCATATGTCAAAATTTTTCCAGAAAGAGACTAGGAAACTATAACTGAAATCTGAAAAATCTGTCATTGTTGTTAATGGAAGCATTCTATGCTAATTTATTGCAAATGTGTCTTCAGATATTGTATTAGATCTTTTCAGTAAACAGTGATTTCTGTCTTCTCATATATATCTGTTTTTCTAACAGTTCGCTTCTTTTTATTTTTCTATTTCTCCTTTTAGCTTTTTTTTTTAATTTATTTTTGGGCAGGGGTCGGGTTGGGGGGGGAGGGGAGCGGGCGGGCCACTTCTATTGGTCTTTCATTTCTCTATTTTCATCCGTCTTTGTTCTTTGGCTCCCGTGGGCCTCCCATCGCGCCGGCTCTGGGCGCATGCACCTCAGAGCTCCGGCTCGGTAATTGGACACATCTGTCCAGCTGCTCCACGGCACGTGGGATCTTCCCAGGCCAGGGATCGAACTGGCGCCCCTTGCACTGCAAGGCAGTGTCCTTACCCACTGGACCACCAGGGGAAGCCCTCCTTTTAGTTTTTGCACAGAGCATTTATACATTAAATTTTGGGACTCTAAATGTAAACTGGATTTTTTGATCTGTACACCCAATAGAATGAGAATTAAGAAATGCCACATAAAGTTTCTTTTCTGATAATTACATGTTCTCCATTAGGCCCTCCTTACTTTCTTTAATTTACAGGCTTTGCCTGCTTTGCCTGCTCAGGGACTCACTGTTATAGTAGTTCAAAAACAAGGCTCCAGGTCAGATAGCCCTGACCGTGGTGATTCTGAGTAGGGGTGCTGACATCAGCTCTTGGATCTGTATCTTCAAAACACTGTCAGATGATTCTGATGCATAGAGAGATGTTAATCAGTGTAATGGAAGACATTGGTCAAAATATGTAAATTTTTATCTCCAATCTTAACAGTAATTTAGAGTCATTCCTCTATGGATTGCATGCCCTATTTAAGGGAGATTTCCGTATTTCTTCAATTCGGGACGAATGGATCTTTGCTGACATGGAATTGCTGAGAAAAGTAGTAGTCCCTGGAATTCGTATGTCCATTAAACTTCATCAGGTAAGGCGAGGAAATTTCTAATGCATTAGTGGTTTTATTATTCTTCACTTGACTTTCAAATTACGTTCCTTAGGATCCTTTGAGAAAAATGCTGATTTGAGACAAAAACATGCTTCATGACATGATGTTAAATCTTAGGAGCCTGAATGTGTGTTGGTAACAGTGACTTTAAATAGTAATAGCAGTGAGTGACCTGGGCGTGAACTTGAAGAAAAATACAAGCAGTGACAAACTGGAAATAAAAATCCTGGACCCTTGTAATGGATGTTCTGACTTCAGGTGACTGTAGTTCATGCCTACTCTGTGGATGGATATTGGCTGACTCCCAGTGAAATATAACAACATCTCAAGAGTCTTGCAAGTGATGCTGTTACTGAACTATGAGCTTAATTTAGCATGTTTGAAAGAAAAGTAGACAGGACAGATTCAGCCTTAATTAATCCTAGTAAGGTAATAAAATGAAATTGAGACCCCAAAATGCAAATCTAAAGCCTTGGGTCACTTTAATAATACGTTCTGAAATTAAGTACTAACACTTGTTCCATTCATTCCCCTTGATAGTAGTGGTCAGATCTGAAGAGAGGACATGACAATATTCATTTAATGCATCTACTGACCTCAAATCTGGACCGCTCTTTCCGCCAGATAAAGGATGTGAGTGAGTACATGTTACTCGCTCAGTCATGTCCAGCTCTCTGGAATCCCATGGCCTCCTCTGCCCATTGGATTCTCTAGGCAAAAATATTGAAGTGGATTGTTATTCCCTTCTCCAGGGGATCTTCCCAACCCAGGGATCAAACCCGTGTCTCTTCCATCTCCTGCATTGGCAGGCAGGGTCTTTACCATCAGAGCCACCAGGGAAATACAGGGTGTATTCCTCTTCAAATGGTTTTACCATGATGTAAAGCATTAGAATGAAGTTAAGATCCCATATTATTTAGGAGCATTATCAATAAAGGCTATAGTATTTGAAAATTTCTGTGGAAAGGATCCTGTTTTGAGGATGATGATCAAGGGGAAGAGGGTGGCAGAGGATGAGATGGATAGCATCACCAACTCAATGGATATGAACTTGGGCAAACTCTGGGAAACAGTGAGGGACAGAGAGGCCTGACATGCTTCAGTCCAGAGGGTCACAAAGAGTCAGACATGATTTAGTGGCTGGCCAACAACAGAATTGTCCATCTTCAGACTGGCTGTAGAGTTTCAAGACAAAATCTAAAAGAAAAAGGTAATGATTTCATATTAAAACTTCAGAATTTCTCAGAAGCTATTGTGTGTCTGCTACGTATGAAATACTCTTTTTTATGTAGCATAATTATCTAACAACTCTTGACAGACATCTTTAATTCTAAACATCATGACAGGTATTTTATCTATCTAGCAGGGAGGAAGCTGAGGCACAGGCTCTCTGTATTTTCTAATCCTTTATCCTCTGTCCCTGTCTCTCCCTACAAGTGCTCTTGCCTGGGGCTTCCAGTCCATTTCCTTACGTGTGTTTTTAGCCTGTTCTCTACCTTATAATCAGGCCCAACACAGTCGAGTACAGCACATTGTCATCATTAGCCATGACTGACAGCAACATTGAGAAACCGGGACGGGTAAGGAGGTGAACTTGGGAACCTGGGGCCATAGAGGGCTGAGGGAGAAAAGGAGATGGAAACACAGATGCAACCTGGAGAAGTTCTGTGATTCACATACACCTTTGAGGAGAGTGAGAATGGCCTGTGGAGTAACAAGCACCAGCCATTCACTGAGCTTCACTTGGACCAGACAGTGGGCTGCCAGTGAGAGAGGCTCAACCAGGAAAAGATAGATGTATAAATCAGTACTGTTCATCTCCAAAGTCCACTTGTACTTATGAAAATCCACAAAAGGCTTCTTTGTTAAAGGATTAGTACACTCTTGGCATGTGATCCAGCAGCTCCAGTCCCACATCCATTCTCAAGAGAGTGAAAGAATATGTCCACCCAAAGACTTACACACAGTCCCAAACTGCAAATAATTCCAGTATTCCTCAACAGAGAGAATATTACTTAGCAATAAAAAGAAATGATCTACTTCAAATGATCACAACAAAAATGAATAGGCCAGGCTACGCTAAATCACATCAGTTGCGTCTGATTCTTTGCAATCCTATGGACCGTAGGCCCCTGGGCTTCTCTGTCCATGGGGTTCGCCAGGCAAGAATACTGCATTGGCTTGCCATTTTCTTCAGGGGATCTTCCTGACCCAGGGATCAAACCCATGTCTCTTATGTCTTTTGCACTGGCTGGCAGGTTCTTTACCACTAGCACCTCCTGGGAAGCAAGAATGAGTATCAGACATTATACAGAGGAAGAGAAGCCAGACCAAAAAAATGAGTGCATATTGTATTATTTATATAAAATTTAAAACAGGCCCAACTAATCTGTAGTGACAGAAAGCAGATCAGTGGTAGCTTGGGATATAGAGGTTGAATGCCAGAGGGCAGGAGGGAACTTTGGAATGACAGAAATAGTCTGTATTTAGATTGTAGCAGTGGTTTATACTGGTTTGCACATCTGTCAAAGTGTATCTAAGTGTACTCTTAAAGTGGGTGCAATTTATTATACGTAAATTATACTTCGACTGATTGTTTCAAAATTCTGTTCTCAGCTATATATATAAAATTTCCATTAACCTTTGTTTCAGACACAATCTCTGATAGGGTGCTTTTTTATTTTTTAATTCTCCAATCCAATGTGTGTGTTTTTACTTTAGAAATTAAAACTTATCTGTGTAAGATTTACTTTTACAGTGTTTTATAATGCATCAGTGCTCTCATACCCATGTAACCCATAGCCTGGATAATTATTATTTTTTGTTTGTTTGTTTCATTTTGGAATTTTGGCTGCTTTTATTGGTTTTTCCTTTATTTGCTTTCATCCATCCTTATTCCTCAGCCTGTGTGGGCCTCCTACTGCATGACCCCTCCCCACCACAGAGCACCAGCTTTAGGCGCATGTGCTCCAGAGTGCTGGCACGTAATTGGACACACTGGTCCAACCGCTCTGCTACATGTCGGATCTTCCCAGGCCAGGGATCGAACCGGTGCTCCCTGCACTGCAAGGCGGACTCTCTATCAGGGAAACCCCTGGAGAATTATTTTAATCCCAATTTTTTATCTGAAGACTAGCCAAAACTCAGAGAAATTAAGAAAATTACTTCTTGTCCTCAAATTTTGTAAAACAGCTTATTTCCTTTTTCTTTTATTAACTAATCTCTTTCAGGAGGTTTGCATGGTTGTTAGAACTAAAGCTGATTAAAGTCTAGCTTGGTTTACAAGAGCTAGTTAATGAAAATCTTACAACCCATGATCTCCTGGAGGACAGTGATACTATCTTAGTGATCTTTATGTCCTCCCTGCTTTAGCACATGACTACTTGGCTGCTAGCGAACGCTTGTTACATGAGTTTCATCGGTTTTGAAAAATAATACTGCCTACGCATCTTCTCAAGACCTTCTCAAGTGTATTTCTCAAATGCTTCTGAAAACGTTTCCTAGAATTGGGAACATTGCCTTAGTTGAAAGCTAATGAAAAACACTGAAAAGTAACCCTCTCCCAAGGAGGTCAGCGTCTTCCACCATCCTGTACCATCGTACCGCACCCCGAAGGAGCAGCCACTGCCAGTAATTGGATGCCGGTCTTTTCTGATTTCCCCAAAGTCATACAGATGTTTTCAACTATATTTACACATAGTTTCCTTTTTAAAAATGTAATTGTGCTATGTAAATTGATCTGGGGTGCAAGCTTTTTTCCCATTTAGTATCACACAGACTCCTTTCTCAGTCAGCACCTATAGAAGCATCTCACATTTTTTAATGACTATTTTTCAAGTGCATATTTTTTACTCTGTTTATTCAGCTCTTTGTTTCTGGACATTCTGCTTGTTTCAAATGCTTAGCTGGTAAAACACTGGTGAATGATGTACATAGAGGTTTACATACTTAACCATTTTAAGCCCACTGAAAATATTTGGACAAGATTGAACATTCTTCACATTTGACATGCCTAATGATTTTAAACTTTGTGTCCATTTTAATGAAGAGTGTGATTATTGCCTGTCTATGCACTTTTTATTTTCTATTCAAACAATTGTACAGATACTATTATCCAAAGATGTCATTCCTTTCCTAATTGAGTGTCTTGCTGAAAGAGATCATCTTATGTGAGAATGAAAAAATACTCAAACAGTATGTTCAAGTCTTGGCATTACAATCGTATACCAATTTTCTAAACCTAGGAAGCAGTTAAGCCTCTTTGAGCTTTAGCTGAAATTTAAGATGCTGGCATTATCTGTTCAACCTTTTTAACAAGGTTGTTCTAAGAGTTAAGTGAAATCGTGTATTGGAGAACTTCTTCCACTCTGTACCTACAGGTACGGTGAAGACACTCGTTATTCTTATGTAGGTGACCCCCCCAGGCTTGGAGGTGCATCCCTGAGGATATCGCCTGCTCTCACTATCTCCCCTCCAGATAGCCCACACGCCAGTCACTTTGCTTGAACACAAAAATGAGGTGCTTTACCTGGACATAAAAATTTGTCAGCCTCTTAAGTAAAAATATGAAGGCAGCTAACATAATATTTATGTTTCCTTAATAACACACTATTTCACAAATTCCAATTTGTGTTGTGATTCCTGGGGTTTATATCCTGTATCCCCTTTTAATTTCGAGGTTTATGAATGGGAAGTATTAATACATCTCATATACTCCATGGCTTCATCCAGGGTATCTGCCACAGTCTTGCATGTGCTAGATATTAAGTAACAACTTCCCAAGTATTGAGTAGTTGCTAATACCAAGAGGTGTTTTAGGAAAGAATTTACTAGCTTCTCTAGAACTTAGGACCCTTAATTTGTCCTCAGAACTCATAGTTTTGAGCCTTAGCTAGGTGAGAGGCAGGATAAAATGGTATATTGTTATCATCCTAGAGATGTGGCTGTAAGTGAAAAGCACCTGGTTAAAAAGAAACACAATTTAGGAACTTACCTGGTGGTCCAGAGATTAGCTGGTAAAACACTGGTGAATGATGTACATAGAGGTTTACATACTTAACCATTTTAAGCCCACTGAAAATATTTGGACAAGATTGAACATTCTTCACATTTGACATGCCTAATGATTTTAAACTTTGTGTCCATTTTAATGAAGAGTGTGATTATTGCCTGTCTATGCACTTTTTATTTTCTATTCAAACAATTGTACAGATACTATTATCCAAAGATGTCATTCCTTTCCTAATTGAGTGTCTTGCTGAAAGAGATCATCTTATGTGAGAATGAAAAAATACTCAAACAGTATGTTCAAGTCTTGGCATTACAATCGTATACCAATTTTCTAAACCTAGGAAGCAGTTAAGCCTCTTTGAGCTTTAGCTGAAATTTAAGATGCTGGCATTATCTGTTCAACCTTTTTAACAAGGTTGTTCTAAGAGTTAAGTGAAATCGTGTATTGGAGAACTTCTTCCACTCTGTACCTACAGGTACGGTGAAGACACTCGTTATTCTTATGTAGGTGACCCCCCCAGGCTTGGAGGTGCATCCCTGAGGATATCGCCTGCTCTCACTATCTCCCCTCCAGATAGCCCACACGCCAGTCACTTTGCTTGAACACAAAAATGAGGTGCTTTACCTGGACATAAAAATTTGTCAGCCTCTTAAGTAAAAATATGAAGGCAGCTAACATAATATTTATGTTTCCTTAATAACACACTATTTCACAAATTCCAATTTGTGTTGTGATTCCTGGGGTTTATATCCTGTATCCCCTTTTAATTTCGAGGTTTATGAATGGGAAGTATTAATACATCTCATATACTCCATGGCTTCATCCAGGGTATCTGCCACAGTCTTGCATGTGCTAGATATTAAGTAACAACTTCCCAAGTATTGAGTAGTTGCTAATACCAAGAGGTGTTTTAGGAAAGAATTTACTAGCTTCTCTAGAACTTAGGACCCTTAATTTGTCCTCAGAACTCATAGTTTTGAGCCTTAGCTAGGTGAGAGGCAGGATAAAATGGTATATTGTTATCATCCTAGAGATGTGGCTGTAAGTGAAAAGCACCTGGTTAAAAAGAAACACAATTTAGGAACTTACCTGGTGGTCCAGAGATTAAGACTCTGCCTTGCAGTGCAAGCGACGTGGGCTAGTTCTAAGATCTAAGGTTCCACTTCAGAGCAACTCAGCCCTCACCCTGCAATGAAGTCCAACACAGCCAAATAAATAAATAAAAAAGAAGAAGAAACACAATTTAGAAAACTTTTATGTAGTTTTAACAGTGAGATAATCCACTGACGGGAAAAACAAACATAGAGATAGGCAAACCAACTTGAATGAAGAGAACAAAATATATAAAACTGGAAATAAAAATGGGTTAGCCAAAGCTTCGAGTATAGGGTTGAATTGAGGAATTCACGGAAGTAGAGCGGTAATGAACTAATTCCTAGCCTGGATAAATGTAAGAATCAATCATTTACCTCTGATGATACTAACACATGCTGCTATGAAATATATAAGCCACTTTTAAGACTTCTAATTTGGTGACTGATTTAGTCCTTACAGAGGCTTTCATCTTTTAAGTCATTCTCTTAATTTTCCTAGAAACATGAGTATATCTTTTATCTTCGTATGTAGGATCATTTCACTTCTCCGGATGAATACGATGACCCTACTGTGCTCTATGAAGCCATTGTCTCTCATGAAAAGAACCTCGTCATAGCCCATGAAGGGGACCCTGCGTGGCGGAGCGCAGTCCTTGCCAACTCGCCCTCCCTGCTCGCTCTGCGGCATGTCATGGACGACGGCACCAACGAGTACAAGATCATCATGCTCAACAGACGCCACCTTAGCTTCCGGGTCATCAAAGTAAGGTCATCATGCCCAACAGATGCCACCTTAGCTTCCGGGTGATCAAAGTAAGGTCATCATGACCAACAGACGCGACCTTAGCTTCCGGGTCATTAAAGTAAGGTCATCACGCCCAACAGACGTCACCTTAGCTTCCGGGTCATTAAAGTACGGTCTAGAGGCACTCGTGTGCCTCTGGAAACAGTGGAGAACCTATCCAGACTTTTAAAAAGTAATCAAAACTCTTTTGGAAAAAAACAAAAATAATGACCATGCTACATTGATGTTTACTTTTTTGGACATTTATTTTAATTTTGTCAGTAATTTACTCTGTCTTCTGAAATTTTCTCATGTGCCGTAAAACCTTTAAATGTTTGCTTATTTCTATTTTGGCAGTCTCTTGCCTATTATATGTGCTGTTTGGGCAGCATCTCTTCTGAAAATGTCAGGTCTGTATTACTAGTATGATAGAATTCCTACGTTGCAAAATAATACTGTAGCTGGTACTTGATAGTGGTCAGTAGCTAATTGTAAATGGTTTACTCTAACCTGGGTTTTTTTGTTGTTGTTGATCTGTTCTGTTTTTTTAAATATCTCAAGACTTTAGGAGGCTTAATCGCTGAAGTTTTATTTTGGTTGTTTGTAATGGTTTATTTGTTTCTTCATTTAATCAGCCCCCCACCCCCCCGCCCCAGAACCACAAACATCCTTTCAACTCTAAACACATGTTACCTCTCATTTCTATCAAAAATACCTGTTATCTCAGTTACAGCATTCAGTGTTTCACCAATTTAGAAAACTAAATGAACTGCATTTTCCTGGTCTTTTGACAAGACAGCAGAGGGAAGAGCTCTGTAGGGGCTTCTTATTTAACACCTGAGGACAGTGTACAACGGTTAACTCCTATTCAGATGTGACCTACAGAAACATGAGTATATCTTTTATCTTCGTATGTAGGATCATTTCACTTCTCCGGATGAATACGATGACCCTACTGTGCTCTATGAAGCCATTGTCTCTCATGAAAAGAACCTCGTCATAGCCCATGAAGGGGACCCTGCGTGGCGGAGCGCAGTCCTGCCAACTCGCCCTCCCTGCTCGCTCTGCGGCATGTCATGGACGACGGCACCAACGAGTACAAGATCATCATGCTCAACAGACGCCACCTTAGCTTCCGGGTCATCAAAGTAAGGTCATCATGCCCAACAGATGCCACCTTAGCTTCCGGGTGATCAAAGTAAGGTCATCATGACCAACAGACGCGACCTTAGCTTCCGGGTCATTAAAGTAAGGTCATCACGCCCAACAGACGTCACCTTAGCTTCCGGGTCATTAAAGTACGGTCTAGAGGCACTCGTGTGCCTCTGGAAACAGTGGAGAACCTATCCAGACTTTTAAAAAGTAATCAAAACTCTTTTGGAAAAAAACAAAAATAATGACCATGCTACATTGATGTTTACTTTTTTGGACATTTATTTTAATTTTGTCAGTAATTTACTCTGTCTTCTGAAATTTTCTCATGTGCCGTAAAACCTTTAAATGTTTGCTTATTTCTATTTTGGCAGTCTCTTGCCTATTATATGTGCTGTTTGGGCAGCATCTCTTCTGAAAATGTCAGGTCTGTATTACTAGTATGATAGAATTCCTACGTTGCAAAATAATACTGTAGCTGGTACTTGATAGTGGTCAGTAGCTAATTGTAAATGGTTTACTCTAACCTGGGTTTTTTTGTTGTTGTTGATCTGTTCTGTTTTTTTAAATATCTCAAGACTTTAGGAGGCTTAATCGCTGAAGTTTTATTTTGGTTGTTTGTAATGGTTTATTTGTTTCTTCATTTAATCAGCCCCCCAACCCCCCCGCCCCAGAACCACAAACATCCTTTCAACTCTAAACACATGTTACCTCTCATTTCTATCAAAAATACCTGTTATCTCAGTTACAGCATTCAGTGTTTCACCAATTTAGAAAACTAAATGAACTGCATTTTCCTGGTCTTTTGACAAGACAGCAGAGGGAAGAGCTCTGTAGGGGCTTCTTATTTAACACCTGAGGACAGTGTACAACGGTTAACTCCTATTCAGATGTGACCTACTTAGAATTGTTTCCTGCTTTTCACAGCTGGTTATTGTAGCGTCTTTTATAGCCCTCCCATTGCTGCTCTTCTATTTATATAAATTTTATTCTTGGCCCCTTAACCTACTTCTCGTGTGTCCTGGTTTTCAGGTGAACAAGGAGTGTGTCCGAGGCCTTTGGGCAGGGCAGCAGCAGGAGCTTGTTTTCCTGCGTAACCGTAACCCGGAGAGAGGGAGCATCCAGAATGCCAAGCAAGCTCTGAGAAACATGATAAACTCATCTTGTGATCAGCCTATTGGCTACCCGATCTTTGTCTCACCACTGACAACTTCCTACTCTGACAGCCATGAACAGCTTAAAGAAATTCTTGGGGGACCTATCAGCTTGGGAAATATCAGAAACTTCATAGTGTCAACCTGGCACAGGTGAGTTGTGGGGCTGCATTGTCCAGTGGTGGTGTGTCCTGACCCACTTAAAATATGCTGTGTGCATTAGCATCACCTGGGCAGCTTGTAGGAAAAATACGGAGTGGTACAATAAAACCTTATTACAGCTGAGCTTCAGGAAGTAGAGTCTGAGTATTTGTTTTTTTAAACTCTTATTAGATAAATAACACACAGCTCTGGTCAGGAACTACTGCCCTAGCATTTAATAGAGTCTTAGATAATTCCTTCTCTTTGTTTAATTTTTTAAACACTGTTGCAGCATATTGTCACTATTAGAATGTATGGATCAGCAAACAGGGTAAATTAGAGAAAAATAAATGAAGCTTGTGCAAGTTGATTGCACTCTCTTTGTATTCCATTCAAGCAGTAGGGGGAGCATGCGGTCCATGTTCAAACTCAAACTCCTTGTGAGATGCAGAGATACTAGTGCCCTTGAACAATTAGCACTCAGGTGTCAATCTGTAGTGTCCCCAAGGATGCCCATAAATTTTTTCCTCTGTCTAGTAAGTTATAATGTTATGGTATAGGAACATCATAATTTTGATGGATGGTAAAGAAAAATCACAGATCAAGAGTTGTTCAGATCCTTAAATATTAGAACTTAAGTAAAACAAGATTGGAGCAATGGACTCCCAAATTGGTGCTTTAAAATTCTTCCAGTATTTAAAGAGCAAGATTTCACCATCTTAGCATCAACCCCTATTCAACAGGAGGAAGAACACAAACTAGGTTATTGTAGCGTCTTTTATAGCCCTCCCATTGCTGCTCTTCTATTTATATAAATTTTATTCTTGGCCCCTTAACCTACTTCTCGTGTGTCCTGGTTTTCAGGTGAACAAGGAGTGTGTCCGAGGCCTTTGGGCAGGGCAGCAGCAGGAGCTTGTTTTCCTGCGTAACCGTAACCCGGAGAGAGGGAGCATCCAGAATGCCAAGCAAGCTCTGAGAAACATGATAAACTCATCTTGTGATCAGCCTATTGGCTACCCGATCTTTGTCTCACCACTGACAACTTCCTACTCTGACAGCCATGAACAGCTTAAAGAAATTCTTGGGGGACCTATCAGCTTGGGAAATATCAGAAACTTCATAGTGTCAACCTGGCACAGGTGAGTTGTGGGGCTGCATTGTCCAGTGGTGGTGTGTCCTGACCCACTTAAAATATGCTGTGTGCATTAGCATCACCTGGGCAGCTTGTAGGAAAAATACGGAGTGGTACAATAAAACCTTATTACAGCTGAGCTTCAGGAAGTAGAGTCTGAGTATTTGTTTTTTTAAACTCTTATTAGATAAATAACACACAGCTCTGGTCAGGAACTACTGCCCTAGCATTTAATAGAGTCTTAGATAATTCCTTCTCTTTGTTTAATTTTTTAAACACTGTTGCAGCATATTGTCACTATTAGAATGTATGGATCAGCAAACAGGGTAAATTAGAGAAAAATAAATGAAGCTTGTGCAAGTTGATTGCACTCTCTTTGTATTCCATTCAAGCAGTAGGGGGAGCATGCGGTCCATGTTCAAACTCAAACTCCTTGTGAGATGCAGAGATACTAGTGCCCTTGAACAATTAGCACTCAGGTGTCAATCTGTAGTGTCCCCAAGGATGCCCATAAATTTTTTCCTCTGTCTAGTAAGTTATAATGTTATGGTATAGGAACATCATAATTTTGATGGATGGTAAAGAAAAATCACAGATCAAGAGTTGTTCAGATCCTTAAATATTAGAACTTAAGTAAAACAAGATTGGAGCAATGGACTCCCAAATTGGTGCTTTAAAATTCTTCCAGTATTTAAAGAGCAAGATTTCACCATCTTAGCATCAACCCCTATTCAACAGGAGGAAGAACACAAACTAGGATAGTTCTTGTCAAAAAATCTGTATTGCTTTGAAATTGCCTCTCTTGCCCAAGACTGAGTGGTTTTCTGGGGTGTAGGATTTTCAGTTCCACCTGAGACTGTTTAAACCTTATGCTTTCAAAAAAAAGAAAAAGCATTCCAGCAGCTCTCTTCAGTCTGCTTCAGCATACGTTAGATTTAATTTAAATCAATTAGGCTTTCGTGGGTTGACTACTGTGGCAGGAATTCTGTTTCCAGCTGAGACCTTCATGGAACAGGTGGTTACGTGTAGTTCTTTATTATGGTGTAGGAAAGATGATAGAGTGTATAAACGTGGAGTTGACTAGGAAGAATGGAGGCAGTGGGCGTAAGAGGGTGATATGAAAACATAAGACTTTCTTTGCTTCCTAATGTTGATTGCCCATGAAGACTTTCAAAGTAAACATTAGTAGCATTAAATTTTCAGAACTGCTAAAACAAGAAACACGTATCTATTTTGAAGTGGTCTTAGGACAGTGCTCCTACTCTGGTGTTTGTCCTAGGTTGAGGAAAGGCTGTGGAGCTGGGTGTAACAGTGGGGGCAACATTGAAGATTCTGATACCGGAGGCGGAACCTCCAGCACCAGTAATAGCGCGACGACTGCCAACGACCCCCCCAGCACCGCGTCCCAGGGAAGCATGGGAGCCCCAGGCCAGGCGCACGGAGCAGGCCTTCACCCGCCGGTCACAGCCTACCCTCCAACACTAGGTAATCTGAAACAAAATTAGGGGTGGGCGTTAGCCTCTCAGCTGCGTGTTCAGATAGTATGTGTATAAAGAAGATGACATGGAGCCTGTTTGGAAATACAGAAGTAGAGTGTTCTGTGTAATCTCCAATGGGACATTCACTTACTGTTTATATTAATCATTTTTGTATATAAACATATACCATTTCTTCTTTTTTTAATTTCCATCCAATTATTGCAGTAAGTTATAGTTGATAGGCATCATAATTTTGATGGATGGTAAAGAAAAATCACAGATCAAGAGTTGTTCAGATCCTTAAATATTAGAACTTAAGTAAAACAAGATTGGAGCAATGGACTCCCAAATTGGTGCTTTAAAATTCTTCCAGTATTTAAAGAGCAAGATTTCACCATCTTAGCATCAACCCCTATTCAACAGGAGGAAGAACACAAACTAGGATAGTTCTTGTCAAAAAATCTGTATTGCTTTGAAATTGCCTCTCTTGCCCAAGACTGAGTGGTTTTCTGGGGTGTAGGATTTTCAGTTCCACCTGAGACTGTTTAAACCTTATGCTTTCAAAAAAAAGAAAAAGCATTCCAGCAGCTCTCTTCAGTCTGCTTCAGCATACGTTAGATTTAATTTAAATCAATTAGGCTTTCGTGGGTTGACTACTGTGGCAGGAATTCTGTTTCCAGCTGAGACCTTCATGGAACAGGTGGTTACGTGTAGTTCTTTATTATGGTGTAGGAAAGATGATAGAGTGTATAAACGTGGAGTTGACTAGGAAGAATGGAGGCAGTGGGCGTAAGAGGGTGATATGAAAACATAAGACTTTCTTTGCTTCCTAATGTTGATTGCCCATGAAGACTTTCAAAGTAAACATTAGTAGCATTAAATTTTCAGAACTGCTAAAACAAGAAACACGTATCTATTTTGAAGTGGTCTTAGGACAGTGCTCCTACTCTGGTGTTTGTCCTAGGTTGAGGAAAGGCTGTGGAGCTGGGTGTAACAGTGGGGGCAACATTGAAGATTCTGATACCGGAGGCGGAACCTCCAGCACCAGTAATAGCGCGACGACTGCCAACGACCCCCCCAGCACCGCGTCCCAGGGAAGCATGGGAGCCCCAGGCCAGGCGCACGGAGCAGGCCTTCACCCGCCGGTCACAGCCTACCCTCCAACACTAGGTAATCTGAAACAAAATTAGGGGTGGGCGTTAGCCTCTCAGCTGCGGTGTTCAGATAGTATGTGTATAAAGAAGATGACATGGAGCCTGTTTGGAAATACAGAAGTAGAGTGTTCTGTGTAATCTCCAATGGGACATTCACTTACTGTTTATATTAATCATTTTTTGTATATAAACATATACCATTTCTTCTTAATGTTAATAATGAAATATATTAACATTTTCATAAATGAAAATAACATTTCTTTGGAAGTGTCATTTTTAAAGACTAATCATATGTAACTAGTATAATTTATAGTAGCTTCTGCTGAACAGTGATTTGGTTTCTTTTGAGTGTTGTAATAATCTTTGTGTATAAATCTTTATATTACGATCCCTTATCATTTTCTTGAGCTGGAAACTTTAAAAATGAGACCTAATAAAAGTTTATGAGAATGTTTAAGACTCATATAATGCCAAAAATCTTTATAGAATTTTTATTTACCAGTTGGTATTCTGTCCAGTCACATATAGGAGTGTCCAGCTTTGAGTATCATCGTTCCCAGCTCTGCTGCCTTCTCTCAAAGACACAGGAGAAGGGGGTGGTCTTTTTTTTTTTTTTTAATTATTATTTTTCTTCTTTTTTTGTCTCTAAGTCATCATTTATTTTTCATCCATCTTTATTCTTTGTCATGTGTGGGCCTTCCATTGCAGTGGCCTCTCTTGTTGTAGAGCACCAGCTCTGGGCATAGGCGCTCTAGAGCTCTGGCTTGTAATTGGAGCCACCAGCCCAGCCATTCCTCGGCATATGGGATCTTCCCGGGCCAGGGATTGAACCGGTGTCCCTTGCACTGCAAGGCAGATTCTTTACCCACTGAACCACCAGGGAAGCCCGCGGTTGGTCTTTTTGTTTTAATTTATATTGTCCTAATTTATATTGTCCTAATACCTGTGGTTGGACACTTTTGATTTGATCGACTCTTCTTTCTGAAGTGCGTATTAAGTCTCTCGCCCATTTTTCTATTTGGTTATCTTTTTTTCTATACATTTAAGATTTTTTTTTAAATTTATTTTTGTCTGCACTGGATCTTCACTGCTGCATGTGGGCTTTTTCTAGTTGCTGCATGTGGTAACTACTCTCTAGTTGCAGTGCACAGGCTTCTCATTGCTTTGACTTCTCTTGTTGTGTTTGCGTCATTCTGCTTACGAGTGCTGCTGCCGTCTCTCCGCACAGGTACTAGCCACAGCTCTCACTCCGTGCAGTCCAGCCTGGTCCGACAGTCCCCGGCCCGGGCCTCCGTAGCCAGCCAGTCGTCCTACTGCCACAGCAGCCGGCATTCTTCTCTCCGGATGTCCACGACGGGATTTGTGCCTTGTCGGCGCTCTTCCACCAGCCAGATCTCACTTCGTAACTTACCATCGTCCATCCAGTCCCGCCTCTCTATGGTGAACCAGATGGAACCCTCCAGTCAGAGTGGCCCGGCCTGTGTGCCGCATGGCCTGCCTTCCTCCAGCAGCTCCAGCCAAAGCATCCCTGCCTGCAAGCATCACACCCTCGTGGGCTTTCTCGGGACAGACAGCGGCCAGAGCAGTGCCACCGATGTGCAGCCTGGCAGCACCGCAAGTCCTGCCACTAATTCCCATGCCAAAAAGGGGGAGGTGATTTACAGAGTCCAAGTGAGTGAGCCCAGCCTTCTTCTTGCTCTGCTTCTCCTTCTCATTTGTTTGTATTCCTTATATTTTGAGTGAAGGACTCATGTGAAAACACCCCTTGTATTACTTAGTCTGAAAGCTAGAAGCTTTTTGAATGTTGCAAAAAAAGTATTTGCCAATTTAAAAACTGAAAGCAAGGAGTTTTTTGTGGGTCATACTTGTTCCCTCTTCAGCCATGGTTTTGTGGCCATGGCAGTAAAGTCTCCCAGGACGCTAAAAGGAATTCACTTGGCTCTTAGGTTGTTTTTTATTCCATTATAGGCAGTGGAAAATTTGAACACAAAGAGTACTGTGTAAGAAGTTTTGTTTGGAATAATGTAATTATTCATCTTCAAGGAAAAAGTGAATTGGAAATGATCCATATTTATTTACAATGTAGATTGTGGATCCCAGTCAAATTCTGGATGGGATCAACCTGTCGAAAAGGAAAGAGCTGCAATGGCCTGATGAGGGTGTTCGGTTAAAGGCTGGGAGGAACAGCTGGAAGGACTGGAGTCCTCAGGAGGGCATGGAAGGCCATGTAAGTTCCTGTGAAGCTGGTGCTGGATTGGTGTGCATGAGTTTAGCTGATCTGTGTTACTTACACTTAATTATCCTACTGAATTACTGCCTCTGATCTCAAGAATAGAGTCTGTGAGTGTATTCAAGGTCTCTGCCGCTAACTGCTTTTTTTGTTCTAAATCATCAGGTGATTCACCGATGGGTGCCTTGCAGCAGAGACCCAGGTACTAGATCCCACATCGACAAGACAGTACTTCTGGTCCAGATTGAAGATAAATATGTGACTGTAATTGAAACTGGGGTACTAGAACTTGGGGCTGAAGTGTGAGCCAATGTTTTATAACTTCATTTCTTTTCCCTCAAAATTCCAAGACGTTGGAAAAAAAGAGGCGAGAGCAGAAGATGCCTGCAGGTATCACTTGGATCCTGTAGAGGAGAGACTTGAACATAGAGTGCGCTTGGTTAGGCACCTCTCCTCCGCCCTGACTCCCATCACTCTTTCCATCCCCAAATAAAGCTGAAATATTTTTTTAAGTTAGCTGCTGAGAAAACATTTTGCATGAAGGATACAGTTCTGTTAAAATACATCCCTTAAAAGTTTTTTCCTATGCATTGCCTATGCTTTAAATCAACAAACTCTTGATTTCTAAACTACAATCTCATATTTTTCTAATTTTTTTGCCAAAAAAATAGTTGCCATGTTTTGTCATAAAACATGAAATCCATTTACCTTGATTTTTAAAAACAAACAAGTGTAGAAACGTTCAGTTTGACATATAGCAGTGTAGACGTTTAATGTACAGCAAAAGAGACTATGAACAGACATAGATTTATCTTATTCCTTGAGCGCTAAAAACTTTAATGAAAAAAAATGCACTAATTTTTTACAATGCACTAAAGTCTGAGATTTCTCAGAACATTTATTTATATATAAAAATAAAATACCATTATTTAAATTGCCTTTGGGAATAACCCCTTCCCTTTCCTTGTAAACACACGTAGCAGGAACTGTGCTGCTTGCATTTCTTTAGTAGTCTGTACTTTATGCCAGTCCATCAGTTGTTTCCTTTCAAATGAAAACTCCATCTCAAACACACGTGGCTTCATCACTGGCATTTCCCAAAGCCAGTAGTCAGTGACTCAGTCCCGTGAACACTCCTGCCAGCTTCCGTGTCCACGCTTCAGATGGGCTTCAGCACCAGGAGCACCCGGCCACCCTGCTTCTCCCACCTGGGGCGAGTTCTGCTCGAATCCGTTCTGGGGAGAAAATGCTTTGCTTTTCAAAGAAGGAGATGAACATCCAGGAATTTCAAGAAAGGATTGATTGCCTTTTAAGGGATCTTAGCTCTTGAAGTTACTCACATGCAGTTCAGTCAATCAAGTAAAATTTTTTCAAACAAAATTATCCAAGTGGTGCAGTTCTTATTGTTATGTCCCACTTTAATAACTTTGTCTTTTATTTTCCTTCTCTCTTCTTGTTCTATGACTTGAATTTTATTTCCTGTGATTTATAATGTGTAGCTGTAATTTGAAATGTTTTTAACTGTGATGAAATTGACTTAACTCCCATGTTGTCTCATAACTTAAATGTCATTTTTTTTTAATGTAATGTTAGCTGCTGAGAAAACATTTTGCATGAAGGATACAGTTCTGTTAAAATACATCCCTTAAAAGTTTTTCCTATGCATTGCCTATGCTTTAAATCAACAAACTCTTGATTTCTAAACTACAATCTCATATTTTTCTAATTTTTTTGCCAAAAAAATAGTTGCCATGTTTTGTCATAAAACATGAAATCCATTTACCTTGATTTTTAAAAACAAACAAGTGTAGAAACGTTCAGTTTGACATATAGCAGTGTAGACGTTTAATGTACAGCAAAAGAGACTATGAACAGACATAGATTTATCTTATTCCTTGAGCGCTAAAAACTTTAATGAAAAAAAATGCACTAATTTTTTACAATGCACTAAAGTCTGAGATTTCTCAGAACATTTATTTATATATAAAAATAAAATACCATTATTTAAATTGCCTTTGGGAATAACCCCTTCCCTTTCCTTGTAAACACACGTAGCAGGAACTGTGCTGCTTGCATTTCTTTAGTAGTCTGTACTTTATGCCAGTCCATCAGTTGTTTCCTTTCAAATGAAAACTCCATCTCAAACACACGTGGCTTCATCACTGGCATTTCGCAAAGACAGTAGTCAGTGACTCAGTCCGTGAACACTCCTGCCAGCTTCCGTGTCCACGCTTCAGATGGGCTTCAGCACCAGGAGCACCCGGCCACCCTGCTTCTCCCACCTGGGGCGAGTTCTGCTCGAATCCGTTCTGGGGAGAAAATGCTTTGCTTTTCAAAGAAGGAGATGAACATCCAGGAATTTCAAGAAAGGATTGATTGCCTTTTAAGGGATCTTAGCTCTTGAAGTTACTCACATGCAGTTCAGTCAATCAAGTAAAATTTTTTCAAACAAAATTATCCAAGTGGTGCAGTTCTTATTGTTATGTCCCACTTTAATAACTTTGTCTTTTATTTTCCTTCTCTCTTCTTGTTCTATGACTTGAATTTTATTTCCTGTGATTTATAATGTGTAGCTGTAATTTGAAATGTTTTTAACTGTGATGAAATTGACTTAACTCCCATGTTGTCTCATAACTTAAATGTCATTTTTTTTTTTTAATGTATGTATTCAGGGAAATATGTAGCTCAGATTTACAATTGGACTCGGTGGGAACTGCAATTTAGATTTCATTTTCAACATACACCTTTCTTTAAATCCTTCAGAAAGTTTTTCTCGTTTTGTGTGACACTCCAAAGAAGACTGTATCTGAGCATTTAGGAGCAGCCATCTTTCTGGCCCCATGTATGGGAAGGAAGAGGAAGCAGTTGATGTTAATTGCAGACTTATATTTTGTTTAATCCATTATAGCCAGAATATTCCTATTTCAACATGTGGAACTAGATGTATTTCAGGCACTCACTGACCACGTGTGCTCAGTGGCCACTGAATTGGGCAGAGCAGGTTTAAAGTTATCTTTATGAGATGAAAGGAGAGAGAAGCTGTTTTTTCCTACTAATTCTGAGAGTACATCTTACAGCATGCCATGGCCCTTCAGTAGAAAGAATGAAAACCAAGGAAGTAAACAGCTAATGTATAGCATCTAGTGATATTTTCACTCCAAAACCTTTTATTTTTTTTCTTTTTTCCAATTTTAAACTTTTGTGGTTATTCAGAAGCCAATGTGCCTCATGTTGATGTTTCCAGATTTCACACTTTGCAAAATATATTGTTGAAAAACTTTTGTCAGATGATTTACTAAACCTTTATACAAAGGTACCTTTCTAAATTGACCAGTTAAATTGTATTTTCCTAACACTGTCATTATATTCTGTATTTGCCTCATTTTGGCAAATCTGCAATATGCCATTCAGGTTCAGGTTCTCCTTTTTTCTTCTGAAACTGAATATATGATCTGTTTGCCTATCTATAATATCTGAAGTCATTTCAGAAGAATCATGCTCCCTGCTATTTATTCCCTTTCTGAGATGAGTATGACCTCTTCCTAGTCATTGCCTAGATGAGAAGATAAATGGAGCCTTTCCTGTCTTAAATGGAAGATAATTCATTTCCTACAGGGGCAAAATTTTTAAAAACCTGAGCTTCAGACAATTCAGTTGTTAAACATATCACACCCTATAAAAGTCAGATTTCAAATGCAGGACTATATTTTATCTAGAACATGCATATTTGAGTCTTGATTTGGAGAGGACATTTTTCCCAAAATGAATTGAATTTTGTGATCATTGAGTGATTTTATGAATTAGGAGCCCTAAAAGGAGCCCTGTTCTTATTTTTTAAGTCTAAAACTTACTCTTTTTAAAATCATAGTACTTTTCCAATGACTGCATCTCGAGAAGCACTGAGAATTAAAGAAGGTTTCATGTGTTAAGAATAATTTGACCTGAACTATAATACAGAAATATACACACTTTCAGAAATTAAGTGGATTATACATGTCCTACATATCCCTACCCCCCACCACCCCACACTCCCTTGGAGAATAGTGAGCTGTTCGTTTAGAGCCCATGCTTAGCCTTTTTCATTAATGTCAATATACAAGACTCCCCTAGACATACATTGGCATCTTTAGTTCACAGTTGCCAAAACTTTGAGTTCCATAATTTGAGAATAAACATATGTAATTAAAACACTTTTTTTCCCTTGCTTTCAATAGTTTTATTCATAGTTTTCTGGGTTTTCTTTTTTTTTTACCCTTGTTTGATTTTGTTTTCTTCCCCCTTTAGAGACAGTTCTGGATTATCAATTGTTACCTTGTTGTTATTTCTTATTTAGTGGGACAAATCATTTTATAACTCAATTTTTGGTTAATCTTGCAGTTTATAACGTGGTGTAAGCCCTCTTTTTACACCATTTTTCAATACTTGATAAGATTTTATATGTTGACTTTTTTCTAAAGAACTATAATTTTTCCAAAAGTATAGATGTTGATATTTAAGGGGCTTGAGAGAGTAGGTGGTGAGGCTGTATATTTTTAAGATAAGAGGAAGTTAATTACCTTTCAGGAAATTAGTGAACAAACTTTATCAGTATTCTGCCTTCTCTGAGTTTCCATTACTGGAAGATTAACTTCCATTAGATTTGAAATATTTTTTTAATATTTCAAATATATTTGAGATGCTTCTACTCATCCTTGACATAGAATTAGTCAAACAAGATTCCTCTCCTGAGTGAAATATGGAAAATACTTTGTGTACCAAATGTCAGGCAGTGAAAACAAAAGCTTTTATGTAAGAACAACAGCTCATTAAAAAGATGTATTTTTCTCCCTGGGTTGGTTTACTTTTCCATCTCATACCAAAATACAGAAACCAGCCTCACATCTAAACACGAGTAGCTTAGCCTCGTGTTTAGAGCGGAACGAGTTCCGCTCACCTCTGAGTAGCAGCCTTCTGCCCCTGCTTAGGAATTCATCCTTTGGTGGATTGCTGCACTGAGTCACATGCACCCAAAACTCAGCCTTTTAAACTGACAATTTGCCCAGAGGCTAAAATTACCATTTTCTCTTAGTAAACTTGCAAAAATCTTTCCTCATAAATATGTGACATGAGGAAAAGGTAACAGTAATTTTGTGTGAGAATTTTTTAAATTTGTTTACTAGCTACAAAACTAAATTGCTGCCCATGTAGTGAATTACTTTTGTGTTTATTTTCATCACTTTTTCATGAATATGGACAGAGCCCCCCATTTTTCTTCAAGTCTGCAATATTCATTCTTGTTCTTTTCTGTAGTATGTTATAATCACATAAAATTACTTTGCTTGGACACAGACCCAGTCGGTTTTTGACTTTTGCTACCATACCTTGTTCAGATGAGGTTGTAAAACATCCTTTTTTGTTCTAGAGGTTTTTTCTTTAATTCCAAGATGTCTGAGAAGAATAATGCCATTCAAGGCTAAGGTGATACTTGGAGCCCATGGCTTGAACTTTGTTTTGGTCTTATGTGGAAAAATTGAGTTTTGTTAATCTGAATAAAGGGGAAAATTAGACATGATATATTTGTGCAGCATAAACTGTAATATTAGGTTGGATATGTATAGTTTTTTAAAATTAGGTACAAAACTAGCTTCGCTTTTCTTTTTTAAAAAAAACAATCTGGTTGATACACACCTAGGCCTTCTCATTTATTTAGGTGAGAGCTGTGACTGGAAAGAAGTTAATTATTATACAAGTAGATGTGATAGGGAAGTGAGTGAAGTATTAATTTCACTTGAAACAGGGGTGTATTTTCTACTTTGAATTCGCCTTGTCAAGAATTATGTGTGATAAGAATTCATCTTTATTGCCTTTGAGCCACATGTTTTTTCTGAATTAGAGAAAGTAAATTCTGTTTGTGAGCTGAACTTCCTTATCTGCCGTTTCATGGAAGCAGCATAGCATTCTTTGGGGGACCAGAGCTGATTGTCATCACAAGGTTACATGACAGCTCTGTTCTATGTGAGACACACCTATTATATAGGCATATATCTTTTTTTTCCTGAGAATTTATGACTCAGTGGAGCAGGAAGAATGATCATCTATGATTATGCTGAGGATGGATTCCTGCAGGTTATTTGCACAGAATGGGGTGATACCCTGGCATTTAAAGCAGAGAAGTACTAGAGAATGAGATGGCTGCTCCAGATGGCTCTTGGGTTTAGCATAATTGTAATTAAACAAGATTTTTTTATAGAGAGAACTTGATTCCACAACCAAGATAATAGAAATGGGAAAATCATGTCTGCTTATGCTTTTTTGTAAAAGCTTATTATAGTTTAAGTATAAATAAATTGTAAAAAATGATTACCTTAACACTATACAAGTCTGGCAATGAGCTCTGCATGAGGAAATGGAAGGAAGTATATGCAAATGATTCCAGGAAGGTAGGTGGAAGGAAGAATGGGTTTCCCTTTTCTGATCATGGGCTCCGAAAGTATTCATTGCCTCTACCAGCATTCAGTATAAACCAGAGATATGTACTCAAGTGTGTCTGAGCGTGTGTGTGAGTGCGTGTGTGTGTCTTGAGTGTTGTTCTAAACAGCTTGTAAATACTGTAGTTGTTTAAAATGAAAACTAAAAGCTGAGATTGTTTTTTCTTTGCAATTATATTCCATCAAAGATACAGTATTGACAGTGGATAAAACACTGAAGAAATAAATTTTTTTTTCATTTTGCCTTCTGTCCATGTTTGTCAAGTGAAGAAAAGATAGAATTGACCAAAGTAAGCTCTGCCTAGCATGTTTTTAAAACATGTACTTGGTTCTGAAAGTAATCATTTTAAACAGATGCTTCAGCTTATTAACATGGGACTCGGCTTATAATAGAAATGTATATATTTCATAATAAAAGGATATCTTTTCACACGTGGCAGAAAGGTAGTTTGCATCTTATGAACTTGTTAATGACACAATATTAGATGGAACAAGTAGGATGAGGGGTGAAGATGTGTATGTGTTCAATCCTTTCCACTACGTTATAGGACAAAAATAGAGTGCATGGATTATGGTCATCAAAATCAGGTAAATGCTAACTTGGGGGAAGTACTAACGCACTTTCATGTATAATACTTACAGAAAGTGTGAACGGACTTACTTTAAAGTTCATATGAGTAACAGATTTATCTCAGTGGAGCAGGAAGAATGATCATCTATGATTATGCTGAGGATGGATTCCTGCAGGTTATTTGCACAGAATGGGGTGATACCCTGGCATTTAAAGCAGAGAAGTACTAGAGAATGAGATGGCTGCTCCAGATGGCTCTTGGGTTTAGCATAATTGTAATTAAACAAGATTTTTTTATAGAGAGAACTTGATTCCACAACCAAGATAATAGAAATGGGAAAATCATGTCTGCTTATGCTTTTTTGTAAAAGCTTATTATAGTTTAAGTATAAATAAATTGTAAAAAATGATTACCTTAACACTATACAAGTCTGGCAATGAGCTCTGCATGAGGAAATGGAAGGAAGTATATGCAAATGATTCCAGGAAGGTAGGTGGAAGGAAGAATGGGTTTCCCTTTTCTGATCATGGGCTCCGAAAGTATTCATTGCCTCTACCAGCATTCAGTATAAACCAGAGATATGTACTCAAGTGTGTCTGAGCGTGTGTGTGAGTGCGTGTGTGTGTCTTGAGTGTTGTTCTAAACAGCTTGTAAATACTGTAGTTGTTTAAAATGAAAACTAAAAGCTGAGATTGTTTTTTCTTTGCAATTATATTCCATCAAAGATACAGTATTGACAGTGGATAAAACACTGAAGAAATAAATTTTTTTTTCATTTTGCCTTCTGTCCATGTTTGTCAAGTGAAGAAAAGATAGAATTGACCAAAGTAAGCTCTGCCTAGCATGTTTTTAAAACATGTACTTGGTTCTGAAAGTAATCATTTTAAACAGATGCTTCAGCTTATTAACATGGGACTCGGCTTATAATAGAAATGTATATATTTCATAATAAAAGGATATCTTTTCACACGTGGCAGAAAGGTAGTTTGCATCTTATGAACTTGTTAATGACACAATATTAGATGGAACAAGTAGGATGAGGGGTGAAGATGTGTATGTGTTCAATCCTTTCCACTACGTTATAGGACAAAAATAGAGTGCATGGATTATGGTCATCAAAATCAGGTAAATGCTAACTTGGGGGAAGTACTAACGCACTTTCATGTATAATACTTACAGAAAGTGTGAACGGACTTACAGTGGTAAGAGAGATACTCTTCACTGAGTCGCTTATTCAGCCTTTAGTGAGTCACTTTAATTGTAAGTAACAGCCCGGCCTGGCAGGATGCAAGTGATGTCCGTCAGCATCAGAGTCCCAGCAGCTCTCTCTCTCCCTGCCCGGGACCACAGTGGCACACCTGGAGATGGAATGGCAGCTAGTTTCAGGAGAGTGTTCTTTCTAATGACAGGAAGCATGCTGGTTAAATGAAACGTGTCTTCAAAGAAAGGGATTTTCTGTGTACATGATCTACATTAATCTTAGGCCCAGAGATTCCATTTGGATCCCTTAAAACCTCTCCACTGGTTTTAAAGTGCAGCTTGCTTAGGGTTTTTTTATTCTCCTAAAGGATTCAAAAATGTTTTGCTAACTTACAGCCAGTGAATCTCATCACCATGGAGGTGGATTTTCCTCCAAAGAAGGTAAAAAAAACAGCTTGTAACATAGGGACATGACCAGATGATGGCTGTGGGGGTATTTATTCAGCACTTAACTATGCATAACATTTGTTTTATAACCATTCTCTTCCATTCATGTGTTTATTAAAACTAAATGTAATTTCATACTTAGGTAATATTTGGTATAAGAGGATCCGTGGGTTGCTCTGTAATACTCTCAGGACATCTATTAACAGCCAGTGGTAAGAGACGAATCTGTCTTGCCTGAAAGCCTTTTAAGAAACCAGTTTCAGTGCCCAGTAACCTGTGCGGAAAGGAAGGGTCATCTTTTAGTCCAGGGTTCCTGTTTGCTGTCAAGGACGCTGTATGAATACATGCTAACTGGGCCCCTGTAAGGATGCTCCAGGTTAGTCCCATCGTGCAGTGCAAGCATCCTGACTTGCTTTAATGAGATAGTCACCATCCCAGGACAGCACAAAATGTAATCAGATGCTAGGCAATGCCTCTGTCCTTCTCATCCTGTTCATGACTTGCTGTCACATATCCCCCACCCCTTCTCTGTTGTGTACCAGGTAGTAATGCAGTATGTTCTAGTGAAAGTCAACCGTGGAGCCCAAACGGCTATTGGGAGATATACCTTTCTTTAGACAAAATGCAAATTTGTTTAGTTTGTAAATGTGGGGGTGTCTCCTGTACAATTACATTATGAAACTAAATAATTCTAAAATATTTACTTAGAAGGCTTATAGTTGCAAGAAAGAAAATACTCAAATTTCCTGCAACAAGAAATTGGCTCACTCTAAAATGAAAGGTAAGCTGAGCTTTCAGGATTGGTTAATTCATGTTACTCAAGCTCTACCTGTCTGTCATATTCTCATCTCTGCCCTCCTATGGCACACCTGGAGATGGAATGGCAGCTAGTTTCAGGAGAGTGTTCTTTCTAATGACAGGAAGCATGCTGGTTAAATGAAACGTGTCTTCAAAGAAAGGGATTTTCTGTGTACATGATCTACATTAATCTTAGGCCCAGAGATTCCATTTGGATCCCTTAAAACCTCTCCACTGGTTTTAAAGTGCAGCTTGCTTAGGGTTTTTTTATTCTCCTAAAGGATTCAAAAATGTTTTGCTAACTTACAGCCAGTGAATCTCATCACCATGGAGGTGGATTTTCCTCCAAAGAAGGTAAAAAAAACAGCTTGTAACATAGGGACATGACCAGATGATGGCTGTGGGGTATTTATTCAGCACTTAACTATGCATAACATTTGTTTTATAACCATTCTCTTCCATTCATGTGTTTATTAAAACTAAATGTAATTTCATACTTAGGTAATATTTGGTATAAGAGGATCCGTGGGTTGCTCTGTAATACTCTCAGGACATCTATTAACAGCCAGTGGTAAGAGACGAATCTGTCTTGCCTGAAAGCCTTTTAAGAAACCAGTTTCAGTGCCCAGTAACCTGTGCGGAAAGGAAGGGTCATCTTTTAGTCCAGGGTTCCTGTTTGCTGTCAAGGACGCTGTATGAATACATGCTAACTGGGCCCCTGTAAGGATGCTCCAGGTTAGTCCCATCGTGCAGTGCAAGCATCCTGACTTGCTTTAATGAGATAGTCACCATCCCAGGACAGCACAAAATGTAATCAGATGCTAGGCAATGCCTCTGTCCTTTTCATCCTGTTCATGACTTGCTGTCACATATCCCCCACCCCTTCTCTGTTGTGTACCAGGTAGTAATGCAGTATGTTCTAGTGAAAGTCAACCGTGGAGCCCAAACGGCTATTGGGAGATATACCTTTCTTTAGACAAAATGCAAATTTGTTTAGTTTGTAAATGTGGGGGTGTCTCCTGTACAATTACATTATGAAACTAAATAATTCTAAAATATTTACTTAGAAGGCTTATAGTTGCAAGAAAGAAAATACTCAAATTTCCTGCAACAAGAAATTGGCTCACTCTAAAATGAAAGGTAAGCTGAGCTTTCAGGATTGGTTAATTCATGTTACTCAAGCTCTACCTGTCTGTCATATTCTCATCTCTGCCCTCCTATGTAGGCTGGCTTTTCAGACTGGAACTGAGTGTCTGTTCTAGACCTCATTCCATACATATTACCATTCAGAGAAGAAAAAAAAATTTTTTTCCGATTACCTCCCTTAAGTGGGAAAATAACCCAAGCCTGAGCATATTTCTCCTTGCATCTCATTAATGTAAGATTTGACCAATGCAAGGTCCTTAACCTGTTCCTAAGCCCAGTCACTGAAGAGAACAGTTACCATGATTGGCTCAGACAAATCAGAGCTCAGCCCAGAACCCAGACTCCACTCTGCAAACAGCACAGCTGCTGTACAGTGTGTGCAGAGGAGCTGGCCAGAGCATCCGCAACACGTCTGTGCATGACTTGTCAGAACCTGAGTACTGTTTTCAAGAAACAGAGACTCAGACCACCTGTGAAATAGCATACTCCTTTTAGGATGCCTCTGTAACAGACTGGAATAGAAAATCAGAAACTCAGATGGACTAAGTCCGAATGTTTGCTCTCTTTCTCAGGGGCTGCCTTACATATCATGCTTCTGCTTTTCTCCATGTAAATTATTTCCTTCCTTTTTTTCTTGTTGAGGAAAAAATAATAAACACCTAAATAAAGGGTAATCGTTAGGGGAAGGTTTCTTGCCCAGGAAAAGCATCTGCCTTCTGTTCATGATCACCATCCCAGGACAGCACAAAATGCTGTAGGCAATGCCTCTGTCCTTTCATCCTGTTCATGACTTGCTGTCACATATCCCCACCCCTTCTCTGTTGTGTACCAGGTAGTAATGCAGTATGTTCTAGTGAAAGTCAACCGTGGAGCCCAAACGGCTATTGGGAGATATACCTTTCTTTAGACAAAATGCAAATTTGTTTAGTTTGTAAATGTGGGGGTGTCTCCTGTACAATTACATTATGAAACTAAATAATTCTAAAATATTTACTTAGAAGGCTTATAGTTGCAAGAAAGAAAATACTCAAATTTCCTGCAACAAGAAATTGGCTCACTCTAAAATGAAAGGTAAGCTGAGCTTTCAGGATTGGTTAATTCATGTTACTCAAGCTCTACCTGTCTGTCATATTCTCATCTCTGCCCTCCTATGTAGGCTGGCTTTTCAGACTGGAACTGAGTGTCTGTTCTAGACCTCATTCCATACATATTACCATTCAGAGAAGAAAAAATTTTTTCCGATTACCTCCCTTAAGTGGGAAAATAACCCAAGCCTGAGCATATCTCCCCTCGCATCTCATTAATGTAAGATTTGACCAATGCAAGGTCCTCAACCTTTTCCTAAGCCCAGTCACTGAAGAGAACAGTTACCATGATTGGCTCAGACAAATCAGAGCTCAGCCCAGAACCCAGACTCCACTCTGCAAACAGCACAGCTGCTGTACAGTGTGTGCAGAGGAGCTGGCCAGAGCATCCGCAACACGTCTGTGCATGACTTGTCAGAACCTGAGTACTGTTTTCAAGAAACAGAGACTCAGACCACCTGTGAAATAGCATACTCCTTTTAGGATGCCTCTGTAACAGACTGGAATAGAAAATCAGAAACTCAGATGGACTAAGTCCGAATGTTTGCTCTCTTTCTCAGGGGCTGCCTTACATATCATGCTTCTGCTTTTCTCCATGTAAATTATTTCCTTCCTTTTTTTCTTGTTGAGGAAAAAATAATAAACACCTAAATAAAGGGTAATCGTTAGGGGAAGGTGCTTCCCTGGTGGCTCAGGCAGTAAAGAATCTGCCTTCAATGTAGGAGATCCAAGTTCAATCCCTGGGTTGGGAAGATTCCCCTGGAAAAGGGAATGGCAACCCACATCAGTATTCTTGCCCAGGAAAAGCCATGGACAGAGAAGCCTGGCAGGTCATGGTCTGTGGGATCGTAAAGGGTCAGACATGACTGAGCAACTAACACTTTGACTTTAGGAGGAAGCTTTTAATGATGGATTCAGTTTCTAAAGGACTATTCAGATTTCCTATTCTTTTTTTAGTTTTGGTACGTTGGTCTCTAGGACTGCAGACCTGAGACTTTGTGGTTTTGCAGTGTTGTTCAGTTGGCTAAGTCACGTCCAACTCTTTGTGACTTTGTGGACTGCAGCATGCCAGGCCTCCCTGTCCTTCACTATGTCTTGAAGTTTGCTCATGTTCTTACCTGTGATGCTATCTAAAAATCTCATTCTCTGCCGCCCTCTTCGCCTTTGGCCTTCAGTTTTTCCCAGCATCAGGGTCTTTTTCCAGTGAGTCAGTTCTTTGTCTCAGGTAGCCAAAATATTGGAGCTTAATCATCAGTCCTTCCAGTGAATATTCAGGGTTAATTTCCTTTAAAATTGACTGGTTTGATCTTGCAATTCAACGGACTCTCAAGGATCTTCTCCATCATCCCAGTTTGAAAGCATCAGTTCTTCAGAGCCCAACCTTCTTTCTAACTCTCACATCCATACATGACTACTGGAAAAATCATAGCTTTGACTCTATGGACCTTCATTTGCAAAGTGATGTCTTTGCTTTTTAATACCCTGTCTAGGTTTGTCATTGCTTTCCTTCCAAGGAGCAAGCATCTAAATTGCATGGCTACAGTCACTGTCCACAGTGATTTTGGAGACCAAGAAAATAGTCTGTCACTGTTTTCCATTTTTTCTCCCTCTATTTGCCTTGAAGTGATGGGACCAGATGCCATGGTCTTAGGGGTCTTTTTAATGTTTTAAGCTGACGTTTTCACTCTCCTCTCACCCTCATCAAGAAGCTTTTTAGTTCCTCTTCCTTTTCTACCATCATCTGCATATCTGAGGTTATTGATATTTCTCTTGGCAGTCTTGATTCCAGCTTGTAACTCATCCAGCCTGGCATTTCTCATGATGTGCTCTGCATGTAAGTTAAATAAACAGGGTGACAATAAACAGCCTTGTCATAACTCCTTTCTCAGTCCCAAACTAGTCAGTGTTCGGTACAGGGTTCTGACTATTCCTTCTTGACCCACATACAGGTTTCTCAGGAGACAGATAAGATGGTCTGATATTCCTATCTTTTTAAGAGTTTCCCACAGTTCGTTATGATACACACAGTCAAAGGCTTTAGTCAATGAAATAGAAGTAGATGTTTTCTCTGAAATTCCCTTGCTTTCTCTATGATCCAACAAATGTTGACATTTGATTGCCATCTGATTCCTCTGCCTTTTCTAAACCCAGCTTGAACATCTGGAAGTTCTTGGTTCACGTAATACTGAAGCCTACCTTGGAGAATTTTGAGCATAAGCTTACTAGCATGAAAGACGAGTGCAATTGTTCAGTGGTTTGAACATTCTTTAGTACTGCCCTTCTTGGGAATTGGGTTGAAAGTTGACTTTTTCCAGTCCTGTGGCCACTCACGTACTATATTTTAAAGTCTTTTGTTGACTGTGAGGTCTACTCCATTTCTTCTAAGGGATTCTTGTCCACAGTAGTAGATATAAGGGTCGTCTGAATTAAATTCACCCATCCCCATCCATTTTAGTTCACTGATCCCTAAGATGTCGATGTTCACTCTTGCCATCTCCTGCTTGACCATGTCCAATATACCTTGATTCATGAACCTGACGTTCCAGATGGCTGTGCAGTATTGTCCTGTGCGACACTGGGCTCTGCTTTCACCGCCAGTCACACCCACAACACAGTGTTGTTTCTACTTTGGCCCAGCCGCTTCATTCTGTCTGGAGCTATTAGTAGTTGTCCTCTGCTCTTCCGCAGTAGCGTATTGGACACTTTCTGACCTGAGGGGTTCATAGTCCAGTGTTACATCTTTCTGCCCTTTCATACTGTTCATGGGTTTTTCAAGGCAAGAATACTGGAATGGTTTGCCATTTCCTCCGATGAATCTTGGCTCAGACGGAGAGATACTGCCTGCAATGTGGAGACCTGGGCTCTATCCCTGGGTTGGAAAGATCTCCTGGTGAAGGGAATGGCTACCCATTCCAGTGTTCTTGCTGGAGAATTCCATGAACAGAGGATCCTGGCAGCTACAGTCCACAAGGGTGCAAAGAGTCAGACCCGACTTTGAGACTTTCACTTTCCTCTGGTGGATCGTGTTTTGTCAGAACTCTCCGTATGACATATCTGTCTTGGGTGGCTCTGCACAGCATGCGTCATAGCTTCATTGAGTTATGCAAACCCCTTTGCCACAACAAGGCTGTGATCCATGAAGGGGACAGATAATTGTTAATATTCTTTTTTGTTTTGTTTTAATATTCTTGTTTTGAAGCTTCACTCAAATTTGTTAAGAGATAGTTTCTCTTAAAAGTTAATCTATCTTCTGAACTAAGTGAGATGAATGTTTAGAGAAGTAAACTGGTTTATTAACTGAAAACCATCCTGTCCAGAGGCTTGACTCATTTTCTAAAACCTTGGAAATGTTCTCCTTTTGGGTTGAAAGTTGACTTTTTCCAGTCCTGTGGCCACTCACGTACTATATTTTAAAGTCTTTTGTTGACTGTGAGGTCTACTCCATTTCTTCTAAGGGATTCTTGTCCACAGTAGTAGATATAAGGGTCGTCTGAATTAAATTCACCCATCCCCATCCATTTTAGTTCACTGATCCCTAAGATGTCGATGTTCACTCTTGCCATCTCCTGCTTGACCATGTCCAATATACCTTGATTCATGAACCTGACGTTCCAGATGGCTGTGCAGTATTGTCCTGTGCGACACTGGGCTCTGCTTTCACCGCCAGTCACACCCACAACACAGTGTTGTTTCTACTTTGGCCCAGCCGCTTCATTCTGTCTGGAGCTATTAGTAGTTGTCCTCTGCTCTTCCGCAGTAGCGTATTGGACACTTTCTGACCTGAGGGGTTCATAGTCCAGTGTTACATCTTTCTGCCCTTTCATACTGTTCATGGGTTTTTCAAGGCAAGAATACTGGAATGGTTTGCCATTTCCTCCGATGAATCTTGGCTCAGACGGAGAGATACTGCCTGCAATGTGGAGACCTGGGCTCTATCCCTGGGTTGGAAAGATCTCCTGGTGAAGGGAATGGCTACCCATTCCAGTGTTCTTGCTGGAGAATTCCATGAACAGAGGATCCTGGCAGCTACAGTCCACAAGGGTGCAAAGAGTCAGACCCGACTTTGAGACTTTCACTTTCCTCTGGTGGATCGTGTTTTGTCAGAACTCTCCGTATGACATATCTGTCTTGGGTGGCTCTGCACAGCATGCGTCATAGCTTCATTGAGTTATGCAAACCCCTTTGCCACAACAAGGCTGTGATCCATGAAGGGGACAGATAATTGTTAATATTCTTTTTTGTTTTGTTTTAATATTCTTGTTTTGAAGCTTCACTCAAATTTGTTAAGAGATAGTTTCTCTTAAAAGTTAATCTATCTTCTGAACTAAGTGAGATGAATGTTTAGAGAAGTAAACTGGTTTATTAACTGAAAACCATCCTGTCCAGAGGCTTATGACTCATTTTCTAAAACCTTGGAAATGTTCTCCTTTTTGTAAATATGAGCCCAGAGGACAGGAGACAAAAAAGATTTTCACTTGGATAATATCTTTTAATTCTGGAAACCAAATAACTATCCAATTCCACGAGTTCTAACATGTTCTAGTTAGCATCTCTGTTTCTCAACCTGTATTAGGTCACCCTCTGGGAATGCAGGTCAGAGAAAAAACCTACAGGTTACATAGACCATGGGTGAGAGGACCAAAAAACTGCTAAGTACTGAAGCGGGGAAAGCTCTGGTGTCTCCAGGAGTTAGACGGTGAGGTGTCACCGCCAAGGCAAGTGTGGCTTCTCTGCCCACACCCAACATAGCGAGCATAGATAGAACTGGGTACTGGACCTCAAAAATGTAAGCCTCAGCCCTTGCGATTCTGCAGAACATGAAGAATAAGGTCAAACTGAAGATGTGTTGTTTCCATAATAAAGTTTTCCTTAGCATCACTAAAGGTGCACAAAACGTGTTTTAGGTAAATGTGTAAGATGGCTTGGGAGCAAGAATTAATGCAGAGGAAGAGGTTCCGGTGAGAGGCAGATTGGCTCTTCAAATACACTTGGTTTTGTTAGGAGTTGTTACCTAAACTTGATTTTGTCAGAACCTGACTTTTTTAGAAACTTTTTTTGTTTTTTCCAGAACCTGAATTAAATTCAGAAGCAGCTAATGGTAATGGCAGCAGTATAAGGTCGATATGCTGATGAAAATGCTGACGTATGGATTTACAGTTCTAGAGACTGGGGCATTCCCAGCCTCGCATCAGAAGGTAACTGGTAGGCCCCTTGGGTCTTCAGAAGTTAGTTTATGGATGTAGAATTAGAGCACAAGGAAGTACAGAATTCCAAATATCATTTTTTTTCTGACTTGGGATAAGCATGGTTTACAATTTTTGTACTTTTGAGGTGATGGAATAGTTATGTCCATCAGTTTTAGCTTCCTCACTCTGCAGTAAACATTGTCAAATTTCCGTCTTTGGCTTCCTTTTTCTAGGCTCTAAGCAAACCACATTTCTTCTGTTGTCACATTCTTGCTTCGGGTGTGTAAATGTGACTGTGTCAGGTCCCAGCTTTCTCACACTCAGCTACCACTTCTGCTGAGACACTGAGGGGTGACTCAGCACCTTGCCCTTCCTGCTCCGATTGCAGAGAACTGGTCTTACCCACTGGTGCGAAGTTCACTTGGTCGAATGTGGGCAAGTCCCTTTTTCTTACAGTTCAGAGGACATAAGTTTACTACACTTCCTACTTCATCACGTTTCCAACTACGAAAAATTGAATTATTTTCTCCAAATAACACCATTAGTTTGGGGAAGGGAGAATGTCTCCCTCGTGACTTTTCAACGAAGAGCAAAACATGTTTTAATAGATGAAAAGCAAAATCTAATTTTTAGAAATATTGAAATTCAGGCTCTGTTTAGCTTGATAGGGACTGTTGTCAGTTGATCTTGGGTATTCAGTACTGGACGTCTGCCAATAATAGTTTTCCTAAGCCTCAGCCCTTGCGATTCTGCAGAACATGAAGAATAAGGTCAAACTGAAGATGTGTTGTTTCCATAATAAAGTTTTCCTTAGCATCACTAAAGGTGCACAAAACGTGTTTTAGGTAAATGTGTAAGATGGCTTGGGAGCAAGAATTAATGCAGAGGAAGAGGTTCCGGTGAGAGGCAGATTGGCTCTTCAAATACACTTGGTTTTGTTAGGAGTTGTTACCTAAACTTGATTTTGTCAGAACCTGACTTTTTTAGAAACTTTTTTTGTTTTTTCCAGAACCTGAATTAAATTCAGAAGCAGCTAATGGTAATGGCAGCAGTATAAGGTCGATATGCTGATGAAAATGCTGACGTATGGATTTACAGTTCTAGAGACTGGGGCATTCCCAGCCTCGCATCAGAAGGTAACTGGTAGGCCCCTTGGGTCTTCAGAAGTTAGTTTATGGATGTAGAATTAGAGCACAAGGAAGTACAGAATTCCAAATATCATTTTTTTTCTGACTTGGGATAAGCATGGTTTACAATTTTTGTACTTTTGAGGTGATGGAATAGTTATGTCCATCAGTTTTAGCTTCCTCACTCTGCAGTAAACATTGTCAAATTTCCGTCTTTGGCTTCCTTTTTCTAGGCTCTAAGCAAACCACATTTCTTCTGTTGTCACATTCTTGCTTCGGGTGTGTAAATGTGACTGTGTCAGGTCCCAGCTTTCTCACACTCAGCTACCACTTCTGCTGAGACACTGAGGGGTGACTCAGCACCTTGCCCTTCCTGCTCCGATTGCAGAGAACTGGTCTTACCCACTGGTGCGAAGTTCACTTGGTCGAATGTGGGCAAGTCCCTTTTTCTTACAGTTCAGAGGACATAAGTTTACTACACTTCCTACTTCATCACGTTTCCAACTACGAAAAATTGAATTATTTTCTCCAAATAACACCATTAGTTTGGGGAAGGGAGAATGTCTCCCTCGTGACTTTTCAACGAAGAGCAAAACATGTTTTAATAGATGAAAAGCAAAATCTAATTTTTAGAAATATTGAAATTCAGGCTCTGTTTAGCTTGATAGGGACTGTTGTCAGTTGATCTTGGGTATTCAGTATTCAGGGATGGTGGGAGGTAATAAATGGAACTGAGAGACTGATTATTAAGATACTGATGTGTCTGTGGCCAAGAGCTGGTGTATGGTAATTCTTGCCAAATTAAGAATTCTGGAAAGTAAATTATATTTCCATTGCAAACCTCAGCAAAAAGGACTCTATATAAAACTGTAATGACTTATTTATTGAAGGAAGCATGTGACTCCACTGTGTGCCACATAACTTCACAACACACCTGCCAGGTGTTTTTACTGTCTTGCACATGTGGAAATTGAGAGTTAAAAAACAGTTTTCAGGAAAAGAGAAAATCATGGTCGTCAGATATAAAAGTGGACATGTGTCCAAGACTTTATCTGACGTGTCAATCTGGAGAACTAACTACCTGTTGTAACACATCCAGATTTAACATGTTTTAAAAGGAGCACAAATGCATGTGGAGGAAAGGAATGTTGCATTGTAAAATGGAGACCAGTTTGTTGTTTGGAGGAGTCCATTGAACCTCCACTAATGTGGACAGAATTTGTCTTATTGAGTGAGACCTACATTTTACAAAGTTACAACATAACTCCCACAGAATCAAAACCTGGTAAGACAGAGAATGTACCATAGAGGATGCATGGTTTCCTGTTGACATTCATAGTGTCACGTTTTGCTTGCTTCATTTTCTGTAATTGGCCTGAGATAATACAAACATGATTGACTGGGGAAAATTCCAAAAGGGGCACACCTGTACACTGAGGGTGACTCAGCACCTTGCCCTTCCTGCTCCGATTGCAGAGAACTGGTCTTACCCACTGGTGCGAAGTTCACTTGGTCGAATGTGGGCAAGTCCCTTTTTCTTACAGTTCAGAGGACATAAGTTTACTACACTTCCTACTTCATCACGTTTCCAACTACGAAAAATTGAATTATTTTCTCCAAATAACACCATTAGTTTGGGGAAGGGAGAATGTCTCCCTCGTGACTTTTCAACGAAGAGCAAAACATGTTTTAATAGATGAAAAGCAAAATCTAATTTTTAGAAATATTGAAATTCAGGCTCTGTTTAGCTTGATAGGGACTGTTGTCAGTTGATCTTGGGTATTCAGTATTCAGGGATGGTGGGAGGTAATAAATGGAACTGAGAGACTGATTATTAAGATACTGATGTGTCTGTGGCCAAGAGCTGGTGTATGGTAATTCTTGCCAAATTAAGAATTCTGGAAAGTAAATTATATTTCCATTGCAAACCTCAGCAAAAAGGACTCTATATAAAACTGTAATGACTTATTTATTGAAGGAAGCATGTGACTCCACTGTGTGCCACATAACTTCACAACACACCTGCCAGGTGTTTTTACTGTCTTGCACATGTGGAAATTGAGAGTTAAAAAACAGTTTTCAGGAAAAGAGAAAATCATGGTCGTCAGATATAAAAGTGGACATGTGTCCAAGACTTTATCTGACGTGTCAATCTGGAGAACTAACTACCTGTTGTAACACATCCAGATTTAACATGTTTTAAAAGGAGCACAAATGCATGTGGAGGAAAGGAATGTTGCATTGTAAAATGGAGACCAGTTTGTTGTTTGGAGGAGTCCATTGAACCTCCACTAATGTGGACAGAATTTGTCTTATTGAGTGAGACCTACATTTTACAAAGTTACAACATAACTCCCACAGAATCAAAACCTGGTAAGACAGAGAATGTACCATAGAGGATGCATGGTTTCCTGTTGACATTCATAGTGTCACGTTTTGCTTGCTTCATTTTCTGTAATTGGCCTGAGATAATACACATAATAAGTGGCATGATGGAGGTAAGACTGGGGAAAATTCCTGGGGCAGGGAGTTGGGGGGGAATGTCGTTCAGGACATTCAGATGGTAGGGAAAGCCCTGAGGAAATCCTCCGGTGGTTCAGCCGTGAGGCCGTGTGGACTGTGACGGTGGCTTTTGTGGAAGCCAACGTTGAGCCTGGTGTCTCTGCACAGGGAGTTTACTGGAGATAGCTCTTCAGGGACAGTTTAGGTGAGGGGCAGCAGAAGCTGGCCTGATGAACTGTGGATGTAATTACAACGAAGGCTTTAGTTAAAATCCATGGGAAGATCTGGAGCTGGGGTGGCCCTCCTGCGATGTTCTCGGGGCACACACCTTAGGACGGCAAGACTCCTGACAGCGGGGTGGGGGTGGGGGTGTTGTCTCCATCCTAAAGTGGGATCCAGGCAGGGCACCGCAGCCCCCACCGCGGCGCTTGTCCTGCCCGCATCCACATGTCTCCTCCTCTGCGACTCTCTAGGGATTCTCCTGACGAGTATCTGTGCTAGTCTGGGTGTTTACCTGCTTTTCCTGCCAAGCTTACCTGCTGGGATAACCCAGACTCCCTCACTGTTGAGAGCACTGAGCCTCTGATCACACCCTTCTCAAGCAGTGACTGCTGTACCTGACTGATCATTTTCCATTTAAATTGGGCCAGGGATGACCAAGAGACACCCCAGAGCATCAGCTGGGTGCCAGGTGTGTCTTTTCTCCTTCCGTTGAATGACAGCAACCCTGCCTCTCCTGATTTCCTCTTCACCAAGGAAAGAACATGATGGTGACATCTCGCTTACTGACCTCTTAGCACAAAGGGCCCACAGTGAGTGGGTGATAGCCATAACTTGAAACTGAATAGGCTTCTTGCTGTATCCCCTGATGGAAAGTTTCCGACTTTGGAAACCAGGTTCTTTAGACCCACTGAGCCTAAAGCTGTGGGAGTAGGATGCGCAAATTCCCCAGGTAGGTCATCAGTAAAGATGGTTAGTCTTTACCGGTTAGAGCCCCATTTCTATTTGTTGGTTCTCAGTTTGGTGTATTCCACCAACTGGGGTCACTAGAATGGCCATGGATTTAATATATATCCTGCATTCTAAAGGATGGTGTCGCATCCTCACAGGACCTCACTGTACCTTTAAAGGTCACTCAGTTGTTCTATCAGGCCAGCAACTTCTCCAGGACATGATTGGACCAGTGGACTCTGTGGCCATGTGCCCACTGCTTCACCCTCTTTGCTGTAGTCTTATGGTCCTGCCACACGGATCTGCCACTCTGTAAACACTCATGTGATCATCGTTCTGAAGCCCTGCAAGCCGGAGAGACGAGATCAATGCTCAAAACATGGTCAGTGCCAGTCGAGGTAAGTATTAATAACTGCCTGTCTAGAGTAAAGAGGTCCAGCATAGACAGCTTGCCATTGGGTGGATGGTGGTTCTCTAAGGGCTGGGTATTGAGTCAATACACAGTGTACAGCGGTGATCTCCATAGCACTCAGGTTAAACTTGGCCATGTCAGTAGCTAGATCATCCTTGGTGAGTGGAATCCTATTTATAGCTGCCATTGCTGCCTCCATGGCTACTCCTTGCATGCACAACACATTTTGCCAGCTCAGGAACGACTAAGGAAGAAGATGGCAGATATCAACTAGCCAAATCATTCGGACCACTTGGTGGTCTAGCGCCTCTTCCACAGTGGATGTTCTCTGGTGACTATTAACACCATCTAAAGATCTTTATGCTCCATGCCCATTCTCTTGTGCCCATACGCATGTCCCTAGTGACTTTATCTTCCTAGTAGGTTTCTGGCCAAACAGACCACTTGCTACTCCCTTCAATTCACAATTTTTTTCTGGTCTTGGGCTTGTTCTATTTCCATACAAAATGGATGACTGGATGGCCTGATTTCTGCCTGGCAGTGATTTTTCTTCACCCCTGTCTTAAAGGGCCACCTGAGTGGGGTTATGTTGCAGCAACAGTCTGTTTCTGGCTTACCGAATGAACTCTGTGAACCAAGCTTGGCTTTTTACTCTTTTGTAACCCTGTTATAAGGGACACATTTCCACGCCATGGGTCATAGTATGAGCTGAGGGAAAGGCACTCATGCAGCAGTAGTGAGCAGCATGGTGGAGAGTCTGGGCCACCAGCGCATGCAGCCTCCCTGGGCCCTCTCTGCCTGCTCAGGTCCGAGGTCCTGTGTTCTGCTTCCGCCTTTTCATGGGTTGCTGCCAGGCCTACTCAGACTTAATGGTTTAATGTCTGAGAAGTCACACAGCCAGTCTCTACCAAGGCCAGCAGCAAACCAGGGGCTAGTGCAAACACCATGGCTTTCCTCCAGAATCCTATGGGCCTACACGGTGACTCTCCAATCAGGACTACCATAAACCCTAGAGTATTTTGTCCCATCACAGGTGCTTTGAGTATCATAAGCTCTACCAAGCTGTATGGACCAAGTAGAGGACTGCTTACACCACATCCTGGACTGGCTGCAGAATCACTGTGCTTTGGGCCTCCAGCAAAGCTTTCCATGTGACTTCGCAAATGGGTCAGAGCAGAATTCCCACAAATGGACTTTGGATACTTTCGAATCCACATTGATCTGTGGGCAGGGAGTCCTTTTTTGTGATTGGAGAAATGAGTCCTTTCTGTTGATCCAGCAGGCTTCTGAACTATTATAGACTTTATTTCCTACCATACTTTCCCCTTGCTCACCTAGTCTGTCTGACTGGCATGATGTCCCAGATGTGGACCAATATGGTTTTCTACAGCATGTCTAGCTGTGTAGCTTTCTTCAGACTATCTGTTGATGGAGGACAGAAAGCTGTAAGGGTACAGTGTTACCCATCGCGTATGAATGCATATTGCTTTTGGTTTTCATTATCAATAGAGAGCAGTATGAATACCCTTGCTGGAGTCTCCATGTGCCGAGTATGTGCATTTGTCCTTTGTCTGTAGTGACCTGACCGGTGAATCAGTTGGGAATATGAGAGCCACTGCCCTCTCCTTTAGATCGCTTCTCGTCCCCATGGGTTACTTGTGTCTTGGGCGGGAGAATGGGGTTAGGTGGAGTTCCATGGGCTTCTAGTTGGCCTCCCCCACTGTGGTTGACTAGTTGGTTTGCCTGATTACCAAGTATGTTCACTTTGAGTGTACATTCAGGGACGAGGGAAAAAGTGCTAGGCAGGTCTGTGAACCCAGTGGGCCCCCTCTAAGTCAGACCTTCACTAGGACTTTAGTTGTATTTTATTTATATGGGCCCTTTTGTCTCCCTCACCTGCATTCTTTGTATGTTTTAAATTTTAAATTGGAGGACAATCGCTTTACTATGTTGTGCTGGTTTGTGCTGTACAGTAGCATGAATCAGCTATCATGCATATATCCCCTCTGACTTGAACCTCCCTGCCCCTTCCGCCCCTTGAGGTCATCACAGAGCACTTAGCCCTGTGAGCTCCCTGTGCCCGTACGGCAGCTTCCCGCTCGGCAGCTGTGTTCCAGTTGATAGTATATATATGCCAGCAGCAGTGCATATATGTCAGCGGTGGAGTATATATGTCAGTGCTGCTCTCTCAGCTCATCCCGCCCTCTCCTTCCCCTGCTGTGTCCATAAGTCCGTTCTCTACTTCTTCTTCTCTATTCTGTGCAGATAGGTTCATTAGTACCATTTTTCTGGATTCCACATACATGCATTAATATACAATATTTGTTTTTCTCTTGACTGCCTTCACTCTGTGTGACTGATTCTAGGCCTGACCTGCATTCTGTCAGGGATCACAAAGATGCTCTGGGTACCCAATATCAGTGTGAACTCAGATTCTTTGTCTGTGTCCAGCCAGTCCTTAACATCTCTGGACTTTTGCCTTGGCCCGTCCATCTCCTCGGGAAGCACGGGCAATCATCCTGTGTATGGGCCGTGCTGTGCTTCGTCGCTCAGTTGTGTCTGACTCTCTGTGAGGCAGGAATACTGGAGTGGGTCGCTGTGCCTCCCTCCAGGGGACCTTCCCAACCCAAGGACTGATCCCGCATTGAGTCCATATTGCAGGTGGATTCTTTACCAGCTGGGCCACCAGGGACGCCCCCATCCCGTGTATACTGTTGTGCTGTTGCACGGCCCTTCCTCCTGAGGGCCCTGCTTTTCCTTCAGCCACTGACTTCCAGGTCTGAAAGCTGACCCAGGTCCAAAACTGGACACCAGATTTTAAGTTCTTATTACATTCTTTTGATTGTATAGGTGGAGTGATAACCTAGCTGACTGCCCATCCGTCAGTCTTGCCTGGCCCGATGCCATGTTCTACTCACCATTTCCACCTTCCCTCTGGGTCAGGCTCCCCAGGGGCCACGCTGACCCTGCTCCTTGTCCCAGTCATTGCATCCGCCTTGCTCCTGATGCCTTGTGCCTCCTGGCCTCTCTTAATCTGAGACTCTACCCTCTCATAGCATCAGGACTCTTGCTCTGCAGCAGTGTCTCCTAGCCTCAGCCTGACCCACAGAGGGGACCCCCACTGAGCTTTCTGTCAGTGCTGGCAGGCTTCTCACCAACTCACACCGTATCATTTTGCTGAACAAAGTGTCCTCCTGGCTCTCCTTCCCTTGGAACATAGTTGGTGGGTTTTCTGACCTTAGGTAACAGACCCATTTTAGCACGCTCACGTCTCTGGGCCTTGAATTCCTTCTCTACCACTGGCAGTCCTGGAGTTTCTCTTACTTAATGTGGATTATTGCTTCTTCCAGGCTTTTGGGAAACCAACCTAGCAGCATATTTGCATAATCATTTAGGGGCTTTGCCAGGATATTAGTCTTCTGTCATAGGAGAGTGTACTCTCTTTGCCAACTTCATATTTGGTTTCTCTTGTTTCAGTTGCCCCCAGACTCAGTGCCATTTGTATTCTCCTAGCTTCGGCCAGCGCACTCTTGCAGGGCTCATATCTCCTTCAGCTAATAGTCCTTTCCTCCCTTAGTAGCCCCAGCACATCCCTGGGCAGGTGATACTGTGACTCGGCCAGTTACAGGCCAGGCAGGGGAGGGTTGTGATTTGACCAGTTATGGACCCAAGAGGGCAGGTAGGACAGATCATCTTTAAGCAGCAGAAGGGCGGCTCACTCCTGAAGGCCAGTGTTTGGGGATCTGGGGCTCCAGGGTGGTGAAGTACATTGAGTTTCACTGCAGTGAAGTTACACTGAAGCCTCAGCCTGCCTTATGGGGAACTCCTGACACGTCAAGGTCCTTCTCTCAAATCTCACCTGTTTCCTGGCCATGCCCTTGACCTTGGCATGGCACACCTGCTAAGTCTAGAATTCGGTCTTCTCTGGAACTCTGTTCCCTCCATGTTCCACCCTGGGCCAGGCCTCCGCTGCTCTGCCCTCTGGCTGAGGAGACAGGAATCTCTACTCGATACCAAGGAGGGCCACCTCACATGTCTCTTTGCCTTAAATAGACAAGTAATTATCCTCAACCTCTTCCTGTCTTTTGTACCTTGAGAGCCCCTCAGCCTAGGAGGGGTGAAGAGTGCGTGCTGGACAGAGGGAGATGAGCTGAGGTGCAGTCACAGCAAGGCCTCAGCCTGACCCACAGAGGGGACCCCCACTGAGCTTTCTGTCAGTGCTGGCAGGCTTCTCACCAACTCACACCGTATCATTTTGCTGAACAAAGTGTCCTCCTGGCTCTCCTTCCCTTGGAACATAGTTGGTGGGTTTTCTGACCTTAGGTAACAGACCCATTTTAGCACGCTCACGTCTCTGGGCCTTGAATTCCTTCTCTACCACTGGCAGTCCTGGAGTTTCTCTTACTTAATGTGGATTATTGCTTCTTCCAGGCTTTTGGGAAACCAACCTAGCAGCATATTTGCATAATCATTTAGGGGCTTTGCCAGGATATTAGTCTTCTGTCATAGGAGAGTGTACTCTCTTTGCCAACTTCATATTTGGTTTCTCTTGTTTCAGTTGCCCCCAGACTCAGTGCCATTTGGATTCTCCTAGCTCGCCAGCGCACTCTTGCAGGGCTCATATCTCCTTCAGCTAATAGTCCTTTCCTCCCTTAGTAGCCCCAGCACATCCCTGGGCAGGTGATACTGTGACTCGGCCAGTTACAGGCCAGGCAGGGGAGGGTTGTGATTTGACCAGTTATGGACCCAAGAGGGCAGGTAGGACAGATCATCTTTAAGCAGCAGAAGGGCGGCTCACTCCTGAAGGCCAGTGTTTGGGGATCTGGGGCTCCAGGGTGGTGAAGTACATTGAGTTTCACTGCAGTGAAGTTACACTGAAGCCTCAGCCTGCCTTATGGGGAACTCCTGACACGTCAAGGTCCTTCTCTCAAATCTCACCTGTTTCCTGGCCATGCCCTTGACCTTGGCATGGCACACCTGCTAAGTCTAGAATTCGGTCTTCTCTGGAACTCTGTTCCCTCCATGTTCCACCCTGGGCCAGGCCTCCGCTGCTCTGCCCTCTGGCTGAGGAGACAGGAATCTCTACTCGATACCAAGGAGGGCCACCTCACATGTCTCTTTGCCTTAAATAGACAAGTAATTATCCTCAACCTCTTCCTGTCTTTTGTACCTTGAGAGCCCCTCAGCCTAGGAGGGGTGAAGAGTGCGTGCTGGACAGAGGGAGATGAGCTGAGGTGCAGTCACAGCAAGGCCTCAGCCCATCCCACAGGAAGCTCTGGGGCTTTGAAGGTCCTGCTGAGTTGGCTCAAGTGGAGGCACAGGGGCTGGAGCTGCCCCTGCCAGCATGGGCTCGTTACTGCAGATAGGTTCCTTCCAGGAGCTGACTCAACCGTGGTGAGTTACTTCCTGTGGAAGGGGGGCAGTTCCCGGGGAGGGCTTTAGGCTTGAGCGGTCAAGGGGTGGCCCACAGCGTCCACTGAACCTGGGGATAACGAGGAGAGCCACAGACAAGAGAAGGGCTCCTGGAAGAGGAGGTGGCGGAATCCACTGACCCAACGGCATGGAGGACTTTCCCTGAAGAGACATCCAGAGTCTGCTCTGTGCTCAGGCCTGTGCTGGATGCAGATTGTGGACACGCGCGGTCCTTGACCTTGAGAAGCTCACGCTTGAAGCCGTACACCAATGGAGGGGGCAGGACATGTAGGAATTTCAGTCTGCGAACTGCATGGGGCATGTGGCTAAGAAGATAAGAAACCCCGTGGTGTGGTGGAGCTTTCTTATGAGCTTCTGAGCTTGTATTTTTTTCCTCTCAAGAGACACCCAGATTCCTGACTGAAAAGGAGACAACTTCCTGGAGCACTGGAGAGGACAGAGCCCTCCTGTTGGTCCCTGACCCATCCACAGCGACGCACACGGGCCCCCACCTCTCCCCGCCCGGATTGGGGGAGGTGGGTCCTATTTCCTGAAATTGTACTGCGTGTGGGGACAGAGCATCTCAGCAGTGCACGGCAGGGACAGTGCATCCCAGCAGAGGTGACGCCCTCGCAAGTGGCAGTGATGGGCTGAAGGTCCTCGCCTTCTGTCCATGAAGGAAATACCAAGGAAGCCCCCAGTCTCAGCAAATAGAATGCAGGACGTGTCCCTGCATAAACTGCCACTAGATGGCAGCAGGAGCTCGTCCCAGGCTGGGGAGAGGGTGTGTAGGGTGGGTCGGGGCCCCAGAGACACAGAGCTGGAAGAGGTGGGAGGAACAAGGAACAGCTAAGGAACAAGGAACAGGGGCGGCTCCAGGCTCTTGGAGCGGGTTAATCAGGGGTCTCTGTGTGGGCAGCCGCCCTGGCTATGAGCTCCAGAGTCACACGCTTCCTGTCTGAGGCCTGTGCCTCTTCATGTGGTCCTGTCTGCGTCCCCGCCGTGGGGCAGGTCCCCAGTGCAGGCCCTGCAGTCATAAACCTTAGCATCAGCACTGCCCCTTCGAGAGTCTCCAGTCTTGCCGAGGCCTGCTTTCTCTACATCCTTTGGCTGAACTTCACAGCAGCCACCCTGAGGCTGTGACGTTGGCCCTTTCCTGGGGCCGCGGGGACACTGTGTCTCGCCCCTCAGCCTCTCCTCTCCTGAGAAAGCAGAGGGGGCCTCACCCTGCTTCCACCTTGACAGGCAGGAACCGGTGACCGTGACAAGGTGAGCGCTGGGTGTTTCCAGCACTTCGAAGTCCTGGGCTGCTTTCTGGTGACATCACAGAGCAGCCTCTCGTAGGGGGAGGCGCCTTGGTGGCCCCAGAGTACATGCACATAGGACACCAGAGGCAAACCACGCTCGGTGATTGGACAGAGTGCGGCGTCAGGTACTGGCTCAATAGGGAGGGGGCAGAGTGGCCCGGGGTCAGGAGTTATGGGAAGCCCCCCAGTGCAGGTGGGGAGCCAAGGAAGAGGTGGGTGCTCAGACCCAGTGGCTGGAGCCAAGCTGGCCTGGAGCGGTCATGACCCTGCAGGGCCGCAACCCCACAACTGATGCTGAGAAACAGCTGGAGAGGGGACCCGTTCAAAGTCAGGAGTGTCCTTCCTCGATTCCTACCTTCCCGTCTCCTCCAGCCCTTCTTGTCAGAGGCCGGGGGTGGGCAGCTGACCGGGCAGAAGAGAGCGGTGGAGCAGGGAGGTGGGGTTGGAGCTCACAGGTGACCCATCGGCCACCAGCTCTACCCGTACCTCTGCGTTGCTCAAGGTGTGCCCAGGAGAGCATTATGCCAACAGAGAGGGGCGTCCCCCACAAGAAGAAGTGGGTGGAGGTCTGCAGGTTCCTCAGCGGTGAGGAGGGGTGTGCAGGAGAGGAGAGTGTCTTCATGGAGGTGTGGGGAGGCTGGCGCCCCAACCCGACACCCCCAACTACAGCCAAGACCCAAGGGCCTCCCGGGGCTCACCTGCTCTGCACCGGGGCCCCAGGGGAGCCCTGGGCAGATTGCAGCCAGAGGAGCCTGCTGGGATGTCTGACTCCAAATAGGAGCCCAGATTCTCTCCTCATCTTTGGGGGATCAGGATTTGTGGCCCAACTTTATCTGATTGAAGGAAAATGAAGTAATATGAAATGGTTAACAGACCTGCATTCGTGGAGAAAGATCCTTTGGGCTCGACTGACATCCATACGCTGCTGGTCAACACGCTGACCTCCCCCTCGAGCCCTTAGCTATGATGAATGGTCGTCCGGATGTTCCTGCATCATAACCAGCTCCTTCGGCGAGGTGATGGGAACTCGGGGCATGATAAATCCTTTCCATAGAAACTACATAAAAACCACAGCTGCTGTTTATCAAGAGCTGCTCTAGGACAAGTGCTTTCCTCTGGGGCTTCTCAGCCTCGGCACTGTGACACATGGCTATGATGCAAGCAGCCTGGTCGAGAAGACTGATTCACACTAACTCATTCCATCCTCACCACCCTGCACAGTTACCTCTCCTCGTTGAAGAAAGGATCACTTGAAAACCCATGGTGTCATACACATCACGTCTATGTGATCATTTTAACCATTTTGCAGCGCATGGTTGAGGGGCGTTAAATGCATTCACATTGTCGTGCGGCCATCGCCGCCTCCCGCCTCTGGAACTCTTTCATCTTGAAAACGGAGGCTTCGCCCATTAAACACCAGCGCCTCTCCCTAGTCCCCCTGCCCCAGCCCCACCACTGTGCTTTCTGTCTCTGTGAACCTGACGGTGCTAGGTACCCCCTGTGAGTGGAATCGTACAGCGTCTGTGTTTTCTCTTAGGACGATGTCCTCAAGGTTCTCCGCGTTGTAAAATGTGTTAGAATTTCCTTCCTTTTAAAATCGGAGTGGTATGCTGTTGTACGGGCCTGCTGTATATTGTTTATCCATGCATCTACCCGTTGGCACTTGGGTTGGTTCCGCCTTTTGACGGGTGGGAGTAATGTTGCTATTATTACCGCCTTTTGACAGAAGTGAAAATGGAGGCAGAAGGGGTAAAGAAGCTTGCCAGAAGTTCCACAGCTGGTGAGCAGCAGACCTGGGACCACAGCCAGGCCATCAGCTTCGGCGACGGCACTGTTGACCGTGATGAGCCTGTCTCACTGTGTGCGGGCGGCCGCCAGGCAGCACACCTGCTTCCGTTGCCGTCTGATCAGCTCAGAACCATTGCTCTTTGCCTGGAACTGAGTCAGGATGAATATTTGGAGAGAGAGAAGGGTGTGGAGAGTTGGAAAATGATGGTTTTTTTTTTGTTTCCACGTCAAACCTGGAGTCTTACTGTGTGCCTGGCAAGTCTAGGTCAAGTCAAGAGGTAGGTAACAGTCCTCACTGATGAATCCTCTACAGGAAGTTCTCAGCACCTCTAGGTGCCCGCCATCAGCCACCGCGCCATTCCCACCCAGATGCTGATGGGGGATGAGGACTGGGACTCACACGCTTCCAGGTACAAAAAGAAGACCTATTCTGCATTCCTATAAGGTCTTCCATTGGGAAAATCCCCAGACAGGCTCATTAATAAATTCTTCCTGGCAAGTTGACTCCATGGCATGGGCATCTTATGAAAGAGGCATGTATTCACTGTGTGGAAGGGAAAGAAACAAGTCATCCCGTTGTTTTACACAGGGCTTAAGGAAAATGTCTAATGAAGTTTACAAAACTTACAAATGAAACATTGTGGTTTGAGGCTTTTTGTAGAAGTCCACCACACTTCTGGATGAGTCAACTCTTTGTCTGGATAGCCCCTGTATATCAGAGCTTCACGAAAAGCCTCTAACGTCTTCAGGTCCGCAGGTTTCCAGATATCAGACTTCTAAAGCACAGAATGGAACATGGTTTTACCACGTCCCTTGGTGTCAGTGCACTTCATTCTGAGTGAAGACATGAAAAGGCTCCTATGAAATCTCACCACCCCCAAGAGCAGGAAACATACCACCCGGGTTCACAGTCCCTTTGTCTTTTTACCTTCAACTGAGGGGCCTGGCCAGGTAGGCTGGCCTCCTGCCTTCTTTACTGGGTCCTGGAAGATGTAAGTGACCCCAGGAGAGAAGGCAGACTCTTACCCTCCCTCCCTCCACACAGTATCCCCACGGCACAGTCTGCAGAGAGAGAGCAAACTCAGTTGTTGCGAGTTGTCCAGTTGCAAGCGGAGAAAGTGAAAACTGATGTTTGCTGTGTCACCTCTGAACTCTCACAAAGCCCTGCCATCGGAAAAGTCCAGTCGCTGGTTGAAGCCTAATGAGTTCATGGGGGCCCTACACCACCTACATCCTGTGAAATGTGAGGCCCCCTAACCACACAGGATGTTGTGAACACATAGGGCACCTTGCACTGCTGGGTTCTCATCTCCTGACGCAAAAAATTCTCCTTCCCCTTCAACTCAGGCCATTGAGGGTTTGGAGTTAACCTGTTATGGGAAAATACAGAATAAATATGTGGTTTTTTGTCCCCAGAGCCTGACAAATCCTCCAGGCTCTTGGAATTTACTGTTTTCTATGCTAATGAGATGATTCATGGGGGTGGGAGAAATGGTTTCAGGACAGGGTCTGGTCACCACAAAAGTCAACCATGTGATTAGAGGGTTAGAAATTTCAGCCCCACCCCCTCACTCCCAAACCCAGGGAGAGGAAATGAGCCAGAAATTGGGTTCAATCACCAGTGGCCAATGTGTTCATCAGTCGTGCCTGTGTAACGACACCTTCACTAAAAACCCTAAATGATGGGGTTTGGAGAGCTTCTGGGTTATGAGCACGTCAACGGGGTGGGAGGGTGGTGCACCCAGGACAGGCGTTGGTGCTCTGCACAGCCCCCCGTCTTGCCCTATGGGTTTCTTCCATTGGGCTTGGCTGTTCTTGGGTTGTATTCTTTATAAGAAACTGGTAAATCTAAGTCAAGTGTTTTCCTGAGCTCTATGAATTTTTCTAGTGGATTTTCCAAACTGAGGGGAGAGTTGTGAGGCTCTCTGAACTTAGGGCTGGGGGGGTCAGAGGTACAGGTGGCCCCTGGGACTTGTGAGTGGCACCTGCCGTGTTGGCCGTCTTGTGGGACTAAGCCACCGGGTTCACAGTCCCTTTGTCTTTTTACCTTCAACTGAGGGGCCTGGCCAGGTAGGCTGGCCTCCTGCCTTCTTTACTGGGTCCTGGAAGATGTAAGTGACCCCAGGAGAGAAGGCAGACTCTTACCCTCCCTCCTCCACACAGTATCCCCACGGCACAGTCTGCAGAGAGAGAGCAAACTCAGTTGTTGCGAGTTGTCCAGTTGCAAGCGGAGAAAGTGAAAACTGATGTTTGCTGTGTCACCTCTGAACTCTCACAAAGCCCTGCCATCGGAAAAGTCCAGTCGCTGGTTGAAGCCTAATGAGTTCATGGGGGCCCTACACCACCTACATCCTGTGAAATGTGAGGCCCCCTAACCACACAGGATGTTGTGAACACATAGGGCACCTTGCACTGCTGGGTTCTCATCTCCTGACGCAAAAAATTCTCCTTCCCCTTCAACTCAGGCCATTGAGGGTTTGGAGTTAACCTGTTATGGGAAAATACAGAATAAATATGTGGTTTTTTGTCCCCAGAGCCTGACAAATCCTCCAGGCTCTTGGAATTTACTGTTTTCTATGCTAATGAGATGATTCATGGGGGTGGGAGAAATGGTTTCAGGACAGGGTCTGGTCACCACAAAAGTCAACCATGTGATTAGAGGGTTAGAAATTTCAGCCCCACCCCCTCACTCCCAAACCCAGGGAGAGGAAATGAGCCAGAAATTGGGTTCAATCACCAGTGGCCAATGTGTTCATCAGTCGTGCCTGTGTAACGACACCTTCACTAAAAACCCTAAATGATGGGGTTTGGAGAGCTTCTGGGTTATGAGCACGTCAACGGGGTGGGAGGGTGGTGCACCCAGGACAGGCGTTGGTGCTCTGCACAGCCCCCCGTCTTGCCCTATGGGTTTCTTCCATTGGGCTTGGCTGTTCTTGGGTTGTATTCTTTATAAGAAACTGGTAAATCTAAGTCAAGTGTTTTCCTGAGCTCTATGAATTTTTCTAGTGGATTTTCCAAACTGAGGGGAGAGTTGTGAGGCTCTCTGAACTTAGGGCTGGGGGGGTCAGAGGTACAGGTGGCCCCTGGGACTTGTGAGTGGCACCTGCCGTGTTGGCCGTCTTGTGGGCCTGCGCCCTTACCCTGTGGGGTCTGCTGACTCCAGGCAGCCACTGTCAAAATGAAACTGAGCTCACTGGACCCCTAGTTGGTGCCAGAGGATTACTTGTTGGTGTGGAAAACCCCTCACTGTTTCTTCTCGCTGTTTCCTATGAAACTGATCCTTCTACTACCTTTTCTCCCCTTCCTGCAGTTCTGTGTTTTCTGGAAGCCTGGGTGATTAGCCTAGATTGTTACCTGAATCCATGGACAGCCAACCACACCGACACTTGAGGTAGGACAGCTTTTTGCCTTCTACCATGCTTAGCAGCATTCCTGACCTCTACCCACTGGGTGCCGGTAACACTAACCCACCCACGAGTCCCTGGCTTTCCCAACAAAGTGTGATAATTCCCTCTTGCTGAAGCTGGACCTGGAGAACATGCCATCAAGTCATAGGGAAAGACCTGGGGTCTAGACCCGGCTCTGTTCCAAACTCCCTTTGTAACTTTGGGCTGGGTGACCTCACCTCTGGGGTGGCCTCAACTGGGTCTGGCCAGATCAACCTGGGCTGTGACAGTGCCAGGCGTGGTTTCCCAAGTCCATGGGAATTTAGCTCATTCGAGGTAGCAAGTCTGGCTTTGACCTGTTTCTTGTTCCATTAAAGTCTAAATTCCCATCTATGTGAATGACTTGACCCCAGGTCTTGATTTCACATCATGGGGTCTGCAGGGGCCTGACAGGGGGCACTGGATTGAGGGGTCAGATGCTGTGGACAATCTGAGGAGGAGTCACCCTGTGAGTCTGGAGTAAAGTCTCCTGGGCTGAGAGAGAGCACCTTCCCTTCCCAGAACGATGCCTTCACAGCGTGGGTGTAGTGTGTGGAGGAGTGTCGTGCATGGTGTGTGTGTGTAGAGGGGACAGGTGGGCACCCAGGCAGGGGTCTGAAGTCTGGTCAGGCTGCCTGCTTGGTCCCTGTAGGGTCAGCGGCCCTCACGGCCCAGTCTGCCCTGGATCGACCACATTCCAGACTCAGCAGTCACCCGTCTCTCTCCCTTCTGGGGCTCCGTCCTTCAAAGAGAGGCTTCTGTGCTTTTCAGTTAGAAAACCTGTGCTCAGCAGGCAAGAATCCCACTGTGAGGAAACTCCATTCTCTACATTAGATAACGCAGGAAGTAGAAGGAATTAAAGTCAATTGCAACCTTGTCTTGTGCTACCTGTCATGAGGGTAATGAGCATGGTAACACTTGTTAAGAACTCATGAAAAGGGCTTCCCCTGGTGGTCCAGTGGGTAAGGACACCGCCTTGCAGTGCAAGGGGTGCAGGTTCGATCCCTGGCCTGGGAAGATCCCACGTGCCGCGGAGAGGCTGGACCGATGTGTCCAATGACAGAGCCGGAGCTCTGGAGCGCATGCGCCCAGAGCCGGTGCTCTGCGACAACAGAGGCCACCATGATGGGAGGCCCACACGGGCCAAAGAACAAAGATGGATGAAAATAGACAAATGAAAGACCAATAGGAGTAGCCTGCTTGCTCCCCTCCCTCCCCCACCCCACTCCCACCTAAATAAATAAATCTGTAAGAACTCATTAAAAAAAAAAAAAAACACTCAGTGCTCAGAACTAGGTAGGCTCAGTCATTTACAGGAAGTATTTTCTTTCATTTGGGATAGTTTTAATTTTTACTCCTATTGTACAGATTGGAAAACTGAGGTAATAGATTTGTAACATCTTTCCCAAGCATGCTTTAATGAGGAATAAGCTTTAAATGATTTTATCTTCCCAGGCCTGCAAACCCGCCGCCATAGAATTCCTTGCCTTCCTTTGGCAACAGGCTCACCACGGGAGCAGGAAGGTGGCTTTGTTCCCCAAGTTGGACCCTTTCATCCCCATCCTTATCTAGCGACTTATCTCCTTATCTAGCGACTCAGCTAGACCAGGCCCAGACTGGCAGATGAAGCAGCTCATCCCTGCCCTCGAGGAGCTCTCAGGGCTGGTGGAGGGGTTGTCTGGGGTTAGGAACACCTGCCACAGAGCTGAGAATTGAGAAGACTCTGGGGAGGACGACCAGAAGGTGATGCTGGAGGCCAGTGGGGCAGGCAGGTGACTGGGACGTTCTCGGGGATGCCCCTGGGACAGCTGTTTGGGTGGTGAGAAGCCTGTGGTGCCTAGGGCAGGTGTGGGATGTTCACCCAGCTGCCAGAGTTTTAAGTCTGGCCTCCATGGCTCACTGCCTTCTGGGTGGGGCTGCTTACCAGCCCCTCTGAACTCAGGCCCCCCGGCTGGACAGTGGGGAGCCTCGGGCTTAGGGCTGTGGTTGTGAGATTAAGTGAGAGGCCAGAGCAGTGCCGGCCCAGAGCAAACACCGTGCACACATTCCTAATACTGTGACTGCTTTGCTCTGATGTGCCCCAAGAGGCCAACACCAGGCCACGGATTTTCTGAATGAATGAGTTACCGAGACTAGAAAACAGGATCAGTATACAGGTGTAAACGTCACAGGCTGGTGAGCTGCAAGAGGTATGGGGTGGGGTGGAGTCCCACTAAGAAAAGATATGGGTACAATTTATGGAGTTTCAAACAATATGCCTAGGACTCTGTGTTTATTATTTCTCCTCTCTCCCTCCCTCTCACACATACTTTCCTCAAAGACAAGTTGTAATTAGGGACTTCCCTCGTGACTCTGTGGTTAAGAATTTGCCTGTCAATGCAGGGGACAGGGGTTTGATCCCTGGTCAGAGAACTAGGATGCTGCATGCTGAGGAGCAACTAAACCTGACCCCATGACTACTGAGCCTGCACAAGAGAGTAGCCCCTGCTCTCCGCGACTAGAGAAAGCCCGTGTGCCGCAGCAGAGGCCCAGCGAAGCCAGAAAAAGAAAAAGGAGCTGTACTTATTCTCAGCATAAAAATGAGGAAGCGGAAGCTGAAAGATACCTCTTCATTTTTCTGTCAGGATGTTGTTCTCTTTGCCTAGAATGTTGGGTATTGATGATGATGCTATAACCCTTATTTGGAAAGACAATGTTCTCTGTGCGTGTGCATGGTACGTCATTCTAGTCATGGCTCTTTGCAATGCTAAGGACTATAACCCTCTAGGTTTCTCTGGGTTTAATGTAATACACCAAGTGCGTGAGTAGCTCAGTCAGGTTTGACTCTGCAACCCCATTAACTGTAGCCCCCAGGCTGGAATACTGGAGTCGGTGGCCATTTCCTTCTCCAAGAAGGAATTAAATAAACCAAACCAAAGGGAAATCTTCCTTTGCAGATGCTTATGAGATAGTCAGGTAGGGGTGCTCCAGAGACTCCAGACGAGCTTGTCTGTGGAGGCTGATTTGCCTATCTGAGCCCCCAAGTACGTGTTCAGGTGATAAAGAGGGAAGAGGAAGCCCTGTCAAGGGCTAAGGTGTGATACAGGAAAAAGAGTCTGGTGTCTTGTCTAGACGGAGTCCAGCCCGAATTCAAGGCTGGCTCCACCACTTATCAGCTGTACTATCTTAGACAAGTTATTTAACATTTCAGAGGCTAGCTAAATGGGGATAATGATACCATGCCCTAGAATTCTGATAAAGATGGACGATAATATATAAAAAGGATAATCAGCATAGGCAATGGTTGAGTTTCCATCATTGTTAAATTAAGGCAGATTTTTAAATTATACAATTTTTAAGTTCTTGGGCAAATATTTGAAGTTTGATAATGGATAATACCTGCAAGGGTGTGATCAAGCAGGCACCTTCACATCGTGTTGGTGGGAGACTAAAAAAAAAACTTCCTCGTGACTCTGTGGTTAAGAATTTGCCTGTCAATGCAGGGGACAGGGGTTTGATCCCTGGTCAGAGAACTAGGATGCTGCATGCTGAGGAGCAACTAAACCTGACCCCATGACTACTGAGCCTGCACAAGAGAGTAGCCCCTGCTCTCCGCGACTAGAGAAAGCCCGTGTGCCGCAGCAGAGGCCCAGCGAAGCCAGAAAAAGAAAAAGGAGCTGTACTTATTCTCAGCATAAAAATGAGGAAGCGGAAGCTGAAAGATACCTCTTCATTTTTCTGTCAGGATGTTGTTCTCTTTGCCTAGAATGTTGGGTATTGATGATGATGCTATAACCCTTATTTGGAAAGACAATGTTCTCTGTGCGTGTGCATGGTACGTCATTCTAGTCATGGCTCTTTGCAATGCTAAGGACTATAACCCTCTAGGTTTCTCTGGGTTTAATGTAATACACCAAGTGCGTGAGTAGCTCAGTCAGGTTTGACTCTGCAACCCCATTAACTGTAGCCCCCAGGCTGGAATACTGGAGTCGGTGGCCATTTCCTTCTCCAAGAAGGAATTAAATAAACCAAACCAAAGGGAAATCTTCCTTTGCAGATGCTTATGAGATAGTCAGGTAGGGGTGCTCCAGAGACTCCAGACGAGCTTGTCTGTGGAGGCTGATTTGCCTATCTGAGCCCCCAAGTACGTGTTCAGGTGATAAAGAGGGAAGAGGAAGCCCTGTCAAGGGCTAAGGTGTGATACAGGAAAAAGAGTCTGGTGTCTTGTCTAGACGGAGTCCAGCCCGAATTCAAGGCTGGCTCCACCACTTATCAGCTGTACTATCTTAGACAAGTTATTTAACATTTCAGAGGCTAGCTAAATGGGGATAATGATACCATGCCCTAGAATTCTGATAAAGATGGACGATAATATATAAAAAGGATAATCAGCATAGGCAATGGTTGAGTTTCCATCATTGTTAAATTAAGGCAGATTTTTAAATTATACAATTTTTAAGTTCTTGGGCAAATATTTGAAGTTTGATAATGGATAATACCTGCAAGGGTGTGATCAAGCAGGCACCTTCACATCGTGTTGGTGGGAGTATAATTAGTACAATAGCTGCAAAAGGCAGCTAGGCATTTTAAGGCAAGTTTTAAATGCGTATACTGTTTGACGGAGCAATTCCACTGCTCTGAATTAATCTTATGAATATATTAATTTAAATTAGGATATTGGATTGATTGCTATAATACCCAAAATAACAGTGGCTTAAATACAAGAGAGACATATTTCCTTCTGGAGCATAATAACTCAGTTTAATCAAGCTAAGGCGGGGGTGATGTGGGGTTCAGGGGAGAAGGAGGTCGTGATTCTGTGGCATTGGTGCCTAGGTTGCACTTTTTTTTTTTTAAACTTTTATTTTACTTTTAACTTTTACAGAGTTTTGTTGTTTACAGATATGTACGTTCCCAGATTAGTCATATGTATATCCCCCCTTCCCACCCCTCCCGACTATCACACAGCACCCCTGAAGGATCTCCTTTTCTAACAGAGCAATGACTAGAGATTTTTTCTTCACTTATGATAGTACAGGTCTTCATGCTACTTCCTTTACACCTCCCACCCTCTGTTCCTTCCCCACAATGTCCATATGTCCGCTGTCCATGTCTGTCTTTCCATCACTTCACTGCATGTGCCATCATCACCATCCTATTAGATTCCATATATATGTGTTAATATATTCCATTTGCCCTTCTCTTTATGACTGACTTCACTTTTTATGATACATTCTAGATCCACCCACCTCATTAGGGCTGATTCTTCTGCATTTCTCTTTACAGCTGTGTAGCATTCCATTGTATATATGTACCAGAGCTTTTGTATCCATTCATTCGTCGATGGACATCTAGGTTGCTTCCATGTTCTGGCTATTGCTTAGAGAGCTGCAATGAACATCAGGGTACAGGTGCTTCTTTCAGATTTGATTTCATCAGGGTATAAGCCTAAGAGTGGGATTGCTGGGTCATATGGTGCTTCTATTTTTAGTATTTTAAGAAAGCTCCAGACTGTCTGTCAGAGAGGCTGTATCAAGTTACACGCCCACCAGCGCTGCAGGAGTGTACCCTGTTCTCCGCACCCTCTCCAGCATTTAGTTCTTGGGCAAATATTTGAAGTTTGATAATGGATAATACCTGCAAGGGTGTGATCAAGCAGGCACCTTCACATCGTGTTGGTGGGAGTATAATTAGTACAATAGCTGCAAAAGGCAGCTAGGCATTTTAAGGCAAGTTTTAAATGCGTATACTGTTTGACGGAGCAATTCCACTGCTCTGAATTAATCTTATGAATATATTAATTTAAATTAGGATATTGGATTGATTGCTATAATACCCAAAATAACAGTGGCTTAAATACAAGAGAGACATATTTCCTTCTGGAGCATAATAACTCAGTTTAATCAAGCTAAGGCGGGGGTGATGTGGGGTTCAGGGGAGAAGGAGGTCGTGATTCTGTGGCATTGGTGCCTAGGTTGCACTTTTTTTTTTTTAAACTTTTATTTTACTTTTAACTTTTACAGAGTTTTGTTGTTTACAGATATGTACGTTCCCAGATTAGTCATATGTATATCCCCCCTTCCCACCCCTCCCGACTATCACACAGCACCCCTGAAGGATCTCCTTTTCTAACAGAGCAATGACTAGAGATTTTTTCTTCACTTATGATAGTACAGGTCTTCATGCTACTTCCTTTACACCTCCCACCCTCTGTTCCTTCCCCACAATGTCCATATGTCCGCTGTCCATGTCTGTCTTTCCATCACTTCACTGCATGTGCCATCATCACCATCCTATTAGATTCCATATATATGTGTTAATATATTCCATTTGCCCTTCTCTTTATGACTGACTTCACTTTTTATGATACATTCTAGATCCACCCACCTCATTAGGGCTGATTCTTCTGCATTTCTCTTTACAGCTGTGTAGCATTCCATTGTATATATGTACCAGAGCTTTTGTATCCATTCATTCGTCGATGGACATCTAGGTTGCTTCCATGTTCTGGCTATTGCTTAGAGAGCTGCAATGAACATCAGGGTACAGGTGCTTCTTTCAGATTTGATTTCATCAGGGTATAAGCCTAAGAGTGGGATTGCTGGGCCGTATGGTGCTTCTATTTTTAGTTTTTTAAGAAATCTCCAGACTGTCCTCCATAGAGGCTGTATCAATTTACATTCCCACCAGCAATGCAGGAGTGTTCCCTTCTCTCCGCACCCTCTCCAGCATTTATTGTCTGTCGATTTGTGGATGATGGCCATTCTGATGGGTGTGAGGTGATATCTCATTGTCGTTTTGATTTGCATTTCTCTAATTATAAGTGAAGTTGAGCATCATTTCATGTGTTTTGGGGCCATCTGTATGGCCTCTTTGGAGAGGTGTCTGTTTAGGTCCTTTTCCCATTTTTTGATTGGGTTGTTCGTTTTTCCGGTGCTGAGTTGTCTGAGTTGCTTGTAGATTTTGGAGATTAATTCTTTGTCTGTTGTTTCATTTGCTATGATTTTCTCCCACTCTGTGGGGTGTCTGTTGAGCTTTTTTGTAATTTCTTTTTCTGTACAAAAGCTTCTAAGTTTCACTAGGTACTACATGTTCATTTTTTTTCTGAGTTCCGCTATTCTAGTAGGTGGGTCAGAGAAGATCTTGCTTTGATTTATGTCCTTGAGTGTTTTGCCTATATTCTCCTCTAAGAGTTTGATGGTTTCTGGTCTTACATTTAGGTCTTTAATCCATTTTGAGTTGATCTTTGTACATGGTGTCAGACAATGTTCCAACTTCATTTTTTTGCATGTAGCTGTCCAATTTTCCCAGCACCACTTGTTGAAGAGGCTGTCTTTGTCCCATTTTATAGTTTCGCCTCCTTTGTCAAAAATGAGGTACCCATAGGTGTGTGGGTTTATCTCTGGGTTCTCTATCTTGTTCCATCGGTCGATATTTCTGTTTTTGTGCCAGTACCATACTGTCTTGATGACTGTTGCTTTGTAGTAGAGTCTGAAGTTGGGGAGGCTGATCCCTACAGCTCCATTCTTCTTCCTCAGGATTGCTTTGGCTATTTGAGGTCTTTTGTGTTTCCATATGAACTGTGTTGTTATTTGGTTTAGTTCTGTGAAGAATGTCATTGGTAGTTTGATAGGGATCACATTGAATCTATAGATGACATTTGGCTATTTGAGGTCTTTTGTGTTTCCATATGAACTGTGTTTGAGTGGGATTGCTGGGCCGTATGGTGCTTCTATTTTTAGTTTTTTAAGAAATCTCCAGACTGTCCTCCATAGAGGCTGTATCAATTTACATTCCCACCAGCAATGCAGGAGTGTTCCCTTCTCTCCGCACCCTCTCCAGCATTTATTGTCTGTCGATTTGTGGATGATGGCCATTCTGATGGGTGTGAGGTGATATCTCATTGTCGTTTTGATTTGCATTTCTCTAATTATAAGTGAAGTTGAGCATCATTTCATGTGTTTTGGGGCCATCTGTATGGCCTCTTTGGAGAGGTGTCTGTTTAGGTCCTTTTCCCATTTTTTGATTGGGTTGTTCTTTTTTCCGGTGCTGAGTTGTCTGAGTTGCTTGTAGATTTTGGAGATTAATTCTTTGTCTGTTGTTTCATTTGCTATGATTTTCTCCCACTCTGTGGGGTGTCTGTTGAGCTTTTTTGTAATTTCTTTTTCTGTACAAAAGCTTCTAAGTTTCACTAGGTACTACATGTTCATTTTTTTTCTGAGTTCCGCTATTCTAGTAGGTGGGTCAGAGAAGATCTTGCTTTGATTTATGTCCTTGAGTGTTTTGCCTATATTCTCCTCTAAGAGTTTGATGGTTTCTGGTCTTACATTTAGGTCTTTAATCCATTTTGAGTTGATCTTTGTACATGGTGTCAGACAATGTTCCAACTTCATTTTTTTGCATGTAGCTGTCCAATTTTCCCAGCACCACTTGTTGAAGAGGCTGTCTTTGTCCCATTTTATAGTTTCGCCTCCTTTGTCAAAAATGAGGTACCCATAGGTGTGTGGGTTTATCTCTGGGTTCTCTATCTTGTTCCATCGGTCGATATTTCTGTTTTTGTGCCAGTACCATACTGTCTTGATGACTGTTGCTTTGTAGTAGAGTCTGAAGTTGGGGAGGCTGATCCCTACAGCTCCATTCTTCTTCCTCAGGATTGCTTTGGCTATTTGAGGTCTTTTGTGTTTCCATATGAACTGTGTTGTTATTTGGTTTAGTTCTGTGAAGAATGTCATTGGTAGTTTGATAGGGATCACATTGAATCTATAGATGACATTTGGTAGTATGGTCATTTTCACAATATTGATTCTTCCGACCCAGGAACATGGAATATCTCTCCATCTGTTTAAGTCTTCTTTAATGTCTCTCATGAGTGTCTTGTAATTTTCTGTGTACAGTTCTTTTGTTTCTTTGGGTAGGTTTATTCCTAGATATTTGATTCTTTTTGTTGCAGTGGTGAAGGGGACTGCCTCTTTGATTTCATTTTCTGATTTTTCATTGTTTGTGTATAGGAATGCCAGTGATTTCTGTATATTGATTTTGTATCCTGCGACTGCTGAATTCACTGATTAACTCTAGTAGTTTTGTAATAGTGTCTTTGGGATTTTCTATGTATAATATCATGTCATCTGCAAATAGACAGAGTTTGACTTCTTCCTTTCCAATCTGGATTCCTTTTATTTCTTTCTCTTCTCTTATTGCTGCTGCTAGAACTTCCAGGACTATGTTGAATAAGAGTGGTGAAAGTGGACACCCTTGTCTTGTTCCTGATATTAGAGGAAATGCTTTCAATTTTTCACCATTGAGGATAATGTTCTCTGTGGGCTTCTCATATATGGCTTTCACTATGTTAAGATAAGGTCCTTCTATGCCCATTTTTTGAAGAGTTTTTATCATAAATGGATGATGTACTTTGTCGAAGGCTTTTTCTGCATCTATTGAGATGATCATGTGATTTTTGTCTCTCAATTTGTTGATATGGTGTATCACATTGATTGCTTTGTGGATATTGAAGAATCCTTGTATGCCTGGAATGAACCCGACTTGATCATGATGCATGAGCTTTTTGATGTATTGTTGAATTCTGTTTGCTAGGATTCTGTTGAGAATTTTGGCGTCTAAATTCATCAGTGAAATTGGCCTATAATTTTCTTTTTTGTTGTTGTTTTTGCCTGGCTTCGGTATCAGGGTGATGGTGGCCTCATAGAATGTGTTTGGAAGTGTTCCTTCCTGTGCAATTTTTGGGAAGAGTTTTAGAAGGACAGGCATTAGCTCTTTTTTAAATGTTTGGTAGAATTCGACTGTGAACCCATCTGGTCCTGGCCTTTTATTTTTGGGTAGATTTTTGATCACAATGTCAATTTCTAAGCTTGTGGTTGGATTGTTCATAGTTTCTATTTCTTCCTGGTTCAGTCTGGGGAGATTAATCTTCTCTAAGAAACTTTCCATTTCTTCCAGGTTGTCCAGTTTGTTGTTCTAGAGTTGTTCATAATAGTCTCTTATAATCCTTTGGATTTCTGCATTATCTGTTGTAATCTCTCCTTTTTCATTTTTGATTTTGTTGATCTGGTTCTTCTCTCTTTTTTTCTTGATGAGTCTGGCCAGTGGTGTGTCGATTTTATTTACCTTTTCGAAGAACCAGCTTTTTGTTTTATTTATCTTTACTATTGTTTCTTTCATTTCTTTCTCATTTATTTCTGCTCTGATCTTTATGATTTCCCTTCTTCTGCTGGCTTTGGGGTGTTTTTGTTCTTCTTTCTCCAATTGTTTTAAGCGTAAGGTTAGGTCGTCTGTTTGAGATTTTCCTAGTTTCTTGAGGTGGGATTGAATTGCTATAAACTTCCCTCTTAGAACTGCTTTTGCAGTATCCCATAGGTTTTGCATGTATGTTCATTGTCATTTTCTTCTAGGAATTTAAATTTCTCCTTTGATTTGCTCGGCCAGTTTTTATCATAAATGGATGATGTACTTTGTCGAAGGCTTTTTCTGCATCTATTGAGATGATCATGTGATTTTTGTCTCTCAATTTGTTGATATGGTGTATCACATTGATTGCTTTGTGGATATTGAAGAATCCTTGTATGCCTGGAATGAACCCGACTTGATCATGATGCATGAGCTTTTTGATGTATTGTTGAATTCTGTTTGCTAGGATTCTGTTGAGAATTTTGCGTCTAAATTCATCAGTGAAATTGGCCTATAATTTTCTTTTTTGTTGTTGTTTTTGCCTGGCTTCGGTATCAGGGTGATGGTGGCCTCATAGAATGTGTTTGGAAGTGTTCCTTCCTGTGCAATTTTTGGGAAGAGTTTTAGAAGGACAGGCATTAGCTCTTTTTTAAATGTTTGGTAGAATTCGACTGTGAACCCATCTGGTCCTGGCCTTTTATTTTTGGGTAGATTTTTGATCACAATGTCAATTTCTAAGCTTGTGGTTGGATTGTTCATAGTTTCTATTTCTTCCTGGTTCAGTCTGGGGAGATTAATCTTCTCTAAGAAACTTTCCATTTCTTCCAGGTTGTCCAGTTTGTTGTTCTAGAGTTGTTCATAATAGTCTCTTATAATCCTTTGGATTTCTGCATTATCTGTTGTAATCTCTCCTTTTTCATTTTTGATTTTGTTGATCTGGTTCTTCTCTCTTTCTTTCTTGATGAGTCTGCCAAGTGGTGTGTCGATTTTATTTACCTTTTCGAAGAACCAGCTTTTTGTTTTATTTATCTTTACTATTGTTTCTTTCATTTCTTTCTCATTTATTTCTGCTCTGATCTTTATGATTTCCCTTCTTCTGCTGGCTTTGGGGTGTTTTTGTTCTTCTTTCTCCAATTGTTTTAAGCGTAAGGTTAGGTCGTCTGTTTGAGATTTTCCTAGTTTCTTGAGGTGGGATTGAATTGCTATAAACTTCCCTCTTAGAACTGCTTTTACAGTATCCCATAGGTTTTGCATGGTCGTATGTTCATTGTCATTTTCTTCTAGGAATTTTTAAATTTCTCCTTTGATTTGCTCGGCAGTCAGTTGGTTTTTTAGGTATGTGTTGTTTAATCTCCATGTGTCTGTGTTTTTAGCATTTTTTTCCCTGTAGTTGATCTCTAGTCTCATTGCATTGTGGTCAAAGAAGACGGTTGATATAATTTTAATTTTTTTGAACTGACTGAGGTTTGATTTGTGGCCCAAGATGTGGTCTGTCCTGGAGAATGAGCACTTGAGAAGAAAGTGTATTCTTCTGCTTTTGGATGGAAGGTCCTAACAATATCCATGAGGTCCATCTCTTCTAGTGTGGCATTTAAGGCTTGTGTTTCTTTATTAATTTTCTGTTTAGATCATCTGTCCATTGGTGTGAGAGGAGTGTTAAAGTTTCCTACTACTATTGTGTTAGTGTCGATGTTTTCTTTTATGACTGAAAGTGTTTGTCATGTAGTGGGGTGCTCCTGTGTTGGGGGTTGTGCATTTTTTTGATTTACTATCTTAGAATGCTGCCCTCCTCTGCATGGCAGAAGGCAGTGCCCCACTACCTGGGGAAAGGAATGGGGACACACCCCTTCTCTGTAAGCCACAATCCCAGAATCCCCCTCATCACCTCTGCTATATCCCACTGATTGGAGCTTAATCATCTATTCATACTAAATGCAGGATGCTGGGAAATGTAGTCTTTATTCTGGGCAGACTTGCTCCCACTAAAATCCAGGGGCTATGTAACTAAAGCAAGCAGAGAAGGTTGGTTAATAGAGACCACGGAACAATCTCAGATACAACACTTATATGAACAGGCATGTAAGTGTGAGTCAATCAGTTGTGTCTGACTCTTTGCAACCCGTGGTCTGTAGCCCACCAGAATCCTCTGTCCATGGGTTCTCCAGGCAAGAATATTGGAGTGGGTAGCCATTTCCTTCTCCAGGGGATCTTCCCAACCCAGGGATCGAACCCATGTCTCCTGTGTCTACTGCATTGCAGGTAGATTCTTTACCTACTGAGCCATCAGGGAAGCCCTACATAGGAAAGATGTAAGCATAAGAGGATTCATTGCAGCACCTTTTAAATGCTTCCCTCTTAGAACTGCTTTTACAGTATCCCATAGGTTTTGCATGGTCGTATGTTCATTGTCATTTTCTTCTAGGAATTTTTAAATTTCTCCTTTGATTTGCTCGGCAGTCAGTTGGTTTTTTAGGTATGTGTTGTTTAATCTCCATGTGTCTGTGTTTTTAGCATTTTTTTCCCTGTAGTTGATCTCTAGTCTCATTGCATTGTGGTCAAAGAAGACGGTTGATATAATTTTAATTTTTTTGAACTGACTGAGGTTTGATTTGTGGCCCAAGATGTGGTCTGTCCTGGAGAATGAGCACTTGAGAAGAAAGTGTATTCTTCTGCTTTTGGATGGAAGGTCCTAACAATATCCATGAGGTCCATCTCTTCTAGTGTGGCATTTAAGGCTTGTGTTTCTTTATTAATTTTCTGTTTAGATCATCTGTCCATTGGTGTGAGAGGAGTGTTAAAGTTTCCTACTACTATTGTGTTAGTGTCGATGTTTTCTTTTATGACTGAAAGTGTTTGTCATGTAGTGGGGTGCTCCTGTGTTGGGGGTTGTGCATTTTTTTGATTTACTATCTTAGAATGCTGCCCTCCTCTGCATGGCAGAAGGCAGTGCCCCACTACCTGGGGAAAGGAATGGGGACACACCCCTTCTCTGTAAGCCACAATCCCAGAATCCCCCTCATCACCTCTGCTATATCCCACTGATTGGAGCTTAATCATCTATTCATACTAAATGCAGGATGCTGGGAAATGTAGTCTTTATTCTGGGCAGACTTGCTCCCACTAAAATCCAGGGGCTATGTAACTAAAGCAAGCAGAGAAGGTTGGTTAATAGAGACCACGGAACAATCTCAGATACAACACTTATATGAACAGGCATGTAAGTGTGAGTCAATCAGTTGTGTCTGACTCTTTGCAACCCCGTGGACTGTAGCCCACCAGAATCCTCTGTCCATGGGTTCTCCAGGCAAGAATATTGGAGTGGGTAGCCATTTCCTTCTCCAGGGGATCTTCCCAACCCAGGGATCGAACCCATGTCTCCTGTGTCTACTGCATTGCAGGTAGATTCTTTACCTACTGAGCCATCAGGGAAGCCCTACATAGGAAAGATGTAAGCATAAGAGTATTCATTGCAGCACCTTTTATACTGGAAAAATCCTGAAACAATCTAAATGACTTCTACAAGTCCAAGTCTGATTACAGAATGACACAGTTTTTCCAGTGGAATATTATTCAGAAGTTAAAAATAAAAGCAGTCAGTGCGTATCTGCTAATGAGGAAAGATATCCACGATATATGAAGTGAAAAAAGGGAGTTGCAAAACTATTAAATAAAATGTGAAAATATACATATGTGAATGAGGTGCTGACAATTCATGGAAATTTATGCTTCAGAGCAAAATGAGAAGGGCAGCTAGGAAAATATCATGTTCTATTTCTTATCCTTCTAACTAAAGTCCTTATCGTGTGTATATAGAGTGGTTTACCAGTTGGGGTACAAATCCCATTTTTTTTCATTTCCAATATGTCATTCAGGTGCCCCCCCTGCTGGAAGCCCAACACCTTCTTGAGGTCTCAATCTGGCCTTTAGACTTAAGGGTATTCAGTCCAAAGGGCCAGCCTCCTGCCCCATGTCAGGAAGAGACTGGAAAGGGGGTGTTGCTTCTATGACTACAACAGGGCCTCGTGATGCAAGCAGGTCCAGCTCTGCCCAGTGTGACCTGCCCAGGCCCTGCAGGGGTGATGTTCAGCCTGTCCAGGCCCTTGAATAATGGGTCCCTGTGGTGCCAGCCTTTGTATGTTACAGTCATATACCTTGTGCTGTTGTTTCCTAAGCATGAGCATTATGCCAACTTCTGCGAGTCTGTGGGGATTTCTGGCCCAAGACACACAGGAAAGAAATGGTCCTAGACCTCATGTAGAAAGAGACTGAATTAGTCTATATCAGCTCTCCTCTCTGATGAACTTCCCCTTGGGGTATGTGATTCCTTTTGTCAACAGGGGACCTCAGCCATGACCATCTTAGCCCATTACAAAGTTCTAATACTATGGCGCATTATAAATTCACATGTTTTTGTTTCTCTTTGCAACCCGTGGTCTGTAGCCCACCAGAATCCTCTGTCCATGGGTTCTCCAGGCAAGAATATTGGAGTGGGTAGCCATTTCCTTCTCCAGGGGATCTTCCCAACCCAGGGATCGAACCCATGTCTCCTGTGTCTACTGCATTGCAGGTAGATTCTTTACCTACTGAGCCATCAGGGAAGCCCTACATAGGAAAGATGTAAGCATAAGAGTATTCATTGCAGCACCTTTTATACTGGAAAAATCCTGAAACAATCTAAATGACTTCTACAAGTCCAAGTCTGATTACAGAATGACACAGTTTTTCCAGTGGAATATTATTCAGAAGTTAAAAATAAAAGCAGTCAGTGCGTATCTGCTAATGAGGAAAGATATCCACGATATATGAAGTGAAAAAAGGGAGTTGCAAAACTATTAAATAAAATGTGAAAATATACATATGTGAATGAGGTGCTGACAATTCATGGAAATTTATGCTTCAGAGCAAAATGAGAAGGGCAGCTAGGAAAATATCATGTTCTATTTCTTATCCTTCTAACTAAAGTCCTTATCGTGTGTATATAGAGTGGTTTACCAGTTGGGGTACAAATCCCATTTTTTTTCATTTCCAATATGTCATTCAGGTGCCCCCCCTGCTGGAAGCCCAACACCTTCTTGAGGTCTCAATCTGGCCTTTAGACTTAAGGGTATTCAGTCCAAAGGGCCAGCCTCCTGCCCCATGTCAGGAAGAGACTGGAAAGGGGGTGTTGCTTCTATGACTACAACAGGGCCTCGTGATGCAAGCAGGTCCAGCTCTGCCCAGTGTGACCTGCCCAGGCCCTGCAGGGGTGATGTTCAGCCTGTCCAGGCCCTTGAATAATGGGTCCCTGTGGTGCCAGCCTTTGTATGTTACAGTCATATACCTTGTGCTGTTGTTTCCTAAGCATGAGCATTATGCCAACTTCTGCGAGTCTGTGGGGATTTCTGGCCCAAGACACACAGGAAAGAAATGGTCCTAGACCTCATGTAGAAAGAGACTGAATTAGTCTATATCAGCTCTCCTCTCTGATGAACTTCCCCTTGGGGTATGTGATTCCTTTTGTCAACAGGGGACCTCAGCCATGACCATCTTAGCCCATTACAAAGTTCTAATACTATGGCGCATTATAAATTCACATGTTTTTGTTTCCCATAATATTTAGAGCCCCGGTTTTTTAGCTGAGTAAATATAATGTTCAATAATTAAAAGCATAACTTGCTTACAAATACGGATAAGCCCATATCAGAAACTTTATTCTATTCACTCATTAAGGAGGAAACCAACAAGGCTATGAGGCTGGTTCTAGGAGCTCTGGAGTCCTTGGGGTTTACATAATCATACTAAAGAAGGAATATTGTTTACATGGGTTGGATACAAATCGCATTAACATCCTCTAGGCAATTAGTCCTCACGTTTGAGGATAGGAATCATTTGCATCTGCATAACTCTACAAAACAACATTTAGCTTTAGGTTCTAAACCCTTAATTAATAGGAAATAGAGTAGTCAAACAACAGTATGTTCCAGCATGTGAAAGTGTCCTTGGGGTGAGCCTGTTAACCAGTAGTTCAGCATGACACTGAAAAGACACACAGACAACCCCTTGGCCTTGTTTCCAGGTTCTGGGTAGTTTTTTATACTTGTCAGGTAACCCTCACAACCGTAAGTTCCTGGTCAAGGGCACTGTCTCATTAAACTAAACACATCTGTCACTGTCAGGCAGGCTGTGGAGAAGTTGCTAAGAATGGAGGTAGGCCCCCGTGGAGAAGGGCCAGACTTCCCAGTTCTGTTCATAAGGTCAGTGCTTTGACCATAAGGCCATTCCTGGTCAGTTGGATGGTCCTCCTGCCGACCTGCTCTCCAGGCTCCCAGAGTCCTCCCAGGACAGAGCCTAGAAGAAGGTGTCCCTTGTCTGAAGCCCTACATGGCTCTGGATTTTCCTCATGGCCCTTTCTGCCAGCGACTTGTCTATGTTTAGGATGCACAAATGTGCATTGAAGAGCATTTGCTTTTTTTTTTTTTGTCATTTCCTGCAGCCCCTACAGCATCTAGAAAGTGTCTAGCATGTAGTAAATGATTAGGAGGCACGGTTAGCACACACCTCTGAGCCTCAGCGGGTGCACCAGATCCGCTCGGCAGACGTGCTCTGCCTTCCCTCTGCTGCCCCTCCCCTCCTCGACTGCCGGCCCTCTTCTCCCACCACAGCTCCACGCAGCCATTCTGTGGCTGCCTCCTCCAGTGGAGTTTCCCTTCCCTGCCCACCCTGCATCCTCCTTCCCCACAGTGTATTCTGTATCTGGCCCCACCCCCTCCCCCTGCCCTGTATCACAGGTCATTCATAGTTCACGCGGCCGGCTCAGGGGCTCCCAGAAACATGGGCCTGGTCTTGATCATGCTCCTCATACCTACGGATGCTAAACAAAGGCTCCTGGACTCAGAGACAGAGAACAGCCATGTGAATGCAGGCAGACTGTCCCTGCATTTGGCAGCAAATTCTTCCTTGTGTGTTGTTGGCAGCACGCCAGGGTCCAACCCCACCTGAAGGAGCTGGGCCTCAAAGGTGCTGAGGTGGGGGGAACGCCTGGCATCTGTCCTTTCCCACACTCACGGGGGCCTGTGGTGAAGGGCCGACCTCAGCTAGAGCAGGTCCCTTCCTGCTCAGTCAGCAGTTCATTCCTTTCTTGACTGGGGGAGGGGTCAGGTAAACCGCTGCTGCCTTTGCTGTTGTCCCCGTGGGCAGCTGTCACAGGACACGGAGCCTGGACCTGAGGCAGAGGAGAGTGTCCCTTGGAGGACTCTCAGAGGGTCCGTCGGCTCCCATGGGCTCCTACTCAACCGAGGCCCACCTGTCCCTTGCCCTGCAGCTGGTTTCTCCAGGAGAAGCAGCGGAGGCTTTGGAGCTCTGCCTGAGGAGTTCTAGATGCCAAGTTACGCAGCAGGTGGCCCCTGGACGGGCTGCGTCAGCGTCACCCAGAGCTGATGAGAGATGCAGCATCTAGAGCGAAACAGATTGGCTGAATCAGAACTTGCCCTGAGGAGGGACTCTGAGTCGTGCCAATGCAAAAAAAAGTGTGAAAAGCACGTTCTAGCCAGTCCCCGGGCTCATCAATGAGGGATTAGCCTCACCAGCACAGGCCTGGGAACTGAACTGATAGCACCTGCCATGGAAGAGCCCGACAGTTGATCGGGAACGCTCTCAGGTGGTATGTAACACTGGCGCTTGGACGGTGTTTGGGTTGCTTTATGGCAGGAGCCCGGAAATGTCAAATGCTGTCGTCTTCTCTATACACAGAGAAGAGGACTCAATGCACCACTGGATTAATGGCTGAGCTGTAACCCAGGGACCTCTTTGCAGAGCCAGGGTGAAAACTGGGTAGGAGCCGGCAGCCACTGTCGCTCATCCCGCTCTGGAATCCTGGTCTCAAGATGTGCAGAGTTGTGTGCCGAGGACTTTAGTAAACTGGTGAAGATCCAGACCCGGTGAGCTGGAGCCCTCGCTCGCCTCAGGGGTGGCCGGGGGGGTGGGGATAGCTGAAGCAACCGTGCACCCGCCCCTCTGAGCGGGGGCCTCGGCACCTGCTGGCAGAGCACCCACTCCTCAGTGGATGTCTTGTCCTGAGCTGTTCAAGTGTCCCTAAAAACTTTTCCTTTCTATAAACTACTGTACTGAGGTGTAATTTACATACCATAGAATCCACCCATTTTAACCGCACAGTTCAGGGATTCTCAGTACCTTTACGGAGTTGTGCACCATCCCGCGACCTAATGTCAGGACATCCCCACTCCCCCAGAGAGGAACCTGGTGCCCAGTGCCCTCACTCCTCATTCCCACCCCAGCCCCTGGCACCACTAACCACCTCTATCTCTCTCCTTCCCTCAGTGTTCTCAGCAGTCCGGGTTCAGTCACTTTTCTTACCTGGACTTCCCAATTCCCCCATAGGGCTCAGGAATGGATGCTTTCTTCTATCAGGGGAAGGAATGATTTAGAAATGCAAGGAATTTAGATTTTCAAGATGATTTAGAAGTGCTCGGCACATAGTTGGCATGTTACACATATTTTAGAAGGAAAACACAATATCTGCCGTTTAAGTGGGTTTTGTGCATTTTGAGGGGGATTCAGTAAATGTTCTAAGTGTGTTTTATAAGAGGAAAGAGCAGTGAACCCAAAGGAGTGAGCCCTTGAGTGAGGGTTTTCCAGAGCCAGTGGCCTCCACCAACCCCCACGCAGCCTGGGAACTGAACTGATAGCACCTGCCATGGAAGAGCCCGACAGTTGATCGGGAACGCTCTCAGGTGGTATGTAACACTGGCGCTTGACGGTGTTTGGGTTGCTTTATGGCAGGAGCCGGAAATGTCAATGCTGTCGTCTTCTCTATACACAGAGAAGAGGACTCAATGCACCACTGGATTAATGGCTGAGCTGTAACCCAGGGACCTCTTTGCAGAGCCAGGGTGAAAACTGGGTAGGAGCCGGCAGCCACTGTCGCTCATCCCGCTCTGGAATCCTGGTCTCAAGATGTGCAGAGTTGTGTGCCGAGGACTTTAGTAAACTGGTGAAGATCCAGACCCGGTGAGCCGGAGCCCTCGCCGCCTCAGGGGTGGCCGGGGGGGTGGGGATAGCTGAAGCAACCGTGCACCCGCCCCTCTGAGCGGGGGCCTCGGCACCTGCTGGCAGAGCACCCACTCCTCAGTGGATGTCTTGTCCTGAGCTGTTCAAGTGTCCCTAAAAACTTTTCCTTTCTATAAACTACTGTACTGAGGTGTAATTTACATACCATAGAATCCACCCATTTTAACCGCACAGTTCAGGGATTCTCAGTACCTTTACGGAGTTGTGCACCATCCCGCGACCTAATGTCAGGACATCCCCACTCCCCCAGAGAGGAACCTGGTGCCCAGTGCCCTCACTCCTCATTCCCACCCCAGCCCCTGGCACCACTAACCACCTCTATCTCTCTCCTTCCCTCAGTGTTCTCAGCAGTCCGGGTTCAGTCACTTTTCTTACCTGGACTTCCCAATTCCCCCATAGGGCTCAGGAATGGATGCTTTCTTCTATCAGGGGAAGGAATGATTTAGAAATGCAAGGAATTTAGATTTTCAAGATGATTTAGAAGTGCTCGGCACATAGTTGGCATGTTACACATATTTTAGAAGGAAAACACAATATCTGCCGTTTAAGTGGGTTTTGTGCATTTTGAGGGGGATTCAGTAAATGTTCTAAGTGTGTTTTATAAGAGGAAAGAGCAGTGAACCCAAAGGAGTGAGCCCTTGAGTGAGGGTTTTCCAGAGCCAGTGGCCTCCACCAACCCCCACGCAGCGTGGGAGAGCTGACGAGCTTCTTGGACACCAGCACCTGGCATCTCCCAGAACCAGGGGCCTCCCGTCAGCAAGTCCCCTGAGCTAGAAACATTCCACCCAGCTTCCAGTCCCTGACTCTGGACCAGGGTGGTGGTGAGTGGAGGTGGGAGGGTAGGAGGAGCTCCTGCCTTGCCTGCGACTCCTGCTGTCAGCATACTTTCTCTTACTCTACAGTTTCTGTTTCTTTGTCTCCACCACTGACTTCCTGTCCTGTTTTCCCCACCTTCCGGGCCCTCTGGTCTGTGTGTTGATTGCTAAGATTGCCAGGCATCTACTTCGGCCCTTTATTCAGAAGTGAGAAACCTCCTCCCTTTGGGGAGCACTCACCTCCCTGTAACATGTATTAAGTGCTTGCCTTCCTGCTTCAGTCTCATCCTTTCCTATGATGCCTTGGGCCTCCACACCTGCCCTGCTCAGAGGCGTTAAAGATGCTCTGAGAAGCCGAAGGGGGTGAAGGGTAAAAACCTGTCTGTGGCTTTCTGTCTCCTGGCTTCCCCTCCCCACAGTTTTATTGAGATGTAATTGATATATAACTGTACAAATTTACATGTTGATTTAATACACTCTTATCTTTCAGAAGAATTACTACCAGTGTTGGCTAGGCCGAGTATCATCCTCGTTTATTATCTTTTAAAGCTTTATAGAGGTATAATTTACATGTCATAAAATTCACCTGCTTCAAGTGTACCTTTCAATAACTGCTAGTGTAATTGACAATTGTGCAACCATACCACAATCTTATCTCACAGCATTTCCATCTACCCACAAAGAGACCAGAGCCCATGAGCAATTGGTCCCACCCCAGGCAACCATCAGCCTCCTTTCTGTCTCTATGGATTTATCTTTTCCGGACATTTACAAAAATAGAAGCACACAATCTGTGTCCTCGTGTGTCTGGTTTCTTTCACCTGTGTCATATTTTGACATTATTTCATGTATCAGCAGGCATCAGGACTTTGTTCCTTTTTTTTTTTTTAACTGTTGAATAACATGTATTCCAGGTGGATTTCCTGCATTTGTTTATCCATCAGTAGCAATGCAGCCCTGTGAATCCAGTTAGCTGAATCCAATCAGTAGTTTTTCCAACCTTAGTTGAACTAGGTAGATACCAGGGCTTCCCCGTGGCTCAGTGGTAAAAAAAAAAAAAAAAAAATCTGCCTGCAATGCAGGAGACGTGAGTTTGATCCTTGGATTGGGAAGATCCCCTGGTGAAATAAAGGGCCACCCACTCCTATATTCTTCCCTGGGAGATCCTTTGGACAGAGGAGCCTGACATGCTTCAGTCCACGGACTCTCAAAGAGTCGGATATGACTTAGTGACTAAAAAACAACAGAGATATCAACCAGCTGGTGCTCCCTCCCCAGAAGTCTGGTGCCCAGGGCCCAGGGCCCCTTCTTGCAATTTCTAAGTTTAAATAATTCCTACATCTTCCTTTTCTTCCCCAGTCCTAAAGTTTAGCGGCTGTTTGGGCCAGTTGCTAACTCCAGGATCCATTAGAATTCTCTTTTTATCTTTCCAGGTCCTCAATGAACAACTTTACACACAATTAGAAACTCTTTCTAGAAATTTCCTCTCCATTCAAGGAACTGCAATGGCAGTGATTCCAGCCTGTGGTCTGAGAACAAACCCCTCTGCTGCCTCCTGGTGCCTGTCCGTCTAGAGGTGCGCATGGCTGTCTAGGGTGGACCCATCAGAGTCCTGCCCCGGGGTTTAAAAGCTTGGCTGAAGGAGGGGAGTGCTGCTCCCTCTGTGGGTGATGTGAGCGATGGTTGGCCTGGGAGGAGCTGTCTGAGCCCGGACAAAGCAGGCCTGAAAGGACCCAGCTGGCAATGGGGGTGCAGATCTGAGAAGCCCACAGAAAATGCCTCCTCTGAGCCCTGGAATCCTTGGCCCAAGGGGTGATCTGTGGAGCAGCCCTGATTCTGCTTCTCAGGCCTGACACTTAGCCAGGGCACAGCCCTCGTCCACCCCTATGTCCTCTCTCCTCCCGAATTGTGTTCTTTCATCTACACGTTCCTTCCTCTGCCAACCATTTTCCAAGACCCTGCCGTGTGCTTTCCCAAAGGCAAGTGCACATGCTTCTTCCTTTCCCAATTATATAGGAGTGCGGCCTGCCACAGTGGTTCCCAGGGGGCATGGCAGGGACTTCGCCATCTCTGAGCTCTGGCTTCTGTCGTGGTGCCTGTCCCCAGTCCTCATCTCACGGCATCACTCCAGGGAATGACTCTTCCCATCTCTGGGGATAAGCAGTGGCCGAGGAGAGTTCGCTGTGACGCGACACCAGCATCAGCGGGGCTGGGGATCCCGGCTCTGTTCTTGCGTGCTGGATGGCGCCAACTGCTGCCTTCTGAGTAGCCTGTACCACCTACCACTCAGGTGCAGCTGGGACAGTGATGAGGGGTCTGGGGGACAGAGACCAAAATGCAATTCAAGCCAGAGGAGGATTGGGTTAGGAGGGAGGGAGGGATGCCGTCCATCCCTCAGGTGCAGGTCGGGAGCAGCCTTCATGGACCCTGAGGATGGCATCTTCATGTGCCGGGCGCGCCCCATCAGAGCTGAGCAGCAGTGCGCAGGGAGCAGGGACCCGGCAGGGCCCTTCTAGGCAGGGGAAAGCTCACTCGTTCACACACAACACTGAGGAATGAACAAGCACTTGGGGACAGAGGAATTCCCTGTCGAGAACCCTCTTCTGTCCACCCTGTTACCTCCCTGAGGGTCACCTCCTTGGGGAAGGTGTCCTTAAGCCTGTGGTCTGTCTTTCCCTTGGTCACACAACTTCAGAGATGACTCTGTGTTCCTCTCCTCCGTGGAACTAATCGGTTTTTAATTACAAACGTTTAGTGTGATTATTTGATGGCAAGTGTCAAGTGAGCAGGCCATCTCTGTGCTGACTCATCCACACACGTAGCAAGTGGAATTTCTCGGCAGTTAAGAAAGGTCTGACTCTAGGGCCCTCCAATGCATGGCCCCTGTAAGGGCTGGGAGTTACAGAATGTTCTAGTGGACCAGGCTGCAAGGAGGCAAGCATTTCTATTCAAGCATGGCACATCATGTCCCCAGGAAACCTCCAAATAAAGGAGCACAATGTCCAGGACACCAAGAATAGGCTGTGATTTCTCTATAAATATTCATTTTTGTACTTGATTTTTCAGTTGTGATTTTTCTTTACAGAAGGCTCCCAAATAAGTGGCCTTACAAAAAAGCTAAATCTGCCCTTGAGATAGAATTCAGTGATATTTTATTGAATGAATAGAAGAATGAATGAATCAATCAAAATAATTAGAATAAAATGCTGGTGTGGGAAAAAACAATGCACATGTAAATCCCTCCTAACCTCTGGGGCTGCCTGGACATTCCACATTGAGCCTGGCAGCTCAGCTGGAGGAGTCGTCCTGCAGGATGCTCTGAGCTTTGGAATCTTGGGGACCTAAGTCCACGATGTGGCCTGGACTGGGACCTGGTTTTCCAGCTTGCCCTGCCAGCTCCCCTTGTCATGTCTCTTACCACATAAGGAGGTTTGGAAGAGAGAGTGGTAAAGATCTGAATCGACTTCTCCTTCCAAGGCCCTTCAGACCTCGGGGGAATGGTACCTGGCACTATCCTGGACAAGTCTCAGTTTTCCTGTCTCTGAAATGGGTCAAGAAGCCCGCTTTTTATGGGGCTACAGTAAGGTTCAGAATCTCTCTCTGAAATCTTCTGCTGTTGATACGTAACAAATGCTGAATAATATCCTTTCCTCTCCTAGTTTTCCTTGGAACCTCTCAATTAGCACCTGACTGATCCCATAGAACAAGAGTATGGCTCAGTGGAGGCGGTGGGGGGGGGTGTCATTGCCCATCTAGGTCACCACTTTGTGAAAACGTCTCTGCCTCTAGATCAGAAGTCGGAAGTCACTTGCCCATCTGCCTGAGGTGGGTCAGTCCATCTGCCCTGTTCGCTGTCTCCTCCTAGAGTCTGAATGCTGGAGGGGGAACCATGTTTCCCACCCTGGGAACTTGTAATGGTTAGTCAACACCGCAGTTGCAAAAGCCCGTTTCTCCATGTGAAATATCGTTGCTCTGCAGGTAACCACACAGAGGAACTGCACAGGTGGGGTTGGCAGGGGCTGGGCTCTGTCTGAGGCTCATGGTGCCACTTCTGTTGCATTACTAGTAATGTTCTAGTGGACCAGGCTGCAAGGAGGCAAGCATTTCTATTCAAGCATGGCACATCATGTCCCCAGGAAACCTCCAAATAAAGGAGCACAATGTCCAGGACACCAAGAATAGGCTGTGATTTCTCTATAAATATTCATTTTGTACTTGTCTTTCAGTTGTGATTTTTCTTTACAGAAGGCTCCCAAATAAGTGGCCTTACAAAAAAGCTAAATCTGCCCTTGAGATAGAATTCAGTGATATTTTATTGAATGAATAGAAGAATGAATGAATCAATCAAAATAATTAGAATAAAATGCTGGTGTGGGAAAAAACAATGCACATGTAAATCCCTCCTAACCTCTGGGGCTGCCTGGACATTCCACATTGAGCCTGGCAGCTCAGCTGGAGGAGTCGTCCTGCAGGATGCTCTGAGCTTTGGAATCTTGGGGACCTAAGTCCACGATGTGGCCTGGACTGGGACCTGGTTTTCCAGCTTGCCCTGCCAGCTCCCCTTGTCATGTCTCTTACCACATAAGGAGGTTTGGAAGAGAGAGTGGTAAAGATCTGAATCGACTTCTCCTTCCAAGGCCCTTCAGACCTCGGGGGAATGGTACCTGGCACTATCCTGGACAAGTCTCAGTTTTCCTGTCTCTGAAATGGGTCAAGAAGCCCGCTTTTTATGGGGCTACAGTAAGGTTCAGAATCTCTCTCTGAAATCTTCTGCTGTTGATACGTAACAAATGCTGAATAATATCCTTTCCTCTCCTAGTTTTCCTTGGAACCTCTCAATTAGCACCTGACTGATCCCATAGAACAAGAGTATGGCTCAGTGGAGGCGGTGGGGGGGGGTGTCATTGCCCATCTAGGTCACCACTTTGTGAAAACGTCTCTGCCTCTAGATCAGAAGTCGGAAGTCACTTGCCCATCTGCCTGAGGTGGGTCAGTCCATCTGCCCTGTTCGCTGTCTCCTCCTAGAGTCTGAATGCTGGAGGGGGAACCATGTTTCCCACCCTGGGAACTTGTAATGGTTAGTCAACACCGCAGTTGCAAAAGCCCGTTTCTCCATGTGAAATATCGTTGCTCTGCAGGTAACCACACAGAGGAACTGCACAGGTGGGGTTGGCAGGGGCTGGGCTCTGTCTGAGGCTCATGGTGCCACTTCTGTTGTGCAAAGAACTTGGCCAGCCAGAGTCCCCAGGTGAGCAAAAAGAGAAGACAGCATGTCCAAACGTTTTCTGGGCAGCAGACAGGAACAAATGTGTTTTATGGACTCCCTTGAATAAATGATGGATTTTCACTCTTGCAAAAGCATTTTAACATTGCTGGCTATTTAGACGGGTTCTGAATTTTCCTTTTTGTAGACATTGCTGCCACCAATATTCTTATATATATATAAACTTTGACTATCTCTGACTGGATCGTTGGACTATATTTCTAGAAATGTCTTTCTGGTTCAAAAGACATGGACTTTTTAGTATGTATTGCTACTTCCACCTTTTGGAGGTTCATTATTAAGAGAATGGCCATTACGATGACATCCTTGCCAATGCTGTAAATCATTGTTTTGTGACCATTGACGGTTTGGTGAATCCCAAATTCTGTTTTCCAAAATGTCATTTTACTGAACGCTTTTAGAATCAGCTTATACTTTCTGTTTTATTTTTCCTAATGACATATTCTCAGAAGGCTCACTCTTGATTTTCCTGCCCCTACCCCCGCCCCTACTCCTTTGTCCCTGGAAACATACCTCCATTTGAGTTGGAGTCCTGTGCTCAGAGATCAACCCAACATGTTTGTCCCAGAGCTAGTTTTTCTGTGAAGAGCAATTTCAACCATCAACACTCACTAGGTACCCTGAGCGAGGCATACCCAGTGTGGAGCTGGGCATGTCCATAACCTCATTTTTAAGTACAGAAAAATCTGTATTTATATCCCCATTTTACTGACTGATCCCATAGAACAAGAGTATGGCTCAGTGGAGGCGGTGGGGGGTGTCATTGCCCATCTAGGTCACCACTTTGTGAAAACGTCTCTGCCTCTAGATCAGAAGTCGGAAGTCACTTGCCCATCTGCCTGAGGTGGGTCAGTCCATCTGCCCTGTTCGCTGTCTCCTCCTAGAGTCTGAATGCTGGAGGGGGAACCATGTTTCCCACCCTGGGAACTTGTAATGGTTAGTCAACACCGCAGTTGCAAAAGCCCGTTTCTCCATGTGAAATATCGTTGCTCTGCAGGTAACCACACAGAGGAACTGCACAGGTGGGGTTGGCAGGGGCTGGGCTCTGTCTGAGGCTCATGGTGCCACTTCTGTTGTGCAAAGAACTTGGCCAGCCAGAGTCCCCAGGTGAGCAAAAAGAGAAGACAGCATGTCCAAACGTTTTCTGGGCAGCAGACAGGAACAAATGTGTTTTATGGACTCCCTTGAATAAATGATGGATTTTCACTCTTGCAAAAGCATTTTAACATTGCTGGCTATTTAGACGGGTTCTGAATTTTTCCTTTTTGTAGACATTGCTGCCACCAATATTCTTATATATATATAAACTTTGACTATCTCTGACTGGATCGTTGGACTATATTTCTAGAAATGTCTTTCTGGTTCAAAAGACATGGACTTTTTAGTATGTATTGCTACTTCCACCTTTTGGAGGTTCATTATTAAGAGAATGGCCATTACGATGACATCCTTGCCAATGCTGTAAATCATTGTTTTGTGACCATTGACGGTTTGGTGAATCCCAAATTCTGTTTTCCAAAATGTCATTTTACTGAACGCTTTTAGAATCAGCTTATACTTTCTGTTTTATTTTTCCTAATGACATATTCTCAGAAGGCTCACTCTTGATTTTCCTGCCCCTACCCCCGCCCCTACTCCTTTGTCCTGGAAACATACCTCCATTTGAGTTGGAGTCCTGTGCTCAGAGATCAACCCAACATGTTTGTCCCAGAGCTAGTTTTTCTGTGAAGAGCAATTTCAACCATCAACACTCACTAGGTACCCTGAGCGAGGCATACCCAGTGTGGAGCTGGGCATGTCCATAACCTCATTTTTAAGTACAGAAAAATCTGTATTTATATCCCCATTTTACAGACAATGAGGCTCAGGTGAGATAACTTTCTTGATGTCATCCAGCAAATAAGGGGCCAACATGGGCTCTGAGTTTGTAGTGCCACTCCACTCCTCCTCCAGAGGCTGGAGCCTTGGCTGTGGCTGAATGAAGCTGCAGTTAGTGGCAAGCACAGAGGCCACTGGGACAAGTGTGCAAGGCAGAGCAATCCCACCGGCCTCTGCAGGATGGACCCCCCGGGGTTTCCAAGAATCAGGTCCTGCCTCTGTGCAAGCAGAGCCATTCCCAAATTCTCATGATCTTTGCTTCCATTCATCTAACCCAATGCCTAGGACTAGAGTTCCCAGCTCCTATTGTTTCTTCAAAGCCCTTGGGAGAACCCTAACTACCTTCCTAGTTCTATCCTTTCCCCTTCTTTCTATCAGACTTATAGGAGGCACATCGACACACTTTCTCAATAAAGTCTTCCTGGCTTCTCTCATCTAATTTGCTCCCCCTTTGCCCATTATGGAATGGGTTTCTTTGCCCAAGAAAATCATTTTGTCTGAGCAGGTTCGTTCTTTGGAGAGCTGGAGGCAGGAGCAGGGGAGAGGGTGAAGACTCACAGGCTGAACTCAAATCCGCTGGAATGCTCAGCGGGCTTGGGTACAACTCAGGCTCATCCCTATCCCCTTGCACTACAAAATGCAAACATGACACGCGGCAGGGAAATCTGCCCATAGTCAGCTGTTCCGTGCTGTGGCAGGCAGTGAGCGCCAACCCAATATCGATGACTTCACCCCTTTTCCTTGCAAATGCAATCCTTATTTGATTCAACAAGGGGATCAGGTTCAGCTGATAAAACATGATTGCTGTTCTCCTGCTGAGTTGTGTCCAGCTATTTGCGACTCCATGGACTGCGGCACACCACTCCCTGGCCTTCACCTTCTCCCGGAGTTTGCTCAGCCTCTTGTCATGACACTTTGATTTTAGCCTAGTGAAACATATTCCAGACTTCTGGTCTCTAGAACTGGAAGGTAAATATATTGTTTTAAGCCACTACATTTGTGGTATTTTTTTACAGCGGCCTTATGAAACTAATACAGACACATAGCAGAAACTGTGCTGGGAGGGTTTCTGTGAAAACTTTTGTTTTTCTGATGAAAAAAAATGACTCGTTCCACTCTTTCTGCCTTGAAAATAGACATGAAAGCAGGGGCTGTGGCAGCCCTCTTGTGACAATTGGGTCCTAGCAGGAGGATGAAAAGCCACGTGACAAGAATAGTTGAGAGTCAAGAAAAAAACTTTTGTTGAGTTACCAAAATATTCTGAGAACTGTGAATTTCCATGCTCCTTGTCATGCAAGAATGATAACATCGTAAGGCTTGTCAGGTGGATCTTCTGTTGTTTACACAGCCCATCAAAGTTTGTATCATAGCATAAAATGTGAAGGAATCAAAAGGAAAAAGGAAGTTCCATTTCCTGAGCACCTACTGTCTGTCATTCCTCTTAGAAGGCGCTTTACTTATTTGATCTCACATATGTGACTTACGTGGGAAAGAGGACAGGGGTGGAGGACATGGAGTCTGTGCCCCAAGGCTTTAGAGAAAGCTAACCAGGCCTCAGACCTCAGTCCTTCCTTGGAAAGCTTGATCCCTACCTCTGGAGTTTGGAAAAGACGTGAGGGCTTGTGGCAAGCCTCATGCCCGAGGAAACAGCCAGACTTCCCTGGGTAGGACTCCTGACCCCTGACCTTAGCTGGAAGTCATAGACTGACCTCTGAGGGCCTCTCTGAAGTCGCTGAAAATTTAGAGAAGCGAAATTAGCATGTCTCCCTGCCTTTCTCCAAAGAGCAGGGAGGGAGGGTCTTATTCCCTCCTGACTGAACAGAAAGCTGCTGTCCAGGGCAGGATGATGGTGAGGGTGACAAGGGCTGCAGATCCCAAGGCTGCTTCTGCAGCTGCTGGGGGAGCCCATTCACACCAGTGTACCTCCCTGGAGGTGAGACTGCCCTGGTCTTCATGCTGGCCAGCAGCACCCTTGATAACAAAGTAGTCTCTCTCCCTTATCACTCTCCCTCGAGGCCCTGGCAACTGTAGGTCACAACTAAGTGCAAAGTAACTAAACAGAGCCCCAAGCCCCTTCCTGCCAGGCAGGGTGGGAGCAGGACTGAGATCAGACATCACCCATTTAACACTGTGATGCATGATTCCTAAGAAATGTATGTATTATTGCTGTTCATCCCTATTTCTGGCCCAAAGCTTCTAAAACTCCTAGAATTTTCTGTGGAGAGAGACAGAAATGTGTCTCTTTTATGTTAATAAGGTGAGTTTTGGACCAAAGCCTCAGGATGGAGCTAGTTGCTGGGAGAACCAATCACTTTCAATCTATCTCCCTGATCTTGGAGGAGGCCGGGCGGGGCTGGAAGCCGAATCAGTCAATCTTGGGCAGTGATCAATCATGCCTGTGTAATGAAGCCACCAAAGAAACCTGAAAGGTTGAGGGTCAGGGAGCTTCCCGGGCTCATGAATGTGGAGGTACAAGAGGCACATGGGCTCTTAGTTGCGTTATTTTAGTTGCACGATCTTATCATTGCAGCGCATCTTGTGGAGCTAAGTGACTCAAGGTTACTCAGTCCAAGCGCATACTGATAGCCGCAGGACAGGCCAATAAACTGAGAGACGGGTTATTGGGGTGAGGGCTAGCAACTTATTTGGAAAGCCAGCAGGCTGAGAGATAGTAGACAAGTGTCCCAAAGAACCATAATCCCCAAGTTAGAATTCAGACTTCTTATATACTAAAAGGACTGGGATTAAGTCCTGGTTTTGCCCAGACTCGGAGGAGATGTTTTTTGTGCAAACATTCACAGGTGGGCCTGATCAGGACGTTTCCCGTAAGCTGAAAGTGTTTTAGCTTAACCCTTGCTACTTGGAAGGCAGGGTTTCCTGAGATGGGTCATTATGTATTATTTAAGCTTACAGGCAACATCCTTTTAGTGATTAACCTGTACTAAAGGTCAAATTGTCTTCACTATTTCACTCCCACTTGAAATGGAAATGGCTTTTCAGTATATTCATGCTTTGCACAATCCCTACCTAAATCAACTTTAGAGCATTTCATCACCCAAACTAAAACTCTGTACCCATGAGCGGGTCCCCTTTCCTCCCTTCCTCCCTTCAGCCATAGGCAACCAGTCAATTTTCTGTCTGTAGGCTTGTCAGTTCTGAGCACTTCATATAAATGAAATGGCAGAATATGTGGTCTGTTGTGACTGGAGTCTTTCAGGTAACAACATTCTCCAGGTGTGTCCCCCTGGTAGCACCTGTTGGCTGGTATCCTCTGCAGCCTAATGATGTGCTTGCCTGGAATCATCACATTTTTATCCTCTCCCTTGGTGATGGACATGGGTTACTTCCATGTTTCAGCAGCTATGAACAGTGCCGCTGTGAACGTTTGTGTGCAAGTTTCTTAAGCGAAGATGTGGAGATGAAGTCATTAACCACGCACGACTTTGAAAAGGCCCTAAGCTGGGAGCCTGCTCCGTGTGCTTGAGGAAAAGCCAGGAGACCTCTATGAGGCAGACATGAAGGGAGAGGAGCCTAAGAGAAACAGGTGGTAAGCCACATGAGGTGCTGGAGCTATTGTAAGGATCTGAGTAATGTGAGGCCCATTGGATGGTCTTGAGCAGGAAGTCCACATGACAGGACGTCTGTCTGGTCTTCTGTGTTGTATCAGCATGTTCTCTGAGCTCGGGGGAGGGTGCGGAGATGGTGGAAGAAAGAGGAAAGGAAATTGAGGAGAGCACTATGAAGCCGGGAAGGCCCAGTGAGCAGAGACAGGGGCCTTGAAACCCAGGAGTGCAGCCTGGTTGAAGCTGGGAGGAGGCCAAGGCAAGACGGGCACAACTGAGTTGGAGAGGCTTCCTCTTCCTCGTCCCCATCCTCCTCGTGTGAACACTGATGCTTCTTTATCCACAGTGCTCCTCTGAAAAGCCCACCTTTCTGACATGCTGAGGTGGGCAGGTGACAGGAGGTGGGCTGCCACCATCACTCGTTAAGGCGTCCCACACCCTCTGACATCTGCTTTCCCTTCCCCAACTGCCACCCCTTCCCTCCCTCATGGGAACTTGGCTTTCACCCCAGGAACTCTTCAAAATAGTTGCTTTGATTACCAGAGATCTTTGGAATGGCCCAACGCCTCGTCTTTCATTGCATCTAGTTTGTTCCCTATAGAGCTTTGCTGCCCAAGGATGCAAGCATTCATACCAACAGCAGTGACCATGCCGAGCAATAGCGTGGAAGTACGGAGTCCAGGCCCAGCTCCGGCCCCACGGAAGCAATCGGCACCTTAGCAAGATACCAAGGTTTGAGAGGGATAGTTTTCTCTGTCCATCTTGAGGGGGACAGCTCCTTCCTCCACTTTGTCAAATTAAGGAGCACGGAGGCAGCTGTCCTTTTACATGGCGTGGTCCCCAGACCTCAGTGACTGTTGAGCAGTGGACGCAGTTAAAGCCAAAAGTCTCGGATTTGCCTTTCTGATCAGCTTTTGCATCCACAAGCTGCAGAGACAAGAGCCTGGATCTCTCCATGCCTAAGCGATTCGGTGGGGTAAGTGTTGCCCACCAAGAGAGAGAAAGTGAAGTCTGGAGTACCAAGAGTTAGTGCTGTTGGCGGATACTCAGCCAGACCCTGAATCGGCACACTGTGCCTTTAAGAAAGATGAAAGTGCATCGTGGTGGGTGGAGCCCAGCCCAATTATCCAGGTGCTGGGAAGTTGCTAGGGCCTGCCTTTGTTGAGACCAGGTCCTGGTGGTTCTGGTTTGCAGCTCTGGCAGCATCAGCCCTGCTTCCCTACTTCCCTGCCGCCGCTGCCGCACGACTACGCTTTGGCACCGGTGAGCATCCCTCCCACCCGCACCCCCACGAGCTCTCCATGCTGTCCTTCCAAGCCCAGTGTTGACAGCTATCATTTAAAACTCCTCTTCAGGCCTTTTTCTTCTTCAAGTTTCAGGCTCTTCTGTGGTTAAAATTGTCTTCTCTACATTTTCCCTTTCCGGTGTCAGCCAGTGCTGGAGGGAGCAGCCCAAAGTAAGGAAGAAGGCTGACTTTCTAGACTGACCTTTGGGGGTAAAGGTGAGGCCACCCAGTCCTTTGGCTCCGCAGGTGTTTTGAGGCCTATGGGTGGGTGTGGGTGTCTGTGTGTGTGTCTGTGTGTGTGTGTCATGAGCTGGAATCAATGACTTTGGAAGGAGGGGCGAGGCATTGCATGCCTCCCACCCCCACCTGGTATTTCAGCTGCACACAATAGGTACTTGATAATAATGGGCCAAGTTTAAGAAAGGCAGAGCAATGGCAAGAAAACTGGCCTGGGAAATGAAGACAGTTGGGTTCTATCTCCAGTTCTACCTGCAGGTTTTCCAAAGCGTCTTAACTTCTCCAGCCATCCACTTTCTATAAGAGAAGCCAGTTCTTCCATCTTTAACCTCCTCTGAGACCAGTTAGATGATCGAGCAGACATTTTCTTCCAAGCACCGGAAAATAGAACCAGGTGGGTGAAAGTTACATGGGGGCATATTTTAGGTCAAAATCAGGACGAGATCTCCATTAACCCAAGTGCCTTCTATAGGCTCCCTAATTGAACAGAGGACCTTCTGGGAACTCCTCAAGCCAGTCAGATGGATGAGCTGACAGACATGCTGCATGAACCCCAGGATGGAAGGTCACTTTGAAATGAAAGTGGCTACATTTTGGTGGGTGTAGAAGGGCTTCAGGAAAAATATACATGAGGTTGTAGGTATGTTGGCTTTTCTGCACATTTCCCAGAAGTCCAGTAAGGTTCGGGTATGGAAGATGGGCACCAAAAGCCAGGGGCGAGCAAACAGACAACCTGAGCTCTGGCATCACAGAATGGCCTTGCATTCCTGCCAGCACCCAGAGTCCAGAGCTTCTGCGTCCTCCAGGTGCACTGAGCGAGGACACGGGCCCTTTCCGCCGGGGTCTCCACCGTGGGCTGGCTCCAGTGGGCATCTCCTCCCTGGACCCACAGAGCCCAGTTTCCTCCAGCGGGGCCACATGTCCCAAGGGAGGGGGCTGGTGAGAAACTGGCCCCTTAAGAAGATGCCAGCGTCCAGACAGGGAGGCCTGATACCCTCTACTATGCAATCAGATCCTGGAACGCTGGTACAGGTGGGGCCTCCCCAGGAGGCAAACCCATCCTTCTTCCCTGGTGGTTCTTAGCTGTCAACTCTGATCAAAGGAAACATTTTCTTTCAGAGCCTACGCTTCAGCTCCAAGACTGAGAATCAGACCCTCTCCTTTGATTTTCCAAGGGTCCTTTGTGGAGGGTCCTCTTCCATTCCACAAGAATGGACTCAGTGTGGCTGGGCGGACAGCCCTTGCCGTCTGTGCCCTCAAGAGGCGTGCTCTTCTTTCCCCTACCATACGCCTCTGGTCTCTGTTTGCCCACCTGCCATGCAATGGAGATTTCCTTCTGCAACCTGAGGAGGATACAGTATTTTTGATAGGGAAAGATCAGAGGAGATAAAGGGGTCATCCAAAATCCCTTCTTTTGGCTGGTCCTGTGGGCTGGCATACCACCCAATTTGGGAGTTGGGGATAGGGGGATGTTATGGACCAGGGTTCTTGGGCTTCCAGTTGATAAAACTGGGGCGAGCATGAGCGGGAACGGGGAAAATGCTTTGCCATAGGCTCCCTAATTGAACAGAGGACCTTCTGGGAACTCCTCAAGCCAGTCAGATGGATGAGCTGACAGACATGCTGCATGAACCCCAGGATGGAAGGTCACTTTGAAATGAAAGTGGCTACATTTTGGTGGGTGTAGAAGGGCTTCAGGAAAAATATACATGAGGTTGTAGGTATGTTGGCTTTTCTGCACATTTCCCAGAAGTCCAGTAAGGTTCGGGTATGGAAGATGGGCACCAAAAGCCAGGGGCGAGCAAACAGACAACCTGAGCTCTGGCATCACAGAATGGCCTTGCATTCCTGCCAGCACCCAGAGTCCAGAGCTTCTGCGTCCTCCAGGTGCACTGAGCGAGGACACGGGCCCTTTCCGCCGGGGTCTCCACCGTGGGCTGGCTCCAGTGGGCATCTCCTCCCTGGACCCACAGAGCCCAGTTTCCTCCAGCGGGGCCACATGTCCCAAGGGAGGGGGCTGGTGAGAAACTGGCCCCTTAAGAAGATGCCAGCGTCCAGACAGGGAGGCCTGATACCCTCTACTATGCAATCAGATCCTGGAACGCTGGTACAGGTGGGGCCTCCCCAGGAGGCAAACCCATCCTTCTTCCCTGGTGGTTCTTAGCTGTCAACTCTGATCAAAGGAAACATTTTCTTTCAGAGCCTACGCTTCAGCTCCAAGACTGAGAATCAGACCCTCTCCTTTGATTTTCCAAGGGTCCTTTGTGGAGGGTCCTCTTCCATTCCACAAGAATGGACTCAGTGTGGCTGGGCGGACAGCCCTTGCCGTCTGTGCCCCCGCAGGAGCGTGCTCTTCTTTCCCCTACCATACGCCTCTGGTCTCTGTTTGCCCACCTGCCATGCAATGGAGATTTCCTTCTGCAACCTGAGGAGGATACAGTATTTTTGATAGGGAAAGATCAGAGGAGATAAAGGGGTCATCCAAAATCCCTTCTTTTGGCTGGTCCTGTGGGCTGGCATACCACCCAATTTGGGAGTTGGGGATAGGCGGGAATGTTATGGACCAGGGTTCTTGGGCTTCCCCAGTTGATAAAAACTGACCAGAGGCCAGACAAGAACCTCAGGCAAGGCTTTCTTGGGGCCTCTGCTGCAGCAGGGGGAGTGAGAACAGACAACAGGATCCCTTGCTCGCTCCCTCGCTGAGGGGAAGGCAAATTTGTTCCTTATATGGGGTGAAGATAGGGGTGTGTCTAGGGGTCCGCTGGGGGGTTTTGCCCACCCCTTAGGTGGTGTTGTGAGCAGGGAGCTTTCGCTTCTGTTTCTGTTCCAGGCTCTGCAGAAGTCGCAGTTGGGTCTTTTGGTCTCTGAGTATCTTTGCAGGCCAGAATTTGCCCCATCTGCACATGCAGAGTCATTTTTAGTCCCATGCAGTTTCTTTGTGTTTTGTTGCTCAAGGAGTGGTGTTTCCAGGGGTAAGCATTGCAACAAAGGGTCCATGTCCCAGCCTGTCTCGGGGAGGGCAAGGTGGAGGAGCTGGAAGGTGACAGTTGAGGAAACCTTGAACACAAGTACAATTGCTCTGGGGATCGAGAAGCGTGTAGCTGGGCATCAGGGGACCCTTTTCTGCTCCCCTGCTTGACATCCAGGCCCTTCAGGCCCCCCAAGGACGGGACGTGTTGAGAACATATGAGACAGGCACAGGTGTTGATGTGTTCTTGGTGTATACCAGCAGGTGGGGCACTGAGTGGAGCAGGGAGAGCAGAGATGCTGGTCTATACAGGGATGGAGTTGGACCCCTGAGGAAGCAAGAAAGGAGAAATAAAAAGTGCAGGCTGCTCTCAGAAGCAGCTTTGCAGTGGGGAAAGGAGAGCAACTGGAGTGGAACACAGGTTTTGTTTAGTCAGGTTTTTTTTAATGTGAGAGAGAGAGAAACATGATTATAGTCTGTGAGGAGGAGGAGCTCACAGAAAAGCAGCTGATGAACCATTAGGAGAAGAGAGATAATTAGTGGATCAAAGACATGGCGAGGAGAGAGAGGGGATCCTGAATGCAGAGGAGATTTTCCTTAAACAGGACAAGGGAGGTGGAAGGCAGTAGAGACCCACCTGGTAGCCTTCTTCCCACCTGTGAAGTGAAAGGAAAGGGTCCCTCACTGTACCCTCTGCAGGCAAGGGGCTCCAAAGGGTGGGATCTGTAGTAGCTACAGTGGGGCTGAGGGTTGGGGGGATGCTGCAGTGGGGGGGGCCCTCAGTGTTTGAAAGTGTCCCAAAGACACCACAGCCGGGTGTGAGCCTCCATAGATGGGACAACAGGAAATGACCCTAGAATCTCCAGGCGGGGCTGGAGTGTAGACGCTCATCACCCCAGGGAGGGCTGGCCTCAGTGCTCTAGAGGCCCAGTTATGCTCTGTTCCCATGATGCCATAGTGGTTGGATAGTGGGGAGACTGGAAACTCTTGGGGTTTTGACGAGTGGATCGCCTGGCGTAGGAGTTGATGAAGGCGGCGAGAGCTGACTAAAGACTCACTGTTGCTCTTGGGTAGAGCAGAGTATGTTTTATTTACTTATTTTGGGCTCCACTTCGTCTTCATTGCTGCGCACAGGCCTTATTGAGTTGTGGTGAGTGAGCACTACTCTCTTGATACTGTGCGCAGGCTTCTCTTGTTGTGGAGCATTGGCTCTAGAGTGTGGGCCTCAGTAGTTGTGGCCCATGGGCTCTAGCTGCCCCTTGGCATGTGGGATCTTCCCAGACCAGGGATCAAATGCATGTCCCCTATGTTGGCAAGTGATTCTTAACCATGACGATCAGGGAAGCCCCAAGTATGTTATTGATGGCACCACCCACTGTCCTAGGGAGCAGATACTGCAGACCAAGTGAATGCCTCAAGACTCATCAAATTGTTTTTCGGGGATGCAGAGTCTAGTAGAAAAATGATGAGGGATTAAGTAAGTAGGTGAAAGTTGCTCAGTCATGTCCAAATATTTGTGATGAGGAATTAGTGCCCAGGAACTTAGGAGGACAGCCTGCCTCTGAAAACTGTGGGACTTTGTTTAGGTCACTGACCTCAGTTCCCTCTTCTTCTCGGGGTGTGTCTGTGGTCACATTGTGTGCACATTGGGAGCAACTTCATAGGGATCAGAGCAGGTAGAGCCAGGTTCTCATCTGTTCCTACCCCACCAGGAAGCACAGATTTCCTACGGACTTCAGGAAGAGGACCTGCATGAGCTGGTGCACCTGGTGCCCAAGGGCCCTGTGTCCCCACCCCCCCCCCACCGCTCCCCAGCTCAGCTGCTACCACCAGACACGGGCAGCAGGAGTGGGGGCTCTGTCACCCCATATCTCTTGCTCTGGTGGCTGCACCTGCTTCTTTGCGGCTGACCTGTGCAGCTCTGTGACCAGTGCACCTCGGGCTGTGCTCCCCGATATCATGTCTGAATCCAGAATCCAGCCGGAGCAGCCCTAGCTCCCTAGTAGCAGGCAGCTTGTTCTCTGCCCCAGCGGGGATCCAGAATCAGTTTAGCTGGTTTCTGGGACAGCCCGGGTTACAGCGGCAGCATCTGCTTCCCCACGAGGTGGGGTGAGTCACGGCTGCCCACGCTCACCCTTGGCGTGGTGCAAGCCTGCCAGGAGCATGGAGAAATCAGCAGGAGGCGACTGGAGTGCTCTGCAGGGCCTGGTGGCTTCCTGCCCTGGGTATCAGGCCCAGGACAAATCGTGCCCTGGGCACAGGGCCCTGGACATTGCTTACCCACCTGGAAACATGGCGGGCTCTGCCCAGGAGCGCTGTTAGATCTGCTGTGCCTGACTTCAGAGTGGCTGTATCTTCTGGCTGCCAGCAGCTGCAAGGCCTCATGGGAGAGACCTGTAGGTTTTTGGAAGCCAAGTCCAGTGGTCTTTTCACTGCCCTGTAATCAGCTCTCAAACGTGTCTTCCTCTGGCCACCTCTGCAGCAGGTTCTTCTCCCGTTCTTCCTGCTCTCCTATCAGGACCTTCCTACCCATCAGCCCTTCCCTCTGGACAACAGTCCTCATACTGAATTCTTTCCCAGGTCTACTCCCACCTGAAACTTACCTTTTCTTCATCCTTTCTGCCTTTCTGATCTGAGTAATCTGAAAAAACAAAAGAAACAAAACAACCCCCCGCCCCCGAGTTCATCCTCTGTCATTAAGGCTAATAATAGTTATAGGGCTAATTTCAAAGGTACAGTTTTTATCCTTGACTTTGAGAAGCAGAACATCTGTCTAAGACAATAATTTCTCAAAGTATAATCCATGTACCAACAGCGTCACTGGGGAGCTTGTTAGAAATGCCGATTCTTAGGACCCACTCGAGTGCGTGGCATCACAGACTGTGAGAATGAGGACTGAGAGTCTGAAAAAGCCCTCCAGGGGATGAATATTTGCTGGAACTTAAAAATACTGGTTTAAGGAACTGGATCAGTAGCAGTGGGGACAGAGTGTTTCGGTCCACGCCTCTAACTGTGGTCATGGCACAGCTCCAAGTATCTCTGTTTCTAATTTATTTTAATTTTTCTTTTTTTCTTGGCTGTGCTGGGTCTTCATTGCTGCACACAGCTTTCTCTAGTTCCAGCGAAGTGGGGCTAGTCCCTAGTTGTGGTGCATGGGCTTCTCATTGGGGTGGCTTCTCTTGTCTCAGAGCATAGGCTGTACGTGCAGACAGGCTCTAAAGCGCAGGCTCAGTAATTGTGGCACATGGGCTTAGTTTCTCCTTGGCATGTGGAATCTTCCTGGACCAGAGACTGAACCTGTTTCCCCTGAATTGGCAGGCAGATTCTTAACCACTGGACCACCAGGGAAGTCCAAGTGTCTCTGTTTGGTGTGAGCCATAATGGTGGAGGTTGGGGCTTGGATTAGGCAAAGACCCCCGTTGCACCAACTCTGGGGGCCCCAAATTTTCCTCAGTTGTATCCTTCCTCCAGATTGTTTGCATCAGTAGAAAGAAGCCAGTGTGTTTTTTTCTTTAAGGATTCTTAACCACTCATGTGCCTGACTTCAGAGTGGCTGTATCTTCTGGCTGCCAGCAGCTGCAAGGCCTCATGGGAGAGACCTGTAGGTTTGGAAGCCAAGTCCAGTGGTCTTCACTCCCTAATCAGCTCTCAAACGTGTCTTCCTCTGGCCACCTCTGCAGCAGGTTCTTCTCCCGTTCTTCCTGCTCTCCTATCAGGACCTTCCTACCCATCAGCCCTTCCCTCTGGACAACAGTCCTCATACTGAATTCTTTCCCAGGTCTACTCCCACCTGAAACTTACCTTTTCTTCATCCTTTCTGCCTTTCTGATCTGAGTAATCTGAAAAAACAAAAGAAACAAAACAACCCCCCGCCCCCGAGTTCATCCTCTGTCATTAAGGCTAATAATAGTTATAGGGCTAATTTCAAAGGTACAGTTTTTATCCTTGACTTTGAGAAGCAGAACATCTGTCTAAGACAATAATTTCTCAAAGTATAATCCATGTACCAACAGCGTCACTGGGGAGCTTGTTAGAAATGCCGATTCTTAGGACCCACTCGAGTGCGTGGCATCACAGACTGTGAGAATGAGGACTGAGAGTCTGAAAAAGCCCTCCAGGGGATGAATATTTGCTGGAACTTAAAAATACTGGTTTAAGGAACTGGATCAGTAGCAGTGGGGACAGAGTGTTTCGGTCCACGCCTCTAACTGTGGTCATGGCACAGCTCCAAGTATCTCTGTTTCTAATTTATTTTAATTTTTCTTTTTTTCTTGGCTGTGCTGGGTCTTCATTGCTGCACACAGCTTTCTCTAGTTCCAGCGAAGTGGGGCTAGTCCCTAGTTGTGGTGCATGGGCTTCTCATTGGGGTGGCTTCTCTTGTCTCAGAGCATAGGCTGTACGTGCAGACAGGCTCTAAAGCGCAGGCTCAGTAATTGTGGCACATGGGCTTAGTTTCTCCTTGGCATGTGGAATCTTCCTGGACCAGAGACTGAACCTGTTTCCCCTGAATTGGCAGGCAGATTCTTAACCACTGGACCACCAGGGAAGTCCAAGTGTCTCTGTTTGGTGTGAGCCATAATGGTGGAGGTTGGGGCTTGGATTAGGCAAAGACCCCCGTTGCACCAACTCTGGGGGCCCCAAATTTTCCTCAGTTGTATCCTTCCTCCAGATTGTTTGCATCAGTAGAAAGAAGCCAGTGTGTTTTTTTTTTTTTCCTGTGTGGAAAGGGCACTATTACTTTACCTACCACAGAGAGGGCCTTGGGGGTGAAAGGAACAATTCAACCATTGTGGTTGGGGCCAAGGGGCCACCAAGCACATTTCTTAAGAGCTAAAGTATTCCAGCAGAGGGATAAGGCACTGATAATAGTTATTAATCAATGCACATTCTTTTTCGGTGGGGCGGGGATGGGGGTGGGGGTGGGGGCTCGCTTATTGTTTTATTTATTTATTTATTTTCATCCGTCCTTATTCTTTGGCCTGTGTGGGCCTCCTATTGCAGTGGCCTCTCTTGTTGCAAAGCACTGGCTCTGGGTAGCATGTGCTCCAGAGCGCTGGCTCTGTAATTGGACACACTGGCCCAGCAGCTCTGCAGCATGTGAGAGCTTCCTTGGCAAGGGATCGATTCGGCACTCCTTGCACTGCAAGGCAGACTCTTTACCCACTGGACCACCAGGGAAGCTCCAATGCACATTCTTCTTTTGTGTCTCAGTTCTTGGCCGCAATGGGTCTTAGTTGCATTATGCAGGATCTTTTGATGTGGCACATGGATTCTCTAGTTGTGGTGCAGGGGGCTCCAGGGTGTTCAAGCTCACTTGCTGTGGCACACGGGCTTAAGTGCTCCACAGCATGTGGGATCTTGGTTCCCCAGCTAGGGATCAAACCCAAGTCTCCTGCATTACAGGCAGATTCTTAAGTACTGGACCATCAGAGAAGTCCTAAGCATGGGGTCACTTTGACCCAGGTTGGGTCAGGGAAGCTATCCTGGTTCTGCTGGGAAAATGCTCAGATCTAAAGTTGCTGGACCTCTCGGACACAGGGTGAACTGCAAAACAGCTGAAGGACCCTGTGATAGTTCTTGGTCTGGTGTTTTTTTCTTCTCCTCACGCTATTAACTAACATGTCTCTGTATTTACACAGCAGTTCACTGTTTTCCCGTGTGGCTAAGACCTAAAAGACCCCCAGGCACCCAACCTGACGACTTGGTTAGCTTCTGGTGCAGTCTTCACTTCCAGTAGGGTTTGTGGGATGTGTATTTTGTTGTGAGGCTGGACCGTCTAGTGCTCCCTGCCTATTCTACTTCTCAGCACTTCCCCCACCCAGCCCCACTCCCCAGCTGCCCAGAACTGCCTACTCAGAGCAGGTAGCACCGCCAAAAGGCATCTGGAGAGAGGATCGGAAGGCTCTGTTACAGCAGTGATGGACAGAGAGAGGTGGAGGATGCGTACCTACCCACGCAGGCAGGAATGGACCCATTATTTTGAGCTTGCAAGGGAACACAATGACATAAGCTTCCCATCTGGCTCCTCAAACACTTTTGAAAAAATTCCATCACAAGTCCATTAGTTTTATGAGGCCTCTAACAGGCCAAAGTTACCCTTTCTCATCTGGAATCTCCATCATTCAGGCTTTGCCGCTCTGGGAGCCCTGCGTCCCTGCCAGCTGCCTCACTCCTGCCTCACTGTCCTTCCTTCCCTTTCTGCAAACCTCTCCCTGACATGTGCCCAGCTAGGGCTCCATTCAGTCTAACAAAAACTTTCTGAGTGTTTGCACAAGAGTGTTGGTTATTCAAGCATGAGCCCGACAAAGGCAGGACCTCCAGGAGCTTGCTGTTAGTGGTTCTGGTCCAGTCGTGGCACCTTTCTCAGATGCCTGCTTTCATTCTATTCTACCTTCCGCCCTCTCCCTTTCACAGGACACTTGTCTTCCTTAGATTCTCCTCTGTCCCAAGCAGTGAGCTAAGGGTGTCCATGCATTCTTTCACTTAAGTTTTCACATCAGACAGATTCTAGTATGTCCTCTTTCCATATAAGAAAATTAAAGCTTAGGAGGTTATATGAATTGTCCAAGCTCACACAACTAAGAAAGGGCCAGTTGGGATTGCTTCCCAGAGGGACTGCCTTCAAGACTCAACTTCTTCTTATAGGGCCAGTGTTGTAGCCACCAAAACTCGGGCAGTTGGCTATATTCAGAACAAAAATAACAAAGAAGTGTCCAGGGGGTTGGCATTCTCCTTACCACCCTTTTGACAGTTGTGGGGGAGGGTTTGGTATTTTGTTTTTTTAGACCAGTCTAAAGACCAGGGATTTGAAGATTGTCTCGTATTCCTAGAGTTTTTAAAGCTAGATGTTTTGATCATTTCTTCACTCTGTAGAAATCTCTGATCCACCACTTGAGCCCTGTGGTCTGGCCTCTGTCTCCGAAGTGATCTCCAGGCGTCCTAGTAACAGCATAGATGCTGAGTTATTTTGCGCATCCTTGGAGAGGGGATTTCAGTGGTCTAAGAAATGGTTCACCTGTCAGCCTCCTGTTAGTCCTCATTAATGGCCCTCCCCTACCCCCCGTGACCCCCTTGGAACGGCAGGAGACCTTGCAGACCCCTGGTAAGAAGGTTTCTAATCAGGGGGCTTGCAAGGGAAAACGACAAGGCAGGAATGGACCCATTATTTTGAGCTTGCAAGGAACACAATGACATGGCTCCTCAAACACTTTTGAAAAATTCCATCACAAGTCCATTAGTTTTATGAGGCCTCTAACAGGCCAAAGTTACCCTTTCTCATCTGGAATCTCCATCATTCAGGCTTTGCGCTCTGGGAGCCCTGCGTCCCTGCCAGCTGCCTCACTCCTGCCTCACTGTCCTTCCTTCCCTTTCTGCAAACCTCTCCCTGACATGTGCCCAGCTAGGGCTCCATTCAGTCTAACAAAAACTTTCTGAGTGTTTGCACAAGAGTGTTGGTTATTCAAGCATGAGCCCGACAAAGGCAGGACCTCCAGGAGCTTGCTGTTAGTGGTTCTGGTCCAGTCGTGGCACCTTTCTCAGATGCCTGCTTTCATTCTATTCTACCTTCCGCCCTCTCCCTTTCACAGGACACTTGTCTTCCTTAGATTCTCCTCTGTCCCAAGCAGTGAGCTAAGGGTGTCCATGCATTCTTTCACTTAAGTTTTCACATCAGACAGATTCTAGTATGTCCTCTTTCCATATAAGAAAATTAAAGCTTAGGAGGTTATATGAATTGTCCAAGCTCACACAACTAAGAAAGGGCCAGTTAGGATTGCGTCCCAGAGGACTGCCTTCAAGACTCAACTTCTTCTTATAGGGCCAGTGTTGTAGCCACCAAAACTCGGGCAGTTGGCTATATTCAGAACAAAAATAACAAAGAAGTGTCCAGGGGGTTGGCATTCTCCTTACCACCCTTTTGACAGTTGTGGGGGAGGGTTTGGTATTTTGTTTTTTTAGACCAGTCTAAAGACCAGGGATTTGAAGATTGTCTCGTATTCCTAGAGTTTTTAAAGCTAGATGTTTTGATCATTTCTTCACTCTGTAGAAATCTCTGATCCACCACTTGAGCCCTGTGGTCTGGCCTCTGTCTCCGAAGTGATCTCCAGGCGTCCTGGTAACAGCATAGATGCTGAGTTATTTTGCGCATCCTTGGAGAGGGGATTTCAGTGGTCTAAGAAATGGTTCACCTGTCAGCCTCCTGTTAGTCTTCATTAATGGCCCTCCCCTACCCCCCGTGACCTCCTTGGAAGGGCAGGAGATGTTGCAGACCCCTGTAGAGGTTTCTAAAGGGTCCTAACCAGGAAACTGAACAGTACAAGAGGGCTGTCTGTTGATGGTCATGTGTTCTGCACGTTGTGTGTGGTTTTCAAGCATTCTCACCGACTAGCCAAACATCTAGGCAGGATCCACAGTAAGATTTTGTTCTTCTGGTGTTTGAAGCTGTCAAGTCTTGACTCATTTTCATATTCCACCTCACCCAGCCACTCAAATTCCCTCTGCCTCTGTATGGACAACAAGGAAGTCAGGGAAAGTGTAAGAAATCCCTAAATCGTCACTTGGGGTCACCTTGTTTTCCCAGACAATTGTGGTGCTGTCTCCAGAAAGGTTGACTCAGTCTCTTATCACTCCCCACCAATGCTCTGAAAGCCCTCACAGTGAGCTTGGTTTCGAAGACAGCCTTGGTGAGGCTTGGAGAGATCATGAGTCAGGAAGAGGGCAGATGTGGAGCTGAAGGTATGGCAGCTGGGGATCCAGGAAGAGGCAGGAAGTCATGTGTTGACATCAGGAAAGTCTCCCAGAAGATAGTGAAGCTTAGGACTTAGGTCCAGCCTCAGAATAAGGACCTCTTCCCCAAGAAGTCCAGTTCTAGAAAGACTCAGTTACTGGAGAGGTTACAAAAGTGGGGACTCACACAGTGCAGGGTGAAGAACCATCCTCAGTTTCAACAATCCAGGTAGGGACTTCCCTGGTGGTCCAGTGTTTAAGACTCTGTGCTTCTAATGCAGGGGGCCTGGGTTTGATCCCTGGTCAGGGAACCAGATCCCACATACCACAACTAAGACCCAGTGCAGCCAAATTAAGATAAATAAAGCAATAAATTAAAAAACAAAAACAAGAAACAGTCCAGGTAGAGATTTGTTTTCTCATCCATGGCTTACTTTTTAGAACTGGGTCTTAAAATCTGAGTCATAGAAGCAACAAGAGTTATTCAGTGCCGAGTATCAGGACCTAAAGCTGAGTTACTGAAATCTCTCCAGCTAAAGGCATGTTTTTGTCCTGTTCTTCTCTACCCCCACCTGCCCCCTGAGAGAATGTGGTCCAGGTAGCTACCTTCCCCACACAACTACTACCAAATTATCAGCTATTTCATGTGACATACCCTCCCCCCATGGCCCCAGTTGACTGGAGCAAGGGTAACCTCTGACCAAGGTCCTTCCTAGGATGTTTAAACTGGGACCTATTACACTGAGACACCTTCTCCATGGTGACTCTACCAGACCCTGCCAGGGCCCAGCCCATGTCCCCTCACCCTTCTCTTTGTTCTGACTTCATATGACACATCTCCTGCAATGGATTCTCTATCGACCAGTGCATTATCCAAATGGTTAATGTGCCATTGAAAATCGGATGTTCCTGTTTTTTTGGTTTTTTTTTTTTTTTCCCCACAAATGCTTTGCTCTAAAGCCAAAAGATCAAGAATGAGTTAGTAATTTTCTTCACATTCTCACACATGTGAATGAGTTTCACATAGCTTCTTTCAGAGCAGTCAAAAAGACTCTTTATTTTGAGGTCGAAGGATTCCTTTCAACACTACAGCTCCCTCACCAAACTCTGGAGTCTTTCCTGGTATTTAGAGCTTCTGAGTGGCCATTTTTATGTCAGATGCCTGAGTCAAACCTTAACTAATTTCAGTTAAACTCTTCAAGCTAGAAGTTAAAAGAACTTAAGTGTTAAATATCTTTGTATCCCTTGGCTTGGCTCACAATTAAATATTCAGTAAATGCAAGTTTAATACATAAATGAATCATTCAATTATATTCCTTATGTTACACATAAAATTAATGATTTGAATATCATTAATCAAATAGTTAATCCTACTAGGATACATTTTAAGGTCTACTGTTATATATTGAATGGCTTTATTTTAATTTTTTATTGAAAAATAGTTAATTTGTAATGTGATTAGCTTCTGGTATACAACAAACTCATTTTAATACATATATATATACATTCTTTTACATATTCTTTTCCATTATAGTTTATTACAGGATATTGAATATAGTTTTCTGTGCTATACAGCAGGACCTTGTTGTTTGTCTATTTTATATATAGTAGTTTGTGTCTGATAATCTCAAACTCCTAATTTATCCTTCTCCAACTACCTTTCCCTTTTGGTAGCCATCGGTTTGTTTTCTGTGTCTGTGAGTCTGTTTCTGTTTCATGTGTGAGTTCATTTGTCGTGTATTTTATTTATGTTTTGGGCATTTTTAAAATCGAAGGATAATTGCTTTGCAGAATTTTGTTGTTTTCTGCCAAGCATCAGCATGGATCAGTCACAGGTACACATATGTCCTCTCCCTCTTGAACTTCGCTCTCATCTCCCTCCCCTTCCTACCCCTCCGGGTTACAGAGCCCGTGTTTGAGTTCCCTGAGTCTTACAGCAAATTTCCATTGGTTATCTATTTTGCATATGGTAATTCATTCATGTCGTGTTTTAGATTCAACACGTAAGATATCATGGAATTTGTCTTTTTCTAACTTACCTACATCACTCAGTATGATCATCTCTAGGTCCATCCATGTTGCTGCAGATGGCATGATTTCATTCTTTTTTTTTGTCTGAGTAGTATTCATTTGTATGTATTGACCACATTTTTAAAAATCCACTTATCTGTAGATGGACATTTAGGTTGTTTCCATATCTTGGCTGTAGCAAATAGGGCTGCTGGAAACATCGGGGTGCGTGTATCTTTTCGAATTACAGTTTTGTCTAGATAAATGCCCAGGAGTGGGATTGCTAGATCATATGGCAGCTCTATTTTTAGCTTTTTGAGGAATCTTCATACCGTTCTCCCTAGTAGCTGTACCAACTTACATTCCCACCAATAGTGTAAGAATGTTCTCTTTTCTCCACACCCTCTCTAGCATTTGTAATTTGTAGACTTTTTAAAGATGGCCATTCTGATTGGTGTGAGATAGTACCTCATTATAGTTTTGATGTGCATTTTAGAGTGGTGTTGTATTAGACCCCAATATTAACAAAATTCAATTGACTGCGTATAGCACATTCATCTGCTAAGAGACTAATTTCCAAACATGTGTCCTATATAAGGAAGACCTTCTGCTGTCCCTGTCAAAAATTGTTTAACTCTTTGATGGAATAGGGAAATCTCACTGGCAAGACAGAAATGGAAGTTGTTTAAGAGAGTAGGGCAGGGGTAAGAGCACACTTTGAACTGTCATTGAGCGTTTTTTCTATCATGGGCCAGGGCTCAGTTAGGAGCAACTTATGAATGACCCTTGCCCCCATCCAGAAAGCAAGGTCATGGCACCTCTGACAGATGCACAAGAAGGAACCCACATGGGTATACAAGGGTCCTGTGTCACAGTGAACTCATGAAAAAACAGAGAATAGACATAAAGACATTGTGGAGACCGAACAGTGGGAGGGAGGCCTGGAGGGAGTAACATGGAAGCCTATACTGTCGTGTGTGGAAAAGATAGCTATTGTCATTGTGCTAGGGGAATAGGAGTACCTACAACCACTTGGGGCGATGGTCTGGAGGGATGGTGGGGGGGGAACTGGGTGGGGGGAGGGTCCAGGGATATGCATATGAATGATCTGGGAACATACATGTTGGTGAACAACAAAACTCTGTAAAATCTTTAAAATAAAGGAAAAAAAAAGTTACGTAAAAAAACAAAACAAAACAAAAAGGTGGTGTGTCTGGTAGGTTAGGAGTGGGGACAGAGCAACCCCATGGAGAGAAAGGGTGGTGGAGAACAGAGAATGAAACTCTGGGGGCAGTGTGAGCCTTAAGGCCTGGGGCACAGGGTTACCTCAGCCTCCGCTTTACTGCACCCAGACTCCTGCACAAGGCAGGACAGCTCTCCAGTGCAAAGTCCTTGTATGAGCCCAGATTTTCTGAGTATCGAGGGAAGGCAGTCCACTCTCAGAGGAACACAGATATAAGGGCATAGAAATTTTTGCTGCCTTATAAACCAGGAGAGGAACTTAGAAGCCCCAGGGAAGAGCAGAAAGTGTTTTAAATTTACCCTTTGACTCTGCTTCTTGATGGTGACCTGGGTGAAACACACACAGGCAGATGACCCTGTAGGATTCCAGGTGGCTCAGTGGAAGCATAGAGAGGGAGAGACACTGTGCTCCCGATAGCCTCACCATTAGAATAGGTCAGGTGGGAAGGACGTTGGCTGTTGTGGCTTCCCACTGTCCAGTCCACCCTCTTCTGGTAACACTTGATGTTCCTCTGGGGGCCCACTCTTCTCCCCAGCCTGCCCCCCATCCCTGAGTCCTTGTGACCTTGTATTCCTGCTCTAGAAGTGGACCCCTGCCCCTATCCTGGCCAAACAGTGGGTTTTGTCCCCTGGTCATGGTGATGATTTAGGAGAGGGGCATGCAACCTAGCCCCAACCACTCAGGCAAGGTAGATGGCTGAAGTACGAGAAAGAGGCACCCTTTTCCCATGAGGACAAGCCCAGAGATTTGGGGTGAAGTGGGGAAGAGAGGGGTATTTTGTGGGTAGAACTGATGCCTGAGAGTAGAACCAGCATGGCGGGAGTGCGGGAGTTGCCCCACCCTTGTTCAACAGATTCCCAAGCCAAGAAATTCCCTGTTAAGCCAGATAGAGTCTGCTCTTAATGCAGTTGAGTCCACTTGGTAAATACAACAGCCAGTGGTCCTGACAATTAGAAAAGGGAACAGAGGGAGGGACCGTAATTAAGGTGCCAAACTGGAAGGGCTCCACTTCAGGGCCTTTTCATTTTCTCCTGAGAGCCATTCATACAGAGGCAATACTCCTTGTGAGGCTGCCTGCAAATCCCCCGAGGCCCTGAGAAGGGTGGTGGAGAACAGAGAATGAAACTCTGGGGCAGTGTGAGCCTTAAGGCCTGGGGCACAGGGTTACCTCAGCCTCCGCTTTACTGCACCCAGACTCCTGCACAAGGCAGGACAGCTCTCCAGTGCAAAGTCCTTGTATGAGCCCAGATTTTCTGAGTATCGAGGGAAGGCAGTCCACTCTCAGAGGAACACAGATATAAGGGCATAGAAATTTTTGCTGCCTTATAAACCAGGAGAGGAACTTAGAAGCCCCAGGGAAGAGCAGAAAGTGTTTTAAATTTACCCTTTGACTCTGCTTCTTGATGGTGACCTGGGTGAAACACACACAGGCAGATGACCCTGTAGGATTCCAGGTGGCTCAGTGGAAGCATAGAGAGGGAGAGACACTGTGCTCCCGATAGCCTCACCATTAGAATAGGTCAGGTGGGAAGGACGTTGGCTGTTGTGGCTTCCCACTGTCCAGTCCACCCTCTTCTGGTAACACTTGATGTTCCTCTGGGGGCCCACTCTTCTCCCCAGCCTGCCCCCCATCCCTGAGTCCTTGTGACCTTGTATTCCTGCTCTAGAAGTGGACCCCTGCCCCTATCCTGGCCAAACAGTGGGTTTTGTCCCCTGGTCATGGTGATGATTTAGGAGAGGGGCATGCAACCTAGCCCCAACCACTCAGGCAAGGTAGATGGCTGAAGTACGAGAAAGAGGCACCCTTTTCCCATGAGGACAAGCCCAGAGATTTGGGGTGAAGTGGGGAAGAGAGGGGTATTTTGTGGGTAGAACTGATGCCTGAGAGTAGAACCAGCATGGCGGGAGTGCGGGAGTTGCCCCACCCTTGTTCAACAGATTCCCAAGCCAAGAAATTCCCTGTTAAGCCAGATAGAGTCTGCTCTTAATGCAGTTGAGTCCACTTGGTAAATACAACAGCCAGTGGTCCTGACAATTAGAAAAGGGAACAGAGGGAGGGATCGTAATTAAGGTGCCAACCTGGAAGAGCTCCACTTCAGGGCCTTTTTCATTTTCTCCCCTGAGAGCCATTCATACAGAGGCAATACTCCTTGTGAGGCTGCCTGCAAATCCCCCAAACCAGAGGGCCCTCAGATCCCTCCCTTCCTCCCACCCCTTCCTCCACAACCACACAGGAGATGGGTGACTTTCCCATGTGTACACTTTACCTGCAAACCATTTTTAGACTTTGTTTTCTGTAGACCAGAATACTGCAGAAACAAGGAGACGTTTGAAGTGGCTCTTCATTAAGCCCCGAAGAGATTACTGCGGTTGCTATATTTGAAAGCCCGGCAGCAGATTGTTTGGGCTTATGTCGTGCTGTTATGTAATAAACATAATGTTAAGCTTTGCAAGCCTGGCGCACAGGTCGGGAGGGAGGAAAACAGGAGCCTCACAATGATGTGTGCCCTGCAGATGCTTGGTAGGGATTGAGGAGCAGATCATATAGTTTCAGCGTTAAATGGTGTTAAAATAACAACGTGTGTACAGCAGATCTGAAGTACTATGTAAGTTCCCAAAGGAAGAAGTAGCAGGGAGAAAGAAGGAGAAAGAAAGGAGGTTGTGTACTAATATATGGGAAAATGTAATCAACAGCCAACAACAGCTGTTTTTAGTAAGATGAAGGGACTCAGAGATGTGGGTTGATCTCCTGTAGAAAGGAAGTTGTATTGGTTCTCCAGGCTGAGTAACAAATTACCATACACGTAGTGGCTTAAAATATTATGGACCTATTATCACAGCATTCTATAGATCAGAGGTCCGGTCATGGGGTGGTCGGGTTCTCTGCTCGGAGTCTCATGAGGTGAAGTCAAGGTGTCCTCCAGGCTGGGGCCTCACCTGAAGTGTGGGTTCTCTTCCAAGCTCACATGGCTTTAGGCAGAACTTAGTTACTTGCAGTTGTAGGACTGAAGGTACCCTTTACTCCTTGGAACTGTTCTCAACTCTTAGGAGCCTCCACATTTACTCACCATGTGATCCCCTCCATAGGCCCTCTTATAACAGCTGTTAGCTCCTGAAATACCCCAGGAAAATCCCTCTCCCATGTCCAGTCTCTTGGATTTCTTCACCTCTGACTGTTAGACTTTCTCTCAAGGGCTCGCCTGATTAGGTCAGGCCACACACCTCATGGAAGAAGAGTCACAGAGTATGCACACCAGAGACTGGGAGTCTTGGGAACCATCTTAGAATTCTGTCTACCTTAGTGGTCAAATTTCTATACACAAGCAGAGACTCCAAACATGTAATGTCTTCTCTTTTTAATTCATTATTCCTTTGGCTGTATCGGGTCTTAGTTGGCGTCATGTGGGATCTTTCCTTGCAGTGCAGGGACTCTGATTAGGGGTGCAGACTCAATCGTTGTGGCCTGTTGGCTTCAGAGCACACACACTTCAGTAGCTGCAGCACACAGGCTCTCTCGTTGTGGCATGCAGGCTCCCGAGTGTGGGCTCAATAGTTGCAGCACACAGATTTAGTTGCTCCACAGCATGTTGGATCTTAGTCCCCTGATCAGGAATTAAACTCATATCCCCTGGATTGCAAGGTAGACTCTTAATCACTAGACCACCAAGGCAGTCCCCCAAACATGTAATCTTAATACGCTACTGACATGGGCTAAATGTTTATGTCCCACCAAAATTCATATGCTGAAGCCTTAGCTGCTAATGTGATGATGTTCAGAAGGGAAGCCTTTGGGAGGTGATTAGGATTATTTGAGGTCATGAAGGTAGAGCCCTCCATAATGGGACTGGTGTCCTTATAAGAAGTGGAGGTTAGACCCGAGTACTCTCTCTCTGGCATCCAAGGATACAGTGAGATGGCAGCCACCTATAGATCAGAGGTCCGGTCATGGGGTGGTCGGGTTCTCTGCTCGGAGTCTCATGAGGTGAAGTCAAGATGTTTTCCTCCAGGCTGGGGCCTCACCTGAAGTGTGGGTTCTCTTCCAAGCTCACATGGCTTTAGGCAGAACTTAGTTACTTGCAGTTGTAGGACTGAAGGTACCCTTTACTCCTTGGAACTGTTCTCAGCTCTTAGGAGCCTCCACATTTACTCACCATGTGATCCCCTCCATAGGCCCTCTTATAACAGCTGTTAGCTCCTGATATACCCCAGGAAAATCCCTCTCCCATGTCCAGTCTCTTGGATTTCTTCACCTCTGACTGTTAGACTTTCTTTCAAGGGCTCGCCTGATTAGGTCAGGCCCACACACCTCATGGAAGAAGAGTCACAGAGTATGCACACCAGAGACTGGGAGTCTTGGGAACCATCTTAGAATTCTGTCTACCTTAGTGGTCAAATTTCTATACACAAGCAGAGACTCCAAACATGTAATGTCTTCTCTTTTTAATTAATTATTCCTTTGGCTGTATTGGGTCTTAGTTGGCGTCATGTGGGATCTTTCCTTGCGGTGCAGGGACTCTGATTAGGGGTCCAGACTCAATCGTTGTGGCCTGTTGGCTTCAGAGCACACACACTTCAGTAGCTGCAGCACACAGGCTCTCTCGTTGTGGCATGCAGGCTCCCGAGTGTGGGCTCAATAATAGCAGCACACAGATTTAGTTGCTCCACAGCATGTTGGATCTTAGTCCCCTGATCAGGAATTAAACTCATATCCCCTGGATTGCAAGGTAGACTCTTAATCACTAGACCACCAAGGCAGTCCCCCAAACATGTAATCTTAATACGCTACTGACATGGGCTAAATGTTTATGTCCCACCAAAATTCATATGCTGAAGCCTTAGCTGCTAATGTGATGATGTTCAGAAGGGAAGCCTTTGGGAGGTGATTAGGATTATTTGAGGTCATGAAGGTAGAGCCCTCCATAATGGGACTGGTGTCCTTATAAGAAGTGGAGGTTAGACCCGAGTACTCTCTCTCTGGCATCCAAGGATACAGTGAGATGGCAGCCACCTACAAGCCAGGAGGAGGTCCTGACCAGCACCTGAACTTATTGGCACCTCAATCTTGAACTTCCAGCCTCTAGGACTGTGAGAAACAGGTGTTGGCCTGTGGGATTTTGTTATAGCAGCTGACTAGAGCGGCCACAACACTAAAGGTTGTGTTCATCTACCTCCATGTGAGCCTTCTGGAAAACAAGATGTTCAAAGGCTGTGAAAACATTCAGTATCTAGAGTTTTCCATGGACTTTCCTCCTTCTATACATCATTTGTTTGTGCCTTTATTCATTCATTGACTGAGGTCCTATTCTCTCCTTGGCACTGTGCGTGGCCCAAGGGGCGTGTCTAGGATGAGATCAGTGAAGCACCTGGGGACAAGATGTAAGGGGGTATCCAGGGCTTCCCAGGTGGAACTAGTGGTAAAGAACCTGCCTGCCAATGCAGGAAATGTAAGAGATGCAGGTTTGATTCCTGGGTCGGGAAGATCCCCTGGAGAAGGATATGGCAGCCCACTCCAGTATTCCTGCCTGGAGAATTGCATGGACAGAGGAGCCTGGTGGGCTACAGTCCATGGAGTCACAAAGAATCAGACACAACTGAAGTGACTGAAGCATGCACACAAGAGTCACTGGCCCCCTAAGATTTTGCAGACTAGAATCACAAGGATGCAAAATGTCCCCTAAAGAACACAGTTAAGTAACAACTGAAAAACAGACCCCTTCTGACCCTTACTGAGTCTGTAAAGGTGCAGAGTCATCTCTAACACCACCAAGGTAAAATCTGACACCAGTATAAACTCAGCACTTCATTTCATTGAATCATAACTCTGATGAAACCTCCGTCACACGGTGCTCTATCAAAACATCGGGCTTCTCAAATCTTGGGGAGACGCCATGTGTCCTGGGAGCAGCCTCATATCCTTTTCACCTCTCACTCAGGTTCTCTCTTATTTGCTATTTCATTGCCAACTGGAGCACCTGTTGGGAGATTTACATGTATCTCTGTTTTTCCCTTTACTTCCATCACAATACGGAGCTGAGCCATTCATCAGAATCTGACTTGCCATCCTGTTGGTTGCCCAGAATTTCTCTCATCTGACTGAGAAACCACTGGCTCTGTTCTGAGTGCCCCAGGGACCTGTCCAGTCTTATGGTACAAAGGCTGGCTGAACCTCACGACCTCAGCTTTGAAAGAAAGCCCAGAGAAAGAGAACACCCCCAAAGCATTTTGCTTGGGATCTTTCAGGCTCTTTAGTGAACCATCCTCCACCCACTGTTCTCTGTTTCTCAGTTGGGTGGGAAAATGACCCACATGATTACAGTCTTAGGGCTGGGAGCTGTGCCATGTCCTTGTTTAGATTAAACTTCATTAAAGAACCAAGAACAACCCTGAGTTCAATTTCCTACGGCATTTCTCTGTGCTGAGTACTTAACCAGAAAAAAGGTTAAACATAGTATTGAGTCAATGGCAAATACGCGTGACTGACTCCCCAACCTCAGCCACAGAAGGGATTTGAGGATCTTTGGTCCTTAGGGCCCAGCGAGCTGCTGCAACCCAGATTTGCATCTTCGAGAATTCTTTGCACAACAGCAGCCCTATTGTGAGGCCTTTCCGTACTCCCACTCTCAGGCCCCAAGCAAGGCAGATGTTTACTTCCAGAGCTAGAGATGGAGGGGGTGTGGGCAGAGATGGGAGGAATGCTAACCAGAGCTAACCTAAGTCAGATCACCAGACTGGCCACTAGCCAGCCTCTGCCTTGCCCCCTGGGGACAATATAAACAAAAAGCTGGGTCTCTGTGCCCTGCTGCGTAGGGTAACATTCTGATTCAGGGCTCAGTCACTTCCTCTCTGATGCTGTTAATATTACTAATCATCCCTTTTCAAAGAAGGTAACTGGTATAGGGAACAAAAGGAATGTGAGACTGACCCTTGCTTAGTGGCTGTCAGAACCAAAGGAGTTTCACTCATTTCTCTCTGCCTCAGTTTCTTCATTCAGAAAAGTAGGGGTGGGGCTTCCCTGGTGGTGCAGTGGGTAGAGAGTCCACCTTGCAGTGCAAGGGGTGCTGGTTCCATCCCTGGCTTGGGAAGATCCTGCATGCTGCGGAGCGGCTGGACTGGTGTGTCCAATTAGGAGCCAGGGCTCTGGAGTGCATGTGCCCAGAGCCGATGCTCTGCAACGAAAGAGGCCACTGCAATGGGAGGGCCACACAGGCCAAAGAATAAAAAGATGGATGAAATAAAATAAATTAAAAAAACAAAAAACAATAACAGAGGCCAAAATTCAAAAAAAAAAAAAAAAAGAAAAGAAGTAGGCGTAATTGTCTTTAGTTTGCAGCAATTTTTTAAATGAGAAATACTATATACCTGGCACAATGCTTAGAGACTACTGTCCTCTTAAGAAAGAGATGCTACTTGCTGTTGCTGTTATTCATGCCTCAGATGTGGTGTTGATCTGGGCTGTGGGTTTGAGAACTAAACTTGTGTGTAAGGCACTCAGAAGTGAGGGTGCCTGACACAGAGAGGGTGCACAATCAGTGAATGAGTCAGGAATTGGAGCAAGGGGCAGCATCCCCTAGGATGTTAATCAAGCAATTATCTGCCCCATTTCCTGGGTCAGTGGTTCTTCAATTATTTGTGTTCCCAGACACATCTGATGGGACTGACACATTCAAACAACTGTGAGTCAGCAACAATTGTCACTCAATCCTGTTAGGAAAGAACCACGCCTCCCGGTACCTGTAAAAGTAATCACTGTGGTCCCACCATGTCTTTTGGCACTGTGCTTGGGGGGTAGAATGCTTATGCCCTGACCTCCCTGACTAATGCATGCACCAAGAGCTCCCACATGCCCACTTAACCACTGTAGTTCTCAGCCACTGATTTGATAATGCACAGTGCACCTTTTCCCAGCACTACAGGCCGTAGTTGGGGCTTTCTGGTATCTCAGCAGTGAAGAATCCGCCTGCAGTGCAGGATACACAGGTTCGATCCCTAGTTCAGGAAGATCTCCAGGAGAAGGGTATGGCAACCCGCTCCAGTATCCTTGCCTGGAGAATCCCATGGACAGAGGAGCCTTATGGGCTACAGTCCACGGGGTTGCAAAGAGCTGGACACGACCAGGCTACTGAGCACGCCACGCATTTCTTTTTTGCCTCAGTTTCTTCATTCAGAAAAGTAGGGGTGGGGCAGTGGGTAGAGAGTCCACCTTGCAGTGCAAGGTGCTGGTTCCATCCCTGGCTTGGGAAGATCCTGCATGCTGCGGAGCGGCTGGACTGGTGTGTCCAATTAGGAGCCAGGGCTCTGGAGTGCATGTGCCCAGAGCCGATGCTCTGCAACGAAAGAGGCCACTGCAATGGGAGGGCCACACAGGCCAAAGAATAAAAAGATGGATGAAATAAAATAAATTAAAAAAACAAAAAACAATAACAGAGGCCAAAATTCAAAAAAAAAAAGAAAAGAAGTAGGCGTAATTGTCTTTAGTTTTCAGCAATTTTTTAAATGAGAAATACTATATACCTGGCACAATGCTTAGAAACTACTGTCCTCTTAAGAAAGAGATGCTACTTGCTGTTGCTGTTATTCATGCCTCAGATGTGGTGTTGATCTGGGCTGTGGGTTTGAGAACTAAACTTGTGTGTAAGGCACTCAGAAGTGAGGGTGCCTGACACAGAGAGGGTGCACAATCAGTGAATGAGTCAGGAATTGGAGCAAGGGGCAGCATCCCCTAGGATGTTAATCGAGCAATTATCTGCCCCATTTCCTGGGTCAGTGGTTCTTCAATTATTTGTGTTCCCAGACACATCTGATGGGACTGACACATTCAAACAACTGTGAGTCAGCAACAATTGTCACTCAATCCTGTTAGGAAAGAACCACGCCTCCCGGTACCTGTAAAAGTAATCACTGTGGTCCCACCATGTCTTTTGGCACTGTGCTTGGGGGGTAGAATGCTTATGCCCTGACCTCCCTGACTAATGCATGCACCAAGAGCTCCCACATGCCCACTTAACCACTGTAGTTCTCAGCCACTGATTTGATAATGCACAGTGCACCTTTTCCCAGCACTACAGGCCGTAGTTGGGGCTTTCTGGTATCTCAGCAGTGAAGAATCCGCCTGCAGTGCAGGATACACAGGTTCGATCCCTAGTTCAGGAAGATCTCCAGGAGAAGGGTATGGCAACCCGCTCCAGTATCCTTGCCTGGAGAATCCCATGGACAGAGGAGCCTTATGGGCTACAGTCCACGGGGTTGCAAAGAGCTGGACACGACCAGGCTACTGAGCACGCTTACGCAGGCTGTAGCCATAGTGTGTTGGTCTGCAGATCTCAGGCAAGCACTTGGAACATTGCCTTTGGAATTCCAGGATTTAATTTTCCTGTCTTTATTCATCAACAGTCCCAAAGGTCCTTGACATGTAGTCATTTGTGATTTTGCTAAGAAGTCGATTTTCAAAAGTTAGTTATTATACAAAAAATATATGAATATATATTGCAAGCTGCTTATACAGTAGAGAAATACACACAAAAAAACGTGTAGAAGTCCTCCTTTGACTTGTATCCGTCAATGTAGGACACATTATACTGCAGTAACAAACCATCCCCTCCACTTCAAATCTCAGTGGCTTATTACAACAAATGTTTATTTCTTATTCATACTACCTGTTTTTCACGAGTTGGTTACATGCCCTTCTTCTGGCTTTTCTCACTTCAGAATCAAAGCTGATGGGAAAACGTAGCCTCTATCACGAACACTGTCCATCTTATGGCAGAAAGCAAAAGACAAAACAGAGGCCCTGACCTCTAAAACTTGCACCAAATTGACCGACATCACTTCTTTGGCCAAAGGAAGTCACGTGGCCATTCCTGAGGTCGACCGTGTGGGACTATATCCTGCAGAGAGGAGCGCAGCTGGGAAAGGAAGTAGAAAGTTTGGTGAATGAGAGGACCTCTTCCTCTGCCGCCTCCTAGGATGACTTCCCTCCCAGAGGTAACTGCTCTCAACACTTCAGTTCCCTTTCTCATGTGTTTGCCTCTGTGTGTGTGTGTGTGAGTGTGTGAATACATGCATGTACCTAAGTGTAGAATATTCACGCGTTGTTCTTCAGCTTGCTCTGTTCTCTTAATCTGCCTCAGAGACCTTTACATGCCATATATATAAGCCTATCCCACTCCTTCTAACAACTGCATGGCATTTCATGCCATAATATATTTAAAATCTTGGTATATTTTTGGATCTCTTCAAAAAATTTTTCTATTATGAATAATGTGATATTTATCCTTTTGCACATGTCTTTGTGCATGTGTATATTTCTGAATAAGAGGTTTCTAGAAATTAGCTGTTGAAGTAGAGCCTGTGTGTATTACCATTTCTAATAGATACTGCCCATTTGCTTTGAAAAATGCCTTCATCAAGGTACACAGATGTCAGCAGGGTGCCTGATTTCCCAAATCCTCAACAACTGTTAATATTACTAAACTTTTTCTTTTTTGTTGATTTGGTGAATTTGTAAATGGTAGTTCATTGTTTTAGCATTTCCTTGTTTACTGGTGAGGTCAAATGTTGTTTGTATTTATTGGCTGATTTCACAGTTTTTTTTCTTTTGAGTGTTGTCTATCTCCACTATTGGCCCATTCTCTAGTGGTCATTTTTTCTTTCACATTTGAATATACTGAAGTATACTTTTTCTCAATAATAGCCCTTTGTAGTATTCCCTGTGAGTTTAAGTATCTCTCATTTACCATCAGGAAGTCTCCTAAAAACCAGACTTAGAGTGAAAATATTAACCCCTGGCTCCTTCTTCCGAGTCCATTATGGCCAACCAATTTCCCGAAACACGAAAAAATTGCTTAGTATGACAAAAAACATTGCTTCCTGATGGTCACACACTGAATATGATTTGTTTTAAAAATTTGGCCTCTTTTATTGTTTTTTTTAAAATTTATTTACTTATTTTCATCCATCTTTATTTATCATCCTGTGTGGGCTTCCCATTGCAGTGTCTTCTCTCCTTGCAGAGCATCCAGGAAGTAGAAAGTTTGGTGAATGAGAGGACCTCTTCCTCTGCCGCCTCCTAGGATGACTTCCCTCCCAGAGGTAACTGCTCTCAACACTTCAGTTCCCTTTCTCATGTGTTTGCCTCTGTGTGTGTGTGTGTGAGTGTGTGAATACATGCATGTACCTAAGTGTAGAATATTCACGCGTTGTTCTTCAGCTTGCTCTGTTCTCTTAATCTGCCTCAGAGACCTTTACATGCCATATATATAAGCCTATCCCACTCCTTCTAACAACTGCATGGCATTTCATGCCATAATATATTTAAAATCTTGGTATATTTTTGGATCTCTTCAAAAAATTTTTCTATTATGAATAATGTGATATTTATCCTTTTGCACATGTCTTTGTGCATGTGTATATTTCTGAATAAGAGGTTTCTAGAAATTAGCTGTTGAAGTAGAGCCTGTGTGTATTACCATTTCTAATAGATACTGCCCATTTGCTTTGAAAAATGCCTTCATCAAGGTACACAGATGTCAGCAGGGTGCCTGATTTCCCAAATCCTCAACAACTGTTAATATTACTAAACTTTTTCTTTTTTGTTGATTTGGTGAATTTGTAAATGGTAGTTCATTGTTTTAGCATTTCCTTGTTTACTGGTGAGGTCAAATGTTGTTTGTATTTATTGGCTGATTTCACAGTTTTTTTTCTTTTGAGTGTTGTCTATCTCCACTATTGGCCCATTCTCTAGTGGTCATTTTTTCTTTCACATTTGAATATACTGAAGTATACTTTTTCTCAATAATAGCCCTTTGTAGTATTCCCTGTGAGTTTAAGTATCTCTCATTTACCATCAGGAAGTCTCCTAAAAACCAGACTTAGAGTGAAAATATTAACCCCTGGCTCCTTCTTCCGAGTCCATTATGGCCAACCAATTTCCCGAAACACGAAAAAATTGCTTAGTATGACAAAAAACATTGCTTCCTGATGGTCACACACTGAATATGATTTGTTTTAAAAATTTGGCCTCTTTTATTGTTTTTTTTAAAATTTATTTACTTATTTTCATCCATCTTTATTTATCATCCTGTGTGGGCTTCCCATTGCAGTGTCTTCTCTCCTTGCAGAGCATCAGCTCTTGGCACATGTGCTCCAGAATGCTGGCTTGTAATTGGACACACCAGTCGAGCTGGTCCAGCTTCTCCGCGGCACATGGGATCTTCCTGGGCCAGGGATTGAACCGGTGCCCCTTGCACTGCAAGGCAGACTCCTTACCCACTGGGCCACCAGGGAAGCCCTGAATATGACTTTTAACAGACAAGTGCATGTGTACTGCCTCATGGCCTCTCTGAGCACCATCCTCATCCCACTCACATCCCTTTATTGACATTCTGCCTTTTTCAGAACACCTGCATGTGATTCTGAAATTCATCCCGTTTATTTTTGGAAAGTAAAGAATTCCTTCCCCCTCTACCCTAAATATACCACTTTGTTCAAAATGTTGTATCAGAGTTTGGGGAATATACAAATAAATTCTCTATGTAAATCTAGTCCCTAAATACATTTCTTTGTAAAGAGATGTATGCTCTGTGAAATCTGAGTGGTCACGTCCTCCTGAGAAAAGATTGCCTGTGTAGGCAGATTGGGAGATACATTTCTATTCGCTTCCTGGCTATTTTATTTTGAATTTTGTTTTGGGGTGTCTTCTCCAGCTTCCTGGAGATACAACTGACATATGTAGGCTTGAGATGTACAATGTGGCAACTTGATACATAATATCTTGCATCACCTCATGTAAATATCTTATGGGTGTGATGAGAACCTTTAAGATCGGCTCTCTTAGTGGCTTTCAAGTATATAATACAGTCTTGTTAATTATAGTTACCATGCTGTACCTTAGGTTCTCAGAACTCATTCACCTGGTAACTGGAATTTGCATCCCTGTGTCCCCCACCTCTGCCCCCAGCAGTCACAGCTCTACTCCCCGTACCTGTGAGTTTGGCTCTTGAAGATCCTGCACGTAAGTGGGATCATACAGTATTTGTCTTTCTCGATCTGACTTATTTCACTTCGCAAAATGCCCTCAGGGTCTACCCAAGTTTTTGCACATGGCAAGGTGTCCTTCTTTCTTAAGCTGAAGAATGTATATTCCATGTTTTGTTTCTCTCTCCACCCCTCAGGAAGCTTAGGTTATGTCTATACCTTGGCTATTATGAATAATGCTGCTGTGACGATGAGAGTGCAGACATCGCTTGGAGATAATAGTTTCATTTCACTTAAATATGTACCCGGGGGTGGAATAACTGAATGTTAGGACAGTTCTCTTTTTAACTTTGGGTTGAAATTCCATACTGTTTTCCACAATGGCTGTGCCAGTATTTTAAATTTTGTTCAGGACATCTTTTCATCGCAATTTGCTGTTTTCACGTGATCAGATCTCACAGGGGTTTCCCAGGTAGCTCAGTGGTGAGGAGTTCACCTGCCAATGCAGGAGACATGGGTTTGATCCCTGATCCAGGAAGATCCCACATGGTGCAGAGCAGCTGAGCCCATGAGTCACAACTATGGAGCCTGTGTTCTAGAGCCTCGGAGCCACAACTATTGAGACCGTGTGCCCCGACTACTGAAGCCTGTGTGCCCTGGGGCCCTAGTTCCACAAGAGAAGTAACTGCAACAAGAAGCGTACCACCTGAACTAGAGAGTAGCCCCCACTCCCCTCCCTGCAACTAGGGAAGAGCCTGCAGCAGCAGTGAAAACTCAGAATAGCCAAAAGTAAATAAATAAATAAAATTTTTTTTAAAAAAGAATTTTCATTAAAAAAACCCATCACAGTTATTTTGTTTAAAGTTTCTGGATTTGGAATCTTGCTTTAAGGGACTTTCCCTAACTCAGTGTCTCTTTTTGAAATTCTCCTATATCTACAGGCATTTTAAAGTGGATGGTTTTGTTTTACGTTTAGCTATTTAGTCATACGGAATGTACTATTGGATAAGGTGAGAGGTAGGGTAGTAGAGGTTAAATCTTCTCTGCCCTAAAGTAGGTAGCTTATCATCCCAATACCATTTATTGGATATTTCCTCCTTTCTACCACCTGGTTTGAAACGTACCATGAATTAAATTCTTAGCATTTTAAAAACAGTATTCTGGGGCTTCCCTGGTGGTCCAATGTTTAGAGAGCCTGCCTTGCAGTGCAAGGGGCATCAGTTCGATCCCTGGCCTGGGAAGATCCCACATGCCACGGAGTGGCTGGACCAATGTGCCCAATTACCGAGCCGGAGCTCTGGAGTGCATGCGCCCAAAGCCAGTGCTCTGCAAGGAGAGAGGTCACTGCAATGGGAGGCCCACACAGGCCAAAGAATGAAAGATGGATGAAAATAAATATGGAAATAAAAGAAGCATGATGGGAAAAAAAACATTTTAAAAAACCTGTATTCTGTATCTTAAGACATCAGATTTTTATGGTGGAGCACAGGGGTGCACATCTCAGGGAGAGTAAGGTTCATCAGAGCATCCGTGGATCGGCACAGGCATTTCCTGCCTGTAATTATGCTCACAGACATGAAGACTTCCTTATGTGTAATGAATGATTCTGAATGGCTAATTTAGGGTCCTATCGATCCCACATGGTGCAGAGCAGCTGAGCCCATGAGTCACAACTATGGAGCCTGTGTTCTAGAGCCTCGGAGCCACAACTATTGAGACCGTGTGCCCCGACTACTGAAGCCTGTGTGCCCTGGGGCCCTAGTTCCACAAGAGAAGTAACTGCAACAAGAAGCGTACCACCTGAACTAGAGAGTAGCCCCCACTCCCCTCCCTGCAACTAGGGAAGAGCCTGCAGCAGCAGTGAAAACTCAGAATAGCCAAAAGTAAATAAATAAATAAAATTTTTTTTAAAAAAGAATTATTAAAAAAACCCATCACAGTTATTTTGTTTAAAGTTTCTGGATTTGGAATCTTGCTTTAAGGGACTTTCCCTAACTCAGTGTCTCTTTTTGAAATTCTCCTATATCTACAGGCATTTTAAAGTGGATGGTTTTGTTTTACGTTTAGCTATTTAGTCATACGGAATGTACTATTGGATAAGGTGAGAGGTAGGGTAGTAGAGGTTAAATCTTCTCTGCCCTAAAGTAGGTAGCTTATCATCCCAATACCATTTATTGGATATTTCCTCCTTTCTACCACCTGGTTTGAAACGTACCATGAATTAAATTCTTAGCATTTTAAAAACAGTATTCTGGGGCTTCCCTGGTGGTCCAATGTTTAGAGAGCCTGCCTTGCAGTGCAAGGGGCATCAGTTCGATCCCTGGCCTGGGAAGATCCCACATGCCACGGAGTGGCTGGACCAATGTGCCCAATTACCGAGCCGGAGCTCTGGAGTGCATGCGCCCAAAGCCAGTGCTCTGCAAGGAGAGAGGTCACTGCAATGGGAGGCCCACACAGGCCAAAGAATGAAAGATGGATGAAAATAAATATGGAAATAAAAGAAGCATGATGGGAAAAAAAACATTTTAAAAAACCTGTATTCTGTATCTTAAGACATCAGATTTTTATGGTGGAGCACAGGGGTGCACATCTCAGGGAGAGTAAGGTTCATCAGAGCATCCGTGGATCGGCACAGGCATTTCCTGCCTGTAATTATGCTCACAGACATGAAGACTTCCTTATGTGTAATGAATGATTCTGAATGCTGCTAATGACACATGTCAGGGTCCTATCGACCTGGGTCCTTGGACTGTTTCTTCAATAGAAACTGGTAAGAGGCCAGACTAGGAATTCAGGCAAGGCTTTATTAGGAGTGAAAACAAATTTCAGATTCCCTTGCTCACTCCCCAAGGAGGGCTCTTTAAAGGGGATGAGGGTCGTGGTGGAGCTGTAGCTTGAGCTGAGAGGAGGTTTAGGTGGGCTTCCCACTGGCTAGGTGGTGCCGTGTGCAGGAGCCAAGCTGCCCAGTGCCCTGCTTTTGTTCTCTTCACCTCAGAAATGGCAATTGGTTTGTGGAAGGGTTTTTTTTTTTTTTTGTATCTTACTGTTTAAACTTTGCCCCAGCTGTGCACGTGTGCAGTTATTTTTAGTCCTTATTTCTTTGTGTTCTGTTTCCAGAGGAGATGTTAGTCCAGGTGTAAGCCCTCCGGTAAAGGCCCTCAGGTGCCAGGTCCCAACCTATTTCAAAAGGATCTGAGAAAGTGAGAGACCGTAACTGTGGAGTCCTTTAGTTTTAGAAGAGCTTCCCAGGTGGCGCTAGCGGTAAAGAACTCGCCTGCCAATGCAGGAGATGCAGGAGAGGTGGGTTCAGTTTCTGGGACGGGAAGATCTCCTGGAGGAAGACATGGCAACTCATTCCAGTGTTCTTGCCTAGAAAGTCTCATGAACAGAGGAGCCTGGTGGGCTACAGTCCATAGGGGTGCAAAGAGTCGAACACAAGTGATGTGACTTGTGCACACATAGCAATAGAATTATTAAATTTTTTAAGGGGTTGTTTTCAGTTATCCTTTAATATGTTTTACTTAGGATATGTTTGGGTTTGGTGATCCTCAAGAACTCAAGGATTCAGTAGTTTTGGGATGGAGCATTTGGGTTCTTTTTAAATTATTTATCTATTTAATTGTTTCTTTGGTTGCCTTGGGTCTCAGTTGTGGCACTTGGGATCTTTTTTTTTTTTTTATGGTGGAGCACCGGGGTGCACATCTCAGGGAGAGTAAGGTTCATCAGAGCATCCGTGGATCGGCACAGGCATTTCCTGCCTGTAATTATGCTCACAGACATGAAGACTTCCTTATGTGTAATGAATGATTCTGAATGCTGCTAATGACACATGTCAGGGTCCTATCGACCTGGGTCCTTGGACTGTTTCTTCAATAGAAACTGGTAAGAGGCCAGACTAGGAATTCAGGCAAGGCTTTATTAGGAGTGAAAACAAATTTCAGATTCCCTTGCTCACTCCCCAAGGAGGGCTCTTTAAAGGGGATGAGGGTCGTGGTGGAGCTGTAGCTTGAGCTGAGAGGAGGTTTAGGTGGGCTTCCCACTGGCTAGGTGGTGCCGTGTGCAGGAGCCAAGCTGCCCAGTGCCCTGCTTTTGTTCTCTTCACCTCAGAAATGGCAATTGGTTTGTGGAAGGGTTTTTTTTTTTTTTTGTATCTTACTGTTTAAACTTTGCCCCAGCTGTGCACGTGTGCAGTTATTTTTAGTCCTTATTTCTTTGTGTTCTGTTTCCAGAGGAGATGTTAGTCCAGGTGTAAGCCCTCCGGTAAAGGCCCTCAGGTGCCAGGTCCCAACCTATTTCAAAAGGATCTGAGAAAGTGAGAGACCGTAACTGTGGAGTCCTTTAGTTTTAGAAGAGCTTCCCAGGTGGCGCTAGCGGTAAAGAACTCGCCTGCCAATGCAGGAGATGCAGGAGAGGTGGGTTCAGTTTCTGGGACGGGAAGATCTCCTGGAGGAAGACATGGCAACTCATTCCAGTGTTCTTGCCTAGAAAGTCTCATGAACAGAGGAGCCTGGTGGGCTACAGTCCATAGGGGTGCAAAGAGTCGAACACAAGTGATGTGACTTCGCGTGCACACATAGCAATAGAATTATTAAATTTTTTAAGGGGTTGTTTTCAGTTATCCTTTAATATGTTTTACTTAGGATATGTTTGGGTTTGGTGATCCTCAAGAACTCAAGGATTCAGTAGTTTTGGGATGGAGCATTTGGGTTCTTTTTAAATTATTTATCTATTTTTAATTGTTTCTTTGGTTGCCTTGGGTCTCAGTTGTGGCACTTGGGATTTTTTTTTTTTTTTTGGTCTCTTTTGTTTTTTTATTTTTCATCCATCGTTTATTCTTTGGCTTGTGTGGGCCTCCCATTTCAGTGGTCTCTCTCGTTGCAGGGCACTGTCTCTGGGTGCATGCGGTCCAGAGCACTGGGTCATAATTGGACACACCGGTCCAGCTGCTCCGTGGCACATGGGATCTTCCCAGGCCAGGGGTGGAACCAGCACCCCTTGCACTGCAAGGTGGACTCTCTACCCACTGGACCACCAGGGAAGCCCTTAACTGTTTATTTTTGACTGTGCTGGGTCTTTGTTGCTGCACTTGGGCTTTCTCTTTTCTCTGCGAAGGGTCTACTCTTTAGTTGTGGTGCTCACTCAGCCTTCTCATGGCTGTGGCTTCTCTTGTGGTGGAGCCACAGGCTCTAAGGTGCTTGAGGCTCTAGGGCACAGGCTCCATAGCTGTGGCACACAGGCTTAGCTGCCCCACAGCATGTGGGTTCTTCCCAAATCTGGGGTCGAGCCTATGTTTCCTGCATTGGCAGGCGGATTGTTTACCATTGAGCTACCAGGAAAGTCCAACATTCAGGTGCTACTGTGCCAAGAGCTTTCTTGGTTCTGCAGATTCTCCTGCACCTGATATTACCTTGGGGGCAGGAGAGGGTGAGATTATTCCAAGTGTTTCCATTTCACACATATTGTGAAAAAAATGCTGCCCTCTGTACATCCATTTCTCATTATCAGCAGCTCCTCCTCCCAAGGCAGTCTGTGTGGCCCATCTCCACACTTCAGAAATGCCTCATGCCCCTATTGTCAGAGGCGTTTGAAGATGCCGGGCTTGGGGCACAGGAGTCCAAGTAGTACTCCGAGAATGGTTAACTTCCTAAGCAGATGCCTTGAGACCACTGTGTCCCAGGAGTGGACTTAGAACAGATAATAGCCAGTGAGTTGACAATTGCCTAAAGAAAGAGAACATGGCGTGCAGGAGGAAAGGGCAGTGTGTCAGAGGCCTGCCCGCTCGCCACCCTCCTCCCACCACATGCCCCACTGGCTCCTTGGTGTCCCAAGACTAGAAGCTTCATCTGCACCCTGAAGGAAGATTTGATGATAACTGAAAACAAGGGTGGGGGCTGCCTGGGCTGAGGAGACCATACTGAAACCTGCTTGAGCATGCGGAGAATGCCACAGCAGGTAAGAGAGTTGCTGGCTGCCAATCTGGGTCAGGGATCTCCTGGCCCTGGGCTATCTTCCAGCCAGCCAACGGATGTCGTCTCATCTCTTTAGAAGGCTTTCACCTCTGGAGGGCTTCACCCAGGAGCCCGAGCCTGCTCTGTCCCAGGCAGGGTTTCTCAGACTCTTTCTACTCAGTCAACCCTAGAGCCTAGAAGCCTCAATGGAGAACTCAGGGGAGGATGAGGCAGAGCCAGTCCTACCCCAGGCTCATGTGGTTTCTCTGCGTCTCCACCTTGATCTCCAACAGTGAAGCAAGTGTGTCTTCTGCATCATGTGCCTACGCTTGTTTTGATACAAAAATTTCTTCCTCAATTTCATACCTAACCTCCTCTCTCCCTTCCCATCATGTCCTAGTATAAAACCCCATGCTTCTCTGTACTCCACAGGGATCCTTACGGTTGTAATTAATTTATGAGGTTTCTGCAGTCATGTATTTGCTGTCTTTCCCACTAACGTGTAAACTCCAGGAGGGCAGCAGCTGTGGCTGTCTTGCTGGGTGCATTCTCAGTGGCTAGCCAGTGCCTGCTTGTGGCCTTTTATCCTGGTGGGTAGAGTGTTCTTAAAATTAGATTCCTACTTCCTTTCACCAGAAAAAAGACCTGATACCTCACAAAGGGGTTATTGTTCTCAAAGGGTCCAGGTGAGAAGAGTCATCCATCATTGCTGGGGCCTCGCTTGATCACAATTCCTGGCCCCCTCCCAATGACAGCGAGACAATGACATCATCTCAGAATATATACAGACAGCCTATTCTATCACTCTCTCTGCAGAGAATTACTTTAAGCTCATTCCTGCTATATTAGGTACATAATATCATAACTCAGAGTTTCCCAGATTCAGTTCAAGGGCATAGATGATTTGGTTAGGCATTTGATTTTTAGAAAGTCAGAAAATTGGAAGTGCCGGGGGCCCTAAAGAAAGAGAACATGGCGTGCAGGAGGAAAGGCACCCCCCCCCCTCCCACCACATGCCCCACTGGCTCCTTGGTGTCCCAAGACTAGAAGCTTCATCTGCACCCTGAAGGAAGATTTGATGATAACTGAAAACAAGGGTGGGGGCTGCCTGGGCTGAGGAGACCATACTGAAACCTGCTTGAGCATGCGGAGAATGCCACAGCAGGTAAGAGAGTTGCTGGCTGCCAATCTGGGTCAGGGATCTCCTGGCCCTGGGCTATCTTCCAGCCAGCCAACGGATGTCGTCTCATCTCTTTAGAAGGCTTTCACCTCTGGAGGGCTTCACCCAGGAGCCCGAGCCTGCTCTGTCCCAGGCAGGGTTTCTCAGACTCTTTCTACTCAGTCAACCCTAGAGCCTAGAAGCCTCAATGGAGAACTCAGGGGAGGATGAGGCAGAGCCAGTCCTACCCCAGGCTCATGTGGTTTCTCTGCGTCTCCACCTTGATCTCCAACAGTGAAGCAAGTGTGTCTTCTGCATCATGTGCCTACGCTTGTTTTGATACAAAAATTTCTTCCTCAATTTCATACCTAACCTCCTCTCTCCCTTCCCATCATGTCCTAGTATAAAACCCCATGCTTCTCTGTACTCCACAGGGATCCTTACGGTTGTAATTAATTTATGAGGTTTCTGCAGTCATGTATTTGCTGTCTTTCCCACTAACGTAAACTCCAGGAGGGCAGCAGCTGTGGCTGTCTTGCTGGGTGCATTCTCAGTGGCTAGCCAGTGCCTGCTTGTGGCCTTTTATCCTGGTGGGTAGAGTGTTCTTAAAATTAGATTCCTACTTCCTTTCACCAGAAAAAAGACCTGATACCTCACAAAGGGGTTATTGTTCTCAAAGGGTCCAGGTGAGAAGAGTCATCCATCATTGCTGGGGCCTCGCTTGATCACAATTCCTGGCCCCCTCCCAATGACAGCGAGACAATGACATCATCTCAGAATATATACAGACAGCCTATTCTATCACTCTCTCTGCAGAGAATTACTTTAAGCTCATTCCTGCTATATTAGGTACATAATATCATAACTCAGAGTTTCCCAGATTCAGTTCAAGGGCATAGATGATTTGGTTAGGCATTTGATTTTTAGAAATGTCCAAGAAAAATTGGAAGCATGTCTTGCTGAAGGTAGGAAATTATCTCAGTTGAGGGAGGAGCTGATTTTTCAAGTAAGTCACTGTAAATTGTGTCAACCTCCCTCACCTATGGGTATAGGTCTCCCATCTCTTACGCAGGTTTTCTGTGACAATCTTTATTGCTCTTGATGTCCACAGAGCACTCTTCCAAAGATTTATTGGCTAAAAGGTGCAAATCCCTTAAAATAGCAAAGTGCTGGCTCTAAGTTTCATGTAAAGGTGTGGTTAAGCAAACAAGTCAGCGTTTGAAGACAAAGTTTATGAAAAGTAGTAAGAAATCTGAATTATGGGACAGTTTTATCATAATTGCTTACATTTATTGAATATACATTGTGAGAGATACTAAATTGAGTTCTTTGCATGAATTAGCTCATTTAATTCTCACAGAAATCATTTGATAGAGGGAGAATTTTATTCCCATTTCATAGATGAGAAAACTGCTATTAATACTTGGAAGGAAATACGTAACTTTTTCAGGGTCATGCCCAGTGGAGAACTGGGACAGAGCTCTGGTACTAATTAATACTCCTCTGTGGTCTAGGCTGTTAGCACTGGACATGAATGAGTGCCATCCAGTCTGGTCTAGCCTGCTCTCAGCTAGAAAATCAATATGCAAGAGAGAGATGTTGGTAAAAAGGCAAGTTGATTCTCATCAGAATGCCAGCAATCTGGAGGCGGTGGATTCAGTAGCTCCCAAAACCCAACTCTGAAGATTCTGCTCAGCCATGAAAGTTTTAAAGGGAAAAGGGAAACCATATCAGTTGATCACTGAGAAAAAGACCTGATACCTCACAAAGGGGTTATTGTTCTCAAAGGGTCCAGGTGAGAAGAGTCATCCATCATTGCTGGGGCCTCGCTTGATCACAATTCCTGGCCCCCTCCCAATGACAGCGAGACAATGACACCATCTCGGAATATATCCAGACAGCCTATTCTATCACTCTCTGCAGAGAATTACTTTAAGCTCATTCCTGCTATATTAGGTACATAATATCATAACTCAGAGTTTCCCAGATTCAGTTCAAGGGCATAGATGATTTGGTTAGGCATTTGATTTTTAGAAATGTCCAAGAAAAATTGGAAGCATGTCTTGCTGAAGGTAGGAAATTATCTCAGTTGAGGGAGGAGCTGATTTTTCAAGTAAGTCACTGTAAATTGTGTCAACCTCCCTCACCTATGGGTATAGGTCTCCCATCTCTTACGCAGGTTTTCTGTGACAATCTTTATTGCTCTTGATGTCCACAGAGCACTCTTCCAAAGATTTATTGGCTAAAAGGTGCAAATCCCTTAAAATAGCAAAGTGCTGGCTCTAAGTTTCATGTAAAGGTGTGGTTAAGCAAACAAGTCAGCGTTTGAAGACAAAGTTTATGAAAAGTAGTAAGAAATCTGAATTATGGGACAGTTTTATCATAATTGCTTACATTTATTGAATATACATTGTGAGAGATACTAAATTGAGTTCTTTGCATGAATTAGCTCATTTAATTCTCACAGAAATCATTTGATAGAGGGAGAATTTTATTCCCATTTCATAGATGAGAAAACTGCTATTAATACTTGGAAGGAAATACGTAACTTTTTCAGGGTCATGCCCAGTGGAGAACTGGGACAGAGCTCTGGTACTAATTAATACTCCTCTGTGGTCTAGGCTGTTAGCACTGGACATGAATGAGTGCCATCCAGTCTGGTCTAGCCTGCTCTCAGCTAGAAAATCAATATGCAAGAGAGAGATGTTGGTAAAAAGGCAAGTTGATTCTCATCAGAATGCCAGCAATCTGGAGAGGCGGTGGATTCAGTAGCTCCCAAAACCCAACTCTGAAGATTCTGCTCAGCCATGAAAGTTTTTAAAGGGAAAAGGGGAAACCATATCAGTTGATCACTGAGATAAAGGTCAGAGTTGTCTCCACCCCTACTGTGGGCAGGCTTCTGTGTAGGTTTGTCGACTTCTTGAGATTTTCTTTATATGCTGTTGTGTTCACACAGTTTGTGGGATTACTGAAGGGATAGCTAGGGGAGAGATATGGTCACCTGATAATTATTTATTCTTCATTTCTATTCCTTTGATCTATGGAAAGAACCAACAAATTTGGTGAGGTGCTTCCCTAGTGGCTCAGATGCTAAAGAATCTGCTTGTAATGCACAAGACCTGGGTTCGATCCCTGGTCAGGAAGATCCCCTGGAGGAGAGCATGGCAACCCACGCCAGTATTCTTGCCTGGAGAGTTACATGGACAGAGGAGCCTGGTGGGCTACAGTCCACAGGGTCACAAAGAGTTGGACATGACTGAGAGACTGTGTGATCAAAAGATTTGAATGGTATGTGAGGGCCAGAGATGAGGAGAGCATGGGGGTGCCTAGTTTAAGGCTAGTGACGAGACCAAAAGAGTGCCTCCTGCAAAGAGCTCTTTCTGACCACAAGTTGCTGGCACACCGCAGTGGACATTTGTGTTTAAGAAAGGAAAAAAGTTTCACCACTCCAAGTACAGAGGCTGGCTAGCCTGTGTTTTGCTCAATCCAGGGTCTTACAGATTTGTTTGAGTTAACAAGTTCATAATGGTCCTTTGTAAGTGGCTCGTTGGTTCATTCATTTTTTTTTTAGGTGATGGAAAATCTGTTTTTCTCTTTAAAATGTTAAGTGTTGCCTCTGCCCTCCAATCTCATTACAGTCCCACAAACACAATATTCATAAGCGAGTTTGGGCCGTTTCTAAAATGTTTCAAGAGCCAAATTCTCATTTGGCCTGTCATCAAACAGGAAGTTCTGACTAGTGGTGCTCCTCGTTACAAAATTTTTTAATTGGAGGATAATTGTTTTGCAATGTTGTGTTGGTTTCTGCTATTCAACAATGTGAATCAGCCATATCCCTGCCTCTAGAGTCTCCCTCTCACTCCACCCCCAGCCCACCCCTCTAGGTGACTCAAAGCACCGGACTGAACTCCCCATGTTAGATAGCACCTTCCCACTGGCTACCTATTTTGCACGTGGTAGTGTACCTATGTCAGTGCCACTCTCAACACAGCCCACCCTCTCCTTCCACAGTGTGCACAGGTCCATTCTCTACATCTGTGTCTCTCTTCCCACCACTTTTCCATGTGGTGACATTCAAAGTCCCTGTTCAAGCTCCTGCTCCAGGAGTGATCCCGTTGCATATATGATCTCATTTTAGTCTCACAGTCACTCCTCTCTTGGTCCCATTTTTCAGAGGAGGAAGCTGAGGCTCAGAGTGGATGAGCCCCAGGTCACACAACTCCTGGACTAAGGAGCTGGGTTGATTGCAGGTCGGACACCAGAGCCTGAGCTTTTGACCCCATTCTTCAGTACCTTTTCAGTGAGGGCCAGGCAGGCTGGAGATAGGGGCTGTTGTAGTTCAGGAGATGCCACAGAGGGAGTGGAAGATGAGTTGGATTTTGAGGATTGCATTGCAAAGATGAGAATTACCTTGGGGCGGGAGGCAGCAAGGCCAGCAAAGCAGGCTCCCTTGCTTCTGTAGGGAAGGTGAATTCGACCATTTTGTGGTTGACATTGGTAATTAATTTTCAGTTCAGCACCTACCTTGCCATTTGAGCTTCATCTTATTATAGCAGATTTCTTTGCATTCCTTTTGTTTGTGCAGGAGTTTTAAGTCAATCAATGAACATCTGTGCTGAAAGGAATTATTTTGTGTGCATAAAAATAATTGACCCAATTCCTCTCTGAACCAACAAGAAAAACCTATCTAATTCCTGTCTCAAAGGTAGACTGATGCAGTATAGGAATAAACGCAATTACCTAACTAGCTCTCTTCTGTTTCTAGTCCATTTCATGATGTCCAGGAAAATGAATTTACACTGTTTGGAGGAAAAGCTGAGGTCAGCATAACTAGTCTTGAATTTTGCGTAGAGACCGTGTCCTTGACTGTCATGCTCAATGTGTGTACAAGGTATTCCAACAGCAGAGAGGAGCCAGCTGAGAAACAGATTTGAACGTTCATTCCCCATATGTAACATCAAAATATACCACTGTCCTTTTTTTTTAATTGACTTTTTTTTTTTAATTGGGGTATATTTGTTTCACAATGTTGTATTCATTTCACGTGTACATCTAAGCTGTTGTTATACATTTTTACAGAACTTTCTTGTTTATAGGTATACATAACCCCCAAACAATCATAGATATATCCCTGACCCCTCTCCCCTGAGCCCTCCATCCCTTTTCCCTCTTCCTATCCCCCCAGGTTCATGCTTACTCCCTAATAGGGCCCTTTATTCTTACAGCTTAATAACAGTTGGATATACCACTCTCCTTTTTTTAAAAAAAAAAAAATTCTGTTTTGTATCATCCCACCATGGAAATGCCTCATACAAAATATTCTTTCTGAAGTATCCACACTTTGTTTCCCACTCATTTAATTTTCTCCAGGTTGTTGACTCTGTGTCCTTGTCTTTAAATCATCTACTTCTTTCACCTTTTCCATCTTTCTTGGCATTTTTGCAGTAAGCAATTTTTTCAAAGATATTTCAATGCATAATAGGGGGAAATTGCTTCATTTTTATCTAGTATCTCCAAAAACTTCCCTGGTTTTAAAGAAAGCTGGAATCAAGTGACTTTCTCCTCTGTGTCCCCATTTCTCCATTTCTGTATAAAGCTAAGCTTCACTGGTAGCAGTCATCTAGCCATGGCTGGGTGGAACCGAACCTACTCTCAGCTACAGCAGATAGCCCTGACTGATCTAGGCTCCCGGAAGTTCAGCTGTCATGGTCACAAGGTTTAGCTCAGGGATGAGCCAGTTGGTGCAAAGCTTTGAGATACTATTGGTTGATTGTTAGCGACAAACTCTCTTGTTACATAAGAACAAGAGAGTGTGAAATCATTCTATAATCACTAGGCATTTAGGCCTAGGAAACATTGGATCTAAAATGGGAGAAGTAGAAAGAAATTGACTCCTGACATCATTGTAGTCATCAAAATAGTCCTTTACCTCTGGGCTCCCACTTAGCCACTAAACCCCTTCTTATTTGTGAGTTTCAGTTAGGTTTTCTGTTACTTGCAACCAAAAGTCTTTTATCTAATTTACCTATTGGCCAGTTGAATTGAAACACAATATTTTACCTCAAAATGCTGATCTGTCCCAGTGAGTTAGTGCTTAAGACTGTGCTACGTACGTGTTTGATCCTGGGCAAGGGAGTTCTGCATGCCACGTGGTGCAACCAAAAAAAAAAAAATGGAGTTTTTCCAGTCAAAGCATCTAACAATAGAATGTTGGATAATTAAATTGCATCCAATGATGATGCATTAGTGAGGACAGACGAGGGTGTCATAAATAGAAAGGATCATCAATAACAATCGGAAACTAGTGTGCCTGGCCAGCAGCTGACTTTGTTCTGCATGGTTTCATTAGCTTTTCAGGAACCTAGATTCCTTCCGTCTTTTGGCCCCCCCTGTTCCTTAGGGTCCCTCATCAAGCTGGCAGAAAGGAGAGGAGGAGGAAAAGGGCAACACTACTTCTTAAAAGTCTAGCTCCAGAAATGGGACAAACTCTTTCCACTATCCACTGGTGAAAACTGGTCACACAGGCAGTTTCTAACTGCAAAGGAGTTCAGAAAAAGGAAGGAGGTTTTCTGGTAACTAGTTCCTAGTCTTAGCCCAGATAGGATCCTTTGGAGACTTCCCTTGTGGTTCAGTGGTAAAGAATCTGCCTACCAATACAGGAGACATAGGAGATGCTGGTTTGATCCTCGAGTCAAGAAGATCCCCTGGAGAAGGAAATGACAACTCAATCTGGTGTTCTTACCTGGGAAATCTCATGGACAGAGGAGCCTGGTGAGCTAGAGTCCATAGGATCACAAAAGAGTCAGACATGATTTAGCAACTAAACAACATCAGATTACTAAACACAGGAAAATGCCAGCGGAGCATTGTGCATCATATCAGCTAACATATTTTAAGGTCCCACATCTCTAAATGCATAAGCTGGGTCTCTTTCTGTTCCAGCCCAGAGGCAAGACTCTGTTCTTGCTCTTTTCTAGCCATGTTGGTACATTCATATGAGGTTCTAGAGCACAAATATACCCCACCATTCCCCGACTAGTAACACAGATGTCACTGAAGTTCTTGGAGAGAGACAGGAATGTAATCAAATTCCTCCACAGACATCAGTTCATTCCTCCAAATTTTTTTTCCCTGGTAGTAGGCTCACCTCACCCACGACCCTTCTCTGTCACAGGCTTCTCTGTCTCCATCTCCAGTCCCTAAAGGTGTCTTCACTGCCTGAGCCATTCGACTCTCGCCCTTTGTTATGTGTCCCAACAGGAACCTGCTGTTAAGCCTAAAACCAAATGGTGTATTTTTTACTTCCAGCCTACCCCTCAGGGAACTTAGCAAGCCATTCACTGAATCAAAAAGGTCTCTTCTTGGGACAGAGCTGGGTGGAGCATTGCTAAATAAGAAAATGAATTCTCTGTAAAAATTCATTCACATAGAAAGACTGGAAGGATAGTCTCAAAATATAGACAGTGTTTATCTCTAGGTAACTGGGTTGCAAGTGGATTTTCCCCTTTTGTGTGTTCCTGTACTTAACCATTTGTGTCTCTATCTTTCAAATTTTCTACTGTATATGATTGATTTCTTTAATCTGAAAAAAAAATAGTAAAGAATATTTTATCCTGTTCAATTCTACTTATCAGGAGGGAAATCCAAATCAAAACCACAATAAGATACAACTTCACCCCCATTAGGACAGTAATTCTGGGGCAAAAATAGAACAGAAAATAACAAGTGTTGGCATGGATATGGCAAAATTAGGATCCTCATGCATGCTGATAGGAATGTAAATGGTGCAGCCACTGTGGAAAACAGTATGGTGGCTTCTCAAAACATTAAATATAGCAGTACCATATGATCTGGCAAGGCTATTCTTCCCACACAAAAGAATTGAAAGCAGGGTCTTAAAGAGACAAGTGTACACCCATGTTCATAGCAGCACTATTCACAGTAGCTAAGAGATGAGAGCAATCCACATGTCCATAAGCAAATGAATAAATAAAATGTGGCATATATATGTGATAAAATATGATTCAGCTTTAAAAGGAAGGAAATTCTGACACATCCACGTGGATGAACCTTGAGGACATTGTGCCAAGTGAAATAAGAAGTCACGAAAAGACAAATGTTGGAAAATTCCCCTTATGCGAGGCACCTGGAGTGCTCAGATTCACAGAGACAAAGTAATATGGCTGTGCCAGGGGCTGGGGGAAGCAAGGAAGGGGTGTTAGTACTCAATGCGTAGAGTTTAAATTCCTCCACAGACATCAGTTCATTCCTCCAATTTTTTTTTCCCTGGTAGTAGGCTCACCTCACCCACGACCCTTCTCTGTCACAGGCTTCTCTGTCTCCATCTCCAGTCCCTAAAGGTGTCTTCACTGCCTGAGCCATTCGACTCTCGCCTTTGTTATGTGTCCCAACAGGAACCTGCTGTTAAGCCTAAAACCAAATGGTGTATTTTTTACTTCCAGCCTACCCCTCAGGGAACTTAGCAAGCCATTCACTGAATCAAAAAGGTCTCTTCTTGGGACAGAGCTGGGTGGAGCATTGCTAAATAAGAAAATGAATTCTCTGTAAAAATTCATTCACATAGAAAGACTGGAAGGATAGTCTCAAAATATAGACAGTGTTTATCTCTAGGTAACTGGGTTGCAAGTGGATTTTCCCCTTTTGTGTGTTCCTGTACTTAACCATTTGTGTCTCTATCTTTCAAATTTTCTACTGTATATGATTGATTTCTTTAATCTGAAAAAAAAATAGTAAAGAATATTTTATCCTGTTCAATTCTACTTATCAGGAGGGAAATCCAAATCAAAACCACAATAAGATACAACTTCACCCCCATTAGGACAGTAATTCTGGGGCAAAAATAGAACAGAAAATAACAAGTGTTGGCATGGATATGGCAAAATTAGGATCCTCATGCATGCTGATAGGAATGTAAATGGTGCAGCCACTGTGGAAAACAGTATGGTGGCTTCTCAAAACATTAAATATAGCAGTACCATATGATCTGGCAAGGCTATTCTTCCCACACAAAAGAATTGAAAGCAGGGTCTTAAAGAGACAAGTGTACACCCATGTTCATAGCAGCACTATTCACAGTAGCTAAGAGATGAGAGCAATCCACATGTCCATAAGCAAATGAATAAATAAAATGTGGCATATATATGTGATAAAATATGATTCAGCTTTAAAAGGAAGGAAATTCTGACACATCCACGTGGATGAACCTTGAGGACATTGTGCCAAGTGAAATAAGAAGTCACGAAAAGACAAATGTTGGAAAATTCCCCTTATGCGAGGCACCTGGAGTGCTCAGATTCACAGAGACAAAGTAATATGGCTGTGCCAGGGGCTGGGGGAAGCAAGGAAGGGGTGTTAGTACTCAATGCGTATAGAGTTTAAGATGGAAAAGGTGAGGATGTTCTGGAGATGGACGGTGTGATGGTTGCCCAGTGTAAATGGACTTTATATCACTGAACTGTACACTTAAAAATGTTTAACATGGGAAATGTTATGTGAGATATATTTTTCACCATTTTTTAAAGAAGAAATTTGTCTTTCCATAGGCAATTTTACAAGAATTCTTGACTTGAATGGCTTGTGATCTCTTTTGAAAGTCAGACATTCCCCTAGTTTGGGCTTTCCACCTACATAGTATGCCTTTTTAAATGTATTTGTAAAAGAAGAAATACTTATTATTCCCATATTACATAAGGTTCAGGATTAATAAGATATGAGTTCTCCAAAGATTTTCTGCCTAACATGTGGGAAAGACAGGTGAGCAACTAACTACAATCCATAGGGAAATGCAGTCATTGCCAAGTGTAGAGATGTAAACGGTGAATTCTCCGTGGGTAAAGAGGCTTTTCAGAGAAAGAGGTGTTTAAACTAGACCTTGAAGAACCCATAGGAATTTGCTAATGGAGAAGGGGTGGCCATGAGGGGTACAATGGGAAGTGATCTAGAGGTGGGGGACAACATTGGACAGGAGGACATCAGTCACCCCAGTTTAGGGTGTTGTGGGACCCCGAACACGCCTGGCTGAATCCCGGCAATGGGGCAAGCTCAGACCTGAATATGGGACTGTTGTCTTTCCTGGAGAGATGATCCAGGATGTGGGTTGAATTCAGAAAGCAAAGTCCAAGAACCAGCTGTGTGTCAAGGCCAGAGCTGAGACGTTGGCTCCATGGCGTGATTCTAGAGAGACATGGAGCACGCTGAGGCTTCCAGAGCAGACAGGCAGCTGGTTCCCCGCATTGGTGCCTGATTGCATTCATCTGTTGGTTTTGCAGTCTGACAAGGAAATGAATAGACGTGCTTTTCATTAAATGCAAAAGCTTATGTAATGTTTCTTGTTGGCACTTTGAACTCGGCCAGTCTACAGCATGTCGATCCCCAATACTCATGTGCATGGACTTATGCAGGGTGATGGTGTGCAAATGGTACACAGCTGTGCAACCAGTGAATTGACCCAGGCGGGGGAAGAACAGAGCATGTTTGTGAACTGGAGACCCGAGAGTGCCATGTCAGTCATTCTGAATCATGGGATGTGACTGGGGTCGGGGGAGGAGATCAGCTCATGAGAAAACAAAGGGTGGGTAGAATTATAGATCTTGGACCTGGAAGATCATCAAGGTCAACTCACTAGTTTATTGGCCATCAGTGTGGGTCACTCTTGTCACTGCAGCTGTTTCTGCTCTTTGAAGCTTATGCCAGGTGCAGGTCCCTGCCTTCGGCTGGGTACTTCTATATCCAGAAACAGAAATGATGCTTGTCATGTCTGCTCTCCACACCCTCAGTCTCCCCTAAGAGGACCTTCAACCCTCCTCCTAGGGCCACCAGAGTGTCCAGAATCCATGAATGTTCACTGCCAAATCTCATCTGGCCATGGCAGGGGCACAAGAAACAGACCATGTGGAGAAGCCTATCTCATTTTCCAAGTTCCCAGGGTCCTATCACCTCCCTGTGGTCAGACTTTGAGTCTCTTACCCAAAGAGCACCGAAACCTCCACCTCCTTCCCTTCTTGGAAGCTTCCTTAATTCTACAGGTGGGCCTGACTCACAAAGAGCTGGAAATTCCCTGCTTGGAGTCAGGACACCCAGATCTGGGAACAAAAGCCCTGGCTCCCTTTCCTGGAAGGGAAAGGGAGAAATAATCTTTCCATTGTTTTTGCTGATAGGTCACAGTAGCACAAAAGATAAGTTACTTTCTCAGTATCTCACCTTGTTCACATGCATGGTCTTACTTGCCTGCATACCTGCAGATAGGTGAGCTGGGCTTGTTCATCTGATACCATGTCAGTTGGAGCCATTGGCCTCACCACCTGTTAGTCTGTCCATGGGTCTTTGTTGACTCCTCAGGATGTAGCTCTTGGATACTCTGGGTGGGCCATTGATGGCTACTTCCTTTCCTTTAATTTCCATTTACTGCTGCTCCTGTACAGCACCTCCTCTCTCATCCCAGCTCTCTCGTCTACTCCTAGTCATCCTCTATTCCCAGGCACAAAGCCCCAGGGAATCTGATCTGATTTTAGGGCAGAGATCCAGTGATGTAGTAGGAGCTAATCCTAGCAAAGCAATGATTGAGGGTTGGGAATCTAAGGTATGAACCTCCTTTTGTTGTTTAGTCGCTAGGTCTAGTCCAACTCTTTGAGATGCCATGGACTGTTGTCCACCAGGCTCCTTTGTTCACGGGATTTCCCAGACAAGAATACTGGAGTGGGTCATCATTTCCTTCTCCAGGGACTCTTCCTGACCCAGGGGTCAAACCCGCATCTCCTGTGTCTCCTGCATTGGCAGGAAGATTCTTTACCACTAGGCTGCCAGGGAACCTCCTTACTTTCATACAGTTCTAAAACTAGTTATGAATTAGGAATCCTGGCACCTCTGACCCAGAAGAGTACTATCATTTGTGACAAGCCAGCTGTCCCCAAGCCCCGGTCAAGAACCCCTGGGATCAAATAGCCTGAACTCTGCTACATGGACAAGGCCCTTTTCTTGTCTCTGGAATGATTCAGTGGCTCAATGGAAGCACTTTTCTTTGTTCACTGAAGGGAGGGCTTTGTTGGTTGGCTTTTTCTAGAGTGTCTTTTAAGGATGCTCTCAACCGGCCAGATTCTCTATGTCTGATTTTCCATCTTGTCTGGGTTCCTAGGGAAGCTGAAGTCAGCCTTCCTTCTGATGTCCAAATGCGAGGAATTGACAAGCTCTTTATGCTGGAGGATTCTGCTAACATCAGGACCCCTCCTTAAGCGTCCTTTTCCAGCCCCTCTCAGCAGTCTCTGAGCCTGAGCCTGAACTCCATGTCTGGTGTCTGGGATGTATGTCCACAGTTTTAAGACAGTTTTAAGACTTCTTTTGCTTGTTCCTCTTCACCCACCTTTCCCAGATCTGGAAGCTCTGGCCTTTAACCTCCTCCTGGCTGTAGCCCCCAAAGAGTTGGAGGACGCGTCACCATGCCTGCTACCGCAGCCTGTGTGCAAGAACAGATATAGCATCCAATAATCTGATTTATGTTTTCCAGATTTATCGCATCCCTTGCATACCCAGGCAGGCTGATATTTTAGGAGCGTGAATCAGAGTGTCTGGCATGGCTTCCTCTGCAGCCGAGCTCCGGCTGCAGGCATAATGAAGTTGGGAGGGGGGAAGAAATGTGTGTCAGTAACAAGTCTGCCTGGCAACAGCACTAGGAGAGATCCCAGGCCCCAGGCCCTGAGCTAGCATAGCCACACTGGCGGAGCAATATCACACAGCAAAATTTTCCTCCTTGGTGGGCTGACTACCCTCTTAAGAAAAAAAAAAGGAAAGTAAATATTTTGGAAAATGCATTCTCCAGAAGATATTCCCTAGCCTGCCACCAAACAGGGAGACTGTGATAAACTGAAATGCCACTGGACTGGGACTGTCCATGCAGATATTATAAATGAATAATAAGAGATGAGCTTCTGTGTTGGAATGAAGATGAAGCTGAAAGAGGCAGAGCTAACTGACTCTGTGTGACTCAGTGTAGGACTCTACTTGGGAGTAGGGCTCAAGGCTAGGGAGAAAGGGAAATACTCCTTTATTTTTTTCCCCCTAATCTCTTAAGAATGTGCTGTTACACATAGAGCTTCCTGTTTCTCAAGGAGTCTATTCAGAATGTGCGAGAAAATGGAACAAGGACTGATCTGGACATTTGAACATGCGGGACCATGTCGAGAGTAGAGTTGGTTCTTTTTTTCCTTCTGCATCCCAGTGCCTAGAGCAGCCACAGGCATTAGGCAGCAGCTTCCTGCAGGTGTGTTGAAACAATCTGTACTTTGAGTGCCCTCGAGTGTATCTCTGTACCCCACCAGGCATCTTTTTTACCTGGAGGACAAACTGATAATCTCTGAGGGATCATCCCAGGTCCAACATTCTAGTGCCCCAAGGTCAAAATGAGTTTTACAATTTTTAAAAGGCAGGGACTTAAACATGTTCCCCTAAATGATTATATCTCAAATGCCTGATGATAAAGGCTCTGCTTTACTATCAGAGTGAGTGCACAGAAGTTCCTAAATGACATACGCGTCACCATGCCTGCTACCGCAGCCTGTGTGCAAGAACAGATATAGCATCCAATAATCTGATTTATGTTTTCCAGATTTATCGCATCCCTTGCATACCCAGGCAGGCTGATATTTTAGGAGCGTGAATCAGAGTGTCTGGCATGGCTTCCTCTGCAGCCGAGCTCCGGCTGCAGGCATAATGAAGTTGGGAGGGGGGAAGAAATGTGTGTCAGTAACAAGTCTGCCTGGCAACAGCACTAGGAGAGATCCCAGGCCCCAGGCCCTGAGCTAGCATAGCCACACTGGCGGAGCAATATCACACAGCAAAATTTTCCTCCTTGGTGGGCTGACTACCCTCTTAAGAAAAAAAAGGAAAGTAAATATTTTGGAAAATGCATTCTCCAGAAGATATTCCCTAGCCTGCCACCAAACAGGGAGACTGTGATAAACTGAAATGCCACTGGACTGGGACTGTCCATGCAGATATTATAAATGAATAATAAGAGATGAGCTTCTGTGTTGGAATGAAGATGAAGCTGAAAGAGGCAGAGCTAACTGACTCTGTGTGACTCAGTGTAGGACTCTACTTGGGAGTAGGGCTCAAGGCTAGGGAGAAAGGGAAATACTCCTTTATTTTTTTCCCCCTAATCTCTTAAGAATGTGCTGTTACACATAGAGCTTCCTGTTTCTCAAGGAGTCTATTCAGAATGTGCGAGAAAATGGAACAAGGACTGATCTGGACATTTGAACATGCGGGACCATGTCGAGAGTAGAGTTGGTTCTTTTTTTCCTTCTGCATCCCAGTGCCTAGAGCAGCCACAGGCATTAGGCAGCAGCTTCCTGCAGGTGTGTTGAAACAATCTGTACTTTGAGTGCCCTCGAGTGTATCTCTGTACCCCACCAGGCATCTTTTTTACCTGGAGGACAAACTGATAATCTCTGAGGGATCATCCCAGGTCCAACATTCTAGTGCCCCAAGGTCAAAATGAGTTTTACAATTTTTAAAAGGCAGGGACTTAAACATGTTCCCCTAAATGATTATATCTCAAATGCCTGATGATAAAGGCTCTGCTTTACTATCAGAGTGTGTGCACAGAAGTCTTCAGGCTTGAATGTTCCTGTGAAAACATCGTTCAGTGGTATCTGGGATACATTTACATTTTTAGCATTAGTGTAATTCTATTTGGTTTTATGCCATAGGAAGTTCAAGCTTGATTCAATTAAGGGGTTTCATAAAATGAGTTTTTAAAAAGGAAAGGCAATGCACCGCACATGTTATACCATTGTACTTTGCATTGTTATCCAAACAGGCATGTTGGGGGTGGTTTGTGCTTCGATCCAAGAATCTGTTAGCAATAAGTAAAGGTGAATATTTTATTATCTTATTGGGAAGCATGGAATTTAAGAGCTGGAATGAACCTTTGAGGTAGGCAGGCATCACCTACGAAAATAAGGGCAGAAAACTCTGGGTGCATTTTTGCATACCTTTCACCTCTTAATGTAGCTTTCATGTTCTTAGCCTGAAACACTGAACAGAAAAGAGCCCTGGTTGCTAAACCTGGGAGTGAGGAGAGGGTTGAGAGCATCAAAAAGAGTTGCATCCTACCTGAGCGTTCTTCCATTTCTATCAAAAACAGCCATAGCAAGATTGCAACTTCTGTCAGAGAAAGGGCAGAGGTAACTGTGCAGAACTACACAGAGGGAGAATTCTTCCCAGGTAACAGCTGCAGCTGGCTGGTTCCACAAAGTACACACTGAAGGGAAGCAACCTTCCATGGAAATAGAGTTGAAGTCAACCAAGACTTAACAGGCGGAATGTTGAGTCAGTTCAAGCAGACTGAGGAGTTATAGCAATTAGCAAAAACATCTGGTCTGAATAAGCAGACATGGCCAGCAGTAGAACCCAGAAGGGAAACTCAAACCAAAAATGATATGAAACCAAAGTCCTGAAATCACCCAAGTGAGGTGTGAGATGAGAGAGGAAATCACAAGGACATTTTCCTAAGTTGTACTGAGGCTATAGAGTTGCAGGGAGACCCCAGTGTTAACCAGAGAGATGTGCAAGCTGTAAGGGGAAGATAGGACGCACCATCAAGCCTGAGGATGAGGCAAACTTGAATACTAGATACTAAAAAGGGAAATAGGAGGCACCCTGGGAGAATTGAGGGAAGGGAAGGATCAAGGAAATAGATTCAGAACAAAGACAGTGAGTCTTAAATTTCTGAAGTTCTTTTCTAAGATGCTTCGTCCGTGGCTAGGGTCATCATTTAAGGGAACTACATAAAGGTCTGGATAAATAAGAGGATCCACACAGGATCATGACAAAATTATTTCCTGTAGACAGTGTCCTTAAATATTAGAAATTAATGCCAGACCCACAATCTGTGTGTCTATCTTCATTTTATTTTGGCTACAGAAATGTTACCTGAAAACTGGGTCCATCTCTTGGTGTTGTCAAGCCAAGAGACAAAATAGAGCCAGAGATTTGGAGAAGGAAGGATTTATTTTTCCCAGTAAATAAGGAGAACATCAGGGAAATTTTAAGCTAAGGTTACATACTTATTGATGAAAGGGTTTGCACAGAGGAAAATTCAACATTGGACTGGAGCAAAGATGGAAAGTCCAAGCTTTAGTTGATTGAAGTCACAGGGTCAGAAAAGGTCAAGGTCATCAGATTCTGGTCTGTCTGGGATCTCAGTATGAACTTACCATCCTCCATCTATGTAGGGTCATGAGTTTCTGCAGAACTCAAAGATGTGTATCAGATTGTGATGTGCATCCCTTGAGGAGAGACTATGACTCTGTTTTATTGCTGTTGTTTCTTGACTGCTTTTCACTCCTATGTTCCCCAAATATCATTAATTCCTGAGACCTGCTCAAGGACAAGCATTGTGGCCAAGCTCTGATCACAGAATGGCTTCTCTTATGTCAAGAAAGCCATGCCTGGTTCTGTTTCTCTGAGAACCACCCCACCCTACTGACTAATAGTAACAGAAAACCCAGCAGAAAGGAGTTTGAACCATAAGGAGCCTTTATTACCTCGTAAAACAGGAAGTTAGGTGAAATAGGGCAATTCCAGGGTTCTTCCAATCAGGGTCCCTGGGACCTCTGCAGGAACCTCATTCTTGGGCTTCCCTGGTGGTCCAGTGGGTAAGGACGCACCATCAAGCCTGAGGATGAGGCAACCTTGACTACTAGATACTAAGAAGGGAAATAGGAGGCACCCTGGGAGAATTGAGGGAAGGGAAGGATCAAGGAAATAGATTCAGAACAAAGACAGTGAGTCTTAAATTTCTGAAGTTCTTTTCTAAGATGCTTCGTCCGTGGCTAGGGTCATCATTTAAGGGAACTACATAAAGGTCTGGATAAATAAGAGGATCCACACAGGATCATGACAAAATTATTTCCTGTAGACAGTGTCCTTAAATATTAGAAATTAATGCCAGACCCACAATCTGTGTGTCTATCTTCATTTTATTTTGGCTACAGAAATGTTACCTGAAAACTGGGTCCATCTCTTGGTGTTGTCAAGCCAAGAGACAAAATAGAGCCAGAGATTTGGAGAAGGAAGGATTTATTTTTCCCAGTAAATAAGGAGAACATCAGGGAAATTTTAAGCTAAGGTTACATACTTATTGATGAAAGGGTTTGCACAGAGGAAAATTCAACATTGGACTGGAGCAAAGATGGAAAGTCCAAGCTTTAGTTGATTGAAGTCACAGGGTCAGAAAAGGTCAAGGTCATCAGATTCTGGTCTGTCTGGGATCTCAGTATGAACTTACCATCCTCCATCTATGTAGGGTCATGAGTTTCTGCAGAACTCAAAGATGTGTATCAGATTGTGATGTGCATCCCTTGAGGAGAGACTATGACTCTGTTTTATTGCTGTTGTTTCTTGACTGCTTTTCACTCCTATGTTCCCTAAATATCATTAATTCCTGAGACCTGCTCAAGGACAAGCATTGTGGCCAAGCTCTGATCACAGAATGGCTTCTCTTATGTCAAGAAAGCCATGCCTGGTTCTGTTTCTCTGAGAACCACCCCACCCTACTGACTAATAGTAACAGAAAACCCAGCAGAAAGGAGTTTGAACCATAAGGAGCCTTTATTACCTCGTAAAACAGGAAGTTAGGTGAAATAGGGCAATTCCAGGGTTCTTCCAATCAGGGTCCCTGGGACCTCTGCAGGAACCTCATTCTTGGGCTTCCCTGGTGGTCCAGTGGGTAAGGACACTTTTGCAGTGCAAGGGGCGCCGGTTCAGTCCCTGGCCTGGGAAGATCCCACGTGCCACAGAGCAGCTGGACCGATGTGTCCAATTACCGAGCCGGAGCTCTGGAGCACATGCGCCCAGAGCTGGTGCTCTGTGACAACAGAGGCCACCGTGATGGGAGGCCCACATGGGCCAAAGAACAAAAATGGATGAAAATTGACAAATGAAAGACCAATAGAAGTGGCCTGCTTGCTGCCCTCCCGTCCCTTCCCCCACCCGCACCAAAAAAAAAAAAAGAACCTCATTCTTTCCTTCTTTCCCCTCATTCTCAAAGTAGTGTCCTCTTAGGATGGCTCTTCTCATGGCTTCTGTAGTTTTAGGCATTATGTAGATAATAATGTTCACAACAGGGAAAAAGAAAGTCCCTCAGTTGTGTAATTTCTTAAGAACAAGGATCCCTTCCCTGAAGTACCTCTCATAATTTTGCCTCACATCTTTTCAACCATAATTGCATCACACTCTCATGCAATTGCCAAAGCAATCTTTTGGCAAGGGAAACTAGATAAACAGGCTGGAAAGTTTCATTCTTCAGGGCTTACTCCTGATGTAAATTTGAGTGGGATTATTTTCTTTATTCTCTTTCAGATGTTTCCTTGTTAATGTACAGAAATACAACTGATTTTTGTATGTTGATTTTGTATTCTGTAGCTTTACTGAATTCATTTGTTCTAAGAGTTTTTTGGAGGAGTCTTTAAGGCTTTTCTATATACAAGATCATGTCATCTGCAGATAGAGATTATTTTATGCTATCTTTTCCAGTTTGGATGCTTTTATTTCTTTTCCTTGTCTGATTGCTTTGGCTAGGACTTCCAGAACTATCTCAAGAAAGCCATGCCTGGTTCTGTTTCTCTGAGAACCACCCCACCCTACTGACTAATAGTAACAGAAAACCCAGCAGAAAGGAGTTTGAACCATAAGGAGCCTTTATTACCTCGTAAACAGGAAGTTAGGTGAAATAGGGCAATTCCAGGGTTCTTCCAATCAGGGTCCCTGGGACCTCTGCAGGAACCTCATTCTTGGGCTTCCCTGGTGGTCCAGTGGGTAAGGACACCGCCTTGCAGTGCAAGGGGCGCTGGTTCGATCCCTGGCCTGGGAAGATCCCACGTGCCACAGAGCAGCTGGACCGATGTGTCCAATTACCGAGCCGGAGCTCTGGAGCACATGCGCCCAGAGCTGGTGCTCTGTGACAACAGAGGCCACCGTGATGGGAGGCCCACATGGGCCAAAGAACAAAAATGGATGAAAATTGACAAATGAAAGACCAATAGAAGTGGCCTGCTTGCTGCCCTCCCGTCCCTTCCCCCACCCGCACCAAAAAAAAAAAAAAGAACCTCATTCTTTCCTTCTTTCCCCTCATTCTCAAAGTAGTGTCCTCTTAGGATGGCTCTTCTCATGGCTTCTGTAGTTTTAGGCATTATGTAGATAATAATGTTCACAACAGGGAAAAAGAAAGTCCCTCAGTTGTGTAATTTCTTAAGAACAAGGATCCCTTCCCTGAAGTACCTCTCATAATTTTGCCTCACATCTTTTCAACCATAATTGCATCACACTCTCATGCAATTGCCAAAGCAATCTTTTGGCAAGGGAAACTAGATAAACAGGCTGGAAAGTTTCATTCTTCAGGGCTTACTCCTGATGTAAATTTGAGTGGGATTATTTTCTTTATTCTCTTTCAGATGTTTCCTTGTTAATGTACAGAAATACAACTGATTTTTGTATGTTGATTTTGTATTCTGTAGCTTTACTGAATTCATTTGTTCTAAGAGTTTTTTGGAGGAGTCTTTAAGGCTTTTCTATATACAAGATCATGTCATCTGCAGATAGAGATTATTTTATGCTATCTTTTCCAGTTTGGATGCTTTTATTTCTTTTCCTTGTCTGATTGCTTTGGCTAGGACTTCCAGAACTATGTTGAGAAAAGCTATGTTGCAAGTGGTCACTTGTCTTGTTCCTGATTTTAGAGGAAAAGCTTCCAACTTTTCACAGTTAAGTATGATGTTAGCTATGGATTTTTCATATATAGCTTTTATGTTGAAGAATATTGCTTCCATACCTAATTTGCTGAGAGCTTTTATCGTGAAAGTTCAAGTGCTTTCACTGCATCAAGAGGATCATGTGCTTTTTATCCTATTAATGTAGTATATAACATTTACTTATTGGTTTGTATATATTGAACCATCCTCACATCTCATGGGTAAATGCCACTTAATCATGGTACAGAATCCTTTTACTGTGCTATTGAATTCTGTTTGGTATAATTTTGTTGAAAAATTTCTGCACCTATTTCATCAAGGATATTGACCTATAGCTTTCTTCTCTTATAATGTCCTTATTGTCTTTGGTATCAGAGTAATGCTGCCCTCATAAAATAAATTTAGGAGTGCTTCCTTTGCTTCAATTTTTTGGAAGAATTTGAGAAGAACTAACATTAATTCTTCTGTAAATATTTAGTAAAACTTAAAAATGGGGCCAGTGGGTAAAGACACCACCTTGCAGTGCAAGGGGCGCCAGTTCAATCCCTGGTCTGGGAAGATCTCATGTGCTGTGGAGTGGCTGGACCAATGTGTCCAACTACCGGGCCAGCACTCTGGAGCACATGCACCCAGAGCCGGTGCTATGCAATGAGAGAAGCCATTGCAATGGGAGGCCCACACAGGCCAAAGAACAAAGATGGATGAAAGTAAATAAATGAAAGGCCAATAGAAGTAGCCAAAAAAAAAAAAAAATCATCCCCAAAAAACTTAAAAATGATCATCTAGTACTGGATTTTCTTTGTTGGGAGGTTTTGATTACTGATTCAATATCCTTAATCATTACTAGTCTGTCCACATTTCCTGTCTCTTCATGATTCAGTGTTAGTAGGTTGTGTATTTCCAGGAATCTTCATTTTTTTCTGGCTATCTAGTTTGTTGATATATAGTTATTTATAGTGGCCTTTATGATCCTTTATATTTTTGTGATATCATCTGCAATGCTTTCTCTTTCATTTATAATTTTGTTTATTTGAGACAGTCCCTTTACTCAAGCTAAATTTTGTGAACTTTAACTTTTCAAAAAATGAATTTTTAGTTTCATTGATCTTTTCTATTGTCTTTCTCCTCTCTAATTTTTTTTTTTTTTAGCTATGGATTTTTCATATATAGCTTTTATGTTGAAGAATATTGCTTCCATACCTAATTTGCTGAGAGCTTTTATCGTGAAAGTTCAAGTGCTTTCACTGCATCAAGAGGATCATGTGCTTTTTATCCTATTAATGTAGTATATAACATTTACTTATTGGTTTGTATATATTGAACCATCCTCACATCTCATGGGTAAATGCCACTTAATCATGGTACAGAATCCTTTTACTGTGCTATTGAATTCTGTTTGGTATAATTTTGTTGAAAAATTTCTGCACCTATTTCATCAAGGATATTGACCTATAGCTTTCTTCTCTTATAATGTCCTTATTGTCTTTGGTATCAGAGTAATGCTGCCCTCATAAAATAAATTTAGGAGTGCTTCCTTTGCTTCAATTTTTTGGAAGAATTTGAGAAGAACTAACATTAATTCTTCTGTAAATATTTAGTAAAACTTAAAAATGGGGCCAGTGGGTAAAGACACCACCTTGCAGTGCAAGGGGCGCCAGTTCAATCCCTGGTCTGGGAAGATCTCATGTGCTGTGGAGTGGCTGGACCAATGTGTCCAACTACCGGGCCAGCACTCTGGAGCACATGCACCCAGAGCCGGTGCTATGCAATGAGAGAAGCCATTGCAATGGGAGGCCCACACAGGCCAAAGAACAAAGATGGATGAAAGTAAATAAATGAAAGGCCAATAGAAGTAGCCAAAAAAAAAAAAAAATCATCCCCAAAAAACTTAAAAATGATCATCTAGTACTGGATTTTCTTTGTTGGGAGGTTTTGATTACTGATTCAATATCCTTAATCATTACTAGTCTGTCCACATTTCCTGTCTCTTCATGATTCAGTGTTAGTAGGTTGTGTATTTCCAGGAATCTTCATTTTTTTCTGGCTATCTAGTTTGTTGATATATAGTTATTTATAGTGGCCTTTATGATCCTTTATATTTTTGTGATATCATCTGCAATGCTTTCTCTTTCATTTATAATTTTGTTTATTTGAGACAGTCCCTTTACTCAAGCTAAATTTTGTGAACTTTAACTTTTCAAAAAATGAATTTTTAGTTTCATTGATCTTTTTCTATTGTCTTTCTCCTCTCTATTTTATTTGTGTCTGCTGTAGTCTTTATTATTTCCTTCCTTGTGCTGATTTTGGACTTAGTTTGGGCTCCTTTTTCTTATTCCTTGAGATGTAAAGCTAGGTTGTTTATCAGAGATCTTTCTTTTTTAATGTAGGCATTTATTGCTATATACCTCCCTCTTAGAACTGCTGTTGATCCAGCCTGTAAGTTTTCATATGTTGAGTTTTCATTTTTGTCCATCTCAGGATGCTTTCTAATTTCCCTTTACATTATTAATCCATTTGTTTAGGAATGTGTTGTTTAATTTCCATGTATTTGTGAATTTTTCAGTTTTCTTCCTATCATTGATTACTAGTTTCATACCACTGTGAATAGAAAAGATACTAGATAATTTTTCAGTCTTCTTAAATTTGTTAAGGCTTACTTGGTGGCCCAACATATAATCTATCCTACAGAATGTGACATGTGCACTTAAGAAGGATGTATATTTTGGTGCTGTTGGATGGGATGTTCTGTATGTTCCATTTGTTGTATAATGCTATTCAGGTCAGGGAAAACTCCATGAAATTAGAAGACATATTCAACATAACAATAAAGAGATGTAGGCATTTTGGGCTTCCCTGGTGGTTCAGTGGGTAAAGAGTCTGCCTTGCAGTGCAAGAGACACTGGTTCAATCCCTGGCCTGGGAAGATCCCATGTGCCATGGAGCGACTGGACCAGTGTGTCCAATTATAAGCCAGCATTCTGGAGCACATGCGCCCAGAGCCGGTGCTCTGCAGTGAGAGAGGCTTCACGGTGGTAGACCCACACAGGCCAGAGAATAAAGATGGATGAGAATAAATAAATAAAAAACCAATAAAAAAGTGAAAAGAAATATAAGCATTTTGTTGAAGAATCAGGTAGACTCAGTTTCATTCTTGACTCCATTTTCTAGTCGAGAATCCTTGGGTAGTTGCTTCGTTTCTCTATGCCCATCTCCAACAGTATCCCTTTGGAGTTATTTCATGGGAGGCAAGGTTGTGAGGAATACCTCAGCAGTGAATGAGGTCAAGCTAAATTTTGTGAACTTTAACTTTTCAAAAAATGAATTTTTAGTTTCATTGATCTTTTTCTATTGTCTTTCTCCTCTCTATTTTATTTGTGTCTGCTGTAGTCTTTATTATTTCCTTCCTTGTGCTGATTTTGGACTTAGTTTGGGCTCCTTTTTCTTATTCCTTGAGATGTAAAGCTAGGTTGTTTATCAGAGATCTTTCTTTTTTAATGTAGGCATTTATTGCTATATACCTCCCTCTTAGAACTGCTGTTGATCCAGCCTGTAAGTTTTCATATGTTGAGTTTTCATTTTTGTCCATCTCAGGATGCTTTCTAATTTCCCTTTACATTATTAATCCATTTGTTTAGGAATGTGTTGTTTAATTTCCATGTATTTGTGAATTTTTCAGTTTTCTTCCTATCATTGATTACTAGTTTCATACCACTGTGAATAGAAAAGATACTAGATAATTTTTCAGTCTTCTTAAATTTGTTAAGGCTTACTTGGTGGCCCAACATATAATCTATCCTACAGAATGTGACATGTGCACTTAAGAAGGATGTATATTTTGGTGCTGTTGGATGGGATGTTCTGTATGTTCCATTTGTTGTATAATGCTATTCAGGTCAGGGAAAACTCCATGAAATTAGAAGACATATTCAACATAACAATAAAGAGATGTAGGCATTTTGGGCTTCCCTGGTGGTTCAGTGGGTAAAGAGTCTGCCTTGCAGTGCAAGAGACACTGGTTCAATCCCTGGCCTGGGAAGATCCCATGTGCCATGGAGCGACTGGACCAGTGTGTCCAATTATAAGCCAGCATTCTGGAGCACATGCGCCCAGAGCCGGTGCTCTGCAGTGAGAGAGGCTTCACGGTGGTAGACCCACACAGGCCAGAGAATAAAGATGGATGAGAATAAATAAATAAAAAACCAATAAAAAAGTGAAAAGAAATATAAGCATTTTGTTGAAGAATCAGGTAGACTCAGTTTCATTCTTGACTCCATTTTCTAGTCGAGAATCCTTGGGTAGTTGCTTGCTTTCTCTATGCCCATCTCCAACAGTATCCCTTTGGAGTTATTTCATGGGAGGCAAGGTTGTGAGGAATACCTCAGCAGTGAATGAGGCATTTTACAAGTCCCACCAGAAGAATGCTGGCCTCAAGGCTGTGGACAAGGAGGCATTTTCCTCTATTTTCCTCTGCTCTCATCCTCTGATCTCTGTTACTATTCCTCCACCTTGGCCCAACAAGAAGCCACAGGGACAAGGGTGAAGAATGGATGGGGGAGAGGGAAAGGAGACTAGCCAGCACAACTGCACATACTACCAAATGTATGCATATAAATGAATGCTATTTTTATTTTCATAATCTTGAAGTCAATTTTTGGAAAAAAGTCAAATTTTCTACATATAAGAAACAAGTTTGGCACCCTAAACTGTGTGTTAAGAAGGCAGCTATGCTCACCACTATACCACCAAGACCACACTAGCCTGCATGTTAAGGACCATGGCTCCCAACCTTCCTGTTGCTCGCTGCTCTCATCAGCAGATCAAGGCATGCTAAAGGAAAACTAGTCTCTACTGAGATTCAGCTCTTTGAGGAGAGCTGTGAGAAGTGTGTTTAAGACAGTTTTGTGATCTTTCTGCCCGTGTGCATGCACTGTGGCTCCCCCTCTCAGACACTCTCCCTGTGCCAGATGAGTTGCTCCCCTCTAACTAAACAGACCTGGCAGTATAGCCAGACACTCGATAAACACATCTGACAGAAACTGTGGTCATAACAACAAGGAAGGCTATCTGTCTTTGGCTGTGATGACAGCATCAATAGTGCATGCATCTTGAATAGTTTTTCCTGAAGTGATGGAGATTCCAGCCAACCATTTGCTACAGCTACTGTCTCGTCTCTGTACTCATCAGTGACCAGTGAGTGATGACAGGTCACTATTTGATTTGAAACTCAAGAGCCAAACCTCCATAGCCCATGCAGTTTTCTCCTAGCTCAGAGGTGAGTCAGTGTCAATGAGGATCAGTGAAGTACAAACAAGAGAGAATAAAGATGGATGAGAATAAATAAATAAAAAACCAATAAAAAAGTGAAAAGAAATATAAGCATTTTGTTGAAGAATCAGGTAGACTCAGTTTCATTCTTGACTCCATTTTCTAGTCGAGAATCCTTGGGTAGTTGCTTCGTTTCTCTATGCCCATCTCCAACAGTATCCCTTTGGAGTTATTTCATGGGAGGCAAGGTTGTGAGGAATACCTCAGCAGTGAATGAGGCATTTTACAAGTCCCACCAGAAGAATGCTGGCCTCAAGGCTGTGGACAAGGAGGCATTTTCCTCTATTTTCCTCTGCTCTCATCCTCTGATCTCTGTTACTATTCCTCCACCTTGGCCCAACAAGAAGCCACAGGGACAAGGGTGAAGAATGGATGGGGGAGAGGGAAAGGAGACTAGCCAGCACAACTGCACATACTACCAAATGTATGCATATAAATGAATGCTATTTTTATTTTCATAATCTTGAAGTCAATTTTTGGAAAAAAGTCAAATTTTCTACATATAAGAAACAAGTTTGGCACCCTAAACTGTGTGTTAAGAAGGCAGCTATGCTCACCACTATACCACCAAGACCACACTAGCCTGCATGTTAAGGACCATGGCTCCCAACCTTCCTGTTGCTCGCTGCTCTCATCAGCAGATCAAGGCATGCTAAAGGAAAACTAGTCTCTACTGAGATTCAGCTCTTTGAGGAGAGCTGTGAGAAGTGTGTTTAAGACAGTTTTGTGATCTTTCTGCCCGTGTGCATGCACTGTGGCTCCCCCTCTCAGACACTCTCCCTGTGCCAGATGAGTTGCTCCCCTCTAACTAAACAGACCTGGCAGTATAGCCAGACACTCGATAAACACATCTGACAGAAACTGTGGTCATAACAACAAGGAAGGCTATCTGTCTTTGGCTGTGATGACAGCATCAATAGTGCATGCATCTTGAATAGTTTTTCCTGAAGTGATGGAGATTCCAGCCAACCATTTGCTACAGCTACTGTCTCGTCTCTGTACTCATCAGTGACCAGTGAGTGATGACAGGTCACTATTTGATTTGAAACTCAAGAGCCAAACCTCCATAGCCCATGCAGTTTTCTCCTAGCTCAGAGGTGAGTCAGTGTCAATGAGGATCAGTGAAGTACAAACAAGGGAGATATGATGAGGATGGGCATTTAAAAGTACACCCTTCTCACACCTCCTGTTCTCACCCACTTCACCTTTCTTCATTTCTCCCCACTGCCTCTTCATCTCCTTACTGTGTGCCCCCAATCTATAGATTCAGGTAGGATGAGTCCATACAGCCAACCAGACTTCCCTGCTTTAGAGGAGTGGAGCACCATTTTCCAGCTGCTGAAGAAAACCAGCTTAGTTTTCAAAGTATATCAATTTTCTTCACTCTAAGATACTTTGAGATAGTAATCAATATGACCTCCAATTTTGATTATTTATGACCTTGGGTGCCATTCTTGGTTGTTTATTCCACAAACTATACTCTCTGATGGCTTGACTCATCACACAGGGATGCAGGTATTCACCAATTTTGTTCTGAGGCAACTAATGTGTGATTCCCTCCTCTACTCACCTTTTACTCAACTGCTGAATGAGCCAGAGAGACATTTTTTTGTTTGTTTTGTTTGGGCCTTGACGAGTGGCATGTGGGGTCTTAGTTTCCCCTAAGCATGCATTGGAAGTGTGGAATTTTAGTCACTAGACTGCCAGGGAAGTCCCAAGAGAAAGTATTTTTAATTGGGTACTGTTTTGAGCTTTTTTGTAATTTCTTTTGCTGTACAAAAGCTTTTAAGTTTCATGAGGTCCCATATGTTCATTTTTCTTTTCAGTTCTGCTATTTTAGTTGGTGGGTCAGAGAAGATCTTGCTTTGATTGATGTCCTTGAGAGTTTTGCCTATATTCTCCTCTAAGAGTTTGATGGTTTCTGGTCTTACATTTAACTCTTTAATCCATTTTGAGTTGATCTTAGTGTATGGTGTCAGGGAATGTTCCAATTTCATTTTTTTGCATGTAGCTGTCCAGTTCTCCCAGCACCACTTGTTGAAGAGGCTGTCTTTGTCCCATTTTATAGTTTTTCCTCCTTTATCAAAAATAAGGTACCCATAGGTGTATGGGTTTATCTCTAGGTTCTCAATCTTGTTCCATTGGTCTACAGTTCTGTTTTTGTGCCAGTACCATACTGTCTTGATGACTGTTGCTTTGTAGTAGAGTCTGAAGTTAGGGAGGCTGATTCCTCCAGCTCCGTTTTTCTTTCTCAGAATTGCTTTGGCTATTCGAGATCTTTTGTGTTTCCATATGAACTGTGTTATTCTTTGGTCTAGTTCTGTGAAAAATGTCAATGGAAGTTGAATAGGTATTGCATTGAATCTGTAGATGATATTTGGTAGTATGGTCATTTTCACAATATTGATTCTTCCGACCCAGGAACATGGAATATCTCTCCATCTGTTTAAGTCTTCTTTAATGTCTCTCATGAGTGTCTTGTAATTTTCTGTGTACAGTTCTTTTGTTTCTTTGGGTAGGTTTATTCCTAGATATTTGATTCTTTTGGCTGCGATGGTGAAGGGGATTGCCTCTTTGATTTCGTTTTCTGATTTTTCATTGTTTGTGTATAGAAATGCCAGTGACTTCTGTGTGTTGACTTTGTATCCTGTGACTTTGCTGAATTCATTGATTAGCTCTAGTAGCTTTGTAACCGTGTCTTTGGGATTTTCTATGTATAATATCATGTCGTCTGCAAAAAGAGAGAGCTTGACTTCTTCCTTTCCAATCTGGATTCCTTTGATTTCTTTCTCTTCTCTTATTGCTGTTGCTAGGACTTCCAGGACTATGTTGAATAGTAGTGGTGAAAGTGGACACCCCTGTCTTGTTCCTGATCTTAGAGGGAATACTTTCAGTTTTTCACTGTTGAGGACAATGTTCACTGTGGGCTTCTCATATATGGCTTTCACTATGTTGAGATAGGTTCCTTCTATGCCCATTTTTTGAAGAGTTTTTATCATGAATGGGTGTTGTACTTTGTCGAAGGCTTTTTCTGCATCTATTGAGATGATCATGTGATTTTTGTCTCTCAGTTTGTTGATATGGTGTATCACATGGATTGATTTGCGGATGTTGAAGAATCCTTGCATGCCTGGGATGAACCCGACTTGATCGTAATGTATGAGCTTTTTGATGTGTCGTTGGATTCTGTTTGTTAGGATTTTGTTGAGGATCTTGGCATCTAAGTTCATCAGAGAAATTGGTCTGTAATTTTCCTTTTTTGTGTTGTCTTTGTCTGGTTTGGGTATCAGGGTGATGGTGGCCTCGTAGAATGTGTTTGGAAGTGTTCCTTCCTGTGCAATTTTTTGAAAGAGTTTTAGAAGGACAGGCATTAGCTCTTCTTTAAATGTTTGGTAGAATTCGGCTGTGAAGCCATCTGGCCCTACACCCCACAGAGTGGGAGAAAATCATAGCAAATGAAACAGCAGACAAAGAATTAATCTCCAAAATCTACAAGCAACTCAGACAACTCAGCACAGGGAAAACGAACAACCCAATCAAAAAATGGGAAAAAGATCTAAAGAGATGCCTCTCCAAAGAGGACATACAGATGGCCCAAAAGCACATGAAACGATGCTCAACCTCGCTTATTATTAGAGAAATGCAAATTAAAACTACAATGAGATATCACTTCACACCCGTCAGAATGGCCATCTTCAAAAAATCTGCAGACAATAAATGCTGGAGAGGGTGCGGAGAAAAGGGAACCCTTTTGCACTGCTGGTGGGAATGTAAATTCATACAGCCTCTATGGAAAACAGTATGGAGATTTTTTAAAAACTAAAAATAGAAGCACCCTATGACCCAGCAATCCCACTATTAGGCTTATATCCTGATGAAATCAAAACTGAAAGAAGCACCTGTACCCCAATGTTCATTGCAGCTCTCTATACAATAGCCAAAACATGGAAGCAACCTAGGTGTCCATCGACGAATGAATGGATAAAGAAGCACTGGTACATATATACAATGGAATACTACTCAGCTGTTAAAAGAAATGCAGAAGACTCAGTCCTAATGAAGTGGCTGGCTCTAGAACCTATCATAAAATGTGAAGTAAGTCAAAAAGAGAAAGACAAATACAGTATACCAGCACACATATATGGAATCTAGTAGGATGGTCTTGATATCACACGCAGGGAACTCATGGAAAAACAGACAGAGCATAGACATAGGGACATCATGGCGAAGAAATAGGGAGGGGGAAGCATGGAGGAAGTAACAAGGAAACCTATAGTGTTATGTGTGGAAAAGATAGCTAGTGTCATAGTGCTAAGGGAATAGGAGTGCTTACAATGGCTTGGGGTGAAGGTCTGGAGGGGTGGGATGGGGGGATCTGGGCAGGTGGGGACCATGGATATGCATATGACTGATCTGGGAACATACATGTCTGTGAACAACAAAACTCTGTAAAACCTTTAAAATAAAGAATAAAAAAAAATTGGATACTGTTTTGATAAGATTTTACCTGTTGCCTTTAACATAAACACAAAAACCCTTCCTCTTCATTCAGTCTCCCAACTTGTAGCAAAATAAAGAAAAGCACACTGAAGGGAGGGAGACAAGAGAAAATGTTCTCTCAGCAACTACATGTTAATTTAGAAATTTATAGATAATTCCAAAGAGGAGAAGATTTAGTACAAATTATACTTCTTGTAAAAGCAGCCATTGCTTTTATTTAATGGATATGTGGAAGAACTTTTTGTCCTCTGTGCCTGGAGTTGTTTATTTCAATTATCTTGGTGGATCTTAATTTCACCTCTTCCTCTTCCCTTGAAAGAGGGAACATTATTTGTTCAAAAAGAATCCAATTCCCTTCTAGGGCTTCCCTTGTGGTCCAGTGGGTAAGGACACCGCCTTGCAGTGCAAAGTAGGGAAGCTTAAAGGCAAAAACCCTATGACCCAGCAATCCCACTATTAGGCTTATATCCTGATGAAATCAAAACTGAAAGAAGCACCTGTACCCCAATGTTCATTGCAGCTCTCTATACAATAGCCAAAACATGGAAGCAACCTAGGTGTCCATCGACGAATGAATGGATAAAGAAGCACTGGTACATATATACAATGGAATACTACTCAGCTGTTAAAAGAAATGCAGAAGACTCAGTCCTAATGAAGTGGCTGGCTCTAGAACCTATCATAAAATGTGAAGTAAGTCAAAAAGAGAAAGACAAATACAGTATACCAGCACACATATATGGAATCTAGTAGGATGGTCTTGATATCACACGCAGGGAACTCATGGAAAAACAGACAGAGCATAGACATAGGGACATCATGGCGAAGAAATAGGGAGGGGGAAGCATGGAGGAAGTAACAAGGAAACCTATAGTGTTATGTGTGGAAAAGATAGCTAGTGTCATAGTGCTAAGGGAATAGGAGTGCTTACAATGGCTTGGGGTGAAGGTCTGGAGGGGTGGGATGGGGGGATCTGGGCAGGTGGGGACCATGGATATGCATATGACTGATCTGGGAACATACATGTCTGTGAACAACAAAACTCTGTAAAACCTTTAAAATAAAGAATAAAAAAAAATTGGATACTGTTTTGATAAGATTTTACCTGTTGCCTTTAACATAAACACAAAACCATTCCTCTTCATTCAGTCTCCCAACCTGTAGCAAAATAAAGAAAAGCACACTGAAGGGAGGGAGACAAGAGAAAATGTTCTCTCAGCAACTACATGTTAATTTAGAAATTTATAGATAATTCCAAAGAGGAGAAGATTTAGTACAAATTATACTTCTTGTAAAAGCAGCCATTGCTTTTATTTAATGGATATGTGGAAGAACTTTTTGTCCTCTGTGCCTGGAGTTGTTTATTTCAATTATCTTGGTGGATCTTAATTTCACCTCTTCCTCTTCCCTTGAAAGAGGGAACATTATTTGTTCAAAAAGAATCCAATTCCCTTCTAGGGCTTCCCTTGTGGTCCAGTGGGTAAGGACACCACCTTGCAGTGCAAGGGGTGCCAGTTCGATCCTTGGCCTGGGAAGATCCCATGTGCCGCGGAACAGCTGGACCGATGTGTCCAGTTACCAAGTGGGAGCTCTGGAGTGTATGTGCCCAGAGCCAGCGCTCTGACGACAGAGGCCACTGCGATGCGAAGCCCACAAGGGCCAAAGAACAAAGATGGATGAAAATAGATAAATGAAAGACCAATAGAAGTGGCCTGCCTGCCCCTCCCCCCTCCCCCCCAAAAGAATCCAATTCCCTTCTAAACTTCTAAACTATCACGTCACTAAAGAAAAGTGTCTGTAAGCAGCATAGGCAGGCTGGACATGGGATCCTGGCTCAGATAAGATGATTAGATTTTAGCATCACATCTGAAGAGTTACTAGCTTGAGTGTCATACCCTTTGAGCAGTCTTTCTCAGTCCAGCTTGCACATTAGAATCACCTGTGTGTATGTGTATGTGTGTGTGTATACATATACATGCACACTGATTTCCTGGGCCTCACCCTGGATTCAGTTGGTCTAAGGGCCAGGCATTTGCAGGTTTTAAAATTTCCCTAATGATTCTACTGTGCATCCAAGTTGAGAAACACTGGCTCTGAGTTTTGAGAAGGAACTTTCCTATGCCTATACCTGGCTTTGTTGCCCCTGAGAATTAAATACCTTTCTTTGGAAATTCAAAAGGAGATTCTTGAAGTTGGTCACCTATCTGCAGGGGATGACAACAAGTCACAAAGGAGAAAGGAAATGTGACATCTAAAAATGATAAGGAAGATTTTAGTGGTTCAGTGATTAAGAATCTGCCTGCTAATTCAGGGGACACAGGTTCAGTTCTTGGTTTGGGAAGATGCCACAGGCCGCGGGTCAACTAAGCCCATGCAACCCCATCCTCAGTAACAGGAGAAGCCACCACAATGAAAAGCCTATACACTGCAACTTGAGAATAGCCTCTGTAAAAGCAGCCATTGCTTTTATTTAATGGATATGTGGAAGAACTTTTTGTCCTCTGTGCCTGGAGTTGTTTATTTCAATTATCTTGGTGGATCTTAATTTCACCTCTTCCTCTTCCCTTGAAAGAGGGAACATTATTTGTTCAAAAAGAATCCAATTCCCTTCTAGGGCTTCCCTTGTGGTCCAGTGGGTAAGGACACCACCTTGCAGTGCAAGGGGTGCCAGTTCGATCCTTGGCCTGGGAAGATCCCATGTGCCGCGGAACAGCTGGACCGATGTGTCCAGTTACCAAGTGGGAGCTCTGGAGTGTATGTGCCCAGAGCCAGCGCTCTGCGACGACAGAGGCCACTGCGATGGGAGGCCCACAAGGGCCAAAGAACAAAGATGGATGAAAACAGATAAATGAAAGACCAATAGAAGTGGCCTGCCTGCCCCCCTCCCTCCCCCCTCCCCCAAAAGAATCCAATTCCCTTCTAAACTTCTAAACTATCACGTCACTAAAGAAAAGTGTCTGTAAGCAGCATAGGCAGGCTGGACATGGGATCCTGGCTCAGATAAGATGATTAGATTTTAGCATCACATCTGAAGAGTTACTAGCTTGAGTGTCATACCCTTTGAGCAGTCTTTCTCAGTCCAGCTTGCACATTAGAATCACCTGTGTGTATGTGTATGTGTGTGTGTATACATATACATGCACACTGATTTCCTGGGCCTCACCCTGGATTCAGTTGGTCTAAGGGCCAGGCATTTGCAGGTTTTAAAATTTCCCTAATGATTCTACTGTGCATCCAAGTTGAGAAACACTGGCTCTGAGTTTTGAGAAGGAACTTTCCTATGCCTATACCTGGCTTTGTTGCCCCTGAGAATTAAATACCTTTCTTTGGAAATTCAAAAGGAGATTCTTGAAGTTGGTCACCTATCTGCAGGGGATGACAACAAGTCACAAAGGAGAAAGGAAATGTGACATCTAAAAATGATAAGGAAGATTTTAGTGGTTCAGTGATTAAGAATCTGCCTGCTAATTCAGGGGACACAGGTTTAGTTCTTGGTTTGGGAAGATGCCACAGGCCGCGGGTCAACTAAGCCCATGCAACCCCATCCTCAGTAACAGGAGAAGCCACCACAATGAAAAGCCTATACACTGCAACTTGAGAATAGCCTCTTTCTGCAGCAATTAGAGAAAGGCTGCACTCAGAAATGAAAACCCAGCACAGTCAAAAATAAATTAATAAAATTAATAAAGATGATAAAGAAGAAAGTTCTGGAAAGTCAAATGTTAGAGTTTGAACTGGGCAAACTGCGATGCTTCCTCCTCTCCTTCCCTACCCACCCTACATGCATGCATGCTTGTATGCACATACGACACACACATGAACAAACATACACAGAGTGACATACTGTGGCTCTAGACACAAACCCTAGCTTTGACCAACTTGGCAAAGAGCTGAAGCAGCTAATGTCTATTTGTCAAAATCCTCCTCCAGCCTTTACAGGGCTTCAAGTGGCCTCTACTTGCTGACAAATTCTATTCCATCTTAAGGCTGAAATTCCAATGCATGTTCTCGTAGAAATGGGGTGATTGTGGGAATGAAGTTCCTTAGTCAGCTCAGTACAGCCTGTTGAAACAGAATACATCTGAACCAAAGTGCCCCCAAAGTTCTAGGCAAGCATTGTGGATTTAGAGCACTGACAACATGTCCACCCTGCTGATGTACTGAGGTGTTCCCTGAAAGAATAATGGCAGAGGCAGGAATAGTGACATGAAAGGGTAACGATACAGGAAAAGGGGTGGATCGAGAGCAGAACTTTGAGATCTAAGGAACAGATTCAACGCAATCCCAGTCAAAATTCCTGCAAGTTATTTTGCAGGTATCAGTAAGCTGATTCTCAATTTTATAAGGAAAGATAAAAGGTAAGGACAAAGTCAGAAATACTGATAAAAACTTGCTCCTAAAACACTGGCTCTGAGTTTTGAGAAGGAACTTCCCTTTGGCTTTGTTGCCCCTGATAATTAAATACCTTTCTTTGGAAATTCAAAAGGAGATTCTTGAAGTTGGTCACCTATCTGCAGGGGATGACAACAAGTCACAAAGGAGAAAGGAAATGTGACATCTAAAAATGATAAGGAAGATTTTAGTGGTTCAGTGATTAAGAATCTGCCTGCTAATTCAGGGGACACAGGTTTAGTTCTTGGCTGGGGAAGATGCCACAGGCAGCGGGTCCACTAAGCCCATGCAACCCCATCCTCAGTAACAGGAGAAGCCACCACAATGAAAAGCCTATACACTGCAACTTGAGAATAGCCTCTTTCTGCAGCAATTAGAGAAAGGCTGCACTCAGAAATGAAAACCCAGCACAGTCAAAAATAAATTAATAAAATTAATAAAGATGATAAAGAAGAAAGTTCTGGAAAGTCAAATGTTAGAGTTTGAACTGGGCAAACTGCGATGCTTCCTCCTCTCCTTCCCTACCCACCCTACATGCATGCATGCTTGTATGCACATACGACACACACATGAACAAACATACACAGAGTGACATACTGTGGCTCTAGACACAAACCCTAGCTTTGACCAACTTGGCAAAGAGCTGAAGCAGCTAATGTCTATTTGTCAAAATCCTCCTCCAGCCTTTACAGGGCTTCAAGTGGCCTCTACTTGCTGACAAATTCTATTCCATCTTAAGGCTGAAATTCCAATGCATGTTCTCGTAGAAATGGGGTGATTGTGGGAATGAAGTTCCTTAGTCAGCTCAGTACAGCCTGTTGAAACAGAATACATCTGAACCAAAGTGCCCCCAAAGTTCTAGGCAAGCATTGTGGATTTAGAGCACTGACAACATGTCCACCCTGCTGATGTACTGAGGTGTTCCCTGAAAGAATAATGGCAGAGGCAGGAATAGTGACATGAAAGGGTAACGATACAGGGAAAGGGGTGGATCGAGAGCAGAACTTTGAGATCTAAGGAACAGATTCAACGCAATCCCAGTCAAAATTCCTGCAAGTTATTTTGCAGGTATCAGTAAGCTGATTCTCAATTTTATAAGGAAAGATAAAAGGACCCAAAATAACCAACACAATACTAAACAAGGACAAAGTCAGAGAACTAACCCAACCCAACTTCAAGACTTACTACAAAGCTATAATGATCAAGGCCAAGTGGTATCGGTAAAAGAATTGAGCAATAGTTCAATGAGACAAAATATAGAGCACAGAGATAGACCCACATAAATACACTGCTCTCTGATGAACGACAAAAGGCAGTTAAGGGGATAAAGAATAATTTTTTTCAATAAATGATGCTAGGAGACTTCTCTCACAGTCCAGTGGTTAAGACTTCACCTTTCAATAAACGGGCTGAGGGTTCGATTCCTGGTCAGGAGGCTAAGATCCCACGGGCCTGGTAGTCAAAAAATCAAAACATAAAACAGAAGCAATATTATAACAAATTAAATTAAGACTTTAAAAATGGTTCACATTAAAAAAATCTTTAAAGCAATAAAAATAAATAATGCTAGAACAACTGTACATCCACACACACACTCAAAATATCGACACAGATCTGAACCTGAGACCTTTCACAAAATTAACTCAAAACGGATTATGTGTGTGAATGGTAAGTCACTTCAGTTGTGTCTGACTCTGTGATACTATGGACCATAGCCTACCAGGCTCCTCTGTCCATGAGATTCTCCACACAAGAATACTGGAGTGGGTGGCCATTCCCTTCTCAAGGGGATCTTTCTTGACCCAAGAATCAACCTGTGTCTCCTGCAATGGCAGGTGGATTTCACTGAGCCACCAGGGACTTCAGTTAAGAAAAATATATCACAGTGTTTGAAATGTTGTTTACCTATGTTTTTTTCTAAATTTGATACCAAGCAGCACTGAGTAAGCCAAGCAAGCATAACCTAGCCCATTTATCCCTTTAAGACACTGGACTTTCCCCTCCTGAGTCAACAAAATTCTAAAGTGACTAGCAAGCAACAAGGTTGTGCTGAAATATGGTTGGTGGTCAGCTAGGTATGCCCATCCAACCCAGGGATTGAGCCCGTGCCTCCTGCAGCTCTTGCACTGCAGGCAGATTCTTGACCACTGAGCCACTGGGGAAGCCCTGAAATGTGTGCAGTTTAAGTTACTCCATCTCCAGGTAAGCTCCAAATTAGTTCACAGCAAATAAACTGAAATCATATCACTATCCATGCCCAATAGATGTTTAGGACTGCTAAATGGGGAATTAGAACTAACCCACCCCTTCAAGACTTACTACAAAGCTATAATGATCAAGGCCAAGTGGTATCGGTAAAAGAATTGAGCAATAGTTCAATGAGACAAAATATAGAGCACAGAGATAGACCCACATAAATACACTGCTCTCTGATGAACGACAAAAGGCAGTTAAGGGGATAAAGAATAATTTTTTTCAATAAATGATGCTAGGAGACTTCTCTCACAGTCCAGTGGTTAAGACTTCACCTTTCAATAAACGGGCTGAGGGTTCGATTCCTGGTCAGGAGGCTAAGATCCCACGGGCCTGGTAGTCAAAAAATCAAAACATAAAACAGAAGCAATATTATAACAAATTAAATTAAGACTTTAAAAATGGTTCACATTAAAAAAATCTTTAAAGCAATAAAAATAAATAATGCTAGAACAACTGTACATCCACACACACACTCAAAATATCGACACAGATCTGAACCTGAGACCTTTCACAAAATTAACTCAAAACGGATTATGTGTGTGAATGGTAAGTCACTTCAGTTGTGTCTGACTCTGTGATACTATGGACCATAGCCTACCAGGCTCCTCTGTCCATGAGATTCTCCACACAAGAATACTGGAGTGGGTGGCCATTCCCTTCTCAAGGGGATCTTTCTTGACCCAAGAATCAACCTGTGTCTCCTGCAATGGCAGGTGGATTTCACTGAGCCACCAGGGACTTCAGTTAAGAAAAATATATCACAGTGTTTGAAATGTTGTTTACCTATGTTTTTTTCTAAATTTGATACCAAGCAGCACTGAGTAAGCCAAGCAAGCATAACCTAGCCCATTTATCCCTTTAAGACACTGGACTTTCCCCTCCTGAGTCAACAAAATTCTAAAGTGACTAGCAAGCAACAAGGTTGTGCTGAAATATGGTTGGTGGTCAGCTAGGTATGCCCATCCAACCCAGGGATTGAGCCCGTGCCTCCTGCAGCTCTTGCACTGCAGGCAGATTCTTGACCACTGAGCCACTGGGGAAGCCCTGAAATGTGTGCAGTTTAAGTTACTCCATCTCCAGGTAAGCTCCAAATTAGTTCACAGCAAATAAACTGAAATCATATCACTATCCATGCCCAATAGATGTCTTCTGCATTGGTCTGTACTGTACTCTAGGAGACTGAGGGGCAAAATGGTCCATGACATTTGCAGACAGGGACACAAAAGACTTCAAGATGAAAGTCACAGAGGAGGATTCTCTGCAAAGAGAGACAGTAGGGCATCCTCTGGAGAGAATTTTTAAAAAGCCTTCAAGGAAGAGGGGCATCTTGGAGGAGCCAGACTGGGAATGACAACCCACTCCAGTATTTTTTTTTAATTTTGACCTCTTTTATTATTTATTTAGTTTTTAAATTTATTTTCATCCATCTTTATTCTCTTGCCTGTGTGGGCCTACCACCACAGTAGCCTCTCTCGCTGTGGAGCACTGGCTTTCGGCGCATGTGCTCCAGAGCACTGGCTCCTAACTAGACACACCGGTCCAGTCTCTCTGTGGCACGTGGGATCTCCCAGGGATCAAACTGATGCCCCTTGCACTGCAAAGGCAGACTCTTTACCCACTGGAAGCCCCAGGGAAGCCCCACTCGAGTATTCTTGCCTGGAGAATGCCCATGGACAGAGGAGTCTGGTGGGCTACAGTCCATGGGGTCGCAAAGAGTCGGACACGGCTGAGCAACGAACATTTTCACTTTTACTGAAGGACTGGTGGAATTATTATTACAAGGAAATCAGACAAGGGGAACAGTCCAGATCAAGAGGACATTGTGAGCAATGATCCAGATCAACAAGGACAAACATAAGTGATGTAGTTTGGCTAAAGTGGGGCACACACAGAGAGATGATGGAAAAGCAGCACTGAGTAAGCCAAGCAAGCATAACCTAGCCCATTTATCCCTTTAAGACACTGGACTTTCCCCTCCTGAGTCAACAAAATTCTAAAGTGACTAGCAAGCAACAAGGTTGTGCTGAAATATGGTTGGTGGTCAGCTAGGTATGCCCATCCAACCCAGGGATTGAGCCCGTGCCTCCTGCAGCTCTTGCACTGCAGGCAGATTCTTGACCACTGAGCCACTGGGGAAGCCCTGAAATGTGTGCAGTTTAAGTTACTCCATCTCCAGGTAAGCTCCAAATTAGTTCACAGCAAATAAACTGAAATCATATCACTATCCATGCCCAATAGATGTCTTCTGCATTGGTCTGTACTGTACTCTAGGAGACTGAGGGGCAAAATGGTCCATGACATTTGCAGACAGGGACACAAAAGACTTCAAGATGAAAGTCACAGAGGAGGATTCTCTGCAAAGAGAGACAGTAGGGCATCCTCTGGAGAGAATTTTTAAAAAGCCTTCAAGGAAGAGGGGCATCTTGGAGGAGCCAGACTGGGAATGACAACCCACTCCAGTATTTTTTTTTAATTTTGACCTCTTTTATTATTTATTTAGTTTTTAAATTTATTTTCATCCATCTTTATTCTCTTGCCTGTGTGGGCCTACCACCACAGTAGCCTCTCTCGCTGTGGAGCACTGGCTTTCGGCGCATGTGCTCCAGAGCACTGGCTCTAACTAGACACACCGGTCCAGTCTCTCTGTGGCACGTGGGATCTCCCAGGGATCAAACTGATGCCCCTTGCACTGCAAAGGCAGACTCTTTACCCACTGGAAGCCCCAGGGAAGCCCCACTCGAGTATTCTTGCCTGGAGAATGCCCATGGACAGAGGAGTCTGGTGGGCTACAGTCCATGGGGTCGCAAAGAGTCGGACACGGCTGAGCAACGAACATTTTCACTTTTACTGAAGGACTGGTGGAATTATTATTACAAGGAAATCAGACAAGGGGAACAGTCCAGATCAAGAGGACATTGTGAGCAATGATCCAGATCAACAAGGACAAACATAAGTGATGTAGTTTGGCTAAAGTGGGGCACACACAGAGAGATGATGGAAAATGTGGCTGAAGGGTGAGATTTGGACTCTAAGTGAAGAATTCTGAATGTCAGGCTAAAGTATTTGCTTTTAATTCGATGGGCACAAAAGCATTAAGCGCTAGACAGGATGCTAAAATTTTCCTTCTCTTCTCTGTCCTTGGACCTAATGCTGATGGAAAATTCCATTTCCTCTCATGTATATTTTTCTTTCTCTCCATGTCTTCCCTCTTTGCCACCCCTATTCTCCCTTTCTTTCTCCTCTTTCTTACTCTATTCCTGATAAATTTCAGGGATCCTTCCATCCTACTCCTTTCGTCTAGTCAAGGAGCAAAGGCTGCAGCCAAATCTAATTCCATTCTCCTAGGTCTATGTTTTTTTCTTTTCATCTAAAACTTTCCATTTACCAGTGCAGAGGTATGAGGTACATGTCATCATTATTTTCAATGATTTCTGTAAACTTATGGAATAGGAGTTGTTGTCTTATCCCAAGATAAGAATATTTTAATTCAGTAGATTGCATTTTTTACTTGTATAAATAGTTACTTTTAATTAAACTGTTTATATTTGTTTTGTATAATCCAATTACAAAATTGAATGAAAATTCTAAAATTATTGAAAGAGAAAAGATATGATGTAAAATTACTAAACAAACATAACTATTGCTCGACATTTCAGATTGTATTAACAAGCATTGAGATATAGGGAATGAGTAAAAGAGCGTTGTGTTTGTAGGCTTACTCCTATCTAAAAAACGTTTTAAAGAATTGGAGTATAATTGATTTACAATGTTTGTGTTCATTTCTACTGTGCAATAAAGTGAATCAGGTATATGTGTATGCATATTCCCTCCTTCTTGAGCCTCTCTCCCACCCGTCCCTGTCCACCCATCTAGGTCATCAAAGAGCACCTAGCTGAGTTCCCTATACAGCAGCTTCCCACTAGCGAGCTGTTTCACACATGGTAGTGTATCCAAGTCAGTGCTGCTCTCCCAAGTGACCCTACCTTGCCCTCCCCTACTGTGTCCAGACGTCCATTCTCTATGTCTCTATCTCTATTCCCATCCTTGGGCCTATCTCTTAAGGACTTTTTCTGGATATTCCAAATACTCTAACCTACTACGTGCTACCAAATAAGCAACTCTCTGATCTCTGAGTTTAAAAAATCTTTCTCAAATCTCCAAGTTAACAGCTCCATCAAGAGCTGAAAGAACTTTTGTTATGTGGTTATGAAATGACATATAATCTTGGTGAGCCCAGGTGGAGCTGTTCCTATTATTTACAAGAGGGTGATAGTAATACAAACCTAGGAAAGAAAACCAGCAGCCAGTCTTAGTGCAGCCCTCGCCAAAAGCAAACAACCTCTTAATGGGACTGTCAGTATCTCCATGTTATTCATTCATAAGCATTTATTGGGCATCCACTCTGTACAAATTGCTGTGTAGGTTCAAGGGATAGAATTATAAACAACAATGTTTCTTGGGGCTACCCTGGTGGTTTGGTGGTACAGTGTTCTCCTGCCAATGCAGGGGATATGAGTTTGATCCCTGATCTGGGAAGATCCCACATGCTGCAGAGCAACTAAGCCTGTGAACCACAACGTGAGCTTGTGCTCTAGACTTTTAATTAAAAAACAGTGATTGCATTTTTATTTGTATAAATAGTTACTTTTAATTAAACTGTTTATATTTGTTTTGTATAATCCAATTACAAAATTGAATGAAAATTCTAAAATTATTGAAAGAGAAAAGATATGATGTAAAATTACTAAACAAACATAACTATTGCTCGACATTTCAGATTGTATTAACAAGCATTGAGATATAGGGAATGAGTAAAAGAGCGTTGTGTTTGTAGGCTTACTCCTATCTAAAAAACGTTTTAAAGAATTGGAGTATAATTGATTTACAATGTTTGTGTTCATTTCTACTGTGCAATAAAGTGAATCAGGTATATGTGTATGCATATTCCCTCCTTCTTGAGCCTCTCTCCCACCCGTCCCTGTCCACCCATCTAGGTCATCAAAGAGCACCTAGCTGAGTTCCCTATACAGCAGCTTCCCACTAGCGAGCTGTTTCACACATGGTAGTGTATCCAAGTCAGTGCTGCTCTCCCAAGTGACCCTACCTTGCCCTCCCCTACTGTGTCCAGACGTCCATTCTCTATGTCTCTATCTCTATTCCCATCCTTGGGCCTATCTCTTAAGGACTTTTTCTGGATATTCCAAATACTCTAACCTACTACGTGCTACCAAATAAGCAACTCTCTGATCTCTGAGTTTAAAAAATCTTTCTCAAATCTCCAAGTTAACAGCTCCATCAAGAGCTGAAAGAACTTTTGTTATGTGGTTATGAAATGACATATAATCTTGGTGAGCCCAGGTGGAGCTGTTCCTATTATTTACAAGAGGGTGATAGTAATACAAACCTAGGAAAGAAAACCAGCAGCCAGTCTTAGTGCAGCCCTCGCCAAAAGCAAACAACCTCTTAATGGGACTGTCAGTATCTCCATGTTATTCATTCATAAGCACTTATTGGGCATCCACTCTGTACAAATTGCTGTGTAGGTTCAAGGGATAGAATTATAAACAACAATGTTTCTTGGGGCTACCCTGGTGGTTTGGTGGTACAGTGTTCTCCTGCCAATGCAGGGGATATGAGTTTGATCCCTGATCTGGGAAGATCCCACATGCTGCAGAGCAACTAAGCCTGTGAACCACAACTGTTGAGCTTGTGCTCTAGAGTCTCGGAGCCACACCTGTTGAGCCCATGTGCTGCAACTACTGAAGCTAATGAGCCCTAGAGCCAGAGTTCCACAAGAGAAGTCACCGTAACAAGAAGGCCCCACATACTGTGGAGCAATTAAGCCTGTGAGCCACAACTGTGGAGCCTGTGCTCTAGAGCCTCGGAGCTGCAACTGTTGAGCCTGTGTGCTGCAACTACTAAAGCCGACATGCCTTAGATCCTGAGTTCCACAACAAGAAAAGTCATCGCAACCAGAAGCCTGCTCACTTCAACTAGAGAGGAGCCCCCGCTCCCTGCAACTAGAGAAGAGCCTGTAGTAGCAGTGAAAACACAGAATAGCCCAAAATAAAAAAATACATAAAATTAAAAAACAAAACAAACAATGTTTCTATGCAGCTCACCTTCTAGCAGGAGATAAAAAGAAAACATCACAGTGCTCTGAGGATGTCTAATATAGTACCTCTCAAATTTAATGTGGATGCAAAATTACCCAAAAATTCTGTTAAAAGTATTTTTTCTTTCAGTACATCTGGGGTTGGGCCAGCCTGAATTTTTAATATTTAGTTAAGGACTTGCCTCTGTGCCACATGCAACTCTTTAATGATATGTAGAGACTCTATATGGTGGCTCACATGGAAAACTCTGCAGCAGTGTGGGAGACCTGGGAGATTTTCGCCACTTTTAAAAAAAACTTTTTTTTTTACAGAGTTTTGTTGTTTACTGCTACACGTCAACCTAAATCCACCACAGGTATACATGTTTGATCCCTGGATTGGGACTATCCTCTGGAGAAGGGAATGGCTACCCACTCCAGTATTCTTGCCTGGAGAATTCTGTGGACAGAGGAGAGTGGCAGGCTACAGCCACAGGGTCACAAGAAGTTGGATACAACTGAGCGACTTACACACACAGAGAGACTCTAAATGAGATACATTGCAAATTTTCACCAGTCATCATTTGTTTTTAGATATTTTATAACACTTTTAAGATGGGGAATTCAAAGAAATTTATGCAATTCTAATGAATAATCTTTCTAAAGTGGCCTCTATGTTTTATGTCATATATTCAAGAATTTTTCACCATTCCAAGATTATTTTTTAATCTTCTTATCTTTTAATCCACTGGAAATTATTATGATGCATGGATTGAGATAGAGATCAAACCTTTTTTTTTTTTTTCCCCAAATAACTGCAAGTCTCCCCAAGGCACTTTTTCGATGATGCTCATGGTTATGGTCACAGATGATGAGGGTGCCCTGGCTAAGCCTGGAAAAGATTATACCTGAGTGGAGTCATAAGGAAGATGAAGGAATTAGCTAGACAAAGATGGAAAACTGAAATCATTTATTCCAGCTGAAGATTAGCGTCTTCAAGAAGGAATGCCTAGAGACGAGTCTCAAGGGATGAGCAGGGTGACCTTGGATGCCATGTTTAGAAATTTGAACTTTATTTTGAAAATGAAAGGATACAATTAAAGGCTTTTTTTTTAAGAAGAAAAAGGTAACATACTGAAATTTGCATCTTAGGTTCATCTGGCGACAACATTGAAAATGAATTGGAATGGATCAAACCTCGAAGACAGTAGGGCCTGTTAAAGTAAAAGCTGGCTTTTCGTGAAGATCATCATATCCCTTAAAAGGTTGGACTAGCTGTGAAACCCATGTATCCTATATTTAATGATTTATTCATAGCTTAGACAAAACCAGCAGTCAGTGTACCCAGGAAGTATAAAACCTGCCAATAACTAGTTTTAATAAGAAACTATTGAAGTCCAAACCTAATGAGTTTGAAGTCCAATAAGCTCATCTGAAACCTGAGTGTACAGCAGTTTCTAAGTCAGTTCAACTATCCACCCTCAAAATTAGAGGAAGTCTAGAGGTCCCTCTCCCACCCAGGACAGGAATCTCTTCCAAAGCACGCCCAACAGATGGCCCAAGAGCCCCTGTGTGAATGCTCTTCATTTTCAAAGGGGGCTCCCTGGCCTTCTGTTTTTCTATTAGAGATCTAAACATAGAAAATTCTTTCTCATGTTGAGCCAAATTCTTCCTCTCTGTAGTTTTCACCAATAAGGTCTTCTCCTTGAGTCTTTCCCTCAAGAAGAAACCATTAGGCATAGAGAGAGTAAGCTTTAGGAATGCTATCATAATGCTATCATAAAGGCTACCGTGTTTAAAATATGGGACTTCTCAGGTACTAACGGTATACCAATGGTTGCATAACCATGTGAATGTATGCAATGCCTCTGAACTGTGCATTTAAAAATAGTTAAAAGTCATAGAGTTTATATGTGTTTTATATAAATTTTAAAATTTTAAAAACTTTAAATAATTTTTAATTAAAAATGTTTTTTTAAGGCACCAGCAATACCTGACCAGTGAGAAGACTTTAAACTTGAAATGTTGATGTTTTGAACTTGAAATGTTGGTGGTCCTTCAGAATGATTCTGAATTTTTATTCAGCCTCCTCCTAACTCTCTGTTATTTCCCTCTCCTAACACTGTCATGATCTATCCTCATTCATTCTGTCTTTTAGCCAGGATCTCAGGTTATTTTTAGAGCTAGGTCTTTCTGTCTTTGGCTCCTCCTCAATTCTGATGGTTCATTGGATCATGTGAACTTGCTTTTTAAAAATCTGTATTAGCTCTATTATTTCACAGCAAAATACTTTGAGCTCAATAGTCCTCATGTTGTATATATGGAATCTAGAAAGATGGTACTGATAAAGGTATATGCAGAGCAGCAATGGAGAAACAGACATAGAGAACAGACTTACGGCCACTGCAGGAGAGAGGAACGGGCATGATGTGTGAAAAGAGCAGCATGGAAGCTTTACCAGATGTAAAATGGATAATGAATGGGAATGTGCTGTAAGACTAAGGGAACTCAAACAGGGGCTCTGCCACAACCGCAGTTTCTAAGTCAGTTCAACTATCCACCCTCAAAATTAGAGGAAGTCTAGAGGTCCCTCTCCACCCAGGACAGGAATCTCTTCCAAAGCACGCCCAACAGATGGCCCAAGAGCCCCTGTGTGAATGCTCTTCATTTTCAAAGGAGGCTCCCTTGTCTTCTGTTTTTCTATTAGAGATCTAAACATAGAAAATTCTTTCTCATGTTGAGCCAAATTCTTCCTCTCTGTAGTTTTCACCAATAAGGTCTTCTCCTTGAGTCTTTCCCTCAAGAAGAAACCATTAGGCATAGAGAGAGTAAGCTTTAGGAATGCTATCATAATGCTATCATAAAGGCTACCGTGTTTAAAATATGGGACTTCTCAGGTACTAACGGTATACCAATGGTTGCATAACCATGTGAATGTATGCAATGCCTCTGAACTGTGCATTTAAAAATAGTTAAAAGTCATAGAGTTTATATGTGTTTTATATAAATTTTAAAATTTTAAAAACTTTAAATAATTTTTAATTAAAAATGTTTTTTTAAGGCACCAGCAATACCTGACCAGTGAGAAGACTTTAAACTTGAAATGTTGATGTTTTGAACTTGAAATGTTGGTGGTCCTTCAGAATGATTCTGAATTTTTATTCAGCCTCCTCCTAACTCTCTGTTATTTCCCTCTCCTAACACTGTCATGATCTATCCTCATTCATTCTGTCTTTTAGCCAGGATCTCAGGTTATTTTTAGAGCTAGGTCTTTCTGTCTTTGGCTCCTCCTCAATTCTGATGGTTCATTGGATCATGTGAACTTGCTTTTTAAAAATCTGTATTAGCTCTATTATTTCACAGCAAAATACTTTGAGCTCAATAGTCCTCATGTTGTATATATGGAATCTAGAAAGATGGTACTGATAAAGGTATATGCAGAGCAGCAATGGAGAAACAGACATAGAGAACAGACTTACGGCCACTGCAGGGAGAGAGGAACGGGCATGATGTGTGAAAAGAGCAGCATGGAAGCTTACATTACCAGATGTAAAATGGATAATGAATGGGAATGTGCTGTAAGACTAAGGGAACTCAAACAGGGGCTCTGCCACAACCTAGAGGGGTGGGATGGGGAGGGAGATGGGAGGGAACTTCAAGAGGGAGGGGACATATGTATACCTATGGCTGATTCAGGTTGATGTGTGGCAGTAAACAACAAAACTCTGTAAAAAAATTTTTTTTTCTTAGTGAATTATACTTCTTTAAAGGTGATATTGCTTTCTACCAAATTCTAACCTTTGCCATGTTATAGCTTCTGGAAAGAATCTTGAGGCAAGGTAGACAAGTCTTTCTATGTTTTCCCATATAGATTAAAGATCCAATAGGAAAAAATTGTAAGACAGTAGAGTACAGGGTTTAAGACAGAGGACTTGGTGTCAGACTAACCTATGTTCCAGGCTGAGTTTTGTGAGTGATGAAGTAACTATGTCGGGTAAATAATTGTTTGATCTTTCTGAGTCTTAGTTTCTTTATCTCTAGGATGGGTATAAAATGCTACCTGCTACATAGGGTGGTGATTTTCAGGGCAAATGATGGTGTCTGACAAAGATTAAACGACCTCATAATGCTATTTGTCTCTTCACGTTTATATTTTCTGCTAGGCAAATTGACATTCTGGAACATTGCTGATAGGAATGTAAATTGGTACTGCCTTTTTTGGGGAGCCATTTCTGTTTCATTTCTCAAGTCTCATGGGCTTCAACCCTGCAATCGCACTTCTAGGTGTCTATTAGAGAACTATTCATAAGTGCACTTTTAACCAAAACCTTAAATTTGGTTTACTAATATGCTTTATTAAGTGTGTTTATAGAAAACATCGTTCCTGAGTCCTATACTGTGTCATTCTGAACTGACAGAGTGCTTAGATATATTAAAGAATCAATAGGTTTCTTGGGCTTCCTGGAAAGTCAGTCATTGTCTCTGGCTTTTTTTAAAATGGATTTTTTAAAATTTAAATTTAATTTTATTATGCTTTTACAGAGTTTTGCTGTTTACAGCTCTATATAATTCCGAATCCATCATAGGCATGTCTTTGGTCCCTCCCATCTCCCCGATTCCGCCCCTCCAGGCTGTTGCCTAGCCCCCATGTAAGATCCCTTTGTTCCACAGTGCCAAAACTCTTTTACATCTGATAATGTAGGTTTCATGTTACTTTTCCCAAACTTCTCACTCATTCTTCCCTACATCTGATCCAATTGAGGGAGCGGACATATGTATACCTATGGCTGATTCAGGTTGATGTGTGGCAGTAAACAACAAAACTCTGTAAAAAAATTTTTTTTTCTTAGTGAATTATACTTCTTTAAAGGTGATATTGCTTTCTACCAAATTCTAACCTTTGCCATGTTATAGCTTCTGGAAAGAATCTTGAGGCAAGGTAGACAAGTCTTTCTATGTTTTCCCATATAGATTAAAGATCCAATAGGAAAAAATTGTAAGACAGTAGAGTACAGGGTTTAAGACAGAGGACTTGGTGTCAGACTAACCTATGTTCCAGGCTGAGTTTTGTGAGTGATGAAGTAACTATGTCGGGTAAATAATTGTTTGATCTTTCTGAGTCTTAGTTTCTTTATCTCTAGGATGGGTATAAAAATGCTACCTGCTACATAGGGTGGTGATTTTCAGGGCAAATGATGGTGTCTGACAAAGATTAAACGACCTCATAATGCTATTTGTCTCTTCACGTTTATATTTTCTGCTAGGCAAATTGACATTCTGGAACATTGCTGATAGGAATGTAAATTGGTACTGCCTTTTTGGAGAGCCATTTCTGTTTCATTTCTCAAGTCTCATGGGCTTCAACCCTGCAATCGCACTTCTAGGTGTCTATTAGAGAACTATTCATAAGTGCACTTTTAACCAAAACCTTAAATTTGGTTTACTAATATGCTTTATTAAGTGTGTTTATAGAAAACATCGTTCCTGAGTCCTATACTGTGTCATTCTGAACTGACAGAGTGCTTAGATATATTAAAGAATCAATAGGTTTCTTGGGCTTCCTGGAAAGTCAGTCATTGTCTCTGGCTTTTTTTAAAATGGATTTTTTAAAATTTAAATTTAATTTTATTATGCTTTTACAGAGTTTTGCTGTTTACAGCTCTATATAATTCCGAATCCATCATAGGCATGTCTTTGGTCCCTCCCATCTCCCCGATTCCGCCCCTCCAGGCTGTTGCCTAGCCCCCATGTAAGATCCCTTTGTTCCACAGTGCATTCACAATGATTATCTCTTTTACATCTGATAATGTAGGTTTCCATGTTACTTTTCCCAAACTTCTCACTCATTCTTCCCTCCCCGCAACGTCCATAGGTCTGTTCTCTATGTCTGTTCCTCCATCGCTATTCTGTGTATATATTTATCAATACCGTCTTACTAGATTCCATATATATGTGTTAGTATATTCTATTTGTCCTTTTCTTTTTGACTTACTTCACTTTATTTAATAGGTTCTAGATTCATCCACCTCATTAGGACTGATGCTTCTGCATTTCTTAAAAACAGATTTTTATATAAACTTTTGGAGTTACACATTGTAGAATTTCCCTGGTGGCTCAATGGGCAGAGAATCCGCCTGCATTGCAGGATACCTGGATTCCGTCCCTGGGTTGGGAAGATCCCCTGGAGAAGGGAACAGCTACCCACAAGAGTATTTTTATCTGGAGAATTCCGTGGCTCTTCCATAGGTTTGCAAAGATTTGGACACAAGTAAGCAACTTTCACTTCACTAAAAATAATATGGTTTAAGCCTCTCCTCTTTGGATAAGCAAATTGTAAGCCCAATGAGATAAGATAACTGCCCCAGTTGCCCAACTAGCTGATGCTGGATCCCCAGGACAAATCAGTGCTGTCACTAATCTTGTTCTCAAAACCCCACTGTGTCCTTTACATTGTCAGAGCATAAATTCTTACTTATTGTCAATGCAGTAGGCATAGTTAGTTGTTTACCTAATTTTTTTTCTTCCTTCTTATGCGTTAGAAACACTAACTAGGGCTTCCCTGGTGGTCCAGTCGGTAAAGAGTCTGCCTTGCTGTGCAAGGGGCACCGGTTCAATCCCTGGCCTCAGAAGATCCCACATGCCACAGAGCAGTTGTACTGGTGTGTCCAATTATAAGCACATGCATCCAGAGCCAGGTGATCTGCAATGAGAGAGGCCACTGCAACGGATGGCCCACACAAGCCAAAGAACAAAGATGGATGGAAATTAATAAATGAAAAACCAATGAAAGGAGCCAAAATTAAAAAAAAAAAAAGCTAAAGAAAACATTAACTAGCGAGAGCTTCTTGCAGCCAGACTTAATTCTATCCAGTGAGTTGTAAATGGAAATCTACTAATGGGGGTTTTCAGGAAAGTAATTATTTTCCTGATTAAAAAAGAACAGGGTATATATAGCTGGCATACAATTTATATACCCTTCTCCATATTTCCTCCTGCAATGAAGACATGCTTTCTGGAGTGTCAGCTACCATACTGTTCCCATGATGGCAGAGAAGAAATGCAGGCGTCCAGGCAGTGGGGGCGTTGCAGACCCCCACACCACCCTCAGATTGGTTGCTCTCATTGTTTCTTATTTGGTTAAGCCACTGCAATACAGTTTTCACATTCCTCTTACTTCCCAAGGAGAATACGGAGTTACACATTGTAGAATTTCCCTGGTGGCTCAATGGGCAGAGAATCCGCCTGCATTGCAGGATACCTGGATTCCGTCCCTGGGTTGGGAAGATCCCCTGGAGAAGGGAACAGCTACCCACAAGAGTATTTTTATCTGGAGAATTCCGTGGCTCTTCCATAGGTTTGCAAAGATTTGGACACAAGTAAGCAACTTTCACTTCACTAAAAATAATATGGTTTAAGCCTCTCCTCTTTGGATAAGCAAATTGTAAGCCCAATGAGATAAGATAACTGCCCCAGTTGCCCAACTAGCTGATGCTGGATCCCCAGGACAAATCAGTGCTGTCACTAATCTTGTTCTCAAAACCCCACTGTGTCCTTTACATTGTCAGAGCATAAATTCTTACTTATTGTCAATGCAGTAGGCATAGTTAGTTGTTTACCTAATTTTTTTTCTTCCTTCTTATGCGTTAGAAACACTAACTAGGGCTTCCCTGGTGGTCCAGTCGGTAAAGAGTCTGCCTTGCTGTGCAAGGGGCACCGGTTCAATCCCTGGCCTCAGAAGATCCCACATGCCACAGAGCAGTTGTACTGGTGTGTCCAATTATAAGCACATGCATCCAGAGCCAGGTGATCTGCAATGAGAGAGGCCACTGCAACGGATGGCCCACACAAGCCAAAGAACAAAGATGGATGGAAATTAATAAATGAAAAACCAATGAAAGGAGCCAAAATTAAAAAAAAAAAAAAAAAAGCTAAAGAAAACATTAACTAGCGAGAGCTTCTTGCAGCCAGACTTAATTCTATCCAGTGAGTTGTAAATGGAAATCTACTAATGGGGGTTTTCAGGAAAGTAATTATTTTCCTGATTAAAAAAGAACAGGGTATATATAGCTGGCATACAATTTATATACCCTTCTCCATATTTCCTCCTGCAATGAAGACATGCTTTCTGGAGTGTCAGCTACCATACTGTTCCCATGATGGCAGAGAAGAAATGCAGGCGTCCAGGCAGTGGGGGCGTTGCAGACCCCCACACCACCCTCAGATTGGTTGCTCTCATTGTTTCTTATTTGGTTAAGCCACTGCAATACAGTTTTCACATTCCTCTTACTTCCCAAGGAGAATACGGATTGTGAGATATAAATTCTGCCATACCTAAATTCATTTCGCCTTACTCACTGTTTTCTCAGAGGAGGAAGGGACCATTTTTCTTGCCAAATGTAACTATTTCCATCTCTTTCTGTCTCTTTCCATGCCCTTTCCTTAAGTCTCTCTGTCTCTTTTAATCTTTCCTCCTCACTCTAAAGACATCTTTTAAGTTTTCTTTCGGCTTTGGCTCCCTTACAAAACACCATTCTTTTGCTTCACTTCACAACTAAAAATCTTGGGAGAAGAGACTGGCAAAGCCTGCCTTGTCTGTGGTTAAAATGAATTAACGGGAGGGATTTCCTTGGTGGATCAGTGGCTAAGATTCTGCACTCCCAATGCAGGGGGTCAAGGCTTAATCCTTGGCCAAGGAACTAGATTCCATATGCTGCAATGAAAGATCTCACATGTTGTCGTGAAGATTGAAAATACTGTGTGTCACAGCCAAGACCCAGCACAACCAAATTAATTAAGTTTTAAAAGTGAATTATGAATGCTTGGATCCAACCAATACCTTTCATTACTCCTCCTATCTGAGCTTTGGTGACATTTGAATTGTTGGCCCAGTTTCCCATTTTGGACTCTGGTCTCTTCTGACTTCCTGACATCACACATCATACTCTCTCTCCTCTCTGACCCCATCGATGCCTGACTTCCTTCTCTGACTGCCCTTTCTCTTCCTTGCCTTTGGATGCTGGTGTCCTCAGGCGTCCCCATAGACACCTTTCTTTGGGAAGCCTCTATCACTTATATGGCTTCAATTACCTGTTCTTTGCTAATTATCTACAAAACCACTTATATATCCCCCAGTTGTTTTTTCCTGAACTTCATATCAATATATTTTGATCATCTTTTAAAAGAAACTCTCCAAATACAGGAACTTCAAACTCAGTATGTCCAAAACCAAAACCACAATTTCCCCCATCCCCTGACCAAACCCCCTTTCAGTAAAGTGCTTCATAGTAAATCCAGATATTTAAAGCAGAAATATGAAACATGTAGTCAATTCTTTTATAAGCCTAAAGCTTTGAAATCTTGAAATTCTTATTGTACAAAATTGATCAATGGAAGCCATAGGGAAAATGAGCACAACATTCAAAATCTTCATTAGTTACATCTTAAAAAAAGAGACAGAAACATAAAATTAAAATGGTGGCATGGTCTTAAATATGCCCAGTGGTTGCAAAACACATCAATAATAGAATAAACGTGGGGCTTTCAAAAGACCTGAAGTTTGCTTGTGGACATGGCCTTCAGAAGGGCTGGAGTTTGTAGGTTATTGTGAAGTGGTGGAAGGACACTGGAAATCAGGCAGAAAGTTGTAACCTCAGATATGGATGAGTGCGACTCATAACACACATGATGCAAAGAGAGAGCTGGCAGATATCTGAAGAGAGTGTGTGTGTGTGTGTGTGTGTGTGATATATTCCTAAACTAGATGCAGTTTTCTGCCTCCATTTAATGCTTCTTGAGGCACAAGTATGTTCAAAATGTTCTCTAATATCTCAATAGGGTTGGAACAAATTCGAATGTTCAAAGCAGAGACTATATTGGAACTACTGAGTCGTTAAAACTCCATCTTTTCAACCCTACAGGCACTTGGTTGTGAATTCCCATGCTGTTTGCTCCTATTCACATCTGTTTCTTCTCCATCCCTACTCAGCTGCTCTAGTCCAGATGGTCATCACCTCCGATGGCAACAGCCACCCAGGTTGTTTGCACTGCACAACCATCATGATGCCTGACTTCCTTCTCTGATTTTTGCCCTTTCTCTTCCTTCCCTTTTTTGGATGCTGGTGTCCTCAGGCGTCCCCATAGACACCTTTCTTTGGGAAGCCTCTATCACTTATATGGCTTCAATTACCTGTTCTTTGCTAATTATCTACAAAACCACTTATATATCCCCCAGTTGTTTTTTCCTGAACTTCATATCAATATATTTTGATCATCTTTTAAAAGAAACTCTCCAAATACAGGAACTTCAAACTCAGTATGTCCAAAACCAAAACCACAATTTCCCCCATCCCCTGACCAAACCCCCTTTCAGTAAAGTGCTTCATAGTAAATCCAGATATTTAAAGCAGAAATATGAAACATGTAGTCAATTCTTTTATAAGCCTAAAGCTTTGAAATCTTGAAATTCTTATTGTACAAAATTGATCAATGGAAGCCATAGGGAAAATGAGCACAACATTCAAAATCTTCATTAGTTACATCTTAAAAAAAGAGACAGAAACATAAAATTAAAATGGTGGCATGGTCTTAAATATGCCCAGTGGTTGCAAAACACATCAATAATAGAATAAACGGGGGGCTTTCAAAAGACCTGAAGTTTGCTTGTGGACATGGCCTTCAGAAGGGCTGGAGTTTGTAGGTTATTGTGAAGTGGTGGAAGGACACTGGAAATCAGGCAGAAAGTTGTAACCTCAGATATGGATGAGTGCGACTCATAACACACATGATGCAAAGAGAGAGCTGGCAGATATCTGAAGAGAGTGTGTGTGTGTGTGTGTGTGTGATATATTCCTAAACTAGATGCAGTTTTCTGCCTCCATTTAATGCTTCTTGAGGCACAAGTATGTTCAAAATGTTCTCTAATATCTCAATAGGGTTGGAACAAATTCGAATGTTCAAAGCAGAGACTATATTGGAACTACTGAGTCGTTAAAACTCCATCTTTTCAACCCTACAGGCACTTGGTTGTGAATTCCCATGCTGTTTGCTCCTATTCACATCTGTTTCTTCTCCATCCCTACTCAGCTGCTCTAGTCCAGATGGTCATCACCTCCGATGGCAACAGCCACCCAGGTTGTTTGCACTGCACAACCACATCCTGCCCCCACCAGAGGCTTGGGAACTGCCCCACCGGCATTGTGTCCCTGAGCAGACATCAGTCAGTGAGGGCTTCTGTTACTTGATCAGTACATGGTTCCTGGTCCCTGGGCCATGCGCTCATTGTAAGATAGAACAATGATAGCTTTCCAGTAGGGCTATGGTGAGGATTCAGGGAGGGAATCATTTAAAGCATCAATACAGTGTTAAGCACATAGAAGACCTTCAATGAGTAATCCTTCTTCTTCCCCTTTCCTATTTCTCAATGAAAAATTGGATTTAGGGAATTCCCTGGTGGTCCAGTGGTTAGAACTCTACACTTTCATTGCCAAGAGCCTGGGTTTTATCCCTGGTTGGGGGATTAAGATTCCACCAGCTGTGCAGTGCAGCCAAAAATAAAATAGAAAAAATAGGATTTAAAAATATTAAGACTATGTGTAGTGACTCTTTATTTCCTGTAGCATTTGTAGCCAAATCCTTTGAGAAGGACTTAGAGGACCATTTCAAGCTGGATCTGGCACAGCTTTCAGCCTTTGTATTCTTTATGCCCAGTCCAGCTCCCAAGTAACCTGCTTTTTGAAATCTTCCCAACTGCCTCCCTCAGAAAAAAACTTTGACTCTCCCCTCGAACCCCGCCATGCAGTGTGTCTGCACCTCTGGTATGGCATTTCCCTAAGCCTGTGTAATAGATGCTGTTTGCCACCTGCTGAACATCCAGAACTCACCCTATTCTCCTTTACTGACAGAAATATTCAGGTATCTGCTCCTGCCCCCATGAGACTCAAGGACGCTAACACCATTTTCAGCATCGGGGTAGAACCTGACCTGTCTGTGCCTATCAGGTTTATCATTCCCTTTTCCAGTGATGAAGTTTGAAATGGGCACATGACCTAATTCAGTGAACTAAGACATGAAGGAGCATCTGCTAGGGGGCAGGAAGGAATGGTTTCTTTCTTCCTACGGATACTGTGGTGTCTGATGTGATGACTGGAACTGCCGCAATCGTATTGTCTCTAGCCTGGTTTGGACAGAAATACACACAGAGCAGGGCAAGTCCCAGAATATTACAGAAACGACGAACCAAAATTCACCTGCCCTACCTCAGGCCTATTAATATTTTATAAAACAAGTGTCTTTGTTGTTCAAGTCAATCAGAGTTAGGTTTTCTGTGTCTACGTAGTGTAACCCATCTTAATGAAAACTGACATTAGAGTTATTTATGAGTCTCTTCCCAGTGATGTTTAGAACCCCAAAGAACTTCTTTGATTTTATATCCCAGCACTAGGAAGCACACACCACATACTGGAGGCTCAGCAAATATTTGCTAGATATATAAATGGATGGCTGGCTGGATGGATGAATGGACGGTTGGTTGGATGAATGAATCTCCTGACATCCTGCCTGTTGTGTTTTCCAGTGTCCGCTTCCTTTTCAACTATTATGCCAATCTGGTGGTCCAGTGGTTAGAACTCTACACTTTCATTGCCAAGAGCCTGGGTTTTATCCCTGGTTGGGGGATTAAGATTCCACCAGCTGTGCAGTGCAGCCAAAAATAAAATAGAAAAAATAGGATTTAAAAATATTAAGACTATGTGTAGTGACTCTTTATTTCCTGTAGCATTTGTAGCCAAATCCTTTGAGAAGGACTTAGAGGACCATTTCAAGCTGGATCTGGCACAGCTTTCAGCCTTTGTATTCTTTATGCCCAGTCCAGCTCCCAAGTAACCTGCTTTTTGAAATCTTCCCAACTGCCTCCCTCAGAAAAAAACTTTGACTCTCCCCTCGAACCCCGCCATGCAGTGTGTCTGCACCTCTGGTATGGCATTTCCCTAAGCCTGTGTAATAGATGCTGTTTGCCACCTGCTGAACATCCAGAACTCACCCTATTCTCCTTTACTGACAGAAATATTCAGGTATCTGCTCCTGCCCCCATGAGACTCAAGGACGCTAACACCATTTTCAGCATCGGGGTAGAACCTGACCTGTCTGTGCCTATCAGGTTTATCATTCCCTTTTCCAGTGATGAAGTTTGAAATGGGCACATGACCTAATTCAGTGAACTAAGACATGAAGGAGCATCTGCTAGGGGGCAGGAAGGAATGGTTTCTTTCTTCCTACGGATACTGTGGTGTCTGATGTGATGACTGGAACTGCCGCAATCGTATTGTCTCTAGCCTGGTTTGGACAGAAATACACACAGAGCAGGGCAAGTCCCAGAATATTACAGAAACGACGAACCAAAATTCACCTGCCCTACCTCAGGCCTATTAATATTTTATAAAACAAGTGTCTTTGTTGTTCAAGTCAATCAGAGTTAGGTTTTCTGTGTCTACGTAGTGTAACCCATCTTAATGAAAACTGACATTAGAGTTATTTATGAGTCTCTTCCCAGTGATGTTTAGAACCCCAAAGAACTTCTTTGATTTTATATCCCAGCACTAGGAAGCACACACCACATACTGGAGGCTCAGCAAATATTTGCTAGATATATAAATGGATGGCTGGCTGGATGGATGAATGGACGGTTGGTTGGATGAATGAATCTCCTGACATCCTGCCTGTTGTGTTTTCCAGTGTCCGCTTCCTTTTCAACTATTATGCCAATCAGAGAATCTTGATGTGAGATAAAAGATCTAGGGGAGATAAGGTGTTTTGGCAGGATTTCCAGAAAAACATACACAGAAAGGAATCCAAGATTGGTATCCTGAGAGTGCCTTGAGGTTATCCAGGGTTGTTGTCAATGTCCCACAGCTGCTTCCGTTCTCAACTCTGGAAAGAGCCTAGAAAAGATAGCTATACATAGGAAGGCGCCCATGCATTAAATCCAAGTAGCAAGGTAAACATTGTGTAACAAAACTGGAGAATGATGACCTGTATTCCCAAACCATTTAAGTATCAACAAACAGTCACTGAAGGGCCTGAAACCCTGGCCAAAATTTCCTTGCAGACAGTAGTGTGCTGTGGATCAGTTCTTTGAAAGGAGAGCTGGGATTTGTAATGTTTGTGCTCCTTGTGTCAATTCTTCCCCCATAGCTGATTTCAAATAACCAATTGGCGAGCAGCTGGCTTGCAGGTATAAGCTGGCTCCAGCACACTCTGCCTACAGGGCAGCCACAGCCCTGCCCAGGAGGCAAAATCAGCGTTAGCCGAGGCCCTGGAATCTTTCAGGAATGGCAACCCCACCTATGTAGGCACCCTAGGGCAAAAGTCATGGAGGCTACTCAAAGGGCCTCTCTGCCCACTTCTAAACAATGACCACGTCTGCTCTCTTCCACCTCCAAGATATTCTTCAGACTCCCCTGTTTATCTCCATTGCCTCTGCTCCTGCTACATCTCTGCTCCTGTCGTGTCCAGATCCTTATCTACTCTGGCCCAGACATGCTCTCCTAATTGGTCTCCCTTCATCCACTCTTGCCCCTCTGAATACGTGTCATCTTCATATGGTGCTTGAGTCATCCTCTGAAAATGCAGATCGGATTGTGTTGGTCCTCTGAAGGTTCACTGGCTCCCTGTAGCTTTAGGATCAGGACCAGTGCTCAGCACACTAGAGGCAGCCCAACAGGCATGGCCCCTTTCACTAGCATTAACTCATTACCCTGGCCCTGGCTTACTAGGCTTCAGCCTCTTTGATGGTGTTATGGTCCCTGCAATGAGTCTGTGCTTTTTCTTGCCTAGTCTTTTATTTCTTTGACTGTACTGGGTCTTCATTGCTATGCACAGTCTTTCTCTAGTTGTGGCAAGCAGGGACTACTCTCTACTTGCAGTATGAGGGCTTCTCATTGTGGTGGCTTCTCTTGTTACAGAGCACAAGTTCTAAGCATGTGGACTCAGTAGTTGTGGCATGCGGGCTCTAGAGTTTCAATAGTTGCGGTGCATGGGCTTAACGGCCCTGCAGCATGTGGAATCTTCTTGGACCAGGGATTGAACCCATGTCTCCTGCATTGACAGGCAGAATTTTAACCACTGGGCCACAAGGGAAGTCTACCTTGCTATATGTGTATTTTCCCTTCCCAGGAAAACTATTTCCCTCTTCTCTTCATCTCCTCTTTTCCTACTCATTCCTTCAGTCTCAGCTTAAAATCACTTCATCCAGGAAGCCCTCCCTTGGATTCTCAGACTAGGTCAGATCCTTCTTTTATAGATTTCAAAACATACTGCATTTCTCCTTTCCAGTTACCCATTATCTGTCTTCCCCACTGGGTCATCAGCTTTCTCACTGTTTACACTGAGACATGTTTGGCTCTGGAGAAAGCAACCAGAACGGTCCTTCTAAAAGATCAGTTCTTGTCACTCCTCTGTACAAAGTTTGAATGGCTTTGCAGCTCTCTGAGCATAAACTTCAAACTCTGTACCGGAATCTGACATCTTCTGTCACTCTTGTCCTCTCTTGCTCTGCTGTAGCCCCACTGCTTCCTTGCTCTTACTTGACTATGGTAAGCATAATCCTACCACAGGACCTTTGCATATGCCATTCTTCTGCAGGAAAACCACAAGGCTCACCCTCTCATTTTCTTCAGATCTCTGCTCATATATTACCTTATCAGAGAAAGATTTATGGTTCAATTTACCTAACTGTGGTATGTTTTCCAACGTCACCACAGAATCTCTGATCTTCAGCGGACACTGACTGGGGCTCCTACACATTAGATTAAGTTCTGATACTGTCTGCCTAGAGATGGCCTTTCACTAGCATTAACTCATTACCCTGGCCCTGGCTTACTAGGCTTCAGCCTCTTTGATGGTGTTATGGTCCCTGCAATGAGTCTGTGCTTTTTCTTGCCTAGTCTTTTATTTCTTTGACTGTACTGGGTCTTCATTGCTATGCACAGTCTTTCTCTAGTTGTGGCAAGCAGGGACTACTCTCTACTTGCAGTATGAGGGCTTCTCATTGTGGTGGCTTCTCTTGTTACAGAGCACAAGTTCTAAGCATGTGGACTCAGTAGTTGTGGCATGCGGGCTCTAGAGTTTCAATAGTTGCGGTGCATGGGCTTAACGGCCCTGCAGCATGTGGAATCTTCTTGGACCAGGGATTGAACCCATGTCTCCTGCATTGACAGGCAGAATTTTAACCACTGGGCCACAAGGGAAGTCTACCTTGCTATATGTGTATTTTCCCTTCCCAGGAAAACTATTTCCCTCTTCTCTTCATCTCCTCTTTTCCTACTCATTCCTTCAGTCTCAGCTTAAAATCACTTCATCCAGGAAGCCCTCCCTTGGATTCTCAGACTAGGTCAGATCCTTCTTTTATAGATTTCAAAACATACTGCATTTCTCCTTTCCAGTTACCCATTATCTGTCTTCCCCACTGGGTCATCAGCTTTCTCACTGTTTACACTGAGACATGTTTGGCTCTGGAGAAAGCAACCAGAACGGTCCTTCTAAAAGATCAGTTCTTGTCACTCCTCTGTACAAAGTTTGAATGGCTTTGCAGCTCTCTGAGCATAAACTTCAAACTCTGTACCGGAATCTGACATCTTCTGTCACTCTTGTCCTCTTTTGCTCTGCTGTAGCCCCACTGCTTCCTTGCTCTTACTTGACTATGGTAAGCATAATCCTACCACAGGACCTTTGCATATGCCATTCTTCTGCAGGAAAACCACAAGGCTCACCCTCTCATTTTCTTCAGATCTCTGCTCATATATTACCTTATCAGAGAAAGATTTATGGTTCAATTTACCTAACTGTGGTATGTTTTCCAACGTCACCACAGAATCTCTGATCTTCAGCGGACACTGACTGGGGCTCCTACACATTAGATTAAGTTCTGATACTGTCTGCCTAGAGATGGCGTTATGGCCCACAGGTAAAGGGCTCAGACCCACAAGACTGATTCCACTTCAGATGCTAATCACAAGTCTACATTGTTGACCTGGGCTTCTGACTGAATGGCTGTAAGCTAGAGGGTCCTACACCTCCCTCCTTGGATAGATTAACCTGCTAGAGTGGCTCACAGAAGGCAGAGACACTTACATTTTCCAGTTTATTCTAAAGGATATTATAAAGATGAACACCAGAGGAAGAGGTACATAAGGTGAGGTCTGGAAGCATACCAAGTTCAGGAGCTTCTGTTGCCTTGTAACTGGGGTGAGCAACCCACTGGTGTGTGAATGTATTTACCAATCCCTAAACCCATCAAATTTCTCTCTCTCTCTCTCTTTTTTAACTGGGGTATAGTTGATTTACAATGTTGTGTTAGTTTCAGGTGCACAGCAGAGTGATTCAGTCTATACACACACACACACACACACACACGTCTTTTTAGATTCTTTTCCCATTTAGTTTATTATAAAATATTGAGTATAATTCCCTGTGTTATACAGTAGGTCCCTAATATCATTGTTCAAGAGTTTCTGTAGAGCTTAATCTACAGCTCCCTTCTTCCCTCTGCCAGAAGTCAGTGAGCAGGGCTGAAAGTTAAAACCTTCCACTCTTAGGGTCTTTTCTGGTGACCATGCCCATCCTGAAGGCCAATCTAGGGGCTGACACTAAGTCATCTCATTAGCATAAACTCAGGTATGCTTACAAATACTAGCGACACTCCTGTCACTCAGGACATTCCAAGGGGTTAGGAACTTTGTCAAGGCAAACCAAATATTTTCCCACCCATGGCCTTGACTATGGTAAGCATAATCCTACCACAGGACCTTTGCATATGCCATTCTTCTGCAGGAAAACCACAAGGCTCACCCTCTCATTTTCTTCAGATCTCTGCTCATATATTACCTTATCAGAGAAAGATTTATGGTTCAATTTACCTAACTGTGGTATGTTTTCCAACGTCACCACAGAATCTCTGATCTTCAGCGGACACTGACTGGGGCTCCTACACATTAGATTAAGTTCTGATACTGTCTGCCTAGAGATGGCGTTATGGCCCACAGGTAAAGGGCTCAGACCCACAAGACTGATTCCACTTCAGATGCTAATCACAAGTCTACATTGTTGACCTGGGCTTCTGACTGAATGGCTGTAAGCTAGAGGGTCCTACACCTCCCTCCTTGGATAGATTAACCTGCTAGAGTGGCTCACAGAAGGCAGAGACACTTACATTTTCCAGTTTATTCTAAAGGATATTATAAAGATGAACACCAGAGGAAGAGGTACATAAGGTGAGGTCTGGAAGCATACCAAGTTCAGGAGCTTCTGTTGCCTTGTAACTGGGGTGAGCAACCCACTGGTGTGTGAATGTATTTACCAATCCCTAAACCCATCAAATTTCTCTCTCTCTCTCTCTTTTTTAACTGGGGTATAGTTGATTTACAATGTTGTGTTAGTTTCAGGTGCACAGCAGAGTGATTCAGTCTATACACACACACACACACACACACACACGTCTTTTTAGATTCTTTTCCCATTTAGTTTATTATAAAATATTGAGTATAATTCCCTGTGTTATACAGTAGGTCCCTAATATCATTGTTCAAGAGTTTCTGTAGAGCTTAATCTACAGCTCCCTTCTTCCCTCTGCCAGAAGTCAGTGAGCAGGGCTGAAAGTTAAAACCTTCCACTCTTAGGGTCTTTTCTGGTGACCATGCCCATCCTGAAGGCCAATCTAGGGGCTGACACTAAGTCATCTCATTAGCATAAACTCAGGTATGCTTACAAATACTAGCGACACTCCTGTCACTCAGGACATTCCAAGGGGGTTAGGAACTTTGTGACAGGAATTGGGAACAAAAACCAAATATATTTCTTATCATACCACACCCCAACTCATCACAATCTCTCTCCATTGCCCAGCTATCTTTTTCTTCTCAGCCTTTATCGTGAGTGTGCGTGTGTGCATATTCAGTCACTCAGTGACGTCCAGTCTTTGAGATTCCATGGACTATAATCCACCAGACTCCTTTGTCATGGGATTACCCAGGCAAGAATACTGGAATGGAGTGCCATTTCCTACTCCAGGAATCTGCCAGACCCAGGAATTGAACCCAGGTCTCTTGCATCTCCCGCATTGGCAGGCAGATTCTTTACCACCACCTCACCTGAAAAGCCTTTATCACCACATGACAAATGATCTACTTATTGGTTCACTTGTTTATTGCTGGCTCTTCCCCACTAGGAGATGAGCTCCAGGAGGGCAAGGACTCCATCGATTTAGAATCACTGTTGTGCCCCTGCCATCCAGAACAGCACCTGGGTTGATAGTACTTCCTTTAAAATGATTTATTCGATTGCTGCATCCTGGATAGAGTCGGTGGAGGATCTCAGAATGGCTCTGGTATACTGCTGCTTATTTTTAGTTACTCTGACCCAAGGTAATACATTTACTTGTATTTTCTGATAATACCCTTCCAGCATCAATCATTCTACTTTCCCACTAATTCAACTTTGTGTGGAAAAAATAGTCCCCTGGGCTAGCACTTACCATGTACAGTAAGAAGCAGCTTCTGAGAAGAGGAAATAGAAAGGTTTGGGGAGATTGTAAAACCTGCCAGTGCTCTACACTCTAAGGAAGAAGAAAAGACTTTAACACCAAAGGTCAGAGACACAATTTATCTTCTTTCCCTCAGAAGAAATGACTTTCAGAGAACAGGCTTCCCCTCTGCCAGAAGTCAGTGAGCAGGGCTGAAAGTTAAAACCTTCCACTCTTAGGGTCTTTTCTGGTGACCATGCCCATCCTGAAGGCCAATCTAGGGGCTGACACTAAGTCATCTCATTAGCATAAACTCAGGTATGCTTACAAATACTAGCGACACTCCTGTCACTCAGGACATTCCAAGGGGGTTAGGAACTTTGTGACAGGAATTGGGAACAAAAACCAAATATATTTCTTATCATACCACACCCCAACTCATCACAATCTCTCTCCATTGCCCAGCTATCTTTTTCTTCTCAGCCTTTATCGTGAGTGTGCGTGTGTGCATATTCAGTCACTCAGTGACGTCCAGTCTTTGAGATTCCATGGACTATAATCCACCAGACTCCTTTGTCATGGGATTACCCAGGCAAGAATACTGGAATGGAGTGCCATTTCCTACTCCAGGGAATCTGCCAGACCCAGGAATTGAACCCAGGTCTCTTGCATCTCCCGCATTGGCAGGCAGATTCTTTACCACCACCTCACCTGAAAAGCCTTTATCACCACATGACAAATGATCTACTTATTGGTTCACTTGTTTATTGCTGGCTCTTCCCCACTAGGAGATGAGCTCCAGGAGGGCAAGGACTCCATCGATTTAGAATCACTGTTGTGCCCCTGCCATCCAGAACAGCACCTGGGTTGATAGTACTTCCTTTAAAATGATTTATTCGATTGCTGCATCCTGGATAGAGTCGGTGGAGGATCTCAGAATGGCTCTGGTATACTGCTGCTTATTTTTAGTTACTCTGACCCAAGGTAATACATTTACTTGTATTTTCTGATAATACCCTTCCAGCATCAATCATTCTACTTTCCCACTAATTCAACTTTGTGTGGAAAAAATAGTCCCCTGGGCTAGCACTTACCATGTACAGTAAGAAGCAGCTTCTGAGAAGAGGAAATAGAAAGGTTTGGGGAGATTGTAAAACCTGCCAGTGCTCTACACTCTAAGGAAGAAGAAAAGACTTTAACACCAAAGGTCAGAGACACAATTTATCTTCTTTCCCTCAGAAGAAATGACTTTCAGAGAACAGGCCCAGGTAATTCCTATCGGTAAATAAGGGTGATTTGAAAGTGAATGGACTAACATACCTGTATTTGCTCAGCACAAGCCAATCCAAAGCATTTCCTTTGTTCCTTCTTGTCTTAAGGAAAGGAGGGAATCAGAGGGTAGGTATGGCTTTCTGTGAGTCCTTAGAAAGGAGAAATCAGATTTGGAGTGAGAGGTGGTTCATGTACATTAGGAAGGGGGAGAAAAAGAGTCAAAGGCAGAAACATTGATGCATCTGATTTCTATCCTTTCCATGAGAAATGCCATCTCCTCTTGAACTACAAAGGAACCACTTCCTGCCACAGAGGCTAACAAGATGCTTCTTGGGCCAATTCTACTGCCTTCTGTCCTTGTCTAACCTTGGTTTTCCTCTGACTTGCTGTTTTGACTGAAGAAGTTCTTTCACATCCTTCAGGCTCTGCTTCCCTATTGGTAGAGTGCAGCTTGGACCCTACAGACCAGGGTGCTCAAGTGCACAGGCTTCAACAGGTTTCAACAGCCTGGGTTCTCATCCTGGCTCTGTCCGATACCAGATTTCTGAACTGGGCAGGTTCTTTAACACTCATAAAATGAGGAAAGGATGTACCCTCCATTTAAGGTTGTTAGAAGGATTAATTGATGCCTTAGTATAGTTTCTGGGCTTCCAGACTCCCTGGGCAGACCTGGGACAGACAATGTCAGGACCGCCAGGGTCTGGATCCTGGAAACCATGTATGTGTGTTTCTTGTCATCAACTGAGGTGTCCGGGAATGCGCTTCTTGTCCAGAATCTTGACTGGCTCTGTTTCACAGAATGATGGGCAACCATTGCCAACATACCTGCTCAGGGATGGAGATGAGTCAGTGGGAGCAGGCAAGGGCCTTCCTAGGTAGATGCAGGGACTGACAGAGAAGCTTGGCATTGGTATGCGAGCTCACCCTTGGCCTGACTGCCCGTTTAATCCTAGCGTGGGGATGGCGGCCGTGTTGCCATACAGAGATGTCAGGGGACAGGCACGCATGTCAAAGATGGAGATTCACAGGCTACAGCCTGGACGTGTGCACTCGACAGCGACAAGAAGAAAAAAACATTAAACTCCCATGCATGCTGTCCTATGGCACCAACACCTGTTCGCCAACCACCTGAAGAATTTACCCATAAGATAGCAGTGAAAGCAGTGACCTTACTTGTTAGGCAAGGTCTGGACTAACATACCTGTATTTGCTCAGCACAAGCCAATCCAAAGCATTTCCTTTGTTCCTTCTTGTCTTAAGGAAAGGAGGGAATCAGAGGGTAGGTATGGCTTTCTGTGAGTCCTTAGAAAGGAGAAATCAGATTTGGAGTGAGAGGTGGTTCATGTACATTAGGAAGGGGGAGAAAAAGAGTCAAAGGCAGAAACATTGATGCATCTGATTTCTATCCTTTCCATGAGAAATGCCATCTCCTCTTGAACTACAAAGGAACCACTTCCTGCCACAGAGGCTAACAAGATGCTTCTTGGGCCAATTCTACTGCCTTCTGTCCTTGTCTAACCTTGGTTTTCCTCTGACTTGCTGTTTTGACTGAAGAAGTTCTTTCACATCCTTCAGGCTCTGCTTCCCTATTGGTAGAGTGCAGCTTGGACCCTACAGACCAGGGTGCTCAAGTGCACAGGCTTCAACAGGTTTCAACAGCCTGGGTTCTCATCCTGGCTCTGTCCGATACCAGATTTCTGAACTGGGCAGGTTCTTTAACACTCATAAAATGAGGAAAGGATGTACCCTCCATTTAAGGTTGTTAGAAGGATTAATTGATGCCTTAGTATAGTTTCTGGGCTTCCAGACTCCCTGGGCAGACCTGGGACAGACAATGTCAGGACCGCCAGGGTCTGGATCCTGGAAACCATGTATGTGTGTTTTGTCATCAACTGAGGTGTCCGGGAATGCGCTTCTTGTCCAGAATCTTGACTGGCTCTGTTTCACAGAATGATGGGCAACCATTGCCAACATACCTGCTCAGGGATGGAGATGAGTCAGTGGGAGCAGGCAAGGGCCTTCCTAGGTAGATGCAGGGACTGACAGAGAAGCTTGGCATTGGTATGCGAGCTCACCCTTGGCCTGACTGCCCGTTTAATCCTAGCGTGGGGATGGCGGCCGTGTTGCCATACAGAGATGTCAGGGGACAGGCACGCATGTCAAAGATGGAGATTCACAGGCTACAGCCTGGACGTGTGCACTCGACAGCGACAAGAAGAAAAAAACATTAAACTCCCATGCATGCTGTCCTATGGCACCAACACCTGTTCGCCAACCACCTGAAGAATTTACCCATAAGATAGCAGTGAAAGCAGTGACCTTACTTGTTAGGCAAGGTCTGGAAAATGCTTGTGAATAAAAAAAAGAAGAGGAAAAAAAACCCTGACAGGTTCCGTTGGAAAATGCCATATGTCTCGTGAAGGCAGCAGAAGCTCTGGCTGTTGTTAAGTGGGAGGGCCTGGTTGCAGAGCAGCGGGGAGAGCTGAGAGTCCCTCACAGAGCCAGCTGTGGTCTCAGAGGGCAGCGTGAACTACAGCCAAGGGAAGGAGTGACTCTGGGCTGCGTTCCAGGAAGACCATGTCTCTGTGGGAGGAGGGAAGCGTGCTCTGGCCTCTGCTGCTACTTATAGCTGGTGGGTGACAACCCCCTGCCATGGGCACAACAGCTGGTCTCTACTGCCCCTATCATGCATAGAGCCCATAAAGACAACAGCTGAAGCCATCATGCTACCTGCTTGGAGTACAGACCCAGGTTTCTTTTTTTAATTTTATGTATTTATTTATTTTTGGCTATTCTGGGTTTTCACTGCTGCCACAGGCTCTTTTCTAGTTGCAGGGAGTGGGGGCTACTCTCTAGTTGAGGTGAGCAACTTTTCTTGCGGTCACTTGTCTTGTTGTGGAACTCAGGTTCCAGGGCACAGAGGCTTCAGTAGTTGTGGCTCATGGGCTTAGTTGCTCCACAACATGTGGGATTTTCCTGGATCAGGGATCAAACCCATGTCTCCTGCACTGGCAGGCTAATGGTTTACCACTGAGCTACCAGGAAGCCCCAGACCCAGATTTTAATCAGAGATGGTTGAAAAACCCACAAATCAACTCGTACAAAATAATGAAAAGCTCCAAAGAGGGATTACACAGAAGTAAAGAATATTTGGGGCAGTTAGTGAAGGCTGCTAGAATAAGTGAGTTCTGAGTTAGGCTTTGTTGAAGGGATAAGAGAAGTCAGGGGACAGGCACGCATGTCAAAGATGGAGATTCACAGGCTACAGCCTGGACGTGTGCACTCGACAGCGACAAGAAGAAAAAAACATTAAACTCCCATGCATGCTGTCCTATGGCACCAACACCTGTTCGCCAACCACCTGAAGAATTTACCCATAAGATAGCAGTGAAAGCAGTGACCTTACTTGTTAGGCAAGGTCTGGAAAATGCTTGTGAATAAAAAAAAGAAGAGGAAAAAAAACCCTGACAGGTTCCGTTGGAAAATGCCATATGTCTCGTGAAGGCAGCAGAAGCTCTGGCTGTTGTTAAGTGGGAGGGCCTGGTTGCAGAGCAGCGGGGAGAGCTGAGAGTCCCTCACAGAGCCAGCTGTGGTCTCAGAGGGCAGCGTGAACTACAGCCAAGGGAAGGAGTGACTCTGGGCTGCGTTCCAGGAAGACCATGTCTCTGTGGGAGGAGGGAAGCGTGCTCTGGCCTCTGCTGCTACTTATAGCTGGTGGGTGACAACCCCCTGCCATGGGCACAACAGCTGGTCTCTACTGCCCCTATCATGCATAGAGCCCATAAAGACAACAGCTGAAGCCATCATGCTACCTGCTTGGAGTACAGACCCAGGTTTCTTTTTTTAATTTTATGTATTTATTTATTTTTGGCTATTCTGGGTTTTCACTGCTGCCACAGGCTCTTTTCTAGTTGCAGGGAGTGGGGGCTACTCTCTAGTTGAGGTGAGCAACTTTTCTTGCGGTCACTTGTCTTGTTGTGGAACTCAGGTTCCAGGGCACAGAGGCTTCAGTAGTTGTGGCTCATGGGCTTAGTTGCTCCACAACATGTGGGATTTTCCTGGATCAGGGATCAAACCCATGTCTCCTGCACTGGCAGGCTAATGGTTTACCACTGAGCTACCAGGGAAGCCCCAGACCCAGATTTTAATCAGAGATGGTTGAAAAACCCACAAATCAACTCGTACAAAATAATGAAAAGCTCCAAAGAGGGATTACACAGAAGTAAAGAATATTTGGGGCAGTTAGTGAAGGCTGCTAGAATAAGTGAGTTCTGAGTTAGGCTTTGTTGAAGGGGATAAGAAATGTATGCTGAGAGAGAGAGAAGATTAAGGCAACATTTCAAAGGAGCTTGTATTTCTTTTTTTAATTGAAATATAGAAGCCTGAGCACTGAAGAATTGATGCTTTCGAACTGTGGTACTGGAGAAGACTCTTGAGAATCTCTTGAACTGAAAGGGGATTAAACCAGTCAGTCCTTAAGGAAATTAATCCTGAATATTCATTAGAAGGACTGATGCTTGAAGCTGAAGCTTCAATACTTTGTTCACCTGATGAGAAGAGCTAACTCATTAAAAGAACCCCTGATGCTCAGAAAGGTTGAAGGCAATAGGAGAAGAGGGTGGCAGAGGATGAGATGGTTAGACAGCATCATCGACTCAATGGACATGAATTTGAGAAAACTCTGGGAGATAGTGAAGGACAGGGAAGTCTGGCATGCTACAATCCATGGCATCACAGAGTTGGACATGACTTAGTGACTAAACAACAGCAACATAGTTGATTTACAATGTTATATTAATGTCTATTGTACAGCAAAGTGATTCAATTATACATATATTCTTTTTCATATTCTTTTCCATTATGATTTATCATAGGATATTAATATAGTTCCCTGTGCTATACAGTAGGATCTTGTTCTTTATCTTGTTGTTTGCATCTCTGAACCCCAAACTCCCATTCCATCCCTTCCCCACCCCCCTCCCCCCAAAGGAGGCTGAATTCTGCAACATGATGAACTGGAGAGGCAAACTTGGATATAAATCCCAAAGTTTGATTTACAGCTCTGTGACGTGAGGATTCTCTCAATTTGACTTCTCCCCATTGTAAAGTGAGCATTATAATGCTTTCTGGGATAATTGTGCAGAGTAAATAAGATGATGTATACTAGAGGGGCTAGCATTGTGCTTTGCATGCAGTAGACCCTCAGTGGCCTTCCCAGGTGATGCTAGTGGTAAAGAAAGTGTCTTCCAATGCAGAAAAGAGATGTCTAGGCCTCAATTCCTAGGTCAGGAAGATACCCTGAAGGAGGAAATGGCAGCCCAGTCCAGTATTCTTGCCTGGAGAATCCCATGGACAGAAGAGCCTGGTGGGCTACAGTCCATGGGGTCACAAAGAGTCAGACCTTACTGAAGTGACTTGGCAGGGACACACACATGCAGACACTTAGTATTTACTAGTTCCCTTTCTCTTTTCAAACTTTCATATAAGCCCATTGTTCAGGCTTCAGTCAGCATAAAGTCGTGCTCTTTCACAACTGGGAGAGGTCATGACTTGTTATGGTCTTAGGTTCTAAAAAGAAAATGGCTGAAAAGAGTGTGAAAACATAAAAAGGAGTTGTGACAAAGCAAGCACTGTATTGGAACTGCTTGTTTGTCAATTTCCTCCAACTTCTTGAGAATGGAAACCAATTTCCCTCCGAACTTTTTTTGAACCTGATGCTCAGAAAGGTTGAAGGCAATAGGAGAAGAGGGTGGCAGAGGATGAGATGGTTAGACAGCATCATCGACTCAATGGACATGAATTTGAGAAAACTCTGGGAGATAGTGAAGGACAGGGAAGTCTGGCATGCTACAATCCATGGCATCACAGAGTTGGACATGACTTAGTGACTAAACAACAGCAACATAGTTGATTTACAATGTTATATTAATGTCTATTGTACAGCAAAGTGATTCAATTATACATATATTCTTTTTCATATTCTTTTCCATTATGATTTATCATAGGATATTAATATAGTTCCCTGTGCTATACAGTAGGATCTTGTTCTTTATCTTGTTGTTTGCATCTCTGAACCCCAAACTCCCATTCCATCCCTTCCCCACCCCCCTCCCCCAAAGGAGGCTGAATTCTGCAACATGATGAACTGGAGAGGCAAACTTGGATATAAATCCCAAAGTTTGATTTACAGCTCTGTGACGTGAGGATTCTCTCAATTTGACTTCTCCCCATTGTAAAGTGAGCATTATAATGCTTTCTGGGATAATTGTGCAGAGTAAATAAGATGATGTATACTAGAGGGGCTAGCATTGTGCTTTGCATGCAGTAGACCCTCAGTGGCCTTCCCAGGTGATGCTAGTGGTAAAGAAAGTGTCTTCCAATGCAGAAAAGAGATGTCTAGGCCTCAATTCCTAGGTCAGGAAGATACCCTGAAGGAGGAAATGGCAGCCCAGTCCAGTATTCTTGCCTGGAGAATCCCATGGACAGAAGAGCCTGGTGGGCTACAGTCCATGGGGTCACAAAGAGTCAGACCTTACTGAAGTGACTTGGCAGGGACACACACATGCAGACACTTAGTATTTACTAGTTCCCTTTCTCTTTTCAAACTTTCATATAAGCCCATTGTTCAGGCTTCAGTCAGCATAAAGTCGTGCTCTTTCACAACTGGGAGAGGTCATGACTTGTTATGGTCTTAGGTTCTAAAAAGAAAATGGCTGAAAAGAGTGTGAAAATATAAAAAAGGGAGTTGTGACAAAGCAAGCACTGTATTGGAACTGCTTGTTTGTCAATTTCCTCCAACTTCTTGAGAATGGAAACCATGTGTTATATGCTCAGCACTCAGCCCATTGTCTGGCACACAGTTAAACTTGATAAAATATTTTCTAAATAAATTAAGACAGGTAAGGAAAAATGGGGAGGTGGCCAAAGGATTCGATGTCATTATGCAGAGAGCATTATGAGAAACTGAGTCTAAGAACAACATTTAAAAGCATACAAACAAAAGAGAGAAAGATATCTTTAAAATCTGAAGAGGATTCGAAAGATCACCACAAATACATGGTAACTAACAAAGGAAAAGAGCAAGAATGCAAATAAAAGAGAAAAAGAGAAATTGAGAAAATCATTCCCAGCTTGTGAAAGCCACTGGGATTCTACAACCCAGAGCAGCCAGGCCCTGTGTAACCAGCAAAAACAACGCAAAGAGCTTTTTCAGTTACAGGAGGAAGGACAAGGAAGACATGGACTTTCGTTTGCTTGGGGCAAGGTGTGTAATGATATCAGATGACAGAGAAAACAGAGCTACTGGGCCCTACAGTCCTCTTGCCTTCTGGGCAGGGAGGAAGCTGTTTGTCCTGGAAGCAGAGCTATAGGAGGTGGAGAACTGAAGTCGGGAGTCCAGAACTCCAGGCATCCCAAGTGGATCTGAGTCTCTCAACCCTAGTAAGATCTTTGATTCCAGAAGTCAGAAGGAATTCATTGCATGTAAACTTGCTGTCATCTTTGACAAGCCACAAAGACCTGGAAGGCTGCTTTCAAGCTCAAGGGGAACCAAGGGTCCAAAGATGAGATCTCAGTGTAGTTCAGACCAGTTGTTTGCAAATTATGACTCTCAGGTCTCTCCTGAGGCTCTTTTTTTTTTTTTTAAATGCAGTCTGTACAGAGAGAGTAACATGGAAACTTACAATATCATATGTAAAATAGATAGCCAATGGGAATTTGCTGTATGACTCAGGGAACTCAAACAGGGGCTAGAGCGATGAGATGAGGAGGAAGATAGGAGGAAGGTTCACGAGGGAGGGGACATATGTATACCTATGGATATGGATCCATGTCGATGATTGGCAGAAACCAACGAATTCTGTGAAGCAATTATCTTTCAATGAAAAAATAAATTTAAACAATACAGTCTGAAGCTATAGAAATCAAATATAGAAAACTGGCCAAAGCAAAGATGCTCTGGTTGTCCTAGGGAAAGAAAGCTAGGAACACCCCCATTTTGCCCCACTCCCTGCTTTCCCCAGAAAGGGATACACCTGAGGCACTCCGTTGAACCCAAGAGTGAAAACCACCTCTTTAGATCAGGAAAGTTGACATTTGTTCAATAAATCATTTGTTAGGTCTACACAGGGAAGCAGTGGACCCTGGTGGCCAGTCAGTGAGGGATGCCCAGGAGTAAACAAGGCAGATCAGCCTCACTTCCTGTCCCATAGGCTATGGGTGGAATGTTACAGCAGATTTCATCTAGACTCAGCAAGGATGCATAACAGCATCGCTCATGATAACCTTACAAACAAAGTGAGGTCTCTATGACACCATTGGGTAGATGCTTCTCTATTAAGGCCATCCCCCAAAAGCTGTTGGTTAAAGGGTTAATGAAAACCTCGGGAATTTCTAATGACTCCCATGGGACTCTTTTCCGTTAGCTTTTTGGGGACATTTTAATCAATAATTCTAGCATTAGACTTCTTATTAGGCAATCTAAGCAGAGCTATAGCAGGGGTAAACTCAGGCATCCCAAGTGGATCTGAGTCTCTCAACCCTAGTAAGATCTTTGATTCCAGAAGTCAGAAGGAATTCATTGCATGTAAACTTGCTGTCATCTTTGACAAGCCACAAAGACCTGGAAGGCTGCTTTCAAGCTCAAGGGGAACCAAGGGTCCAAAGATGAGATCTCAGTGTAGTTCAGACCAGTTGTTTGCAAATTATGACTCTCAGGTCTCTCCTGAGGCTCTTTTTTTTTTTTTTAAATGCAGTCTGTACAGAGAGAGTAACATGGAAACTTACAATATCATATGTAAAATAGATAGCCAATGGGAATTTGCTGTATGACTCAGGGAACTCAAACAGGGGCTAGAGCGATGAGATGAGGAGGAAGATAGGAGGAAGGTTCACGAGGGAGGGGACATATGTATACCTATGGATATGGATCCATGTCGATGATTGGCAGAAACCAACGAATTCTGTGAAGCAATTATCTTTCAATGAAAAAATAAATTTAAACAATACAGTCTGAAGCTATAGAAATCAAATATAGAAAACTGGCCAAAGCAAAGATGCTCTGGTTGTCCTAGGGAAAGAAAGCTAGGAACACCCCCATTTTGCCCCACTCCCTGCTTTCCCTAGAAAGGGGATACACCTGAGGCACTCCGTTGAACCCAAGAGTGAAAACCACCTCTTTAGATCAGGAAAGTTGACATTTGTTCAATAAATCATTTGTTAGGTCTACACAGGGAAGCAGTGGACCCTGGTGGCCAGTCAGTGAGGGATGCCCAGGAGTAAACAAGGCAGATCAGCCTCACTTCCTGTCCCATAGGCTATGGGTGGAATGTTACAGCAGATTTCATCTAGACTCAGCAAGGATGCATAACAGCATCGCTCATGATAACCTTACAAACAAAGTGAGGTCTCTATGACACCATTGGGTAGATGCTTCTCTATTAAGGCCATCCCCCAAAAGCTGTTGGTTAAAGGGTTAATGAAAACCTCGGGGGAATTTCTAATGACTCCCATGGGACTCTTTTCCGTTAGCTTTTTGGGGACATTTTAATCAATAATTCTAATAATTGCCTTTTATTAGACACTTCATATATTTGAGGCAATGTGCTAAGCAGTTTAGTGATAAAGATAGGAACTTTTTTTATCACCACTTCATAGATTTAAAATGGACAATGAGTTTGTTCAGTATCACATTACTAGCAAGTGAAAGAGTGAGGTCTATGCCTAATGAATGCAAGAAACTTTGCTATTACCCAGATGAGGACATTGGTAAAACTCTTATGAAACTATCAAGGATAAGTAATGAGTCAGATAATAAAATTATCACTGAAAAAGATCAACAGTTCAAAATGGTAGACCACATTTAAAATAAGGAATGTAAAATGAATAACTGAAAGTCTAAAACAAAACAAGCAAAATCAACAGCAAAACAAACTCAGTTACATAAATCCAAGGTGGGAGAGATACAGCTTAACAACAGTGCATGTAAAAGAGTTAGAGTTGTTAATTAAAGACAGACTTGTCATGAGTAAAATATAGTTGCAAAAGACATTAACGCAAACTTGAGCCATATTAATAGGTTTAGAGGGTTCCAAACAAAGGAAAGCCCAAGCCTGCTGGGACCTGTAGTTCATTGTCCTATCTGAGGTATTCTGTGCTGGGAATCAGTTTATAAGAGGGATGGTGATAAAAAAAAAAAAAGAAAAAAGAAATCCAGTCAAGCTGGCAAAAGGTAAACTATGTAAAAGCAAAATAAAATAAAATATTTTTAAAAATTAAACTTTTCTGTAAAAAAATAGATCGCAAAAGGTAACATAGAAACTTATACTATCATATGTGAAAAAGAACAGCTCTTGTCACTGCGCTGTGGGAATAGGGAATCCTGCAGGGGGGCTGTGCAATGGCCTGCCGAGGTGGGATGGGGGAACTGAGAAGGGGGTGGAGAAGGGAGAGGTCAGGGATATACATATGACTAATCTGGGATTATACATATTTGTAAACAACAAACTCTGTAAAAGCAAGAAGTAAAATAAAAATAATTACTAAAAAAAAAAAAGATGGTAAAAGGTATGGAAATGACATGGAAATCCTTATCTTAGAAAGATATAGGCAGTGGGAATAGGAGAACTATTTTCAAACATATGAAGGGCTACTTCTCAGGTTGCTACTTATCACAGGAGTGTCCTCTGCTTTATTAAAACCAGCCTTTGGGACACTTGTTTTGTGTGTCTTCAACACTTGTGACCAACAGAAGTCCCAGGACCTTGATACCAGATGGAGTTTCCAAAGCTAGTCCTCTAAACCAGTCCTTGGAGAGTGTCAGGTAAAGATGGCAAGAAAAACTGATTCCCAGATTAATATGCAATAATACACAAATAATAAAGCCTGCCTCTCCATACAAAAACAACCAACTAACCAAGAAACCTGCGAACAAGCGTCACCAATAGCAACCAGACAAGGAGAGACGTCCAATTTCTTCCAGAAAGTTTTTTAAAGGCTTAAGGTTGAAATCCAGTTGGTCAGAGGATATATATAGGTAAACTAGTAAACACACAAAAGCCCCCTGCACAACACTCAGTGCTAGGTGACAATGGAACAGTGTATATCCTGTTCTTAGAGAAAAGATTTGTGATCTAGCAATTTTATCCAGATTATCTTTCGAGAATAAAGGCGATGCACACATAGTCTCAAGCATGTAAGAGCTTAGTATATGTTACTATGGGTCCTTCTTGAATAATTACTGATCGATCAAGTTGAAATGAAAGACAGTAGAAAAATACTCAAAGAAGTCAATAAAGGGAAATGAGCAGAAATAAGCCTTGAGTCCTATGGATTTATGCTATAAATGTCAATGCAAATGTTAAAACCTTGACAAGGTAAATTTAATATAATCAAAATTTGGTAGCATTCAGAGGGGAACAGGAATCAAGCTATGATTGTATACTAGGAAGTCAAACTATCTTGTCTAAAATTAAAGCAGTTTAAAGGCACTTAAAGCTACTGAGTTTTATCTTGAATAATATTTTCATCTCAATCGTAGGAATTCTTTGAGGAAGCAATATCTTGAGTATGAAGATACATTTATCTGAAGTTTGACCTTTCCCTCTTTTCATTTCAATTTCATTTGTTTTCCTTTTTCCATTTTTTGAGAAATATTAAATTAAATACTTTGCTAAAAATCACATGGATAGTATGGGTGATACAATAGACTGGACTACTTAATATCTCTTCAGTTTCAACCTACTGTGTCTTTCTGTTCTTCAGCAGGGCTGAAATGATCTGTATTTCCAGACTCTCTCTCCTATTTTTTTCCAACCATGCCATGGGCAGCGTTTGGGATCTTAGTTCCCGAACCAGGGATAGAATCCAATCCCTTTGCACTGAAAATGCAGAGTCATAGCCACTGGTACAGCAGCGAAACCCGTTTTCAGATTCTCTCACTGCCCCTATTCCAACAGAGTCTAGGAGTCACCAATCTGTTGCACTTTGGTGAGAGGAATTCAGCACAGAGTGCAGTGAGGATAAGGTGGCGGCACTGGAGCTTCAGCCGTTGCATCATGGCTCTGGAGCCCACCGTTCCTCTGGGCTGCAGCAAAGGCAACCCCTTGGTTCCTGGAGCCGAAGCTGAGAACTAAGGTGATCACTTCCTTGTATCCAGATCACATTGGGTAGTATATTCATTTCCTGTGGCTCCTGTAACAAATTACCACAAACTTGGTGGCTTAAAACCAAAGAAAATGATTGTGTTATGGTTCTGGAGGTCAAAAGTCTGAAACCAGCACCCCTGGGCTGACATCAGGATATCAGCAGAGCCAGGCTCCTTCAGGAGGCTCTAGGCAGAAATCTGTTCCTTGCTTCTTCCATCTTCTGGTGGCAGCCAGTCTTCCTTGGCTTGTGGCCACATCACTCTAACTTCAGCCTCTATCTTCAGTTGCTTTCTCCTTTTTCATCTGTGTTGGATCTCCCTCTCCTTCTACTTATGAGGACACATTCACTTGTATCCATGTCTTCAGGGTCCACCCTGATATCCAGAATAATCCTTTCTCGAGACTCTTAGTTTAATCATATCTGCGGAGAGTCTGTTTCTAATAAGGTAGTATCAACAGGCTCCAAGGATTAGGATGTGGATATATTTTCAGGACTGTCTTTTAGTATACCATAAATGCACATGATCCTGGAGCCTGAATTTAGAGCAGAATCTTCCTGGTTCTCCAGAGTCTTGCTTGTGGCAGAAGTAGACACTGCCTGACACACCAGTTCTAAGGCATCGTTCTGGAGGTCATAGCTAGAGACCCAAGCCTGCAGCCTTCTCCCTGAGCCTTTGCCAATTCTATTTACACCAACTCCCTGTATACTTAGACTGCAAGAGCTTTCTGTTATGTGCAGCTTCTACTATGATTGTTTGTATATTGTTTATATGTGATAGTCTGTATACTTTAATCTGTATATCTATATAGATGAGCCAATCATTTACTCTACTCCCATTTACAAAAGAAAGACATCATTTTGTTTTATTTTTATTTTTTTAATAAGGCAATTTTATTTAGTCACTTACTGGACATACCATCAAGCATGTGGGATCTTAGTTCCCCGACCAGGGATTGAATCCACACCCCCTACAATGGAAGCATGAAGCTTTAACCACTGGGCAACCAAGGAATTTACCCACCTTGTTTTAAATATATGCTCTAGTGCCGAATGGAAGTTCCTTCAGTTATATAGTAATGGTTGTGATGGACGGAATACAAAGAAGGAGGGATGGAAATTTTACTTTGGTCTAGTAAACTTACTTTAATGAAGTTTAATGAGTTCATTCATTTAGGTAAACTCTCAATCTCTCACCTACTTCTTGTTCCTCACCATGATGGAGTCTGTGAATTGTGTGGTTTCATGGTGACATCAGTGCGGAGGGTCACAAAAAGTCAGATACAACTTAGCCACCGAACAACAACAGCAGCAAATGTCATGTTTGCCTTTGGGGGACCACAATTTCAAAAAGAATTCTAAGCACGCAATGCTGGCACATTCTGATAAGTATTATGACACGGTTTCTTGAGTTTCCATGTCGTGAAGAACGGACTCAACTTCATAACATATTTCACTAAATATCCACATAGAAGCCGAGTCCTAGGCAAGAGCTGGGGACAGAAACACACCATTTCAACTGGAGAGTTTTCCACCAGAAGGTCCCATGACTTTCATGTTTCCCCTAAAAATCTGCAGGACAGAGTTCACAGACTGGAACTCTCTTCACCTTCAACTTCTTGCCAGTTGGTCTACCTGCAGGAAGCAGGAGCTGTTCTAAGAAGTCAGAAGTGACAGGTTCTGTGTCATTGATCAAAGAGAACATAGCTGGTGGAGGGACGGCTGCATATTAGCTTGGTAGATCTACAACCACCAGGGAGGACATGACTCAGGCAGGGGGTCAGAGCTCTGCTCTGTTCCACACAGGAGGACGCTCCTCAAACCTGGTCTCCGCATTGTGCTGACTCACAGCTTCCTCTTCCCATGGACTCAGAGCTGCCCCTCTCCAGTTACAAGACTGAGCTAATGGAGAGAGTGCTTGTTTCAAGGTAGATTGTCAGCAACCTGTTTCATTTCTCCTTTTATTCCTAGGAACGTCACTGACTTGCTGAGTCATATTTGACAAGCTCAGAATCTCTCTTTCCCCCTGTATTTCCCATCTGGATAATACAGCTTATAAAGAGTTCTGGGTATTTTGTTTCAAAAAAGGTATATGTCTGTACAAATAATAGTGCTGTTTACCAGAAGGCTTTTATCTGTACATAGCTCAGTTAAAACATGGTCCTACTGCAATAAAAATGTATTTGTCTGTTTTATTCTTTGCTGGTGTGAAAGCTCTTTGAAAACAAGGACCGTGTGTTTACGTATTTCTGTTCTCAGCATTTGGCACAGTACTGTATAAGGAAGCCTGGTATTCTCTGCCTGGTCGCTGAACCCAATGGGAAATCCATGCATGTTGACATGCATGAGCAGCCTGGAAGTGTCATGAAGTCTTATGATACATTTGGACTCCTTTTGAGATGTAAGTCTTTATCTCTCATCTGATTTTCAGTGGTGTAAGCCAACAATCAGAAACCAAAAACCAACACACAAAACCAGTTAAAAACCATAAAGGAGGCCCTTCGTATCTATTTGTTGAATGAATATACAGCTGCAACTCTTCTGTTTCAAGATTAAATAGTTAATTCTGGTCATTCCTAAGAAGTGCTGGAATTTTGGAGGAATCTACACAATTTCACAGTATTTGCATGGTCCATTTAATACCAAATGCAAAGGGAGAGAATAGAAAAAAAAGAAAAAGGTAAATACCATGGCCATGTTCAAGTAAGACTATCACATAATACTGTGCTCTTGTGCCAGCTCAGTGTAAATAGTCCCAGGTTGCCTATTTAATTTACAACAAACTACTATAAAACCCTCAACACAGTGTCTTACAAAGAGAAGATACTACATATACATTTGATGATAACAAAAAGGAAGCAAATGAAATAAATGGAAGATACTGTAAAGATGAGGATGAAGAGGGACTACCCGGGGCATTGCTGCTGCCCCCCTCCTCAAACCTGGTCTCCGCATTGTGCTGACTCACAGCTTCCTCTTCCCATGGACTCAGAGCTGCCCCTCTCCAGTTACAAGACTGAGCTAATGGAGAGAGTGCTTGTTTCAAGGTAGATTGTCAGCAACCTGTTTCATTTCTCCTTTTATTCCTAGGAACGTCACTGACTTGCTGAGTCATATTTGACAAGCTCAGAATCTCTCTTTCCCCCTGTATTTCCCATCTGGATAATACAGCTTATAAAGAGTTCTGGGTATTTTGTTTCAAAAAAGGTATATGTCTGTACAAATAATAGTGCTGTTTACCAGAAGGCTTTTATCTGTACATAGCTCAGTTAAAACATGGTCCTACTGCAATAAAAATGTATTTGTCTGTTTTATTCTTTGCTGGTGTGAAAGCTCTTTGAAAACAAGGACCGTGTGTTTACGTATTTCTGTTCTCAGCATTTGGCACAGTACTGTATAAGGAAGCCTGGTATTCTCTGCCTGGTCGCTGAACCCAATGGGAAATCCATGCATGTTGACATGCATGAGCAGCCTGGAAGTGTCATGAAGTCTTATGATACATTTGGACTCCTTTTGAGATGTAAGTCTTTATCTCTCATCTGATTTTCAGTGGTGTAAGCCAACAATCAGAAACCAAAAACCAACACACAAAACCAGTTAAAAACCATAAAGGAGGCCCTTCGTATCTATTTGTTGAATGAATATACAGCTGCAACTCTTCTGTTTCAAGATTAAATAGTTAATTCTGGTCATTCCTAAGAAGTGCTGGAATTTTGGAGGAATCTACACAATTTCACAGTATTTGCATGGTCCATTTAATACCAAATGCAAAGGGAGAGAATAGAAAAAAAAGAAAAAGGTAAATACCATGGCCATGTTCAAGTAAGACTATCACATAATACTGTGCTCTTGTGCCAGCTCAGTGTAAATAGTCCCAGGTTGCCTATTTAATTTACAACAAACTACTATAAAACCCTCAACACAGTGTCTTACAAAGAGAAGATACTACATATACATTTGATGATAACAAAAAGGAAGCAAACTGAAATAAATGGAAGATACTGTAAAGATGAGGAGAAGGGGAGGACAGAGGATGAGATGATTGGATGGCATCACCGACTCAATGGACATGAGTCTGAGCAAACTCTAGGAGATGGTGAAGCCTGTGTGCTGCACTCCGTGGGGTTACCAAGAGTCAGACATGACTGAGCAACTAAGTGAACTGACTATAAAGATGTCACCATAAAGGTTTTAATTGTATCATAAATATTTTAAACATATTTGGGGGGCGTTAGGTTATAAATGGGGTTTCTAAATTTATACTCAGAAACTTTTTTTAAAAAATCAAATTATTGAAGAGAGCAACGAAAAGTATAATCGATGTTTCTAATTTTATGTAGCTTTATTTGTAAGTTTTTTAAAAATCTCCCCAGTAGACTGAAAGTGCCTTGAGGTTGGATCCATGTTTTATTTTGATGTGTTCCTTTTTTTTGCTCTCAACATTTTTTTTTTTTTTGGCCACGTCTATTGGTCTTTCATTTATTTGCATCTTTGTCCTTTGGCCTGTGTGGGCTTCCCACCGCAGCGGCCTCTCTTGTCGTAGAGCACTGGCTCTGGGTGCATGTGCTCCAGGGCTCCGACTGGTTAATTGGACACATCGGTCCAGCCGCTCCATGGGACATGGGATCTTCCCAGGCCAGGGATTGAACAAGCGCCCCTTGCACTGAAAGGCAGTGTCCTTACCTACTGGGAAGCCCCTTTCAACATTTTTTACTGAGCATGGAGCTTTACTTCCATTGATACTTAAATATCAGTAACTTAAATATGACAAAGTTGAATGAGAAGTATCTAGTTATGAATAAGATATCAAATGCCTCTCATACGTAAGAGTGTTCCATTTTTCAGTGATTTATCTAATTTCTGTAATAAAGTACATCACAGCCTATATTGTCTTTTTTTATTCTACAATTTTATTTTTTTATCAACTAAACAATTTATTATTGGATATAGATGATTTATAATGCTGTGTTAGTTTCAGGTATATAGCAAAGTCCATTTTACATATACATATATTCCCTCTTTTTTAGATTATTTTCCATATAAGTCATTACAGACTCTTGAATAGAGTTCCCTGTGCTATACAGTAGGTCCTGATTATCTTTTTTATACACAATATATTCAGTCTTTAACTAGAATACAGACTATGCAAAATATGAGACAGACATGTCACAACTACTTTCTGGTTTTGGAAAGTAAGTAATCATTCAATTGGACTATGAAGATTAGAAGTCTATGTATTTGTTTAATTTTGCAGAGTTTTAATTTTTAACCCTATTGTAAAATAGAACAGTTACACACAAAAAAAGCCACCTTAAATGCATATTTTAATGAATTATTATATGACGAACATTCTCATAACCAACACCGAAGTCAAGACATAGAACTCAGCCAGCAGCCCCAGAAACCCTTCCATGTATCCTCTCCTAATTACAGTTCTTTCATTCTTTCTCACTTTCCTAACCAGATAACCACTGACCTGAATTTATACCAGTGCTTTTCTAGGAGTGGTCTCTGGACCAGAAGATTCATCACTACCTTGATAATTGATAGAAAAACAAATAGTTAGACCCCAATCAGATCTACTAAGTCAGAAACTCTGGAGGTGGATCCTAGCTGCCTGTTTTTTAAAGAAATCTTCTAAGTGATTTTGATGTGTTTTTAAATGTTTAATTAAATAAGTAGCAGGGTACAAGATTAGCAAACAGAAATTTGTTGCATTTCTTTACACTAACAATGAATTATCACAAAGGAAATATAAAAATAAATCCCTTTTACAATCACACACACAAAAAACCTTTTAGAATAAACTTGACCAAGGAAGTAAAAGACTTACATGATGCAAACTATAAAACATTAATAAAGGAAATTGAAGATGATTAAGAGAAACAGAAAACTATCCCCTGCTCTTGGACTGGAAGAATTCATATTGTTAGAATGGCTGTACTACTCAAAACAATCTACAGATTTTAACTCATGTGCTGTCAAATCACCCATGACTTTTTTTTTTTCATGAAACTAGAACAAATAATCTTAAAATTCATATGGAATCATAAAAAATGCCAAATTACCAGAAACAATCCTGAGGAAAAAGAACAAAGCAGGAGTCATAACCCTTCTAGATTTCAGACAGTACAACAAAGCTATCGTAATCTAAACAGCTAGGTATTGGCAAAGGGGCCTCCCTGGTGGCTCAGTAGTAAAGAATCTTCCTGCCAATGCAGGACACACAGGTTCAATCCCTGAGTTCGGAAGATCCCCTGGTGAAGTATATGGCAACCCACTCCAGTATTCTTGCCAGGGAAATCCCATGGACAGGGGAGCCTGGTGGGCTATGGTCCATGGGGTCGAAAAACAGTTAGACACAACTTAGTGACTAAACAGCAACAGCAACAGTTGGCACAAAAACAAACATGTGGGGCTTCCCTGGTGGTCCAGTGGGTGAAGAGTCCACCTTGCAGTGCAAGGGGTGCCGGTTCGATCTCTGGCCTGGGAAGACCAACACAAGTCAAGACTGAACTCCCCCCCTTCATGTATCCTCTCCTAATTACAGTTCTTTCATTCTTTCTCACTTTCCTAACCAGATAACCACTGACCTGAATTTATACCAGTGCTTTTCTAGGAGTGGTCTCTGGACCAGAAGATTCATCACTACCTTGATAATTGATAGAAAAACAAATAGTTAGACCCCAATCAGATCTACTAAGTCAGAAACTCTGGAGGTGGATCCTAGCTGCCTGTTTTTTAAAGAAATCTTCTAAGTGATTTTGATGTGTTTTTAAATGTTTAATTAAATAAGTAGCAGGGTACAAGATTAGCAAACAGAAATTTGTTGCATTTCTTTACACTAACAATGAATTATCACAAAGGAAATATAAAAATAAATCCCTTTTACAATCACACACACAAAAAACCTTTTAGAATAAACTTGACCAAGGAAGTAAAAGACTTACATGATGCAAACTATAAAACATTAATAAAGGAAATTGAAGATGATTAAGAGAAACAGAAAACTATCCCCTGCTCTTGGACTGGAAGAATTCATATTGTTAGAATGGCTGTACTACTCAAAACAATCTACAGATTTTAACTCATGTGCTGTCAAATCACCCATGACTTTTTTTTTTTCATGAAACTAGAACAAATAATCTTAAAATTCATATGGAATCATAAAAAATGCCAAATTACCAGAAACAATCCTGAGGAAAAAGAACAAAGCAGGAGTCATAACCCTTCTAGATTTCAGACAGTACAACAAAGCTATCGTAATCTAAACAGCTAGGTATTGGCAAAGGGGCCTCCCTGGTGGCTCAGTAGTAAAGAATCTTCCTGCCAATGCAGGACACACAGGTTCAATCCCTGAGTTCGGAAGATCCCCTGGTGAAGTATATGGCAACCCACTCCAGTATTCTTGCCAGGGAAATCCCATGGACAGGGGAGCCTGGTGGGCTATGGTCCATGGGGTCGAAAAACAGTTAGACACAACTTAGTGACTAAACAGCAACAGCAACAGTTGGCACAAAAACAAACATGTGGGGCTTCCCTGGTGGTCCAGTGGGTGAAGAGTCCACCTTGCAGTGCAAGGGGTGCCGGTTCGATCTCTGGCCTGGGAAGATCCCATATGCTGCGGAGTGGCTGGACTGGTGTGTTCTGTTACGAGCCAAGGCTCTGGAGTGCATGCACCCAGAGCTGGTGCTCTGCAGTGAGAGAGGCCACTGTGATGGGAGGCCCACACAGGCGAAAGAACAAAGATGGATCAAAATAAATAAATTAAAGACCAATAAAAGAGACCAAAAATTTTTTTTAAAAATAGTTTTCTTTATTTATTGTTGGCTGTGTTGGATCTTTGTTGCTGTGCAGGCTTTAATCTAGTTGTGGCGAGCAGGGGCAACTCTCTAGTTGTGGTGCATGGGCTTCTTACTGCGGTAGCTTCTCTTGTTGTGGAGCATGGATTCACAAAAGGGCAAACCTTTTGTGATGTTAGAAGCTGATGATAATGTCAAACTGCATTAATTTATCAGGAGTTTGAAAAAGGTGATGTAGTGATTCTATCATTTCTTTTTTTATTTATTAGAATACTTTTATAGAGATATTTCCTTCACCTAGTCATCTGATAGTACAATTTATATAAAAAAGGCAATAAATGTTTGATTCATTCCCATTTTTAAAATCAGATTTGAAGGCAGTAAATTTGTCCCTCACTATCCTCCAAAGATAACCAATTATTTTTTAATATAATTATGACTGATGATTTACATGTGTTTGATGGATTTTAGTTCATTACTATTACTATTACTTTTGGAACTCAAATCATCCCTTCTTGGACTAATGGGAGTCACTTAAAGTTGATTCCTGTGTCCTTTTATGAGGACCCTAAAAGTCTTTGGTAGCTTCCTGCTATCTGGAATAATAAGATGTTCTAGATCCATCTTGTACCTTTTCCTGCCCTGGACCTGTTCAAACAGCTAGGTATTGGCAAAGGGCCTCCCTGGTGGCTCAGTATGCCGCAATGCAGGACACACAGGTTCATCCGAGTTCGAAGATCCCTGGTGAAGTATATGGCAACCCACTCCAGTATTCTTGCCAGAAATCCCATGGACAGGGAGCCTGGTGGGCTATGGTCCATGGGGGCGAAAAACAGTTAGACACAACTTAGTGACTAAACAGCAACAGCAACAGTTGGCACAAAAACAAACATGTGGGGCTTCCCTGGTGGTCCAGTGGGTGAAGAGTCCACCTTGCAGTGCAAGGGGTGCCGGTTCGATCTCTGGCCTGGGAAGATCCCATATGCTGCGGAGTGGCTGGACTGGTGTGTTCTGTTACGAGCCAAGGCTCTGGAGTGCATGCACCCAGAGCTGGTGCTCTGCAGTGAGAGAGGCCACTGTGATGGGAGGCCCACACAGGCGAAAGAACAAAGATGGATCAAAATAAATAAATTAAAGACCAATAAAAGAGACCAAAAATTTTTTTAAAAATAGTTTTCTTTATTTATTGTTGGCTGTGTTGGATCTTTGTTGCTGTGCAGGCTTTAATCTAGTTGTGGCGAGCAGGGGCAACTCTCTAGTTGTGGTGCATGGGCTTCTTACTGCGGTAGCTTCTCTTGTTGTGGAGCATGGATTCACAAAAGGGCAAACCTTTTGTGATGTTAGAAGCTGATGATAATGTCAAACTGCATTAATTTATCAGGAGTTTGAAAAAGGTGATGTAGTGATTCTATCATTTCTTTTTTTATTTATTAGAATACTTTTATAGAGATATTTCCTTCACCTAGTCATCTGATAGTACAATTTATATAAAAAAGGCAATAAATGTTTGATTCATTCCCATTTTTAAAATCAGATTTGAAGGCAGTAAATTTGTCCCTCACTATCCTCCAAAGATAACCAATTATTTTTTAATATAATTATGACTGATGATTTACATGTGTTTGATGGATTTTAGTTCATTACTATTACTATTACTTTTGGAACTCAAATCATCCCTTCTTGGACTAATGGGAGTCACTTAAAGTTGATTCCTGTGTCCTTTTATGAGGACCCTAAAAGTCTTTGGTAGCTTCCCTGCTATCTGGAATAATAAGATGTTCTAGATCCATCTTGTACCTTTTCCTGCCCTGGACCTGAAATACCTTTTTAAGAAGCCTAGGATCCTTTCAGTAAAATGAGATTTCATGACCACACTCTGAGCACTAGAGGAGCCCACTAAGGTGAGACATTGTTTTTAGGCCTTTTCATTATGTGGGGAAAGTTAGAAAATATGTATGTGTTTGTCTGTGTGTGAGTTAGTTATCTAAAGCTGTGTAACAAATTATCCCAAACATAGATGCTTAAAACAATTAATATTTCGTTTTTTTTAAAAAAAAATTATATATTTTATTTATCTTTTTGGGGGTGGGGTGGAGAGGGAGGGGGATGGCCGGGCCACTTCCATTGGTCTTTCATTTCTCTATTTTCATCCGTCTTTGTTCTTTGGCCCGCGTGGGCCTCCCATCGTGGTGGCCTCGGTTTTCGCAGAGCGCCGGCTCTGGGCGCACGCGCGCCAGAGCTCCGGCTTGGTATTTGGACACATCGGTCCAGCCGCTCCGCGGCACGTGGGATCTTCCCAGGCCAGGGATCGAACCGGCGCCTCTTGCCCTGCAAGGCACCGTCCTTACCCACTGGACCACCAAGGGAAGCCCCAGTTAATATTTCTTAAATCAAATATTTTTTCTGGGTCAGGAATCCAAGAGGGGTTCAGCTGGATGGGTCTGACTTGGGGTCTCTTATGAGGTTGCAGTCAAGATGTTGGCCAGGCTTGCAATCATCTGAAGACTTGACTAGAAGATACACTTCTAAGGTACAGCATTCCAACCGACTAGTTGCTGCTGGCTGATGGCAGGAGGCCACAGTTCCTTACCACATGGTCTTCTCAAAGGGCTGCTTGGAAGTCTTTAAGACATGACAGCTGGCTTCCCTCAGAGCAAGTGATCTAAGAGAAGAAGCAGAAACCACTGTGTATTTTATAATCTGGCTTTGGAAGCTGCATTTTGTCATTCCTCCTAGTTACACAAGAAAGGTCAGGGGAGCGGAGCAGAAGACAGAAGGCCATGAACATCCAGAGGAGAGAGTCACTAGAGACCATCCTGGAGGATGGTTGATATTTAAAGATAAAATACCTCACATGGTAATACTGATACTTCCATTTCACTTGTAAAACTCAGTTATTTTTTTACACTATGTTATATGTCCTTTCTTTCACACTTTGAATTGTAGCCATTAGAGCTACCTCTTAATTACCCATTTGTTTTTAGGTTAGTTCAGGTCTTTCAAGAGCAAGTACCAAGATAGGATTAGACATGTGAAAGATTCTGGAGAAGAAAAGCCTGGAACGAGTGAAGGGGAGGAAACAAGAGTAGCAGGGACAATCTGAAAGAGACTGGGTAAAGAAGAATGGGTAAGAAGAGCCTCAGACTATAGTTCAGTTCTAAGAGAGTTTGGGGTAAGCAGATACGGAACCCTTAAGCCAAAAATCTGAGTTGGAGTCCTGCATCCAAGCAGGAATAGGCCTGCATCATGGTGCATCCACCTGCTGCCCTGCGGTGCTGGGAGGTGGAGGCGTGGCAGCGGGAGATCCAGAGGGTGGAAGCTGGGGCTGTCAATCAACTGTGTCACAGGAAGCAGAAGATCTGAAAAAGTGACACTTTCATTGATGTTATAGCTTCATCCCGTATTATACACAACAGACTCGGAATCATAATACTTATATTCTCACCATTAATATGATCACTGAGAAGAGTTAAAATGCTTTTGTACATGTGTTGCAGGAAAGGGTCCTCCTCTGGAACCTGAGAGTGGGCTCTTGTCTAACACTCAGAAATGAATAGTCAGAGGAGACACATGTGGTGACAAGCAGAGACCTTAGTGGGAAGAGGCCCCCAGGCAGACAGCAGGAGGCTAAGAGAACCTAGGAGAACTGTTCTGCCACGTGGCTTTGCAATCATGGGTTTTATGGTGATGGGATGAGCTTTCTGGTTGTCTCTGGCCAATCATTCTGACCCAGGGTCCTTCTTGGTGGACCATGCATTACTCAGCCAAGTTAGAGTCCAACCGTAAGGATTCTGGGAGGTTGGCAGGGCATATGGATTGACATTTCCTCTCTCCTTTTGACCGTTCCCAAATTCTTTCAGTTGGTGGTAGCTTGTTAGTTCTACATTCCTTACCAGGACTTCCTGTTGTAAGATAACTCATACAAATGGTTATTACCTTTCTGGCCAGGATGAGCAACTTCAGTCAGTGTTTCCCCCAACACATGCTTATTCCAAAATCCTTCTTGTAAAAATACTTCTGTGTTTATGATTCAGAATATAGTCATTGCATACTATATTCTCCCCTCCTAACCCTCATTTAAGTTGCTTATAGTTTAAAAATCCTTCTGCCAGGCTATCATTACACGCGTCTTTATTTACTCTCGTCTGCACTTAACCATAATCAGCAAAGTTAAACTGATTCTGGTATATTTCCTTTTGTAGCTGAGCAAGGATCTGAAATTCTGATTGTAGCACAGTTTGGTTATTTATACTGCTCTAAATAAAATGTAATAGCTCTATGACATTTGGTCACAAATGTGACCTCCAAGCCCAAACTGGAGAATCAGAGCTGACCTGTTGGCTCAATGGGTGAATGCCTGACCCGTACCCATTCCCATGCTGGTGTAACTCACACTCCCAGGGCCAGTGCAGGAATGCAAAACCTAGGTGAATTTTTTTAGCTAAAACAGGAGCTCTTGAGGAGGAGGTGCTATTGAGCAGGTTCCCTCCAGGACCCTCAGGTATCAAGAGAGTATGGAGGCCGAGAAAGATACTTCAGTTGAAAAGTCTGAGAAGCATTGATCTATATATACCTCGGGCATTAGGGGGAATCTTTCAGCTCTTTAAACATAATTTAAATGACAATAGGTGAAAAGCCATAACGAAGCTGGTGCATCAGAGCAATTATTCTGGGAGCACAGGTTTTAAACTGGGTTTTGTGTCTTCCTTCACCTTTCTTATTCACTGCTCCAGAGTGTTCACAATTCAAAATGGCTCTGTAAATCAGTTACGTACACTGAGACAAATCCAGGCAAACTCACATTCGTGAGGAGAATTCCATTAAGGTCCTCCAGATGAGGGCTCTCTGCAAGAAACTGCCACTGAAATAACTTGGGAGGTTGGCAGGGCATATGGATTGACATTTCCTCCTTTGACGTTCCCAAATTCTTTCAGTTGGTGGTAGCTTGTTAGTTCTACATTCCTTACCAGGACTTCCTGTTGTAAGATAACTCATACAAATGGTTATTACCTTTCTGGCCAGGATGAGCAACTTCAGTCAGTGTTTCCAACACATGCTTATTCCAAAATCCTTCTTGTAAAAATACTTCTGTGTTTATGATTCAGAATATAGTCATTGCATACTATATTCTCCTCCTAACCCTCATTTAAGTTGCTTATAGTTTAAAAATCCTTCTGCCAGGCTATCATTACACGCGTCTTTATTTACTCTCGTCTGCACTTAACCATAATCAGCAAAGTTAAACTGATTCTGGTATATTTCCTTTTGTAGCTGAGCAAGGATCTGAAATTCTGATTGTAGCACAGTTTGGTTATTTATACTGCTCTAAATAAAATGTAATAGCTCTATGACATTTGGTCACAAATGTGACCTCCAAGCCCAAACTGGAGAATCAGAGCTGACCTGTTGGCTCAATGGGTGAATGCCTGACCCGTACCCATTCCCATGCTGGTGTAACTCACACTCCCAGGGCCAGTGCAGGAATGCAAAACCTAGGTGAATTTTTTTAGCTAAAACAGGAGCTCTTGAGGAGGAGGTGCTATTGAGCAGGTTCCCTCCAGGACCCTCAGGTATCAAGAGAGTATGGAGGCCGAGAAAGATACTTCAGTTGAAAAGTCTGAGAAGCATTGATCTATATATACCTCGGGCATTAGGGGGAATCTTTCAGCTCTTTAAACATAATTTAAATGACAATAGGTGAAAAGCCATAACGAAGCTGGTGCATCAGAGCAATTATTCTGGGAGCACAGGTTTTAAACTGGGTTTTGTGTCTTCCTTCACCTTTCTTATTCACTGCTCCAGAGTGTTCACAATTCAAAATGGCTCTGTAAATCAGTTACGTACACTGAGACAAATCCAGGCAAACTCACATTCGTGAGGAGAATTCCATTAAGGTCCTCCAGATGAGGGCTCTCTGCAAGAAACTGCCACTGAAATAACTTGGGTAGTTCACCCTTGGATGCTTGTGTGGAAGTTGCAAAGGATCTCTTTGGCCTTCAGTATGAAAACTACTGATGCATGTTTTTGTCTCATTTTTTTGATCTTTACCAAAAATTGATTGAAGCAGGCCTTCCAGATGCTGGTTTGGCCCAGTGTGATTGCTAGGCTGCTGTGGAGTCCACTGTGGGGTGCCTTGGTGGGCAAAGTGGCTGTCTCCTGGCATGAGGGCAGCAACTCCCCAGGCAGAAAGATTCATGTCCAGGGCAACCATGCCCATTCTTGGTACCTTTGTTTTAAAAGGAAGAATTGAAAAAAAAAAAAAGCAAGCGAGTTTCCAGTGTTGGCTCCTGGTTTTTTCTCTGGACTAAATTCTTCGCACTCAAACCAAACACTTCCCACTGGCCAAGGAAAAAAAATCTATTGTTTTTTAAAAAAATTAGACTTGTAAACTGGAGCATTGAGTGCTTACTTTTATTACAAGAACATTTTTCATTTTTCAAGGAGAGCATTTGCCAGTAGTTTCCTTCAAATAACCAATTCCCTTAGCATGTTAAAGGGGATATGATTAACAATGGCATGATGCAAATGGCGCTTTGGGTCAGCACAGTCCATATATGTCATCGGAGTGGCCTGGCCAGACAAGGATGACAGATAGGGCTTCCCTGGTGGTCCAGGGGGTGGAGAGTCCTCCTTGCAGTGCTAGGGGTACCGGTTTGATCCCTGGTCCGGGAAGATCCCACGTGCCGCAGAGAGGCTGGACCAGTGTGTCAGATTATGAGCTGGCACTCTGGAGTGCATGCTCCAAGAGCCAGTGCTCTGCAGTGAGAGAGGCCACTGCGATGGGAGGCCCAGACAAGCCAAAGAATAAAGATGGATGAAAATGAATAGATAAAGGACCAATAAAAGAGGCCAAAATTAAAAAAGAATGAGATCCAGTGAATCAAAGTTGCATTAAAATAGCGTTTCTAGAATCACAGTGGAGAATATTTGAATACTCAATGTCTGACTCAAAGGTTATGAAACCAGGTTTGTTCTTGTCCTCATCCCTTCCATTAAGGTCCTCCAGATGAGGGCTCTCTGCAAGAAACTGCCACTGAAATAACTTGGGTAGTTCACCCTTGGATGCTTGTGTGGAAGTTGCAAAGGATCTCTTTGGCCTTCAGTATGAAAACTACTGATGCATGTTTTTGTCTCATTTTTTTGATCTTTACCAAAAATTGATTGAAGCAGGCCTTCCAGATGCTGGTTTGGCCCAGTGTGATTGCTAGGCTGCTGTGGATTCCACTGGGGGGTGCCTTGGTGGGCAAAGTGGCTGTCTCCTGGCATGAGGGCAGCAACTCCCCAGGCAGAAAGATTCATGTCCAGGGCAACCATGCCCATTCTTGGTACCTTTGTTTTAAAAGGAAGAATTGAAAAAAAAAAAAAGCAAGCGAGTTTCCAGTGTTGGCTCCTGGTTTTTTCTCTGGACTAAATTCTTCGCACTCAAACCAAACACTTCCCACTGGCCAAGGAAAAAAAATCTATTGTTTTTTAAAAAAATTAGACTTGTAAACTGGAGCATTGAGTGCTTACTTTTATTACAAGAACATTTTTCATTTTTCAAGGAGAGCATTTGCCAGTAGTTTCCTTCAAATAACCAATTCCCTTAGCATGTTAAAGGGGATATGATTAACAATGGCATGATGCAAATGGCGCTTTGGGTCAGCACAGTCCATATATGTCATCGGAGTGGCCTGGCCAGACAAGGATGACAGATAGGGCTTCCCTGGTGGTCCAGGGGGTGGAGAGTCCTCCTTGCAGTGCTAGGGGTACCGGTTTGATCCCTGGTCCGGGAAGATCCCACGTGCCGCAGAGAGGCTGGACCAGTGTGTCAGATTATGAGCTGGCACTCTGGAGTGCATGCTCCAAGAGCCAGTGCTCTGCAGTGAGAGAGGCCACTGCGATGGGAGGCCCAGACAAGCCAAAGAATAAAGATGGATGAAAATGAATAGATAAAGGACCAATAAAAGAGGCCAAAATTAAAAAAAAGAATGAGATCCAGTGAATCAAAGTTGCATTAAAATAGCGTTTCTAGAATCACAGTGGAGAGAATATTTGAATACTCAATGTCTGACTCAAAGGTTATGAAACCAGGTTTGTTCTTGTCCTCATCCCTTCAGAGAATAGTTCTTTAATTCAATCTGGCCTGCAGTTGCAGTTAACTGTTAGAGTTGAGAGTGGAAGCCTTGGAGGTTGACTGTCTGACCTTGAGTCCCAACTCAGACCTGTGCCTCTTACTATTTCTGTGACCCTGGGAAAGTTTACTTAACCTCTTTGAATCTCTGTTTCCTCATCTGGAAAATAGTTCACATACGTATTAAGTATGATAATATATTAAATATGATAATATATGTAAAACCCAATCTGCCTGGCACACACTAAATTATTAAACACTGTTGGTAACTGTTAGATGAGCAGGATGCCATTTTCTCAAGCTCAGCAAATAGATGTCCTGTTCTGTTCTGATTACATGATCCATGAATCAAGAGAGGGCTCAATCTGCAACTTCTCCTGATACAGAATTAGTACTGAGAAAGCAATTCTATCATAGTTAGATGACACTTCAAAATGCTATTTTCAGCTAATATATCCTTAGAGTTCAAATGATCAATTTTAAGCAACTCATCCAGCACATCAATTCTTCAAGGTACAAAGGGCCATTGATTCTCCCAAATGACTTTATGAAAATGTTTTTTTAATTAAAATTAGAAAATATTCAAGTAGTATATCAGGACTCTTCTATGATTTCCAGTAGTCATATACAAATATGAAAGTTGGACCATAAAGAAGGCTGAGCAGCAAAGAATTGATCATTTTGAATTGTGGTGTATGGATACTATAGATTCAAGTTCCCCATGGCACTCTTTAAAAACATATTTTTGATCCCTGGTCCGGAAGATCCCACGTGCCGCAGAGAGGCTGGACCAGTGTGTCAGATTATGAGCTGGCACTCTGGAGTGCATGCTCCAAGAGCCAGTGCTCTGCAGTGAGAGAGGCCACTGCGATGGGAGGCCCAGACAAGCCAAAGAATAAAGATGGATGAAAATGAATAGATAAAGGACCAATAAAAGAGGCCAAAATTAAAACAGAATGAGATCCAGTGAATCAAAGTTGCATTAAAATAGCGTTTCTAGAATCACAGTGGAGAGAATATTTGAATACTCAATGTCTGACTCAAAGGTTATGAAACCAGGTTTGTTCTTGTCCTCATCCCTTCAGAGAATAGTTCTTTAATTCAATCTGGCCTGCAGTTGCAGTTAACTGTTAGAGTTGAGAGTGGAAGCCTTGGAGGTTGACTGTCTGACCTTGAGTCCCAACTCAGACCTGTGCCTCTTACTATTTCTGTGACCCTGGGAAAGTTTACTTAACCTCTTTGAATCTCTGTTTCCTCATCTGGAAAATAGTTCACATACGTATTAAGTATGATAATATATTAAATATGATAATATATGTAAAACCCAATCTGCCTGGCACACACTAAATTATTAAACACTGTTGGTAACTGTTAGATGAGCAGGATGCCATTTTCTCAAGCTCAGCAAATAGATGTCCTGTTCTGTTCTGATTACATGATCCATGAATCAAGAGAGGGCTCAATCTGCAACTTCTCCTGATACAGAATTAGTACTGAGAAAGCAATTCTATCATAGTTAGATGACACTTCAAAATGCTATTTTCAGCTAATATATCCTTAGAGTTCAAATGATCAATTTTAAGCAACTCATCCAGCACATCAATTCTTCAAGGTACAAAGGGCCATTGATTCTCCCAAATGACTTTATGAAAATGTTTTTTTAATTAAAATTAGAAAATATTCAAGTAGTATATCAGGACTCTTCTATGATTTCCAGTAGTCATATACAAATATGAAAGTTGGACCATAAAGAAGGCTGAGCAGCAAAGAATTGATCATTTTGAATTGTGGTGTATGGATACTATAGATTCAAGTTCCCCATGGCACTCTTTAAAAAACATATTATTTTTAATTTTACTTATTTATTTATTTTTGCCTTTGCTGGGTCTTTGTTACTGTGCATGGGGTTTTCTCTAGTTGCAGGGAGCAGTAGCTACTCTCTAGTTGCAGTGCATGGCCTTCTCATTGAAATGGCTTCTCTTGTTGCTGAGCATGGGCTCTAGAGCATGCAGGCTTCTATGGCAGTGGCATGTGGGCTCTAGAGCTCGGACTCAATAGTTGTGGTGCGTGGACTTAGTTGCCCAACGGCATGTGGAATCTTCCTGGACCGGGAATCAAACCGCTGTCTCCTGCATTTTAAGGCAGGTTCTGGGCCACCAGAGAAGTCCCCTCATTGTACTCTTATCTCCCTCTGTCTCTGACAAATAACAGTGATGAGCATGAGAATCTTTCTCACTGAGTCTGGATGAAATCTTAGAACCCTTTTCAATACAGTGTTTGCAGTCTTGGCATGACTGATCAGGGAATGGTGTTCTAAGGTCTCAATTAAGCATTTTTTTTAAAGAATTTTTGACTATGTTGGGTCTTAGTTGCAGCACTTAGGATCTTCCTAAGTGCTTCTCATTGTGGCATGCGGGATCTTTCGTTGCAGTATGCAGGATCTTTAGTTGTGGCATATAGGATCTAGTTCCTGGTCAAGGATTGAACCCTGGTCCCTTGCACTAGGAGCACAGAGTCTTAGCCACTGGACCACCAAGTCCCTAAGCATTCTTTATATTATTTGAATTTCCCTGAAGGAAAATTAGGGCTCTACCTTAAGAGTTCAGAAGACCTTCGGGACAACAAGAAAATAAGCTGGAGTTTGGAACATTTATGATCAACTATCCTCCTGACATACGCATGCTCAGTAACCACAGTATGTGAAGTTTCCCTCAATTAGCAACACAGGCACGATGTCTATAACACAAGCTCCTGCCAGAAAGCTCAGCCTTGGTATAATTGCCATTCAAATCCTTTCAGACCATGTTAAATGTCCAACTGACATAGTATGAATGTCACATGCTATCTACCTATTTATCTACTTATTCTACTATGCTAACGCTTCCTTAAAAGCAGATGACAAAAAATTGTGTTCTGTGGCCTGATTAACTTCAATCCCTTTGGGCTGCCACCATCTCCTTTAAAAAAATCTTATCTGACTGATCTGGGAAAATGCATGTCTGCGAGCAACAAAACTCTGTAAAAATTTAAATAAAAAGAAAAAAAAACTTATCTGTTGAAAAAAGACTTTGAGATGGCTTTCAGTAGGAGATGCACACACACACACACACACACACACACACATAATGAACCAATTAAAGAAAGAAATAGAAAATCAAAAAATTTGTAGAATTTCAGGCCTACACATGTAGTAGGACCCTAGGATAATGTGGTTCTTGAGGTTAAGCATTATTCTTGGCTTTGTAGGGAAAAATGGTAGTTTAAATAATTCACATCATCTGGGTAAAAGAAAGTATTTTCATTCTTCAGAGGGGACGATTTCCTGGAATATAAGTCTCAGGATTCATACATGATGTTACCCTATTTGCTACTCTATTATTCTTTAAGACTTATGACTGTCTCTTTTTACTTCTTTAAAGTAGACCTGAAAGCATAGCCATCAATATTTAGTGTAGATGGGCATACAGCACAAGATCAACCCAGATTAAGATTTGTCAAATTTCCTAATCGAGAATTATACATATCTGTAACAACAAAATTCTGTAAAAGCAAAAAAGCAAAATAAAAAAAATGGCAAAAAAAAAGATTTGTCATATTTCATCACTGTTGTTGTGACACTATTTGGTGTATGAAACTTTCCAAAGCTTCCTTTTTAAAAATGGAGCTTCATTTACCTTTGGCCACATTGCCTAATAAATTGAAGTTACCTTGCTACAAATCTTCATTAAATGAGGTCATTTCCTTAATAGCATTTCTGAAGATGGCTACTGCTGTTAGTAACAGCCATTGACATCCTGGAAAGTTAAATATTAAAAACAATTCAACATGAATTTATTTAGCAATCTATTATGTGTCATAAACGGTGTGGCTTGAGCTTCAAGACATGCTGGGGATTCCCAGCTAGAAAGAGGATTTGAGCAAAAGTTAGCCGAGACCAAAATGAAATCCAGGTCCAAGTCCAGAGTCAAAAAGTCTGATTTGGAAAGGTAGAATGGGGCGTAGTGCAGACCTTCATGAGCAACTGGCAGCACTAGTTCTTAGGGGTCAAGTGTGAGTGCAAGATTGGGCCAACTGTCTAGACTGCCGGAAATTGTAACTGGTGCAAGGTTCAGAGAGATTAGCAGAAATTAGTTGAGTTCATGCCTTCTATTCATAGTTGGGTTTCAGTTCTAGTAGGAAACTGGAATGGATACTATCAGGGTAGGGAGGAAGGCTATAGCTGGATGGATCTATTGCTGCTCAAAGACTAATCTCATCCCCAAGCAAATTAGACACTGGATACAGCACAATAGATGATTTTCATCCTCCTTATGGCAGACACTGTTACCTGCCTCTCTGATATCCAAGACCTTTTCCTTCCTTCTTCCATGTTCTGGGTAAAAGAAAGTATTTTCATTCTTCAGAGGGGACGATTTCCTGGAATATAAGTCTCAGGATTCATACATGATGTTACCCTATTTGCTACTCTATTATTCTTTAAGACTTATGACTGTCTCTTTTTACTTCTTTAAAGTAGACCTGAAAGCATAGCCATCAATATTTAGTGTAGATGGGCATACAGCACAAGATCAACCCAGATTAAGATTTGTCAAATTTCCTAATCGAGAATTATACATATCTGTAACAACAAAATTCTGTAAAAGCAAAAAAGCAAAATAAAAAATGGCAAAAAAAAAGATTTGTCATATTTCATCACTGTTGTTGTGACACTATTTGGTGTATGAAACTTTCCAAAGCTTCCTTTTTAAAAATGGAGCTTCATTTACCTTTGGCCACATTGCCTAATAAATTGAAGTTACCTTGCTACAAATCTTCATTAAATGAGGTCATTTCCTTAATAGCATTTCTGAAGATGGCTACTGCTGTTAGTAACAGCCATTGACATCCTGGAAAGTTAAATATTAAAAACAATTCAACATGAATTTATTTAGCAATCTATTATGTGTCATAAACGGTGTGGCTTGAGCTTCAAGACATGCTGGGGATTCCCAGCTAGAAAGAGGATTTGAGCAAAAGTTAGCCGAGACCAAAATGAAATCCAGGTCCAAGTCCAGAGTCAAAAAGTCTGATTTGGAAAGGTAGAATGGGGCGTAGTGCAGACCTTCATGAGCAACTGGCAGCACTAGTTCTTAGGGGTCAAGTGTGAGTGCAAGATTGGGCCAACTGTCTAGACTGCCGGAAATTGTAACTGGTGCAAGGTTCAGAGAGATTAGCAGAAATTAGTTGAGTTCATGCCTTCTATTCATAGTTGGGTTTCAGTTCTAGTAGGAAACTGGAATGGATACTATCAGGGTAGGGAGGAAGGCTATAGCTGGATGGATCTATTGCTGCTCAAAGACTAATCTCATCCCCAAGCAAATTAGACACTGGATACAGCACAATAGATGATTTTCATCCTCCTTATGGCAGACACTGTTACCTGCCTCTCTGATATCCAAGACCTTTTCCTTCCTTCTTCCATGTTCTGGGCAGCCATGAGCCCAGCTCCAGGCAATGGATTATGGAAGGTCTAAGAAGCTAGTTACAGCACTCCTGTTCCCAGTCTTCTCAAACTTCTTTGCAGTACTTTAAGTGCCATGTGGCCCAATCATAGCCAATGAGACAGAGGAGAAATTTGCTTAAGATGCTGTTGGGAGGGGCTTCCAGTGTTGGTCCAGTGGGTAAGGACACTGCCTTGCAGTGCAAGGGACACCAGTTCGATCCCTGACCTGGGAAGATCCCACGTGCCACAGAGCAGCTGGACCAACGTGTCCAATTACTGAGCCGGAACTCTGGAGCGCATGCGCCCGGAACCAGTGCTCTGTGACAACAGAGACCACTGCGATGGGAGGCCCACATGGGCCAAAGAACAAACATGGATGAAAAATAGATAAATGAAAGACCAATAGAAGTGGCCTGCCCATCCCACTCCCTCCCCAACCAACCACCCCCCTCAAAAAGAAAGAAGATGCTGTTGGGAAAATTTTGTTTGTCTTTTCAAAGGAACAGAATTGGCACAGTCCTTCTTCCCAACTTGTCTGTAACTTGTATAACCTAGAAGAAAAGATAAAGAGAATCATAGGGGGGCCTGCCCTGCCATCAGTGAGCCAATGCACTAATGCCAACAGCCACTTTGGTTCAGACTGCTGTGATATAAGAATTATAAACCCCTTTGTTCAAACTATTAATAGGTATCTATTATTCACAATGGAAAACATTCCTAGTTGACACCCCGCTCACTATGGAGATGAAAATCCTAACCACTATCACATTCAAAGACTGGAGTTGAACATGCATGTAGCAAAAGATGGGTACAGACATGGCATACTGAGCTTGGGGCCAAGGAAAGGAGAATAGCTGTGATTCTGGTTTAAGAACCTTGTAATTTTGGGCAATGACGTGAGACCCATGTTCTAGTAGGAAACTGGAATGGATACTATCAGGGTAGGGAGGAAGGCTATAGCTGGATGGATCTATTGCTGCTCAAAGACTAATCTCATCCCAAGCAAATTAGACACTGGATACACCACAATAGATGATTTTCATCCTCCTTATGGCAGACACTGTTACCTGCCTCTCTGATATCCAAGACCTTTTCCTTCCTTCTTCCATGTTCTGGGCAGCCATGAGCCCAGCTCCAGGCAATGGATTATGGAAGGTCTAAGAAGCTAGTTACAGCACTCCTGTTCCCAGTCTTCTCAAACTTCTTTGCAGTACTTTAAGTGCCATGTGGCCCAATCATAGCCAATGAGACAGAGGAGAAATTTGCTTAAGATGCTGTTGGGAGGGGCTTCCAGTGTTGGTCCAGTGGGTAAGGACACTGCCTTGCAGTGCAAGGGACACCAGTTCGATCCCTGACCTGGGAAGATCCCACGTGCCACAGAGCAGCTGGACCAACGTGTCCAATTACTGAGCCGGAACTCTGGAGCGCATGCGCCCGGAACCAGTGCTCTGTGACAACAGAGACCACTGCGATGGGAGGCCCACATGGGCCAAAGAACAAACATGGATGAAAAATAGATAAATGAAAGACCAATAGAAGTGGCCTGCCCATCCCACTCCCTCCCCAACCAACCACCCCCCTCAAAAAGAAAGAAGATGCTGTTGGGAAAATTTTGTTTGTCTTTTCAAAGGAACAGAATTGGCACAGTCCTTCTTCCCAACTTGTCTGTAACTTGTATAACCTAGAAGAAAAGATAAAGAGAATCATAGGGAGGCCTGCCCTGCCATCAGTGAGCCAATGCACTAATGCCAACAGCCACTTTGGTTCAGACTGCTGTGATATAAGAATTATAAACCCCTTTGTTCAAACTATTAATAGGTATCTATTATTCACAATGGAAAACATTCCTAGTTGACACCCCGCTCACTATGGAGATGAAAATCCTAACCACTATCACATTCAAAGACTGGAGTTGAACATGCATGTAGCAAAAGATGGGTACAGACATGGCATACTGAGCTTGGGGCCAAGGAAAGGAGAATAGCTGTGATTCTGGTTTAAGAACCTTGTAATTTTGCATGGGAGACCAAACTTGTGACATGATCTGATCAGACCCCATCTGAAATATCTGCTCTATTTCAGAAGGCCGTGTCTTCAGATGGACATTATCTAAGATTAGCCTAGGCTAATAAAGACATTGGAAAACATGTCATAAAAAAAGGTTGAACTAAGAAAATTCTAGCAAAAAAGATGTTGATAAGTAGAAGGCATTCTTGCATTAGGTGAAGCATTCAATGTACTTTACTTTTAGTATCAGTTCAGTCGCTTAGTTGTGTCTGACTTCTGTGACCCCATGAACTGGCACGCCAGACTTCCCTGTCCTTCACCATCTCGCAGAGCTTGCTCAAACTCATGTCCATTGGCTCAGTGATGCCATCAAACCATCTCATCCTCTTTTGTCCCCTTCTCCTGCCTTATATTTTTCCCAACATCAGGGTCTTTTCCAATGAGTTATCTCTTTGCATTGGGTAGCCAAAGTATTCGAGCTTCAGCTTCAGCATCAGTCCTTCCAAGGAATGAATATTCAGGGTTGATTTCCTTTAGGATTGACTGGTTTGACCACCTTTACTACCCTTGGCAGCAATTTAGTGGTCTCTATAGACTCGCTCATTGCTGATCCCAATCTGGGTTCTAGCCCCTATTAGCCATATTATCTGGACAAAACTGTTAAATCTCACTATCTCTCTAATGTGAAACATAAACTAGAGTTGATGACATTATGTCTGTGTATTGGACTAACCAAAAAGCTTGCTTGGGTTTTTCATACAATGTTACAGGAAGCCCCAAATAAGCTTTTTATCCAACCCAGTAAAATTGAAATTTTCTAAGAGAAGTAGAACTCAAATGCTCTCACAAAAACAAAACCCCCCTCAGTATTTCATACTTCAAAATCTCAATATCTTCATCCTTAAAATGAAGATAATAATAGTACCAACCTTGTAGATATGTGTGAAAAGTAAATGAAATAATTTATATCATGCATTTAAATCAATATTTGTGATAATTGGATACAGTGAATATCCAACAAATATTATTGGTATTAGTTTCAGAAGTAGTTAAGTATATGGACTGTGGAGTCAGAATATTTGCATTCAAACCCTAAATTCATCATTTGCTGGTCATAGTTAACTCTGTTTCTTTAGCTGTAAAATGGGAATAATGAAAGCCACAACCATTAAAGGATGATTATGAGAACTTCCCTGGTGGTCCAGTGGGTAAAGAGTTTGCCTTGCAATACAAAGGGCACCAGTTCAATTCTTGGCCTCAGAAGATCCCATGTGCTGCAGAGCGGCTGGACCAGTGTGTCCAATTATGAGTCAGTGCTCTGGAGTGCATGTGCCCAGAGCCACTGCTCTGGAAGGAGAGAGGTCACTGCAATGGGAGGCCCACACAGGGCAAAGAATAAAGATGGATGAATATAATGAACAAATAAAAAAGAGTTCATGACATGAAGTTGAAAAGAAAAAAAAAAAAGTATGATTATGAGAGTTAAATCGTGGAAATAAAGTTTTTGGCACAGTAAAGTGCTTGATAAATGTTGGCTACTAACATTATTATTATTATTAGGTATACCTTGAGCAATATAAAAACTGGATTGATTTCTTATTCTCAAAATGCTTATTATTTTAGTTTCTAAAAACCAATGAGAGAATTAAATAATGATGTATGTACAAGAGGAGATCAGTGGGGGAAATAATCAGCTAAGGCTGGAAAGGTTAGAGGGAACCATGGAGGAATGTGGGTTTCAGGTGAGTCTAATGTGATGGGTGAGTGGATGTGGGGGGAATGAGAGATGACAGGAAACCAGTAGCCTTCATTTTCGTTATTTATTCTTCCTTCTCCTGACCTCATCTTCCTAGAATAAACTGAATATTTTAATCACAGCATGTGAAATAGTTTCCTGTTTCATAATTGCTCATCTAAGCACAGCCAGTGATTTTTCTAAGTCATTGTACAACACACAGTTCAGATCATGTCTAGACCAAGAAACAAGAACAAGAAGTCACAGAGCACAGGGACGGTACTGAGAACCAACAGGCTATATGATCATGCTTGTAAATCATGTTGCACAGTGATGCCAGCAGAGAAATATGAAGCATGCAGGTGTTCTTAGTTTTTTCTATGAAGTATCGATTACACCTTTGGAAATAAATCTATCAAGAGTTCTTTGAACCAAACTAAGAAATTTCCATTTCTAGAATAAGCAATACTTGGGGCAAAGACTTTGGCAGAGGATTCAAGGGCTTCCTAACGTGGCCATGACTACCTGGCTAGCCTTATCTCCCAACTTCTTTCAAACACTCACAGATGCCAGGACTGGGCTAGTCTCCTCCAGGCCTCCCAAGTGTGTCCTGGTCCCATGCTTTGCTCATTGGCAACCATGCCTGCCCTTGAGCAGGTGTCACCAGCTGGAACTACACCCATTTTTGCCATGTGCTCTTTGGCCAGCCTGGACTCCTCCTCTTGGACATCTCTATTTTACTAAAACGTATAAACCCCGTAAGAGGCCTTTTCCCTCCATAAGAGTCCTCATGGGCTTCTTTCTCTCTTCTCTAAACAACAGCATTTGCCATTTCTGTCATGGTTGGGAACACGTGCCTTCCAAATACCATGCTGCTAGGGTCACTTCTCTGGTCCCAAGTACTTTCTCATGTTTTCTTTTCCCTTTTCTGTATGAGCCAGAGGTGTTAGATAAGAACAACGGGGGCAAAGCACAGAGGCCCCAAAGAACCTGGCATTCAGGTTTGTTGGTTAGTGACTTAATGGTTGTGTCCACTAGGAAACAACCCTAAAAAAGCAGAGTGTAAACCAGTTTCTCTGTGGTCAGAATCATAGCCATGTTTTTGATTCATGAATATAATATCCTGTTACAGTGGGACTGTCTTTTCCTGCTCTTGCTAGACATCTCAAACCTTAACCAACTGTGACATATCAGTCTGTTAAGCAAAGTGGCTAAATGCCTAACTGATCTGCTTCAGGGTGAGGTGGCCACCCAGCTGAGAGGCTGCTAAACTAAAAACATTATCTTCCTCTTGCCTAGAAGATGATGCATGATTGCTCTGCCTTTCCTTTAAGATTGTAACACACTGTTAGAAGGGCTGCCTGGGACGGTACTGAGAACCAACAGGCTATATGATCATGCTTGTAAATCATGTTGCACAGTGATGCCAGCAGAGAAATATGAAGCATGCAGGTGTTCTTAGTTTTTTCTATGAAGTATCGATTACACCTTTGGAAATAAATCTATCAAGAGTTCTTTGAACCAAACTAAGAAATTTCCATTTCTAGAATAAGCAATACTTGGGGCAAAGACTTTGGCAGAGGATTCAAGGGCTTCCTAACGTGGCCATGACTACCTGGCTAGCCTTATCTCCCAACTTCTTTCAAACACTCACAGATGCCAGGACTGGGCTAGTCTCCTCCAGGCCTCCCAAGTGTGTCCTGGTCCCATGCTTTGCTCATTGGCAACCATGCCTGCCCTTGAGCAGGTGTCACCAGCTGGAACTACACCCATTTTTGCCATGTGCTCTTTGGCCAGCCTGGACTCCTCCTCTTGGACATCTCTATTTTACTAAAACGTATAAACCCCGTAAGAGGCCTTTTCCCTCCATAAGAGTCCTCATGGGCTTCTTTCTCTCTTCTCTAAACAACAGCATTTGCCATTTCTGTCATGGTTGGGAACACGTGCCTTCCAAATACCATGCTGCTAGGGTCACTTCTCTGGTCCCAAGTACTTTCTCATGTTTTCTTTTCCCTTTTCTGTATGAGCCAGAGGTGTTAGATAAGAACAACGGGGGCAAAGCACAGAGGCCCCAAAGAACCTGGCATTCAGGTTTGTTGGTTAGTGACTTAATGGTTGTGTCCACTAGGAAACAACCCTAAAAAAGCAGAGTGTAAACCAGTTTCTCTGTGGTCAGAATCATAGCCATGTTTTTGATTCATGAATATAATATCCTGTTACAGTGGGACTGTCTTTTCCTGCTCTTGCTAGACATCTCAAACCTTAACCAACTGTGACATATCAGTCTGTTAAGCAAAGTGGCTAAATGCCTAACTGATCTGCTTCAGGGTGAGGTGGCCACCCAGCTGAGAGGCTGCTAAACTAAAAACATTATCTTCCCTCTTGCCCCTAGAAGATGATGCATGATTGCTCTGCCTTTCCTTTAAGATTGTAACACACTGTTAGAAGGGGCTGCCTTTTTTGATTTGTGATTGACAGGTTTGCCCAGGGTGATAGCTGGCCTAACGGCTGCCTTACAGATAAGAACAGAAGTCATTTGGAATTTATCCCACTGTCACTGAGCTCCAGATTACAATTTCTTCATAGCATGCACAAGATCTATTTCTCAAAGAAGTTGCCTCTGCTGTTTATGTACCCCTCACACTTCAAGTTTCAACTCCACGTCACAATTTATTTATTTCTATGCCAGGAGTTGTTAGATAAACAGACATTTGAATTACAAGTAACCAGAGATTATCAGACACTGAATCTTCCTTTTTTTTTTCCGTTGTAAATTATCTCTTTCTAAAATGTATTTCTAGTTTATCATCTTGGAGAGTTCCTGAAAGGCTGGGAGGAGGAACTATGCAACACATCAGTGTCCCCTCTAGGCTGTGGGCTTATCAATGGCAGGGAGTGTGTTGAGTTCCTTCCGTAGTCCCCAAGTTTTTCACTGGGCCTGGCCCCTACAGATGTTTGGTGTATAACCTCTGGGATGGATTAAAGATGGCTCATACTCTTCATTATTCCTCTCTCCTACTATATAGGCAGGTCATGTGACTTTTTGATCAATAGAATATGGCAGAAGTGACATCCTGCCAATTCCAGGCCCAGACCTTAAGGGACGGGTGGTTTCCATTTCCTGTCCCTCTGAACACTCTGAAAACCCTGTCAGGTAACCCTGCTACCCTGAGACAGCTTTGCTGAAGAAGCCAGTTGGCAGTCCCAGCAAAGTTTCACCTTCCAGCCATCCCCGCCAACGAACAGAGCTGTGAGTGAAGACTCTAAACTATCAGCTGGGTACCACTTGCTAGAGAATTGCCTGGCTGGGCTCTCCCAGAATTCCCTGACCCACAAAATCGTGGGATGCTTTTAAAAATGGTTTTTTTAAGCCCTTACATTTTAGAAAAATTTGTTAGAACAAAATCCTGGAGGAGGCTCCGCATAGTTTATTCAGTGCCCCAGACGTCAGCTCGTGTCCTTATCACTGCCATTCACCTGGTGAGAGGAGGCTGGCACATATCTGAGAAGAGCCAGGCTGATTTACTCCAGCTAGCTACGGCCCAATAAATGTTGTTTCTCCTCGTGTGTGCCGGGCAGTGTGGAACAGGAGAGCCAGACCAACCTCAGGACACAGATTGCAAATAGGATTATATCTGGCACTTGGAACCCAAGAGGACTCAGTCATCCTAGTTTTTTCTTCTGAGCATTGGAAGAGTTAACCACTGAATAGAAATAACATTTCTAATAGAAAGAGGTAAAGTGGATATTAGAAGACCCAGGCTATTCATGATGCCGATGGAGTGAGAGCCACTGAACTAAATGAACATAATGACAGAAGGCAGACACCTTTCCTTCCTCATCCTAATGATGGATCCAGAGAAAGGTGGCTGCAAATATCAACTGGGTGGGATGAAGAATAAGAGAAATTTGAGCAGAGAATGAAGAGGATCTAATCATTCTTGTACTTGGTTTGATTCAAGTGACTAGAAGACATCTTACCAGCATTTAAATTTTTTCTGAAAACAACTCAAGAATGAAATAATGGCAGGAGTGTGTTGAGTTCCTTCCGTAGTCCCCAAGTTTTTCACTGGGCCTGGCCCCTACAGATGTTTGGTGTATAACCTCTGGGATGGATTAAAGATGGCTCATACTCTTCATTATTCCTCTCTCCTACTATATAGGCAGGTCATGTGACTTTTTGATCAATAGAATATGGCAGAAGTGACATCCTGCCAATTCCAGGCCCAGACCTTAAGGGACGGGTGGTTTCCATTTCCTGTCCCTCTGAACACTCTGAAAACCCTGTCAGGTAACCCTGCTACCCTGAGACAGCTTTGCTGAAGAAGCCAGTTGGCAGTCCCAGCAAAGTTTCACCTTCCAGCCATCCCCGCCAACGAACAGAGCTGTGAGTGAAGACTCTAAACTATCAGCTGGGTACCACTTGCTAGAGAATTGCCTGGCTGGGCTCTCCCAGAATTCCCTGACCCACAAAATCGTGGGATGCTTTTAAAAATGGTTTTTTTAAGCCCTTACATTTTAGAAAAATTTGTTAGAACAAAATCCTGGAGGAGGCTCCGCATAGTTTATTCAGTGCCCCAGACGTCAGCTCGTGTCCTTATCACTGCCATTCACCTGGTGAGAGGAGGCTGGCACATATCTGAGAAGAGCCAGGCTGATTTACTCCAGCTAGCTACGGCCCAATAAATGTTGTTTCTCCTCGTGTGTGCCGGGCAGTGTGGAACAGGAGAGCCAGACCAACCTCAGGACACAGATTGCAAATAGGATTATATCTGGCACTTGGAACCCAAGAGGACTCAGTCATCCTAGTTTTTTCTTCTGAGCATTGGAAGAGTTAACCACTGAATAGAAATAACATTTCTAATAGAAAGAGGTAAAGTGGATATTAGAAGACCCAGGCTATTCATGATGCCGATGGAGTGAGAGCCACTGAACTAAATGAACATAATGACAGAAGGCAGACACCTTTCCTTCCTCATCCTAATGATGGATCCAGAGAAAGGTGGCTGCAAATATCAACTGGGTGGGATGAAGAATAAGAGAAATTTGAGCAGAGAATGAAGAGGATCTAATCATTCTGTATGTACTTGGGATTTCTGATTCAAGTGACTAGAAGACATCTTACCAGCATTTAAATTTTTTCTGAAAACAACTCAAGAATGAAATAATGACAAGATAATGGATTAATAAGAAAACCCTTAGATGAGGTATTAAGAAATCTCCATTTCAGTCTCAGTACCTTGCAAATGATTTGGACTTATTCTAAACTGTTTTCTTCTTGTAAGATGGTACCTTAAAGAAACTTATGTGGGTTGAATTGCAGGAGAGGAGATTAAGAAGTGGCTTAAAAAGAAAAAGAAATAATGCAGGATTAAGAAATACCTACCAGGGCTTCCCTGATGGTCCAGTGGGTAAAAAGTCTGCCTTGCAGCACAAGGGGCACTGGTTCAATCCCTGACCTGGGAAGATCCTTTGTGCCATAAAGTGGCTAACTGGTGTGCCTAATTACAAGCCAGGGCTCTGGAGCGCATGCACCCAGAGCCAGGGCTCTGCAACGAAAGAGACAACTGCAATGGGAGGCCCACATTATATAAATGCTGATTATTAAGTTTATATATGATATGAACTGTGGGAACTTCCCTGGCAGTCCAGTGGTTAAGTCTCTGTGCTGCTACTTCAGAGCCTAGGATCAATCCATGGTCAGGGAACTAAGAGCCCACATGCCATGAGATGGCATCATCAACTCAATGGACATGAGTTTGAGCAAATTCCAGGAGACAGTGAAGGACAGGGAAGCCTGGAGTGCTGCAGTCCATGAGGTCGCAAAGAGTTGGACACGACTGAGCAACTGGAATGCCATGTGGGACAGTCGGAAAAAAATTCAAATATCTGAGACATTATGGATAGAGTTAACCACTGAATAGAAATAACATTTCTAATAGAAAGAGGTAAAGTGGATATTAGAAGACCCAGGCTATTCATGATGCCGATGGAGTGAGAGCCACTGAACTAAATGAACATAATGACAGAAGGCAGACACCTTTCCTTCCTCATCCTAATGATGGATCCAGAGAAAGGTGGCTGCAAATATCAACTGGGTGGGATGAAGAATAAGAGAAATTTGAGCAGAGAATGAAGAGGATCTAATCATTCTGTATGTACTTGGGATTTCTGATTCAAGTGACTAGAAGACATCTTACCAGCATTTAAATTTTTTCTGAAAACAACTCAAGAATGAAATAATGACAAGATAATGGATTAATAAGAAAACCCTTAGATGAGGTATTAAGAAATCTCCATTTCAGTCTCAGTACCTTGCAAATGATTTGGACTTATTCTAAACTGTTTTCTTCTTGTAAGATGGTACCTTAAAGAAACTTATGTGGGTTGAATTGCAGGAGAGGAGATTAAGAAGTGGCTTAAAAAGAAAAAGAAATAATGCAGGATTAAGAAATACCTACCAGGGCTTCCCTGATGGTCCAGTGGGTAAAAAGTCTGCCTTGCAGCACAAGGGGCACTGGTTCAATCCCTGACCTGGGAAGATCCTTTGTGCCATAAAGTGGCTAACTGGTGTGCCTAATTACAAGCCAGGGCTCTGGGCGCATGCACCCAGAGCCAGGGCTCTGCAACGAAAGAGACAACTGCAATGGGAGGCCCACATTATATAAATGCTGATTATTAAGTTTATATATGATATGAACTGTGGGAACTTCCCTGGCAGTCCAGTGGTTAAGTCTCTGTGCTGCTACTTCAGAGCCTAGGATCAATCCATGGTCAGGGAACTAAGAGCCCACATGCCATGAGATGGCATCATCAACTCAATGGACATGAGTTTGAGCAAATTCCAGGAGACAGTGAAGGACAGGGAAGCCTGGAGTGCTGCAGTCCATGAGGTCGCAAAGAGTTGGACACGACTGAGCAACTGAACAGCAATGCCATGTGGGACAGTCGAGAAAAAAATAAGAAAAAAACTGACTGTGGTTAGATAATGAAGGACAGTAAATGAACCAGAGAGATTCATAAACAGCAAGATTATCGAAAAAGAATTCAGCAGCCAGACTGTTTCTGCTGTATCTCAGACTGGGTATAATCTCTTTACAGTGAGACGAAGTTCAGGCCTGCTGCACCTCTGGGAGTTGGGGACACAAACGAGCCACAGGAAGTGGCCACAGTGGCACTGGCTGGGAGCAGCTCTCGGGTCAGTAGGCAGCTCCTGTCGCTGAGTGCAAATTCTTAAGTGCATCCTCAAAAGGGGAAGCCATTTCTTTCGCCCCGCAGGCAATGCTGCTGGCCCAGCAGTGTCTCAGACTGTGCTCAGCAGCCTCGTAGGGTGCTAAGCATGTCCAATCCTGGGGACCACCCAGACAGCTAAGCCAGAACCTCTGGCCCCGGGGCCTGGGAACCTGCAGTTAACAGGCACTCTGTTTTCCCTGTGCATCCCACAGTTTGGCTGCTCTGCGCTCCCCTCCTGGGACTCTCCCCACACACACCACAGGCACTCCAGCCTCCCTTCCTTTGTTCTGCATTCCTCCCCCTGCGGGAACTCCCGTTCTTCACCTACTCCCTCTGCTTGTCCACCACCTGGGCCAAGATCCACTGGCTTCATGGAGCTATCCCCATCTTCTTGATCTCTTTTTCATAAACTCTAATTATGCTACTTAATCCTATCTTATCTTATTTGGTAACCCATATGGATAGCAAATCCCCCTTCATAGCCTAATTTCATGAATTCCTGCCCAGAGCAGAAAGATCCCACCTTAAATGGTTCCCCTCTCTGACAAGACCTGTCTCCCAGCCATCTTTTACTCTGAGTAGGTGTTTTTACCTTTTGTCTTCCAAGACAGAGGAAGGATGGGCCTACACACCACCCATCATGGGTTTCATTGATTCGACCTCAAGATGCACAAGCTTTCTTCCACCACTATTGATTGTTTTGGAAGGTTCTTTTTTCCTTACCTTATCCTCCTCAGCATCAAAATCAATTTAAACTGAAGACTTAATGTTTCTGTTTTCTCCCCAAGTAGATAATAATCTCTTTAAAGACTGAAACCTAGACTTACGCTTCATACAAAACTCTTCTACCCTGCACATTTATTGGTGCCCGCAGGACCTCTTCTACAGGAAGTGTCACCTCTACAACCTTGTCATGGCTTCTCTGTGACATCTTGACCAACACAGCCCTAGGCTCCTGGTCACATCTGAATGGGCTAGAGGCAGTCCCCTGTTCCAAAGCTGGGTCAGCCAGGTCCTTCTCTCTCCAGGTATTTCATGAATTCAAGAGATATTCGAATTCTGAAGTCACCCAGAAGGTATTTTCCCTATGTGGACCAAAAAAAATTGAGGAACCAACACAGAATGAGGGAAGGATGCTCTCGAGGCAGATATGGAGAGAGAAGCACGTGAGTGATGGAGAGGGCACGGATCACTGTACGAATGAGCCCTGATCAGGACAGAGGTTAAGGTGCAGACCTCTGAGGAGTTGAAAATTCAAATAGAATTTATAGTTGCCCGTTGGTATCTGGAGTTGTTTCTTATCCTCAGATTCAACCAAACCTCCTGTTGTTCAAGGGTCAACTGTATTTCTATCCCTGGGTATCTTTTGGAACGCAAGAGTTTTTGGAATAAAGTTCTTGTTTTGTGTTAGCTAGTTCTGGAGGCTTCAGGAAGTCTGGAAAAACAAGGAAGGCAAGGGAAAAGGGATTTGAGGATGGTTTTTAGGTCTCCAGTCCACAGAGTCTAACAAAATATGTATTATCTCATTTAATCCCCCAATCAATCACATGATTAAGAAAATCCATCCTTACTACTATTCTTGTTTTAAAGGTAAGAAAATGAAGGTTTTGAGAGGCTTTATCCCAAACCCACTTGACTATTGAGAGTGGAGGTGAAGGTGGGACTCAGGTCACGTCCTTCTGTCTCTACCACGCTGAGCTGCCTTCAAGTGAGAACCAATGGGTGTGACACTCTCATTCTTGGTCCCCTAATATCAGTCTAGGCTAGGGGAATGGGAATGAATTCAACCAATCCTGAATCTTTCTGAGCTGTCCCATGCTACTTGGCAGGCACTGTGATTTTTGCTGCCCTCTAGAGGAAGTCCGGAACAAGGAAATCATAACTGCTCAGCATCCCGAGAGGCTGGAGCTGATTGTTCTGAGAGATGCAAGCAACTGGTGGGAGTGGAGGGCAGCAGGTCTGAGAGTTCCATTCCAGCCAGAGCAGCTCTACAAGCAATGGATCCACTCTAACAGCGCCACCCCGAGGCACCATGAGAGCGCCGCAGGAGTTGCCAGTGAGCAGTGTCTACCCTACAAGCCTGAGTTAGTGTTGCTCTTGCTGTCTGAGATGGGGCTGTGGCATGGGGGTTAGGGTAGGCAACAGGAGAGGTGAGGGGAAGGCAGAGACCCTTTTAAAAAGGGCAAAACCAGTGGGAATGAAGAGACGTTCAGGAAGCTTTTCCTTTTTCAGAAACAAAAGATTCTTGACAGGGAGCACAGAGACTCCTGAAAGAGGGTTAATGCATCCACACATAAACATTCAGGCAAAACGAATGGGCTCTCAGCCCTCTCCTTTTGAATTTAAAGAAATGAAAGTCCAGGAAAATTAATATTAGAATTAAGCTCGAGTCCAGAAATCTACACCAGAATCTGAGGTCTAGTAGATCTTCCTCCCTTTCACTGGGCAATCGTTTCTCAGCATATCTGCAGAATAAATAACAAATTACATGTACTGGCCTCAGCCAATTCGCATACCTGAGTAAATGTATTCATCACTTCCCCCCAGATGAAAAGAATCAATGAAGTGGAAAGAGACTTTAAAAGCTTCATCTCTAAAAAGTGATTTGGGAGATTTGGGGTGAGTGCTGAGCTGTTTTAGGTCTCCAGTCCACAGAGTCTAACAAAATATGTATTATCTCATTTAATCCCCCAATCAATCACATGATTAAGAAAATCCATCCTTACTACTATTCTTGTTTTAAAGGTAAGAAAATGAAGGTTTTGAGAGGCTTTATCCCAAACCCACTTGACTATTGAGAGTGGAGGTGAAGGTGGGACTCAGGTCACGTCCTTCTGTCTCTACCACGCTGAGCTGCCTTCAAGTGAGAACCAATGGGTGTGACACTCTCATTCTTGGTCCCCTAATATCAGTCTAGGCTAGGGGAATGGGAATGAATTCAACCAATCCTGAATCTTTCTGAGCTGTCCCATGCTACTTGGCAGGCACTGTGATTTTTGCTGCCCTCTAGAGGAAGTCCGGAACAAGGAAATCATAACTGCTCAGCATCCCGAGAGGCTGGAGCTGATTGTTCTGAGAGATGCAAGCAACTGGTGGGAGTGGAGGGCAGCAGGTCTGAGAGTTCCATTCCAGCCAGAGCAGCTCTACAAGCAATGGATCCACTCTAACAGCGCCACCCCGAGGCACCATGAGAGCGCCGCAGGAGTTGCCAGTGAGCAGTGTCTACCCTACAAGCCTGAGTTAGTGTTGCTCTTGCTGTCTGAGATGGGGCTGTGGCATGGGGGTTAGGGTAGGCAACAGGAGAGGTGAGGGGAAGGCAGAGACCCTTTTAAAAAGGGCAAAACCAGTGGGAATGAAGAGACGTTCAGGAAGCTTTTCCTTTTTCAGAAACAAAAGATTCTTGACAGGGAGCACAGAGACTCCTGAAAGAGGGTTAATGCATCCACACATAAACATTCAGGCAAAACGAATGGGCTCTCAGCCCTCTCCTTTGAATTTAAAGAAATGAAAGTCCAGGAAAATTAATATTAGAATTAAGCTCGAGTCCAGAAATCTACACCAGAATCTGAGGTCTAGTAGATCTTCCTCCCTTTCACTGGGCAATCGTTTCTCAGCATATCTGCAGAATAAATAACAAATTACATGTACTGGCCTCAGCCAATTCGCATACCTGAGTAAATGTATTCATCACTTCCCCCCAGATGAAAAGAATCAATGAAGTGGAAAGAGACTTTTAAAAGCTTCATCTCTAAAAAGTGATTTGGGAGATTTGGGGTGAGTGCTGAGCTGTTTTAAGGTCCTGACTATATTTGAACCAGCAGTGTTGCTCTTTCTTACCTCTTTGCTCTTCAGAAAAGGTTAAGCTGGCTTTTGCAATCGAGCTGTGCTGCTTGGCGTGCCCACTGAAGGGAACTGTCATTACACATGGCCCCTACACTCAGGAGCATGTCAGTTAGGTTGTCCCCTGCAGAATCTCGCAGCGCTCTCCATGGAAGCCTTGAGGCAGCTGCAAGCTCAAGAGCCTCTGCAGCTCCTGGGTCCTCGCGAATGTCGCCTCAGCTCTGGCTGGCAAGGGAACAAGCCAGATGGCTCTAGGAGGCCTCAGCCCACCACATCCAAGTCATGAACAAGTCTCTTTACATTTCTAGGGATTTAAAAAAGACTGGAGAGAGACCTTTTTTTTTCTCCCACCTTCTTTTCCTGACACATCCTCAACCATGAAATCTGATGCAAAGAATAAAGAGACAAGGGTGAGTAGAAGGAAATTTCCAGCTCCTAAGAGAATATTCAAGTTATGTAAAAGAGCAAAGGAAATGCTATTGGAGGCATGAATAGAAACATTTCAAATGATCCAGAGGTGATTTATTTAAAAACGACTGCTGGAGTAAACTGTGCTGATGCCTGTACAGAAGAGAGTCAAAAGAATGGGTGAACCAGGGCTTTCAGTCCTCCTGGGATTTATATTGAGTCGTGGTAGCAACAATAACAACAAAAAATCATCAGGGGCTTCCCTTGTAGCTCAGTGGTAAAGAATCTGTCTACCAATGCAGGAGACACAGGTTCGATCCCTGATCCAGGAAGATCCCACATGCTGTGGAGCAACTAGGCCCAGGAGTCACAACTACTGAGCCCACAGGCTGCAATTACTGAAGCTTGTGGACCTTAGAGTCCTTGCTCTGCAACAAGAGAAACCACTGCAATGAGAAGTCCACTCACTGCAACTAGAGAAAAGCCCGTCTGCAGCAACGAACAGTCAGAACAGCCAAAAATAAATAAATAAAATTATTTTTAAAAAATCATCAGAAAACCAGAATTGGTGTGAACAGCTCAATGAGATCTGTTTCAAAAGATACTCATGAGAAGGACAAGAAAATTTGTGAGGGTGCTTTTAATGAAAATGTTATTTACTATATCAGCAATGATAAGCTACTGCCCCCTATTTCTGACTTCTTCTCTGACCCATGGAAATTTCAAGCTTTAAGCAGGCTGTCATCTCCTAGGTGAAAATTTGAATATGTCTCTGCCTTGCTAAAAATCTTTCAGTCGCTCCCTGTTGCCTACAGAATAAAGCCCAAGTTCCGGAATATGTCACACAAAGCCCCTTGTCATTGGTCTTCCTTCTCTCTGGCTCATGTTGGTGCCTAAACCCTGGATTGTCTCTCTGCCCCAGGCCTCAATGTTTTCATGGCTTCAAAAGTTCAAGGAAGCTTCCTAATAGCAAGACACTTTCTTCCCTTTCTACGATTGGGTAAAGTCAGTTAGCGATTTGGCCTTTCAATCGGGATGGAGCTCTAATTCTCCTTTGCAGTTAAATTTTGTTCATTTATTCCACAAACATTTATTGAGTGCCTTGCTTGTCTTAGGATCTATGCTAGAAAGTGAGACTTTAAGAGTAAACAAGACACATATCCTGCCTAAAGGGCTTGTACACGGAGAAAACTGTGTATTAGTTTCCTGTTGCTGCTCTACCATATTACCACAAATTCGCTGACTTAAAACAGCATAAATGTATTGTCTTGCCGTTACAGAGATCAGAAGTCCAAAGTGGGTTTCACTGGGTTAAAATCAAGCTGTCAAAATCATTCTGAGCCTCTGCAGGAGAACGCAGCTCCCTCGCCTTTTCTGGCTTCTAGAGGCTGCCTTTACTCCTAGGCTCATGGCTCCTTCCTCCCATGTGGAGCATTGTCGCCTCTCCTGACTGTTTCCATGGTCAGTACTCCTTCCCTGCCTCTCTACATCTCTCTTAGGATTGTTCTTGGCCCATTTGGATAACCCAGGGTGTGCGTGCTTAGTTGCTCAGTTGTGTCCGATGCTTTGTGACCCTGTGGACTGTACCCCTCCAGGCTCCTCTGGCCACAGAGTTTTCTAGGCAATAACACTCTTAATGGAGTGCCATTTTCTTCTCCAGATAATCAGGATAATCTCCCCATTGTGAGATATTTAATCACAACTGTAAAGTAGCTTTCTTTTAAAGGTTTATTTATTTTATTTTTTTTGGCTGTGGTGGGTCTTGCTTGCTGTGTGGGCTTTATCTAGCTGCAGCAAGTTGGGTGCAACCAGAGAAAGCCCACACAGCTCTAAGTGTGGTGTGTGGGCTTCTCTTGTGGGGAAGCCCAGCCTTTAGGGCACCCAGGTTTCAGGAGCTGTGGCAAGTGGCCTTGGCAATTGTGTTCCTGGGATCTAGGGCACAGGCTCAGTAGTTGTGGCCCAGGGGTTCAGCTGTTTCACAGCATGGGAGATCTTCCTGCACCAGTGACTGAACAGGTGTCTCCTGCATTGCAAGGTGGATTCTTAACTACTGGACCATCAGGGAAGCCCTTGAAAGTAACTTCTACCATATAAGGTAACGCATCCCAGGTTCCAGGCATTTAGACATGGAGAACTAGTTTGCCTAACCTACTCTGTTAGCTCTTTGACTTTATCTTTAAAACAGCACCATTTCCTCATTCAGGAGCAAGCGTTGAGTGACTACTGAGTGACCCGCACTATTCTAGGTACTTCAGATCCAGCAGCAACAAAGCAGGCATTCCAGATGAGAGATAGATAGGAAACCAGCAAGCAATTAAGTGTGGCCTCCAGAGCAAAATAAAGTTGAGCAAGGAGCCTGGGGAGTATGAGATTGGAGTGGCTGCTATTTCATAAAGGATGACTGCAACAATCAGGGTCCAGTTAGGAGAACAGAAAGTAGAACGTATAATTAAAAAAGAAGGAGTTTAACACAGGGGAACTGTTACATAGGTGACAGGAGCGCTGAGAGCCTCGCCAGGATGATGTGACAGTCCAGAGGTTCTTAACACTAGGAAGTTGTTATCACTCTTAGGCTAAAGATATTACCAGAGCCTGGGAAGGTTCTAACTCAGTACAACCTGGGGTCAAAGAAGAGATGTATTAATATGCTCCTAAGACACTGCCTGAGGCAGGCAGAGAGGACGAGAGAGGTCTGCCCTTTCCATCTTGCCACATTCCTCTCCTGCCTCTCCATGGCTGAACTCAATCAGCTGGAGGTCCCAGGCAAGGAAGACTTGGAGACAAACCCTTTCCCCCGTAAAAAAAACTCAATTTAACAGGGTTACTTTGGACAGACAAAAAGGAACTCAGAAATGTGCTGGGCCCTTTTTTATCTAGCTGCAGCAAGTTGGGTGCAACCAGAGAAAGCCCACACAGCTCTAAGTGTGGTGTGTGGGCTTCTCTTGTGGGGAAGCCCAGCCTTTAGGGCACCCAGGTTTCAGGAGCTGTGGCAAGTGGCCTTGGCAATTGTGTTCCTGGGATCTAGGGCACAGGCTCAGTAGTTGTGGCCCAGGGGTTCAGCTGTTTCACAGCATGGGAGATCTTCCTGCACCAGTGACTGAACAGGTGTCTCCTGCATTGCAAGGTGGATTCTTAACTACTGGACCATCAGGGAAGCCCTTGAAAGTAACTTCTACCATATAAGGTAACGCATCCCAGGTTCCAGGCATTTAGACATGGAGAACTAGTTTGCCTAACCTACTCTGTTAGCTCTTTGACTTTATCTTTAAAACAGCACCATTTCCTCATTCAGGAGCAAGCGTTGAGTGACTACTGAGTGACCCGCACTATTCTAGGTACTTCAGATCCAGCAGCAACAAAGCAGGCATTCCAGATGAGAGATAGATAGGAAACCAGCAAGCAATTAAGTGTGGCCTCCAGAGCAAAATAAAGTTGAGCAAGGAGCCTGGGGAGTATGAGATTGGAGTGGCTGCTATTTCATAAAGGATGACTGCAACAATCAGGGTCCAGTTAGGAGAACAGAAAGTAGAACGTATAATTAAAAAAGAAGGAGTTTAACACAGGGGAACTGTTACATAGGTGACAGGAGCGCTGAGAGCCTCGCCAGGATGATGTGACAGTCCAGAGGTTCTTAACACTAGGAAGTTGTTATCACTCTTAGGCTAAAGATATTACCAGAGCCTGGGGAAGGTTCTAACTCAGTACAACCTGGGGTCAAAGAAGAGATGTATTAATATGCTCCTAAGACACTGCCTGAGGCAGGCAGAGAGGACGAGAGAGGTCTGCCCTTTCCATCTTGCCACATTCCTCTCCTGCCTCTCCATGGCTGAACTCAATCAGCTGGAGGTCCCAGGCAAGGAAGACTTGGAGACAAACCCATGGGTAGGGATGTCCACCCCCAGCAAGGTATCACAGGAGGAAAGACAGCAGCCAAGAGCAAGATGGCAAATGATCAACAGGGTTACTTTGGAACAGACATATAAAGGAACTCAGAAAGTGCGTCAAACAGATCCTTGGGAAAACAGTGTTCTGGGCAGAGAGAAGAGCAAAGGCAAGGTTGGCAGGAGAGTGCTTGGTGAATTCAAAGAACAGAGAGATGTGGCTGGAAAGGGAGTGAGGGGGAAGTGGTAGGAAGGAGGTGAGGTCAGAGCTTTAGACAGGAGAGTGAACAGTTCTTCATGTCAGAATAGGACCTTTCACCTTCTCTCTGAGTGTGATGAGAAAGCCTGGAAGACTTTTGTTTGTCTGTTTGGCAATTCTGGGTTTTCACTGCTGCTGCAGGATCTTCTCTAGTTGAAGGGAGGGGGCTACTCTCTAGTTGAGGTGAGCAGACTTTTTGTTGCCGTGACTTCTCTTGTTGTGGAATTTGGGCTCTAGGGCACATAGGCTTCAATAGTAGTGGCACATGGGCTCCATAGTTGCAGCTCCAAGGCTCTAGAGCACAGGCTCCATAGTTGCGGCTCACAGGCTTAGTTGGTCCGCATGGTGTGGGATCTTCCTGGATCAGGGATTGAACTCGTGTCTCCTGCATTGGCAGGTGAACTCTTCACCATTGAGCTATCAGGGAAGCCCCTGGAAGACTTTTGAGCTGAGAAGTGATCCAATCTGTGTTGTTTATGGTCCACATTCTGGTGCTATGTGTCGAATAAAATATTGAGGGAAAGGGCAGGAACCAGGAGACCAGCTCGGGAGACTCTTATGGTAATCCAAGTAAGAAATGAATCAGAGAGGGAGAGTCACAGTGGGTGGAAACCAATTGCATTCTGCACATATTTTGAAGGAAGAGCCAATAAAATTCACTGCTGGTCTGATGTGCGCTCTGAGGGACACAGAAGAGTCAAGGATGACTCTAAGACTTTTGCTCTGAACAAAAACCTCTGACTCTCTGGAAGGCTAGCCTTAGGTAGGGAAAACTGTAGGGAGGCACTGGTTTGGGAGGAATATCTGAATAACTTTTCAGATTGAGACATGTGAATTTGGAGATACCAACTATACAACCAGTTTGAGATTAGAGGCAGATTTCAACTTTGGGGAGTTGTCTGACTAGAGATGTAAAGTTGGGAGTTGTCAGTATATGGATGGCTTTTGAGCTATAGGACTAGTCAGCCTGCCATGAACTAATACGAGATCACAAGGAGAAGCTGTCTAAGGACTGAGTTCTGGGGACTTGTATGTTCAGAGATTCAATACTGAGGAGGACAGAAAGGTAGGAGAAGAATCAGGACAAACTCTTTTTTGTTGTTTGTTTAAATTATTTCTTATATAGAAAAGTCTACTTTAAAAAAATTACTGGCTTATAGTTGACTTACCATGTTGTGTTTGTTTCAGGTGTACAGGAAAGTGATTCAGTTATACATTTACATGTATTCATTCTTTTTCAGATTTTTCGTGACTTCTCTTCTTGTGGAACTTGGGCTCTAGCGCACGCAGGCTTCAATAGATGTGGCACATGGGCTCCATAGTTGCAGCTCCAAGGCTCTAGAACATAGGCTGTATAGTTGTGGTTTACAGGCTTAGTTGGTCCGCATGGTGTGGGATCTTCCTGGATCAGGGATTGAACTCGTGTCTCCTGCATTGGCAGGTGAACTCTTCACCATTGAGCTATCAGGGAAGCCCCTGGAAGACTTTTGAGCTGAGAAGTGATCCAATCTGTGTTGTTTATGGTCCACATTCTGGTGCTATGTGTCGAATAAAATATTGAGGGAAAGGGCAGGAACCAGGAGACCAGCTCGGGAGACTCTTATGGTAATCCAAGTAAGAAATGAATCAGAGAGGGAGAGTCACAGTGGGTGGAAACCAATTGCATTCTGCACATATTTTGAAGGAAGAGCCAATAAAATTCACTGCTGGTCTGATGTGCGCTCTGAGGGACACAGAAGAGTCAAGGATGACTCTAAGACTTTTGCTCTGAACAAAAACCTCTGACTCTCTGGAAGGCTAGCCTTAGGTAGGGAAAACTGTAGGGAGGCACTGGTTTGGGAGGAATATCTGAATAACTTTTCAGATTGAGACATGTGAATTTGGAGATACCAACTATACAACCAGTTTGAGATTAGAGGCAGATTTCAACTTTGGGGAGTTGTCTGACTAGAGATGTAAAGTTGGGAGTTGTCAGTATATGGATGGCTTTTGAGCTATAGGACTAGTCAGCCTGCCATGAACTAATATGAGATCACAAGGAGAAGCTGTCTAAGGACTGAGTTCTGGGGACTTGTATGTTCAGAGATTCAATACTGAGGAGGACAGAAAGGTAGGAGAAGAATCAGGACAAACTCTTTTTTGTTGTTTGTTTAAATTATTTCTTATATAGAAAAGTCTACTTTAAAAAAATTACTGGCTTATAGTTGACTTACCATGTTGTGTTTGTTTCAGGTGTACAGGAAAGTGATTCAGTTATACATTTACATGTATTCATTCTTTTTCAGATTCTTCATTCATATAGGTTATTACAGAATATTGAGTAGGGTTCCCAGTGCTATATCATAGATCCTTGTTGGCTATCTAGTTTATATATAGTAGTGTGTATAATTGCTGGCACCTAATTTATCCATTCTCTTGCATTATTTATATATTTTTAAAATTTTTGGTGCTTCCCCAGTAGCTCAGCAGGTAAAGAATCCTATTGCAATGCAGGAGACACAAGAGATGTGAATTCGATACCTGGGTTGGGAAGATCCCCTGGAGAAGGGAATGGCAACCTACTCCAGTATTATTGGCTGGATATTCCATGGACAGAGGGGAGCCTGGTGGGCTACAGTCCATGGGGTTGCAAACAGTTGGGCACGACTGAAGTGACTGAGCGGCAGCAGCACAGTTGATTTACAATGTTGTGTTAGTTTCAGGATACAGCAAAGTGATTCAGCTATGTATATTTATATATTCTTTTTCAGATTCCTTTCCCATGTGGGTTATTACAGAATAATGAGCAGAGTTCCCTGTGCTATACAGTAGCTCCTTGTTGTTATGAAGTTTAAACATAGTAGTGTCTATATGTTACTCAAGATAAACTTTTAATCCAGCAGCCATGTGAAGAAAATGTTTCAAGGATAAGCATGATCAACCTCTCCCCAGAGACTGAGAAGGTGGGTGAGGTGAGGGTGCCTTTAGGATTTAGCAATAAGGCAGTCACTAGGGACTCTGCAAAGACCTATTTCCCCTGGAGTGGTGAGCGAGGAAGGCTGCTCAGAGAGGATTCAAGACGATGGGAGGAGAGGAATTGAAGATAGCAAGTGTGAGAAAAACGTTTGACGACCCTAGTGGCAAAGTGAAGCACCATGAGATATGGAATCTAGGAAATGTTTTTTTTTTTTTTGTTTTAATCACAGTAGATATTACAGAATGCTAATAAACACTCAGAAATGATTCTACAGAGGGACATTTTCCTGATGCAGGAGAGAGAGGTTAGTCTTAAGAACACTGAGAATTTAGCCTAAGTGCCAAGAGGACAGAAGAGCATGTGAGTGTGCTAGGTTTTGACTACCTCTATTATACTAATGAGAGAAGCACGACCGGGGACTTCCCTGGAGGTCCAGTGGCTAAGACTCTGCCACTTTTCCAGTACAGAGGGTGAGGGTTTGAACCCTGGTCGGGGAATTAAGATCTCACATGCCATGCTACCTGGTCAAAATGTGGGGGGGAGAAAAAAAGCTTGGCCGTTACCTGTAAGTAAAAAGTAGGGGATTTGAAGGAGGAGGAGAAAGTATGAAATAATCCTTCAGAACACTGAGAGAGTGGACAGGAAGTGTAGTAGCTTTAATAAGGAATGCTCATTGATTATAAAGTAGTTGATGTTTCAAACATGTAATAACTACTGTTATGTGAACGGGAGGAGGAGGTACACTAAGACATCCAGTATTCAGGTCAATAGAGCTATACTTCCTAGGGCGGAAACAGTTAAACCCTGAGAGTGAAACAGCATTAGATATAATCTAGTCTTGGGGGATTTGAGGGGTACTCTGGTCCTTCTTAATGACTGTGTCATTTCTCTGAATATTAACTAGCAATGTCCTGTAAATGTATAACCAGTAACAGAGTCTATCCTGTGGAATGATAATAGGTTGGATAAACTACATTGTAACTACAGAACCTGCAAATGTGAATCCATGTTTATAATATTAAAAAAATGTATTGCTCTCTCTTGGTCAGAATGTATATCAAAATTTGTTACATATTTGATATGTTACAGCACACTTTTGAGTCGAAGTGAATAACCAGAGGAAGACAAATTCCACTGTCAACAGAGACACAGAGTGTTAACAAACTAAGGAGTGAATAGGGAGGGCATCTTATCAGAGGAAGGCTTCCACATCCCTTGAGCATGCAGGGGAGGGGCTGGGCAGAGGTGGACAGAAAGCCAATAGAAGTGGGCAGGAAATGGTTGAGATTTAATCTGTGCTTGACAAACTCTATACTTTCCTTCTTCTGCTGCCCCTTATCTGCTCTTTTGAAACCCCCAGGAAGGTCAGGGAAGATGCAGACAAAGAGTGCCTGATCCAGAGGGCACTCAGCTTTGGTGGATTTTGCCTTTTATTTCCTTCAGAAATACTGGTGAAAGTTCTGCCGCCAATTATGGGTAAATACTAACCTAGGGTCTTGAAAGAGTCGTTTTTAGTCCCCAGGACAATCTCTACTATTCCACTATGCCTGAAGGTTAGGAAAATTATCTTTGTAATTTGATGCTAATACCTATCTCTTGAGCCTCATAAGAAATATTGAAAAAGTTAATAGATTTGGCTAGCTCTTGGGTCAGTTATTTCAAATGTATCAAATGGCTATCTGGGAGTCATAAAACAAGTGACCTTGAAATTGTACTGAGTTCATGGATACAGAATGGCAGCCATCCTTTAAGGGCAAAATTATGTTAAAAGTTGAGCCAGGGCAAATGAACAACAACCAATTTACAATAGTTTGCTATGTTATGGAAGATAGTTCCTAGAAACACATCAATAGGATTGATGGTGATGCTCCAATGTGTTTCTTTGTAAGAATTTGATATTAAAAATCTTTCTTTGGGCTTCCCTGGTGGTCCAGTGGATAAGGACACTGCCTTGCAGGGCAAAGGGCGCCGGTTCAATCCCTGGCCTGGGAAGATCCCACGTGCTGCGGAGCGGCTGGACTGATGTGTCCAATTACCCAGCCGGAGCTCTGGAGCGCATGCGCCCAGAGCCGGTGCTCTGCGACAACAGAGGCCACTGCGATGGGAGGCCCACACGGGCCAAAGAACATAGATGGATGAAAATAGATAAATGAAAGACCAATAGAAGTGGCCCGCCTGCCCCGCTCCCTTTCCAACCCGCCCCCCCCCTCCCAGAAATCTTTCCTTCCTTCCTTGGATTCTTCCTTCCTTGGGTTCCTTCCTTGGATTCTTCCTTCCTTGGTTCCTTCCTTCTTCCTTTCTTTCCTTCTGTCTTTTCTTCTAGTTATTCTGGTGAGGGTGTGGATGTATTTAGCTTGGGGTTTTTGGTTTGAGTTGGCATATTTATTAAATAACAAGAAATCTGTTTTGAGTTAGTATAAAAGCAAATAAAGAACAATGAATTCCCTTTGAAATTACTGTAACATGGTTAATATTTTTGTTTTTATAGTTGAGACAAAAGAACTTTACAAGCAACTTGTCAACATGTAGCTGAACTTGGTGAAACTCACCTACTATAAAATGAAACATGTACTTTAAAAATTATGTTTAATGTAAAAGGAAAATATCTGTTATTTATGGAAAATATCTTTTATTTATTGAAAATTTGTAGAGGTATAAGAGTCATAGAATTTTAAAGCTGTAATAACCTAACATATGGACTACCTCTCATTTTAGAGATTAAGAATCAGAAAGATTAAATAAGAGACTCAATTATTAGTGACATAGAAAAATTCAAATTGTAGTTTCCTGATTTTGTCCATTGCTTTTTATCACTGTAGCACTATATCACTAGGTTTCTAATACAAAAACTCTCAATGACATAACATTTAAGTTTGCATGTAACCTAAAAGAAGCTTTATGGGTTTATAGTTCCAAAGGATTGATTTAAATAATGCTTTACCCATATTTGAACTTCCCTGGTGGCTTAGATGGTAAAGAATATGCCTGCAATGCTGGGAGCAGGATTCAGTCCCTGGGTTGGGAAGATCCCTCGGAGAAGGGATAGGATGGGCTTTTAAAAATTGAGATATCCACCTACCCAAAGAAAAATTTTTAGAATTAGAAGAAACAGGGGGAACTTCCTTGGTGGTCCAGTGGTTAAGACTCTGTGTTCCCAATGCAGGGGGCCCGGGTTCGATCCCTAGTCAGGGAACTAGATCCCACATGCCACAACTAAGACCCAGCGCAGCCAAATAAATACATAATTAAAATAAGAAAAAAAGAAACAGTGGATGAGAAGATCTTAATTTCATCCTCCACAGCATTTCGGAGTAGGTATGGTAGCGTCTGAAGAAGCTTAAGGATACCCACTCTCCATGGTGAATAGTGTTGTGTGTTTTTTTTTTTTTTTTTTTTTTTGAGACAAAGGTGGAGAAAGAGAAAGGAGGCATCATAAGTACTGAAAACCAGATAATTCTGTGTAAAAGCAAGGGGAGAAGAGTTTAACAAAGTCGAAAAAAAAAACAAAACAAAAAACTGTGCAGCAGAAATTGACAGTCTAAGCCCAAGTACTTTCCAGGGAAGGTGAAAGTACTGAGGACTCGTTCAGCTTGTTGTTTTCAAGCCCCCGCAATAGACATGAAATAAATACCTACTATGGACCAAGCCTGTGGAGGCGCTGAGAATACAAAGATGCATGAGGCAGATCCTCAAGGAGCTTAGCCTGGTGGTGGCCTGGACGATAGGGAGCTGGGGGAGAGGGGGTGCTGCTGGGCAGAGCATAGGAATGAGGTTAGACAGGAAGATTGAAAAACTTACGGTAGGAAATTGGGGGTTCAGATATGCGCTCACTTCTGTGGTAGAAATCGGATCGAGTCTCTTAAATAATTATCCTCATCTGCCAAATCTGGCCAGATATCATGAAGCTCATCTTCAACAAATACCCACTCGAATAGGTTTAAAAAAAAAAAAGTCCTTCTCCCGCTTCTATCCCTTGCTTCCCCTACCCTGAGGGCGTCGGGCAAGGGATGGTGCAGGTTGGAAACTGCACCCACGTTTGCAGCCTGGGCTCTCTGCAGGAGACAGGAATCCAGGGCTTTGCCGTCGTCATAGCAACCAGGAGTTCGGCGGTCCCCCACATTCTTCCAACTCGTTCTACTTCCCCCGTCGTCTGGGCTGAGTCGTCGCTTCTCTCGCGAGATTTGAGTGCTATGCTAAACAGCACAGCGGTGATCTCACCCGAGACTTGGGCAGGGAGGCTGGGAGGGAGAGAAGGAGGGGAAGGAATGGGGCGGGGAGGCGGGGAGGAGAAGGGCGAGTGCAGCGCCGCCACCGCCGGCAACTTTGTGAGCGAGTTCACTGTGTGCGTGAGCGAGTGAGAGAAAGTCAGAGCGGCGCTGAGTCCCCGGGAAGAGGGTTCCCGGGGAGGGCCAGGTCTGGGCTTCAAAAGGCCAACCCCTCCTGCCAAGCCGTTCCATCCTCTCCCGCCTCCGTGGCTCCCTCCCTATTTCCTTCCCCCTCCAATCCTCCTGGGCCTTCTCCCCCCATCGCAGTTACCTGTCCCCTCCCCCACTTGGCACGCACCTCCCTTTCCCCGGCGTCCACCTCGGACCTCTGGCCCCTGACCCCCTCAGCCACTCCGCGATCATTTCCCACGCCGGCCGTCCCCCTCAGCTCTTTCTGTTGGGGGCAGGCAGCCGGGATGGGGGCCGTTGAGCCTCGCAGGCCACGCGAGCGGGGGCCCGAGCGCCCAGACAATAGTTGATGCCCAGGGACGGGGGCATCTCTGCCCCAACTCCTCCGGGGAGCGCAGCCCCCGCCAGCTTTTCTCCAGCCTGCATTCCGGGTCCCCTTCGGCTCCGGGCTCGGGAGTTGGGCTGATTCCGCCCCCACCTCCCCTTGGCCCCCCTCCGCGCGGCGCCCGACCCGGCCTCGCAGCCTGCTGTTCTCCGCAGAGGAGGCGGCGAGTGAGCGCGCGCCGACCGTCTACACGGTTTCTCTTTTTCCCCAGGGAGAGCGCGCGGCGGACGCTCCCGGACGTGCGGCGGCACGGGGAGGCCCGCCCGAGCGGTAAGTGGCTGCGGCGCCCGGGGTCCGGGCCGGGGAGCGGAGCTGCAAGACTGTTGACAGCCCCTACCCCATTTCTGGCTGGGGCGCGGGTCCGGGACACCAAGCGGTACACCGGGAGGCCGGTCAAAGTTTTATTTCCGATTTGGTGGCGTGCCGATAGCGCAACCCCGCGGGGGCGAGTCCTAGCTGCACCGCGCCCGGCGCGCGCGCGCGCACCTCGGAATCCGAATCAGCACAACTCTCTGCCAGGCGCCTGTGCGAGAGGCCGGGAGACCCGCGCCCTGCTCGGCGAGGCCGGTGCTGTTCCCCGGCTGCTCTCGTCTCCGCCGGGGAACTCTTCCCCTTCAGTCACCTGGGTGAGCACCTTGCAGGCTGTGCTGGGGGGACAGGCCGAGAGGTTTGATCGTGAGAAAGGGGGAAGAGCAGCTCGGTTGCCCGTGGGTGGTTCATTTCCCTCCCGGGGGTCTGGTGGGGAGCGAAATCCGGGGATGTTCAAACCTGCACTTCTTGGAACAAGTAAACCACAAGAGGGCTGAGACGTCGTGAAGGTACTGCATAAAAGAACTTTTTCTCCTTCGCCCCATCTGTTTCCAACTTCTATCCTGACCTTAAAGGAAATTTGTCAAGCTCCCCTATCGCTCCATGGCATTTCTAGGTGGACAAGTAATCTTGTTGGGCAGGTTGAAATTTCATCGTTTCACTATTTGGAGACCACAGAGACGAGGGAAATGGCTCACTTTCAAGGAAGATGTTGTTAAATAAACTGAGTTGCTGGTATTCGTTTTGAAGAGAAGCGTTTGGGGACAAATGGACCCTAGACTGCATTTACCTTATGGAGTTTATTTTTCTTGGAGGGTGTTTCAGAGGCAGCACACAGTGGAATTCTTAACTACCTGCTGAACGATTACGTTTCTAAACTGGGAGCCAGTGATGCGATGCAAATTTCAGAGTAGAGGTGTCGACTTTCATCAGGTTCCAGGTTTATCTGGATGAACTGGGGTTGGCGTTTCCTCTATAAAGCAAACCTTTCATGTTGAAACTCTGACTCAGACTCTTCAAGCCATTGTTTTGTACTGGTACTCTGTGGGAGTTAAATGTCAACTTTCTCTCCTTTTCTCTCATGGAATCTTCATCCCAGGCGAAGATTCTCTGGCTTAATATTTTGGAAAAGGACAGATTGAAGTTTTGTATGTGTCCAGTTTAGTAACAGTATTAATTTGCTATATAATCCTGGGTTAATGACCTTCACTTTACCCTTTTTTCATTTTTTTCGAAGGCGACAATTAAACCACCTTTACCAGGATTTAAAAAAATAAAAAGAGAAATTGCTGATGGGAATAACATAGAAATGTGGTAATAACAGGAGTTAGTTTCAAAGGGTTTTCATAAAGCAGTTTATGGTCACTGAAGTGTCTATAAGATGTCATGCCAGTTTGTAACGAGAATATTAATATTAAAACTTTCCCACGGAATAAATTACTGATAGTCCCAAAAGGAAATGAATGATTTGCACCTGGGTGAGCACCTTGCAGGCTGTGCTGGGGGACAGGCCGAGAGGTTTGATCGTGAGAAAGGGGAAGAGCAGCTCGGTTGCCCGTGGGTGGTTCATTTCTCCCGGGGTCTGGTGGGGAGCGAAATCCGGGGATGTTCAAACCTGCACTTCTTGGAACAAGTAAACCACAAGAGGGCTGAGACGTCGTGAAGGTACTGCATACAAGAACTTTTCTCCTTCGCCCCATCTGTTTCCAACTTCTATCCTGACCTTAAAGGAAATTTGTCAAGCTCCCCTATCGCTCCATGGCATTTCTAGGTGGACAAGTAATCTTGTTGGGCAGGTTGAAATTTCATCGTTTCACTATTTGGAGACCACAGAGACGAGGGAAATGGCTCACTTTCAAGGAAGATGTTGTTAAATAAACTGAGTTGCTGGTATTCGTTTTGAAGAGAAGCGTTTGGGGACAAATGGACCCTAGACTGCATTTACCTTATGGAGTTTATTTTTCTTGGAGGGTGTTTCAGAGGCAGCACACAGTGGAATTCTTAACTACCTGCTGAACGATTACGTTTCTAAACTGGGAGCCAGTGATGCGATGCAAATTTCAGAGTAGAGGTGTCGACTTTCATCAGGTTCCAGGTTTATCTGGATGAACTGGGGTTGGCGTTTCCTCTATAAAGCAAACCTTTCATGTTGAAACTCTGACTCAGACTCTTCAAGCCATTGTTTTTGTACTGGTACTCTGTGGGAGTTAAATGTCAACTTTCTCTCCTTTTCTCTCATGGAATCTTCATCCCAGGCGAAGATTCTCTGGCTTAATATTTTGGAAAAGGACAGATTGAAGTTTTGTATGTGTCCAGTTTAGTAACAGTATTAATTTGCTATATAATCCTGGGTTAATGACCTTCACTTTACCCTTTTTTCATTTTTTTCGAAGGCGACAATTAAACCACCTTTACCAGGATTTAAAAAAATAAAAAGAGAAATTGCTGATGGGAATAACATAGAAATGTGGTAATAACAGGAGTTAGTTTCAAAGGGTTTTCATAAAGCAGTTTATGGTCACTGAAGTGTCTATAAGATGTCATGCCAGTTTGTAACGAGAATATTAATATTAAAACTTTTTCCCACGGAATAAATTACTGATAGTCACTAGCAATTAACAGTGCATTTAAAATGATTTGGGTGATGATTTGCACATAAATGGTTTGGGGCAAAGTCAGAGGTTTTGAGGGATGAATGGTATTTTGTGGTTGATAACCTATTTTCTCATCCATTACGCCTAAGTAAAGGACTCCTGAAGTTGACTGTGTCCTTAGATATCTCTGGTTGACTGAGAGAACAAGTTGGGCAGGTGGCTCGAGACAGTCAGTAGGTGTTGCTGTTAGCCTCTCTGCAGTTCCTGATACTGCTCTTTGAGTTGGAAATTGCAGTTCAGATGCAGTGAACTTCTTAGATCTGAAGTGTTAGACAGTATGAATTGTGACTTCATCATAGGATTCTGTGATGAGGTTGACGAACTCCTGTGAATAATTGCCATCATCACTGCAGAGCAGCTCACTCTATAATTTTATATTAAGTGTCCTGTAACTCTAGCCTTTCACTGTGACTTCCTGGCTTTCTTCCTTCGCTTTGGCATTAAATTAGATGTGTGATCTGGTGTAGGTCTCTTCACCTACGTCCCTGCCACATCTTGATTTCTTTTATTAACAACTTTTAAAAACACCTCGTAACTTTATTGACACCATAGGTTGAAGATTGCTTGAGATGAGCGAGCGATTTTGTAAAGACTTTGGAGGATCTTGGTTGACTGTGAAACCACCTCGTAACTATTCTATGTGAAAGCGAGAGAGGAAAGAATTTAGAGAGCAACTTTCTCTCCTTTTCTCTCATGGAATCTTCATCCCAGGCGAAGATTCTCTGGCTTAATATTTTGGAAAAGGACAGATTGAAGTTTTGTATGTGTCCAGTTTAGTAACAGTATTAATTTGCTATATAATCCTGGGTTAATGACCTTCACTTTACCCTTTTTTCATTTTTTTCGAAGGCGACAATTAAACCACCTTTACCAGGATTTAAAAAAATAAAAAGAGAAATTGCTGATGGGAATAACATAGAAATGTGGTAATAACAGGAGTTAGTTTCAAAGGGTTTTCATAAAGCAGTTTATGGTCACTGAAGTGTCTATAAGATGTCATGCCAGTTTGTAACGAGAATATTAATATTAAAACTTTTTCCCACGGAATAAATTACTGATAGTCACTAGCAATTAACAGTGCATTTAAAATGATTTGGGTGATGATTTGCACATAAATGGTTTGGGGCAAAGTCAGAGGTTTTGAGGGATGAATGGTATTTTGTGGTTGATAACCTATTTTCTCATCCATTACGCCTAAGTAAAGGACTCCTGAAGTTGACTGTGTCCTTAGATATCTCTGGTTGACTGAGAGAACAAGTTGGGCAGGTGGCTCGAGACAGTCAGTAGGTGTTGCTGTTAGCCTCTCTGCAGTTCCTGATACTGCTCTTTGAGTTGGAAATTGCAGTTCAGATGCAGTGAACTTCTTAGATCTGAAGTGTTAGACAGTATGAATTGTGACTTCATCATAGGATTCTGTGATGAGGTTGACGAACTCCTGTGAATAATTGCCATCATCACTGCAGAGCAGCTCACTCTATAATTTTATATTAAGTGTCCTGTAACTCTAGCCTTTCACTGTGACTTCCTGGCTTTCTTCCTTCGCTTTGGCATTAAATTAGATGTGTGATCTGGTGTAGGTCTCTTCACCTACGTCCCTGCCACATCTTGATTTCTTTTATTAACAACTTTTAAAAACACCTCGTAACTTTATTGACACCATAGGTTGAAGATTGCTTGAGATGAGCGAGCGATTTTGTAAAGACTTTGGAGGATCTTGGTTGACTGTGAGTTGGGACATGTGTCTGTTCTATCAGTTCGAGTTTTTCAGTAAAGGCTGTTTTCTATCTCTGATCTGTGCAACAGGAGCAGGAGGAGAGATGAAATCCTGTAAGAGTACAGATTCTCTGAATCTTTGCAATTTGGGGGAAAGTATGTAGTGATTGATGATAACATGATTCTTTGCTTCCTATTGGTCCTTACCGTCTTGCCGTCATTTCTACTGGTCCATGTCAGTGCGTGTATGAAGTATACCTAGCCTGAAGACTTCCAGGTGAGACGTTGCAGATTTGAGCGTTTTGGTTCACTGGCAAAATTGGACTTTCCCTAAGGAAGGCAGATAGACTATCCCCATAATTGAGAGCTCCGTTGTTCAGTTGCTAAGTCTTGAGTAGAGTTAGCCCTCTGATATAGAATGCTTCTTTCTTCCTTATGACTCAAATCACAGAGATTCATGTCTCCAAGTCAGGAAAAAGTTCCCTGCATAATACCACGGTATTCCTGATAGAGATCTGTAGTAAGTCAAACAGTGCTTGGTGAGGGCGTCTGTCTGGTAGACAGGCTGTTGAGTGCTGTGGTTCCAGGGTGGGTAGAACTGTGCTCTGGGCCTCGAGGAACTTACAGCGCAGTGGGGCCGTTTGAAGTGGTTTGCTCTTCTGATACCCTGAGGCCCCCATGAAAGCTTTGCATAGTAGGCAGTTGTTTTTGAATTGTAACTTGTTTGAATTAGTTTTTGAAATAATGGGGCCAGTATTTGTCCTCAGAAGGTTTGGGTTTTGAATTTTCCAGGTACAGGATCTTAAAAAAATGATCAGAGCTCTTCCTGAACTACCTTTCTTCTGAAAAGCCATCTTTTTTTTCCAGCCATGTTTACCGCTTTGCTGCAGAAATCATTGAGAATATATGTATGAAAGTTATTTGTAAACCATAGTCTTATTTGCAGTTGCAGTTTCTTACATTCTAATGAACAGATTCACAGATTGTTGCAGTTAAAAGGGATTTTGAGCATAAATCCTTTGGCCCTTCTTCCACATTTTACAGATGAGGAAACTGAAGCCCAGAAAGTTGATTTTTTTTGAAGGGTGTAGAAGAACCAGTGATCATGCAGTGACTGGAAGACAGGTTTTCAGATTTAACTAATACTCTTTCGTTTCCTGTCATCTGTGCAACAGGAGCAGGAGGAGAGATGAAATCCTGTAAGAGTACAGATTCTCTGAATCTTTGCAATTTGGGGGAAAGTATGTAGTGATTGATGATAACATGATTCTTTGCTTCCTATTGGTCCTTACCGTCTTGCCGTCATTTCTACTGGTCCATGTCAGTGCGTGTATGAAGTATACCTAGCCTGAAGACTTCCAGGTGAGACGTTGCAGATTTGAGCGTTTTGGTTCACTGGCAAAATTGGACTTTCCTAAGGAAGGCAGATAGACTATCCCCATAATTGAGAGCTCCGTTGTTCAGTTGCTAAGTCTTGAGTAGAGTTAGCCCTCTGATATAGAATGCTTCTTTCTTCCTTATGACTCAAATCACAGAGATTCATGTCTCCAAGTCAGGAAAAAGTTCCCTGCATAATACCACGGTATTCCTGATAGAGATCTGTAGTAAGTCAAACAGTGCTTGGTGAGGGCGTCTGTCTGGTAGACAGGCTGTTGAGTGCTGTGGTTCCAGGGTGGGTAGAACTGTGCTCTGGGCCTCGAGGAACTTACAGCGCAGTGGGGCCGTTTGAAGTGGTTTGCTCTTCTGATACCCTGAGGCCCCCATGAAAGCTTTGCATAGTAGGCAGTTGTTTTTGAATTGTAACTTGTTTGAATTAGTTTTTGAAATAATGGGGCCAGTATTTGTCCTCAGAAGGTTTGGGTTTTGAATTTTCCAGGTACAGGATCTTAAAAAAATGATCAGAGCTCTTCCTGAACTACCTTTCTTCTGAAAAGCCATCTTTTTTTTCCAGCCATGTTTACCGCTTTGCTGCAGAAATCATTGAGAATATATGTATGAAAGTTATTTGTAAACCATAGTCTTATTTGCAGTTGCAGTTTCTTACATTCTAATGAACAGATTCACAGATTGTTGCAGTTAAAAGGGATTTTGAGCATAAATCCTTTGGCCCTTCTTCCACATTTTACAGATGAGGAAACTGAAGCCCAGAAAGTTGATTTTTTTTGAAGGGTGTAGAAGAACCAGTGATCATGCAGTGACTGGAAGACAGGTTTTCAGATTTAACTAATACTCTTTCGTTTCCTGTTTTTTTTTTTTAACCTTATCTTAGAGTCTGTCATGTTAAAATTTATTTACTGCTTCCCTCCTCAAGTGTTCAATATGTATTAAATGTCTAAAATGAGAAGAAGTAAAACTTTATGAGACAAAATGTGCACAAAGGTTGAAAAGCCATGAAAACTGCACTGATGTTTGGTAACTAAGCTTTAGAGTTACTCAAATTACAGAGTTACGGAAAAAGAAATTATGAGTTAAAGTATTTACATGGTAGAGCCCATAGTGTTTTTTAATTTTTTTAAAGGAATCTTGGTTAACTCAGAGCGTAATATACTCGTATGCGCTTTAGAGAAGCCAGACTTAATTTGTTGCAGTCAACCACTTTTTTCCCTTCTTAAACTCATTTTTCATTTGTAGAAGAAAGTAGTTGTGCCTTCCTTAGTTTAAAACAGTGGCACCTTTAGACCTTGTCTCTTAGCTACATGTAAGGGTTATTGGAGATGGCTGGGAGGGTGGGGGTGGGGGTAGGGAGGTTCTGTTAGGTGGAGGTATAATTGCACATAAAACAGGAAAATGTTGAAGGCGCTTCCTGTTGAAAACTGTGAGTGATTTATATATCCCCACCCAACTTCTGTTGGGGTAATTGGAGCCAGGAGAGAAGAAACACCCTCACCACTTTGGTGACTGCCCTTTAAGATGAGGGATTCTCCCTTCCCCCTGGAGGCTAAAGCATTCTGTTACTGCTTCCTGCTCACACAGAAATTTGTGTCTGTTCTACCTACAGTGCTAATTAAAATAGGGGTGTTCGACTATCACTTGAGATGGACAATCCAACCTTCTTTCCTTTGCACTTGTACTTTTTTGGTATGGGAAATAAATTGGCTTCATTGGATTTTTGTTTTTTTGGTTTTTTTTTCTATGCTTAGCTAATAAAAAAAAAAAGGCAAAACAGAACCCACATACTTTTATGGCACTTTGTGTTTGAAGGGTTTTATACAGATTAGGTTAATTATTCTCAGATGACAGCGCATTTATTCTTTTGGTGGGGTTGTGATGAGCTCTGGAGCAAGTCATAGAGACACAGGAAAGATCCCCTTTTCTTTGGCGCTCTTAAACACAGGTGATTTGAGTGAGAGTTAATAACACAGTGTGAGTGAGTCTGGGATCACCTGGGGAAGAGACTACATAGGGTGTAACTTTTGAGGATATGGTCCACATCCATTTTTCTCCTCCTGGGAGAAGTGAGCTAATTCCAGCTGTGAAGAGAACATGAGTGTTTTCTTGAGGATCTGGGAAGATGACTCCAGACGACACAGAGGAATGTGCTTCCTGCAAATCAGGGGCTTCTTTACTGGGCTTTTGTCAACAGCAGTGCCTCGGGGGCTGTGCCACAGAGGCGGGCCAAACTGTCTCTCTTGGCCTCTGCAGGTTGTGATGAGAATTTTCAGCCTTTGGATTCCTAATTTGTTAGTTGTCATGTTACCAAGTTCTCCCTCTAATTAGGATTGTAGCATGCCTAACTTTACATTGTGGGAAATGGGCAATTACATAATGTTAGATTTCCCTTTTTTCAGTTCAGGAGAAGCATGGGGGGAATGTATGCTTGTTGGAGAATGCAGGCCCGGAGATAAGAGAGTTACTGATTTGCACAAACACTGGGGTCAGCTAGAAGCAACAGAAGCAGACTGACCGTCTAGCCATGGCGGCCATTGAGTTCCTTTTTCCCTCTTTCCTCCCCTAGAGTAGTTCCAGGTTAAATGATTTTCACAGATACTAGAGAGAATTTTGGTTCTTCTTTTTTCTTTCTCTTTTTTCCCAGAAAGCCCTTTACCACAGCTACAGGTATAGTCATTGATTGTTTTTTTGCAACTTAGTGTCTTGCTTCCTTTTAGAAAGAGGTCCAAACTTCTCAGCATGATGCTCTTAAGAAATAAAACGCAAAGGGCTATGTGTTGAATGACTATGTTCGTATAATTAAGACTTGACTGTGGTCAGTATCATATATATATTGGCTCCTATATTATTTTTTTCCAATTTTTTATATTCTCAGTTATTTGCCTAGATAAGAATTTCAGTTAGATATATTCTAAGCTCCTTGCATTTCCTTTCACAGTCTTAGTTCTCAGCATTGATTGACTGTTTCTCCAAATTTCTTTTCATTTCTTGATGCTTTCAGAGAAACAACTGAGGACTGAATTGTGCTCTCAGGTCTTTGAAAACAGAGGGTACTTATATCGGGATACCTGTAGGAGTATATATAACTATGCATTAATAGAATGTGGTAAGATTTTCACCATGTTTGGCTTTCATTCCTATTTTTACTGGTACATACTTAGGGGGAAAAAATGGAAAGGAGTATTTTTTCCATATTTTTTGCAAGAAATGTAAGTATGTGACTTGTGGGAACCATACTGCCTTTTCTTTCAAAGACTTTCATTTTTATAAATGGAATAAACCTGCTTTTTTTTTTTTTGCCGCTAAGTCATCACTTATTTTTCATCCATCTTTATTTGGCATATGTGGGCCTCCCATTGCAGTGGCCTCTTTCGTTGCAGAGCACTGGCTCTGGGCGCACACACTCTAGAGCGCTGGCTCCTAACTGGACTCACCGGCCCAGCTGCTCCTTGGCGTGTGGGATCTTCCCAGGCCATGGATCCAACTGATGCCCCTTACATTGCAAGGCAGACTCTTTACCCACTGGACTACCAGGGAAGCCTCTTTCAAAGACTTTGAAGGCAAATTGTTCTTACTCTTGAAATGACGGTTATTATGTAGTTGATTTAACTCCTTCCTTTCCCTTAACCACGCTTCTACTAACTGCCACAGTGAAGACCTCAGAAGCTTCTGCCAATATATTTTTCCAGTGGAATTTCATGTGTAAAGAGACTGTGCACTCTGTGTGTGTGTGTGTGTGTGTATATCTTTATGTATGTTTGAGATGGGGTTTGACTCCTGGCTCAGAATGTGCCCTTGGGAAACCCATTAGGAGGCTTAAGACTGAATGTGGTTCCTGACCCTCATCTCTTTTCTGGTTTGAGAAGTACCTGTAATTCCAAGAGCCTCAGTGATACTTTACTTATTTATTTTACTTAGGATCTTACTGTTGATCATTTGTAATAGGAAATGGGGTCTAATAATTGCGTGACAATAATGTTTCCGTAGGTACAGGATAGGTTATGGCGAGCTATAGCATTCAAAGAAAAGGCTTATTAAAAGTGTGAGAGCCTTGGCCTAAAAATCGCTTTTGCTGGGATTCTTCTGAAGGCCACCTTCAACGGAACGTTTTAAAATAGTGGTTTTCAGGGGTTTGGGTCAGGTGTGCAGGGGAGGGTGGAGGATCGCAGTGGACTCTGGGGTATTGCTCTGGGTGGATGGGTGGTTTGAAGAAGCTCAGTAGGTGATTCTGTTATGTTCTCCCACCCCCCACCCAGCTGAGAGCATAGTTTTGGCTTAAAGCTACCAGGGAAATGTAAGTATGTGACTTGTGGAACCATACTGCCTTTTCTTTCAAAGACTTTCATTTTTATAAATGGAATAAACCTGCTTTTTTTTTTTTTGCCGCTAAGTCATCACTTATTTTTCATCCATCTTTATTTGGCATATGTGGGCCTCCCATTGCAGTGGCCTCTTTCGTTGCAGAGCACTGGCTCTGGGCGCACACACTCTAGAGCGCTGGCTCCTAACTGGACTCACCGGCCCAGCTGCTCCTTGGCGTGTGGGATCTTCCCAGGCCATGGATCCAACTGATGCCCCTTACATTGCAAGGCAGACTCTTTACCCACTGGACTACCAGGGAAGCCTCTTTCAAAGACTTTGAAGGCAAATTGTTCTTACTCTTGAAATGACGGTTATTATGTAGTTGATTTAACTCCTTCCTTTCCCTTAACCACGCTTCTACTAACTGCCACAGTGAAGACCTCAGAAGCTTCTGCCAATATATTTTTCCAGTGGAATTTCATGTGTAAAGAGACTGTGCACTCTGTGTGTGTGTGTGTGTGTGTATATCTTTATGTATGTTTGAGATGGGGTTTGACTCCTGGCTCAGAATGTGCCCTTGGGAAACCCATTAGGAGGCTTAAGACTGAATGTGGTTCCTGACCCTCATCTCTTTTCTGGTTTGAGAAGTACCTGTAATTCCAAGAGCCTCAGTGATACTTTACTTATTTATTTTACTTAGGATCTTACTGTTGATCATTTGTAATAGGAAATGGGGTCTAATAATTGCGTGACAATAATGTTTCCGTAGGTACAGGATAGGTTATGGCGAGCTATAGCATTCAAAGAAAAGGCTTATTAAAAGTGTGAGAGCCTTGGCCTAAAAATCGCTTTTGCTGGGATTCTTCTGAAGGCCACCTTCAACGGAACGTTTTAAAATAGTGGTTTTCAGGGGTTTGGGTCAGGTGTGCAGGGGAGGGTGGAGGATCGCAGTGGACTCTGGGGTATTGCTCTGGGTGGATGGGTGGTTTGAAGAAGCTCAGTAGGTGATTCTGTTATGTTCTCCCACCCCCCACCCAGCTGAGAGCATAGTGGCTTTTATATTATGTTTGGATTTATGCTTGTCAATAAGGTAAACCAGCAGCTGACCAGGGTATATGGAAACTTCATTTTGGCTGGGTAAAGGGAGAGCCTTCAATCATGTGTATAGTCCCCTTGATTAAAGAAGACAACTTGGAAGAACTTTGAAAATGACTGCCAACGGCTAAAAGGGTCAGACTGCTTCGACTCCTGTGGTGGAGCTAGAACCAGTAAATCCAATTTAGGGGTTGCATGTTGGCAACTAGGTTTGTTTACTGGGGTGAAAAACACAGAGCATAAAATTTACCGTCTCAACCATATGCAAGTATACAGTTTAGTCATGGTAAGTATATTCATATTGTTGTGAAACAGAAAGCCAAGACTGTTTCATCTTGCAGATTGGACATTATACCCATTAAACAGCTTCTCCTTTCCCTTTCCACATCCCTGGCAATCACCATTCTACTTTCTGTTTCCATGAACTTGACCCTTTTAGATACCACATATAAGTGGTATTGTGCGGTGTTTGTCTTTCTGTTACTGGCTTATTTCTCTTAACATTGTGTCCTCAAGGTTCTTAACCTGTTGGCATGTGGCAGGATTTCCTTCCCTTTTAAGGCTGAATAATATCACATTGTATGTCTAGATCACTTTTGTTTATCCATAGGTGGACATTTGGGCTAATGTGGACAGTGCTGCTGTGAACGTGGGAGTTCACAGGTCTCTTTGAGGCCATGCTTTCAGTTCCTTTGGATGTGTACTCAGACGTGGGATTTCTATATTATGTGGTAGTTCTGTTTTTAATTGTTTTGAATAGCCTCCATACTCATCTTCAGAGTTATACCATTTTACACTCCCACCAGCAGGATGCCAGTGTTACTCCTCTTCCTGGCCAGCGCTAGTTATTTTGTTTGTGATTTTTTTTTTTTTTTGATGGTACCCATTCTACTGGGCTCTGAGATAATGTCTCATTGTGGCTTGCATTTGCATTTTTCTATTGATAAGTTATATTGAGCATCTTTCATATGCTTGTTGGCGATTTGCCTGTCATCTTTAGAGATATGTCCTTTTTTTTTTTCTGTCTTTAAATCATCATTTATTTCCATCCATCTTTTATTCTTTGGCATGTATGGGCCTCCCATTGCAGTGGCCTCTCTTGTTGCAGAGCACTGACTCTGAGCACATGTGCTCCAGAGAGTTTGCTTGTAATTGGACACACTGGCACAGTTGTTCCATGGCACATGGGATCTTCCTGGGCCAGGGATTGAACTGGTGCCCCTTGAACTGCAAGGTGGACTCTTTACCCACTGGACGACCAGGAAAGCCCCCACTCTGCTCATTTTTTGATCAGGTTATTTGAATTTTTGTTGTTGAGTTGTAGGAGTTATATATTCTGGACTAAAGTAGCCCCTCATCAGGTGCATTATTTGCACACAGATTCTCCCTTTTCATACATCACCTTTTCTACTCATTTGTGTCAGTTAAGGTTTTTCATTTGATGTAATCCCATCAAAAGGCAAAATCCCTTTTGCTCTTAGCATCGTATCCAAGAAATTGTTGCTAATTCCAAAGTCTGTGTTTTCTTCAAGAAGTTTTATAGTTTTAGTTCTTACGTTTAGGTCTTTAATCCAGTGTGAGTTAATTTTTATATATGGTATATATGGTATAAGATGAGGTTCCCATTTCCTTCTTTTGTGTGCAGATACCCGGTTTTCTCAACTGCATACATTGAAGAGACTGTGCCTTTCCCTTCCAGTGGTCTTATTATCCTTGTCAAAGACCAGTTGACCATATACTTGATGGTTTATATCTGAGCTCTCTGTTCTGTTCCATTGATCTGTTTTGTCTGTTATGTCAGTACCACCTTTAGCTTTTTAGATTAGTTTTGTAATGTATTTTGAAATCAGGAAGTTTGAGTGGCACTTATTTTTAACTTATGCTATTGTAGGTGTTGAGAAATAGAGATGTAATGGAGAAATTGAGAAAACAATTAAGAATTCTTTATGTTTTTGGAGGAGACTAGACCTACACTTGAAGGATAAAGTAAGATGATTTAAATGGAAGAATATATGCAAGGCTGTCAGTTGTAGTTGTCGTTCATTGTCAAGTTGTGTCTGAGTCTTTGTGACCCCGTGGGTTGCAGCATGCCAGGCTTCCCTGTCTTTCACCATCTCCTGGATGGTCAAACTCATGTTCACTGAGTCAGTGATGCCATCCAACCATCTTGTCCTCTTTTGCCCCCTTCTCCTCCTACCTTTAATCTTTCCCATCATTAGGGTCTTTTCCAGTGAGTTGGCTCTTCACATCAGGTGGCCAAAGTATTGGAGCTTCAGCTTCAGCATTAGTCCTTCCAGTGAATATTTAGAGTTGAACTCCTTTAGGATTGACTGATCTCTTTGCTGTCCAAGGGACTCAAGAGTCTTCTTCAGCACCACAGTTCGCAGCGTCAATTCTTTGGTGCTCAGCCTTTTTTTTATTATTACGTACAAATTTTACATATTATTATTATTTTTACAGGGTTTAGTTGTTTACTGCCACACATCGACCTGAATCTGCCATAGGTATACATATATTCCCCCACCTGCAACCTCCACCTCATCTCCCTCCCCATCCCACCGCTCCAGGTTGCCATAGAACCCCTGTTTGATATCCCCCAGTCCCACAGCATATTCCCCTCCCTCACACCAGTGTCCGTAGGACTGTTCTCTATGTCCGCCTCTCCACTGTCAGCCTTCTTTATCGCCCAGCTCTCACATCCATATGTGATTACTGGAAAAAGCCGTAGGTTTGACTATATGGACCTTTGTTGGCAAAATGATGTCTCTGCTTTCTAACACGCTGTCTAGATTTGTCATAGCTTTTCTTTCAAGGAGTAAGCATCTTTTAATTTCATGGCTGCAGTTACCATCTGCAGTGATTTTTGGAACCCATAAAAATAAAATCTTTCACTCTTTCCATTGTTTGCCTGTCTATTTGCCGTAACTTGATTGAACCAGATGCCATGATCTTTTTTTTTTTTAATGTTAAGTTTTGAGCCAGTTTTTTCATTCTCCTCATTCACCTTCTACAAGAGGCTCTTTAATTTCTCTTGAATTTCTGTCATTAAGGTGGTATGATCTGCATATCTGAGGTTATTGGTACTTTCTGTTTCCCTTTTTAGGTGAGACTAGACCTACACTTGAAGGATAAAGTAAGATGATTTAAATGGAAGAATATATGCAAGGCTGTCAGTTGTAGTTGTCGTTCATTGTCAAGTTGTGTCTGAGTCTTTGTGACCCCGTGGGTTGCAGCATGCCAGGCTTCCCTGTCTTTCACCATCTCCTGGATGGTCAAACTCATGTTCACTGAGTCAGTGATGCCATCCAACCATCTTGTCCTCTTTTGCCCCCTTCTCCTCCTACCTTTAATCTTTCCCATCATTAGGGTCTTTTCCAGTGAGTTGGCTCTTCACATCAGGTGGCCAAAGTATTGGAGCTTCAGCTTCAGCATTAGTCCTTCCAGTGAATATTTAGAGTTGAACTCCTTTAGGATTGACTGATCTCTTTGCTGTCCAAGGGACTCAAGAGTCTTCTTCAGCACCACAGTTCGCAGCGTCAATTCTTTGGTGCTCAGCCTTTTTTTTATTATTACGTACAAATTTTACATATTATTATTATTTTTACAGGGTTTAGTTGTTTACTGCCACACATCGACCTGAATCTGCCATAGGTATACATATATTCCCCCACCTGCAACCTCCACCTCATCTCCCTCCCCATCCCACCACTCCAGGTTGCCATAGAACCCCTGTTTGATATCCCCCAGTCCCACAGCATATTCCCCTCCCTCACACCAGTGTCCGTAGGACTGTTCTCTATGTCCGCCTCTCCACTGTCAGCCTTCTTTATCGCCCAGCTCTCACATCCATATGTGATTACTGGAAAAAGCCGTAGGTTTGACTATATGGACCTTTGTTGGCAAAATGATGTCTCTGCTTTCTAACACGCTGTCTAGATTTGTCATAGCTTTTCTTTCAAGGAGTAAGCATCTTTTAATTTCATGGCTGCAGTTACCATCTGCAGTGATTTTTGGAACCCATAAAAATAAAATCTTTCACTCTTTCCATTGTTTGCCTGTCTATTTGCCGTAACTTGATTGAACCAGATGCCATGATCTTTTTTTTTTTGAATGTTAAGTTTTGAGCCAGTTTTTTCATTCTCCTCTTTCACCTTCTTCAAGAGGCTCTTTAATTTCTCTTTACTTTCTGTCATTAAGGTGGTATGATCTGCATATCTGAGGTTATTGGTATTTCTCCTGGCAATCTTGATTCCAGTTTGTGCTTCATCCAGCCTGGAATTTTACATGATGTACTCTGCAGAGAGGTTAAATAAGCAGGGTGACAATATACATCCTTGATATACTCCTTTCCCTTTCCCAATTTGGTACCGGTCTGTTGTTCTATGTCTGGTTCTAGCTGTTGCTTCTTGTCCTGCGTACAGGTTTTGTAGTAGGCAGGTAATGTGGTCTGCTATTTCCATCTCATTTAAGAATTTTCCACAGTTTGTTGTGGTCCACACAGTCAGAGGCTTTAGTTAGCATAGTCAATGAAGCAGAAATAAATGTTTTTATGGAATTCTCTTGCTTTTTCTATTTTCTGCAGATGTTGACAATTTGATCTTTGGTTCCTCTGTCTTTTCTAAATCCAGCTTGTACATCTGGAAGTTCTTGGTTCACATACTGTTGAAGCTTAGCTTGAAGACTGTCAATTGGCAGCTAGTATAAGGAAACCGATAGACTAGCACTACCTAGTTTACAAAGTGTCTTCACAGATATTAAGATATGACTTGGGAAAGCTTCAAAAAGGTGATAGACCTTGAACTGACCTTAAAGACTGGATGTGTTACTTCAGTGGGTATAAATGCTCAAACCATCTGTGTCAGTTCCATTGCTGTGCTAAAGAAGTTGTTGCCAGAGCCTTTTTAATGAAAAGCTCTGATGGTAATCACAAGATTTTCAAAGAGGTCAGTTTATTATAAAACCTTTCAATACATGGTGTTTTTCTCTTTGAAATTCCTTTTTCCATTCCACTCCAGTAATTGCTGATTTTCCCTGTCTGCTCAATAAATAGCTGTGGACCACACAAAAACAGAATACTTAGCCACAGTACTGATATTATTTTCTAGGATGTGTAAAGAACATAAAATTAACCTGACTGGGTTGTATAGGCTGAATTGAAGGAGAGAGATTGGACCCAGAACAGCAAACTCAGTGGCTGCTTTAGTAAGTAATTTAGGCTGCTTAAGACATACTTTCTCACCTTCTTAATAAAGCTATTTTGGATAAATATATTATTTGAGGGACAATTGGTAGAATTTCTATGGAGGAAAAATATAGTATGCTTGCATATACAAGGCAAGGCACAGTTTGGGCTTCCCAGGTAGTGCTAGTGGTAAAGAACCCGCCTGCCAATACAGGAGACGTAAGAGATACAGGCTCTGTCCCTGGATCGGGAAGATCCCCTGGAGGAGGGCATGGCAACCCCCTCCAGTATTCTTGCCTGGAGAATCCCATGAAAAGAGGAGCCAGGCGGGCTACAGCCCATAGGGTCACAACGTTGGACAGAACTGAAGTGACTTAGCATGCATTCATACATAGGTGGTGTTTATTGCTGCCCAGATGAATTTAAGTCTGCATGGGTGAGTTATGTAAGGAGTAATTATTTTTTAATTTCTTTTTTCTTTTTTTTTTTACAGAGTTTTGTTGTTTACTGCCACACATCAACCTGAATCCACCATAGGTATACAAATGGACCTCCCCAGGAGTAATTTACTCATTAGCTTACAAGTATTTATTGACTCCACTACATGCCAGGGGCTAGTGGCTGCTTCTAGTGGAAAAGGATGCATAGCTCCTGCCCTCATCTGGCTGATAGTGTTCCAGTGATTGATGTTTTGGATGATCAAAGGTGTAGACCTTTATTAAGACTGGATGTGTTACTTCAGTGGGTATAAATGCTCAAACCATCTGTGTCAGTTCCATTGCTGTGCTAAAGAAGTTGTTGCCAGAGCCTTTTTAATGAAAAGCTCTGATGGTAATCACAAGATTTTCAAAGAGGTCAGTTTATTATAAAACCTTTCAATACATGGTGTTTTTCTCTTTGAAATTCCTTTTTCCATTCCACTCCAGTAATTGCTGATTTTCCCTGTCTGCTCAATAAATAGCTGTGGACCACACAAAAACAGAATACTTAGCCACAGTACTGATATTATTTTCTAGGATGTGTAAAGAACATAAAATTAACCTGACTGGGTTGTATAGGCTGAATTGAAGGAGAGAGATTGGACCCAGAACAGCAAACTCAGTGGCTGCTTTAGTAAGTAATTTAGGCTGCTTAAGACATACTTTCTCACCTTCTTAATAAAGCTATTTTGGATAAATATATTATTTGAGGGGACAATTGGTAGAATTTCTATGGAGGAAAAATATAGTATGCTTGCATATACAAGGCAAGGCACAGTTTGGGCTTCCCAGGTAGTGCTAGTGGTAAAGAACCCGCCTGCCAATACAGGAGACGTAAGAGATACAGGCTCTGTCCCTGGATCGGGAAGATCCCCTGGAGGAGGGCATGGCAACCCCCTCCAGTATTCTTGCCTGGAGAATCCCATGAAAAGAGGAGCCAGGCGGGCTACAGCCCATAGGGTCACAACGTTGGACAGAACTGAAGTGACTTAGCATGCATTCATACATAGGTGGTGTTTATTGCTGCCCAGATGAATTTAAGTCTGCATGGGTGAGTTATGTAAGGAGTAATTATTTTTTAATTTCTTTTTTCTTTTTTTTTTTTTTACAGAGTTTTGTTGTTTACTGCCACACATCAACCTGAATCCACCATAGGTATACAAATGGACCTCCCCAGGAGTAATTTACTCATTAGCTTACAAGTATTTATTGACTCCCACTACATGCCAGGGGCTAGTGGCTGCTTCTAGTGGAAAAAGGATGCATAGCTCCTGCCCTCATCTGGCTGATAGTGTTCCAGTGATTGATGTGGTCCTTCTCTGTGTTCCCTTTCTCTCATCTGGTTGGATTTTTTTTTTTTCTGCCAATGACCACCTGTTTTACTTTTGATGCAAAACAATTGTAGCTGTTTATTGTGAAAATAGTCCTACATTAAATATTCTTTGTGTGGAGGAAGAACGAAACACTAGATAATTTTGCTTCTTGGTTTCCAAGGAGATCTGTCTTGGCTAAATTTATTTTATCTAGTGCTTTTCTAAGTAACAGAGCTAAAGGAAACTAGCTTTAATGTATTTTGCTTAAGGTTTTCCTGAGGACCCAGAGAAGGTTTTAAAATTTCGTTTTTTTCACTACTTCTAAGCCTGCTCCAAGAAAATCTAAACACCTAGTTTTGGCTAATTCTGGATTTTTCCATTAATTGTCAGATCTTTAAAGAATCATAAACCCCTTTTGGATCTTCATTCATTTGTTCATTCATTTAACAGGTCTTCATTGTTCACTTATATACCAGGGAACCTTTTCATTTGTAATAGGCAAATTGAGGGTTGAATTAAGCTCCGTTTAAATCCAAATGCAAAAATTTTGTGAATTTATTGTTACGATTTAGTGAGATTTGGGGCTTTTTTGCAGATAGTAAACGTATTTTTGAAAGCGCTAAAGAGAATTTTAGAATTTTTGTTCTTCACTCAGACATTTTAGTGAGGAAATTCTATAATGGTGGATAATTTTAGTATTAGTTAAGCTCTCATCTGAAAATAATCAACATTTTAACTCAACTGAGAGTCTTTCTTTATAATTTTGGCAGGAGACAATTCTGAAGCTAGCTTTTCTGATGTTACTTGTAATGTACTAGAAACTTAATTCCTGTTTCGGATGATTGGTATAGTGCCAGTGTGTAGAGCTTTAGAAATGCTTAGCACTCCTTCTCTGAGGTGCTCAGTTCTGAGTCTTTTCGAGTCCTTGTTGTTCACGTGTGAGGTGGTCTTGAGGTATGGCGGCATCGTGTCACTGAATGCAAAAGAGTCACATGGAACATCTGCGACCTGTGTTGTAGTAATAAGCTGGCAGTTGCCTTTGCTGCCAGGTGTGTAGTATTCAGATAATCTAGTGTGAGATTTCATGCCTTTCTATAATGATGTTTTCATTTGAATTTGTTGTTATAAATTCAATATAATATTGGTTATGTGTTATAAGACTGAGTTGTGTGTGTGTGCATGTGCTCAGTCTTGTCTCTTTGCAGCTGCGTGGACTATAGGCTGTTGGACTCCTCTGTCCATGGAATTTTGCAGGCAGGAATACTGGAATGAGTTGCCATGCTCTCCTGCAAGGGATCTTCCTGATCCAGGGATCGAACCTGATATGACTGAGTTACTTAGATAAAAATTTAAGAGTGTTCTTTCATTTGACTATTATAAATCTGTTCTCCATGTTACTGTAAAACATTAGCAGATTTGTGTTGCCCTGGCTTTGTGACTTCAGCAATTTTTCCTTCACTTACTAGTCAGCAGTATTCAGTGAACACCCTTCTAGATGGCAGATGCTGTTCTCATCCCAGATGTACAGCAGTGGACAACTCTTGAGTGATAAGGGAAACCACCAGAGGGTTTTGTACACATGGATTTGATCTGACTTACTGTTAAGGAACAGAATGCTATTTTGTAGAGAATGGAATGGGAGTGGGGGCAAAGGTGGAGACGGAGAAATCTAGCAGTGATCTGGATGACGTATGATGGTAGCTGTGGCAGAGGAGACAAAAAGTGTTTGGAGTCTCTACTCATTTTTTTTTTAAGTTTTTTTTCATTATTTATTTTTGGTTATTCTGGGTTTTCACTGCTGTCATAGGCTCCTTTCTAGTAGAAGGGAGTGGAGGCTACTCCTTAGTTGAGGTGAGCATGCTTCTTGTTGCAGTGACTTCTTTTGTTGTGGAACTGGAACTCTAGGGCACACGGGCTTCAGTAGTTGCGGCACATGGGCTCAATAGCTGCGACTCTGAGGTTCTAGAGTGCGGGCTCAATCGTTGTTCCTCACGGGCTTAGCTGCTCCACAGCATGTGGGATCTTCCTGGATCAGGGATCAAACTTGTGTTGCCTGCATTGATGGGCAAACTCTTTACCACTGAGCTACCAGGGAAGCCTGTGGACTCATTTTAAGTGGGGCTCACATACTTCATGGAAGGGTGAATGATATGGAGTGAGAGAAGGAGTGGAGTCAAGGTACCATCAAGGGTTTGGACCTGAGCAACTGGAATAATGGAGTTGCCATGTATTGAAATAGGGAAGGCTGGAGAAGCAGGTTTGGGTGGGGAATTGAGCTGATTGGTATGTATTAGGTATGAGATGCACGGTACATGTTGAGTTCACTTAACCTGTGAATCAGGTCAACTTGGCAGCTGGGCAGGCCCATTAACCCTCACAAGCATCAATTTTCTCATCTCTGTGACATAGGGAAAGTGCTTTTCTCATAGTTATTGAGATCATAAGATAAAAAAAAAGTTCAGACTTCCAAAGTAATGTCCTGTCATGGAGTATTATTTCTGGAAAGTAGACTGGTTACCATCTCACTTGCTTTGTGGACCTAGTTAAGTCATAGGCCAGAATGTAATTGTGGGAAGTTGGTGTTTGCCCTCTGAAGGCTGGTTTTCTCTGGATAGGTGGAGAAGCTTTCTCTCTGATCCATTCTGTGATTCCTGAGTGGTTTTTGAGAGAGAACTTGGTATTGGTGTCAGAGGGCTTCGTTTTATGTAGAGTCATGGGGCAGTCCATGGGTGTGTGGGGGCAGATTTGCCCCTTAATAAACAGAGCTTTGGGCCAAAGTGACTTTAATATGTGGGAAGATGTTGTGGGGGGGGGGGGAACCACCCCCAGCTCTTGTCTTTCTCAAAATCTTTATTGTTTTATGCTTTCCATAACTTTGATCAGTTAACAGATAGGGTGTAATAGCCCAGATTTATTTGGGAGACTCCTCTCAGTGTTTCTTGATTCAGAACACCTGTTTACATATTCTTGGGTTTTTTGATTGCTTAAACATTTCTTATAGTCAGGTAAAGTATGTTAAATATATATTTGAATCCAATGAATTAAAATTTGTTTAGGATCCAAGTGCAAAGTCAATCTTACATTTCAGTGAGTGGAATTTTAAATGTACTACATGTCTTCAGTGGTGAGAGTAAATAGTTGTAGCTTTGGAATGCAGTATTTGCTGGTAATTGATACCTTCCCAATAGTTATTTGTTGCTTTAGGAACATCTACATTCAAGAGATAGGATGGTGGTTCTTGGTTCTTCTGATCCTAAAGCAGTTTGAACAATAACGCTACTGCTGTTTCTTCACTGCCCTCCTGGATTACGAGCTTCATTGGCATCGGCTGTGTGTGCTGACGGCTGGTTATATGATGCAGGAAGAGAAAGTAAAGCCGTTTGAAAAGGGCGCCTTTGAGAGTCTGATGCATGTGGCAAATATAACTTGATGAGTAACTGACAATCTTTGCTAACTTGGCCTAAAAAATATTCTAGGTGTTCAGTGGATAGAGAGTAGTAGTGGCTTTAACAATGAAGCAAGGTGTTAGGTGAGAGAGGAAGGTGAAAAAGCTGGTTTAAAACTCAGCATTCAAAAACTAAGATCATGGCATCCGGTCCCATCACTTCATGGCATATAGATGGGCAAGCAGTGGAAAGAGTGACAGATTTTATTTTCTTGGGCTCCAAAATCACTGTGGAAGGTGACTGCAGCCAGGAAATTAAAGATGATTGCTCCTTGGGAGAAAAGCTATGACAAACTTAGACAGCATATTAAAAGCAGAGATAACACTTTGCTGACAAAGGTCTATATAGTCAAAGTTATGACTTTCCCAGTAGTCATGTATGGATGTGAGAGCTGGTTCATGGAAATTGAAAGGTTGAGACTTTAATATGTGGGAAGATGTTGTGGGGGGGGGGGGAACCACCCCCAGCTCTTGTCTTTCTCAAAATCTTTATTGTTTTATGCTTTCCATAACTTTGATCAGTTAACAGATAGGGTGTAATAGCCCAGATTTATTTGGGAGACTCCTCTCAGTGTTTCTTGATTCAGAACACCTGTTTACATATTCCTGGGTTTTTTGATTGCTTAAACATTTCTTATAGTCAGGTAAAGTATGTTAAATATATATTTGAATCCAATGAATTAAAATTTGTTTAGGATCCAAGTGCAAAGTCAATCTTACATTTCAGTGAGTGGAATTTTAAATGTACTACATGTCTTCAGTGGTGAGAGTAAATAGTTGTAGCTTTGGAATGCAGTATTTGCTGGTAATTGATACCTTCCCAATAGTTATTTGTTGCTTTAGGAACATCTACATTCAAGAGATAGGATGGTGGTTCTTGGTTCTTCTGATCCTAAAGCAGTTTGAACAATAACGCTACTGCTGTTTCTTCACTGCCCTCCTGGATTACGAGCTTCATTGGCATCGGCTGTGTGTGCTGACGGCTGGTTATATGATGCAGGAAGAGAAAGTAAAGCCGTTTGAAAAGGGCGCCTTTGAGAGTCTGATGCATGTGGCAAATATAACTTGATGAGTAACTGACAATCTTTGCTAACTTGGCCTAAAAAATATTCTAGGTGTTCAGTGGATAGAGAGTAGTAGTGGCTTTAACAATGAAGCAAGGTGTTAGGTGAGAGAGGAAGGTGAAAAAGCTGGTTTAAAACTCAGCATTCAAAAACTAAGATCATGGCATCCGGTCCCATCACTTCATGGCATATAGATGGGCAAGCAGTGGAAAGAGTGACAGATTTTATTTTCTTGGGCTCCAAAATCACTGTGGAAGGTGACTGCAGCCAGGAAATTAAAAGATGATTGCTCCTTGGGAGAAAAGCTATGACAAACTTAGACAGCATATTAAAAAGCAGAGATAACACTTTGCTGACAAAGGTCTATATAGTCAAAGTTATGACTTTCCCAGTAGTCATGTATGGATGTGAGAGCTGGTTCATAAAGAAAGGTTGAGCATCAAGGAAACTGCTGTTTTTGAATTGTGGTGCTGGAGAAGACTCTTGAGAGCTCCTTGGGTAGCAAGACCAGTCAATCCTAAAGGAAATCAACCCTGAATATTCACTGAAAGGACTGATGCTGAGACAGAAGCTCCAGTACTCTGGCCACATACTGCGAAGAGATGACTCATTGGAAAAGACCCTGATGTTGGGAGAGACTGAGGGCAAGAGAAGGGGGTAACAGAAGATGAGATGGTTGAATGGCATCATCAACTCAATGGACATGAGTTTGAGCAAACTCCAGGAGATAGTGAAGGACAGGGAAGCCTGATGTGCTTAAGTCCATGGGGTCATGAAGAGTCAGACATGACTTAGTGACCGAACAGCAGTAAGGTGTCAGGGGGACAGGAACTGTTTTTTAGTAGCTACTATGGAGGCAGAAATTATTTGGGTAGTTCTCTGATATCTTTCAAGCAAAAAGACATCTCTCCATGTTAGGGTTTTTGTCAGGTCCTCGAATTTCTAAAATAAATTGACCCATCTGCTTACTATTGTTAAGTTATGTAATCTTTCTGCTTTTCATTTAATCTGCCTACTATACATTACTTCAGCATCTAAGAAGCTGAACTATAGGAATTGAATACAGTATCACTTGACATAATTGTCTGATAAAACCCTCAGCCTTTGTCTTTTCTTTTGAAGTATGTTTTAGAAAACCTAAATCAATCATAAATAATTTGAATGATATTTGTATATTTAACTCTATCTTTTCTGTGAAGGAATAGGATATCTTTTGTCCTAGAAGGAATACAACTTACTTAGACTTTGTCAGATCTTTTAGGATTTCCAGATCTCCTAATGGCTTTTTTTCTGAACTCTAGTCTATAATCATTTTTACTGGGGAGATAATCTGTAAGCATCTGAAGTCATAGGACCTATTTATGCACCTAAGGTTTTTCTTTTCTTTTTTTTAAAAAAATAACCTTTATTTAGTTATAACTCACTTACTGTGTAGTTTTCCCCATTGAAGTATATAGGTCAGTAGTCATGTATGGATGTGAGAGCTGGTTCATAAAGAAAGGTTGAGCATCAAGGAAACTGCTGTTTTTGAATTGTGGTGCTGGAGAAGACTCTTGAGAGCTCCTTGGGTAGCAAGACCAGTCAATCCTAAAGGAAATCAACCCTGAATATTCACTGAAAGGACTGATGCTGAGACAGAAGCTCCAGTACTCTGGCCACATACTGCGAAGAGATGACTCATTGGAAAAGACCCTGATGTTGGGAGAGACTGAGGGCAAGAGAAGGGGGTAACAGAAGATGAGATGGTTGAATGGCATCATCAACTCAATGGACATGAGTTTGAGCAAACTCCAGGAGATAGTGAAGGACAGGGAAGCCTGATGTGCTTAAGTCCATGGGGTCATGAAGAGTCAGACATGACTTAGTGACCGAACAGCAGTAAGGTGTCAGGGGGACAGGAACTGTTTTTTAGTAGCTACTATGGAGGCAGAAATTATTTGGGTAGTTCTCTGATATCTTTCAAGCAAAAAGACATCTCTCCATGTTAGGGTTTTTGTCAGGTCCTCGAATTTCTAAAATAAATTGACCCATCTGCTTACTATTGTTAAGTTATGTAATCTTTCTGCTTTTCATTTAATCTGCCTACTATACATTACTTCAGCATCTAAGAAGCTGAACTATAGGAATTGAATACAGTATCACTTGACATAATTGTCTGATAAAACCCTCAGCCTTTGTCTTTTCTTTTGAAGTATGTTTTAGAAAACCTAAATCAATCATAAATAATTTGAATGATATTTGTATATTTAACTCTATCTTTTCTGTGAAGGAATAGGATATCTTTTGTCCTAGAAGGAATACAACTTACTTAGACTTTGTCAGATCTTTTAGGATTTCCAGATCTCCTAATGGCTTTTTTTCTGAACTCTAGTCTATAATCATTTTTACTGGGGAGATAATCTGTAAGCATCTGAAGTCATAGGACCTATTTATGCACCTAAGGTTTTTCTTTTCTTTTTTTTAAAAAAATAACCTTTATTTAGTTATAACTCACTTACTGTGTAGTTTTCCCCATTGAAGTATATAGGTCAGTAGTTCACAGAATAATGTAACCACTACCATAAACAATTTTTCTAGCCCTGTTTCTCCCCAGTCCCACCCACTTCCCTACCTAGCCCTGGGCCTCCACTAACCTGTTGTCCATTTTTCTAGATTTGCCTCCTCTGGACATTTTCTGTAGCTGGGATCATATGGTATGTGGTCTCCTGTGCCTGAATCTTTTCACCTACCTTTGTCAAAACTCTTTAAGTTTGGTGGTGATATTACAGATTTTCAGATTCAAAGGCAGACATTCCCTGTCTCCTGACACAGAACTACAGCCTGTGCTGGAACTGGAGAAAAGAGCCAAACTCCATGTTGCTGTGTGTGTTTGTCGACCGAGGAGTGAACTTTGAAGCTTTTGTAAACAGAGCCACCCTGGCGTTAATCCACCACTGTGCTCACTGCTCTCCCCTGCCTGCTGAGCCTCTGCCTGACCACTGCCTGCTTCTTCCTTGACCGTGTCTGATACCTCTTAGAAGTCATCTTGAATTCTTGCCTTTCTTTTGCTGTAGGTCTGGTGTAGAACCAAGCCTTGCATTTTTTTCCCCTTTGAACTGACTGTTTTCAACTTGTCTTTTTTGTTTTCTTGCCACAATCTTATAGAGACCTTTGACCTTTTTGAAAATTTAATTTATTTTGGCCATAGTACACGGCTTGTGGATTAGTTCCCCAGTGAGGGATTGAACCCCCACGCCCTGCAATGGAAGCATGGAGTATTAACCACTGGACTGCCAGGAAGTGCCTCAGACCCCTAACCTTTGTAACTGGGTGGCCGTAGCAGGCTCCTTTCTGACCAGCCTGACTCTTGTGTCCCAGACCCTGGCCATCTTGCCTGATTATTCTTTCTGATGGACCATACAGGTACATGTGCCGTCCTGGAGGAATTTATGTGGTTCTAATGCATCAAACATATACTCCTTTGCCTGTTCTATGACTTTTCTTTGGGGGCTCTCCTTTCCTGTTCATCTGATTGCTTTGGCCTCTCCAGGGCTGTCTCTCTCTCTCCCTTTATATGGCAGGGAGGGTATCTGCTCTTTTCTCTTCCCAACTATCCTGACTTCCTTTGAGCCGTTGTTCACTTTCGGTTTTAGTTCCATTCAGTTCAGAAAAGTAGGTGAGATGAGTGTGCTTAAGTGACTTAAACATGCAAGGTTTTTACCAGTAGCTGTATCTCTCTAGCCCTTCCCTGGATATCTTGCCCTTTACCGTTATCTTATCTCCCTGTCCCCTCGGAGACAGCTCCACCCCCTGAACTCTAGCTGTGTCTGTGACTGTCTCCTCTTTCAGACCTCACCTCCTTCATTGCCATCTTTCTCGTTGCTGTTACTCACCTTGATGTCTCCCTTGTCTGGAATGCTGCTGTTCTGTATTGTATGCTTTCAGAGCTCCTGGTTTAATTATTAACACATAATTCAGGGATGCTTAACCCAGAGAAGACTTGGAAGGAAGGTCATCTCTTGCCTCAGGAATTCAAAATCAGTCATTGGGCAGGAGAAGAGTTGATCCTTGTCTTCTCAGACCCCAGAGGGTAGAGCAATGAGTAAATACATGTGTTTGAGCGTTAGAAAAGACTTTTCTAGTAGAACTGCGCTCAAGTGTGCCAGGCTGTGTTCTGTACACCATTGCCATGTATCGGTGGGTCATTCAGGATGGGGTCATTATAAAGGCTGATCTACAGTTCACGGGGGCTCAGTGAGATCTGTGATTCTCAGTCTCCCTGGAAGATCACAGTCAACTGGGCAGCATTTCAGGTGCACAGATTCTCAACCTTTGGAAAGTTCAGATTGAGTAGTGAAGCCAGGCTTGGAAACTTGAGTTAGATAATGCTGTTAGGCCCAAGATCCAACAAGTGTCAGATTTGGTGACCAAACTTATGTTGAATGTGTGCCTTGTGTGGCAGTGTAAAATTATGGGTTTTATCTTCACAGGGCCTTGGGTCAAGGGGTGTGTGTGGACAGACAGTGAGAAACACTGCTTTTCTTCTGAGGTGGGTGTCAATTCTTTGCAGATAAGGACTGTTTCTCATTTTTATTTGTCCCAGTGGAATGGGTCCATTGACATTCATTCTTAGGTGCTGTACTGATTCACTTACTGATTCACTTGCTGTTCACTGTTCTTTTTTTTTTTTTCCTCTTTAATATTTATTTATTTTATTTGACTGTGCCAGGTCTTGATTGTGGCATGCAGGATCTTCATGCAGTCTCAGCATGTGGCATCTAGTTCCCTGACCAGGAATGGAACCCAGGCCCCTTGTATTGAGAACATGGCATCTTAGCCACTGGACCACCAGCCATTGGTTACCATGTTCTTTAACTGATAATTTTCATACAACTTAACTTCTCTTGTTGAAAAGGAACCCTTCTATTCCCGTTTTCATTGTGGCAGGTTCAGCCTTTTGATTTTGTTGCTTCCTAGTGATAACATTTACCTTCTCCACCATTTATTGAGTACCCAGAGTGCCAGGCACTTCGTGTCACATTATTGCTAATCTTCATAACAAGCCTACAATGTAGGTACTAGGACTCTGAGTGGGAGCCAAGACGTTGAGTTCTTGTTGTAGAATTTCATCTTACACCTTTCAACAGAGACTGCAGCAGCCGCTGACCTGAGGAATTGTCTAGTGCAGTCATCTGTTGGGAGCAGGTAATTGTATTTATGTAGAAAGTATCTTACTGTTGGAATGCTAGAGAAAGCCTGTCTACATATAAGAGAGTTACTGTGACCATCACCCTGTGGGTTAAACTTGTAATTTGTTTTAAACACTATGCTGTACTGATGATAGAAGCACCCTAGCCCGTGTTTCTGATGAAAGGCTGATTTTTCTGGTGTAATTTAAAAAAATTATTTATTTTTGACTGTACTGGGTCTTCATTGCTGCATGGGCTTTTTATGGCAAGTGGGGGCTACTCTTTAGTTGTGGTGTGTGGGCTTCTCATTGCAGTAGCTTCTCTTGCTGTGGAACACAGGCTCTAAGCACATAGACTCAGTAGTTGTCGCATGTGGGCTCAGTAGTTGTGGCTCACAGGCTCAGTTGCTCCACCGTATGTGGGATCTTCCTGGATCAGGAATCAAACCTGTGTCTCGTGTATTGGCAGGCGAACTCTTTACCACTGAGCTACCAGGGAAGCCCTGCTGGTAAAATTTTTAAGTGTAATAGGTAGTTTATCACTTGTCCGTGGTGGAGAGTCAGGGACAGTTCTTTGTATCTTGAGCGACCCTGTGGATTTCCCAGAACTGACATGTGACTCATTTGCTGGTCTCTTTCCCTGTATCCGTTGTAGGGCTTTAGCCTGTCAAGGGCACCCCCACAGTGCTCTGTTAATATGGTTATGAATGTCTTTTGCTGCACTCCACCCATGAATTGGTTTTATGGTGGGTTCTTTCCTGATTCCGTCTCTTTTTATCCTCATGGAGTTCCTATGAAGCAAGTATTATCAATATTTAACAGATGATGGAGCTGGAACTTAGAAAGCTTAAGTAACTTGCATTGTTTTGAGACTCCTCTGTTTGCACTTTTCTAGGTGACTTGGGCATGATTTACATAGGAGTTACACCATTGCTTTCCATTTCTCTCACTTCCTCCTACTGCTTCATCAAAAAAACTTAGGTGGTGCATGAGTGAACTCTTAGCAGTTGAAGAACAGCGAGTATCTCTGATCCCTGTCCAAATTATTGAATAATGTATTTAATTTTCTCCCTTCTGGTGGAGCCAAGATAATAGTTGTCATTGAATGTTTTCTTTGGTCAGTTTCCTGAGATGTGGGAAACTGCCTCTTGAGGGGCTCCCACCTGCCAGAGAAGTTGCAGGCTCAGGGTTCCTTCTATGTCTAGTACAAGTATCTAGAGGAAATGTAAATATTTATAGTTGTGGTGAAATAAATCGTAGTCTACACAGAGTTTGTAATCACCACAGAATTTTTTTTTTCCTAGTAAGAAGACTTTCACCTTACTTCACAACTGAAGGCATGACCAGAAAAGTGAGAAATATATTTTCTGGGTGGAATACTTTCTTTCCCGTCTTGCAGCGTGAGTTCTGCTGGGAAACCGTCATCCTCTCACTGACTTCCGTTGATGGCCCTGAGGTTATGCTGTCATCACATCAGCATCTGTTTTGCTTTGAAATAAGTGTCTTTCTTTTTTCTTGTTTTTTTTTTTTTTTTTTACCATTTCTGTTGGTCTTTCATTTATTTCCATCTTTGTTCTTTTGGCCTGTGTGGGCCTCCCATCGCAGTGGCCTCTCTCGCTGCAGAGTACTGGCTCTGGGCGCATGCGCTCCAGAGCTCCAGCTCGGTAATTGGACACATTGGTCCAGCCGCTCCGCAGCACGTGGGATCTTCCCAGGCCAGGGATTGAACCAGTGCCCCTTGCACTGCAAGGCGGTGTCCTTACCCACTGGACCACCAGGGAAGCCCTGAAATAAGTGTATTTTAAGAGGCTTGAGGCATATTAGAAATACATAAGAGCAGTTAATGGAACTGAAGTTAATTGAAAATACAGATACAAGTGTAAGATCAATCTTAGCAATCAAGTGTGTTTCTAAGAAACACATTCAATTGATGAACAGAATTGAAGTCACTGTTAGAAGTTAATTTAGTTACCTTAGGTCACTGTAAAAATGGGGGAACATTTTTACTGCCCAGATGTAACTTTTCTATTGAGTTGTGGGTGTTGTAGGTTTATTGAATCCAGCATACCATTCTTTAATCTTTGGGTTCAGGTCATCTCTCCAAATCAAATATTTGATACTTCTCTTTCATGTTCATCTCTTTTTTTTTTTCCCCCTTGAATGGTGGAGCCAAGATAATAGTTGTCATTGAATGTTTTCTTTGGTCAGTTTCCTGAGATGTGGGAAACTGCCTCTTGAGGGGCTCCCACCTGCCAGAGAAGTTGCAGGCTCAGGGTTCCTTCTATGTCTAGTACAAGTATCTAGAGGAAATGTAAATATTTATAGTTGTGGTGAAATAAATCGTAGTCTACACAGAGTTTGTAATCACCACAGAATTTTTTTTTTCCTAGTAAGAAGACTTTCACCTTACTTCACAACTGAAGGCATGACCAGAAAGTGAGAAATATATTTTCTGGGTGGAATACTTTCTTTCCCGTCTTGCAGCGTGAGTTCTGCTGGGAAACCGTCATCCTCTCACTGACTTCCGTTGATGGCCCTGAGGTTATGCTGTCATCACATCAGCATCTGTTTTGCTTTGAAATAAGTGTCTTTCTTTTTTCTTGTTTTTTTTTTTTTTTTTTACCATTTCTGTTGGTCTTTCATTTATTTCCATCTTTGTTCTTTTGGCCTGTGTGGGCCTCCCATCGCAGTGGCCTCTCTCGCTGCAGAGTACTGGCTCTGGGCGCATGCGCTCCAGAGCTCCAGCTCGGTAATTGGACACATTGGTCCAGCCGCTCCGCAGCACGTGGGATCTTCCCAGGCCAGGGATTGAACCAGTGCCCCTTGCACTGCAAGGCGGTGTCCTTACCCACTGGACCACCAGGGAAGCCCTGAAATAAGTGTATTTTAAGAGGCTTGAGGCATATTAGAAATACATAAGAGCAGTTAATGGAACTGAAGTTAATTGAAAATACAGATACAAGTGTAAGATCAATCTTAGCAATCAAGTGTGTTTCTAAGAAACACATTCAATTGATGAACAGAATTGAAGTCACTGTTAGAAGTTAATTTAGTTACCTTAGGTCACTGTAAAAATGGGGGAACATTTTTACTGCCCAGATGTAACTTTTCTATTGAGTTGTGGGTGTTGTAGGTTTATTGAATCCAGCATACCATTCTTTAATCTTTGGGTTCAGGTCATCTCTCCAAATCAAATATTTGATACTTCTCTTTCATGTTAAATCAATCTTCAGGCTTTTCTGCTTTGGTTTATTAGATAAATATTTTGGGTGGTAAATAGCACGGTTGGGATGGGTTTATCTTAATCCCATGTTTGCTTTTAATGTATTTAGGCTTATTATTTAATCTTAACTATAAAGATTCATTTTGAAGAGTGTTGTTCAGCTTTGGTTTTACCAGGGTCATGGTGTGCTTACCAGGTGGACCACAGAGCCCCAGGATCATTTAATGAACTCAATTTCTGGTGCCCTCATTTATAGCAGGAGGTACAAGAATCTTTGATCTGTTCACCATCCTGGTCTTGGTTTACTGCTGCTGTGGTCAAGCACCTCAGGAGTTCCCCTTGTCTTCGGATTGCAGACTTTTCAAGTTTAACAGCTTTGATTGCTTGAAAGCTACCTTTAAAATAATGATATACAACTGCAGTAATCCAAGTCCACTAAGGACATGTCACATTCACATGTTGTTTTGCCCACCCATCAGTTGACAGAGTCTGTTTCTTACTATTACCCAAATATTCACCATTCACTCCACGACTACCGATTGAGCTGTTTTGTGCCAGGCACCTGCTGTGGACAGGCACTGTGGTGAGTGTTAGGCAGATAATTTAGCAGTGCTGTTCTCAAGATGCTGCCAGCTTGTGGAGGAGCTCAGAAAGAGTAAAGAAGATGTCCAGTAGGAGATGAAGGAAACCATGTCAATGTGTGGTCTTCCTTCTTTTATTATGAAAGCTTTGTGGGAAAATTTGAGGCATATTAGAAATACATAAGAGCAGTTAATGGAACTGAAGTTAATTGAAAATACAGATACAAGTGTAAGATCAATCTTAGCAATCAAGTGTGTTTCTAAGAAACACATTCAATTGATGAACAGAATTGAAGTCACTGTTAGAAGTTAATTTAGTTACCTTAGGTCACTGTAAAAATGGGGGAACATTTTTACTGCCCAGATGTAACTTTTCTATTGAGTTGTGGGTGTTGTAGGTTTATTGAATCCAGCATACCATTCTTTAATCTTTGGGTTCAGGTCATCTCTCCAAATCAAATATTTGATACTTCTCTTTCATGTTAAATCAATCTTCAGGCTTTTCTGCTTTGGTTTATTAGATAAATATTTTGGGTGGTAAATAGCACGGTTGGGATGGGTTTATCTTAATCCCATGTTTGCTTTTAATGTATTTAGGCTTATTATTTAATCTTAACTATAAAGATTCATTTTGAAGAGTGTTGTTCAGCTTTGGTTTTACCAGGGTCATGGTGTGCTTACCAGGTGGACCACAGAGCCCCAGGATCATTTAATGAACTCAATTTCTGGTGCCCTCATTTATAGCAGGAGGTACAAGAATCTTTGATCTGTTCACCATCCTGGTCTTGGTTTACTGCTGCTGTGGTCAAGCACCTCAGGAGTTCCCCTTGTCTTCGGATTGCAGACTTTTCAAGTTTAACAGCTTTGATTGCTTGAAAGCTACCTTTAAAATAATGATATACAACTGCAGTAATCCAAGTCCACTAAGGACATGTCACATTCACATGTTGTTTTGCCCACCCATCAGTTGACAGAGTCTGTTTCTTACTATTACCCAAATATTCACCATTCACTCCACGACTACCGATTGAGCTGTTTTGTGCCAGGCACCTGCTGTGGACAGGCACTGTGGTGAGTGTTAGGCAGATAATTTAGCAGTGCTGTTCTCAAGATGCTGCCAGCTTGTGGAGGAGCTCAGAAAGAGTAAAGAAGATGTCCAGTAGGAGATGAAGGAAACCATGTCAATGTGTGGTCTTCCTTCTTTTTTATTATGAAAGCTTTGTGGAAAATTGGGAGAGTACAAGAAAGTTTGAAGAAGAAACAAGTCATTCATCAGTCTACCACCCAGGGGTAACCACCATTAACTTTTTCATGGTCCCTGTCTTTTAAAAATGGCTTCTGAAAACAAGCAGAACACGGACATTTATCCAGCATAAGGTGGCTTTCAAATGCAGCTTGATGGGGAATGAGAAAAGAGGCTTTGGGAAACACACAGCGTTGACGTGGAACGCAGCAGCCTTGGAGGGGGTTGTCTCAGAGTCTACAGGAAGAAAACACTGGGGAGCAAAATCAGAGCTGCTCTGACCTTAAATTTCTCTCTGAATAGGTTCCGGATACAAGCGTGCTGGGTTCGGACACTTTGTAAAGTGGTAGTTGGCGCCGCAGAAGTTTTTTGCAAACATTGTTTCATTTTAATCTATTCTGCACTGGCAAGGCAGAGCCCATCCTCTTAGGGAGGAATGTGCGAGGATTAACAAATTACAGTGTGTCCACTGCCTGCCCCAGAGTTTAAGGCTGGGAGAGCTCCTAACAGGAGAAGCAAAGAAAGAAACAATGTTATTTTCCAGGGTCATTTCTGTGCTAGTGCTTTTTTTGGATGCATTGTCTCATTGAATTTCCATAGCTGAGGTTTTTTTTTTTCTTTTTAAATTTTGGGTTCTTTGATAGGTTTTTGATTTATTTATTTTCATCCATCTTCATTCTTTGGTCTGTGTGGTCCTCCCATTGCAGTGTCCTCTCTTGTTGCAGAGCACTGGGTATGGGCGCATGTGCTCGATAGCTCTGGCTTGTAATTGGACATGCCTGTCCAGCTGCTCCGCGGCATGTGGGATCTTCCCGGGCCAGGGATCGAACCGGTGCCCCTTGCACTGCAAGGCAGACTCTTTACCCACTGGACCACCAAGGAAGCCCCCATGGCTGAGGTTTGAGAAAGGAGTTCTCCTCATTTTTACAGTTGAGGTTTAAAAAATGGATTCCAAGGCTAAGGTGCTTACCCAGTGTTTCACAGTAATTTAGCAGTGCTGTTCTCAAGATGCTGCCAGCTTGTGGAGGAGCTCAGAAAGAGTAAAGAAGATGTCCAGTAGGAGATGAAGGAAACCATGTCAATGTGTGGTCTTCCTTCTTTTTTATTATGAAAGCTTTGTGGAAAATTGGGAGAGTACAAGAAAGTTTGAAGAAGAAACAAGTCATTCATCAGTCTACCACCCAGGGGTAACCACCATTAACTTTTTCATGGTCCCTGTCTTTTAAAAATGGCTTCTGAAAACAAGCAGAACACGGACATTTATCCAGCATAAGGTGGCTTTCAAATGCAGCTTGATGGGGAATGAGAAAAGAGGCTTTGGGAAACACACAGCGTTGACGTGGAACGCAGCAGCCTTGGAGGGTTGTCTCAGAGTCTACAGGAAGAAAACACTGGGGAGCAAAATCAGAGCTGCTCTGACCTTAAATTTCTCTCTGAATAGGTTCCGGATACAAGCGTGCTGGGTTCGGACACTTTGTAAAGTGGTAGTTGGCGCCGCAGAAGTTTTTTGCAAACATTGTTTCATTTTAATCTATTCTGCACTGGCAAGGCAGAGCCCATCCTCTTAGGGAGGAATGTGCGAGGATTAACAAATTACAGTGTGTCCACTGCCTGCCCCAGAGTTTAAGGCTGGGAGAGCTCCTAACAGGAGAAGCAAAGAAAGAAACAATGTTATTTTCCAGGGTCATTTCTGTGCTAGTGCTTTTTTTGGATGCATTGTCTCATTGAATTTCCATAGCTGAGGTTTTTTTTTTTTTTAAATTTTGGGTTCTTTGATAGGTTTTTGATTTATTTATTTTCATCCATCTTCATTCTTTGGTCTGTGTGGTCCTCCCATTGCAGTGTCCTCTCTTGTTGCAGAGCACTGGGTATGGGCGCATGTGCTCGATAGCTCTGGCTTGTAATTGGACATGCCTGTCCAGCTGCTCCGCGGCATGTGGGATCTTCCCGGGCCAGGGATCGAACCGGTGCCCCTTGCACTGCAAGGCAGACTCTTTACCCACTGGACCACCAAGGAAGCCCCCATGGCTGAGGTTTGAGAAAGGAGTTCTCCTCATTTTTACAGTTGAGGTTTAAAAAATGGATTCCAAGGCTAAGGTGCTTACCCAGTGTTTCACAGTAAGTGGCAGTCGTCCATCCAGGCTTTGGGTTCCATCCTGCCAGTGTGACCACAGGCAATTTCTCCATCTCTTTCTTTTCCTTTTATTTGCATTGTGTGTGCGTGTGGCATTTATTTCTGGGCTGTAAGTTTCTGTTTCTTCCGGGGTATCTTTCTCTTCTGTACAACCTCCTTGCTGGTTTAGAAGCAGTTTGCTCTTTTTCAGTGAAGATCATCTCAGGGTGGCAGAGAGAGCGCACGTCTGGGTTGATCTGACCGTGGGCTCTGTAAGTTGTGTGCCACATCCTGGGGCCTTTGTTCACCTGGGTGTGCTCAGTGACCAGAGGATCTATATCAAAGCCCTTCAGTTCAGTTACTCTCTGCCCTTTTGAGCATGTGCAGTAAAAATTCAGGACTCTTTTTGGGGCACGAACCCTGTGTCCAGCCCCACTGTTTGACCGGGGCTCATCTACCAGCGTCATGTGAGAGTGGAATGGGACACAGTGCTCTGTAAAGGGACATCTTTCAGATATTTGGTGGCTTTTGGGGTTTGCATATCCTTAATGCCCGGGCCGTTTCATGAAGCGTTCTTAAAGTGAACACAATGATTTGAACCTCTTGGTTTGCATAATTTTGGGGGGTTTTCTGGGTCGGGTGAATACCACATCATTTTTAGAGGTCACCTCAGGCTGCATCTCAACTTTTCTGTTATGGTTTTAAAAGGGGACAGTGCTGAGGCTTAACTCACAAGGTTATTGTTAAGATGTGATTAGATGAGGTATGTAGTGCCCTTCCCAGTGATAAGATTTAGTACAGGTAGATGGGAACTCTTTGGGTAGCAGTGGGTTTGCAGAACGCACAGTGCCTGGTGTCTACATCCAAGGAGCACTCGTTACCATCCTTCCTTCTCACAACATTCCCAGCCTTTCAGTTTTGCTAGTTAATTTCCCTTGGATTTTTATTTATTTATTTATTTATTTTTGTACATGTATGTTCCCAGATCAATCAGATGCATATCCCTTGGCCCTCCCCCCACCCAGGTTCCCACCCCCCATCCCTCCAGACCATTGCTCCAAGTGGTTGTAGGTACTCCTATTCCCCTAGCACAATGACAATAGCTATCAAAAGACCCTATGGAAAGATGCATTTCACTTGGGTTGTAATGGTGGGTTCTTGGACTTATGAAATAGAATTTCATCTGCATTACACAGGAAAATCCCATTTCATCCATAGTTGTCTTTTTAAAAAAAGTATGTATTTATTTGGCTATGCTGGGTCTTAGTTGTGGAATGTGGGATCTTTAGCTGCGGCATGGAAATTCTAGTTGCAGCATATAGGATTTAATTCCCTGTGCTTTGCTTAGTCACTTTAGTCATGTCTGACTCTTTGTGACTCCATGGACTGAAGCCTGCAGGCTCTGCAGTCCATGGGATTCTCCAGGCAAGAATACTAGAGTGAGTTGTCATGCCTTCCTCCAGGGTATCTTCCTAACCTGAAGGTCAAACCCAGGTCTCTTGCATTGGCAGACAAATTCTTTACCAGCTGAGCTACCAGGGAAGCCCCTAATCCCCTGATCAGGGATCAAACCCAAGTCCCCTGCTTTGGGAGCACAGAGTCTTAGCCACTGGACCACCAGGAAAGTCCGCAGTAATCTTTGGACATTTTCCCCTTGGTATCAGAACGGGGACGTTAGGAGTCGGAAAGTTAAGAGCTCAGATTGGGGAGAGGGGAGCAGACAGACGGAGGAATCAACTCAGTTATTTTCTCAGCTTAATTAGCTGCTTGCCAGCCTCAGCAAGGACTGTGCTATAGCCAGGTGTGGCTGGGATTTATGACAGTGAGCTGAGGTTAAGAGAGAGCAAGGGAGCACGAAAACTTGTGTGGGACATATTTGGTTCTTCTTGCATACTCATGCTTCTTCATTCACATGTTCAAGCAACAAACAGGTGGTTGAAACTATCATGTGTTAGGGCACTTCAGTCCTTGGGATTCAAAGGGAGCATCCGTTTTCATGAGAGCAAGCTAGATTGACAGGTGAGTAACAGAAAATTACAAGTCAGGTTTTTGCTTCTGTTTTTTTTTTTTTTTAATATTTTCTCTCTCTATTTTTTAATTAATTAAATTTATTTTTTGGTTGTGCTGGGTCTTTGTTGTGGCATTGCTGTGCATGGGCTTTCTCTGGGTGCTATGTGTGGGCTTCTCACTGCAGTGGCTTCTCTTGTGGAGCACAGGTTCTAGGCACATGGCCTTCAGTAGTTGTGGCTCCCAGACTTAGTTGCTGTTCCGCATGTGGAATCTTCCTGGACCAAGGATCGAACCTATGTCCCGTACATTGGCGGGTGGACTCCCATTCATTGTGCTACCAGGGAAGTCCACAAGTTTTAAGAGCCAAGATAGAGGGAAGCTGGGGGAGCTTTGTCAAAACATCTTAAAATTATTTTTCTATATTTGCTTTTTCTTTTAAACCTTGAAGGCTAGGACTGTGTCTTCTACGATTTTGCATTCTCAGAACCTAATTGTAAATGCATCCCTGAATAAATATTTGTAAGTCAAAGCTGATATGGGGATAAGATGGTCCCTAAATGGTGCATTTCAACTCCATATATATTCGTGGAAGTCTCAGCCCTATAAATCTAGACATTTGATTAGTCCTTGACTTAATGGTAGTTCTTTTTTTAGAAGGTAGAAGATGAAAATTGTCACTGACTCATTTATACTGAAAACTTTGGGTGAAAGAGGCTATTTCATCTTGGGGTTTTGCCATGATGAAGAGAAGCTTATGGCTTGGATTTTTAGGAAGAGATTTCACGGAGCTCAGAGAAGCCATAGTATACCTCCAAGACCAGTGGAATTACAGAAAGGAGTGTGGTTACAATCAACTCAGTTATTTTCTCAGCTTAATTAGCTGCTTGCCAGCCTCAGCAAGGACTGTGCTATAGCCAGGTGTGGCTGGGATTTATGACAGTGAGCTGAGGTTAAGAGAGAGCAAGGGAGCACGAAAACTTGTGTGGGACATATTTGGTTCTTCTTGCATACTCATGCTTCTTCATTCACATGTTCAAGCAACAAACAGGTGGTTGAAACTATCATGTGTTAGGGCACTTCAGTCCTTGGGATTCAAAGGGAGCATCCGTTTTCATGAGAGCAAGCTAGATTGACAGGTGAGTAACAGAAAATTACAAGTCAGGTTTTTGCTTCTGTTTTTTTTTTTTTTTAATTTTTTCTCTCTCTATTTTTTAATTAATTAAATTTATTTTTTGGTTGTGCTGGGTCTTTGTTGTGGCATTGCTGTGCATGGGCTTTCTCTGGGTGCTATGTGTGGGCTTCTCACTGCAGTGGCTTCTCTTGTGGAGCACAGGTTCTAGGCACATGGCCTTCAGTAGTTGTGGCTCCCAGACTTAGTTGCTGTTCCGCATGTGGAATCTTCCTGGACCAAGGATCGAACCTATGTCCCGTACATTGGCGGGTGGACTCCCATTCATTGTGCTACCAGGGAAGTCCACAAGTTTTAAGAGCCAAGATAGAGGGAAGCTGGGGGAGCTTTGTCAAAACATCTTAAAATTATTTTTCTATATTTGCTTTTTCTTTTAAACCTTGAAGGCTAGGACTGTGTCTTCTACGATTTTGCATTCTCAGAACCTAATTGTAAATGCATCCCTGAATAAATATTTGTAAGTCAAAGCTGATATGGGGATAAGATGGTCCCTAAATGGTGCATTTCAACTCCATATATATTCGTGGAAGTCTCAGCCCTATAAATCTAGACATTTGATTAGTCCTTGACTTAATGGTAGTTCTTTTTTTAGAAGGTAGAAGATGAAAATTGTCACTGACTCATTTATACTGAAAACTTTGGGTGAAAGAGGCTATTTCATCTTGGGGTTTTGCCATGATGAAGAGAAGCTTATGGCTTGGATTTTTAGGAAGAGATTTCACGGAGCTCAGAGAAGCCATAGTATACCTCCAAGACCAGTGGAATTACAGAAAGGAGTGTGGTTACATCTGGATGGGTGGGGAGCTCCAAGAAACACAAGTTGTGATTGTAGGATTTCAAATCCTGCTGATAAGCAAAAATGAGGCCCACTTCAGAAGTCGGCACAGCTGTTTAAAGCCATTGCAGAAGAAGCCAGATTTAAAAAAAATAGCTTTATTGATATATAATTCATATACCGTATAATTAGCCCATTTGAAGTAAACAATTCAGTGGGTTTTAGTGTATTCATAGCTGTGTGCAGCCATCACCACAGTCAATCTTAGAATGTTTTCATTGCCTCAAAAAGAAACCTCCTGCCCTTCAGAACTCACCCCCCAAAAGCCCCCACACCTAAGGAGACACTCACCAGTCTGCTTTCTGTTTCTATAGATTTGCCTGTTCTGGGTGTTTCATATAAACGAAATCATATATGATCTTTTTGACTTCTTTCACTTACCATAATGTTTTCAAGGTTCATCCACATTGTAGTGTGAATTAGTACTTTATTTTTATTGTTCAGTCATACTTCACTGTATGGGTATATAACACTTTGTTTATCCATCAGTTGATGGACCTTTGGGTTATTTTCACTTTTGGGTGTTAAGAGTAATGCTACTGTTCATGTGTAAACATTTCTGTGTACATGTGCTTTCATATTTTTGGGTCTACACCTAGGAGTGGAATTTCTGGATCTTATGGTAAGGTAACTCTGTTTAACCTTTTGAGGAATTGTCAGACTGTTCTCTCAAGTAGCTGTTCCCTTTTACATTCACACCAGTAGTGTATGAAGGTTCCAGAATGCCCACATCCTCACCAACACTTGTTCTACACTGTTTGGCTCTTTTATTTTAGGTGGGGCTAGCAGTAAAGAATCTGCCTGCCGGTGCAGAAGATGAACGATATGTGGGTTTCATCCTTGGGTCAGGAAGATCCCCTGGAGAAGGAAATGGCAGCCCACTGCAGTATTCTTGCCAGGAGAGCCAGGTGGACTACAGTCCATGGGGTTGCAAAGAGTTGTACTCTGCTGAATGACTAACACTTTCACTTTTTCACTACCACCAGGGCCAGAATATTTTCCATCCTTCCAAAAATATATATTGGACTTTCAGTTCCCATAGGGTACTGGCAGTCTTGGTGCTGGGGGTACAAAGGTGAATGTCAAGTTCCCAGTTTAGGAGGTCAGCTTGTAGCAAGTATTTGTGCATGTCTATGTGTATGTATATATATGTAAACGTATATGTATATAAAAATGTTTTCTTGAAGTAGAGTTGATTTGCAGCAATGTATTAGTTTTAGGTGTACAGCAGAGTGATTCAGATATAGGTATATATATGTATGTGGGCTTTCCTGGCAGTTCAGCTGGTAAAGAATGAGGGAGGCCTGGGTTTGATCCCTGGGTTGGGACAGTCCGCTGGAGGATGGCATGGCAACCCACTCCAGGGTTCTTGCCTGAGAATCCCCATGGACTGAGGAGCTGGGCGAGCTGCAACCCATGGAGTCGCAAAGAGTCCGACACGACAGTGACTAAAGCACAGCACAGCACGGCGTGTGTGTGCATGTGCATGTATTCCTTTATGACTCTCCAGTGTACAGGATAGTGAATATAGTTACCGGGTAGTGAATATGGTTCCCTGTGCTCTGCAGAAGGATCTTGTTGTTTGCCTCTGTTGTAGTATGTGTATGTTGATTCGTGGACCTAACATTCCAGATTCCTATGAAATACTGTTCTTTACAGCATTGGATTTTTTTTTTCATCACCAGACACATCCACAACTGAGGGTCGTTTCCGCCTGGGCCCAGCCACTTCATTATTTCTGCTCTTCCCTAGTGGCATATTAGACACTTTCCGACCCAAGGGACTTATCTTTCAGTGTCGTATCTTTTTGCCTTTTTATACAGTTCATGGGAGTTCTCACGACAAGTATACTGGAGTGGTTTCCTATTCCCTTTCCATTGGATCACATTTTGTCAGAACTCTCCACCATGACCTGTCTGTCTTGGGTGGCCCTGCACAGCATGGCTCATAGCTTCACTGAGTTATGAAAGCGGGAAGATCCCTGGAGAAGGAAATGGCAGCCCACTGCAGTATTCTTGCCAGGAGAGCCAGGTGGACTACAGTCCATGGGGTTGCAAAGAGTTGTACTCTGCTGAATGACTAACACTTTCACTTTTTCACTACCACCAGGGCCAGAATATTTTCCATCCTTCCAAAAATATATATTGGACTTTCAGTTCCCATAGGGTACTGGCAGTCTTGGTGCTGGGGGTACAAAGGTGAATGTCAAGTTCCCAGTTTAGGAGGTCAGCTTGTAGCAAGTATTTGTGCATGTCTATGTGTATGTATATATATGTAAACGTATATGTATATAAAAATGTTTTCTTGAAGTAGAGTTGATTTGCAGCAATGTATTAGTTTTAGGTGTACAGCAGAGTGATTCAGATATAGGTATATATATGTATGTGGGCTTTCCTGGCAGTTCAGCTGGTAAAGAATGAGGGAGGCCTGGGTTTGATCCCTGGGTTGGGACAGTCCGCTGGAGGATGGCATGGCAACCCACTCCAGGGTTCTTGCCTGAGAATCCCCATGGACTGAGGAGCTGGGCGAGCTGCAACCCATGGAGTCGCAAAGAGTCCGACACGACAGTGACTAAAGCACAGCACAGCACGGCGTGTGTGTGCATGTGCATGTATTCCTTTATGACTCTCCAGTGTACAGGATAGTGAATATAGTTACCGGGTAGTGAATATGGTTCCCTGTGCTCTGCAGAAGGATCTTGTTGTTTGCCTCTGTTGTAGTATGTGTATGTTGATTCGTGGACCTAACATTCCAGATTCCTATGAAATACTGTTCTTTACAGCATTGGATTTTTTTTTCATCACCAGACACATCCACAACTGAGGGTCGTTTCCGCCTGGGCCCAGCCACTTCATTATTTCTGCTCTTCCCTAGTGGCATATTAGACACTTTCCGACCCAAGGGACTTATCTTTCAGTGTCGTATCTTTTTGCCTTTTTATACAGTTCATGGGAGTTCTCACGACAAGTATACTGGAGTGGTTTCCTATTCCCTTTTCCATTGGATCACATTTTGTCAGAACTCTCCACCATGACCTGTCTGTCTTGGGTGGCCCTGCACAGCATGGCTCATAGCTTCACTGAGTTATGAAAGCTATGACTGGATCATAGAGAAAGCAAGGGAATTCCAGAAAAACATTTACTTTTGTTTCATTAACTACACTAAAGTGTTTGACTGTGTGGATAACAAACTGTGGATAATTCCTGAATTAAGAGATGGGGAGGGCTTCCCTGTGGAAGAAAAGTAGATAAAGAGTCCATCATGCAGTGCAAGGGGCACCAGTTCGATCCCTGGCTCGGGAAGATCCCACATGCTGCAGAGCGGCTGGGCTGGTGTGTCCAATTACAAGCCAGCACTCTGGAGTGCATGCACCCAGAACCAGTGCTTTGCAGCTAGAGAGGCCACTGCAGTGGAAAGCCCACACATGCCAAAGAATAAAGATGGATGAAAATAAATAATAAAAAATTGGCTATAAAAAAAAATGGAAATAGGAGACCATCTTAGCTGTCTCCTGAGAAACCTGTATGCAGGTCAGGAAGCAACAGTTAAAACCTTATATAGAACAACTGACTGGTTCAAAATTGAGAACAGAGTACAACAAGGCTGTTTATTGTCACCTTGTTTGTTTAACTTATATGTAGAGTACATCATGAGAAATATTGGGCTGGATGGGTTACAAGCTGGAATCAAGATTTCTGGGAGAAGTATCAATAACCTCAGATATGCAGATGACAGTACTCTAATGAAAGAAAGTGAAGAGGAACTAAAGAGCCTCTTTTATTTTTTTTTATAATTTATTTATTTGTTTTTGGCTGTGTTGGGTCTTTACTGTATGCAGGCATTTCTCTAGTTGTGATGAGCAGGCTTCTCATGGCTGTGGCTTCCCGTGTTACACAGCACAGGCTCCAGGGCACTCAGGTTTCAGTAGTTGCAGCTCATGGACTCAGTAGCTTCAATTCCCAGGTTCTAGAGCACAGGCTCAGCAGTTGTGGCACATGGACTTAGTTGTTCCTTGGAATGTGGGATCTTCCTGGACTAGGGATCAAACCCATGTCTCCTGTATTGGCAGGTGAACTCTTTACCACTGAGCTACCAGGGAAGCCCCTAAAGAGCCTCTTGATGAAAAAGTGAAAAAACCAGCTTAAAACTCAATATTCAAAAAACTAAGATCATGGCATCTGGTTCCATCACTTCATGGCAAATAGAAGGGGAAAGGGTGGAAACAGTGACAGATTTCCTCTTCCTGGACTCTAAAGTCACTGCGCATGGTGACTGCAGCCACAAAACTAAAGGATGCTTGCTCCTTGGAAGAAAAGCTACAACAAATCTAGACAACATATTGAAAAGCAGAGACATCATTTTGCCGACAAAGGACCATGGTCAAGGCTATAGTCTTTCTACTAGTCATATATGGATGTGAGAACTGGACCATAAAAAAGGCAGAGGACCAAAGAATTGATGCTTTTAAATGGTGGTGCTGGAGAAGGCTCTTGAGTCCCTTGGATGGCAAGGAGATCAAACCAGTCATTCTTAAAGAAAATCAACCCTAAATACTCATTGGAAGGACTGATGCTGACGCTCTAATACTTTGGCCACATTATGTGAAGAACTGACTTGCTGGAAAAGACGCTGATGCTGTGAAAAATTGAAGGCAGAAGGAGAAGAGGGCGACAGAGGATGAGATGGTCGGATGGCCTCACCAATTCAGTGGACCTGAACTTGGGCAAACTCCGGGAGATTGTGAGGGACAGGGAAGCCTGGCTTGCGGTAGTCCATGGAGTTGCGAAGATTCAGACACAACTTGGGGACTGAACAGCAACAGCAGTGTGTATGTTAATCGCAACCTCCTACTTTCTCTCTTTCCACCTGCCCCTTTGGTAACCATAGTTTATTTTCTCTGTCTGTGAATCTGTTTCTGTTTTGTAAGTAAGTTCATTTGTATTATTTTTTTTTTAGATTCTGCATGTACGTGATATCATATAGTATTTGCCTTTCAGTGTCTGACTTCATTTAGTATGATAATGTCTAGGTCCATCCATTTGCTGCAGATTTCGCCCATAGTTTTTGAATGGTTCAGTTGTGTGGGAAACAAACTGATAAGCCAGTAGTCGCCAGATGTATGCAGAGTGCCTGCAAAGCTGGCTGAGAGATGCTTTGTGATGGAGTGTGGGGAAGAGGACCTCTGAGGAGGTGGTTCTGGAGGGGAAGTGGGTGTGGTGGGAGGGAGGGTAGGTGCTGATACCTGGGAGTAAGAGGATTTCTGCTATACAGAATAAAGTGATGAATGAAAAAATTTTCTAGAAGTGGGAAGGTGTTGCCATTGTTTGGCCTCGTAGTGGAAAGCTTTGCATATCATGCTCAAGAGCTGAGACTTTAGCTGTCAGGAGGAGATCTGGAAAGATTTTGAATATCCAGGAAGCAGACTGGTCAGATTTGCATTTAAAACATTTGCCAACACATTATGTGAAAGATGAAAAGTACTAATCTTAACCTAGGGAAACATGAAATTCTTACAGTATTGAAGATAGAGTTTACCTGGACCAGAAAGCCAAGGAAAGGAGCAGGTTTTTGAGGGATTTGGAGAGACTAAAACAAGTCATTCTGTGCAAATCTTGTTTTCTTTCTAAAATAGATTTTAAGAAAATCATTAGTCAAGAGATTGCAGCAGAGTGTTTAACAAAATGCTGTCTTTATGAAAAGGATGGAAAATATGAATTAGGTATTTGATGGGTTTGTAGCTTGTTGAATAAATATATTTAAAAATGGAAGGTTTATTAGATTTGCATCAGCTGGGACCGAAGCTTTTCCTTCTGTGATGTTCTTTATACTTGGCTTTTGTTGGTTACAACTTTCAGCTTTGAAACCGGGATTGTGAGGGACAGGAAGCCTTGCGGTAGTCCATGGAGTTGCGAAGATTCAGACACAACTTGGGGACTGAACAGCAACAGCAGTGTGTATGTTAATCGCAACCTCCTACTTTCTCTCTTTCCACCTGCCCCTTTGGTAACCATAGTTTATTTTCTCTGTCTGTGAATCTGTTTCTGTTTTGTAAGTAAGTTCATTTGTATTATTTTTTTTTTAGATTCTGCATGTACGTGATATCATATAGTATTTGCCTTTCAGTGTCTGACTTCATTTAGTATGATAATGTCTAGGTCCATCCATTTGCTGCAGATTTCGCCCATAGTTTTTGAATGGTTCAGTTGTGTGGGAAACAAACTGATAAGCCAGTAGTCGCCAGATGTATGCAGAGTGCCTGCAAAGCTGGCTGAGAGATGCTTTGTGATGGAGTGTGGGAAGAGGACCTCTGAGGAGGTGGTTCTGGAGGGGAAGTGGGTGTGGTGGGAGGGAGGGTAGGTGCTGATACCTGGGAGTAAGAGGATTTCTGCTATACAGAATAAAGTGATGAATGAAAAAATTTTCTAGAAGTGGGAAGGTGTTGCCATTGTTTGGCCTCGTAGTGGAAAGCTTTGCATATCATGCTCAAGAGCTGAGACTTTAGCTGTCAGGAGGAGATCTGGAAAGATTTTGAATATCCAGGAAGCAGACTGGTCAGATTTGCATTTAAAACATTTGCCAACACATTATGTGAAAGATGAAAAGTACTAATCTTAACCTAGGGAAACATGAAATTCTTACAGTATTGAAGATAGAGTTTACCTGGACCAGAAAGCCAAGGAAAGGAGCAGGTTTTTGAGGGATTTGGAGAGACTAAAACAAGTCATTCTGTGCAAATCTTGTTTTCTTTCTAAAATAGATTTTAAGAAAATCATTAGTCAAGAGATTGCAGCAGAGTGTTTAACAAAATGCTGTCTTTATGAAAAGGATGGAAAATACGAATTAGGTATTTGATGGGTTTGTAGCTTGTTGAATAAATATATTTAAAAATGGAAGGTTTATTAGATTTGCATCAGCTGGGACCGAAGCTTTTCCTTCTGTGATGTTCTTTATACTTGGCTTTTGTTGGTTACAACTTTCAGCTTTTTTTGTTTTTTTTGTTTGGCTGCTGCTGGGTCTTCGGCAGTTCTCTAGTTACGGTGAGTGGGAGATACTCTCCCTTGCAGTGTGTGGATTCTCATTGCCATGGCATCTCTTGTTGCGGAGCACAGGCTCTAGGTGCTTGGGCTTCAGTAGCTATGGCTTGTAGGCTCTAAAGTGCAGGCTCGGTAGCTATGGTGCAAAGGCTTCGTTGCTCCAGAGCGTGTGGAATCTTCCCAGACTGGGGATTGAACCCATGTTCCCTGCGTTGACAGGTGGATTCTTAGCCAGTGGACTATCAGGGAAGTCCTTAACTTTTATCTTTGACTGAAAGAGTTTTATTGTTGATGTATTTACTCATGAAATAAAGTTAGAAAGGTAAGTTAATGTCATAGTTGACAAAATTAAGGTTTTAAAGCCTGCATGTTCAAAGAAGTGAAGTTGGTGGGAGAAGGGCAGGAATTCTATCCTTTGACGTTTCAGACACACTATACATAAGTACATAAACAGATACACAGTGTAAGTACATAGATCTGTAGTATATCTGTGGTGTTAGAGTTCCATGTAGGAGAATGAAAATCTCTTTGGGAGTGACAATTTTTCAAGAGGTTTGAGAAACACTGCTTTAAAATGAATTTGAGGTTTGCAATGGTAAACAAAATCTTACAGGGAAGGGTACACAGAGATACCTATGAATTTGTTCATTTAGTAATGGAAACTGAAGATCTCCTTATAGGATGGGAATATTTCTTGATTTATATGTTTTTGTGAAGGGAAAAAAATTAGAGTTAAGTTTTTCTGTTGTTGTTGTTAATTTTATTTGACCTTAGGCTCAGAGTAAGTTGTGTTTACAGGATGGATATGGAAAGAGAAAAGTCAGTGTTAGTCGAAGGCTTCATGTGTAAAAACAGATGTTCTGGGTTCAGAGTGTTCTATTATACTCAACACTGGCTGGAACTATATCTGGAGATGTAAAAATCTTGAGCCTCAGAGGGTGATCAGAAAGATGGGAGGTCATGAAACCAGGTTGAGAAATACACAGCTAGAAACAGCCGCTGACTTATTGCCTAAGTGTACCATGACGACTGCAAGAATTCATGGCTTGAGTCCACAAACGTAATTAAATTGGGCAAGGCTGTATCATTAATCAATTAATTAAATCAGTGTTTATAAAGTGTCTGCCCTCTGCCAGGCATAGGCGATAGGGGCTCAGTGCTTAGTAAAATGGACAGAATACCTATACTTAGGAAATTTGTAGTTTAATGGGTGGAGACAGACAGTAAACAAGATAAAGTTCGTAAAATAGACCTCATATGGTAAGATAGTGTGTTAGATATGGACAAATGCTAAAGGAGAAAAAAGAGAGGAGGAAGGATATGGAATATGAGGGAGGGATGAGAATATTCGAGAATTCTGACTAGAGAACGCTTTACTGGAAGGTGACTGAAAAGAACAACTTTCTATATTGTAGAATGGAAGCCCGAGCAGTGGGATGTTTTAAAGCCTGCATGTTCAAAGAAGTGAAGTTGGTGGGAGAAGGGCAGGAATTCTATCCTTTGACGTTTCAGACACACTATACATAAGTACATAAACAGATACACAGTGTAAGTACATAGATCTGTAGTATATCTGTGGTGTTAGAGTTCCATGTAGGAGAATGAAAATCTCTTTGGGAGTGACAATTTTTCAAGAGGTTTGAGAAACACTGCTTTAAAATGAATTTGAGGTTTGCAATGGTAAACAAAATCTTACAGGGAAGGGTACACAGAGATACCTATGAATTTGTTCATTTAGTAATGGAAACTGAAGATCTCCTTATAGGATGGGAATATTTCTTGATTTATATGTTTTTGTGAAGGGAAAAAAATTAGAGTTAAGTTTTTCTGTTGTTGTTGTTAATTTTATTTGACCTTAGGCTCAGAGTAAGTTGTGTTTACAGGATGGATATGGAAAGAGAAAAGTCAGTGTTAGTCGAAGGCTTCATGTGTAAAAACAGATGTTCTGGGTTCAGAGTGTTCTATTATACTCAACACTGGCTGGAACTATATCTGGAGATGTAAAAATCTTGAGCCTCAGAGGGTGATCAGAAAGATGGGAGGTCATGAAACCAGGTTGAGAAATACACAGCTAGAAACAGCCGCTGACTTATTGCCTAAGTGTACCATGACGACTGCAAGAATTCATGGCTTGAGTCCACAAACGTAATTAAATTGGGCAAGGCTGTATCATTAATCAATTAATTAAATCAGTGTTTATAAAGTGTCTGCCCTCTGCCAGGCATAGGCGATAGGGGCTCAGTGCTTAGTAAAATGGACAGAATACCTATACTTAGGAAATTTGTAGTTTAATGGGTGGAGACAGACAGTAAACAAGATAAAGTTCGTAAAATAGACCTCATATGGTAAGATAGTGTGTTAGATATGGACAAATGCTAAAGGAGAAAAAAAAAGAGAGGAGGAAGGATATGGAATATGAGGGAGGGATGAGAATATTCGAGAATTCTGACTAGAGAACGCTTTACTGGAAGGTGACTGAAAAGAACAACTTTCTATATTGTAGAATGAGCGAGCATAGGAGAAAGTGCAAAAACCACAAGTACGCAGTGGGATGAATATGTACAAAGTGAATACAACGGTATGGTCAGTGCTCAGATTAAGAGCAGACAATTGTTAGTCTCTCAGAAGGCCTGGTTTCCCTTTCCCAAGTCAAAACATTACCCCCTGACGACCAACACCATGACTTCCTTTTCTGAGGCCAGTTTCTGTGCTGTTTTCTTTCTTTCTTTAAATATTTATTTAGTTTGCTGCACTGCTCTTAGTGGCAGCGTGTGGGGTCTTCGATCTTTAGTTGCAGCATGCAAATTCTTAGCTGTGGCAGGTGGGATCTAATTCCTGACCAGGGATCAAACCTGGGCCCCCTGCATTGGGAGAGTGGAGTCTTAGCCACTGAACCACCAGGGAAGTCCCCTGAACTACAGTGGGATCCTGCATAATCTCTTCTCTTTTTTCTGGCTTCTTTCCCTCCGCATTGTGTTAGTGAGGCGCATCTGTGCCATTACTTGCAGTGGGTTCATTTTGGTGGCTGTGGAGCATTCCTTTGTGTGACGCTACCATGTTTATTTCCTGTCTTTGGCTAGTGCGGCCATGCACATTCCTGTATGTGTCTGTCGAGACATATATGGAAATATAATAGGAGTGGAATTGTTGATCGTGGGGTATGGGTATATTCACTTTACTAGATACTGAGAAGCAGTTTTTCCATAGTTTATACGTCTCATCAGTAGCAGTCTGAGAGTGCCACATTCTTGGCAACTCTGGATTTTCCTGGCATTTAACTTGGGCTGTTCTGGTGGGTATGTAGAACTATTCCGTTGTGGCTTTAATTTGCATTTCCCCCAAGACTGATGCAGTTGAGGACTTTTTCAGATGCTTATTGACCATTTTGGGGTGATGGAAACTGTCTTCATTGTGATGGTGAGAAGTGATCAAATAGGGACACATTTCTTAAGAGTAAGACTGACAAACTTGTGCTCATGGCCTAGTCATGGGGTGTGAGAGGGGAGTTAGGAATGCCATTAGGTGTTATTTCTTTCTTTTTTTTTTTTTTATTCTTTATTTTAAAGATTTTACAGAGTTTTGTTGTTCACCAATATGTATGTTCCCAGATCATTCATATGCATATCCCTGGACCCTACCCCCACCTAGCTTCCCCCCTCCTACCCTTCCAGACCATCGCCCCAAGTGATTGTAGGTACTCCTATTCCCTTAGCACAATGACCATAGCTATCTTTTCCACATGTGACAGTATAGGTTTCGATGTTACTTCGTCTATGCCTCCCTCTCACTGTTCGGTTTCCACAGTGTCCTTATGTCTATTCTCTGTTTTTCCATGAGTTCACTGCGTGTGTTATCATGACCATCTTACTAGATCCCATATGTATGAGTTAGTATACTGTACTTGTCTTTCTCTTTTTGACTTATTTCACTTTTTATGATAGGTTCTAGAGCTAGCTACCTCATTAGGACTGAGTCTTCTGCATTTCTTTTAACAGCTGAGTAGTATTCCATTGTATATATGTACCAGAGCTTCTGTATATGTTCATTTGTCGATGGATATCTAGGTTGCTTCCATGTTCTGGCTATTGTATAGAGAGCTGCAATGAACATTGGGGTACAGGTGCTTCTTTCATTTTTGATTTCATCAGGATATAGGCCTAATAGTGGGATTGCTGGGTCATGGGGTGCTTCTATTTTTAGTTTTTTAAGGAATCTCCAGACTGTCCTCCATAGACGCTGTATCAATTTACATTCCCACCAGCAATGAAAGAGGGTTCCCTTTTCTCCGCACCCTCTCCAGCATTTATTGTCTGTCGATTTGTTGATGATGGCCATTCTGACGGGTGTGAGGTGGTATCGCATTGTGGTTTTAATTTGAATTTCTCTAATTATAAGCGAGGTTGAGCATTGTTTCATGTGCTTTTGGGCCATCTGTATGTCCTCTTTGGAGAGGCGTCTCTTTAGATCTTTTTCTCATTTTTTGATTGGGTTGTTCGTTTTTCCTGTGCTGAGTTGTCTGAATTGCTTGTAGATTTTGGAGATTAATTCTTTGTCTGTTGTTTCATTTGCTATGATTTTCTCCCACTCTGTGGGGTGTCTGTTGAGCTTTTTTGTAATTTCTTTTGCTGTACAAAAGCTTTTAAGTTTCATGAGGTCCCACGTGTTCACTTTTCTTTTCAGTTCCACTATTCTAGTAGGTGGGTCAGAGAAGATCTTGCTTTGATTGATGTCCTTGAGGGTTTTGCCTATATTCTCCTCTAAGAGTTTGATCGTTTCTGGTCTTACATTTAGGTCTTTAATCCATTTTGAGTTGATCTTTGTGTATGGTGTCAGGGAATGTGCCGACTTCATTTTTTTGCATGCAGCTGTCCAATTTTCCCAGCACCACTTGTTGAAGAGGCTGTCTTTGTCCCATTTTATAGTTTCTCCTCCTTTGTCAAAAATGAGGTATCCATAGGTGCGTGGGTTTATCTCTCGGTTCTCTATCTTGTTCCATTGATCTATAGTTCTGTTTTTGTGCCAATACCATACTGTCTTGATGACTGTTGCTTTGTAGTATAGTCTGAAGTTTAGGGAGGCTGATCCCTCCAACTCCATTTTTCTTTCTCAGGATTGCTTTGGCTATTCGAGGTCTTTTGTGTTTCCATATGAACTGTGTTATTGGTTGGTCTAGTTCTGTGAAGAATGTTATTGGAAGTTTGATAGGGATCGCATTGAATCTGTAGATGATATTTGGTAGTATGGTCATTTTCACAATATTGATTCTTTCGATCCAGGAACATGGAATATCTCTCCATCTGTTTAAGTCTTCTTTAATGTCTCTCATGAGTGTCTTGTAATTTTCTGTGTACAATTCTTTTGTTTCTTTGGGTAGGTTTATTCCTAGATATTTGATTCTTTTGGAATCTCCAGACTGTCTTCCATAGAGGCTGTATCAATTTACATTCCCACCAGCAATGAAAGAGGGTTCCCTTTTCTCCGCACCCTCTCCAGCATTTATTGTCTGTCGATTTGTTGATGATGGCCATTCTGACGGGTGTGAGGTGGTATCGCATTGTGGTTTTAATTTGAATTTCTCTAATTATAAGCGAGGTTGAGCATTGTTTCATGTGCTTTTGGGCCATCTGTATGTCCTCTTTGGAGAGGCGTCTCTTTAGATCTTTTTCTCATTTTTTGATTGGGTTGTTCGTTTTTCCTGTGCTGAGTTGTCTGAATTGCTTGTAGATTTTGGAGATTAATTCTTTGTCTGTTGTTTCATTTGCTATGATTTTCTCCCACTCTGTGGGGTGTCTGTTGAGCTTTTTTGTAATTTCTTTTGCTGTACAAAAGCTTTTAAGTTTCATGAGGTCCCACGTGTTCACTTTTCTTTTCAGTTCCACTATTCTAGTAGGTGGGTCAGAGAAGATCTTGCTTTGATTGATGTCCTTGAGGGTTTTGCCTATATTCTCCTCTAAGAGTTTGATCGTTTCTGGTCTTACATTTAGGTCTTTAATCCATTTTGAGTTGATCTTTGTGTATGGTGTCAGGGAATGTGCCGACTTCATTTTTTTGCATGCAGCTGTCCAATTTTCCCAGCACCACTTGTTGAAGAGGCTGTCTTTGTCCCATTTTATAGTTTCTCCTCCTTTGTCAAAAATGAGGTATCCATAGGTGCGTGGGTTTATCTCTCGGTTCTCTATCTTGTTCCATTGATCTATAGTTCTGTTTTTGTGCCAATACCATACTGTCTTGATGACTGTTGCTTTGTAGTATAGTCTGAAGTTTAGGGAGGCTGATCCCTCCAACTCCATTTTTCTTTCTCAGGATTGCTTTGGCTATTCGAGGTCTTTTGTGTTTCCATATGAACTGTGTTATTGGTTGGTCTAGTTCTGTGAAGAATGTTATTGGAAGTTTGATAGGGATCGCATTGAATCTGTAGATGATATTTGGTAGTATGGTCATTTTCACAATATTGATTCTTTCGATCCAGGAACATGGAATATCTCTCCATCTGTTTAAGTCTTCTTTAATGTCTCTCATGAGTGTCTTGTAATTTTCTGTGTACAATTCTTTTGTTTCTTTGGGTAGGTTTATTCCTAGATATTTGATTCTTTTGGTTGCAATGGTGAAGGGGATTGCCTCTTTGATTTCATTTTCTGATTTTTCATTGTTTGTGTATAGGAATGCCAGTGACTTCTGTGTGTTGACTTTGTATCCTGTGACTTTGCTGAATTCATTGATTAGCTCTAGTAGCTTTGTAACCATGTCTTTGGGATTTTCTATGTATAATATCATGTCGTCTGCAAAAAGAGAGAGCTTGACTTCTTCCTTTCCAATCTGGATCCCTTTGATTTCTTTCTCTTCTCTTATTGCTGTTGCTAGGACTTCCAGGCCTATGTTGAATAGTAGTGGTGAAAGTGGACACCCCTGTCTTGTTCCTGATCTTAGAGGGAATGCTTTCAGTTTTTCACCATTAACAATAATGTTCGCTGTAGGCTTCTCATAGATGGCTTTTATTATATTGAGATAGGTTCCTTCTCTGCCCATTTTCTGAAGAGTTTTGATCATAAATGGATGTTGTACTTTGTCGAAGGCTTTTTCTGCATCTATTGAAATAATCATGTGATTTTTGTCTTTCAACTTGTTGATATAGTGTATCACGTTGATTGATTTGCGGATATTGAAGAAGCCTTGCATGCCTGGGATGAACCTGACTTGATCATGATGTATGAGTTTTTTGATGTGTCGTTGGATTCTGTTTGCTGGGATTTTGTTGAGGATCTTGGCATCTAAGTTCATCAGTGAAATTGGCCTATAGTTTTCGTTTTTATAGTTTTTTGAAGTTTTAGGGAGGCTGATCCCTCCAACTCCATTTTTCTTTCTCAGGATTGCTTTGGCTATTCGAGGTCTTTTGTGTTTCCATATGAACTGTGTTATTGGTTGGTCTAGTTCTGTGAAGAATGTTATTGGAAGTTTGATAGGGATCGCATTGAATCTGTAGATGATATTTGGTAGTATGGTCATTTTCACAATATTGATTCTTTCGATCCAGGAACATGGAATATCTCTCCATCTGTTTAAGTCTTCTTTAATGTCTCTCATGAGTGTCTTGTAATTTTCTGTGTACAATTCTTTTGTTTCTTTGGGTAGGTTTATTCCTAGATATTTGATTCTTTTGGTTGCAATGGTGAAGGGGATTGCCTCTTTGATTTCATTTTCTGATTTTTCATTGTTTGTGTATAGGAATGCCAGTGACTTCTGTGTGTTGACTTTGTATCCTGTGACTTTGCTGAATTCATTGATTAGCTCTAGTAGCTTTGTAACCATGTCTTTGGGATTTTCTATGTATAATATCATGTCGTCTGCAAAAAGAGAGAGCTTGACTTCTTCCTTTCCAATCTGGATCCCTTTGATTTCTTTCTCTTCTCTTATTGCTGTTGCTAGGACTTCCAGGCCTATGTTGAATAGTAGTGGTGAAAGTGGACACCCCTGTCTTGTTCCTGATCTTAGAGGGAATGCTTTCAGTTTTTCACCATTAACAATAATGTTCGCTGTAGGCTTCTCATAGATGGCTTTTATTATATTGAGATAGGTTCCTTCTCTGCCCATTTTCTGAAGAGTTTTGATCATAAATGGATGTTGTACTTTGTCGAAGGCTTTTTCTGCATCTATTGAAATAATCATGTGATTTTTGTCTTTCAACTTGTTGATATAGTGTATCACGTTGATTGATTTGCAGATATTGAAGAAGCCTTGCATGCCTGGGATGAACCTGACTTGATCATGATGTATGAGTTTTTTGATGTGTCGTTGGATTCTGTTTGCTGGGATTTTGTTGAGGATCTTGGCATCTAAGTTCATCAGTGAAATTGGCCTATAGTTTTCGTTTTTTGTGTTGTCTTTGCCTGGTTTGGGTATCAGGGTGATGGTGGCCTCGTAGAATGTGTTTGGAAGTGTTCCTTCCTGTGCAATTTTTTGAAAGAGTTTTAGAAGGACAGGCATTAGCTCTTCTTTAAATGTTTGGTAGAATTCGGCTGTGAAGCCATCTGGCCCTGGGCTTTTATTTTTGGGTAGATTTTTAATCACAAAGTTGATTTCTGAGCTTGTGATTTGGTTGTTCAAAGTTTCTGTTTCTTCCTGGCTCAGTCTTGGGAGATTAATCCTCTCCAAGAAACTGTCCATTTCTTCCAGGTTGTCCAGTTTGTTGCCATAGAGTTGCTCATAATAGTCTCTTAGAATCCTTTGGATTTCTGCATTATCTGTTGTAATCTCTCCTTTTTCATTTTTGATTTTGTTGATCTGGTTCTTCTCTCTCTTTTTCTTAATGAGTCTGGCCAGTGGTTTGTCAATTTTGTTTACCTTTTCAAAGAACCAGCTTTTTGTTTTATTTATCTTTACTATTGTTTCTTTCATTTCTTTCTCATTTATTTCTGCTCTGATCCGTATGATTTCTCTTCTTCTGCTGGCTTTGGGGTGTTTTTGTTCTTCTTTCTCCAATTTTTTTAAGCGGAGGGTTAGGTCATCTGCTTCATATTTTCCTAGTTTCTTGAGGTGGGATTGAATTGCTATAAATTTCCCTCTTAGAACTGCTTTTGCAGTATCCCATAGGTTTTGCACGGTCGTGTGTTCATTGTCATTTTCTTCTAGGAATTGTTTAGTTTCTCCTTTGATTTCCTCAATGATCAGTTGGTTTTTTAGGTATGTATTATTTAATCTCCATGTGTTTGTGTTTTTAGGGTTTTTTTTTCCAGTAGTTGATCTCTAGTCTCATTGCATTGTGGTCTGAGAAGATGGTTGATATAATTTCGGTTGTCTTGAACTGACTGAGGTTTGATTTGTGGCCCAAGATGTGGCCTATCCTGGAGAATGTTCCGTGAGCACTTGAGAAGAAAGTGTATTCTTCTGCTTTTGGATGGAATGTCCTAAAGATATTGATGAGGTCCATCTTTTCCAGTGTGGCATTTAAGGTTTGTGTTTCTTTATTAATTTTCTGTTTAGATCATCTGTCCATTGGTGTGAGAGGAGTGTTAAAGTCTCCTACTATTATTGTGTTATTGTTGATTTCTTCTTTTATGTTTGAAAGTGCCTGTCTTATGTATTGAGGTGCCCCTGTGTTGGGTGCGTAGATATTCATGACTGTTATGTCTTCCTCTTGGATAGATCCCTTAATCATGATGTAGTGACCTGCCTTGACTCTTAGAATCTTCTTTACTTTAAAGTCTATTTTGTCTGATATGAGGATTGCTACTCCAGCTTTCTTTTGATTTCCATTTGCATGGAATATCTTTTTCCAGCCTTTCACTTTTAGTCTATGAGTGTCTCTAGGTCTGAAGTGGGTCTCTTGTAAACAGCATATATATGGGTCTTGCTTCTGGATCCATTCAGCCAACCTGTGTCGTTTGGTTAGAGCATTTAGTTCAAAGTCTGGCCAGTGGTTTGTCAATTTTGTTTACCTTTTCAAAGAACCAGCTTTTTGTTTTATTTATCTTTACTATTGTTTCTTTCATTTCTTTCTCATTTATTTCTGCTCTGATCCGTATGATTTCTCTTCTTCTGCTGGCTTTGGGGTGTTTTTGTTCTTCTTTCTCCAATTTTTTTAAGCGGAGGGTTAGGTCATCTGCTTCATATTTTCCTAGTTTCTTGAGGTGGGATTGAATTGCTATAAATTTCCCTCTTAGAACTGCTTTTGCAGTATCCCATAGGTTTTGCACGGTCGTGTGTTCATTGTCATTTTCTTCTAGGAATTGTTTAGTTTCTCCTTTGATTTCCTCAATGATCAGTTGGTTTTTTAGGTATGTATTATTTAATCTCCATGTGTTTGTGTTTTTAGGGTTTTTTTTTCCAGTAGTTGATCTCTAGTCTCATTGCATTGTGGTCTGAGAAGATGGTTGATATAATTTCGGTTGTCTTGAACTGACTGAGGTTTGATTTGTGGCCCAAGATGTGGCCTATCCTGGAGAATGTTCCGTGAGCACTTGAGAAGAAAGTGTATTCTTCTGCTTTTGGATGGAATGTCCTAAAGATATTGATGAGGTCCATCTTTTCCAGTGTGGCATTTAAGGTTTGTGTTTCTTTATTAATTTTCTGTTTAGATCATCTGTCCATTGGTGTGAGAGGAGTGTTAAAGTCTCCTACTATTATTGTGTTATTGTTGATTTCTTCTTTTATGTTTGAAAGTGCCTGTCTTATGTATTGAGGTGCCCCTGTGTTGGGTGCGTAGATATTCATGACTGTTATGTCTTCCTCTTGGATAGATCCCTTAATCATGATGTAGTGACCTGCCTTGACTCTTAGAATCTTCTTTACTTTAAAGTCTATTTTGTCTGATATGAGGATTGCTACTCCAGCTTTCTTTTGATTTCCATTTGCATGGAATATCTTTTTCCAGCCTTTCACTTTTAGTCTATGAGTGTCTCTAGGTCTGAAGTGGGTCTCTTGTAAACAGCATATATATGGGTCTTGCTTCTGGATCCATTCAGCCAACCTGTGTCGTTTGGTTAGAGCATTTAGTTCATTTACGTTCAAAGTAATTATTGATATGAATGTTCCTATTGTCATCTTCTTAGAAATTTGGGATTTGATTTGTAAGGCTTCTCCTACTCTATTTATTAGCTATATCAGGCCCTTTAACACTTGTTGTAGGGCTGGTTTTGTGGTACAGAATTCTTTTAGTTTATACTTGTCTGTGAAGCTTTTGACTTCACCGTCAATTCTGAATGAGATTCTTGCTGGGTAGAGAATTCTTGGTTGGAGGTTATTCTCTTTTAGCCGTTTACATGTGTCTTGCCATTCTTTTCTGGCCTGCAGGGTTTCTGTTGAAAGATCCGCAGTTAAACGTATGGGGTTTCCTTTATATGTTATTTGTTGTTTGCTCCTAGCTGCTTTTAGTAATCTGTCTTTATATTTAGTCTGCATTAGTTTGATTAGAATGTGCCTTGGTGTGTTTCTTCTGGGGTTTATCCTGTATGGAACTCTTTGTGCTTCTTGGACTTGGTTGACTATTTCCTTTCCCATGTTGGGGAAATTTTCAACTATAACCTCTTCAAGAATATTTTCGCAGCCTTTCTTCCCCTCTTCTTCTTCTGGAACTCCTATAATTCTAATGTTGGTGTGTTTGATAGTGTCCCATAGGTCTCTGATGCTATCCTCAGTTCTTTTAATTCTTTCAGTTTTGTTGTGTTCTTCAGCACTTATTTCCACCATTCTGTCTTCTAGGTCACTTATCCGTTCTTCAGCCTCCGATACTCTACTGTTGAGACCTTCTATAGTATTTTTGAGTTCAGCAATTGAGTTGGTTGTCTCCATTTGCTTATTTTTCATTTCTTGCATGTCTCTTCTCAATGCACTAATTTCCTCTAATATTCTGTTTTCGGTGTTTTGCATTCTCATTAGTATTAACTTTTCTGAATTCTCTTTCAGATAGTTTGTCTATCTTGTCCTCTGTCATTTGAAGCGGTATTTCTCTAGCTTGGTCCTTCATTTGTGCAGTGTTTCTCTGACGTTTCATTATTAGGTTAATTTTTGTTTCTTTGTGCGTATCTGTGTGTGTGGAGTTCTTTTTCCCACCAGGCTTCTTGGTTGAATTCTCCCTTCCTTTGGGTTTCTGTCCTTCTAGAAGGGTTCAGTGGTTTGTGACTTGGATGGTGTTAGATCTTGTTTACAGATGAATAATCTCTAGTGTTGTATGTTCTTTGATAGTGTGGGGTCTTGGAATCCGGGTTTCCGCTCCAAGGATCCTTGGTTTGATGATTGGTCAGGGCGTGTAGGCTCTATGTCTGGTTTGCTATGGTGTTCCATGATAATAGTTCACATACTAGCATCTGAGGAACAAGAGGTGCATCCCTGATGGGTGACAGCCATAAAAGCATGCAGATGTTTTCTAACATAATTGTAAGATATATATACATACACAGCAATCCCCACAACTGACCAGTTTTACAGAGATAAGGCACAGGAAATCTTTCTGGAAAATCACGCAATCATAGATGATACTTGCCTGTTAAGCTTTGAATTAATTAAAATAGTGCCTGAATAAATAGATCCAGCTCAAGGTCCTGAATTGGATAATTACAATGAGAGCAATTTTTAACTAGGACATGTGTTGGAGGTGACGAGGAGGAGAGTGTATAGGTAATGAGAAGGAATAGATTCGTCTTGGAAGGATTTTATAGGGTTAGGTAGCAAAGACTAGTGTGTGTATTGTTTAGTGTATTTAGAAGAGAATAGTGGAGACAGGAAGATAGGAAGTAATTTATCCGTGACGCTGCGCTTCTCGCGGCGGGTTCCTACCAGGTGTTACTTCTTTACTCTTCACCTAAGCAGCTGGAAGGAGGGGAGTGGGGATGTTGGAGACGGGAGAGGTGAAGATTTGAAGCAGTGGTACCTAGACCTCGGCATTTTGCACACATAATTATGACTTTTTTAAAAAGCATTTTATAAAGAAAGGCAATTTGTATACAAAGAAGAATAGGAAGGACTTAATTTCAGAATAAATAACAAATTATGTAAGACTTACAAACAAGTTCTTTTTCTCCCTCCGAGGACCTACAAATGCTGGTATTGTTTTGCAGACCAGCTTTGGGAATCACTGATCTGTGGTATTAGATACACATCCCTTGATTTTGGTGGTGTTTATAAAGGAGCATCATAGCTCTGTCTTTAAATTTGCAGTAAGATGGACTGGGGTTAGATTCTATAAATGGGCTTCCCTGGTGGCGCTAGTGGTAAAGAACCTGCCTGCCAGTGCAGGAGACTTAAGAGACATGGGTTCGATCCTTGCGCTGGGAAGATCCCCTGGAGAAGGGCGTGGCAACCCACTCCAGAGTTCTTGCCTAAAGGATCCCATGAACAGAGGAACCTGGCCGGGCTACAGTGCATGGCGTCACAAAGAGTCGGACATGATTGAAGTGACTTAGCACACAGGCATGCCAACTCTAAATATGAGAAACCATAAAAAAAATCAGAGTAGGCCACATGTCATTTCTAGCCCAGAAAGACTTTTTTTTTTTTAAATAGGGAGCGCCAGATGCATCCAGAGGACACACATAGCTCATGTACAATCATAGTAAAACTTGGTGCTCATCTTAGTAACTTTGCTCATAGACTCTATGAAATGATTGTTGTGAAGTCGCCAGCTCTTGATTCTGTGGTTTTTAATTTCATTTTTTTTAAGAGCACATCGATTTGTTTTGTTCTTAGGAAATAATAGACTTACATTTTAACTTTTCTGTATTTCCATTCTCCCTGAAGTGAAGTGAAAGTGATAGTTGCTCTGTCGTGCCCCACTCCTTATGAGCCTGTGCACCAGGCACCTCTTTCCATGGAATTATCCAGGCAAGAATACTGGAGTCGGTGGCCATTCCCTTCTCCAGAGGATCTTCCTGACCCAGGGGTTGAACCCATGTCTCCTGCACTGCAGGCAGATTTCTTACTGTCTGAGCCACCAGGAAAGCCACCCGTTCTCTCTACTGCCAGTGTTAAAACTGAAGTGCACTATAAAGTATTTGATGAAAGTAGTTTGGAGAAGCGGGAGGGGAAGTGGCCCTGTAGTAACAGAGATGAGGCTAGCTGCTCTGCGTGCCTGTGCTCCAGAGTGACGTGGGCATTGACTTTAGTGGACTGTCTCCAGTCTTGTGCTTTCCTTTGAGTTGAATGCACGCTCAGTCGCTTCAGTTGTGTCCAGCTCTTTTTGTAATCCTGTGGACTGTAGCACGCCAGTCTCCTCTGTCCATGGGATTCTCCAGGCAAGAATACTGGAGTGGGTTGCTCTGCCCTCCTCTAGCACATCTTCCTGACTCAGGGATTGAACCTGCCATCTCTTACGTCTCCTGCATTGGCAGGCAGGTTTTTATCACTAGCGCCACCTGGGAAGCCCTTGAGTTGAATACTCGTTTTCTGTTTGGCAGAGCATCGAGAGGCCTTGTGAATCGTATCAGTGTGTAAGTGATGTTTTATATGAAAGTTTTGCCTTCCACTCTTACGTGAGAAAGATTTTGTGCTGTCTCATATACAGACTAATTTGATTACTCAAGAATATTGAATGTCCTTTGTAAGATTCTGCAGCCATCTTAAAGAACAGTATTAATACTAACTGATTACATTTCCCCTCTTTGCTAACTGAGTGTATGGGACTTAATGTCTTTTCTACCAAGAAGAGAATTTTAGCATGCATAATTACTTCTCAGCATTCCCTGTCTGCTTTTGGTGTTAGGGAATAGTGTCATATTTTAGTTAGTTGATGTGCCTGCGGTTTTAACATGATTATCTTGCCCTGAGGGGTGGGAGAAAATAAGTGAAAAACCCATGGCTGCTTTGTGAATTAAGTTGTGCCTTGGCATAGAGTGCTGATTGCTTTGGCATTCAACCATAGTATTAGATCACCTGTCTGCAGTTTGGGAATGTTCTCAAAGTGCTACCTAACCCTACAGGACTCTCCATAAACTTGAGCTGATACAGGAAGTAATGTTTATTGTAGCTTGCTCTCAAATACCTTGCCAAGTGACTGTCGTCAGACTCTTTATTGATAGAAAGTTAGTTGGGCAAAAATCATTTTCTTTTTGCATGGCAGAGGTGATGAAATTTAGGAGAAAGTACATATAAGGAAAGGTTGGAGGTGCTGATTGTGGATTTGAACCTTGGCTCAAAATGAAGAACTTTTGATTTATAGTGGAATGTTCTGTGGATTCCTCGTGTTTCTCCATCTCAACTCTTATATGGGGAAATATGTGCCATGTGACTTGGTCAGGGTTTTAAGTTACAGATTCTGAGATCTATTCCAGTTAATGTAAGCAGAAAGGGATTGACGACGGGTGCTAGGTAACTTTGAAAACCATCAGGCGAGCTGAAGAGAGAGACGGGTATGGCTGGCTGTCAGTGCTGCAGTGTGAAACCCAGGCTCCCAGGACTGCGGCCCCCGCTCAGGTCAGGATGCTCCAATTTGGAAGCCGCAGCCAAGATCACTCTGCATTTGTCTGTGAGGAAAGTGGATGCCTCGCACTCTGCCACTCACCTTGTCTGTTTTCCCCACGTGACTCTGAAACTTCATTCTGAGGAAGTCCCATGTGTGTCTGGTTGGTTGGAACTGTTACTGACTTGAGTCCTTGAACTCTATGATCAGTAGAAGTTGGCAAGAGGCCAGAAGAGAAATTCAGGCGAGGCTTTGTTGGGACTTGTGTTGTGAAGGAGCAGAAACAAGAAACAGGTTCCCTTGGTTGCTCTCCAAGGAAGGCAGGAGTGAGAGTGGGAGGGGAGTGGTGTCAGGCCGGAGGGCTGTCTTGGTTGATCTGCCCAGTCCCTTGTGGTGCTGTGTGCAGGGATCTTGGGCAGTGCCCTGCTTATGCTCCCAGCACCTCAGAAATGGCAGTTGGTTTGTGGCCTTTTAGTACCTTTTTGCTCATATAACTGCCCCACCTGCACAGATGTGCAGTTATTTTTAGTCCCGTATGGTTTCTTTGTGTGCTGTTGCTGGAACAGACGTCTGTCCAGGTTTCAGCATATCCCAGGCTATCTCAGAACTGAGTAGTAAGTCCACCTGTACCAGGGGTAGAGGATGCAGGAAATAATGCTCCATTCCTAGATTTGTTTATTTGCTTTTTGCAATTATACAATAAGAAGGTAGACTGTTTAGGGAACTATTAAACTGTGGTGAGAATGGACCAAAGACTTCAGCTCTCCTGGATAACAAATGCTCATTACAGCACCTATTTGAAATAATATAGCAGCTAGACTAATGCGTTACAAGTAACTTTTAAGGAAGCCTACTATTTATATACTTTTTTGTTTGTTTAATTGAGGAAAATTGCTTTACAAAGGGGGACTAATGTAAATCAGTTTACATAGGTTCCTCCCTCCAGATCTATTCCAGTTAATGTAAGCAGAAAGGGATTGACGACGGGTGCTAGGTAACTTTGAAAACCATCAGGCGAGCTGAAGAGAGAGACGGGTATGGCTGGCTGTCAGTGCTGCAGTGTGAAACCCAGGCTCCCAGGACTGCGGCCCCCGCTCAGGTCAGGATGCTCCAATTTGGAAGCCGCAGCCAAGATCACTCTGCATTTGTCTGTGAGGAAAGTGGATGCCTCGCACTCTGCCACTCACCTTGTCTGTTTTCCCCACGTGACTCTGAAACTTCATTCTGAGGAAGTCCCATGTGTGTCTGGTTGGTTGGAACTGTTACTGACTTGAGTCCTTGAACTCTATGATCAGTAGAAGTTGGCAAGAGGCCAGAAGAGAAATTCAGGCGAGGCTTTGTTGGGACTTGTGTTGTGAAGGAGCAGAAACAAGAAACAGGTTCCCTTGGTTGCTCTCCAAGGAAGGCAGGAGTGAGAGTGGGAGGGGAGTGGTGTCAGGCCGGAGGGCTGTCTTGGTTGATCTGCCCAGTCCCTTGTGGTGCTGTGTGCAGGGATCTTGGGCAGTGCCCTGCTTATGCTCCCAGCACCTCAGAAATGGCAGTTGGTTTGTGGCCTTTTAGTACCTTTTTGCTCATATAACTGCCCCACCTGCACAGATGTGCAGTTATTTTTAGTCCCGTATGGTTTCTTTGTGTGCTGTTGCTGGAACAGACGTCTGTCCAGGTTTCAGCATATCCCAGGCTATCTCAGAACTGAGTAGTAAGTCCACCTGTACCAGGGGTAGAGGATGCAGGAAATAATGCTCCATTCCTAGATTTGTTTATTTGCTTTTTGCAATTATACAATAAGAAGGTAGACTGTTTAGGGAACTATTAAACTGTGGTGAGAATGGACCAAAGACTTCAGCTCTCCTGGATAACAAATGCTCATTACAGCACCTATTTGAAATAATATAGCAGCTAGACTAATGCGTTACAAGTAACTTTTAAGGAAGCCTACTATTTATATACTTTTTTGTTTGTTTAATTGAGGAAAATTGCTTTACAAAGTTGTGTTGGTTTCTACCATACAACAGTGTAAATCAGCCATAATTATACATATGTCCCCTCCGCCTTGAACACCAACCCTCCCCCTGCCCCCCGCCACCATCCCACTCCCCGAGGTCATCACAGAGCACCAGGCTGGGCTCTCTCTGTTATACAGCGACTTCTCCCAGGAATCCGTTCTACACCTGGTGGTGTCTGTATGTTGGTGCTGCTTCTCCATCGTCCCACTCTCTCTCCCTGGTGTGTCCACAAGTCTCTTCTCTCCATCTGCCATCTCCTTTCCTTCCTTACAAATAGTTTTATCAATACCATTTTTCTGGATTCCCCAGGTAGGTATTAATGTATGATACTTGTTTCTCTTTCTGAATTACTTCACTCTGTGTAACATGCTCTAGGTTCACCCACCTCACTAGAACTGACTTCCGTTCTAGTTTTTATAAATTCATTCTTTCTTATGGCTGAATAATATTCCGTTGTGTGTATGTGTGTGTGTGTGTGTGTATACCATATTTTCTTTACCCGTTCTTCTGTGGATGGACATCTAGCTGCTTCCATGTCCTGGCTATTTTAAATAGTGGTGCAATGGACATGTGTCTTTTAGAATTGTGGTAAAAACACGCTTTAAAAAATTGAGGGTAGTGGTGCATAAAAAAAATACTTAAAACTCCAGCAATTTCATGCTTGTTTTACTTTAGAATTTCTATATTAGTCTGGTCTAACAAGAGTATGTAGATAATAAAATCAGGACAAGAATAACATCTTTTGCAGTTTCGTTTGCTCTTGGTGAACTAGTGAAGACCCATTCTTGTGGATATTTTGATTAGAGAGGGAGAGTGGAGATTTTATGCATGGGTTGATATGAATTGACTGTTGTTACTAGGGCCTTCCACGTGGCACTGGTGGATAATGAACTCACATGCCAATCCAGGAGATTTGCTTTCAGCCCTGGGTTGGAAAGATGCCTTGGGGAGAAATTGGCTACCCACCCACAATATTGTTGCCTGAAAAATTCCATGGACAGAAGAGCCCGGCGGACTATAGTTCACGGGGTCGCAGAGAGTCGGACATGACTGAAGTGACTTAGCATTCACTGTTGTTACTAGAGGAGCAAATTAAAGTGTGTGGATCTGTGGTGGTGGGTTAGCAGAGTCCCAGAGCATAACCTTATTATACATTTTGATATAGGGTTATTTACCAAAGGTTTTTTGCCTGAAATGGATTTATCCATAGAAGGGATTTAGTAGTCAGTTGGTTCTAGAACCCTAGTTTATAGTTGAGAAAACCATGTGTAATGATTTGCTCAAGGTTGCAGGGTTGATTGGTGGTGAGGCTCTTGGTTTCACAGTCTAGTTTTTAGCACTGAACTCTCTGGTGGAGCAGAGGTTCCACCGGGACAGCACAAGCTCAGCGCCTCTTGGGTTTCTGTACTGAGATTTAAGTCCCAACTTATAGTTGGGCCATCCCAGTGGGGTTGTTGGGTGGATTAACACTGGTGATTTTTATGCATCAAAAGAGTACTTGGAAATTTCTTACTGAGTTTTGAGGAGTATGAATCACAGAGGTAAGAATTTCATTCAGAACCATCCTTGTAGGGGAGGGGAGTGCACAGTGAGTGTGCCTAACTGAAGATGTAAGTTTCACTTGGTAGATTGAGCTGCAAATATGAACGGGATTTGCACATGGCTCTCTTCTATTTACTCTTCTGAGCTGTTCGTAGGTTTGCTCATACACAGCTCTTCTGATAAAGCATGTGTTATCTTGCATAATTGGTATGAGGTAAAAATTACTAGGAAAATGAAATCTGGCTCACTTCTCACCTCCTTCAAGTCTTGGCTCAGAGATGTCTGTGTAGTGAGTCTTAACCTTGACCCATTCTATTTAAGATTGTAACCCAGCCTCCCTCCATTCACTCCTGAATCCCCTTAGTCTGTTCTCCTGGCCTTTTTTGTTTTAATACTACAGATCCCTCTGGTATTATATGTGTATCTGCCATATAATTTGTTTGTATGTTATATTTATTGCCTGTTATGTATATCCTCCATTAGACTACAAGCTCCTTAAAGGCAGACTTTTGTCAGTTTGTATATCCCCCATAGGAAGAATAAATAAGAGACGCTGGTTCCATCCCTAGGTCGAGAAGATCCCTTGAAGGAAGAACTGGCAACTCAATCCAGTATTTCTTGCCTGGGAAATTCCATGGACAGAGGTGCCTGGTGAGCTATAGTCCGTGTACGCTAAGTCATTTCAGCCGTGCCCGACTCTTTGTGACCCTGTGGACTGTAACAACCCACCAGGCTCTTCTATCCTTGGGATTCCTTAGGCAAGAATATTGGAGTGGTTTGCCATGCAGCGACTTCAGGCGATCTTCCTGGGCGATAGTCCATGGGGTCGCAAAAGAGTCAGATACAACTTAGAGACTAAACAATAACAACAAGCCATGGTATGTATTCAGTATGTATGTGCTGAATGAATGAATTTGGCAATAGTAGCTGTTCTGTAGAATTCCTCCTAGTAAAGTGACAGATTCTCAATTCCAGTGATTGTTTTGTTCCCAATGAGTTACTCCCAGCTCATTGAGAACGGCAACTTCTTCAGTTGGTATATAAAGAAAATAAATTATTTTAAGTGTGTGAGTTGTGTTACATGCAGACAGTTCTGGAGCCTTCTTGCTTATTTGGCAAAAAGCAAGGAACTTGGATTCATATTTTAAAAAACCATTACATTTTCAGTTTGAATCAGTGAAACAAATTCTCTACATATTAGAATCTAGATAACTAAATGGCAAAACTGTACACAGAGATTCTCAAATGTAGACTTGAACAATAGCTAGTTTTAAATGTGATTGACTTAAAAGGTTTTCATTGTCAACATTGATGCCAAAAAAGGGGGGTAGGTTTTGGAGTCTCAGGGTACTGAGGCAATGGGGGAGGGAATCGGGGTCCCTGCAGAGTGGAAAATCCTTCCTAGAGTCAGCCAGATGCGAAAGTAAGGTCTGAACCTTTCGGGGAAAGTTAAATCATGAAACAAGGAGAAACACTTTGTGTAGATGAAGTTTAGATTGTTCTGAAATTGTTACTTCTCTGTGCTGCTGGTAGCCTCCTGGTAAGTCCTAACACATCCTGTAGTTTTTAAGTGCTCATTTTGATTATTTAGAAATTTGACTTTAGAAATGGAAGGGAACTGAAGATGGTAATTAATGTCTAAGGAAGTTGTTATAAAAACCTAGACAGTACTTTAGAAATGAAATATTCTGACTTTCTAAATAAGCTTCAGGCCAAAGCTTAAATGATTTGTCCAGTATCATACAACTTATGAGTGGCAGAATTGGTACTAATTTTTGTCACCAATTTTCACGAAGTATCCTTAAAAGGAGAGGAGTGCACAAACCTTTCTTTGGAGGTAACCCAAGGAGCACTATTATGGATTTGTTTAGAGATTTATATATTAAGAATTTAAAAAATTTATGCAGATATTTTATCTTATACACATTATTTATGTTTTCCTTTTATGTGTGTAGGGTTTCTGTTGTGTATATATGTGTGCGCATGCACAAAAATGTGCTTATTGAGGAATCATCCTTTGGAATTTGAAGAAAGGAACAGAAAGAAATTATATTATCATTGTCTTAGAAGTGTTAAAAAAGATCAGAATTTTAAAGCAAACTATAAGGGAAATAACTCTACTTGATCTGTTTTGAAGGTAAATATGTTGGGAAAATGAATTATAGTGCAGTGAAAATACTTTATTTAGAAAATATTTTAAACATCAGCTTAAAAAGATAGGGCTGCTATTTTAGTCATTTGCACATTCTATGTAAGTGAAGTCAAATATGATTTGTATCTTTTTGCTAAAGATACTGGTTTGGAAGGGATCCATTTTTTAAAAGAGAGAGAGATGATTTGTATATAGAGTTTGTATGTATTTTTTTCCTGACCATAAAATTAGACTCTACTTACGTGGAGAGAGACAATCAAAACCTACCCTAATCCTTTCCCACCAGGAAATACTCTGAAGGTTTTTACTTCTTGATCTTTTATGTTAAGCATTTCTTTTGTAACACATGGTTAAATGATTTGATACGTCATCAAGTTGTAACTTGATTTTTAATATGCTCCAAAGCACTGTTTCCACAGCTAATTGGAGGGGAGGATGTAAAAGGAAGAGCCGCAGGGCTGGCAGTCAGGACACTGACTTAATCTTCAAGTGACAGTGTTACCGCGATAATAGGGTACTGGGGTCCAATCCAGCTCTGGGAGCTCAGTCTGCTTAGTACCACCTAAACACGTATTTTCTAAAATTTAATGTACAAATAGCATGTGTGTTTCAAATTGTTCATTGTTTCCCCACAAAACAGTTTCTCACGATGAATGCACTGGGAGCCAGTACCCTGGTTTCGTCTGGTCAGTGAGTTTTCCTACGGAGTCCCAGAGGTATCACTGGGCAAGAACCGGCTGAATGGTCACTGGTGCTTATAGGAAACTCTCTCTGCTAAGCAGGGTGGATTCTGTGAGCCTTTTGGCCATTTTCAGACAACCTCCCACGACATGAGCTTTAAGATGGGGCCTGCCATTGCAGGGAACTGGAACTTGGAGTCTCTCAATTTTTATTGCCTGGTGCTTGCAGATTTTTATTTGATTGCGGGTGTCCGTAGGGAGGCCTTTGTGAGAAGTGTGACCATGACGACCTTGCCATGCCAGTGTCCCCGTAAAGGCATGTTGTTGTATGTGTTTCCAGTTAAGTCTGTATCACAGCAGGTAGGTTCCTAGTGTTACATGGAGTGGCAGAAATACTCTACAAGTTTCTGGATTCACATCGCATTATGCTATTTAGAAGTTCAGATATGGTATCTGTTGGCAGTAGGTTCCGTTGGGAAAATGAATTATAGTGCAGTGAAAATACTTTATTTAGAAAATATTTTAAACATCAGCTTAAAAAGATAGGGCTGCTATTTTAGTCATTTGCACATTCTATGTAAGTGAAGTCAAATATGATTTGTATCTTTTTGCTAAAGATACTGGTTTGGAAGGGATCCATTTTTTAAAAGAGAGAGAGATGATTTGTATATAGAGTTTGTATGTATTTTTTTCCTGACCATAAAATTAGACTCTACTTACGTGGAGAGAGACAATCAAAACCTACCCTAATCCTTTCCCACCAGGAAATACTCTGAAGGTTTTTACTTCTTGATCTTTTATGTTAAGCATTTCTTTTGTAACACATGGTTAAATGATTTGATACGTCATCAAGTTGTAACTTGATTTTTAATATGCTCCAAAGCACTGTTTCCACAGCTAATTGGAGGGGAGGATGTAAAAGGAAGAGCCGCAGGGCTGGCAGTCAGGACACTGACTTAATCTTCAAGTGACAGTGTTACCGCGATAATAGGGTACTGGGGTCCAATCCAGCTCTGGGAGCTCAGTCTGCTTAGTACCACCTAAACACGTATTTTCTAAAATTTAATGTACAAATAGCATGTGTGTTTCAAATTGTTCATTGTTTCCACACAAAACAGTTTCTCACGATGAATGCAATGGGAGCCAGTACCCCTGGTTTCGTCTGGTCAGTGAGTTTTCCTACGGGAGTCCCAGAGGTATCACTGGGCAAGAACCGGCTGAATGGTCACTGGTGCTTATAGGAAACTCTCTCTGCTAAGCAGGGTGGATTCTGTGAGCCTTTTGGCCATTTTCAGACAACCTCCCACGACATGAGCTTTAAGATGGGGCCTGCCATTGCAGGGAACTGGAACTTGGAGTCTCTCAATTTTTATTGCCTGGTGCTTGCAGATTTTTATTTGATTGCGGGTGTCCGTGCGGGAGGCCTTTGTGAGAAGTGTGTCCATGACGACCTTGCCATGCCAGTGTCCCCGTAAAGGCATGTTGTTGTATGTGTTTCCAGTTAAGTCTGTATCACAGCAGGTAGGTTCCTAGTGTTACATGGAGTGGCAGAAATACTCTACAGAGTTTCTGGATTCACATCGCATTCTGGCAGAGGTGCTATTTAGAAGTTCAGATATGGTATCTGTTGGCAGGCATGACTTGGCAGAGAGCGAGTGAGTGCCTTGTGCGTGGGGAAGAATTGCCTCTCTGGTACAGATCGCCAGGCCAAGGTCCCTGCTCCTGAATACATGATTATAGCTTGGTACCCAAGAGAGTCATTTTTTAGAAATCATGGCTCTGAAGTGAGAGATAGCTTTACAGCCCCTGAATTCTTTTGTGATTTAGTTTTCATTTCCACATCTTCTGGATTTGAAGCTTTGAAGAACTTGGGCAGGGTGCTAAAATATAGTCTGGATAGAATAGATCCTAGGGACCCTAGGGACCCCAAAGACTGACTTTGAGGCTGAAGAAAGCCATTGTGCCCCTTTCATTTCACTAAGGTCTAACAGTATTAGAGCAGATGGGAGGCGAGCGTTTGAGCTTAAGTTGTGTGAAAATTTCAGCAGTCAATTGGCTGACTCTTACTGGTAAGGCAGGAAGAACCACCCACGTTTTCCATTTTGGATTTGAGTCACAGAGAACAGGTTTCCTGCAGAAACCATTTGGCTTTAACAAGTTTACGGAAATTTCATCTTCGATCAAATTGATGTTTTTATCTTCATGGTGCATGTGTTTCACATTAGTGTTTTCCCCCTTTTTAATCCATAGGTTCAGTTTTAAATTTGAATTGCCTGTAGGACTGGCCACAGACTTAATTTCCCAAGATTTTTGTGTAAGAGGTAGATGAAAAGTATTGTACTTTTAGGTAAGGATCTAGTTTTACTTTATCTTAATAATACACAGCTCCTTTGACCGAAGTTTAGCATTCCCCTCACCCCCCCTCACATGAATAGAAGTGTCAGTGAGTTTCTTAAAAGGTGGCAAATTGAGGTCTCCAGACAGATCTACCTGTTTGGGATGACCTAAGAGATGTTAGTGGGTTGACTGCTTAGAGCAACTAGAGAAGCAGTATGTAATGGTGATTAAAACATATACATACTCCTTTAAAATGGTTTGTAAAGTTTTTTTTAGGGGGAGGAAATCATCTTTCTGATACCACTTCCTAGGATTGATTGATCAATCTATCATGTTTGTTTGTCTAATTTCTATTTTTTAAAAAAGATTTATTTATTTATTTACTTTGGGGGTGGGGTGGGGAGGGAGGGGAGCAGGCGGGCTACTTCTGTTGGCCTTTCATTTATCTATTTTCATCCATATTTGTTCTTTGGCCCATGTGGGCCTCCCATCGTGGTGGCCTCTGTTGTCACAGAGCACTGACTCTGGGCGCATGAGCTCCAGAGCTCCAGCTCGGTAATTGGATGCATCGGTCCAGCCGCTCCACGGCATGTGGGATCTTCCCAGGCCAGGAATCAAACCGGTGCCCCTTGCACTGCAAGGCGGTGTCCTTAGCCACTGGACCACCAGGGAAGCCCTCTATTTTCTATTTTAAAACTTAAAGATATTGTTGGATTTAAGATTAATTTTTCTATCTCTGTGCCATCCCAAAGTACTATAATATTTCTGGACATGAGAATATTAATAGAAAAAAGATCTGTACTCAAAAAATAATTTGGAATTTATAGGGCTAGTAGTTTAGAAATGAGTTTTCTTTAGCAAGAAAGGGAATTGTGCAGACCAAAACAAACCAGCCCGCCCTCCCAGTCGAAATCCAAAAAAGTCACATGGCCTAGAAAAAATTATGTTGAGTTGGGATTGTATAGGATTTCCGGACACAAATGAAAGTACATTTCTGAGAAGCAATAAATTTCCTTTTTTGTCAGTTACTGAATTTACCTAATGGATTTTGAGATATGGAGTCAGTTCTAAATTAATTTTGTACCTATTTAGAATGGTTGCTTTTTAAGTTTAAAATATATAAAACTCAACTTTAGGTTGTTGGCATCATGTGAAGAGGGACAAGACAATTGAGTGAATAATGCAGAATTATTCACTTTGTAATGCATCGTCAGATGGCTTTTGGTGCAGGTTTAGTTTCCTAACTATATTGCTCGGTTAAAAGAAAGTTTGTAAGATATTAACACATCAACAAAGTGGCAACTCAATAGAGAGAAGCTGGCTTGAGATATACAGCAAGCTGCAGATGATGTGTAGACAAAATTTCCTTCCAGTGCATTCTAGGATCAGCCTTACCCAGACTTCTGTAGTAGCTTCTTATTTATTTATGGCTGTACTGGGTCTTCCTTGTTTCATTGGCTTTCTCTAATTGTGGCGAGTAGGGGGGGCTGCTCTCTAGTTGTGGTGTGTAGGCTTCTCATTGCAGTGGTTTCTCTTGTTGCAGATCATGGCTCTAGAGTATAGGCTCAGTAGTTGTGGTCCAAGAATTTAGTTGCTGTGAGGCATGTGGGATCTTCCTGGCCCAGGAATCAAACCTGTGTCTTCTGCATTGGCAGATGGATTCTTTACCACGGAGCCACCAGGGGAACCCTGGAGTAACTTCTTTACTGTTTTCCCTGCAGCACAATTCATCAGGTTGGATCTTATTACTTTCTGATTTGTTGAGGTATAATTGTGGTGCCACAGAAGATTCTTGAGAGTCCCTTGGACAACAGGGAGGTCAAACCAGCCAATCCTAAAGGGATTCAACCGTGAATATTCATTGGAAGAACTGATGCTAAAGCTGAAGCTCTAGTACTTTGGCCACCTGATAAAAGGAGCCGACTCACTGGAAAAGACCCTGATGCGGGAAAGGATCGGAGGCAGGAGGAGAAGGGGTGGTAGAGGATGAGAGGGTTGGATGGCATCACTGACTCAATGGACATGAGTTTGAGAAAACTCCAGGAGTCAGTGAAGGACAGAGAAGCCTGGGATACTGCAGTCCATGGGATCACAAAGAGTCGGACACAACTTAGGAGGTGAACAACAACAAAACTTAAGTAAAGGGTAGTCCATCCTTTTTAGTATACAGTGCTCTGCATTTGGACAAACACGTATGACTGAGTAACCATAATGAAGGTAAAGAAATTTCTATCACCCCTGCATGTTCCCATACCCTTAAGCCTTAGCTGCTTCTAACCTTATTTTATAGCTCTATGGTTTTGCTTTTGCTTAAATGTCATGTAAATGGAATCATACAGTTTGTAACCTTTTGAATCTGACTCCTTTAATTTAACATAATGCATTTGAGATTCATCCAGGCTGTTGTGTATATCACTAATTTGTTCCTTTTTACGACTGTCTCACTCCAGTGTGTGAATATTTATGTTCATGCATAGACAAACATTGGAATATGTTTGTCTCTTTAGCAGTTGGAGGACACTTGGATGGTTTCTAGTTTTTTTGGTGGTGGTATGTCTTAGTATTGTTACTAAGATAGTTTTAACTTTACCAACTCCCTGTAGGATCTCCAAGACCCTCAGGGGCACAAGATCTCTCTCTGAGGACCCGTGGCCCATCCTGAACTGCTTTATGGGTATGGTGTGCTCCCTGCCTGGGGTGTCAAGATCGAGCTCAAGGGTCTCCAGAACTGCTCTTCTCAGCCCTCTCCCCACGATCACCCCTTCATGCTTCAAGGCTGGGCTGGTCACCACCACCTGCGTGGTTGTAATTTGAGGACATGGCAACTTCCTAGCCTCTTGGGGAGAAAGATGTTTTTCCTCTGCATCCCAGCACACGTCAAGTACGCAGAAGGTGTGCTGCCTGTTGGAAGGAATAAATACTGTAATAATCCCTTACACGTGTAAGGCATTTCATTGAGTATATGAGGTTTCCCCGTGGTACAATAACTTTCAGACCTCATTTCAACTCTGCTGAGTATATAGCATGGGATTTTTTTCCCCAGATAATAATATTAAGGCGTAAAACCCTAGTCTTAACCAAATTGCACCATAGAATAACCCGAGGAGCTTTTAATAAATATATTAATGCCTGGAGAATCCTAAGAACGGAGGACTCTGGTAGGCTATAGTTCATGGTGTCACAGAGAGTTGGATACAACTGAAGTGAGTAAGCACAAGCACTAACGTCCCAGACCAATGAAGTTCTGATTTGTGGAGGTGAGACCTGTATATTAGTATTTTTTCAGAAGTACCATTTTTGAATCTCATGTACAGAGATGGTAGGAGAGTTTGACTTGCTGGGAAGTATTAGTGGTGGTGAAGTCAAGAGTAGAGCCCTGGTTGACTCCCACTCTAATGCCTTTTCCTCCGCATTAGAAACTTTCACATGAAGAGCAGCGCAGCAGAGCTTCAGAGAACCCCAGAACAGAGGCCAGCGTTTCTGTTTATGGAGGGACTGTGACACAGGAGGGCTTCCTGATAGCTCAGTGGGTAAAGAATCCGCCTGTGACGCAGGAGACGCAGGAAGCCTGGGTTTGTTCCCTGGGTCAGGAAGATCCCCTGGAAAAGGAAATGGCAATCCACTCTAGTATTCGTGCCTGGAAAACCCCTCAGACGGAGGAGCATGGTGAGTTACAGTCCATGTCGCAAAGAGCCAGACACAAGTGAGCGACGAAGCACAGCACGCTATGGCACAAGAAGTTCAACACTTAATTTAAGAGTTAGGAGACCATGTTTCTGTTTTGGGTCTGCTTTTATTAACTGTACATTAATCCGTACTTGAGTCTGTTCTCATTTGTAAAGGAAGGATACTATAAATTCTAGAAGCTATTATGGGGATCAAATTAGACGATGTGCTAAAGGTTTTTAAGGGATTACAAAATCCTTTTGTAAACTCTAAAGTGCTGTCTAAAACTTATTTTTACTTGAGTTTAGCCTAGTGTATTTATTGGCTAGTTTTCCTGGGGGTTCATAAATTATACAAATAGTATATAAATAGAGTCTCACTGAAATAGTCGAATAACAGAATTATGCAGATTGAAACCAAGAGGTCACTCTTGGTCACATACTTTCAATCCTTGGTGTTCTCATCTAAGTACATCAATATGTATGTATGCAATGTAAGTTATTTTTTCAGTTGTCTTAACATAACTGGAGTCTTACTTTATGTGTTTTTCTTTTTTAAAAAAATTTGACAACATGTCTTAGATCATTCCGTATTAGGATATATAAATCCCTCTCATTCTTTTTATAGCTGCATATTTTTTTCATGCATTTCCAAGCTGATGGACATTTAGCCTGTTTTCCACTTTTTTACTGTTATAAAAAATGCTAATTAACATTCTGAGCTCTTATTAAAACATTAGTTTGTTATTATTCAAAGACTTTCTCTGTTTTCAAGACACTAGGAGATGAAATAGCTAGTGTTTTATGTATGAAATCTTAGATGTTACCTGCTTAAGTCAGACTAGAACCAAGAAGGGCTTCTCGGGCCGTGATCCAGAGGCTAAGGGTCTGTGCTCACAGTGTAGGGGCCTGAGTTTGATCCCTGGTCAGGGGACTATATTCTGCCTGCTACAAATAAAAGATCCTGCATGCCACAACTAAAGATCCCACGTGTCACAGCGAAGATCAAAGATCTCATGTGCCACATTAATACCTGGCACAGCCAAATAAATAAATATTAAAAGAAAAAGAATAGGACTGAGTTTCTTTTTTTTTATTTTTTTATCTTTTGGAGGGTGGGGAGGGAGGCGGACGGGCGGGCCACTTCTGTTGGTCTTTCATTTTTCTATTTTCATCCGTCTTTGTTCTTTGGCTCCTGTGGGCCTCCCATCGCGGTGGCGTCTGTCGTCGCAGAGCACCGGCTCTGGGCGCACGCGCGCCAGAGCTCCGGCTCAGTAATTGGACACATCGGTCCAGCCACTCTGTGGCACGTGGGATCTTCCCAGGCCAGGGATTGAACTGGCGCCCCTTGCACTGCAAGGCGGTGTCCTTACCCACTGGACCACCAGGGGAAGCCCCAGGACTGAGTTTCTTTAAAAAAAAATCATGGTAAAATACACTAGATCTTGGAGAATTTTTGTGTGTTGTTGTATATTTTGTTTTATTTTCCAGTGTTCTTATTTTTTATTAATTAGTTCATTTTTTAATTGAAGGATAATTGCTTTACAGAATTTTGTGGGTTTCTGACCAACATCAACATGATGTTCTTTTTTCACTGTTTATTTCACTAGACTTTTAAAGACTAGTGTGTGTATCACTTCAATTTAACTCCTTTGGGTATAATTTCTATATAGTTTCTGTTCAGTGGAAACAACACAGCAGTAATGGCCAGTACTTCTATGTGTCCTGTCCTGAGAATTTATTATTTCCATGGCCTCATTTCTTCCTTTCAGTAACTTGGTGGTGGTCTCCAGGTAAAGCTATTATTTAAAAAAAGCTAATTAACATTCTGAGCTCTTATTAAAACATTAGTTTGTTATTATTCAAAGACTTTCTCTGTTTTCAAGACACTAGGAGATGAAATAGCTAGTGTTTTATGTATGAAATCTTAGATGTTACCTGCTTAAGTCAGACTAGAACCAAGAAGGGCTTCTCGGGCCGTGATCCAGAGGCTAAGGGTCTGTGCTCACAGTGTAGGGGCCTGAGTTTGATCCCTGGTCAGGGGACTATATTCTGCCTGCTACAAATAAAAGATCCTGCATGCCACAACTAAAGATCCCACGTGTCACAGCGAAGATCAAAGATCTCATGTGCCACATTAATACCTGGCACAGCCAAATAAATAAATATTAAAAGAAAAAGAATAGGACTGAGTTTCTTTTTTTTTATTTTTTTATCTTTTGGAGGGTGGGGAGGGAGGCGGACGGCGGGCCACTTCTGTTGGTCTTTCATTTTTCTATTTTCATCCGTCTTTGTTCTTTGGCTCCTGTGGGCCTCCCATCGCGGTGGCGTCTGTCGTCGCAGAGCACCGGCTCTGGGCGCACGCGCGCCAGAGCTCCGGCTCAGTAATTGGACACATCGGTCCAGCCACTCTGTGGCACGTGGGATCTTCCCAGGCCAGGGATTGAACTGGCGCCCCTTGCACTGCAAGGCGGTGTCCTTACCCACTGGACCACCAGGGGAAGCCCCAGGACTGAGTTTCTTTAAAAAAAAATCATGGTAAAATACACTAGATCTTGGAGAATTTTTGTGTGTTGTTGTATATTTTGTTTTATTTTCCAGTGTTCTTATTTTTTATTAATTAGTTCATTTTTTAATTGAAGGATAATTGCTTTACAGAATTTTGTGGGTTTCTGACCAACATCAACATGATGTTCTTTTTTCACTGTTTATTTCACTAGACTTTTAAAGACTAGTGTGTGTATCACTTCAATTTAACTCCTTTGGGTATAATTTCTATATAGTTTCTGTTCAGTGGAAACAACACAGCAGTAATGGCCAGTACTTCTATGTGTCCTGTCCTGAGAATTTATTATTTCCATGGCCTCATTTCTTCCTTTCAGTAACTTGGTGGTGGTCTCCAGGTAAAGCATATAGACCTGGAGAATCAGAGGGGTCAACTCCCTTGACCAAGTTTATTTATGGATATAAGATTCAAAGGTCCTGTTTCCAGCTGTGATTTCAGAATTTTGCTGAATCAGAGATGGTACTTTGTATTTATGACATCACAGCTTACATTCTAAATTGCTTATATTTGTATATTTTAATACTAGTCATAATTTACATACGCGGAAATAGTTCATGCTCTGGAGTGAGTATCCATTTTGTAGAAAGTATGTATCAATAAAAGCAATCTATTGATGTAGCAAGACAAATGCTTGTTGAATCTGATGGTATAAATGGTATTTTGGAGTGAAAAAGACTACTAACTGGGAAGTAAATCTTGAAGTCTATTTATTATCTAACAGTGATCATGATAAAACAATGCCTTTTCCTCACTGGTGTAATAGGTCACTTTATGCTCAGTCAGCCATCATTCTTGAGGATGTTAGTATGAATAAGAAATACTTACGAGAACATTTGGCATGGTGATTTAGATGACTTGCAAAATGGAATTCTAGTAATACTTCCTTTACATTGAGTAATAAGGAGAACATTTCTGGAAGGGTTTATTCATGACGAGTGAAAGATTAAAATGATATGTCTTTATTGATAAAAGTACCAGAAGGCACCCTCAAACCTTTTTTATACCCACTGAAATGTACTTACGTTCTTATGAAATTTATTCTAGGCACAACTGAGTATTAATTTAAGAGGCCATGAGTGATTTTTTCTCAGTAATCATTATAAATGGACTTGAGACAGAGATACAGTTTCACATACAGTCTTTGTGACATCTTATTTGAATGATAAAATATGACTGAGGTCTAAGTGCATAGTCAGGAGCCCACTGATAGTGGCTCCTATCCCTTCCTGGGTCTCCTTGATGCATCTCTCAGTGTTCAGGTCTGAAATTTGGTGGCCAAGCGGTTGAAACAGGTCTTTTGGTGGACTCTTGGCCTTGCAAATGGAAGTCTGTATTTTATTAAGAAGTGAGAAAACATGATAAATCACAGTGAAGACATGATCTACTGTCTCATTCTTTGTTTTTTGATTTGTAAGGGTTGTTCTAAAGGAAATATTTTTGGCTGGTTCCTATTTGATGACTGACCAAGAGAGTGTGTGCATTGGCTCTTTCTCTGTGGGACTTGTTTCCTGAAGATTCTCCGGGCACCCCAAAGTGGGCTTAGATTACAGGAAGTGGCTGGTTGGTAGTGACTTTGGTTGCTGTTGCTAATGCAGGCGGCTTCACATCAATAACCTAGTGTAATCTACTCAGCACAGTACCTTTAAAAATTGTTCTCAGCTTCTTCGTTTTCTCCTGTTTCTAGACTTTCTAATTTGCTGGGATAGGTCTAGAAACAACACTGTCTTTTATTGCCACCTACTTGGAGCTGCTTTCTGAGATAATACATTCACCCTTTAGAGGAATTCATTTCTTTTTCCAAAATTAGGAATTTGTTATTTTTATCCATGCCCCATATTTAGATTTCCAACTTTCAGAATTTAAATACTCATATACATTCTGCCCTAGAGACTAACAGGCACTGTATAAGGATTTCCCTCCTCATCCCCCTAGCTTTTTGACATGTGAACAGCACATTCCTTGGTGTCTAGTATTTGTTTTGCATCTGTATTTGAGTGTGATCTAGCAAGTTCATTCACGTAGTGGCTGAAGGTTGTTTGGCAGGGTATGGCCATAAATACTTCTCTTTAAACACAGAATGGCCTGGGGTGACTGTAGTGTTCAATTGCATAATCACAGATTACAAACACGGAAATGAGCACATGGGCTGCATACATCTTCAGTGAGACATTGCCCCCCAGGATGGAGTCTACTTTAGAAACTATCTGTAGAGTGCCCTTAAGAGTTTTGTTTTAGACAGTTATATTCATATTATGCATTTAATTAGAATGCTTCCGATTGGGTAGAACTATGAATGGTTTTTCAGGGTTGTCAGAAAGTCTCCCACTTAACATCTAAAGGAATGAGTTAGACTGTTAAAGGCATTTTATAAATGTCATGTATATATTTTTTCTAAATTTTATTGTATTTTCTCCTATCCCCTTTTTCCTTCCCCTCTTGGGTTTTTATGACTTCCAAGCTGTTTTGCAAAAGACAGCTTCCAAAGTAATTCATGCTCTAGAGACTGGATGGAGAGGAATCTCAAATACAGTAATGTGTCCACTCAGTGCACCTCTGCTGTGAATGGCAGGAACTGGTCTTGGGAGCTCTGAAGGAGTGTCGGAAAACACTCTAGGTGATTGTGGGCAGCAGCAGAACTGAGAGTGGGCAGCAAGGCCTTCTGGGCATATTATGTATTTTTTGAAGCAGTTGAGAGTATACTTGACAAAAAAAATTTTTTTTTTAACTTAATTGCCACTTGCAGTGTTCATTAGGAAACTGAATATGTTTGATATGGACTGAGTGTTTCTCTAGACTTAACTTACTGAATGTTTTTACGGAACTACTTATTCTTCAGTTTATAAGTAGTTTTAATTTTTTGTAACTGCTTGCATGCATTTCTTATGTGTTTTATTCATTTCGAGATAATACATTCACCCTTTAGAGGAATTCATTTCTTTTTCCAAAATTAGGAATTTGTTATTTATCCATGCCCCATATTTAGATTTCCAACTTTCAGAATTTAAATACTCATATACATTCTGCCCTAGAGACTAACAGGCACTGTATAAGGATTTCCCTCCTCATCCCCCTAGCTTTTTGACATGTGAACAGCACATTCCTTGGTGTCTAGTATTTGTTTTGCATCTGTATTTGAGTGTGATCTAGCAAGTTCATTCACGTAGTGGCTGAAGGTTGTTTGGCAGGGTATGGCCATAAATACTTCTCTTTAAACACAGAATGGCCTGGGGTGACTGTAGTGTTCAATTGCATAATCACAGATTACAAACACGGAAATGAGCACATGGGCTGCATACATCTTCAGTGAGACATTGCCCCCCAGGATGGAGTCTACTTTAGAAACTATCTGTAGAGTGCCCTTAAGAGTTTTGTTTTAGACAGTTATATTCATATTATGCATTTAATTAGAATGCTTCCGATTGGGTAGAACTATGAATGGTTTTTCAGGGTTGTCAGAAAGTCTCCCACTTAACATCTAAAGGAATGAGTTAGACTGTTAAAGGCATTTTATAAATGTCATGTATATATTTTTTCTAAATTTTATTGTATTTTCTCCTATCCCCTTTTTCCTTCCCCTCTTGGGTTTTTATGACTTCCAAGCTGTTTTGCAAAAGACAGCTTCCAAAGTAATTCATGCTCTAGAGACTGGATGGAGAGGAATCTCAAATACAGTAATGTGTCCACTCAGTGCACCTCTGCTGTGAATGGCAGGAACTGGTCTTGGGAGCTCTGAAGGAGTGTCGGAAAACACTCTAGGTGATTGTGGGCAGCAGCAGAACTGAGAGTGGGCAGCAAGGCCTTCTGGGCATATTATGTATTTTTTGAAGCAGTTGAGAGTATACTTGACAAAAAAAATTTTTTTTTTAACTTAATTGCCACTTGCAGTGTTCATTAGGAAACTGAATATGTTTGATATGGACTGAGTGTTTCTCTAGACTTAACTTACTGAATGTTTTTACGGAACTACTTATTCTTCAGTTTATAAGTAGTTTTAATTTTTTGTAACTGCTTGCATGCATTTCTTATGTGTTTTATTCAAACTGTTTTTTTGTCTATAAACTTGTTTACAGAAACCAAAGTCAGTTAAGAAATATTTCCTTGATAGTGGGCCCAAGGTTGGATACTGTAGATTTTTATTTCAAGTGTTTCTTTATTTTAATTCAGTTTTAGTTGTTAGTAAAGAAATAATATTCCTGGTTTAAATAGTAAGTGAAATAATTAATGGGCTTCCAAGGTGGCGCAGCTGAAGAAGAATCTGCCTGCCATACAGGAGATGTAAAGGAGGCTGGGGTTTGATCCCTGGGTCAGGAAGGTCCCCCTGGAGATCCAGCCACTCCAGTGTTCTTGCCCATGGATCCCATGGACAGGGGAGCCTGGTGGGCTACAGCCCGTAGGGTCGCAGAGAGTCAGCCATGACTTAGTGACTAAAACAGCAGCAGCAAAATAGTTAATAGTAATTCAACCTTGTAAAGACAAATTTCTATCCTCCAACCTTTTGACTTCTCTTCAGAGACAATCATTTCAAGGTTTCCAAAAATTTTTTTAAGCTAATTATTTTGGTGTTTATTGCTATATATCTACATAATTTAGTTTTACTCTTTCAGTTTGAGTTTTCAATTCTAAACGTTGCCTTTTGACACTTTACTATGGAAAGTGATGATTAGCTCCCCCAAATACCCTTTCCCCATTCTCTCAATGACAATTTTATCTGGTTTTTGGTTATATCATTCAATACTTACAGTATTACTGTTAGAATGTTGATGACCTTGGTCAGAGATAACTTACTCTTTCTTCAGCTTTTTCCCTTTAGAGATAGTGGTCACTTTGGTTTTAATTTTCTTAGCTTTCTATTGATTGACTTTCTCTTGTGGTTCAGACAGTGAAGAATCCACTTGCAATGCAGGAGACCTGGGTTTTATCTTGGATAAGAGAATGGCTACCCGGTCCAGTATTCTTGCCTGAGAAATTCCATGGACAGAGGCCTGGCGGGCTGCAGTCCCTGGCCTCATGAAGAGGCAGATACAATTGAGTGACTAGCTTTCTACTGATTAAGTGCTGATTCTTCTCTAAGCATTCTGATGGAAATGTGAAGACTCAAATGGTGAAACTTACTAGGGCATTGATGGGTTGCCTAGTTTCTCCAAGAGCTGGTTCTGAGCTGCTTAATTTTTTTCAGTTTCTTAGAAAGTTTTTAAACTTGTTTACAGAAACCAAAGTCAGTTAAGAAATATTTCCTTGATAGTGGGCCCAAGGTTGGATACTGTAGATTTTTATTTCAAGTGTTTCTTTATTTTAATTCAGTTTTAGTTGTTAGTAAAGAAATAATATTCCTGGTTTAAATAGTAAGTGAAATAATTAATGGGCTTCCAAGGTGGCGCAGCTGAAGAAGAATCTGCCTGCCATACAGGAGATGTAAAGGAGGCTGGGGTTTGATCCCTGGGTCAGGAAGGTCCCCCTGGAGATCCAGCCACTCCAGTGTTCTTGCCCATGGATCCCATGGACAGGGGAGCCTGGTGGGCTACAGCCCGTAGGGTCGCAGAGAGTCAGCCATGACTTAGTGACTAAAACAGCAGCAGCAAAATAGTTAATAGTAATTCAACCTTGTAAAGACAAATTTCTATCCTCCAACCTTTTGACTTCTCTTCAGAGACAATCATTTCAAGGTTTCCAAAAATTTTTTTAAGCTAATTATTTTGGTGTTTATTGCTATATATCTACATAATTTAGTTTTACTCTTTCAGTTTGAGTTTTCAATTCTAAACGTTGCCTTTTGACACTTTACTATGGAAAGTGATGATTAGCTCCCCAACTACCCTTTCCCCATTCTCTCAATGACAATTTTATCTGGTTTTTGGTTATATCATTCAATACTTACAGTATTACTGTTAGAATGTTGATGACCTTGGTCAGAGATAACTTACTCTTTCTTCAGCTTTTTCCCTTTAGAGATAGTGGTCACTTTGGTTTTAATTTTCTTAGCTTTCTATTGATTGACTTTCTCTTGTGGTTCAGACAGTGAAGAATCCACTTGCAATGCAGGAGACCTGGGTTTTATCTTGGATAAGAGAATGGCTACCCGGTCCAGTATTCTTGCCTGAGAAATTCCATGGACAGAGGCCTGGCGGGCTGCAGTCCCTGGCCTCATGAAGAGGCAGATACAATTGAGTGACTAGCTTTCTACTGATTAAGTGCTGATTCTTCTCTAAGCATTCTGATGGAAATGTGAAGACTCAAATGGTGAAACTTACTAGGGCATTGATGGGTTCCAGTGTCCTCCAGGCATTGTTTCTCCAAGAGCTGGTTCTGAGCTGCTTACTCTTGAGCCTCCACAGAGCTGCCATTTTGGATTTACTGTGATCTTGGGGAGTCTCTTGGGTTTTCTCCTTTGAGGATCTTTTAGTTTCTGGATTTTATGTTGTCATCTTTCTCTATTTCCTTACTTTGTGGGGAGATAAATGTATCTGTGTGTATGTGTGTCTCGATATATACCACTATTTGTGTGTCCAGTAGGGATAGGATTTAAAAATAAGTTTGTTTTCTAATTGCTGCCAGTAAAAACATACTTGATTTTTTACATCAACTTTGTATTCTGCAATCTTGCTAAGTTAATCTTCATCTTGAGGGAAACGATTCAGTCTTTCTGAATCGTTTTGGGGCATGTCTCGTGCTTCTGTTTCACGGTTTTGTTGCTAAGTAAGTGTACTTGGTCTTCTAGTTAAGCAAACCTTCTTTCCTGTGTGATTATTAACTTGCCATAGGTCTCCCATACTTTTTTCTTTACTTAAAATCCCTGAGTGGGATTTATTGTTTAATCACCTACTCTGTTCCTTTCCTCTGTCCCTAACATTGGGGCTAATGTTTCTGGTTTTCTCCTGTGGATGGTGAGTTTCGCCTGTGACATTTCATTGAAAATTCTCAGATGTCAGTTTCTATTGATGTTTCCTTTCACTTGGTCAGTTTCTCCCTTAAAGAATTTTCTCCTGTACAAGTCTGAAGGGGACTGGCTGTCTTCTATTAACTTGATGACCTGTATTTTTAGCATAGAGATTCATTCCTGTTTTCAGTTATGCCGAATCAAATCCTCTCATTGAATAAACTTCAGACTTAAGCTGGTAAATTATGCAGTTACTGCATTAAACAGTTGGTTCTTCACATTGACTCTAAAACCAATTCCTTTTGTTTTCAGCTTTATCTTGTATGTAGCAATCCTTGCTGGAATTCTGCAGCATGAATAGACTTGCTTCTTCCTAGCTTCTTCCTGGGTTTTCTCATTTTCCCCACCAGTTAGTTTTCAGCTTTCTCCAGCCTCCTAATCAGTTTTTAGTTATGCATTGGTTTATCATCTTTCAGAATTTTGTTGGCATGTCTCATATATTACTGTTTCTTCTTCCATTTTTCCTTTATAGTTATTTCTTGAGGAAATGAAGGTAAGCATAAATTTGGTCATCCATCTTTGTCCTTTAGGGACTTGTTAGCTATTTTTTTCTTTTGAACATTTTCGTTTTAATTATTTATTAATTTTTTGGCGTCTAAGTCATCGTCTTTGTTTTTCATCCATATTTATTCTGTGGACCTCCCATTGCAGTGGCCTCTCTCATTGCAGAGCACTGGCTCTGGGTGCATGTGCTCCAGAGTGCTGGCTCTCAATTGGACACACTGGCTCAGACGTTCCTCCGCATGTGAGATCTTCCTGGGCTAGGGATTGAACTGGTGCCTGTTGCACTGCAAGGCGGACTCTTTACCCAGTGGACCACCAAGGAAACTCCAGGACTTTTTCAGTTTCAATATAATAAGCCTTTTGACTGGCATGCATGATTTTTTTAATACATTTTTTTTTTTCAATTTTGGCCTCTTTTATTGGTTTTTTATTTATTTATTTTCATCCATCTTTATTCTTTTGGCCTGTGTGGGCCTCCCATTGCAGTAGCCTCTCTCACTGCAGAGCACCAGCTCTGGGAGCATGTGCTCCAGAGCTCTGGCTCATAATTGGACATACTGGTCCAGCCATGGGATCTTCCTGGGCTGGGTATCGAACCAGTGCCCCTTGCACTGCAAGGCGGACTCCTTACCCACTGGACCACAAGAGAAGTCTGACATACATGATTTTTAACTTGATCTTTAGGTTGTAAAACAATGAATTCACTTTTATTATCTTTTGCTGTATATGGGGAAAAAGGTGTGTAGGTGGGCCCATTATGTATGGCTTAGAAATTTGAAAACTAATATACTTCCTGCCTGGATGTACACTAGAATGCCATACTGGTGTTTGCTTTCTTGTTGCTTGGTTTGGTAGTCATTGAGTAATAATTTGTACATTTTCCTTTTTCTAGTTTTCATAGTAGTCATTTTTTGTTGAGGGGCTAACAATTGTGTAAGGTATTGTTATAAATGATTATCTTCTGTTTTTTGAGAACTGTTGCTATATTCTTTCAAGTGCCTTCTTTTTTGGAAATGAGCACATTAGCTTTGTTATGTAAAATAGGATTCCTAGAATTAGTATTCAGAAGTCATCGAGTTACTGGTTTAAGCTGGGTAAGCCATTTAAATACATGTTTAGTTTCTTTACCTATATATGAAAAGTGTAAACTTCTTATTGCTGTTGACAGAAAGTACTTAAAAAATTACGAAGTAGGCTATTTCTAAGGGTTTCCCGGGTGGCTCATTGTTAAGGAACTTACCTACAATGCTAGAGGTGTGAGGAGGTGTGAGGAGGTGACCATGGGCTGGGAAAATTTCCCTGGAGGAAGAAATGGCAACCTGCTCCAGTATTGTTCCTGGGAAATCCCACAGACAGGGGCACCTGATGGCTTGCAGTCCACAAGGAACGCAGAGTTGGATACAACTTAGTGACTAAGCACAGGGCAGCTGTCTAAAGCACTGTATTAAGTTTAACTCATGTGTTCTTGGTTAGTCAGGAATTAAACTCTTTGACTGTAATTAAATGCTCTTTGAACTATATCCATGCATTTTTTTAATACATGTTTTTTTTTTCAATTTTGGCCTCTTTTATTGGTTTTTTATTTATTTATTTTCATCCATCTTTATTCTTTTGGCCTGTGTGGGCCTCCCATTGCAGTAGCCTCTCTCACTGCAGAGCACCAGCTCTGGGAGCATGTGCTCCAGAGCTCTGGCTCATAATTGGACATACTGGTCCAGCCATGGGATCTTCCTGGGCTGGGTATCGAACCAGTGCCCCTTGCACTGCAAGGCGGACTCCTTACCCACTGGACCACAAGAGAAGTCTGACATACATGATTTTTAACTTGATCTTTAGGTTGTAAAACAATGAATTCACTTTTATTATCTTTTGCTGTATATGGGGAAAAAGGTGTGTAGGTGGGCCCATTATGTATGGCTTAGAAATTTGAAAACTAATATACTTCCTGCCTGGATGTACACTAGAATGCCATACTGGTGTTTGCTTTCTTGTTGCTTGGTTTGGTAGTCATTGAGTAATAATTTGTACATTTTCCTTTTTCTAGTTTTCATAGTAGTCGTTTTTTGTTGAGGGGCTAACAATTGTGTAAGGTATTGTTATAAATGATTATCTTCTGTTTTTTGAGAACTGTTGCTATATTCTTTCAAGTGCCTTCTTTTTTGGAAATGAGCACATTAGCTTTGTTATGTAAAATAGGATTCCTAGAATTAGTATTCAGAAGTCATCGAGTTACTGGTTTAAGCTGGGTAAGCCATTTAAATACATGTTTAGTTTCTTTACCTATATATGAAAAGTGTAAACTTCTTATTGCTGTTGACAGAAAGTACTTAAAAAATTACGAAGTAGGCTATTTCTAAGGGTTTCCCGGGTGGCTCATTGTTAAGGAACTTACCTACAATGCTAGAGGTGTGAGGAGGTGTGAGGAGGTGACCATGGGCTGGGAAAATTTCCCTGGAGGAAGAAATGGCAACCTGCTCCAGTATTGTTCCTGGGAAATCCCACAGACAGGGGCACCTGATGGCTTGCAGTCCACAAGGAACGCAGAGTTGGATACAACTTAGTGACTAAGCACAGGGCAGCTGTCTAAAGCACTGTATTAAGTTTAACTCATGTGTTCTTGGTTAGTCAGGAATTAAACTCTTTGTGTTTTTACTCTTTGGTAATTAAATGCTTCTTGCTGGTAACTTTTAGTTGAATATTTTTCATGGTGTAAAACTTGTCTTATGTTTTCATAATACTTATCTCATTATACCTTCATGCTCAGATCTAGTCTTATATGAAAACAGAAGAGACAGCTACCTAAAGACTTTTTGTTTTTACTAACAGGATACTCAGGAACTCACAGACCTCTAAACTGATCCATGTTTGACCTGGTATTTTGAGGTGCTTTCCAAAGACTGTTGTGAGGTTGCTGGTATTGTCACTGATAGAAAGTACATCTTGAGAGGTGTTGTTTGCCTGTGGCATGCCAGCTTACTTCAGGTTATCTGGAGGACTGGGTCTAAGGGAGTAGGATATAGTCTCTTCCTTGGGAGAGGGGTATAGAACAGATCTAAAACCTCAGGCAGTGCCAGGAATTGTAGGCCTCAATAGCTGTTAGCCTTGGGAAGCAACGGAATGATTTCAAGTGCAGTAGAGACAAGGTGAATGTTTTGTAGTACTTTTAGATCCAGCCCTGCCTGAGGTCTTAATCCGCGTCATACTTCTGTGGTTACGGTCATATTTGAGCGTAGAATATGTGGCACTTGAAGACCAAGATGTTAGGACTTGCATCTTGGTGAAAAGCCCCCTTGGCACTTCAGGCATGTTAGAAATATTTTAAAATTACAGTAGGTTTTTTAAGCTGGGTAAGCCATTTAAATACATGTTTAGTTTCTTTACCTATATATGAAAAGTGTAAACTTCTTATTGCTGTTGACAGAAAGTACTTAAAAATTACGAAGTAGGCTATTTCTAAGGGTTTCCCGGGTGGCTCATTGTTAAGGAACTTACCTACAATGCTAGAGGTGTGAGGAGGTGTGAGGAGGTGACCATGGGCTGGGAAAATTTCCCTGGAGGAAGAAATGGCAACCTGCTCCAGTATTGTTCCTGGGAAATCCCACAGACAGGGGCACCTGATGGCTTGCAGTCCACAAGGAACGCAGAGTTGGATACAACTTAGTGACTAAGCACAGGGCAGCTGTCTAAAGCACTGTATTAAGTTTAACTCATGTGTTCTTGGTTAGTCAGGAATTAAACTCTTTGTGTTTTTACTCTTTGGTAATTAAATGCTTCTTGCTGGTAACTTTTAGTTGAATATTTTTCATGGTGTAAAACTTGTCTTATGTTTTCATAATACTTATCTCATTATACCTTCATGCTCAGATCTAGTCTTATATGAAAACAGAAGAGACAGCTACCTAAAGATTTTTTGTTTTTACTAACAGGATACTCAGGAACTCACAGACCTCTAAACTGATCCATGTTTGACCTGGTATTTTGAGGTGCTTTCCAAAGACTGTTGTGAGGTTGCTGGTATTGTCACTGATAGAAAGTACATCTTGAGAGGTGTTGTTTGCCTGTGGCATGCCAGCTTACTTCAGGTTATCTGGAGGACTGGGTCTAAGGGAGTAGGATATAGTCTCTTCCTTGGGAGAGGGGTATAGAACAGATCTAAAACCTCAGGCAGTGCCAGGAATTGTAGGCCTCAATAGCTGTTAGCCTTGGGAAGCAACGGAATGATTTCAAGTGCAGTAGAGACAAGGTGAATGTTTTGTAGTACTTTTAGATCCAGCCCTGCCTGAGGTCTTAATCCGCGTCATACTTCTGTGGTTACGGTCATATTTGAGCGTAGAATATGTGGCACTTGAAGACCAAGATGTTAGGACTTGCAGCTTGGTGATACTTACATGCTCCTCCTTGGAAGCCACTTCAGGCATGTTCCGCGTGTGAGAAAAAAATGGATGTTTTCCCAGTCTTTATTAGGAGATCTGGAAAAACACTGTGAAGAATTGGCTATTACCCTAGCACAGTTGGCCTTTGCATAAAGTATAAGGCCACTTTATTGTTTGTGTGCCACTTACTTAAGGAATTTGACATCCCCACCCCAAGCACTGTTGTTCAGTGTATTTAGAAGCAGCTGCATAATAGAGGAAATGGTATATGTATAGTGATTTTGTCGATTTGAGGACAATATGCGTCAATATGTTAGAAATAGTTTTTTTTTTTAATAAAAAATATAGTTGAATAACTCTAAATTCTGATGTTTGTTGAAAGGTGTGAACAGCTTCAGTGCTTGAAAAGTCATTGAAGAAGCTAGTCATTGAAGAAGTTTCTAAAGCTGACTTTAGAAGCTTTTTAGTGTGTTGCCTCTGCTTAAGACCTTTTTGGTTCTGGAGGTATTCAAAATAATCTTTATTTTATAACATTATTATTTTATTTTTTTCTTTTCCCCATCATGCCTCTTTTATTTATATTTATTTTCATCCATCTTTTTATACTTTGACATGTGTGGGCCTCCCATTGCAGTGGCCTCTCTCACTGCAGAGAACATTACTACCTTTAAAAAGGAGCATTGCTGGAACTTCCCTGGTGGTCCAGTTGGTGAAGGTCTCGCCTTGTCAAGGGGCACCGGTTCAATCCCTGGCCCAGGAAGATCCCACGTGCTGCAGAGTGGCTGGACCGGAGTGCCCAACTACTAGCCAGTACTCTGGAGCACATGTGCCCAGAGCTGGTGCTCTGCAGTGAGAGAGGCCACTGCGATGGGAGGCCTACACAGGCTAAAGAATAAAGGTAGATGAAGGTAAATGAATGAAGGACCAATGAAAGAGGCCAAAATTTAAAAAAAAAAAAAAAAAAAAAAGGAGCATTGCTGTTGAATTAAACAGACTTTGGTGCTTATTTGGCAGTGTGACTTTCTGGATTTCTGGTCGACTTCGTGTGTACTGGTCAGGTTGCTTCTTCTTGGTACCCACATCTGTGTGCCTGAATTTCTAGAAAGACCGCTTCACTTCTGTCCTGTGCCTAAATCCTTCGTATGTGTGTGTGTGTGTATACATACGCACACACACACACACACACACACACACTATTTTTGTTTATTTGCACTGGGTCTTAGTTGCGGCATGTGAGATCTAGCTCCCTGATCAGGGATCAAACCTGGACGCCCCCTGCATTGGGAGCTCAGAGTCTTAGCCACTAGACCACCAGGGAAGTCCCAGTCCATGATATTCAGTGTTTTATTTGGAAACTAACTGCATATATATTTCAAAGACCAGATAGTATTATTTGAGTTCTGTTTCATTCTCTTTTCTGCCTTTTTGTTCATCTTAACTGTCCAAGGCTCTTCTTTTTCTAAGAGGAAACCCATCCTAGGGAACTTTATTCTCTGTTGATTAAACGTTGGGATTTTAGTCAAGTTGCATGTAGCAATACTTAACGTTTCTGAGTTAGATGAGTGTTGGAGGAGAGTGGTGATTGTGTCTTCCAGGGTCATGGCACTGAGAGATAAGGGGCACTAGGAAAAGAGCTGTGCAGAGTGTGCTGACGCTGTGTTGTGGGAGTCCAGCCTACTGGGTGGCTCCAGCTAGCTTTTCTTTTCCTGGGTGGAAGAAAACAGCAAAATTCAGACAGCATAGGGTTTAGAATCTGGATAAGCAATGAAAATAGCATTGCTATAGAGGCTTTGTCCTACCTTTTGTCAGCATTCACAGAACAGCAACAATGGCCTAAACCAACTGACCTTAGAACTTGTTCAGCAAGTGAAGAAAGGAGCGAGATTTGTTTACCCAGCCGCAGTCCAAAGGTGACTCAGTGTTGTCTGTTGTCAGATTCTCAGAACACCATCTTTTATTGATTTTTCTTTAGGGTTCAGGAACAAAAGAGCTATGGAGAATTGCATCAGGTTTCTCTGTGGATGAGGGTTTTTATTAGGAAGAATATAACATGGTGGATGTTTTAGCGATTTCAAAAGCTTTGACTTAATTAAAGGAGAAAGTGTTTTAATCTGTTCAACAACAAATACTCAGTGCCCAAATGTAGAAAGGACCATGTCAGTTCTCTGGGGAAGATGAAGATGGGTGAGATGCAGTCTGAGTCTTAAAGAACTATCAGTGTGGACAACGTGGTAGCAGAGTGAAGAGTGCCCCGAGAGAGACTGTCAGAAAATTGTGCAGGTCCAGAGGAGGGAGGGGGAGACTTACACATTTCTCTGGTGAGTGCGGGGGAGCAGGCTCACTGAAGCTTCAGGTAGGCCCTGGGGTACTAAGGAGCTCATTAATGCCAAGGGTCCATAGATATTCAGTGTTTTATTTGGAAACTAACTGCATATATATTTCAAAGACCAGATAGTATTATTTGAGTTCTGTTTCATTCTCTTTTCTGCCTTTTTGTTCATCTTAACTGTCCAAGGCTCTTCTTTTTCTAAGAGGAAACCCATCCTAGGGAACTTTATTCTCTGTTGATTAAACGTTGGGATTTTAGTCAAGTTGCATGTAGCAATACTTAACGTTTCTGAGTTAGATGAGTGTTGGAGGAGAGTGGTGATTGTGTCTTCCAGGGTCATGGCACTGAGAGATAAGGGGCACTAGGAAAAGAGCTGTGCAGAGTGTGCTGACGCTGTGTTGTGGGAGTCCAGCCTACTGGGTGGCTCCAGCTAGCTTTTCTTTTCCTGGGTGGAAGAAAACAGCAAAATTCAGACAGCATAGGGTTTAGAATCTGGATAAGCAATGAAAATAGCATTGCTATAGAGGCTTTGTCCTACCTTTTGTCAGCATTCACAGAACAGCAACAATGGCCTAAACCAACTGACCTTAGAACTTGTTCAGCAAGTGAAGAAAGGAGCGAGATTTGTTTACCCAGCCGCAGTCCAAAGGTGACTCAGTGTTGTCTGTTGTCAGATTCTCAGAACACCATCTTTTATTGATTTTTCTTTAGGGTTCAGGAACAAAAGAGCTATGGAGAATCGCATCAGGTTTCTCTGTGGATGAGGGTTTTTATTAGGAAGAATATAACATGGTGGATGTTTTAGCGATTTCAAAAGCTTTGACTTAATTAAAGGAGAAAGTGTTTTAATCTGTTCAACAACAAATACTCAGTGCCCAAATGTAGAAAGGACCATGTCAGTTCTCTGGGGAAGATGAAGATGGGTGAGATGCAGTCTGAGTCTTAAAGAACTATCAGTGTGGACAACGTGGTAGCAGAGTGAAGAGTGCCCCGAGAGAGACTGTCAGAAAATTGTGCAGGTCCAGAGGAGGGAGGGGGAGACTTACACATTTCTCTGGTGAGTGCGGGGGAGCAGGCTCACTGAAGCTTCAGGTAGGCCCTGGGGTACTAAGGAAGTGTCTTGCTGGGTGCATTTGGAACATATGAAGAATTCTTTAGACTGAGGCATGGGTAGGTGTTGAGAATAAGAATTTCAGATTTGTCACAATGTCTAGCATGGAAAAGTAAATAATAATAGAAATAGTACTAACTACTACCACTGCTACTACTAGCATTTATTGAGTGCCCAACTCATGATGATTCTTTGTTTTAATTCATTTCCTCTTAACAATTACGTAACAACCCCAGGAAGAAGGTACGACTGCCACCCTCACATTACAGATGAAGGAACTGAGGTATAGATAGGTTTAGAAGCTTGGGTAAGGCTACAGTCCATAGTGTTGCAGGGAGTGGGACACGACTTAGAGACGGAACAGCACCAGCCAGCACAGTAAGTAGAATCTGACCCAGGCTGGTTCTGGAGAGCCCAGCCTTCCTCACTGTGTTATGCCATGGGAAATGTAGCCAGAGTAGACTGGAGCGCCTTTAGGGCTTTGAATACCCACATATATTAGGCGAATCATTTAATACATTGAAGGATAATTACTTATCCCACCAATGATTTCATGTAAGGTATTTTCTTAACACATCTGTCATTTATTTTATTATTATTATTAATGTACTATTTAAAAATATTTCTATGTTTATCTGGCTGTGTCGGGTCTTAGTCGTAGCACACCGGACCTTCATTGTAGCACAGGACTCCGTTGTGGTGCATGGGCTTCGTGGTTGTGGTGTGAGAGCTTAGCTGTCTCGCAGCATGTAGCTGTCCGACCAAGGACTGAACCCACATCCCCTGCATTGGACCGTGGATTCTTAACCACTGGACCAGCAGGGAAACTTTGTCATTTCATGTTTTGTGGTTTACTGCTGTAGACATGCCCTTCCCGCTTTACGCAGTCAGTTTCTACTACTTTTCTAGTTCAGTTCTTCACTCCTCTAGTACCTTTTCTGTGAGGTGCTTTTCTCAGTCCCCAGGAAGAAGAGCCTGCCGCCTGTTTGCTTCTTTAAAACAGTGTTCATTGTTTACTTCATTTTTTTTTTTCTCACCTGGACTCAGTTCCTTGAGAATTGGAACTCTATCCTTTTTTGCACCCTCCTGTTAGGCTCATCTTTGTTGCTGAACAAAACTCAGATAAATCTGATTGAAAGGGAGGGTGGTAAATTTTTAAATGTCATGTTGACTTTTTCATTGCCCTCCTTCTGAGTTACAGGTGTTAGAAATACCTCGAGAAGAGAATAAGTAATGTATGAGACAGTGCTTTGGTTGATTGGGTTTTTGTGAGGATGAAGGAGAGAGATGATTCTGGATTTGGGGTTACTGGGATGGTTTCTCGGAGGGCTGGGCTTTGGGCCTGGCCCTTTCTGGACGTGTCAACATGTAAGTTGACTGAAGGGACTGGACAGGTCGTCTGAAAGAGCAGCAAGCGCTGAGGACTTACACAGATGGGAAACAACAGTGTCAGCCGTGAGCCACTCGGCTTCCCGCTGTGCCCCTTAGTGCATTTTACAACGGAGAGAACCTCTTGAAAGCCCTGATTTTCTTTACAATCTACCAGAAAGATGTATAGGCAAGCAATTTGGTTGGTTGTGGTTTGAACTGAAGTCCAGTTTTGAACGTATGAAATAGGAAATTCAAATACTCAAGATACCTTTTTGGTAGGAAAAGTGCTATTGAAGGATAGACTCATTTGATCTAACTTTAACTTACCCTCCAGAAATTCTTCACAATCTTAGAACAAGGAATCTCACCTTTAACAGGCAGATAGCCTGACTTGAGTTTCCTCTGCCTAGACCAGTAGAGACTTTCAGATTGCTGTCATGAACTTCCGTTGTTGAATTCAGCTCCTCATTCTTCATTTAGGAAGAAACTGCCTGTGATGTGGGGAACCAAAGGTACTGAGGGGAGACAGGGTTAATTGGACCCGTGGAGAAGAAAACGCTAAAGAACTCTCAGAATAAAGGAGGGAGGTGGTACCCAGAGAGGGAGTCTTTGTTAAGAAACATCTTCCGACAATTGAAAACCCTATAAAGTGCTTTACAGGCACAATCGCAAGTACTAAAAAATGATGTCTTGAAACTGCTGATGTGCAAGATTGAAAGCTTTTCTCCCTAAATTGAAGGCTTCCCTGGTGGTTCAGAGGGTAGAGAATCTGCCTGCAATGCAGGAGACCCAGGTTCGATCCTTGGGTCAGGAAGATCCCCTGGAGAAGGGAATGGCAACCCACGCCAGTGTTCTTTTTTAAAAAAATTAATTAATTAATTAGTTAATTAATTAATTTTTGGCGGGGGTGGATAGGGAGGGGGGTGGACGGGCCACTTCCACTGGTCTTTCATTTGTCTAGTTTCATCCATCTTTGTTCTTTGGCCCGTGTGGGCCTCCCATTGCGGTGGCCTCTGTTGTTGCAGAGCGCCAGCTCTGGGCTCATGCACTCCAGAGCTCCGGCTCGGTCATTGCACACATGGGTCCAGCTGCTCCGCGGCACGTGGGATCTTCCCAGGCCAGGGATCAAACCGGCGCCTCTTGCACTGCAAGGCGGTGTCCTTACCCACTGGACCACCAGGGAAGCCCCACGTCAGTATTCTTGCCTGGAGAATCCTATGGGCAGAGGAGCCAGAGCTATCGACCAGGGGTTTGCAAAAAACTGGACACGACTAAGTGACTAACACACACACACACACACACACACACAAACACACATGTTCAGATCAAAATTAGTCATGTTCTTGGAGGTCCCCAGCAGGGGAGGAGCTGTCCTCCCCCAGATGGTCAAGGTTATAGCTCACCATTTTGATGACAGATTGTTCTGGGAACCAGAGGCCCCACCTTTGTCAGAAGGAAGGACTGAAGAGAAGGTGGGTAGAGCTCCGTGCACGTGGCCTCTATCCCAGACTCTTCTTTACACAGCACTTTCCTGGTCTGCTCGTTACTGAAGATTTTAGGGGTTTGGATGTGTAAACTTAAGATCCATGAGGCTAGGGACAGGTACTGTTCCCTAATATATCCCCAAGGTCTAGAATAGCACTGTCAATAGGAATATAATGTGAGCCCCCATATGTTTACATTTTCTAGTCGCCACACTAAAAGAAAGATGTTTAAATTTAACGTCATATATAATTCAAATATCCCAAATATTACCATCTCAACATGTAATCAACATAAAAGATTGAGATGTTTTATTATCTTTTGTTCACACTGAAATCTTCAAAATCCAGGGTCTAGCAGGCCTAGAGAGTGGACTTGTGGACACGGATAGGAAAGGTGAAGGTGGAGCGGATCGAGACCAGGTGTCAGGCAGAAGGGCCGTGGGGTGCTGCGGTCAAGCTCGGGGAGCTCAGCGCTGTGCTCTGTGCTCGCCTGGGGAGGGGAGGGAATGGCACTCGTAGAAGGGAGGGCCAAGAGGGAGGGATGGGTGTGTGCATATAGCTCATTCTTGTAGCTGTACAGCAGAAACTGACACAACATTGTAAAGCAATTCTACTCTAATTTAAAAAATTAAAAAGGCCAGTGCTTAGCTTATGCTTACAGCATGGATCAGTTTGGACTAGAATCATTTTGAAAGAATAGCCATTATGTGACTCTTGCCTGCTCTGAACTCTTTCTGGTATATGGTAGAAGCACAGTAAATATCTTTTACATGAAGGAAGAAAAGGAGAGAGGGAGGGAGGAAGGAAAATGGTAAAATTTCAAAGACATGTCCAAGGAGGAACAGTCTTTTACTGGTTTTGGGGTGTCTTAGCCATTTCTTACGAGAAGAGCAGCTCAGTGATGCCTGTTACATTTAAAAAGTCAGTTGCCGATGTGTTATCTCACTGATAAGATACCTGCAACAAATTGTTTAGACAGGTTGAGTTTAACTGTCTTTAACTTACAGGTGGCCCACGTGAGGCCTAGCGAGGCTGAGGAAGTGTACGGTGTAACCAGGATTCAAGCTCTGGTCCCAGTGCGGTGCTTTCTCCTTGCTACTGTGTACCTTCTCACGGGTTTGGGTTAGGTACACTCATCCTTTCCTGTGAACACTAGTTGGTTCTTAGATATGGAGAGATATTTAAAGATAGACTGAGTAAATGTTGTCAACACAGAGCTATTTAAAAACAGTGATGGGGAGTTTGGGATTAGCAGATGCAAACTAGTATATATAGAATGGATAAACAAACAGGTCCTGCTGTATAACACAGGGAACTGTCCTCAACATCCTGTGATAAACCATAGTGGAAAGGAATGTGAAAAAGGTTACACGTATGTATAACTGAATCACTTTGCTGTATAGCAGAAGTGAAAACAGTATTGTCAGTCACCTATACCTCAGTGAAATGTAAAACAGTCATTAAAAGCATTATAATCTGAGTGTATACTTTTAATTCAATAATCAAAGACATGCGTGGGTACAAAGTTGAGAAAGTTGTATGTGTGGCTTCCTTGAATGTTAGGATCTTCTGGATTACAGAGGGCACATAGACATTTGGTGAGTAAAAGGGGTGTTTATGACAGGGTATGCGCACATATGTTTGAAACAGCCTGTTTGTATATAACCGTTTTCCCGCTATAGACATTGTTCTCTAGCTGGAATGGGTCATCGTTTGCTGTTCTAGTGTCTTATCTCTTACACAGAGGGAGAGTGACTTCACCAGCATAATAACCCTCCAGTGCATAAGTTATTGGAGTTAGAGCCTTTCTTGTTTCTCTACTCGTTGAAATGGTTGGTTTTATTGTGTTTCACATGGAAATAAAACCTTAAAGCCGATACTTAGGGTATGATTCAATTTATTACGGTTAAAATACTGAAGAGGGACTGAAGTTAATTATCAGTATGACTTTATGGAAACTGCATTTCAGCACCCTTTTGGAGAGAGGCCAATGCTGATCACTTTTGGACTGAAATCCTACTCTGCAAAGTGTGTTAATGAGATATTGTACACAGTACATACTTCATACAAGGTGTTCAAATATTTGAGTTTAACTGTCTTTAACTTACAGGTGGCCCACGTGAGGCCTAGCGAGGCTGAGGAAGTGTACGGTGTAACCAGGATTCAAGCTCTGGTCCCAGTGCGGTGCTTTCTCCTTGCTACTGTGTACCTTCTCACGGGTTTGGGTTAGGTACACTCATCCTTTCCTGTGAACACTAGTTGGTTCTTAGATATGGAGAGATATTTAAAGATAGACTGAGTAAATGTTGTCAACACAGAGCTATTTAAAAACAGTGATGGGGAGTTTGGGATTAGCAGATGCAAACTAGTATATATAGAATGGATAAACAAACAGGTCCTGCTGTATAACACAGGGAACTGTCCTCAACATCCTGTGATAAACCATAGTGGAAAGGAATGTGAAAAAGGTTACACGTATGTATAACTGAATCACTTTGCTGTATAGCAGAAGTGAAAACAGTATTGTCAGTCACCTATACCTCAGTGAAATGTAAAACAGTCATTAAAAGCATTATAATCTGAGTGTATACTTTTAATTCAATAATCAAAGACATGCGTGGGTACAAAGTTGAGAAAGTTGTATGTGTGGCTTCCTTGAATGTTAGGATCTTCTGGATTACAGAGGGCACATAGACATTTGGTGAGTAAAAGGGGTGTTTATGACAGGGTATGCGCACATAGGTTTGAAACAGCCTGTTTGTATATAACCGTTTTCCCGCTATAGACATTGTTCTCTAGCTGGAATGGGTCATCGTTTGCTGTTCTAGTGTCTTATCTCTTACACAGAGGGAGAGTGACTTCACCAGCATAATAACCCTCCAGTGCATAAGTTATTGGAGTTAGAGCCTTTCTTGTTTCTCTACTCGTTGAAATGGTTGGTTTTATTGTGTTTCACATGGAAATAAAACCTTAAAGCCGATACTTAGGGTATGATTCAATTTATTACGGTTAAAATACTGAAGAGGGACTGAAGTTAATTATCAGTATGACTTTATGGAAACTGCATTTCAGCACCCTTTTGGAGAGAGGCCAATGCTGATCACTTTTGGACTGAAATCCTACTCTGCAAAGTGTGTTAATGAGATATTGTACACAGTACATACTTCATACAAGGTGTTCAAATATTTGAGTTTCTGAGAAACAATTTTAGTTTGCAGAAAATGGCATTTCTTGAGAAAAAGATTGGCCTAAAATATATAAAGTTTTCCCTAGAGTCAAAAGATATTTGCAAAGTATTTTGTTTACTGTTACTCAATTTAAGATGTATACCATGAATTTGAAAAAAAGTAATGTGAAAGTTATTCAGTTTAAATGTGTCTCTGCAGGTCTTTGTGACAACAAAATCCACTGCCTCTATTTTAATTGACCCAAGCTCTGAGTAAAGATGTTAGTTCTAATTTATCTTGCACGTTTGGGAGATTATTCATAAGGAATTTCCTACAAAACCACATGAATATTGTCTACCCTGTGCACTAAGTGTTTGAGAGGAGTCTTTGCACATACTTTCCCATCTCTTTTCATAGCCTGGGGAATGCCAGTGAATTCACTGAAGTGGACTTTTAAAGTGACTGAAGCTTGCTTATTCTTCTGTGCCACAATCCAGACTCCAGGCACTTTGGTGGCCCTCAGAGTCACACCTGCTCTTCTTTCCTAGAAGGGTAACTGAGAACCCAAATCAGTGGGGAACCTGAAGTCCTCTCGGCAGAACGTGGTGGGCTCCTGAGGACACTCGAGTGCAAGGATGACAGGTGACTGAGGGACAGCAGCGCTCAGCCCTGGATGAACATCAGAACCCCGAGGTGCTTCTAGGACCTCACACCTGCTCAGATCCATTGGTTTCACGTCAGTATCTTCCTAGTCCTACCTATAAGTCAGCCAGAATTTAAATTCCTCATCAGAGAGCTTTCTTGAATCTGTAATCATAGAGTGTCATGTATATATTTTCTACCACCTCACGTGTTTATTAGTAGTGATTTCTGATGAGTCTCCACAATAGTCAGGAAGGTTGGTTGGTTGGTTGGTTTCCAAGACAGGAATACTCAGTATAGGATGAAATAAGCTGACTCCTCTGCAAGATGTCTTGAGGCAAACAGACCCCAAGAAGATTGCAGCTGGGAAGAAGAGGCTAAGAGGCAGTTGGGCACAGAAAGAGATGGGTTGTACAAGGGGTCTTCCTGAGATAGCTCAGTGGACTGTGTGTGGGTTTAGACCATCTGGACACTGTGCACTTCTCGTAATTTATATGCTTCCCTCTTGCCATTCTTTGAGTAAGGATGAGACATGATTGATGACTTGCTCAGAAAACCTTTTACTTCTATTTGGACAGCTTTTAAGACGGTACTGTTTGTAGGAGGTCTGACATCTGTTTAAAGGGGTAGTTTTTTCCATCACTGTTTTATGCTGCCTTAGATTCAGAATATGCCTCTATTTTAATTAAAAAAACAGTTTAAATGTGTCTCTGCAGGTCTTTGTGACAACAAAATCCACTGCCTCTATTTTAATTGACCCAAGCTCTGAGTAAAGATGTTAGTTCTAATTTATCTTGCACGTTTGGGAGATTATTCATAAGGAATTTCCTACAAAACCACATGAATATTGTCTACCCTGTGCACTAAGTGTTTGAGAGGAGTCTTTGCACATACTTTCCCATCTCTTTTCATAGCCTGGGGAATGCCAGTGAATTCACTGAAGTGGACTTTTAAAGTGACTGAAGCTTGCTTATCCTTCTGTGCCACAATCCAGACTCCAGGCACTTTGGTGGCCCTCAGAGTCACACCTGCTCTTCTTTCCTAGAAGGGTAACTGAGAACCCAAATCAGTGGGGAACCTGAAGTCCTCTCGGCAGAACGTGGTGGGCTCCTGAGGACACTCGAGTGCAAGGATGACAGGTGACTGAGGGACAGCAGCGCTCAGCCCTGGATGAACATCAGAACCCCGAGGTGCTTCTAGGACCTCACACCTGCTCAGATCCATTGGTTTCACGTCAGTATCTTCCTAGTCCTACCTATAAGTCAGCCAGAATTTAAATTCCTCATCAGAGAGCTTTCTTGAATCTGTAATCATAGAGTGTCATGTATATATTTTCTACCACCTCACGTGTTTATTAGTAGTGATTTCTGATGAGTCTCCACAATAGTCAGGAAGGTTGGTTGGTTGGTTGGTTTCCAAGACAGGAATACTCAGTATAGGATGAAATAAGCTGACTCCTCTGCAAGATGTCTTGAGGCAAACAGACCCCAAGAAGATTGCAGCTGGGAAGAAGAGGCTAAGAGGCAGTTGGGCACAGAAAGAGATGGGTTGTACAAGGGGTCTTCCTGAGATAGCTCAGTGGACTGTGTGTGGGTTTAGACCATCTGGACACTGTGCACTTCTGCGTAATTTATATGCTTCCCTCTTGCCATTCTTTGAGTAAGGATGAGACATGATTGATGACTTGCTCAGAAAACCTTTTACTTCTATTTGGACAGCTTTTAAGACGGTACTGTTTGTAGGAGGTCTGACATCTGTTTAAAGGGGTAGTTTTTTCCATCACTGTTTTATGCTGCCTTAGATTCAGAAAGGTACTTTAAAACTTCCATTTCGCATTTCCAGTAGACGGCGGGGTGCAAGCTAGATGCCTCTGTCTCAGAATACTTAGTGGTGTTTCCTCCTTTTGTCTTAGGAAGAGTATATTTTGCACTCTTCTTACCTTGCTAACCACAGATGAAGGTTATCTCCTAATTCAGAGAAGGATCTTTATGTTTGTAATGTTAACTGAGATACGTTATCAGAAGCCCTTCCATCCCTCAGTTTGATACGCAGTGTGGTGGTGTTGGCATACATAGTTCATTGTTCAAAGGGCCCAATTTAGAGGGTGGAAGGGTGCTGATGTTCTGTGGACCAGTGTGGTCAATGATACTAGCTTCTGGTTTTGAGGATTACCTGCAGGTATGAGTCCTTTCATAGCTTTTGTCAAGACTTGAAAAAGTAGACTGGAAAATAAATACAATTTGGGGGCGTGTGGAGGGATTATTTGTAATATTTCTGGGGGACTGAGACTTCTCATCCAGCACTCCACTTCTGCTATACAATGTGTGTATAAAGTATGACACTGGAAAAAAAAAAAAAAAACAAAAAAACAGTCCAGAAACTTTTTGTGACAAAGCCTGAAGACTTAAAATGTTACAGCACTTTCATCCACATGAATTTTAAAAAATCCAAAATTTGCCCCAGATGATGAAGACCTTTATTATTGAAAACTTGGAGGCTGAAATAAAGTGTAGAAAAGAAAATAAAGATCACATAATCCTACACTGTAGCAGTAGCTACTGTTAGCATTTAAACTATTTGCTTTTAGAAGGCGCTGGGAAGAAGAGGCTAAGAGGCAGTTGGGCACAGAAAGAGATGGGTTGTACAAGGGTCTTCCTGAGATAGCTCAGTGGACTGTGTGTGGGTTTAGACCATCTGGACACTGTGCACTTCTGTAATTTATATGCTTCCCTCTTGCCATTCTTTGAGTAAGGATGAGACATGATTGATGACTTGCTCAGAAAACCTTTTACTTCTATTTGGACAGCTTTTAAGACGGTACTGTTTGTAGGAGGTCTGACATCTGTTTAAAGGGGTAGTTTTTTCCATCACTGTTTTATGCTGCCTTAGATTCAGAAAGGTACTTTAAAACTTCCATTTCGCATTTCCAGTAGACGGCGGGGTGCAAGCTAGATGCCTCTGTCTCAGAATACTTAGTGGTGTTTCCTCCTTTTGTCTTAGGAAGAGTATATTTTGCACTCTTCTTACCTTGCTAACCACAGATGAAGGTTATCTCCTAATTCAGAGAAGGATCTTTATGTTTGTAATGTTAACTGAGATACGTTATCAGAAGCCCTTCCATCCCTCAGTTTGATACGCAGTGTGGTGGTGTTGGCATACATAGTTCATTGTTCAAAGGGCCCAATTTAGAGGGTGGAAGGGTGCTGATGTTCTGTGGACCAGTGTGGTCAATGATACTAGCTTCTGGTTTTGAGGATTACCTGCAGGTATGAGTCCTTTCATAGCTTTTGTCAAGACTTGAAAAAGTAGACTGGAAAATAAATACAATTTGGGGGCGTGTGGAGGGATTATTTGTAATATTTCTGGGGGACTGAGACTTCTCATCCAGCACTCCACTTCTGCTATACAATGTGTGTATAAAGTATGACACTGGAAAAAAAAAAAAAAAACAAAAAAACAGTCCAGAAACTTTTTGTGACAAAGCCTGAAGACTTAAAATGTTACAGCACTTTCATCCACATGAATTTTAAAAAATCCAAAATTTGCCCCAGATGATGAAGACCTTTATTATTGAAAACTTGGAGGCTGAAATAAAGTGTAGAAAAGAAAATAAAGATCACATAATCCTACACTGTAGCAGTAGCTACTGTTAGCATTTAAACTATTTGCTTTTAGGGTTTAGTGTATGGGAGGCGCACATGTTGTTTTGTATCCTATTTATTTATTATGAGAAATTTCCCACATAAATAACTTTCTCAAAAATGTACTTTTTCATTGGTTGTTTTACTGCCCAAATATTTCCCTTATTTTCAGTATTTGGTTGAAACACCATTAAGGAATTGGCTTTTTCCCTCCATGATACCTTTCATTCATAGAGGAAGTTGAAAGATCTCCATTGGGCTTCCATGGAATGTTGATTTTAGCACCCCTGTCACACTGACCGCTCACTGGAAATGACCCTGATGCTGTGAAAGGCTGAGGGTAAGAGGCGAAGGGGGCGACAGAGGATGAGATGGTTGGGTAGTGTCACTGACTCGATGGACATGCGTTCGAGCGAACTCCTGGAGATAGTGAAGGACAGGGAAGCCTGGCGTGCTTCAGTCCATGGGTTTGCAGAGTTGGACGCAACTTAGCAATTAATTGGCAACAAAATCACCCTGACCATAACTTGCCTCATGTAATATTTTGTCCACATATAATCCTTTACCATTAATTGAACTGTTCTTTTGGAATAGGTTCTGTGCTACAATCCCACAGTACAGTGGTACTGGAAAGGAAATAAAAAGCAAAACATCAAAAGACAGTTTTGTACCTGCACTCAGGTGCCTTAGTCTGTGGACTGGAGAGATATGGACATTACTCAGATGGTCCCACAAATACATGTTAACTCATGACTGTGATACGTGGTTTGAAGGAGAGGTGAATGGTGCTTATTTTTTGGACAACAGATTTAACATGAATCAGGTCCTGTGCTTCTGTAAAGGTTGGCGCAGCCTAGAGCTACCTTGTCCACTTGAAAACCTCAGATGCTTAATGGTGCTCTGCCCTGGGCAGAGGGCACAGCGGTTCTTCGTGCCCAGCTCTGACCAAGTGGACTACATTCTGAGGAGAGGCCCACACAGGGAGAAGATTTTAGAAGGGATTTCAAATGACATCTGACTAGAAGAACTGTAGCAAGTGTTGTCAGGAAATGAAGTGACAGGGTGGACATTGTAGCTGTTGTCTAGTGTGTAGCCATTGATTCAGGTTTGTAGAAAGGATTCTGGTAATTGATAGGAAGTGATACTGCTCAACTGGTTTACTTTTTGTTCTGAGATTCCACTTTTAAGATTAGCTAAAGTCATTCAGTATCTGCTGGGTACTGGGGTCCAGGGGACCCTGAGGGTGGTGTACTGCTGAGGTAAGTGTGGATGTGGGGCAAGTGTCCACTCCTTGCCCCGCCCAGTGACCCCCCTCCCATCTCCAGGCAAGAGAAGGCCACAGAGACTGGGGACCTCAGAAGAAGTGTGACTCCCAGCTGCCAGTATCCCTGAGGACAGGCTCTGACAGTGCTTCAGGAATTCCTCAGAACCCATAGGCTGAAGGCGGAATGCCAGAAAGGCACTCAGTAATCAGCACATCCTGAGCGTGCACTAATTTTTCAGTGGATGAATATGATTCTTATTTGCTTTACGATATTGATGCCTTATTGTGGTGTTGGCACTTGACATCCGTGAGATAAACAGTTGAGATTTTCATTGGTTGAGTAAAACCTGGAGGACAAGAGTCTGGTTTTCTTGAGTCCTTTATTATTAAGATGCTAGTAGAGAAGATATTATTATACAGTGAGGCCTTCCTCTGGTTTCTACAAGACCACTTCGTGTTTTGAGTCACTTTTTAAGCTCCTTAAGAGTTATCAGATTATTATAATCATGTTTTCAAGGATGACTCCATTTTGATCAGGACTGAAAGAGGTTGAAATGGGGTTAAAAGGAAATTGAAAACCATCATTTTTTTAGGTAATTGTGGTGAAAAAAAGTGATGGGCATTTATAGAAAGATGCTGGCATTTGGGAATGAAGGAAGTATGTAGTGGGAAATGGTTCAAATTATATCAGGTTTATACTATGGGCAATTAAAGCACAGACTGTGTTGTAATATGGTATAGAGCTCATAGGTTGCAAAAGCTAATTTTAAGATGTTATCAGACCACACTTAGGCTTGTAGGACTTGCTTTAAAAAGAGCTTTGTAGTTCAACACCAGTGATCTGCTTAGCTAAGGTTGGTCTGACTCTGTAAAGTCTGATGTGCTTAAATAGAAGTTTTTGAACATTGATGTCTAGGGAATCAGTTGCAATGGAAGTATAGTGTAATAAGTGAATCCTGTTTCCAGCTGGCAGATTTTTTTAGGGCAGTATTATTACATTCAGAAAGCTTCTTGGTGCAAGTGTGACATTAGACTGGCAAGGCTGAAACGGATCAGATATTCCCACAGGTGGAGCTTATGACTTTGACCCAAGGGTGTGGGATGTGGGGGGGGGCAAGTGTCCACTCCTTGCCCCGCCCAGTGACCCCTCCATCTCCAGGCAAGAGAAGGCCACAGAGACTGGGGACCTCAGAAGAAGTGTGACTCCCAGCTGCCAGTATCCCTGAGGACAGGCTCTGACAGTGCTTCAGGAATTCCTCAGAACCCATAGGCTGAAGGCGGAATGCCAGAAAGGCACTCAGTAATCAGCACATCCTGAGCGTGCACTAATTTTTCAGTGGATGAATATGATTCTTATTTGCTTTACGATATTGATGCCTTATTGTGGTGTTGGCACTTGACATCCGTGAGATAAACAGTTGAGATTTTCATTGGTTGAGTAAAACCTGGAGGACAAGAGTCTGGTTTTCTTGAGTCCTTTATTATTAAGATGCTAGTAGAGAAGATATTATTATACAGTGAGGCCTTCCTCTGGTTTCTACAAGACCACTTCGTGTTTTGAGTCACTTTTTAAGCTCCTTAAGAGTTATCAGATTATTATAATCATGTTTTCAAGGATGACTCCATTTTGATCAGGACTGAAAGAGGTTGAAATGGGGTTAAAAGGAAATTGAAAACCATCATTTTTTTAGGTAATTGTGGTGAAAAAAAGTGATGGGCATTTATAGAAAGATGCTGGCATTTGGGAATGAAGGAAGTATGTAGTGGGAAATGGTTCAAATTATATCAGGTTTATACTATGGGCAATTAAAGCACAGACTGTGTTGTAATATGGTATAGAGCTCATAGGTTGCAAAAGCTAATTTTAAGATGTTATCAGACCACACTTAGGCTTGTAGGACTTGCTTTAAAAAGAGCTTTGTAGTTCAACACCAGTGATCTGCTTAGCTAAGGTTGGTCTGACTCTGTAAAGTCTGATGTGCTTAAATAGAAGTTTTTGAACATTGATGTCTAGGGAATCAGTTGCAATGGAAGTATAGTGTAATAAGTGAATCCTGTTTCCAGCTGGCAGATTTTTTTAGGGCAGTATTATTACATTCAGAAAGCTTCTTGGTGCAAGTGTGACATTAGACTGGCAAGGCTGAAACGGATCAGATATTCCCACAGGTGGAGCTTATGACTTTGACCCAAGTTGTATTCTTTGTTCCCTGTCGTCCTAGATTTCTTCAGGAAAGTTTCTGCTGGGTGCTAATCCTATTTTCCTTACAGCTTCTGGCTGATTCTCATCAAAATAGGGTGTCCCTCTCCTGTTTCCTCTGTAACTTCAGTTCCTTTTCTTGACCACGTTACATCGTATTCATTTCTAAATGTTGATTCATTAACTGGAACCCTCTGTGAGGGACTGTTATTTTGCAGATAGGGATTTTATAAATTGGCTTAAGTTCTTAGAATATTACAGTATTGATCTTTTGTTCCATTAATACACTCTTTCGACTTGGAAGATCGATATCTGGATTTTCATTTATAAAGGAAGAATTGGTCTAACTTTTCTTTCTCAGAAACTGTCTCTGGTATGATGGCCCCTCTTTTCCAAATCTGTTCTCAAGCTGTATATTATGTATCCTTTGTAAAATATTCGCTTAAAATCAGCAATAAATAAAATGACCTTCATCCAAAAGCCAAAAGCAAATTCTTTCGTTGCATATTTGAGTTTAATGACTTAGATTCATGTTTTTCTTTTTAAGTAAAGTATATATATATATATATAAACAAATATATATATATATACACATATGTATGTTTGTTTATTTCTGGCTATTCTGGGTCTTCATCGTGGTACATGGGGTTCTTATTGTGGGAGCTTCTCATGGCAGAGCACAGGCTCTCAATGCGCAGGTTCAGTAGTTGTGCATGAGCTTAGTTGCTCTGAGGCACGTGGGATCTTCCCAGACCAATGATCGAATCCCTGTCTCCTGCATTGGAAGGCTTTGGACCTTCTCAACCTTTGGACCACCAGGGAAGTCCCTAGATTCGTGTTTGAATTCAGTGAGGGGGATTCATGTTGTAAAAAAAACCAAACATTTTAGATATTCCTGAAGCTTATAGTAGAATAATATGCTCAAAGCACCTTTTAAAGTTAAGGTACATTATTTTCTGGCTTATTAAGAAGAAAGGTAACCTGCTATTGACTTCACCTGAAGATAAGTAGTAATTGAAAAGCTATTTAAGAAAATTTGTGAGTTTTTCCAACTGACTCAAAAGAGGAAATTTATATCAGAACTTGTTAAAAAATTGTTCACCTTTTCAGTTATGGATAAGAGGTTTGGGAGGTTTAGTCATGTATTCTAATTGGGCTGCATCGTATGATATGATGCTATAAAGTATTCAGGAGAAATAACATGAAGGCATAATTATAGAAAAATGTACAGTTATCTTGGTCTCTTGGAGCCTGGATGGGACCCTTAGGAAATTTTTCTCCAAAAAGAATCCTTAGTGATGCATAATTTCATCAAATTAATAATACTTCAGATATTATCAATAAAGGAGCTTTGACATAATAGCAGGGAGGGCTTGCCTGGTTTTGGCAAGTGTGAAATTGTCAAACCTGGGGCATATGCTAGTTGTTTTATATTTTCTTGCACCGTCAGAGTCCTGTCCCTTTCTGAATCCTTGTGTGGCTCATTTGTTGTTTAGTCGCTAACTCGTGTCTGACTCTTGAGACCCCCCTAGACTCCCAGGTAGCTCATTGGTAAAGAATTCGCCTACCCAGGCAGGCGATGAAAGAGATGCAGGTTTGATCCTTGGCTTGTGAAGGTCCCTTGGAGGGGAAACGACAACTCACTCCTATGTTCTTGCCTGGGAGGTCTCATGGACAGAGGAACTTGTTGGGCTACCGTCTGGGGTCACAAAGAGGCGGGCACGACTGAGCGACTGAGCACGCGTACATATGTTCAAAGAAGCATGTTCTATGTTGTCAGAGAAAAAGCACTGTCTGAGTCCTGTGCCTTTCTGAATCCTGTGGAGCTCGTTTGCTGTTCTTTAGTGGTTTAGTTGTATCTGACTCTGCGGCCGTGCAGACTGTAGCCCACCAGGTGCCTCTGTCCATGGAATTCTCCAGGCAAGAATACTGAAGTGGTAGCCGTTCCTTTTCCCAGGGGATCTTCTTGACACAGGGATTGAGCCTGGGTCTCCTGCATTGGCAGGTGGATTAGCTTGCCACTGAGCCACAAGGGAATCCCCATGTAGCTCACACTATGCTTGATAGTCCCTCTATTTTGATCCACTGAGCTGTGACTTTTTTTTTTAAATTTTTTTAAGCTTTTTTTTTTTTGCCTCTAAGTCATCATTTTCTTTTGCATCAATCTTTATTCTTTGGCCTGTGTGGGCCTCCCATTGCAGTGGCCTCTTTTGTTGCAGAGCACTGGCTCTGGGCACATGTGCTCCAGAGCACTGGCTCACAATTGGACACACTGGTCCAGCTACTCCACAGCACGTGGTATCTTCCCAGGCCAGGGATCGAACCGGTGCCCCTTGCACTTCAAGGTGGACTCTTTACCCACTGGACCACCAGGGAAGCCCCTGAGCTGTGCCTTTGAATTGATAGTTGATAATGACTCCAGAACTGTCCTGCTGTGGACGATACTAGAATTCCTTTTACTGAGACTTCTCCCTTGGACTTCATCCTTAAAACCAAGACTGAGTCGGCACCAGGGTTGTTTCTGTTGGCCCCGTACATGGAGAGATTTATATTTATTAAGTACTACTTATATGCTAAGTACTTGCTAGGTATGCTTTCTATGTTATTTCAGTAAAGCCTTTTTACAACTCTAAGATTAAGGAATTAATCTTTGCATTTCCATCATGGAGTAGTAGTCTGTCCAGGGACACACTGATAGTATGCCTGAAACTTGGCTTCCCATCCGGGTGCGCTATCCCCACTCTCCTGTGATATCCCGTATGAGGGCAGTGGCTATGAGACCATTTCTTGCTCCCTCTCCCCTAAGCTGCCCGGATCTCTCTGGTCTCAGTGAGTAGACGCACATTGTTATTAAAGGTATCTGTTCATAAAGGTGTCTATTCATTCATCTACTGACCTCTGCGCCGTGCAGAAAACTGTAGCCCAATCCTGTGGAGCTCGTTTGCTGTTCTTTAGTGGTTTAGTTGTATCTGACTCTGCGGCCGTGCAGACTGTAGCCCACCAGGTGCCTCTGTCCATGGAATTCTCCAGGCAAGAATACTGAAGTGGTAGCCGTTCCTTTTCCCAGGGGATCTTCTTGACACAGGGATTGAGCCTGGGTCTCCTGCATTGGCAGGTGGATTAGCTTGCCACTGAGCCACAAGGGAATCCCCATGTAGCTCACACTATGCTTGATAGTCCCTCTATTTTGATCCACTGAGCTGTGACTTTTTTTTTAAATTTTTTTAAGCTTTTTTTTTTTTGCCTCTAAGTCATCATTTTCTTTTGCATCAATCTTTATTCTTTGGCCTGTGTGGGCCTCCCATTGCAGTGGCCTCTTTTGTTGCAGAGCACTGGCTCTGGGCACATGTGCTCCAGAGCACTGGCTCACAATTGGACACACTGGTCCAGCTACTCCACAGCACGTGGTATCTTCCCAGGCCAGGGATCGAACCGGTGCCCCTTGCACTTCAAGGTGGACTCTTTACCCACTGGACCACCAGGGAAGCCCCTGAGCTGTGCCTTTGAATTGATAGTTGATAATGACTCCAGAACTGTCCTGCTGTGGACGATACTAGAATTCCTTTTACTGAGACTTCTCCCTTGGACTTCATCCTTAAAACCAAGACTGAGTCGGCACCAGGGTTGTTTCTGTTGGCCCCGTACATGGAGAGATTTATATTTATTAAGTACTACTTATATGCTAAGTACTTGCTAGGTATGCTTTCTATGTTATTTCAGTAAAGCCTTTTTACAACTCTAAGATTAAGGAATTAATCTTTGCATTTCCATCATGGAGTAGTAGTCTGTCCAGGGACACACTGATAGTATGCCTGAAACTTGGCTTCCCATCCGGGTGCGCTATCCCCACTCTCCTGTGATATCCCGTATGAGGGCAGTGGCTATGAGACCATTTCTTGCTCCCTCTCCCCTAAGCTGCCCGGATCTCTCTGGTCTCAGTGAGTAGATGCACATTGTTATTAAAGGTATCTGTTCATAAAGGTGTCTATTCATTCATCTACTAGCCAGCCATCCTTTCATCCATGTATCTAATAAATAGTTATGGAGCATTATAGTGTGCCATGTGCTGGCTGAGGACCTGGGGATCAGCTGGTTACCAAGCCCTCTGCCTTCGTAAAGTGTTAGTAACTCAGTCGGTCTGACTGTGACCCCGTGGACTGTGGCACGCCAGGCTCCTCTTGTCCCTCAGTGTCTGCTGGAGTTTGCTCAGATTCACGTCCCATTGAGTCAGTTTTGCTGTCTAACGTATCATCTGTTTTTTCATGTTGGAGAATCTTGAGTTAGTCCTACTTTTGGAATGTTTCTTCTGTAGAATATCTTGTAACTTGATAACTTTAAGCTGTTTCCTGATAGATTCTCAAAGTAAACTCAATTGACAGATTTCAAAATGCCGCTTTAGAGCAGAGGGTGCTTCACTCCACCAGTGTCTCTCTGTGCCTAGTGGATGTTTCACACTGTATTGACGAGAACTGTTAATAACATCAGAGATCCGTTAAATGCAACCTTGATAGAAATAGTAATTTTGAGAGTCGTGTAGTGATTCATTTTATGGTGGTGCAGTTTCCTACTTGGACACACACTACCATCCTCGCCAGTCCCTCCAGACAGAGATTTTACTTGATCTTGGTTTTGTTTTTCTTAGTTGGCTCCATGTGGTGGCAATACCTATCCTAGTAGAAAGTAAAGTGAATTTTCTTTCTGTTCATTTCCTATGTTTCTCATCGTCCTGTTCTCATCAGTGGACTTGAATATAACGGATATGAACGTTTAGAGTTCTAGGAAATACTACCATACATGTGTTGTCAGTGTTCTGAGTTTCTGAGATTCCTTCCTTTCTCTATTCCCACTCTCCTAGTGCAGGTTCCAAGCATTTCTCACCTAGAAAATTGCAGTGACTTTGGTATTGGTGTTTCCGTATTTAGTGCGTTTTCTTACAGCCTCTCTTCCACATCACTGTTGAAGTTTTCCTGGGGAAAATTTTATCTATGTGTGTGTGTGTGTATAAGCATTTGGTTCGGATGATGACAATCCCTACTAACCTTTGCTAGTTTCTTATTGCCTCCAGGATAATGCAGGCTCCATAGCAGGTTGTTTAAAACTTTGTGGAGTGGTCCTAACCTTCCATCACCAACCCCGCAGTCCTCCTGTCCCTTCCAGTTGGCTCCAGAGAATGAGCTGTTTTCTCTGCAGTTTTGTCCTTAGTGGTGCTTTGTTGGCGTTATTTGCCAGGTGTGGTATGCAGACTTTTTTTGATCTAGGCAGCCTTCTAAATGTAAAAGCTGTGGTTTCATCATGTTCGAACATCTTGTGTAAGTCGATGACAAGGCAGTTCTATTGTCTAAGATGCAAAGTTTGTTTTTTGCTTTATACAGCGTGAAAATTTCCCACATAGAATATATATGTTTTCTCTTGAAAGGTTGTTGGCCTAAATGGAGTTAAGTAACTAAAATTTAATCCAGTTAAGACTAATTTGTTGAAGTTTATTTAGTTTCCAGTTGAGATGGTATTTGAAAGTTCTGAACTATTCTTACATATAAAACTAAGTATTCAGATTTTGTCATTAGAATTATAGCATTCCCTTTCTGTGATACTGACTTATTTGTAACTGTGAGAGGATGGATAATAACTAAACATTTTCTGGTAGTCATTTCATAAATATATTTGTGTACCAAATTGTTCCTTTGTACACCTTAAACTAATACAGCAAAAAAAGTGAGTGTTGGGCTTCCCTGGTGGTCCGGTGGGTAAGGACACCACCTTGCAGTACAAGGGGTGCTGGTTTGATCCCTGGCCTGGAAGAGCGCACATACCGTGGAGCGGCTGGACTGATGTGTCCAACTACTGAGCCAGAACTCTGGCGCACATGCACCCAGAGCTGGTGCTTTGCAGCGAGAGAGGCCACTGTGATGGAAGGCCCACATAGGCCAAAGAACAAAGATGGAAATAAATGAAAGACCAATAGAGTGGCCAAAAAAAAAAAAGTGAGTGTTAGTCATTCAGTTGTGTCCGACTCTTTGTGACCTCATGGACCTGACAGGCTGTTCTGTCCTTGGAATTCTCCAGGTAAGAATTCTGGAGTGGACGGCCATTCCCTTTTCTAGGGCATCTTCCTGACCCAGGGATTGAACTTGGGTCTCCTGCATTGCAGTTGGATCCTTTACTGTCTAAGCCTCCAGGGAAGCCTCAAACGAATACAATATTTGTTATGCCTCAGTTAAACTGGGGCCACATACACACTCACTCAGCTGACCTGCCTCTCTCATAATGAATACCGTCCCAAAGTTTATAAGGCATTAAGACTGTCATAAGTTTAAAAAAAATAGTCCCTAATAGTTCAGCTGCCTGATAGAGTAACAGGTCCTCCAATTATAAGTAAGTGACCGCAACACCACACTAGCTGTAAGTGACATGCCATGTGTTGATAACTAGCACAGTTAGAGGATGAGGAGGTAACATGGACACCTCTCTAATGATTTAACTGTTGATCCCATACAAATTCACGGTTGCCAGAAATGATGCTGAAGTTGGCATTTGGCTTCCTGGCTTTATGATGGATGAGACCAAAGCTAGAAGACAGCCACGGAGTGGACGGTTCGTTATTCTTGCCATTGAGTTGGCCTTTCGACCTTCATGTTCTTTTGCCATCCTTTAAGGTGTACCTACACGCACTTTGGTCTATATTATTGCTGTTTTTACATCCTCCCCCTGCCGCATGAATTAGGTTGTAAACTTTTTGAAAAGAAAGTCCGTGCCACAGTGGTCTTTGGAATACTACAGCTTTTTGTGAATTGATGTGGAAAAGTATTTAAATTAGATACTTTTTTTTTTTAATGGCCACTTCTATTGGTCTTTCATTTATCTATTTTCATCTATCTTTGTTCTTTGGCCCGTGTGGGCCTCCCATCGCGGTGGCCTCTGTTGTCACAGAGCACCGGCTCTGGGCGCACGCGCTCCAGAGCTCCAACTCGGTAATTGGACACACCAGTCCAGCAGCTCCGCAGCACGTGGGACTTTCCCAGGCCAGGGATTGAACTGGCGCCCCTTACACTGCAAGGCAGTATATTTACCCGCTAGACCACCAGGGAAGCCCAGATACTTTTTTTAATACAGTAAATAATTGCGTCTCAGTTAAAATCTGGCTTACTTGGCAGGTGAGTGAGCTTATAGATGTGTCTCAGTTTGAACTGAGGCTGTGGCAAGTGCTGCACTCACTTTTGAGGACAAGGAAACAATTTGAAACCTTCTTTGTCCTTTAGATCTGACACTCTGTTGATGGTTGTAACAAGTTCTTTGATGTGTGTTCAGTCCTATTCACCTATGAACTTCTGCTTTTCTACCCTGTTTCATTATTAACTGTTTCTTAAATTCTAGTGGAGGGAAGGGGTTGGCAGTTGATTCCTAGTTGTATTATCTACCCCATCTGTTTCCTGAATATGGCAGCAGTTTTCACGTAGTGCCTTTACCGGTGGAGTCAAAAGCACAAATGTGGATTCTGGTCCTTTCAGTGAGAGTGAAAAAAAGTTTTTTTTTTAAGTGGGTAGGAGGTAACATGGACACCTCTCTAATGATTTAACTGTTGATCCCATACAAATTCACGGTTGCCAGAAATGATGCTGAAGTTGGCATTTGGCTTCCTGGCTTTATGATGGATGAGACCAAAGCTAGAAGACAGCCACGGAGTGGACGGTTCGTTATTCTTGCCATTGAGTTGGCCTTTCGACCTTCATGTTCTTTTGCCATCCTTTAAGGTGTACCTACACGCACTTTGGTCTATATTATTGCTGTTTTTACATCCTCCCCCTGCCGCATGAATTAGGTTGTAAACTTTTTGAAAAGAAAGTCCGTGCCACAGTGGTCTTTGGAATACTACAGCTTTTTGTGAATTGATGTGGAAAAGTATTTAAATTAGATACTTTTTTTTTTTAATGGCCACTTCTATTGGTCTTTCATTTATCTATTTTCATCTATCTTTGTTCTTTGGCCCGTGTGGGCCTCCCATCGCGGTGGCCTCTGTTGTCACAGAGCACCGGCTCTGGGCGCACGCGCTCCAGAGCTCCAACTCGGTAATTGGACACACCAGTCCAGCAGCTCCGCAGCACGTGGGACTTTCCCAGGCCAGGGATTGAACTGGCGCCCCTTACACTGCAAGGCAGTATATTTACCCGCTAGACCACCAGGGAAGCCCAGATACTTTTTTTAATACAGTAAATAATTGCGTCTCAGTTAAAATCTGGCTTACTTGGCAGGTGAGTGAGCTTATAGATGTGTCTCAGTTTGAACTGAGGCTGTGGCAAGTGCTGCACTCACTTTTGAGGACAAGGAAACAATTTGAAACCTTCTTTGTCCTTTAGATCTGACACTCTGTTGATGGTTGTAACAAGTTCTTTGATGTGTGTTCAGTCCTATTCACCTATGAACTTCTGCTTTTCTACCCTGTTTCATTATTAACTGTTTCTTAAATTCTAGTGGAGGGAAGGGGTTGGCAGTTGATTCCTAGTTGTATTATCTACCCCATCTGTTTCCTGAATATGGCAGCAGTTTTCACGTAGTGCCTTTACCGGTGGAGTCAAAAGCACAAATGTGGATTCTGGTCCTTTCAGTGAGAGGAAAGTTAAGAACTTACTTTCTAAAGATCTGTTTAGTTTTTTTTTTTAAGGTCACAAACTTGCCAGTAATAGAGATCTTTTTGTCACTATAATACCCAAAGTGACTTTTCTGGTATATGTGGTATATTTATTTTGTAAGGTGTTTTGAGCCTGTGCTTTCTTGTGGGGGATTAGGACTGTCTGTTTTGGATGTATGCCATTGAAAAGGTAAACTCACTTATTTTCATTTTAGAAATGGATGCAGTACGTACACACGGAATTTCTCAGGTGATTTATGACTATTCTGACATCATTACATAAAGAATGTAAAATTTTATTTATTTGTTTTTAATTTTTTATTGAAGTGTAGTTGATTTGCAACATTGTGTTAGTTTCAGGTGTACAGCAAAGTGATTCAGTTATATTTATTCTTTTTCAGATTTTTTTACATATAGGTTATTACAATATATTGAATATAGTTCTCTGTGCTATACAGTAGGTCCTTGTAAGAATTTTAAATATTTTTATTGTATCATATGGCATATATGCTCAGCTGTGTTTGACCCACCAGGCCCCTCTGTCCATGGGATTTCCCAGGCAAGAATACTGGATTGTCATGTGGCAGTTTTTCTGAACTAATGTTTTGTAAAGAAGCAAACTCAATATTAGGAAATATTTGGTATTTCTGTTGACAGCGGCTTCCACAGGGGGTAAAATATGGGTTAGGCTGGAGGGATGTTGAGACGATGTGTGTGTGTAATTCATCAATACAGGTATACTGCGAGGAGTGAGTGGTGACCTACACAGGTTAAACATTTTTATTTTTTTTAGTTTAAAAATATTTCAAACAGACTGGAAAAGATAGAGACTTCTATAATACCGTCCAGCTTCAGCGGGTCTTAACGTTGTGCTATATTTGTTTTAGATCATAAAACATTATGGAAGACGTCGAAGCTCTGCTTTCCTTCCTCTTGATCCCACTTGTTTTCTCCTGTTGGAGTGTGTTTTACTTGATGACTTTGAAGACAGATGCTCTTGTCAGGTTGCACAGTGAGTGAGCAGTGATTGGTGGTTCCCTTTAGGGACATTAAGTTTATGCATCTCCCATTTTCAGCTAACGGTCAGTCCTTTAGAAGAGGTGGTGCAAACCTGATACAGGGTCATTAAGCAAGAGGAGAAGTGTGTACAATTTGAAAACTCAACTCAGTTGAATGTGGGCATTCACATCCCAATTATTTGGCTTTAGCAACATTCCAGAGCACTAAACAATTCTTCATATTAGCTGTTAATCTGTTAAAGTGCCTGGACAATCCCTATGACTGATTTTTTTCTATGAAGACTTTGTACTCTGTTTTCCAGGGGTGTTTTCCTGAAATTGAATGGACTTTGGTTCATTTTGGTGGTTTGCCTCTAAGTATTTCTTTTGAGGTATAGAATTCTGACTACCTCTCTCTTTTACTTACTTTTAAAAAAATATAATGCACAAACCGAAAGACTGTTTTTCCTTAGTACTGCCAAATTTCTTTGTGATTTTAATGCTGTGCTGTATTTTTCATTGTTGCTCACCCTTCATTCAATTATGAGTGTTTGTTAAACTTTATCATGTTTTGTAATCAGAATTTAGTTTTGATAGGTTCCAGAGAGCAGGGGGGAAAATCAGTACTAAAGTCTACTTTTCTTGGTATGTATACTCTACTTTTTGTAAGTTATATATCATAATTAAGGAAAATCCAGACAAATAGAAATTTAAAAGATTCACCAGTGATCCTATCACTGATAAATATCATAATTTTTAATGATGTATTTTTCAATTTTTCTGAAAAAATATTTATAAATCACATATTTTAATATATGCTATAGTTTATAACATGTATTTTCATATAATATTGTGAATGATAGACTAGTAATATGTAAGTAATTCTTAAATTGTAATTATCCTACCTATATGTTAATAAGGAATATATATATATTCCAGTACTTGGCCATCTGATGTGAAGAGCTGGCTCATTGGAAAAGACCCTGATGCTAGGAAGGATTGAGGGAAAGAGGAGAGGGAGCAACAGAGGATGAGATTGTTGGATGGCATCACTGTCTCAGTGGACCTGAACTTGAGCAGACTCTGGGAGATAGCGGAGGACAGGGAAGCCTGGCTGCTGGTGTCCATTAGGTCACAGAGTTGGACATGACTTAGTGACTGAACATACTGGAAGTTGGAGGTTATATAGTACAATGGTAGAAACACAGGCTTTGTATCTAAGAGACTTGGATTGACCTTGGCTAGGGGATTTAATCTTAGGTAAGATTTAAAGCTTCACTGATTCCTTATTATACTCCTTTGTAAAATGGGGATAATAATACCCATCTCCCTGGATTATTATATTGATTGCATGAAAGAGACAATGCAATGTGCCTGGTGTAGGTACTCAGATAGTAGCTATCATTGTTATTTATCAGGGAGATTACTTGTTAAAAGACAAGATTAGACACTGACTATTTCAAGTGGTATCAAGGAAAAGTCTTCTAAATGCCCTAGATTGAATTTGTACCTACTATCATGAAAGTGTGGTTAACAAGGACTGGGTGAATAGTTTGGTAACTGCTACTGTCTCCTTTCTCTCAGATTTGTAATAAGTACCCATCTTTAAAATACATAATGAGTAAGGAGGTATTTTTTGAGAGACCTTCACATGTGTAATGAAAAGCTACTGAATATAATTGTGTGGGTGCTTGTGTATCAATGTATGCGTCTCTGTTTGGATGTTTCTCGTATGTACGTTGTGGATCATCTGTCTCCATCCCTCTTACCTTGGATGTCTTTCTTAGTTCCAAAGAACCTTCTCATGTACTTGTCTTCCTCATTTTCATATTTTCTTCTTGATTTTAATTTTTAGAATCACCAGTTTGTGTTACTCCTCCTCTTTACCAGCACAGTGTACCTGCTGTTATTTGTGTATATGTATGTGAATTTAAAAAATATTATCTGGGGTCTTCCCTGGTGGTCCAGTGGGTAAGGACACCACCTTGCAGTGCAAGGGGCACTGGTTCGATCCCTGGCCTGGGAAGGTCCCACGTGCCGTGGAGCGGCTGGACCAATGTGTCCAATTACCGAGCCGGAGCTCTGGAGCGCATGCACCCAGAGCCGGTGCTCTGCGACAACAGAGGCCAGTGCGATGGGAGGCCCACACGGGCCAGAGAACAAAGATGGATGAAAACAAATAAATGAAAGACCAATAGAAGTGACTCGCACGCCGCCTTTCCTTCCCACCAGCCCCCACTAAAAAAATATTATCTGAAAGGAATCTTAGTCATGTGGTTCTCACATCCCACTTTACCTCCTTTCTAAAGAAAGTTATACAAATCCTTACATTTATCAGTTTATGCTTCACTGATTCCTTATTATACTCCTTTGTAAAATGGGGATAATAATACCCATCTCCCTGGATTATTATATTGATTGCATGAAAGAGACAATGCAATGTGCCTGGTGTAGGTACTCAGATAGTAGCTATCATTGTTATTTATCAGGGAGATTACTTGTTAAAAGACAAGATTAGACACTGACTATTTCAAGTGGTATCAAGGAAAAGTCTTCTAAATGCCCTAGATTGAATTTGTACCTACTATCATGAAAGTGTGGTTAACAAGGACTGGGTGAATAGTTTGGTAACTGCTACTGTCTCCTTTCTCTCAGATTTGTAATAAGTACCCATCTTTAAAATACATAATGAGTAAGGAGGTATTTTTTGAGAGACCTTCACATGTGTAATGAAAAGCTACTGAATATAATTGTGTGGGTGCTTGTGTATCAATGTATGCGTCTCTGTTTGGATGTTTCTCGTATGTACGTTGTGGATCATCTGTCTCCATCCCTCTTACCTTGGATGTCTTTCTTAGTTCCAAAGAACCTTCTCATGTACTTGTCTTCCTCATTTTCATATTTTCTTCTTGATTTTAATTTTTAGAATCACCAGTTTGTGTTACTCCTCCTCTTTACCAGCACAGTGTACCTGCTGTTATTTGTGTATATGTATGTGAATTTAAAAAATATTATCTGGGGTCTTCCCTGGTGGTCCAGTGGGTAAGGACACCACCTTGCAGTGCAAGGGGCACTGGTTCGATCCCTGGCCTGGGAAGGTCCCACGTGCCGTGGAGCGGCTGGACCAATGTGTCCAATTACCGAGCCGGAGCTCTGGAGCGCATGCACCCAGAGCCGGTGCTCTGCGACAACAGAGGCCAGTGCGATGGGAGGCCCACACGGGCCAGAGAACAAAGATGGATGAAAACAAATAAATGAAAGACCAATAGAAGTGACTCGCACGCCGCCTTTCCTTCCCACCAGCCCCCACTAAAAAAATATTATCTGAAAGGAATCTTAGTCATGTGGTTCTCACATCCCACTTTACCTCCTTTCTAAAGAAAGTTATACAAATCCTTACATTTATCAGTTTATGCTTCATTTTTATACCATGAAAGAAATACCTTTTTAAATTAATCTTGAATAATTTTATTGTGAGGTTATAAAGGATGACCTCTCGACCTCTTGAATTGATGGACTCTTGCCAGCTGTGGGCTGTGTTGGTCTTCTGTTTGCCCTGAAGTTGCCCCTCCTCTGTTGCCACCTCAGCATTTTCACCTGTTGGCCACCTCGTACGGGGACTCTGAAGGTGCCCTTTTCAGTCAGAGGAAGCTTACGTTCCCTTCATCACACACACACACACACACACACACAGACACACACACACACACACACACACACACCTGCATGTGGACGTGAAGACTGGCTTCACATGAAGTCAGTAAAAGGAGACTAGAGTAATAAATTCCCAACTTTGTTAGTTACTTGTTTTAAATTTTATCTAGTGTTGCAAGGGCTTCTGAATAGATTCCATCTTGATGCCTCACATAATCTTGTGCGTTAGGTGGGAGAGGGATTCTTTGTTTTACAGGGATCTTAGTAGAATTGCTCACTTGCCACTAAAAGATAACTCCAGGGTTTGACTCTAGAACTTTAGCTCCTAATTCTGTGCATTTTGTGCAGTGTTCTACTATTTTCCCATGATGATTTGGAAATATTTTAATACTTAGTATTATAATAGTTGTTCATTTATTCAACAGAATTTTATTGAGGGCACTATTTTAAGTGCTAGGCCTTTGTGCCTGAATCTAAAGACAGAGTTTCTACTCAAGGAATACTGTCAGTAAATAAATAAACAAGTTGATGAGGTAATTATTGTGCCTGTAGTAGTAATGATTAGCGCTTAGTAGGTGCTTAGTAAATGTTTATTGAATGAATGAGTGAGTGAACCGAGTGATAAAAAGGAAATAAACAGTGAGTGCAGGATTGAAGTGATGAAAGAAGGTCTTTCTGAGAAGTAACATCTAAGCCGGGGGAAGAGCATTTCAGATAAAAAGACCAGCACAAGCAAAGGCCCTGAGGTAGCAGAGAGCTTGGCTTATTTTTTTAATTAATTAATTAATTTTATTTTTGGTTGCATTGGGTTTTTGTTGCTGTGAGTGGGGCTTTCTCTAGTTGGCGGGAGCAGGGGCTACTTTTCATTGCAGTTCATGGGCTTCTCATTGCAGTGGCTTCTCTTGTTGTGGAGCACAGGCTCTAGGGTGCGTGGACTTCAGTAGCTGTGGCTTACAGGCTCAGTAGTTGTGGCTCTTGGACCCTAGACAGGGGCTCAATAGTTGTGGTGCAGGCTTAGTTGCTTCATGGCGTGTGGAATCTTCCCGGATCAGGAATCGAACCCATGTCCCCTGCATTGGCAAAAAGATTCTTACCCACTGCACCACCAAGGAATCTGATCTTGGCTTATTTAAGAGGACACCAAAGATGACCAGTGGAGCTAGAGCATAGTGAGCTGGGGGGACAGGGGTTCACCATGAAGTCAGTAAAAGGAGACTAGAGTAATAAATTCCCAACTTTGTTAGTTACTTGTTTTAAATTTTATCTAGTGTTGCAAGGGCTTCTGAATAGATTCCATCTTGATGCCTCACATAATCTTGTGCGTTAGGTGGGAGAGGGATTCTTTGTTTTACAGGGATCTTAGTAGAATTGCTCACTTGCCACTAAAAGATGACTCCAGGGTTTGACTCTAGAACTTTAGCTCCTAATTCTGTGCATTTTGTGCAGTGTTCTACTATTTTCCCATGATGATTTGGAAATATTTTAATACTTAGTATTATAATAGTTGTTCATTTATTCAACAGAATTTTATTGAGGGCACTATTTTAAGTGCTAGGCCTTTGTGCCTGAATCTAAAGACAGAGTTTCTACTCAAGGAATACTGTCAGTAAATAAATAAACAAGTTGATGAGGTAATTATTGTGCCTGTAGTAGTAATGATTAGCGCTTAGTAGGTGCTTAGTAAATGTTTATTGAATGAATGAGTGAGTGAACCGAGTGATAAAAAGGAAATAAACAGTGAGTGCAGGATTGAAGTGATGAAAGAAGGTCTTTCTGAGAAGTAACATCTAAGCCGGGGGAAGAGCATTTCAGATAAAAAGACCAGCACAAGCAAAGGCCCTGAGGTAGCAGAGAGCTTGGCTTATTTTTTTAATTAATTAATTAATTTTATTTTTGGTTGCATTGGGTTTTTGTTGCTGTGAGTGGGGCTTTCTCTAGTTGGCGGGAGCAGGGGCTACTTTTCATTGCAGTTCATGGGCTTCTCATTGCAGTGGCTTCTCTTGTTGTGGAGCACAGGCTCTAGGGTGCGTGGACTTCAGTAGCTGTGGCTTACAGGCTCAGTAGTTGTGGCTCTTGGACCCTAGACAGGGGCTCAATAGTTGTGGTGCACGGGCTTAGTTGCTTCATGGCGTGTGGAATCTTCCCGGATCAGGAATCGAACCCATGTCCCCTGCATTGGCAAAAAGATTCTTACCCACTGCACCACCAAGGAATCTGATCTTGGCTTATTTAAGAGGACACCAAAGATGACCAGTGGAGCTAGAGCATAGTGAGCTGGGGAGACAGGGGTTCCACATGAAATCAAAGAGAAAGGGATCAATTATATCGGGCCTGGTAGACTTTTATTCTAGTGTTGAGAGACAGCGTTCCATGTGCCTCATGTTTCTGCATTGTCTACCCTTGTTCAGGTCAGCCTTTTCAAGGATGATCTGTATTGTCAGCAGCCTGAGAAGATAGTGTCTCCCTTCAGAGCAGAGATCAGGCACGCTGTTGGCTAGTGTCATAAAGACAATGTCTTCTTCTGGGGAAAAGGTCAGACGGGCTCAGGTTCATTAAGCTCGGGATTCCACTCCTGTTACACAGCCCACTGCTGTGCAGGTGTCCTCTAGTCTTCTTTGTGTTACTTCGTGGGAAGCTCTGCCCCAAAGTGCTGATACTCTGGCTGTTCTCTGGCTGTGGGAAAGGAAGTCCTTTGTCTCTGACCCAGGAGTCTCCTGTCTTTTGCCAGCATCTGTACAACTGTGGCAGGCCAACGAGTTAGCTTGAAATTAGCGTGAAGTCTTAGATCCTTCACATTTCTTGGCATCTCAGGACATGAAAAGCCATTGGGGAATTTTCAGCAGGGAGATAATATGTAGTTCAAGCTTTTGAAAAGCCAGTGTGTGACCACCGTGGAAAGTGATCGTGGATAGAAAAGTGAATGTGGAGTCTGGGGCAGCTGCGTAGTTGAGACAGAGCAGTGGCCGAGACCCATGCGGTGACCGTGGAGGTGGAGGGGCGTGAGGAATTCTAGGTGGTCTTCAGGAGGTGGAATTTATAGGTCTTGACAGAAGGAATACAGGATGTGAAAGAAAGGAATGGAGAATAAATCCCAGGTTTTTGGTTTGAGCAAATGAATAGATAGAGGTAACTTGAGCTGAGGTGGAGGAGCTTCCAGATGCTAACAAGACTGAAGAAGGACTTCTCTTATCATCACCCCTTTAGCGCTTTTTTCAGTCACTTGATTTGCTTGAGCCTCTCTACGTATTATACTTAGAATTACAGGGAAAGAAAGAACAAGAATGTGTTTGTACAACTTGGGATCAAAGAACTACTGGTATGTACTTTTCTGGGAAGAACATTTTTCTTGTGTGTTCACCGATTGTTAAATCCATTGACATTAAAAAATGCAAGCCCTGCGGTCCCTCGATTAGTGGGTTGTCTCAGTAACAAGAAGTGAGACTAGCTTGGGAAGATTTATGTTTCAAATAGGCATATTGATTTTTACCCAGAATTCATTGCCTGGGAGTTTATGGTGAAACTCTTTAATGTGTTTCAAGGTTTTCTCTCTCTTTTTTTTTTTTGACGTTTAAAGTCATACCTTTTTTTCTTACTTTCATTTTATTTTTTTTAGATTTTAAATTTCCTTTAAAGCTGGGCTAGTTTCCCTTAATTCTTAAGGATAATTACTGCTTATTTTGTGATCACAAAGGATGGAAGAAACAAGTGCCTGTGGATTAATTTATTGTTTGTCTTTTTGTTTTTTTGTCCCTAAGTCATTGTCTTTTTTCTTTTTCATCCATCTTTTTTATTCTTTGATATGTGTGGGCCTCCATCGCAGTGGCCTCTCTCGCCACAGAGCACAGGCTCCTGGCACCTGCACTCCAAAGCGCTGGCTCACAATTGGACACACTGGCCCAGCCATTCTTCAGCACTTGGGATCCTCCTGGACCAGGGATTGAACCGGCGACTCTTGCATTGCAAGGTGGACTCTCCGCCCACTGGACCACCAGGGAAGCCCATTTGTCATTCTTACTGAGAAATTCCTTGGGATAACTTCTTGTCTCTGTAACGTCAGATGCTGATTTCACCTGATTGCTTTTCATAAAGAAACTTAAAAAGAAAAAAAATTGCCTTGGCCCTGAGGAGTTCTTTTAAATGCGTTTTCTTTTCATCTTTTTGAGATTCATCTTTGTGTGTGTGTGCTTATTGTATTTACAAGATGATTTTACAGTTCTTAACCTTTACATATTGGACACAGTTTTAAGCTGCCACATGAATCTGAGTGAGCTTTGAATGATTGCCTCTTGTACGTGTCCTTTTTCAGTCACTTGATTTGCTTGAGCCTCTCTACGTATTATACTTAGAATTACAGGGAAAGAAAGAACAAGAATGTGTTTGTACAACTTGGGATCAAAGAACTACTGGTATGTACTTTTCTGGGAAGAACATTTTTCTTGTGTGTTCACCGATTGTTAAATCCATTGACATTAAAAAATGCAAGCCCTGCGGTCCCTCGATTAGTGGGTTGTCTCAGTAACAAGAAGTGAGACTAGCTTGGGAAGATTTATGTTTCAAATAGGCATATTGATTTTTACCCAGAATTCATTGCCTGGGAGTTTATGGTGAAACTCTTTAATGTGTTTCAAGGTTTTCTCTCTCTTTTTTTTTTTTGACGTTTAAAGTCATACCTTTTTTTCTTACTTTCATTTTATTTTTTTTAGATTTTAAATTTCCTTTAAAGCTGGGCTAGTTTCCCTTAATTCTTAAGGATAATTACTGCTTATTTTGTGATCACAAAGGATGGAAGAAACAAGTGCCTGTGGATTAATTTATTGTTTGTCTTTTTGTTTTTTTGTCCCTAAGTCATTGTCTTTTTTCTTTTTCATCCATCTTTTTTATTCTTTGATATGTGTGGGCCTCCATCGCAGTGGCCTCTCTCGCCACAGAGCACAGGCTCCTGGCACCTGCACTCCAAAGCGCTGGCTCACAATTGGACACACTGGCCCAGCCATTCTTCAGCACTTGGGATCCTCCTGGACCAGGGATTGAACCGGCGACTCTTGCATTGCAAGGTGGACTCTCCGCCCACTGGACCACCAGGGAAGCCCATTTGTCATTCTTACTGAGAAATTCCTTGGGATAACTTCTTGTCTCTGTAACGTCAGATGCTGATTTCACCTGATTGCTTTTCATAAAGAAACTTAAAAAGAAAAAAAATTGCCTTGGCCCTGAGGAGTTCTTTTAAATGCGTTTTCTTTTCATCTTTTTGAGATTCATCTTTGTGTGTGTGTGCTTATTGTATTTACAAGATGATTTTACAGTTCTTAACCTTTACATATTGGACACAGTTTTAAGCTGCCACATGAATCTGAGTGAGCTTTGAATGATGTCTGCACCATCTTGTACGTGTCCTTTTATTTCTTTTGTTCTGTTGCATTTTCTTTGGTCTGCAGCCTAGGTCTAGACTTTTCCTTTTTGGGAAGAAGAGATTGATGGAGAGGAAATATAGAGCTTTGTGATTTTGTGTGTGTGTGTGGTGGGGGGGCCCGGTTGGGGGAGGCTAGGCTTATAATTATTTCTGGTTCACTTTCTACTGTACCATCTGGAAAACAACAGTGGAAAAACTCACTCCATTTTAAAGATAAACTTAGAAAACTAACTAAAATCATATAACCATTAGTGATGATCATAGGGCTTTTCCAGGTGGTGTGATGGCTTCAGTAGACTCTGGAGATTGTTCTATCAGAAATGCAGTTAGAATGAGGTTATTTCTGACCTTTTGAGAAGATAAATGCACTATCTTTTCTGTTTGTTTGTTTGTTTTCCCTTTAAGGAGACCCATCTTTTGGGGCTTTTAGAAGTTTTAACTCCCTGTGCACTCCACTCCCCAGTAGTAGAGTGGTATTTAAGCCTCCCAGGATGTTTTGGTTCTTCCTTTGGAAGAGTATCATTTGCTTTCCTATCCCATGATATAAATTCTTTAAAAGGGCCTGACATTGTAATTTGATCTTTCATGCCATGCATTAAGTCATGTACAGTTGCACCATATTTAGGCTGTGACTGAAATTTCATGAATAGGTTGCTGGTCCTTGCTCCCTTATACCCCAATTTCAAAAAAAAACCAAGCATCAGTTAGTAGTAAGATTTTACGAGGGCCCTCCGAGAGGGGGTTTTATTAGGTGCCTGAGTCGAACCAGCATTTGTGGCCTATGGAATGTGATGGAAACTCTCACCCTACTCTGGCAGTTAGGTCTCAAGTATGGACCAGATTTGTGCCTCTACTCCCTGTCCCTGCCTTCAGGAAGATTTTTATCCCTCTGGTTTGGGGCCTCGGTTTCTCCTGTACCCTGAAAACCATTCTGGAAATGGTTCAGAGGCACAGGAGTCTTACTCTCGGAATCGTAATTGCATTTCTCTTGCCCATCTTCTTTCCTCTGTTTGTCTAAAGAGGATTCAAGTCAGACCTGGGTTTGTGTTGGAGCTCGTGTTTGTTAGTTGTGTGACCACAGGCAACGTGCTTAACCGTTTTAAGCCTCAGAGCTCAAATGTAAGGTTGAGACTGTGTTGAGGACTTTGTGGTTTGGTGAAGCACCACTGTATCTGTCAAGAAACTTGTGCTCAGCACTGCAGATTCTCACTAAGCCCTGGAGCAGGGTCAGTGCTTGAAGCTGCTGTGTGTCCTCTACGATTCCACCCTCCTGCCTCCTCTGGTGGGGACCATTATCTGGAATTTTATGCTCAGCACTCCCTTGCCTTTTTTTTTTTTAATTTTTATTTTACTTTTTACTTTTACAGAGTTTTGTTGTTTACAGATATGTATGATCCCAAATTAGTCATATGTGTATCCCCCCCATCCCACCCCCCCAGGCACTCCTTTGCTTTTAAAATGAGTATATCTGTACACAATACAGTAGTCCTCCCTTATCTCAAGTTTCGCTTCTTGTGGTTCTGGTTACCTGTGATCAGCTGTGACCTGAAAATCGAAAATGAAAAAATTCCAGAAATAAGCAATTCCTAAGGGTTTAAATTGTGCACTGTTTTGAGTGGTGTAATGAGATATGGCACATCCTGCCTTGGATATGAACCCTCCTTTTGTCCAGCGTGTCCCTGCCTGTTAGTCACTTTGTAGCTGGCTGAGTTATCAGGCCGACTGTCGTGGAATTGTAATGCTTGTGTTATAGGGACCCTTAGTTTACTTGGTAATGGTTTCCCAAACACAGAAATAGTGTGATGCTGGCAATTCTAATGTGCTGAAACTAAAGTACTTCCTTTAAGGAGAAAGGTGAAAGTTCTCAATGTAATAAGGAAAGGAAAGAAGTCATATATTGAAGTTGGTAAGAATCTTTTATCCATGAATTTGTGAAGAAGGGAAAAGAAATTCATACTAGTTTTGCTACTGTATCTTGGACTGCAAAAGTTATGGCCACCTATGTGATAAGTGCTTGGTGAAATGGAAAAGGCATTAAATTTGTACAATAAGATGTTTTGAGAGAGACCATATTCATGTAACTTTTTTTATAGTGTATTGTTATAATTGTCTTATTTTATTATTATTGCTGTTAATCGCTTACCATGCCTGATTTATAAATTAAACTTTATCATGTATGCATGCATAGAAAAAAACACGGTTTGAACAGGCACCTCATTTTATTACACTTTATTGAGCTTTGCAAGTACTGTATTTTTTTACAAATTAAAATTGGTGGTAACCCCATGACATTTGCTCACTTAAGGTCTCTGTGTCATGTTTTAGTAATTCTCAAAACTACCTCTACGATTCCACCCTCCTGCCTCCTCTGGTGGGGACCATTATCTGGAATTTTATGCTCAGCACTCCCTTGCCTTTTTTTTTTTTAATTTTTATTTTACTTTTTACTTTTACAGAGTTTTGTTGTTTACAGATATGTATGATCCCAAATTAGTCATATGTGTATCCCCCCCATCCCACCCCCCCAGGCACTCCTTTGCTTTTAAAATGAGTATATCTGTACACAATACAGTAGTCCTCCCTTATCTCAAGTTTCGCTTCTTGTGGTTCTGGTTACCTGTGATCAGCTGTGACCTGAAAATCGAAAATGAAAAAATTCCAGAAATAAGCAATTCCTAAGGGTTTAAATTGTGCACTGTTTTGAGTGGTGTAATGAGATATGGCACATCCTGCCTTGGATATGAACCCTCCTTTTGTCCAGCGTGTCCCTGCCTGTTAGTCACTTTGTAGCTGGCTGAGTTATCAGGCCGACTGTCGTGGAATTGTAATGCTTGTGTTATAGGGACCCTTAGTTTACTTGGTAATGGTTTCCCAAACACAGAAATAGTGTGATGCTGGCAATTCTAATGTGCTGAAACTAAAGTACTTCCTTTAAGGAGAAAGGTGAAAGTTCTCAATGTAATAAGGAAAGGAAAGAAGTCATATATTGAAGTTGGTAAGAATCTTTTATCCATGAATTTGTGAAGAAGGGAAAAGAAATTCATACTAGTTTTGCTACTGTATCTTGGACTGCAAAAGTTATGGCCACCTATGTGATAAGTGCTTGGTGAAATGGAAAAGGCATTAAATTTGTACAATAAGATGTTTTGAGAGAGACCATATTCATGTAACTTTTTTTATAGTGTATTGTTATAATTGTCTTATTTTATTATTATTGCTGTTAATCGCTTACCATGCCTGATTTATAAATTAAACTTTATCATGTATGCATGCATAGAAAAAAACACGGTTTGAACAGGCACCTCATTTTATTACACTTTATTGAGCTTTGCAAGTACTGTATTTTTTTACAAATTAAAAATTGGTGGTAACCCCATGCCAGGCATTTGCTCACTTAAGGTCTCTGTGTCATGTTTTAGTAATTCTCAAAATACTTCAAGCCCTCTACCAGCAAAAGGATTATGACTCCCTGAAGGCTCAGATGATGGTTAGCATCTTTTAGCAATATTTTTTCATTAAGGTATGTATAATGTGCTGTTGGTTTAGGCAGTGCTATTACACACTTACTAGGCAATGGAATAGTGTAAATTTAACTTTTATATGCACAAGGAAACCAGAATTCATGTGACTTGCGTTATTGGGATACTCCCTTTATTGCATTGATCTGGAGCTGAACCTGCAGTGTCTCTGAGATGTGCCTATGTAGGGGTCAATACTGTCCATGGGTTCAGGCAGCCACTGGGGGACATGGAATGTGTCTCTTGAGAATAAGAAGGGACTACTGTAAGTTTTAGTTTTGCCTCTTTGGGCTCTGTGAAAATGGCATCCTGTTATTTGTTTCTGTGAGGAGTGCTTCATCACTGCTGGCCACTGTGGACCGCATGGATCTCCATTCGCCCTTTGCTGCATGGAGGTAGGGTTGCATTTTTTTGGTGGTGTAACTTGTATAGGGTGGTTTTTATCTATGATTTTTTTGTTTATCCTAGGCTTCCCTCTTACTGGTCCTGTAGAGCAGGCAGTTTCTGATACTGGATCAGAGGTAGTGATAGTATGTGACATGGGGGATGGATCCAGTAAGGAAATAGAAGTAGATGGGAACCAGAAATACCATCTTATAGGAAGGGGAAAGGGCAAACTAAGATGAATCTTGCAGTATTGGACTGGGATTCAGGGTATCTGTATGAACTCATGGTTTTTAGTAGACATGGATGTAGAAAGAAATGAAGTAAGAGTGTGCATGTAGGGCTTCCCAGGTGGTCCAGTGGGAAAAGTGTCTGCCTTGCAGTGCAAGGGGCACCGGTTCAATCCCTGGCCCGGGAAGATCCCACATTCCGCAGAGTGCTGGACCGGTGTGTCCTATTACAAGCCAGTGTTCTGGAGCCCACGCACTCAGAGCCAGTGCTCTGCAATGTGAGAGGCCACTGCGATGGGAGGCCTATACATGCCAAAGAAAAGATGAATAAAAGTAACAATAATAACAACAAATAAAAGAGGCTCAAATTAAAAAAAAAAGAGTGTGTATGTAAGTGTGTGCTTGTGTTCACTCTGATGACCTAGGAATAGTGATAACCTAGTTACAGTATGCTCACTGCGATCTTGGTTTTTAAATACCAATCCCTCCTCCCCCCGCAAATGATTGAAATGATCAGACTGAAAGATCACTTTTTGGCAACTATCATCACATAATTAATTTGGCCAAGAATTATTGATGGATGTAAAGTATTGAGTGAAAGTTTGTTGAGACTTAGGATATTTATACAGTCTGAAAGTATCTCTTTATAAAATACTTATTAATTACAAAGAGGAAGAGTCATTTTACAGTGGGAAAATCTGACAGATAGTACCCTGATCAAGTAATAGAGTTTACACTACTGGTGAGGGAAATAAATGGAAATAGCATACCACCTGATAGGGTATAACAAGGGGTGAGATATTCCTGTGGAAAAGTCACAACTTGAATCTAATCATCAGGAAGTATCAGATGAACCCAGAGTAAGGGGCATTCTAGAAAACTGGCCTGAAATCTTCCAAGATTGTTGAGATTATGAAAGTCAAGGGCAGTCTGAGGAATTCATGGTTGAAATAGACTAATGAGATATGAGGAGTCTGTGCAGTGTGAGATTCTGGACTGGATCCTTTTACTAAAATGAACCCTGTTGGGATCACTGGAGAAAGTCAAGCCTGGTCTATGGATTAAGGGACGGTACTATATCTGTGTTAATCTCTGGGTGTTGATGGTCGTAACTGTTGCAATTTTGGAGGAGAAAGCCCTTGTTGATAGAAATGACTCACCAAGCTCTGGAGGGGTGATAGACCATCATATTGGCTACTTACTCTCAAGTGGTTCAGGGAAATTAAGTCATTCTAGTCTTGCAACCTTGTTTTACTTTGTTTTTTGGTAGGTTGGTCTGAGATTACTAAAGAGCACAGAAAAGATCCCTCTTGTGAGCTGACTTTTTCACAACTGTTAGCTTCTCAAGCCAGTCATTGGTGAGGTTGAAGAGGGTTCCTTTCCTGTGCTGTCTTGTCTTCAACTGCGCTTCCTGTGCAGCTTCCTGTTACGTCACGGTTTGTCTTTTGGTATTCTGGCTTTAAAATGCTCACCATCATCTCCTTAGTATGTTCTTTTCCCTGTTCATTGTTTATTTCCCTTTGCTTGTTTTTCCCTTTTGGGACAGATTCCTTTTGAGGGAAAGTATGATTTACAGGAACATGGCACTTTATTGTGTTACAATTTAATGATAATATGTGTTTAATTTCAGCTTATTTTCTGTGTACTGTTCTTTGCTTCTCAATTCTCTGGTGAGCTGTTCAAGTTTTTTCTTTTCTTCTTCTTTTTCTTTTTTTAATCATTCTGCTTCTTCCTTAGTACTGAGCGTGTTTTCAGTAGACTTCTAGTAAAAAATATTGGGCTGGTTGATTCCTGTCTTAGAATTTAAGTGTTCAGAAAGTACAAGCAGGTTTAGGGGAAATTGATACAGCGGTGAATTTGATGCTGTACTGATGCACAATCTAGTCATCTCATGACTGTGTGTGTTGATGGTTAGTCCCCAGAGGTTTAGGGTAAAGCATGTTAAGGATCAAGCTGGTCCTAGTCTAAACATTTGTGTAGTTCTAGATATGAGCTCAGCTGGTAAAAAATCCACCAGCAGTGCAGGAGACCCTGGTTCGATTGCTAGGTCAGGAAGACTCCCTGGAGAAGGGATAGGCTACACACTCCAGATATTCTTGGGCTTACCTGGTAGCTCAAATGGTAAAGAATCTGCCTACATTGTGGGAGATCTGAGTTCCATCCTTGGGTTAGGAAGATCTCCTGGAGGAGGGCATGGCAACCCACTCCAGTATTCTTGCCTGGAGAATTATCATGGACAGAGGAGCTTGGTGGGCTGCAGTCCATGGGGTCGCAAACAGTCAGGAACAACTGAGCATAGCACAGACAGGAGTAGGGTGTTGTGCGGAGAGGGTTAATCTTCAGAGCAACCTTTTAGCTCTCAGAACATTCCATGTGTGTTATCTATTTGGTAGAATCTGCCCTTCTCCCTTAGTACAAAAAAATCTGGGTATAAGGTCTTGAATTCCACACCTCCCCCCTACCCCGCCGCTTCTTTCTTCAGTGGAACTAAATTCATCATAGGTCTTGTTTTCCTTAGATAGGTTGGAGGACAAGCTTCTCTTTAACAGTTGTACTAATTTTCTTAATTCTCAGAATGATCGAGGAAAAAAGCTTTTAAAACCCAGAGTGGTAGTTACATTGCACTTAGAACACTCCCACACATACGGGCTTTTCTTCAGCATTTTTTTTTTTCTTGCTGCTTTTACAGTGTAGGTGGCCTCCTCTGGATTACTTTGACAGGAAATTGAGCAAGCTTTCTTTTTTGGAACAGAATATATTTTACTGCTGAGAGAGAGAGGAAAGAAAGAAATGTTTATGTTTTGAAATTTAATTATGAATTTTTGCTTGAAGGCCGATTTAAATCAAGAAAAATGAAAGAAGGGCTTATATTTTGGATTGCGCACTCATATTTCTGAGCCTTCATATTCATTTTTGGGTTTTCCTTAAGACCCCCAGATGACTTTGCTTCCTGAAGGCAGAGCCATGGGTGTTTGGGAAGAGCCATGGGAAGTTTGTATTTGTTACTGTTCTTTTACTCTTGTCCGAGGCTACCTTCCTTGATTGTCTTCTTTTGGTAGTGGAGGCAGGATGAGCTGTACACTGAGTTAACAGATACCTTGAGCCTAGAGTGTGTGTTAACCTTACCTTTGGGAAAGTATGTCATTCAGCAGAATGATTTGGCTTGTGCTCATGGCTGGGTGGGGAGCTCCAGGTTGGAGCCCTTCCCCTGGTGCTTTGAAATAGGAATACCAGTCCACCCACCAGCTGTCCAGGTGCTCGCTGCCTGCAGTGATTGTGGGTGAGTTTGATCGCATTGAGGATTCAGGGGAAGAAACCAGACGGCAGTTAGAATATATGGAAGTATTGTCCAGCTGGAATGCAGTAATTTGGGTGGAATCTTTCTAAGTGTGTTTAGAAATATCTTTTCACTTGAGTTTGAGGTTGGCATGTTTGTTCATGTAACCTGATAGGTTACTAGTACAAATCAACTATCAGCTGTGTTTTCTTTAGGTAGGTAGTGGGTTGTAACTTCTTAGTTAAGATGTGCAAAACAAGTGTTTCAGGCTTTCTTACCCATTCTGTAGGTGCAATTTGTAAGCCAGTCACGGAAAAACTGCAAGTTTTATTATCTGGGGCTCAGAGTATTCTTTTAGGTTCTTTTTCTCACAGTCTTTGTCTGATGTTTATACCCCTGGCTAAGGTGGTGTAGAAAAGACCTCCTGCAGGGTCCTCTGGAACTTTGTTCTGCTGTACTATGTCAGAGCATAGTGCCAGGGACAGGGTGTGCCCTCCATGAGGGTCGTTTTGAATGCAGTTAACCTAAGTTTTGAAGTCCCTTTATATTTGGCTGAATGGGAGATGGGAGTCAAAAGTGACAGGCTGGGAAGAGGAATGTACCCTCCCCTCTTGTCCTTAATAGGAATTGGACATATTTGTGAGTGAAATTAAGTTTTGGTTTTTCTTACTCTCCTACGCTTCCATCTTATATGTTTGGGAACAGGGTTTGGAAATTAACCCAGTTTGAAATATTGTTTCACTTCAGCAAACATTAAAAAATTGATTTCTTGGAAGCTCTTTTGGGCACATATAGTCTGACTTATTTAATTTTTAGAAATAGGTACCGGAACTTCCCTGGTGGCTCAGACCGTAAAGAGTCTGCCTGCAGTGCAGGAAACCTGAGTTTGATCCCTGGGTTGGGAAGATCCCCTGGAGAAGGGAATGGCTACCAATTCCAGTATTCTTGCCTGGAGAATCCCATGGACAGAGCAACCTGGTGGGCTACAGTCCGTGGGGTTGCAAAGAGCCACGATTAACGATGAGCACTTTGCACTTTTTTCACTGCAGGTTTGAATGTTGGTCATGTGTGACTGGTGCCTGCAACCGCAGAAAGTATCTTATGATTATAGCAGAGTTTATTAATAACCACATGAAATGACCAGTGAGAGATTTGGGGAGTTTCTAAGTCGTCAGAATGTTCGGCTGCTTTGGAGCAGGCTTTCTCAGTGACATTTTGGGTTGAACAAATGTACCTTGTAGGTAGGCCGTTTAGCAGCATCCCTGGCTTCTACCCATTAAATCCCAGTAATATACCCCCTTCTTCTGTTGTGACAACCAAATATATCGTCAGATGTTGCAGGATGTCCCCTGGGGTAAAGAATTGCCCCCTGTGGAGAACCACAGGTTTGGAACAGTGGTTCCCACAGGCAGGTGATAGGCCAGCTACATCAAAATCACCTTATGGTGGGGGTAGGGGATGGGTTTCTTACTCATACAGGTTCCAGGGTTTCACCCCAGACTCCATGATCGGATTATGTGGGATTGAGGCCCTGGGGTGCAATCTACCTAGAGGTTGAACAGCCAGGTTTAAGAATTTGTTGTGTTAAATGACACAGATGAACTTACAAAACAGAAAGAGGTTCAGAGACTTAGAAAATGAATGTATGGTTTCTGGAGTGGGAAAGGATAGTTACGGAGCTTGGGATGGTCATGTATGCACTGCCGTATTTAAAATGGATAACCAACAAAGACCTACCCCGTGGAACTCTGCTTAATGTTGATGTGGCAGCCTGGATGGCAGGGGAGTTTGAGGGAGAATGGATACATGTATATGTATGACTGAGCCCCTTCACTCCTCACCTGAAACTATCACAACATTGTTTATCGGCTATAATCCAATACAAAATAAAAAGTTAAAAAAGGGCTTCCCTGGTGGTCCAGTGGGTAAGGACACCGCCTTGCAGTGCAGGGGGCGCCGGTTCGATCCCTGGCCTGGGAGGATCCCACGTGCTGCGGAGCGGCTCGACTGATGTGTCCAGTTACTGAGCCAGAGCTCTGGAGTGTATGCACCCAGAGCTGGTGCTCTGCGACGACAGAGGCCACTGTGATGGGAGGCTCACATGGGCCAGAGCACAAAGATGGATGAAAATGGACAAATGAAAGACCAATAGAAGTAGCCCGCCTGCTCCCCTCCCTCCCCCCCCCCCTCCCCCAAAAAAAGTTCAAAAAAAAAAAAAAAGAATTTGTTGTGTAAATGGAAGTGGCTGTTGGGTTAAATTTAAATCTGTATTGAACTGCACATTACAGATTAAAGAGGATTTTAGAAGGGAAGTGCAGCATTTCACAATTATGATTTGATTGGTAGCTATGATCTCCTCCTCTATTACTGTTTTCAAAATTTGAAAATAATCTGATCATACTAAAGTTCATTATTCTTTTACTCTAGGTTTTGCAAGAATACCTCAAATTGGACTCAGAAGGAAGATTTACCACTGACTTTGAAGTGGAATCAGGTAAGTTGGTAGATTAGTCACAAAGGCTCATTGAACTCGTTCATTCTTAGAAAGACCTGCCATTTACAGAAAAATTTTGATTTAGTGAATGTGGAATCTACATTTTCCCCCACAGGTTTTTCCTCCTGTTAATTCTACTGCTGAGAGGCAGAAACAGGGAAGAGGGGAGACTCCTATGTAGTTTTTAGTCAGTGATTTCTGAATTTAGCATTTTCATCATTATAGCATTTTCATTTCATTTATGAAATTCAACATTTTCATCTGGCAACTTAATATTATTTGTGTTACGTATATCTTTTCATTCCATCAGCATTTTAGAACATCTTTTATGTGTTTCTTAAAATCTGATGGGCAGTTGTATCTTAACATTTGTTTTCTAAGTAAGAATCGTGTTAACCATGGTTCATTAGTGTATAATTTGGGACACCAAGTTTACCCTGAAAAATTGAGAGATGACTGGATGATCTGTTGGATTGACATTTGCTATTGATTCAGTGATTGCACTTGACTACTGCTAGGTAGTTCTGTCCTGGGCCTATCCCTGTGTTTGGTGGGTATTTCTTAAAATGCCTTACTCAGTTGTCAAAGGACATTCTCACTGAATGAAATAACAGTTTAATTTTATTGAAAGAGACTTTTTTATAGGCTGAAATGATATGATATGCTAAGCTTCTAAACTCAGATAAAACAAGTGGTTTGGTGTTGTATAGGTTGCTTTAGTTTTGTTACTCTGTACTTTCCTCTAAACCAGATGCTGAAACAAAGAGTTTGGGATTTTTTAATAGGCTGCTTTTTCAGAAGCAGATTGTCTGAGGAGCCAGCTTTTCTGGAGCACTGCATTCTGTAGAGGACGGTCAAGGTTATCTGAGCATCTCACCCCTGTAAACCCTGTACAAAGCTGAGGGCTTCTTTTCAGATGCCCGCTGGGTAATTGGAGCACTGATTTCAAAGTGGCTTGCTATTTCTGACCTTCCTTGAATCTCAGCAAGAGAAAGTGGAGAATGATTATCTCTGAAAATGTTTTTAAAGTATATTAGGACTCTTTCCCATTAGCATTGATTTGACCATTCTCAGAGTCATTCTTTAAGAGATAGAAATCCAAGAAAGATTTTTAGATCTCTGTGATTTTTAACCAGTTGAAGACCTTAAGTTTTTTTTTTTAATTAGTAACACAACTGAAAAACTGCTTTTGAGAATGCAGCACTTTGAAACCGTCAAAAATTGCCGAATGGTGAAGCAAACAGCCTGCAAGGTTGCTTCACGTAGGGAACTGTAGTTCAGGTACTTGGCGAAGGACAAAAAAAAATCATTGCATGTTGTTGAGCACCCTCTGGTCCTCACCTCAATCTTGGAAGTTGTTTGTCAAGATTTACTTTTTTTCCCTCCTCAGTTCCTGCATATTATCCAAATGTGCACCTTCAGTGCACTCTCTGTATGTCTGAAAGTATTTTAAACACTTACATAAGGATAGATTCCTAGTTGGTACATTTGCTATTGATTCAGTGATTGCACTTGACTACTGCTAGGTAGTTCTGTCCTGGGCCTATCCCTGTGTTTGGTGGGTATTTCTTAAAATGCCTTACTCAGTTGTCAAAGGACATTCTCACTGAATGAAATAACAGTTTAATTTTATTGAAAGAGACTTTTTTATAGGCTGAAATGATATGATATGCTAAGCTTCTAAACTCAGATAAAACAAGTGGTTTGGTGTTGTATAGGTTGCTTTAGTTTTGTTACTCTGTACTTTCCTCTAAACCAGATGCTGAAACAAAGAGTTTGGGATTTTTTAATAGGCTGCTTTTTCAGAAGCAGATTGTCTGAGGAGCCAGCTTTTCTGGAGCACTGCATTCTGTAGAGGACGGTCAAGGTTATCTGAGCATCTCACCCCTGTAAACCCTGTACAAAGCTGAGGGCTTCTTTTCAGATGCCCGCTGGGTAATTGGAGCACTGATTTCAAAGTGGCTTGCTATTTCTGACCTTCCTTGAATCTCAGCAAGAGAAAGTGGAGAATGATTATCTCTGAAAATGTTTTTAAAGTATATTAGGACTCTTTCCCATTAGCATTGATTTGACCATTCTCAGAGTCATTCTTTAAGAGATAGAAATCCAAGAAAGATTTTTAGATCTCTGTGATTTTTAACCAGTTGAAGACCTTAAGTTTTTTTTTTTAATTAGTAACACAACTGAAAAACTGCTTTTGAGAATGCAGCACTTTGAAACCGTCAAAAATTGCCGAATGGTGAAGCAAACAGCCTGCAAGGTTGCTTCACGTAGGGAACTGTAGTTCAGGTACTTGGCGAAGGACAAAAAAAAATCATTGCATGTTGTTGAGCACCCTCTGGTCCTCACCTCAATCTTGGAAGTTGTTTGTCAAGATTTACTTTTTTTCCCTCCTCAGTTCCTGCATATTATCCAAATGTGCACCTTCAGTGCACTCTCTGTATGTCTGAAAGTATTTTAAACACTTACATAAGGATAGATTCCTAGTTGGTACACTTGAATATGATAGTAGTTAGCACCAGTGTTTAGTTCTAGGGTTCCTGTGAGGCCAAACTTGTTTAGCTTCTGTGTTGGAGCAGCTGCACCTTGTCTTCTGAATTGAGCTGAATAAACTTAGATCACTTCTTTCCGTGGTGGTAATAGCTGATGATGCTGGTGGAGGACATCTGTTAGGTGAGGTGGGTCTTTGCTTACACATTCGTATGTCTTATGAATGTTAGCTCTTGCACATGTTAGGTCTTCGCTTCTGCATTCATACATGCTGCGTCTACTTAGACAACAGAGTTACGGAGCCATGATGGAGCAGTTTTCCAGGTCGACTGGTGGCATGACTTTGGCTTTCTTAACCCGTACTTCTTCCCTAACTTCTATTTAAGGAATATCCAAAACCATTCCCTACCCCCAAAAGAAAACAAAAATCCAGAAAGACAAGAAAATATTCAGGAAAACCCAAATCCATGGTTCCTTGTATTTTATGTGTAGTTCTGTGTAGATCTTATAAAGTGTATCATTTTTATACTTTTTATGTTCTGAGTTGTGGTGTTCTGTAATCGAACTGAGAAAGCATGCTCTTTCCCTGTACTTAAAATTAAAAAAAAAAAAATGCTGTGTTCTTTCTAAATACCTAACAGGAAACAGTGATGTTAATTGAAAGCTACTTCTGATTAAATTATGTGCTTTACGCTAAAAACATTTGAATAATTTTCTCAAGTGTATTTTTCTTCGGATTTTCTCAGTTTTGTGTGGACAGTTATTTGCTCATAGGTGAGAGGGAGATTACTTAATTTTTTTCCCTTTTTGCAATTTGGTTATTGCCAGGCTTCTGCTTTTCATGGGAGAGTAACTAAGAAAACTTAAAAAGAAAAATTCTGTATTTATTTGCTTCTGGCGGGGTTGGGCCTTTGCTGTTACGCAGGCTTTTCTCTAGTTGTGGTGAGCAGGGGCTACTTGGTAGCAGTGACGCGTGCACTTCTCACTGCAGTGGTTTCTCTTATTGAGCTCTAGGGTGCCCCGGCTTCAGTAGCTGGGGCCCGTGGGCTCAGGGGTTTCCGTTCCTGGGCTCTGGAGCACAGGTTCAGTAGTTGTGGCACACAGGCTCAGTTGCTCCATGATCAAGGATCCTCCCCAATCAAGGATCAAACCTGTGTCTCCTGCCTTGGCATTGCTGAAACCACCAGGAAAGCCTCTGAGGAAATTTCTCCACTTCCTTTTTTTTCTTGAGAATAAAATAAAAAGAATAACACTGGTCACATTTGCTTAGGTTAATATCTTGTGGGTATAATACTCAAAAGTAAAGACACCTCCTTTGTTGTTTTGTTGAAAGTCCCAACCATTTAGTAAGTGTAAAAAAGAAAGGGAAAAAAAAGTAAGTGCATTCTCCTAGACTTTTGGGTGTTCTGTGGAGTGGTAGCAAGAAACCTAATAATCCTAATGGTTTACATTGGCTATCCAGCTGATAGACTGTCTATAGCAGATTCACATTCACAGAAAATGGAAGCTTGGAGAACATTTTCATCCTGGCTGTCTATCCGTAGAACCCTCTCTTATTCACTGATACGTACCCTCTTTTTTCATTATTCCAATAAATCATGTCTTCTTCAAACATGAGAGAACAGCTGTTCATATCAAATACAGTTTCCTCTTTAAACATAGCCCAGTGACAAAGACAGCTGATGAACTAACAGGAGTTTGAATAATATTAACACTTAGAGGAGCTCAAATGTTTACCTTGAGTAGACTTGTTAGATTCTGTGGGTCATCCTGAATTGATGTTTCAGAGTTGCAATGAAGATACAAAAGGAAGTTTTAAAACCCAAATTTTTCAGATAATAGCTATTGATTATTTGGCCCCAAAAAAGTGTATTTTTCTTGGATTTTCTCAGTTTTGTGTGGACAGTTATTTGCAGTTATTTTTTTTGCCAGGCTTCTGCTTTTCATGGAGAGTAACTAAGAAAACTTAAAAAGAAAAATTCTGTATTTATTTGCTTCTGGCGGGGTTGGGCCTTTGCTGTTACGCAGGCTTTTCTCTAGTTGTGGTGAGCAGGGGCTACTTGGTAGCAGTGAGCGTGCACTTCTCACTGCAGTGGTTTCTCTTATTGAGCTCTAGGGTGCCCCGGCTTCAGTAGCTGGGGCCCGTGGGCTCAGGGGTTTCCGTTCCTGGGCTCTGGAGCACAGGTTCAGTAGTTGTGGCACACAGGCTCAGTTGCTCCATGATCAAGGATCCTCCCCAATCAAGGATCAAACCTGTGTCTCCTGCCTTGGCATTGCTGAAACCACCAGGAAAGCCTCTGAGGAAATTTCTCCACTTCCTTTTTTTTCTTGAGAATAAAATAAAAAGAATAACACTGGTCACATTTGCTTAGGTTAATATCTTGTGGGTATAATACTCAAAAGTAAAGACACCTCCTTTGTTGTTTTGTTGAAAGTCCCAACCATTTAGTAAGTGTAAAAAAGAAAGGGAAAAAAAAGTAAGTGCATTCTCCTAGACTTTTGGGTGTTCTGTGGAGTGGTAGCAAGAAACCTAATAATCCTAATGGTTTACATTGGCTATCCAGCTGATAGACTGTCTATAGCAGATTCACATTCACAGAAAATGGAAGCTTGGAGAACATTTTCATCCTGGCTGTCTATCCGTAGAACCCTCTCTTATTCACTGATACGTCCCCTCTTTTTCATTATTCCAATAAATCATGTCTTCTTCAAACATGAGAGAACAGCTGTTCATATCAAATACAGTTTCCTCTTTAAACATAGCCCAGTGACAAAGACAGCTGATGAACTAACAGGAGTTTGAATAATATTAACACTTAGAGGAGCTCAAATGTTTACCTTGAGTAGACTTGTTAGATTCTGTGGGTCATCCTGAATTGATGTTTCAGAGTGGCAATGAAGATACAAAAGGAAGTCAACATTTTCAGATAAGTACTCGCTCAGAGTTTATTTTACTGTTTCTAAATCTTCACTTTGTATTGCAACATGAGCACACATGCATGCTAAGTTGCTTCAGTTGTGTCCAACTCTTTGTAACCCCATGGACTGTAGCCCCCCAGTTTCCTCTGTCCATGGGATTCTCCAGACAAGAATAATAGAGTGGGTTGCCATGCCCTCCTCCCGGGGATCTTCCTGACCCAGGGACTGACCCTGTGGCTCCTGTATCTCCTGCATTGGCAGGTAGGTTCTTTAACGCTAGTGTCACTGGGGAAGCCCCCCATATTGGAGGATAGTTAATTTACAATGTTGTGTTATTTTCAAGTTTATAGCAAAGTGATTTGGTTACACATGTATCTATTATTCTTCAAATTCTTTTCTCATTTAGGTAATTACAGAATATTGAGTAGAATTCCCTGTACTATACTGTAGGTCCTTGTTGGTTATCTAAGTAAAGCAGTGTGTAGATGTCACCCCCAAACTCCCAATTCATTGTCCTCCACACCTTTCCCCTCTCGTAACCATAGGTTTGTTTTTTAAGTTCTTGAGTCTCTGTTTCTGTTTTGTAAATAAGTTCATTTGTATCATTTTTTAGGTTTTTCAAATAAATACTAGCTGAATTTTTACTGAAAACTAACTATGATCTAATACAAAGGTAGTAAAAATTTAGAGTAGTCAAAGATTGAGTGCAGAGTTTTCTTTTTATCTTTGGCCATGACTAATTTGACTTGAATTTTGCATGCCTGAGGTCACTTCAACATTATTTCATTAGGCTAATTTGTTATTCAAAGACTTGTTCTTTGTTCTTAAAAGAAAACATTTTAACAGCCTGTAGAACTGCTCTGTGACCCCTTCACATTTGTTAATCCCAGCATCACTTTTCTCTTCAGTTAAGAACAACTTCTTCAGTTACCATCTTCAGAGCCTGGGAATACAGCGGTGTCCACATCAAATAGGCATGACCCCTTGTGAATTCATTCTAGGGAGGAGAAGAACACACAGGAATAGGAATTCAGTTGTCTTTGGAGGAGTGCCTTATATCTTAGTACCTGCTCATGTTTTGGAGGCCCTGGATTTCTATGGAGGTGATTCTTTATAATGATACCATGTTACCCACCTTCTTGACTGTCTAATAAATTAGAATTTGCTAGTCAGAGTAGATTTGAACTTCTTGCATAAGGAATCACAGGACAGAGAAGCAGGAACATGAAATGTATATGAACATGTGTAAGGGCACAGTGGGAAGTGTGCAGCACTCTGCTCTGTCCCTGCCTCCCCTAACGGCCTTGGAAACTTAGGTGAGTGAAGGCATTCTTGAACACCTGGCTTCTGAGAGCAGCACACAGGATGGGAACTTGGGCGTACCTACTGTTTCCTCGGTAGGTTCTTACGTGGAGGAAGCCCCATAGGGTTAATTTACAATGTTGTGTTATTTTCAAGTTTATAGCAAAGTGATTTGGTTACACATGTATCTATTATTCTTCAAATTCTTTTCTCATTTAGGTAATTACAGAATATTGAGTAGAATTCCCTGTACTATACTGTAGGTCCTTGTTGGTTATCTAAGTAAAGCAGTGTGTAGATGTCACCCCCAAACTCCCAATTCATTGTCCTCCACACCTTTCCCCTCTCGTAACCATAGGTTTGTTTTTTAAGTTCTTGAGTCTCTGTTTCTGTTTTGTAAATAAGTTCATTTGTATCATTTTTTAGGTTTTTTCAAATAAATACTAGCTGAATTTTTACTGAAAACTAACTATGATCTAATACAAAGGTAGTAAAAATTTAGAGTAGTCAAAGATTGAGTGCAGAGTTTTCTTTTTATCTTTGGCCATGACTAATTTGACTTGAATTTTGCATGCCTGAGGTCACTTCAACATTATTTCATTAGGCTAATTTGTTATTCAAAGACTTGTTCTTTGTTCTTAAAAGAAAACATTTTAACAGCCTGTAGAACTGCTCTGTGACCCCTTCACATTTGTTAATCCCAGCATCACTTTTCTCTTCAGTTAAGAACAACTTCTTCAGTTACCATCTTCAGAGCCTGGGAATACAGCGGTGTCCACATCAAATAGGCATGACCCCTTGTGAATTCATTCTAGGGAGGAGAAGAACACACAGGAATAGGAATTCAGTTGTCTTTGGAGGAGTGCCTTATATCTTAGTACCTGCTCATGTTTTGGAGGCCCTGGATTTCTATGGAGGTGATTCTTTATAATGATACCATGTTACCCACCTTCTTGACTGTCTAATAAATTAGAATTTGCTAGTCAGAGTAGATTTGAACTTCTTGCATAAGGAATCACAGGACAGAGAAGCAGGAACATGAAATGTATATGAACATGTGTAAGGGCACAGTGGGAAGTGTGCAGCACTCTGCTCTGTCCCTGCCTCCCCTAACGGCCTTGGAAACTTAGGTGAGTGAAGGCATTCTTGAACACCTGGCTTCTGAGAGCAGCACACAGGATGGAATGGGAGGTAAAACTTGGGGAGAGCTTGTACCTACTGTTTCCTCATGATACACTGATGTTTCTCAAACGGTTTGGGAGACTCTTAGGTTTAGGAGAGGGTTAATTTAAAACCTGGACTTTGTGTTAATGTTTGTCAATACTGAAGAATCTTGTAGATATTAAAGAAAATTGTGAGTGTCTTCATTTGTATTTGAGTGGCTTGGGGGTTTAAGTACTCCTCCTCCTGGGAGGAGTATTCTAGTATGTTTTTTTTGGAAATGACTTTGAAGCACTGAAGGCTTGAAGAACTACATGTTCTGTGCAGTTCACATCTGCACAGAACATGCTAGAGTTGCTAGTGAGTTTATGAGAGGTGTGGGTGTACAGCCCTTATAAGTAACAGCAGCCTTTTCAGAGCAGGGTTGTTTGTCTCCTCACAGGGCTAGCTCTGTGTTCTTCCCGTAATGGTTTCCTTAATGAAAATGGACTGATCAGTGCTCTGGAGGAGTCTTCAGTAGGTATATAATGAATAGTTGCTCAAAAACTAATAAGACTTTGATGATTTTTTATGGAGTCATTAAAAAATGTCTATAACTCAATTCAGTGACTGACTGCTTTCTGCTACCGACTGATGTTCTTTTCCCCCAGTCAATTGGAAAATAAATGGTTTGAGAAATGGACTAGGTAAGATTTGATGGGTAGAGGGACCTCTGGGCATGTTGTAACCTTAAAGCTTTTGTAGTTACAAGCAGCAGGATGTTCTACTGCTGTTGCTGCTTGTTTTCTCCCTGGATTTATTAGTGGAAGAATTAATTAAGAGTATAACTGTTTAATGCTTAATATAACGAGATGGCTTCTTGCTTAGTGTTGACCAAGAGAAAAATACAAAAAAGAAATGCTCCTAGTTTTTCTGGAGGGGGAGATAAGGCATAATTAAAAATTGTCATACTAAATAATCAAATGTAGTTAGGCCTTTAGTGGAAGTATACATAAAATGCACTTAAGTGTCAGTAGAGGGAGAATTAAATCCATGGAGGTGGCATCATTAGAACTGGGCATTGAGAGACCTGTTCATCCACCTCACCATCTGTCCATCCACCCGACCACCCACCCACTCACCTATCCATCTACCAAAAGAGTAACATTTGTTTTTTCAAGTAATCAGAGTAATTCCTATTTATTGTGTCAAATCTGGATGCTCCTGAAAGGCACAGATGTCAGAGTAAAACTCTTACCTCCCAGAGGCCCTAGCCTCTTCCACCCAGAGACAACTACACTTGCAAGCACTCTCGCTTTTTATTTGTGAGATTTTTGGAACATTCACAAAAATAGGACAGCACAACGAGTCCCTGTGTATCCATCAGTCTAGCTTTAATAAGTACAGGCATCTTACCTTTCTTGTTCCATTTATCTTCCCGTTTTTATGGTTTTAATTTTTTTTTTAAGTTTTAAATCACAGACCAGATATTAAACCATTCAACCCATAAATATTTCAGTAAGTATTTTTTAACAGAAAATGACTTTAAAATTGGTCGCTATATTGTTCCCTTTAATGAAATGCATGATTATGATTTAGTATTATTTATTTCTAGTTTGTCCTGGAGTCCCTGTTAACTTTCCTCCTTTGTCTTGAAATTGATATTTTATAGTTTGTTGGAATGAGGGTCCAAGCTTGATGAACACATTGTGTCTGTTACTTTCAAGACTTTGTTAATCTGTTACATTTACCCTTCCCTCCTTTTTTTTTCATGTAATTTATTGTAGAAGAAATTGGGTCATTTTGCTTTTAGGATTACTAACGTTTTAAGCATTTTAGGGACCTCTGGGCATGTTGTAACCTTAAAGCTTTTGTAGTTACAAGCAGCAGGATGTTCTACTGCTGTTGCTGCTTGTTTTCTCCCTGGATTTATTAGTGGAAGAATTAATTAAGAGTATAACTGTTTAATGCTTAATATAACGAGATGGCTTCTTGCTTAGTGTTGACCAAGAGAAAAATACAAAAAAGAAATGCTCCTAGTTTTTCTGGAGGGGGAGATAAGGCATAATTAAAAATTGTCATACTAAATAATCAAATGTAGTTAGGCCTTTAGTGGAAGTATACATAAAATGCACTTAAGTGTCAGTAGAGGGAGAATTAAATCCATGGAGGTGGCATCATTAGAACTGGGCATTGAGAGACCTGTTCATCCACCTCACCATCTGTCCATCCACCCGACCACCCACCCACTCACCTATCCATCTACCAAAAGAGTAACATTTGTTTTTTCAAGTAATCAGAGTAATTCCTATTTATTGTGTCAAATCTGGATGCTCCTGAAAGGCACAGATGTCAGAGTAAAACTCTTACCTCCCAGAGGCCCTAGCCTCTTCCACCCAGAGACAACTACACTTGCAAGCACTCTCGCTTTTTATTTGTGAGATTTTTGGAACATTCACAAAAATAGGACAGCACAACGAGTCCCTGTGTATCCATCAGTCTAGCTTTAATAAGTACAGGCATCTTACCTTTCTTGTTCCATTTATCTTCCCGTTTTTATGGTTTTAATTTTTTTTTTAAGTTTTAAATCACAGACCAGATATTAAACCATTCAACCCATAAATATTTCAGTAAGTATTTTTTAACAGAAAATGACTTTAAAATTGGTCGCTATATTGTTCCCTTTAATGAAATGCATGATTATGATTTAGTATTATTTATTTCTAGTTTGTCCTGGAGTCCCTGTTAACTTTCCTCCTTTGTCTTGAAATTGATATTTTATAGTTTGTTGGAATGAGGGTCCAAGCTTGATGAACACATTGTGTCTGTTACTTTCAAGACTTTGTTAATCTGTTACATTTACCCTTCCCTCCTTTTTTTTTCATGTAATTTATTGTAGAAGAAATTGGGTCATTTTGCTTTTTAGGATTACTAACGTTTTAAGCATTTTCTTTTAGTTTTTTCCTTCTATGTGACTGTGTATTGTGTATATGTTTCAAAAGAAAAATTGGGGACATGCTATTTTGTAATTTTTTAAAAATACTTTATGATATAAGGAGGACATTGTTATTTTTTAGTTTTCTATGGTTATTTTTTCTTTTCTGTTAAATCTTATGGCCTTATGGTAACTAAAAATGAAAAGGTGCTTTTGATTGTATTTAAAGTATATCTTGGGCTTCCCTGGTGGTCCAGTGGGTAAGGACACCGCCTTGCAGTGCAAGGGGCACTGGTTCGAGCCCTGGCCTGGGAAGATCCCACTTGCCGCGGAGCGGCTGGACCGATGTGTCCAATTACCGAGCCCGAGCTCTGAAGCGCATGCGCCCGGAGCCGGTGCTCTGTGACTTCAGAGGCCACCGCGATGGGAGGCCCACATGGGCCGAAGAACAAAGATGGATGGAAATGGACAAATGAAAGACCAATAGAAGTGACCCACCTGCTCCCCTCCCTCCGCACTCCACCCCCCACCAAAATAAAAAAAAAAACAAAGTATATCTTTTTAAAATAAATATATATTAATGCTTTTTTATTATTTTTTTAAATTAGTGCTCTTTTATTGGTTTTTTATTTATTGATTTTCATCCATCTTCACTCCTTGGCCTGTGCGAGCCTCCCATTGCAGTGGCCTCTCCCGTTGCAGAGCACCAGCTCTGGGCATGCATGCTCAGGGTGCTGGCCCTTAATTGGACACACGGTCCAGCCACTCTGCAGTATGTGGGATCCTCCTGGGCCAGGGATCAAATGACTTTAAAATTGGTCGCTATATTGTTCCCTTTAATGAAATGCATGATTATGATTTAGTATTATTTATTTCTAGTTTGTCCTGGAGTCCCTGTTAACTTTCCTCCTTTGTCTTGAAATTGATATTTTATAGTTTGTTGGAATGAGGGTCCAAGCTTGATGAACACATTGTGTCTGTTACTTTCAAGACTTTGTTAATCTGTTACATTTACCCTTCCCTCCTTTTTTTTTCATGTAATTTATTGTAGAAGAAATTGGGTCATTTTGCTTTTTAGGATTACTAACGTTTTAAGCATTTTCTTTTAGTTTTTTCCTTCTATGTGACTGTGTATTGTGTATATGTTTCAAAAGAAAAATTGGGGACATGCTATTTTGTAATTTTTTAAAAATACTTTATGATATAAGGAGGACATTGTTATTTTTTAGTTTTCTATGGTTATTTTTTCTTTTCTGTTAAATCTTATGGCCTTATGGTAACTAAAAATGAAAAGGTGCTTTTGATTGTATTTAAAGTATATCTTGGGCTTCCCTGGTGGTCCAGTGGGTAAGGACACCACCTCGCAGTGCAAGGGGTGCCGGTTCGATCCCTGGCCTGGGAAGATCCCACTTGCCGCGGAGCGGCTGGACCGATGTGTCCAATTACCGAGCCCGAGCTCTGAAGCGCATGCGCCCGGAGCCGGTGCTCTGTGACTTCAGAGGCCACCGCGATGGGAGGCCCACATGGGCCGAAGAACAAAGATGGATGGAAATGGACAAATGAAAGACCAATAGAAGTGACCCACCTGCTCCCCTCCCTCCGCACTCCACCCCCCACCAAAATAAAAAAAAAAACAAAGTATATCTTTTTAAAATAAATATATATTAATGCTTTTTTATTATTTTTTTAAATTAGTGCTCTTTTATTGGTTTTTTATTTATTGATTTTCATCCATCTTCACTCCTTGGCCTGTGCGAGCCTCCCATTGCAGTGGCCTCTCCCGTTGCAGAGCACCAGCTCTGGGCATGCATGCTCCAGGGTGCTGGCCCTTAATTGGACACACGGTCCAGCCACTCTGCAGTATGTGGGATCCTCCTGGGCCAGGGATCAAACTGGTGCCCCTTGCACTGCAAGGCGGACTCTTCACCCACTAGACCACCAGAGAAAGCCCTAAGGTGTATCTTACATTGAGTATATGTACTGTTACAACAACAAACTGGTTATTTCTTATTTCCTTTCCCTCCCTATTTCTCCCCTCCCTCCCTTGTTTCCTCTATTTCCTTCCTCCTTTCTTTCCTCCCTCGCTTCCTCTCCCTTCCTTTCCTTTTTCCTTCTTCCTTCCTCACTTGGACTTCCTGGTAACTCAGCTGGTAAAGAATCTGCCTGCAGTACAGGAGACCCTGGTTCGATTCCTGGGTCGGGAATATCTCCTGGAGAAGGAATGGGCTACCCACTCCTGTATTCTTCCCTGGAGAATTCCATGTCTTGTCCATGGGGATGCAAAGAGTTGGACACAACTGAGCTTCTTGACTTTCTCCTTCATTTTCTCATGCATAGCATTGATGAGGTGATTTCCTGCATTTAGAGCCACTTTATTTTCCTTGAGGAATAGAGATGCATGGTTGTATAAATGGGAGACTGGCTGGTGATTCACTGACAGGGAGATAGATAGAGGAAGTAAATGGTGCCCATGCAAGGGGTTGGTTTTCTGGAGTCCCTACGAGAAGGGGACCCTCTTTGTTATTTTTAGTGTAAGCTGACCTTTATTAAAAGTTAAGTTTGCATTCTCACATTAACGTTGGCCACTGGTGGAAAAGGATTCTTATTGGCTGAAAGAGAGCACGACTCTTTTAATTTAGTGATATTAATATAATTTCGATGTTTCTATATTGGATCCTCTTTCAGTTACCATCAGGTTTTTAGGCTGGAAAAAGAATATGTACACAGGCTCCGACCAGTAATAATATGTTATACCAACTGAAGCTTCATGTGGCCATTTAAGTTGACAGTCTTCTCTTCTTCATCAGATAAACCCCAGCCTTGTTTATGATGTTCTGTTGCTCCCGGTAGTTTGTCTTCTTTTATACTTGATTAGATTTTAATTTAACAGTGGTTGCAGAGATATCTGCATCACAGCGATATCATGCCTTATTCTGTAATCCTGCCATTTGATAACCCAGTAATATTCTTGCAAGATGGCTTTAAAACTAATTTTTTAATAAGTGTAGTAAATGAGTTTGTAAGATTTACTCCCTGCCTCCTCTTGCTGGCTCCTCAGAGGCAAACACTTTGTGGATTTGATATTTATAGACTAAGTGTATTTTGCTTTAAAACTTCACGTATTTGGTATTGTCTTGGATAACAATAAGTCTTTTTTTGTCATTCAGTAACATGTTTTGTGGGTCCATCCATGCTGGTTGAAATAAATCTGGCTCATCCTTTTAAACTGCTGCTTATGTAGATTAGTCATGGGAATATGCTATAGTTTTTTTGCCATTTTCCTACTGCTGATCTTCTACATTGTTTCCGACAGTTTCTGATTACCAGTAAGGCTGCAGAGAATATCCTTGTCCTTGGCTCTGGGTACGTGGACATATGTTGCTCTAGGCAGTTGTCAGGTTATGGGATGTTGTAATAGATATTCCCAAATTGTTTAAGTACCAGAGTGACTCCCTTCAGTAGAGAGAGTTTAATCTGTAGAGATATTCTTTAATATTTATCTAGAGAAATGGGATGAGGCAAGGGGTAAATTTGAAGAGCTGACTTATTTACAAATAAGTAGACCTCATTAATTTCTAACATTTGGTTTATGAAGTTTTTTTTTTTTCAGGCCACGTCTGTTGGTCTCTCATTTATTTATTTTCATCCATCTTTGTTCTTTGGCCTGTGTGGACCTCCCATCGCAGTGGCCTCTGGCGCTGCAGAGCACCAGCCCTGGGTGCATACGGTCCAGTGCTCTGGCTCTGTGGTTGGACACATCGGTCCAGCCGCTCTGTGGCACATGGGATCTTCCCAGGCAAGGGACCGAACTGGTGCCCCTTGCACTGCAAGGTGGTGTCCTTGCCCACTGGACCACCAGGGAAGCCCTCTATGAAGAGGTTTTTTAAGGCTGGCTTAATTTATTGGACCCTTGCTACTAGATACAAGTTTGTCTTCTTTTATACTTGATTAGATTTTAATTTAACAGTGGTTGCAGAGATATCTGCATCACAGCGATATCATGCCTTATTCTGTAATCCTGCCATTTGATAACCCAGTAATATTCTTGCAAGATGGCTTTAAAACTAATTTTTTAATAAGTGTAGTAAATGAGTTTGTAAGATTTACTCCCTGCCTCCTCTTGCTGGCTCCTCAGAGGCAAACACTTTGTGGATTTGATATTTATAGACTAAGTGTATTTTGCTTTAAAACTTCACGTATTTGGTATTGTCTTGGATAACAATAAGTCTTTTTTTGTCATTCAGTAACATGTTTTGTGGGTCCATCCATGCTGGTTGAAATAAATCTGGCTCATCCTTTTAAACTGCTGCTTATGTAGATTAGTCATGGGAATATGCTATAGTTTTTTTGCCATTTTCCTACTGCTGATCTTCTACATTGTTTCCGACAGTTTCTGATTACCAGTAAGGCTGCAGAGAATATCCTTGTCCTTGGCTCTGGGTACGTGGACATATGTTGCTCTAGGCAGTTGTCAGGTTATGGGATGTTGTAATAGATATTCCCAAATTGTTTAAGTACCAGAGTGACTCCCTTCAGTAGAGAGAGTTTAATCTGTAGAGATATTCTTTAATATTTATCTAGAGAAATGGGATGAGGCAAGGGGTAAATTTGAAGAGCTGACTTATTTACAAATAAGTAGACCTCATTAATTTCTAACATTTGGTTTATGAAGTTTTTTTTTTTTCAGGCCACGTCTGTTGGTCTCTCATTTATTTATTTTCATCCATCTTTGTTCTTTGGCCTGTGTGGACCTCCCATCGCAGTGGCCTCTGGCGCTGCAGAGCACCAGCCCTGGGTGCATACGGTCCAGTGCTCTGGCTCTGTGGTTGGACACATCGGTCCAGCCGCTCTGTGGCACATGGGATCTTCCCAGGCAAGGGACCGAACTGGTGCCCCTTGCACTGCAAGGTGGTGTCCTTGCCCACTGGACCACCAGGGAAGCCCTCTATGAAGAGGTTTTTTAAGGCTGGCTTAATTTATTGGACCCTTGCTACTAGATACAAGTTTATTTATGCATATGGAGTTCTGTGATTAAATAATAACAGGTAAATTGTCATAATGGCTGTTGAGCTTTTGTATAAAAATTATAGCTCATTGTAGAATCTGTGCATCGAGGGCTGTCTTCAGTGCTTTTGAGATTGGAAAGCTCTTTCAGTTAACTGCTCACCCCTGTCCTAACAGCTAAGGAATGTGTTGAATGTTCAGTGTGACACCTACCTCATAAGGAGGCAGGCAGTGGGAATGCATAATTAAATGAGAGCCGCTGCTGCCACAGGAAGATACATCGTGCTTTGTCCCCTGGTTTACCTTGAAGGACTTCCTAGAGGACACTCTTCAAAGTCAAGAATGTTCTGTACCCTTTCCTTTCCTTTCTCTAGCATGACAGGGAAGATAGATACAGTTCCTTTGCTCTCTTGAGAAAAGAATGTAACCATTATTTTATTAGGTGACTATGCTTAGAAGCTCAGATTCTTGAAGTCAGTTTTAGTATTATTGTTGTTTAGTTGCTAAGTCGTGTCTGACTCTTTGCAGCCCCCTAAACCACAGCCTGCCGGGCTCCTCTATCCATGGGATTTCCCAGGCAAGAATACTGGAATGGGTTGCTACTTTCTTCTCCAGAGGATCTTCTCGACCCAGGAACTAAATCCATGGCTCCTGCATTGGCAGGTAGATTCCTTTCCGCTGAGCCACCTGGGAAGCCCTAGTCTTAATATCATGCCCCTTCTTTCTCCACAGTTGTTACCATATGTATTCTTTTTAATGTCTAAAACCTCTAACCAGCCCATTGTGATGCAAGCTCAGCCTCTCTCTCTTCATCTATCGAATGGGCTCCTAAGTCACACACCTCAAAGGGTTGTGGGGTGTTTGGCCAGTGTGGTGCCTCCCAGGAAGTGAGCTGTCCAAGTCATGTGATCCACCCTTGCCCTGAAGAAGAAGAGGAAACCAAGTCTTGGAATGTGAAGTGATTTATATTCTCCCCCTTCGGTTTGTCCTAATGACTAAAATAATCTCTGCCACACAGCACGTCACACTGTGTCTCTGCTTCTTGAGGAAGCACAGTGTTAGCTCCTACGCACATCTTCCTCCTTGCCTGGCATTTCCCTTTCTTCTCTCCACCTGTCAGGCACCTTTCCCTCCTTTGAAACGTGTTCAAGTTCCTTTCCTCAGGGAGGCTGTTTTGGCTTATTTGACAGATGGATATTATTTCATGTCTTCAGCCCCTCAGATGTGTCTTTCATGGTAGACAATTGAGTTCATTTGTAGGTTTCTTATAAACTCTTCTATCTTTCCATATTATTCAGAAAAGATCTATACCATGAAATGCTGATTATTTAGGGGGAAATAGCTGCTTTAGAAGACAGCCATATGTGTTAGCACCACAATATTATTTTTGTTTTGAAAGGCAAATTTCTACACACAGAGATAAGCTGTCAGTGTGCATTTTTACCATGCTTTTAGCACATTGGTGCTACACACAGACCTCTGTTCTGCCAGTCAATTTGAACTAAGGATTATGTTAAATAAATGAGAACAAAATTCTCCACTGATTTGCCTGTGACTTTACCCCAGTGTTCCCATCTTTTTTCTGTGCTATAGAAAGTGGTAAACAAAATAAAAAGATCAAGTAGCAATATGCACTTGCAAAGAGAGCTTTCAGAAGTTATATGGACTAACCAGTACATAAAAGATCGCATGAAAGGCGAGTTTGAATGAAGGCACAATTCAATGAATGTTTCATTGTACAGCATACACATTTTAATTTCATGTCATAATTTTCATTTATCCAGGAATTGGAGAAATCCTTTTCTCATTCACTTGAGAACTGGTCATATATGACACTGGCTCATGTGTAGGTCATTCTGGAAACAGGGAAGAAGTAATGTGGGTAGGCTTCTTCCCTGCAACCAAACCGACCAAATGGGTGTATTGGTGTGTGAGTTTGTATGAAAGGACTGCAGTGCCTTAGTTTATATTTGGGGTGTGAAGGAAAAGTGGTCTGATAGAATTTGAGGCTCCAGAAGGAGCCTTAACTGCCATCTGTTCATTTTGTAGAGGAAAAATAGGTATTCACAGAGATCAGTGTCTGCCCCGGGTCATAGTGCTTTACGGTGCTGGTGTTCAGACTTCAGGCTCTGAGTTGGTAGAAATGGAATTGCACTATTAACGCTTTGGGGACAAATTTAGTAGTATTTCTTTACCCATTCAAGGACTTTAGAGTATTTCCTAAGTCATTTATCTTTTTGTATTTTGAATATTTGGAAAATTAGATGCTAATGGGGTTGGAGGCTAGAATTTTTTTCTTTGGACATTCTTTTTTTTTTTTTTTAAATCTATTGAATAAACTTCAATAAAATTAAAAAAGAATTAACTATGCATTGATTTACAATGTTGTAAATGTAAAAGAAATGTAAATTTCTTCTGTACAGGAAAGTGATCCAATTTTGTGTGTGTGTGTGTGTATTCTGTTTCATATTCTTTTCCATTCTGGTTTATGGTAGAATATTGACCATGGTTCCCTGGGCTTTGCAGTAGGACCTTGCTGTTTATCCATCCTATAAGTGGCAGTTTGCCTCTGTTCACCCCAAACTCCCATTCCTCCTCCTCCCCCTTGGCAACCCCAAGTCTGTTCTCTATTATCTGTGAGTCTATTTTTGTTTCATAGATTTGTCGATTTGTCTTGTATTTTAGATTCCATGTATAAGTAATAGCATATAGTGTTTGTTTTTCTCTTTCTGATTTACTTCGCTTAATATGACAATACCTAGGTCCATCTGTGTTGCTGCAAATGGCATTATTTCATTCTTTTTGCTGACTAATATTCCTGTGTGTGTGTGTGTGTGTGTGTGTGTGTGTGTGCATATGTACGTATACGCATCTTCGTTATTCATTCGTCTGGATATTTCAGTTTCTATGTCTTGGCTATATAAATAGTGCTGCTGTGAACATAGGGGTGCATGTATTTTCAGATAGTAGTTTTGTCTGGATATATGTACAGGAATGGGATTGCTTGATCATATGGCAACCCTATTTTTAGCTTTTTCGAGGAGCCTCCATACTGTTTTTCATAGTGGCTGCATCAATTTACATTCCCACCAACAGTGTGAATAATAAATTTTTTCTTTGAAAAGCATTTTCATGACTATTGTTGAAAACGTTTTTGAAAACCCCAGGCAGTTTCACCTTTTTTTGGGGGGAGGGGTGTGGTGGGTTGGGGAGGGAGGTGGGGCGGGTCACTTCTATTGGTCTTTCATTTTTATCTATTTTCATCCATCTTTGTTCTTTGGCCTGTGTGGGCCTCCCATTGCAGTGGCCTCTGTTGTCACAGAGCACTGGCTCTGGGCACACATGCTCCAGAGCTCCAGCTCAGTAATTGGACACATCGGTCCAGCCGCTCCACGGCACGTGGGATCTTCCCAGGCCAGGGATCGAACTGGCGCCCCTTGCACTGCAAGGTGGTGTCCTTACCCACTGGACCACCAGGGAAACCCTTAGTTTCACCTTTTTAAGTAGAGATAGTTCATTATGTCTGACTTCTACCATAAGGGCTTCATCTTACTTATCTTAGTAGTCCCTACTGCTATGGATGGTAACTAAACCTTTGCTCACTTCCTGAACAGAGCAAAATGTTGAGGAAGTGAGGTTGGAGGGTTGTTCATGTAACATGACTCCATGTTTCTACCCAGATCCTCAGTGAGAAGTGCTTCACCCGTCTCTCTCCGTGCTTCCCTCTTCTGTATTGTTGTGAACTAGGAATCAGAGGAAACACACCTGTTTGGCTGTGTGGCTGTTTGAAATACAAAATTTTGTACAATGAAAAATTGAGCATGATGATTTCAGCTATCATTTGTTGAACTCTTACCATGTGGCAAATACTCTCCAGATTCTTTGAGGACGGAGCTGAGCTGGCATGGCCTCTACTTTTAAGGACCTAAAGCCTAGCACGTGAGGCAGGTGTGTGTTTAGGTGCAGGAACGGATGTATTAAAAGTGTTGAAGCAGTACCTGCACCCGTGGTGTTTCTCATTAGCAGTATGTAGAAGGATATGAATGCCATGAGTGATAGAAGTACAATCACAAAGTAATTAGGCTTTTTCAAATTAAATCTTTTGTTTTAAATAGTACATGCCCATAGAATAAAATCCAGAAGGTTATTCTGTGAAGCTAGAGTGTATTGATTTTATTTGAATTTCATCCGTTTCTCTGCTGATGCCATTTTTCTCTTCCAGGATCTAGTCTAGAAGTGTCATGTTGGATTTAGTGTATATACTTTTTAAAATTTATTTTTACATAAATTGTATCATACTGTACTGTCCTTTCATTCTGTTTCATTCCAATTTATGACTGTAGTCTATTACTTAGTCTCTTATTATTGGACTTTAAGTTGTCTCTGGCCTTTTAATATTGTTAATGGTGCTGTCTTTGAACCTTTAAGTGTAGAGGTCTATATAGAGGAGAATCTAGGTTGAGAATATGAATCCTTAAACTGGTGTAGCCACTGTGGAAAACACTATGGAAGTTCCTCAAAAAACTGAACACAGAACTGCTACATGATGCAGCTGTTCCACTTACGGGGATCTGTCTGAAGAAAGCAAAAACATGACTTTGAAAAGATACTGTTATTTACAGTAGCCAAGATATGGAAACAGCCTAAGTGTTCATGAGTAGATGAACAGATAAGAAGGATACAGTACAGATACACAATGGACTATTACTCAGCCATAAAAAGATGAAACCTTGCCATTTGCCATAACATGGATGGACCTTGAGGGCATGATGCTAAGTGATCTAATTCAGACAAGGACAAAGACCCCATGATTTCACTTACATGTGAAATCTAAAAAACAAAACAAAAATCCAAAACAAAATCCAGACTCATAGAGAACAGATTGGTAGCTGTCATAGGGGAGGGGATTTGGGTTGGGCAAATTGGGTAAAGGAGATCAAGAGGTGCAAGCTTCTATGTATAAAGTAAGTCATGGAAATGTAACACACAGCATAGGAATACAGTCAGTAATACTGCATTAACTTAGTCTGGTGACAGATGGTAACTAAACCTTTCGTGGGGATTATCTCACAATATATACACATGTCGAATGACTATGTTGTACACATGCAACTATTGTATGTCAAATATAATTCAGTTAAAAAAAAAGAAGCAAATGCCATTCAGCTAAAAAAAGGGACCCTGCCAAGAATAGGAAAAAAAAAAAAAAAGCATTACCATCTGTCATACATTTATGCCTTTTTGGTATAAAATTATTTCCCTCACTAAAAAACACTTCAAAACCAAGGATGTGTGTATCTTCACATCTTTGATAAGTACTGTTAAACTGTTCTCCACAGACACTGTACAGATTTACATTTCCATGGGCAATTTGGGCCTGCCTTCCTCTTCTGTCTAGTCAGTAGTGTGTGAATAAGCCTTTTGATCCTTCTCAGTTTCATAGCTGAACAAGGGAATCTCCTTGTGGTTTTCCTGTGCCTTTCTCTCATTATAAATGAGGCTGCCCCTACTGTTGGGTGTTTAAGAGTGGTTTTTCTTTTTGTGAATTGACTCTTGTGATCTTTTGCCCATTTATCTAATGAGATGAACTCTTACGTAAAAGGAAGAAGTTAGTACTTTATGATAGGAGCTGCTGATTTTTGCCCCTGGGTTTATATTTTGTCATTTATGGGAACTTTTGCCTTATATAAATTTATTGCTTTTAGATAATAAAGTTTATTCATCTTTTATGGGTTTTGGATTTTATGTCCCACTTACAAAGGTTTTGCACTTTCAAAGAGGACGAACAGTAGTGCCTCGTTTCTTTTAATACTTTTTTATGTAATTATTTTTATTTTACTTTTACAGAGTTTTGTTGTATATTTTACAGTTTTCTTTTTTAAAATATTTAAAAATTTTTGATTAATTTGGGAATTATTGTTGTAAGTTGCTATCCATTTGCTTGCCTGTACCATTTACTGAGCAATTTATCTCTTTTGCACTGATTTTAAATGTCACATTTTATCCTGTATCAAACTCTTCTCTGAGGTATTTTTAGAATTTTAATTTTATCCTTGATTTGATGGTCTACTGAACCAATTTCACACTTTTAAATTGTTATATATTTATAACAAGTTTTCCCGTTTGGCAAGTTAATTTCCTTTATTACTCTCTTTTTCTTAGTTACTCTCATTAATCTTGAGCATGTATTTTCTCATATGAATTTCAGATTCATATTCTGAACTTTAATTTCTGATAAATTTATGCATTCAATTAAGTTTTTTAAAAGCATTGATTCTCTAGGAGTTTGGTATAGCTCAAATATTTCTCATCTGCATTTTTCAGTTAAAGTATGATTGGTGTATGGCATTGGATTAGTTTCACATGTACAGCATAATGATTTGACTTGTACACGTATTGCACCATACATAGTTACAAACTTTTTTTTTTCTCTTGTGATCAGAACTTTTAGGATTTACTGTCTTAGCAACCTCCAGGTGTGCAGTATAGTGTTATTAACTGTAATTGCCATGCTCTGTATTACATCCCCCTGATTTACTTACTTTATAAATGGATATTTGTACCCTTTAGCACTCACCTCTTACCCCCTCCTCTGGCAGGCACAAGTGAGGTTGTATGTAGTTGTCTTTCTCTGCGACTTATTTCACTTAGGTTGATGCCCTCATATTGTTGCCAGCGGCAATATTTTGTTTTTATGGCAGCTTAATATCACACACACACATCACATCATCTTTATCCATTCATGTTTTGATGGGAAGTGTAGTTGTTTCCATATCTTGGCTATTGTAAATAATGCTGCAGTGACCATAGAGGTGTAAGTATCTTTTTGAATTAGTGCTTTTGCTTTTTTCCAGTAAGTACCCAGATGTGGAACTGCTGGATCACGTGGTAGTTCTGTTTTCAGTCTTTTTGAGGAAACTGTATGCAATTTTCCATAATGGATGCACCAATTTACAGTCCCACCAGCAGGGCACAGCGTTCCTTTTCCTCCCCATTCTCACCAATCCTTGTTATTTGTTGTCTTTTTGTTACTAGCCATTCTGATAGGTGTGAGATGATATCTCATTGTGGTTTTAATTTCCATTTCTGTGATATTAGTGATATCAAGTGTTGTTTCATGTGTCTGTTGGCTCTCTGTATGTCTTACTTGGGGAAATGTCTATTCAGATCCTCAGCTCACTTTTTAATCAGGTTGTTTTTTTCATGTTTAGTTGTATGAGTTCTTTGTATATTTTGAATATTAACACCTTATTGGATATATTCTTTTGCAAATATCCTCCCCTATTCAGTATGCTGACTTTTCATTTTGTTGATAGTTCCCTTTGCTTTGCAGAAGCTTTTTAACTTAATATAATTCCATTCTGCTTTTTTTACAAGGTTATTTTAAAAAGACTTAATAGTGATCATATGAAGGGCAGTTACTCATGATTTTATATTCCTTTCAGGACAAACTACTGTTTTCATGTGTTTTCTTCCATTTCCCCTACAATCTTGCTGATGATGAGTTATGGTTTAGGCTCTTTGTTTCATTATACTTTACATTCTGTAGTTAGCAAGCAGTAGGTAAAGATTTTAAAGAACTCATCCAGGCGTTGGGACTTCTTTGGTGGTCTAGTGGCTAAGACTCTGTGTTCCCAGTGCAGGGGGCCTGGGTTCGATCCCTGGTCAGGAAACTAGATCCTGTATGCCACTGCAAGGATGGAGGATCCCAAGTGCTGCAGCTGAGACCTAGTGCAGCCAATAAGCAAATCAATGTTAAAAATATAAGGAAGTCATCCACATTGATATGGGATCCTCGTTAGAAAGGAATGTGGGAGTATTTATTAAAATCTGAAATATAGGGCTTCCCTGGTGGTCCAGTGGGTAAGGACACCGCCTTGCAGTGCAAGGGGCTCCAGTTCAATCCCTGGCCTGGGAAGATCCCACGTGCCGCGGAGCAGCTGGACCCATGTGTCCAATTACCGAGCCAGAGCTCTGGAGCACATGCACCCAGAGCCGGTGCTCTGCAACAACAGAGGCCACTGCGATGGGAGGCCCACACAGGGCACAGCGTTCCTTTTCCTCCCCATTCTCACCAATCCTTGTTATTTGTTGTCTTTTTGTTACTAGCCATTCTGATAGGTGTGAGATGATATCTCATTGTGGTTTTAATTTCCATTTCTGTGATATTAGTGATATCAAGTGTTGTTTCATGTGTCTGTTGGCTCTCTGTATGTCTTACTTGGGGAAATGTCTATTCAGATCCTCAGCTCACTTTTTAATCAGGTTGTTTTTTTCATGTTTAGTTGTATGAGTTCTTTGTATATTTTGAATATTAACACCTTATTGGATATATTCTTTTGCAAATATCCTCCCCTATTCAGTATGCTGACTTTTCATTTTGTTGATAGTTCCCTTTGCTTTGCAGAAGCTTTTTAACTTAATATAATTCCATTCTGCTTTTTTTACAAGGTTATTTTAAAAAGACTTAATAGTGATCATATGAAGGGCAGTTACTCATGATTTTATATTCCTTTCAGGACAAACTACTGTTTTCATGTGTTTTCTTCCATTTCCCCTACAATCTTGCTGATGATGAGTTATGGTTTAGGCTCTTTGTTTCATTATACTTTACATTCTGTAGTTAGCAAGCAGTAGGTAAAGATTTTAAAGAACTCATCCAGGCGTTGGGACTTCTTTGGTGGTCTAGTGGCTAAGACTCTGTGTTCCCAGTGCAGGGGGCCTGGGTTCGATCCCTGGTCAGGAAACTAGATCCTGTATGCCACTGCAAGGATGGAGGATCCCAAGTGCTGCAGCTGAGACCTAGTGCAGCCAATAAGCAAATCAATGTTAAAAATATAAGGAAGTCATCCACATTGATATGGGATCCTCGTTAGAAAGGAATGTGGGAGTATTTATTAAAATCTGAAATATAGGGCTTCCCTGGTGGTCCAGTGGGTAAGGACACCGCCTTGCAGTGCAAGGGGCTCCAGTTCAATCCCTGGCCTGGGAAGATCCCACGTGCCGCGGAGCAGCTGGACCCATGTGTCCAATTACCGAGCCAGAGCTCTGGAGCACATGCACCCAGAGCCGGTGCTCTGCAACAACAGAGGCCACTGCGATGGGAGGCCCACACAGGCCAAAAAACAAAGATGGATGAAAATATAGATAAATAAAAGACCAATAGAAGTGGCCCGCCCGCCCTCCTCCCTCCCCAGTCCCACCCCCCAAATCTGAAATATATGCATGCATATCTAGAACCCTGCATCTGGGTTACTCAGCATCTTCCCTAAGGAGAACATGCGCCTTGACTCCAGGGCCAGTGGCAGGCACTCTATTTTGCAATACCTCTGGCACTGTCATTATTTCTTTCCCTTTCAGTCCTTAAAATCTGTTGACTATGTGCAGTCTTGTAGGACTGGATCATAGCACATGCTGAGCACTTTTTTGTTGTTGTTGTTTGGGTGGCTTAAATGATAAACTTTTATTTCAAACTGTTATGGAAGTTGGGAAGTCCAAGATGAATGTGTTGGCAGACTTGGTGTTTGGTGATAGCCCACTTCCTGGTTTTTGTTTTTTTTTTGTTTGTTTTTTATTAATTAATTATTTTTATTTTGCTTTTACAGAGTTTTGCTGTTTACAGCTATATGTAATCCAAATCCATCATAGGTATATCTCTGACCCCTCCCACCTGAGCCCCCACTACCCACTCCTCCCCCATTCCACCCCTCCAGGTTGTTGCCTAGCGCCTGTGTAAGATTCCTTAGTTCCACAATGCATTCACAGTGCTTATCTCTTTTACATCTGATAGTGTGTTTCCATGTTACTCTTTCCATACTGTTCACCCCCTCTTCCCTCCCCACAATGTCCATAGGTCTGTTCTCTGTGTCTCTCTCCACTGCTGCTCTCATGCTGAGCACTTTTAATTTGATTCTCCACTTTTTAATTTAGAAAATCCTTGCAACTTGCTCATTCTTTAGATGAACATGTTAGAACTGATTTTGACCCTTGCTGTGCTGAAACTCAAAGTCGCAGGCATTGTTGTTGGTTGTGGGGCCTTTGATGAGTGTGTTGGGGACGGAAATGCTTTCTCTCCTTTTGATCATCCTCCTGTTCCCCATCCTGCTCAGTCAGCCCAAGGGACCTTCTTTTTCACAAAAACAAGCTAATTTCCATCTACTTCGGCACCGCCCCCCCCCCTTTTCTGCTATTTATTTCTTTTGGGAATACAACTTCTTCATCCTTCCCCTGGATCTCAAATCTGTACCCTGGTCTCTTTGAAATCTTTATACCGGAGGAGTCCTTCATTCAGCAAACATTTATGCACAGTGTGATGGGGAGACCTCATTGCTTTAGTACCAAACAGACCTGAATAAAGATTGCATTGGAATACAGAAAATTGTTTTGTGCAGAGTCCTAGGGAAAAAAGTCCCCTTCATTGTCCCAGCATCAAGTTGAAGGGAGAAAGGAGAGCACTACTTGGTAACTTGGGAGTTAAGGGGCTCTAGGAGTTAGAATTGGACTGTTTAAGCCACTCAGCAGTGATCCTACTGGGTCATGCCGTTGTGTGCCTCTGTCTGCAACATGCATGCCTCCTTTCTGGACAAGCTGGAAAGAAACCTGTGGGCTGGTTACTAGGAAAGTTGATGGATGCCACTGGCAGTTCTTAGAATTGATCCAGAAATCCCAAGAGAGCCAGGTTTCCCCCCCTCTGGCTTCCCTGCTTACTGTTCTTTGATTTGATCAGCTCACTCACTTTTAGCCTGGGGAGGACATTTCCAGCAGCTCATTGCTGGTGTCCTAAAAAGAGGTTGAGGGGCCCCGTAGGAGACTTCACAGAGAAGGGCACTACATGAAACACCGGTTTCCTTCCCATGAGTTTCTGTTATAGGCTCCCTGGGCTTCAGTGGACTCAGGGTTAAATTGAAGCTTCTGTTTCTTTTTTACATTGTCAAGGGATGCACTTCAGATAAGGAGAGGGGAAAGTCAGTATTTAATTCCAGTATCACAATCTTTTTCTACTTCCACCACCCCTTACTAAAAAAGAGGGTGAGATGGGGAGCATTCTGTTTCTGTTATAGGTTTGCTGATTCTGAAATATCGGAGATAGAAAACAGATGTTTTAATGAGGTGATATCCACATTGGAAAAGAGTAAATTCAAAATGTGTTTTATAAGTCAACTTTCATTAATTTGATTAATCAATAATTTTAAAAAGCTCTACCAGAGTGCATGCTAGTTTGTTTTGATAACTTCTCATGAATATGGAATGTAAAGCATTGATTTATTTTTCTAAGAAAAGTATTTGGCTGGAGGAGAGAAGAATGTTAAGGGATTGTGAACATTATCAAGTTCGAAAGGACAGAATTTTTTTTCCCTTGACATTTTTGGTTTCAGTTCACTGTTTTCTGTTGTTTCTGATTCTTTTACTACTAATGAAAGCCATATTCAGGGAGCATTTTTTTCTTCTGATTTTAAGAGATTTTGCTGACTTCCTTCCTAGGGAAAAAGTCCCCTTCATTGTCCCAGCATCAAGTTGAAGGGAGAAAGGAGAGCACTACTTGGTAACTTGGGAGTTAAGGGGCTCTAGGAGTTAGAATTGGACTGTTTAAGCCACTCAGCAGTGATCCTACTGGGTCATGCCGTTGTGTGCCTCTGTCTGCAACATGCATGCCTCCTTTCTGGACAAGCTGGAAAGAAACCTGTGGGCTGGTTACTAGGAAAGTTGATGGATGCCACTGGCAGTTCTTAGAATTGATCCAGAAATCCCAAGAGAGCCAGGTTTCCCCCCCTCTGGCTTCCCTGCTTACTGTTCTTTGATTTGATCAGCTCACTCACTTTTAGCCTGGGGAGGACATTTCCAGCAGCTCATTGCTGGTGTCCTAAAAAGAGGTTGAGGGGGGCTCTCGTAGGAGACTTCACAGAGAAGGGCACTACATGAAACACCGGTTTCCTTCCCATGAGTTTCTGTTATAGGCTCCCTGGGCTTCAGTGGACTCAGGGTTAAATTGAAGCTTCTGTTTCTTTTTTACATTGTCAAGGGATGCACTTCAGATAAGGAGAGGGGAAAGTCAGTATTTAATTCCAGTATCACAATCTTTTTCTACTTCCACCACCCCTTACTAAAAAAGAGGGTGAGATGGGGAGCATTCTGTTTCTGTTATAGGTTTGCTGATTCTGAAATATCGGAGATAGAAAACAGATGTTTTAATGAGGTGATATCCACATTGGAAAAGAGTAAATTCAAAATGTGTTTTATAAGTCAACTTTCATTAATTTGATTAATCAATAATTTTAAAAAGCTCTACCAGAGTGCATGCTAGTTTGTTTTGATAACTTCTCATGAATATGGAATGTAAAGCATTGATTTATTTTTCTAAGAAAAGTATTTGGCTGGAGGAGAGAAGAATGTTAAGGGATTGTGAACATTATCAAGTTCGAAAGGACAGAATTTTTTTTCCCTTGACATTTTTGGTTTCAGTTCACTGTTTTCTGTTGTTTCTGATTCTTTTACTACTAATGAAAGCCATATTCAGGGAGCATTTTTTTCTTCTGATTTTAAGAGATTTTGCTGACTTCCTTCCTGAAAGGTAAGAAAGAGGTCTAGATCTCTTCAAGCCTTGACTTTGGGGTCTAGAAGGGGAGGAGTCACTTGAATTGCCTTGTGATTTGGATGATACATTTCTAGAGGCTTTGAGACTCTTTTAGTTCCTTCGGTTCTGTCCTGTGGTGGGGATGGGGACCTGGAAAGAACAGCCAGTCACACACGGGCCTTGCCTTCCTCAGGCTTCTGATCAGGGAGGTGCGACGGTGGGAAGAACACAGTGCAGGGAAGGGAATGGTGTGGGATGCTGTGCATGAGAGGTGCACTGGTGACCACTGAGGACGCCTCCAGAGTTGAGCGCCTTCTGCAGGGGAGGTGCGGAAACATCACAGAGGAGGTTGCAGTCCAGGGCTGGCCGGAGTGTACTCCACCACCAGGCCTTCAGGAAGTCCCAGCTATTCTGATGTGAACTGGAGCTTAAAGAACAAGCAGCATTTCAGCAGGTGTTTTCCTTTGTTTCTCAGCCTTGGAACCTCTCACGGCTTGTATTTTTTGTGTGTGCTTTGATTTATACTGGTGAAGTCCTTTATATTAAAAATACTAGGGAGTCTAGCCTCAGGCCGTAAAGCTGCTGTGGGAGAGCTGGAGCGTCTGATGGAGGAAATAGGCAATAGTGACAGAGGGGTGGGGCCGTGGAGCCTGGAGAGAGGAAGGTTTGCTAATCCTGCAGAAGGGATGTCGGGGCTGAAGGGCCCAGGGCATGGGAGCCAGAGTTCAGCAGCAACTCTCGGACATGTGTTATTCTGCTATGAAATTGGTGCAGCTCTTCCCCGTTGACCAATGAGAAAGCTGGCTCATGGCATGTCTGTTCTTTTCCCAGGGTCAGGGCATCTCCATTTGTTAGCACTGAGATTTGAATGCACGGCAGCTAAGGTTACTTAGAACCCCAGACCTTGCAGAGTAGCCTAAGGGCCCCTGTCTTGTTCAGATTGAGGTTAGTGAGGCAAGTATCTTACATGAGTTGTGACTTGTATGTGGCAGGGTTCTCTTTTGCTTTTTTTTTAATCTTGTACAATCTTTATTTTAGGATAAACATTGACGTTGAAGATTTTTTCTTCTGATTTTAAGAGATTTTGCTGACTTCCTTCCTGAAAGGTAAGAAAGAGGTCTAGATCTCTTCAAGCCTTGACTTTGGGGTCTAGAAGGGGAGGAGTCACTTGAATTGCCTTGTGATTTGGATGATACATTTCTAGAGGCTTTGAGACTCTTTTAGTTCCTTCGGTTCTGTCCTGTGGTGGGGATGGGGACCTGGAAAGAACAGCCAGTCACACACGGGCCTTGCCTTCCTCAGGCTTCTGATCAGGGAGGTGCGACGGTGGGAAGAACACAGTGCAGGGAAGGGAATGGTGTGGGATGCTGTGCATGAGAGGTGCACTGGTGACCACTGAGGACGCCTCCAGAGTTGAGCGCCTTCTGCAGGGGAGGTGCGGAAACATCACAGAGGAGGTTGCAGTCCAGGGCTGGCCGGAGTGTACTCCACCACCAGGCCTTCAGGAAGTCCCAGCTATTCTGATGTGAACTGGAGCTTAAAGAACAAGCAGCATTTCAGCAGGTGTTTTCCTTTGTTTCTCAGCCTTGGAACCTCTCACGGCTTGTATTTTTTGTGTGTGCTTTGATTTATACTGGTGAAGTCCTTTATATTAAAAATACTAGGGAGTCTAGCCTCAGGCCGTAAAGCTGCTGTGGGAGAGCTGGAGCGTCTGATGGAGGAAATAGGCAATAGTGACAGAGGGGTGGGGCCGTGGAGCCTGGAGAGAGGAAGGTTTGCTAATCCTGCAGAAGGGATGTCGGGGCTGAAGGGCCCAGGGCATGGGAGCCAGAGTTCAGCAGCAACTCTCGGACATGTGTTATTCTGCTATGAAATTGGTGCAGCTCTTCCCCGTTGACCAATGAGAAAGCTGGCTCATGGCATGTCTGTTCTTTTCCCAGGGTCAGGGCATCTCCATTTGTTAGCACTGAGATTTGAATGCACGGCAGCTAAGGTTACTTAGAACCCCAGACCTTGCAGAGTAGCCTAAGGGCCCCTGTCTTGTTCAGATTGAGGTTAGTGAGGCAAGTATCTTACATGAGTTGTGACTTGTATGTGGCAGGGTTCGTCTTTTTGCTTTTTTTCTTTTTAATCTTGTACAATCTTTATTTTAGGATAAACAGCTTGCCATGACTGATAAACAAAATTTTTAACAAAAATTCTACCTAATAATGTTAAAAGGATGACAGCTTAGAAATACTGCCATTTTGTAACCTCTGATGCAGGAAACGGTTTAAGCAGAGATTGCTCACAGATAAAACCATTAGATGAATCCCTGAAACCTGTGAATAAGTGAGCTTATGTAGCAAAAGGAACTTTGAGGATGTGATTAAAGATCTTGAGTTGAGAGAGGATTCTGAGTCAGTTGGGTTCAGGTGGGTCCAATCTAATCTCATGAGCCTTTAAAAGCAGAGAAGCGGTTCCACCTGAAATCGGAGAGAGTGGGCGGAAGATGAGGCAGGCGAGGCGTCTGAGCTGCTGTTGCCAGCCTGAAGGCCAGGATTTGGGGAATGTGCTGGGCCTCTTGAAGCTGACGGCCGGCAAGGAAACAGGGACCTCTGTCCTACATGCGCGTGAAACCAGACTCAGCCAACTGAAATAGTGACCATGCGGGTAAACTCTCCCCAGAGCCTCCAGGTAGGAACTCAGCCTGGCCAAAGCCTTGATTTTGGCTTTGTGGGCCCCAGAGCAGGGAAACCGTAGAATGGTGAGATAATGAACTTGCATGATTTTGAGCTGCTAAATGTGGGCAAATTTATTTGGGCAGCCACTGCTTCATGGAGGCAGGTCATGGCGCCTGCGCCTCAAGCCTTGGTCTCCCCTGCTGTAGGCCCAGTCACTGCATCCTCCAGCCTGTGTCCAGGGAAGGCACAGAGTTGAGATTTCAGTGGCATTCGTTCCCAAAGCGTGAATCTGTCCAGGTAGAGAGCCCACCCTGTGGGAATTCAGCAGATGCATAGTAGAAGGCTCAAAAGACTGCCCTTCAGCTAGGCACGGTAGAGCCTAGCCTAGCGACTATAAACCACTGTGAGTGGGCATTGTTAGCACTGAGATTGTTAAAAGGATTGAACAGGGGCCCCTTTTAGAAGAGTGAGGCAAGTATCTTACATGAGTTGTGACTTGTATGTGGCAGGGTTCGTCTTTTTGCTTTTTTTCTTTTTAATCTTGTACAATCTTTATTTTAGGATAAACAGCTTGCCATGACTGATAAACAAAATTTTTAACAAAAATTCTACCTAATAATGTTAAAAGGATGACAGCTTAGAAATACTGCCATTTTGTAACCTCTGATGCAGGAAACGGTTTAAGCAGAGATTGCTCACAGATAAAACCATTAGATGAATCCCTGAAACCTGTGAATAAGTGAGTTTATGTAGCAAAAGGAACTTTGAGGATGTGATTAAAGATCTTGAGTTGGGAGAGGATTCTGAGTCAGTTGGGTTCAGGTGGGTCCAATCTAATCTCATGAGCCTTTAAAAGCAGAGAAGCGGTTCCACCTGAAATCGGAGAGAGTGGGCGGAAGATGAGGCAGGCGAGGCGTCTGAGCTGCTGTTGCCAGCCTGAAGGCCAGGATTTGGGGAATGTGCTGGGCCTCTTGAAGCTGACGGCCGGCAAGGAAACAGGGACCTCTGTCCTACGTGCGCGTGAAACCAGACTCAGCCAACTGAAATAGTGACCATGCGGGTAAACTCTCCCCAGAGCCTCCAGGTAGGAACTCAGCCTGGCCAAAGCCTTGATTTTGGCTTTGTGGGCCCCAGAGCAGGGAAACCGTAGAATGGTGAGATAATGAACTTGCATGATTTTGAGCTGCTAAATGTGGGCAAATTTATTTGGGCAGCCACTGCTTCATGGAGGCAGGTCATGGCGCCTGCGCCCCTCGAAGCCTTGGTCTCCCCCTGCTGTAGGCCCAGTCACTGCATCCTCCAGCCTGTGTCCAGGGAAGGCACAGAGTTGAGATTTCAGTGGCATTCGTTCCCAAAGCGTGAATCTGTCCAGGTAGAGAGCCCACCCTGTGGGAATTCAGCAGATGCATAGTAACGAAGGCTCAAAAAAGACTGCCCTTCAGCTAGGCACGGTAGAGCCTAGCCTAGCGACTATAAACCACTGTGAGTGGGCATTTAATGCAGATGGAAGATTTAAGAAAAGGCATGGAAAAAAGATAAAGTGAAGAGTGTGTTTGGTAAGAGTAGTTCAGTTTACCTGGAGCGGTGACTGTGTGAAGAGGTATAGAGGGAAATGAGTTGGAACATTAGCTTGGGACTGGCTTGTCTAGGACTTGGAATCCCCAGATACAGAATCTGGACTCTTTTTATCTCAGTGTTGAGAAACTGCTGATGGACCTGAGGCAGGTAAAGGTGGCTGCCCCAGAGATGAAGGATATGATTTCTTTTCCAGACTGAATTTGGATTTTATGTTTAGCTATATTTTTGAATGAAATTGAATGATTTCTAAATGATAGAGCTAGGGAAAGTTAAAATTCAGTAGGGAAATAATATAAGGTTTAATCTCTGGGAAAGAGGACTTCCTTCCCAGGTGGCGCTGGTGGTAAGGAACCTGCCTGCCAATGCAAGAGAAATAGAAGATGTGGGTTCGATCTTTGGGTTGGGAAGCATCTTTGCATGCATCTAGGAAAGATTGTGAAACCAAGCTATTTGTTTTATGATCTCTAGTTCTGATTGCATAAATTTTCACAGTCTTGTCAGCTTAGTGGGTTTCTGTCTGAGATGACTGGAAAGGTGGTATTTCTGTTTGAAATAATAGTGTTTCTGTGGCTGACTTTACCTACATGGAAACTGCTCAGGTGAAGCTTATTTATGGGTCTGTTTCAGATCCCAGGGCTTCCCAGGTGGTGCTAGTAGTGAAGAATCTGCCTGCCAGTGCAGGTCAGACGTAAGAGACGCCGGTTCATCCCTGGAGGAGGGAACGACAACCTACTCCAGTATTCTTCCCTGGAAGATTCCATGGACAGAGGAGCCTGGCAGGCTGCAGTCCAAAATCTTGTACAGGGAGTCTTTCCCATGAGGTACAATACTGGCCGAAGCATTTAAGTGGACCCCCCTGCATGGCCTTCCTTGAGCTAGCTCCCTTAGTCCCTCAAGAGTCAGTTCCAGCCAGAGCTCTGGTGGCCACTGTGCTTCTGTTATTGCTGAGAAGTTCCCAAAGGGCTCTGGGTAAACCTTTAGCCAGCTGGGTTATTCATAAAGATAGAGCCATCATACTGCTGTTTGGAGAGGGCTATACTTTTATACTGACTAGGAAACATTTCTGAATTTATTAGTATTAGTGCAAGGAGAAAATTTATTCAGAACTAGCTAGGGATTGATTGTGAAATAGGGTTTTTCATTGCATCTAGGGGGTGGTAGCACAGGAGGGTGCAGTCTGTGAGACTCCCCCAGTCAGATACACATTTTGTTCATTCTTGTCTCTCCATGGCTGAGTAGATAATGGTGCATGGGACACGGTGAGTCCTGCATCAGTGCCTGTTGAATGAATGTAAGGTGAATCTTGGGCACTTGTTCCTATGGAGCGATGATTGTAGTTGATGGAAAAATGGCTTAAGTTTTTATTGAAGGCTCTTTACTCTTGGATTCGGTGGGTTTTGCTAGTGATAGAGATTTTTAAATACTCTTTTGATGTGTTGCTTCAAAATGTGAATAACACTTGAAACTTCTTTTTAGATAAAATAACCAAATAGAATCAAAGTTACTAAAAATATAAAATCTTTTAAGCTCATTTTAAAAACACAGAACATTTAGTATTGGCATTCTCTTCCATTCTCTTTAGAAAGGGTCACTACCCTAAATTAAGATGTCTCCTTTCTAGCCAAGATTTCTTTTACTTGACTTACAGCCCACAGTATAGATGGAAATGCAAGAAGATTTGCCAGAGCATGGAACAGTAAGGGGATTTTTTCCCCCTAGCAACTTGAAATTTATTTTTGTAATTCTAGTGATTAATTAGGAAAAAGTGCTCTTTCATTAACATTGAATAATGAGAAAGTTGAAATAAGTATGTATAAATATTAAATATGATTTGTGTTTTATGATAAAACTATGATAGCCCAGTAAGGGAGAAGTGAGTTTACTTGGGGATTTGGTCATCCTAAGAGCCTGCTTCTGAATTTGACATTTCCTTCAAGATGATATAGCATCGTAATATGGCGTGTTGCATCTTGAGGTGATTAGTGCAGTGCTCTTGGGAAGCTTCTGGACGTGATTCATCAGGAGCCAGTTGCAGCAGCAGGTGGGGAGGTACATTTTGTGCTTGCAGCTCTAGAGTTCAGGGAGTCCTGAGATTCGATTTTTAGATTATCAGGAATGTCACAGTGTCATCTGCCTCTGAAAATATTTAGGCTTTCATAATTCCATTTTATAATGATAATTCTTTGTATCCACAGAGAGACAGGAAGCACTGTAGCTCTACACTATTCGTGAATGCTCTGGGCGTCTAAGACGTGGTCGTACTTTCTGGGACATGAAAGGTTTTAATTGATGCATTATATATAAGATCTTAGTAGTCTTCTGGGTCCTGTTGTGTTTAGTGTTTTTTGTAAGGAAACCTTTTTTTTAGGCTAATCAATATATTGGTGTTTTAATCTGACTAAATTTAATTACTGATGCAGAATTTTGCCTTTAAAAAAATTTTTTTTTAAATTTTGGTCTCTTTTATTGGTTTTGTTATTTATTTATTTTCATCTGTCTTTATTCTTTGGCCTGTGTGGACCTCCCATCGCAGTGGCCTCTCTCATTGCAGAGCTCTGAGGCTGGCTCGTAATTGGACACACCGGTCCAGCCACTCCATGGCACGTGGGATCTTCCCCGGCCATGGATCAAGCCAGAGCCCCTTGCACTGCAAGGCGGACTCTTTACCCACCAGACTGCCAGGGAAACCCAGAATTTTGCCTTCTGATACTCATCCCTTGCAGTCCTTCTGACAGGCTTTTGAATGGGTAAAAATGAGGTTGGTTTCCACACGGAAGCCCCTTGTCAAATTGAAGCAGAGGACACTGCAGATAGTTAATGTACTTAGGATGATGTATGCAGCAGAACCTTTAGAAAATTAACAAATACACTTGTAGAGTTCCTTCCTTCCTGGACATTTTCTGTCATGACTAAGCAGTTTTTCTTGATGGTTACAATCTTGTTACGCTAAGCAGCTTAAGAAGAATAATTTCTGTTCAGTAGATTTTAGACTTTTAATACCAGAGTAAACCCAGGATTATTATTATTATTTTTGAACTCAGTCTTACATGGTATTTACAGATATCTGTAGCCATGATTGCCTGTAGGGTGGAGCCACCCTCTTCTGTTGGAAAGCCACTGTCATCCTCCTATGCTGAAAATAATTTACATGGGGGCAGGGCAAGACCACCACTTCCCTGGTGGTCTGAGGGCTAAGACTCCATGCTTCCCATGCAGGGGTCCTGGGTTTGATCCTTGGTCAGGGAACTATATCCCATATGCTGCGACTAAGACCCAGTGCAGCCAAGTAAATTAAAAAACAAACAAAAAAGAACTTGCACAAGGACCCTCTCCTCCATGAGCTCTGTGGAATCCATCCTTCCCTTGGCACCTGCCAAAGTGCTGGCTGGGGGAAGGGGAAGAAGAGCCTTGAGTTACAGTTTTCATCTCTTGGACCCGAAGGAGATAAGTAACATGAAATCCAGACAATCTTGGAAACGTTTTTCTTTGGTTATCAGTTTCCATCCTGGCAATCCTACTAGAGTCATTAAAGCACAGCAGAACATGGCATTTTAGATGTCAATGATTTTTTTTTTTTTTTTTGTCAATGATGTTTGAACGTTTAATTTTTTGGGGGGGATTCAGATGCTTTGAACCAGAGGGTTTAGTTTCTGTCTATACTTAGCAGGTGCGTTAGGGACAGAGCCAGGCAATTCATGTCCTGAAAAATAATACCCACGATCACCTCTTAGGTGCCCAGAGCATTCACAGATAGTGTGGAGCTACAGTGCTTCCTGTCTCTCTGTGGACACAAAGAATGGCTTCATTTACTTCAATGGGACCAGTATAAAATTCTCAATCAAATTAGCATTCATTCTGAAAAAAAAAAAAAAAAAGAAAGTATACCATTCAGTACTTTTCCTTGGGGTGGTGGGAAAGTGTCCTGAGATCAGAGGAACTTGAGAAGATAGACGTTTAAAAAATTGCCAGACACTGCTGATTCATGATTCTTAGAACAGGGAATGAATGTGTGTCTGACCTTATCGATTTCTGAGACTAATTCCCACTCACAGTTCCCCAGGTTAGTATTTCTTTTGCTCATCCTGGAAAAGCAAGAGATGTGATTTATTCATTTGCAGATAGTTCCTGTACAATACTTAGCAGAACTGTGAGAAACCAGCTCTTTTCCTTTGGTTCCTGGAGAACGAATGGTGTTGATATGAGGCCCTGTTGAGCCAAGCCCAGCACGTGTGTGCTCGTCACTCTTTTGTTTGCATCGAGAGAGCAGGGTTGGAGTCTTCCGAGCAGCAGTCCCCAGCCTTTTTGCCACCAGGGACCGGTTTCGTGGAAGACAGTGTTTCTGCAGAGAAGAGTCAGGTGGATGTTTGGGAATGATTCAAACACATTACATTTATTGTGCACTTCATCTCAATTATTATTACATCAGCTTCATTTCAGATCACCAGGCATGAGATCCTGGAGGCTGGGGACCCCTGCTTTAGACTTTATCCCAACACGCCTTTGAGTTGCAGTATTAGTATTGCATAAGGGGACCATGAATGGTACTGAACACTTTGGGAAAGTTTAAAGAATTGATGACGTGGTCCTCATCACTAGAGCCTGGAATGGGGAACCATGTGCCCTTGCTCTGTGCCCATAATAGCACTTCCACCCCAGCCAGGACCTGTTTGTGCCTGAGGTTATAAGGTGAGCAAAAGCTAGCAGACGTCAAGTTTAAGTGTAACATATTTATGATGCCAGCTTTAGAAAATGAGCTTATATTCCCTTTGGGGAGAGAAAGTGTGCTCATAATTAGTGGAAGACAACACACACATCTACTTGCTTCATTGACAGTTTTTCCTTATTCCAAGGTTAGAAGGAAAATCCGTTTACTGAAAATTTGAGTAGAAACTTCTGACTTTAGACATCTAAACAAAGGGGATAGAAGGTAAATTAGAGAAACTCTTCCCCAAAAAGTGTAATCTCCGTGTTGCCTGGTGTGTAGAGGGTTCTCTGTTGTCTAAGGCCTTGATGAGAGTCCTGGATTAGAATCAAGGTAAAGTTTTTTCCCCTTTTGTTGCTATCTACCGGCACACCCCTCCGTTTTTTAAAATTTTGGCTTCTTTATTGATTTTTCATTTATGTATGTTCAACCATCTTTATTCTTCGGCCTGTGTGAGCCTCCCATTGCAGTGGCCTCTCTTGCCACAGAACACCAGCTCTGGGTGCATGCGCTCCAGAGCGCTGGCTAAATAATGTCTGAAACATTCCTTTTATTTTGGGGTTTTTGCCCCGAGCCCGTCTACCCGGTTCCTGGAGAACGAATGGTGTTGATATGAGGCCCTGTTGAGCCAAGCCCAGCACGTGTGTGCTCGTCACTCTTTTGTTTGCATCGAGAGAGCAGGGTTGGAGTCTTCCGAGCAGCAGTCCCCAGCCTTTTTGCCACCAGGGACCGGTTTCGTGGAAGACAGTGTTTCTGCAGAGAAGAGTCAGGTGGATGTTTGGGAATGATTCAAACACATTACATTTATTGTGCACTTCATCTCAATTATTATTACATCAGCTTCATTTCAGATCACCAGGCATGAGATCCTGGAGGCTGGGGACCCCTGCTTTAGACTTTATCCCAACACGCCTTTGAGTTGCAGTATTAGTATTGCATAAGGGGACCATGAATGGTACTGAACACTTTGGGAAAGTTTAAAGAATTGATGACGTGGTCCTCATCACTAGAGCCTGGAATGGGGAACCATGTGCCCTTGCTCTGTGCCCATAATAGCACTTCCACCCCAGCCAGGACCTGTTTGTGCCTGAGGTTATAAGGTGAGCAAAAGCTAGCAGACGTCAAGTTTAAGTGTAACATATTTATGATGCCAGCTTTAGAAAATGAGCTTATATTCCCTTTGGGGAGATAAAGTGTGCTCATAATTAGTGGAAGACAACACACACATCTACTTGCTTCATTGACAGTTTTTCCTTATTCCAAGGTTAGAAGGAAAATCCGTTTACTGAAAATTTGAGTAGAAACTTCTGACTTTAGACATCTAAACAAAGGGGATAGAAGGTAAATTAGAGAAACTCTTCCCCAAAAAGTGTAATCTCCGTGTTGCCTGGTGTGTAGAGGGTTCTCTGTTGTCTAAGGCCTTGATGAGAGTCCTGGATTAGAATCAAGGTAAAGTTTTTTCCCCTTTTGTTGCTATCTACCGGCACACCCCTCCGTTTTTTAAAATTTTGGCTTCTTTTATTGATTTTTCATTTATGTATGTTCAACCATCTTTATTCTTCGGCCTGTGTGAGCCTCCCATTGCAGTGGCCTCTCTTGCCACAGAACACCAGCTCTGGGTGCATGCGCTCCAGAGCGCTGGCTAATAATTGGACACACCTGTCTAGACACTCCACAGCATGTAGGGTCCTCCCAGGCTAGGGATCGAATACCCAGTGCCCCTTGCACTGCAAGGCGGACTCTTTACCCACTGGACCACCAGGGAAGCCCTGTCTACCCCATTTTGGGGAAATATTTGATAGAGTGTCTACCCCATGTCTTAAGCAATATAGCCAGCTTTCGCCTCTCTCCCAGTGTCTTAAAGTGACAAAAGTTATTAGGCAACCTTTCTTTGCTGGGTTGTACTGGTGGTAAACTAAGTGCGTATATGCTATATGGAGGTATGAATTTGATATTAATATTTCTTAGCATAATTATCTCTTACATAAATGTAAAATGCTTTGGTTAGTTTAAAAATCTTTAACACTTGTTGACCATTAACAGTTGGATGACAAATATTTCTTACCTGAGTTGCTATTGCAAATACATTTTCCTTCTTGGTTATTGTAGTTGTAGCAAACAAAATAAATTGTATTGATATTAGGTAAATAAAACAGAATCTTCAATTCAAGTCAAATTGGTTATCTCCTTTTATTTTCTTTTAATTTATTTTCCCCCATCATGCTTTTATTTATATTTATTTTCATCCATCTTTTTTTTTCTTTGGCCGTGTGGGCCTCCCATTGCAGTGGTCTCTCTCACTACAGAGCACTGGTTCTTGGCACATGTGCTCCAGTAATTGGACACATCAGTCCAGCCGTTCCACGGCACGTGGAATTCTCCCGGGCCAGGGATCGAATTAGTGCCCCCTCCACTTTACAAGGCGGACTCCTTACCCACTGGACCACCAGGGAAGCCCCATGTACTTTTATTTATTTATTTAATTTTTTATTTATTTATCTTTTTGGAGGGTGGGGTGGGGAGGGAGGGGGATGGGCGGGCCACTTCTGTTGGTCTTTCATTTCTCTATTTTCATCCGTCTTTGTTCTTTGGCCCGTGTGGGCCTCCCATCATGGTGGCCACTGTTGTCGCAGAGCACTGGCTCTGGGCGCACACATGCCAGAGCTCCGGCTCGGTAATTGGACACATCGGTCCAGCCACTCTGTGGCCCATGTACTTTTATTTTAAAAAGGATTCCCTTTCGCTAATTAGGTAGGAAATAGATGCTAATTTTGCTTCATTTGGAAAACAAAAAACCGGACAAAAAGAAACCCTCATTTATATTTCTAATGTTAATATTTTCTTAATTAAAATTATTAAAAATTAATATTTTATTAATTAAAACATTAAATAGTAATTAATATTTTCTCATATAAAAGTATTATAATCATCAGTATTTTCTTAGGATATTGAATTTCATTAATAATGAATATTTTCTTAATTAAAATATTAAAATATGCAAGTCATATTAGAAAGTACACTGCCTCTTACTGAACTGATCGTGCAGGTAGAGAGGGATGGTGTGTATTCACAGGACAGGAGATGGCTGTTTGGTATCTGTGCTCTCCCAACACTAACCACGAGATGAAAATAATGCCAGAAGCTTTTGTGCTTTTGAAGTAGTAGAAGCCCAAATTGGAAACTTTGCTTTCTGTTAACTTTTATTTAGTATGTAGGTGAAAAGAAACTTTGTAGGATGTAATAAAATGAAGAGTAATCAGTTGGCTCAGTGGTAAAGAAATCCATCTTCCCATTCAGGGAGACAAAGGAGACTTGAATTTCATCCCTGGGTCTGGAAGATCCCCTGGAGAAGGAATTGGCAACCCACTCCAGTATTCTTGCCTGGGGAATCCTGTGGACAGAGGAGCCTGGCGGGCTACAGTTGATAGGATCGAAAAGAGTTTGACTCAACTGAGTACGAATGCAGTGCTGGAAAATCGCTTTATTCCAGTGTTCATAGCTGAAATAAAATGCAGTTTAGATCTGCTGTACTCTGCTTGCTTGTAATACCTAAAATAAGCCTGTGGTGCCTTGATGCCATCAGGTTTTTTCCTTTAAGTGCTTTGGGATTGCCTTTAAAATGATGTCAGATACTTCCCTCAAAGTTCTGATGATTCTGCTGGTGCGAGGCTTCGATGTTTGGTATCACTGGGTAGTTGATAATTACTGTGCTTTTTACTGTTTAATCCAGCTGTTGTGGGATTTAAAAAAAAAAAAGTCAAGATTGTACTTCTGATTCTTCTGTTAGGATAGTTGTTTAATGTCTAGGTATTTGACTTACAGCTCATTGTAGAAGTTCATTGTTTTCCAGGGTTTGTGGAAGCTCTCTGGGTAGTGACAGCGTATGGTATTAGCTTTGTGTTCTGTGGCTAAAGATTGTTTAGTGTGACCTCCAGGACAGTCTTAGGAGGAGGAAGGTGGAATAGATGGCCTCATCCCATTGTATGAGCAAGGAAACCGAAGGAGCTGGTCTGATCCTCTTGGCTGTTAAATGGTGGCTGACATTCTTGTTTCTTTAAATGCGCTGCCCTTTGTTTTATTTTTGTTTTTCCAATGATAATAACAGGAACCTCTTCAATGATTATAATAATAGTAAGAACTGTCCTTTATTGATCCACTATCACATGGCAGCCAGTTTTCTAAGTGCTTGGAGTATGTTGACCTTCATCTCAGTCCTGTGGGTAAGTATTACCCTCTTTTTAGGGATGAAGGAACTGAGGCACAGACGGGAGACATAATTTGCCCAAGCGTGTAACACGTCACAGGGTAACTGAGAATCTGAAATGAAAATTTGCGCAGTTCTAAGCAGGTACTTAACTCTCATTAAATGATAGTAGTTATGGTGCTTAGGGTATGGACTCAGTTGTTACTCCTGCGAATACATCATTGTCTTCATTAGTCATTGAGCTCATCGAGGGCAGTGCACCTGTCTTACTGTTGCTGTAGCCCCAGGGCCTGGTCCACAGTTAGTACTGCATTACTGCTGACTGATCTATTGAATGTATGTCAGACTATATTCTGGGTTTTAGGATTTGATGTTGAGGGAGATTTTGAGGGATAGAGAGGCCTGGTGTGTTGCAGCCCATGAGGTGACAAAGAGTCAGACACAACTGACTGAATGAACACACGTGCTCAGGTTGGAGATGTATTCAGCCTGGCTCAGGTTGGAGATGTCTTCGGCCCCCTCAGACTGGTCGTGTTCTGCGGCCTTGACATGCTTAAAGAGGCCTTTGTTTTGCTTGAGCCACTGGAATTCTGTATTCTGAAGAGTCTGACATTTATAACAAGTAGAACATGAACTTTCAAGATTAAATAGAGAACTTTCTGAAATTGGCTGAAGTGGAATTTGAGAAAGCTGAAAATGTTCTTGCAGTAGGATGTTCTGTTTCCCTTGAACTGTAGCCTAGAGACTTCATAATAGCCTGCACTTCAAATCCAATTGTAAAAAAAAAAAAAAAAGAAGACAACAGTATAAATGTAGCTGTTTACTCTTTTAATTTCCTCTTGTTTGAAGTTAAGCTGGGGGAATAAGGCCATTTGTATCAGTGGGATGTTTACTCTTTGAGTCAGCCTGTTTCTTCCAAAAGTGGGGAGTTCCTGGTTGATTGAAGACTTTGACCTTCATGGAGGTTGAGGTCCAAGGGACACCAAAAAGGCTGCCTCTGTTTTGATCCTAGGGTTTTGATCTTCTTTGGTTTGCTAAGGCTGTGTTTTTAATGACCATTAATAAGTAAGACATTATCTGTAAGGAAGGGATCAGGAAATTTAGATTCTAATTCTGTCTTGATTTCTGTATCTATGTGTGTATATGACTGGTTGGAGAGTAAAATTCATTTGACTTTTGTTTTTTTTTCCTCCAGTGAAATGAAGTGACATGAGTTCCTTGGGAAAGGTGGTTGAGATAATGGTGGAATTCCACCTGTAGTGTAACTTACTCCCTTTGTCTTCAGAGCTGGGTGGACCATTATGGGTCTCTAGGACATAACTCACGTGTGACCTGAGGCTACACTTATAGCGATGGGAAGTCATTTGCTCAGATAAAGGGCACATGGAGGTTATGGTGATTGTAATAGACAGCCATGAAATATAAATATACTTAATTCTGTCTTAGGAACTAAGAATAACTTACCTAGCAGAAAGCGACCACCCCTGGGATGTACAGGCCACCGGCTCTTGTTTGAAGATGGGGTAGGGTGCTGTCTCCAGTAAGCACGATTTGTGGGTTGCCAGTTTCCTGCTACTCTTCTTCCCTTGTTGGTTCTACTGTATGTACTTTATTGTTATTTGCCAGGAGAAACCTTGTGGCAGTTGCAAGAAGATTAATGAAAACTAGATGGGAGAAAAATCTCAGTAATTTGTTCTGTGAACAGGGAAGAAAATACCTATTATTCTGTGGGTTTTTTTTCTCCTTTTTCTTACCCTGTTTTGTAAAAGGAGACTCTCTAGTATCTTCTAGTTAACTTTTTTTTTTTTTTTTTTTTGCCTCTAAGTCATCATTTGTTTTCATCCATCTTTATTCTTTGGTTATGTGTGGGCCTCCCATTGCAGCGGCCCCTCTTGTTGTGGAGTGCTTGCTCTGGGCATATGCGCTCCAGAGCACTGGCTCCTGATTGGACACTCTGGCCTGGACACTCTGGCCCAGCCGCTTTGCTGGACATGGGATCTTCCCGAGCCAGGGATTGAACCAGTGCCCCTTGCACTGTAAAGCAGACTCTAATCACTGGACCACCAGGGAAGCCCTCTAGTTAACTTTTTAATCTTAAAAGGATATATAATAATGCAAGCACTGAAACTTAAAAATACGAGGTAAAAATTAACCAATTTCTAAACCCAGCAATGTATTTTAACATTTTGTTAAATATCCTCATGTATATTTTCTGTACACATACAAAAATACATGTACATATAAAACTTTTTTATTTGGTTTTGTTCTGTGTCTTGATTATTTTTGGCCATTCCTACACTGATGTCATAGATTTAATTTCTCAGGATGTCTGTGTCTAGCTGTAGACTTTTCTCCAGGGCTCTGAGCCCAATTATATAAAATGCTCTAAAATCTTTGTAAGGAGAGGAGTCTATTAATTAAGCAGAGAAAGTATTTATTCCGCGTAGCTAAGTTTTCCATGTAGTTAAGTGTTCATCTAACTAATGATTGCTAAGATTTCTTTAGCAGTGTTGATGAAAAAAATTTCTGGGACTTCCCTGGTGGTCCATTGGATAAAGAGTCTGCCTTGCAGTGCAAGGGGTACCAGTTCGATCACTGGCATGGGAACCCACATGCCACAGAGCAGCTGGACTGGTGTGTCTAATTGTGAGCTAGCACTCCAGAGTGCATGCACCCAGAGCCAGTGCTCTGCAATGGGAGACACCACTGCAATGGGAGGCCCACACAGGCCAAAGAATAAAGATGGATGGAAAATAAATGAATGGAAAACCAATAAAAAAAAAAAGAGGGCAAAATTAAAAAAAAAATTCCAGAGTTTAGTGTATACGTTTAGCATGGTTAAATATATGCTTTGACCCTGGGAATTTATCTCTAGTAATGTCTTAATGAAATAGAGACATGTACAAACATGTTTGTACCATGGAGTATATTCACTGCAATGTTGCTTATGAAGACAGAAACTTGAAAATAATACACTGTGATTTATGGCTGTATCCAAGACTGCATTTAGTAATGCAGCCGTAAAAATTTTCATTCTATATATTTGAGAGAAAGGAAAATACTTACAATAAGAGAGAAATAATAGTATAATAAGGGGAAAATGCCTGTTAGGAATTGTACACAGTGGCAGTTCTGTGAAGAAAGTTCATATTCTTTCATATTTATTTGTGTATTTTTTATACTTAAAGCATATATGCACATAAGTACCTTGATGTTTTTCCCATAAATAAAAAAAGTATAACATTCATATAGAAAAGCACACAGATCCTAAGTTTTCATCTTTGATATATATTTTGTAAGCAGTACTCATGGGTAAATATCATCTAAAGTAAAAATAAGAATATTACTAACATTCCATAAACTCATTCATATTTTCTCCTATTTCACTACTTTTCTCCACCCACCAGGACTACCAGAGCTAATCATGATGCTACCTTACATCACCATAGATTAGTCTGATTTGAAACTGTGTAGAAATGGAGTATTATCCTAGGTACCCTTTGGTCTGGTTACTTTGAGTTAATATCATGTTTGTAAGTATAACAGGACCCTTCTCCACCAGCTAGTGTTCTGTTATGGGAGTATACCGTGATCTGTTTGTTTACTGTACTGCTGAACATTTTCTCTGTTTTGCAGTTTGGGGCCATTACAACTAATGCTGCTGTGAGCATTTTTGTATTTGTTTTTTGGGCACGTATGTGTACATTTCTGTTGGGTGTCTATACCTAGGAATGGGATTTCTGAGGTTAGATGTATGTTTGTTCAGCTTTGATAGATAATGCAGAACCTTTGCCTGAGGTACCAGTTCGCGGTCACTAACAGTGTTTGAGAGTTCCAGCGGCTCCATAGTTCTTAGTGTTTACTTGTAGCATTCTAGTGGAGAGGGAGTGGTGTCCATTGTCTATTTCGATTACATTCTCTTGATGACTAGTGAGAATTAGCACTTTGACCTGGAGACTCTCTCTCCTGAGGAAATTTTATGTTACCTTCTGGCCTGGAGGGTGTGTTGTGTTCCACGTTCTCAAATCACCAGACTCCTCTGTCGTTTGAGTGGAGCAGTCGACATGTTTTTTACAAATTTTGTTGCTTATGAAGACAGAAACTTGAAAATAATACACTGTGATTTATGGCTGTATCCAAGACTGCATTTAGTAATGCAGCCGTAAAAATTTTCATTCTATATATTTGAGAGAAAGGAAAATACTTACAATAAGAGAGAAATAATAGTATAATAAGGGGAAAATGCCTGTTAGGAATTGTACACAGTGGCAGTTCTGTGAAGAAAGTTCATATTCTTTCATATTTATTTGTGTATTTTTTATACTTAAAGCATATATGCACATAAGTACCTTGATGTTTTTCCCATAAATAAAAAAAGTATAACATTCATATAGAAAAGCACACAGATCCTAAGTTTTCATCTTTGATATATATTTTGTAAGCAGTACTCATGGGTAAATATCATCTAAAGTAAAAATAAGAATATTACTAACATTCCATAAACTCATTCATATTTTCTCCTATTTCACTACTTTTCTCCACCCACCAGGACTACCAGAGCTAATCATGATGCTACCTTACATCACCATAGATTAGTCTGATTTGAAACTGTGTAGAAATGGAGTATTATCCTAGGTACCCTTTGGTCTGGTTACTTTGAGTTAATATCATGTTTGTAAGTATAACAGGACCCTTCTCCACCAGCTAGTGTTCTGTTATGGGAGTATACCGTGATCTGTTTGTTTACTGTACTGCTGAACATTTTCTCTGTTTTGCAGTTTGGGGCCATTACAACTAATGCTGCTGTGAGCATTTTTGTATTTGTTTTTTGGGCACGTATGTGTACATTTCTGTTGGGTGTCTATACCTAGGAATGGGATTTCTGAGGTTAGATGTATGTTTGTTCAGCTTTGATAGATAATGCAGAACCTTTGCCTGAGGTACCAGTTCGCGGTCACTAACAGTGTTTGAGAGTTCCAGCGGCTCCATAGTTCTTAGTGTTTACTTGTAGCATTCTAGTGGAGAGGGAGTGGTGTCCATTGTCTATTTCGATTACATTCTCTTGATGACTAGTGAGAATTAGCACTTTGACCTGGAGACTCTCTCTCCTGAGGAAATTTTATGTTACCTTCTGGCCTGGAGGGTGTGTTGTGTTCCACGTTCTCAAATCACCAGACTCCTCTGTCGTTTGAGTGGAGCAGTCGCTAATAAACACAACTTCATCATCCAGACTTTCCTCCTTGAATGTCAAGTTACTGTGACTTTCTATTCTGTATTAAGTGAATGTTTGAAATTGTGAAATATTTCATGTTCTCTATTTGTTTTACCTGAGGACTGATTAAAATGTTGGTCAAAGAATTCAACGTTAGAAGTACAAAGGAAAAACATTCTTGATTTAGTGCAGTGATTTTCTTTACACAAATGTATCAAGAATGACTCACCACCTGCTTTATTCTCAGTAACTTTGAAAACAATCTCACTCAACAATAGAAAATGACAAGCAGATTTAGTGAAGGTCAAGAGGCGTTTGAGACTTGAGCCTAATTCCTACCTAGAATATTTTTAGGAGGATTGTAATCCTGGAGTCCAGTTTCTAGTTTTTAATATTACAGTTTCTTTGATCAGAAAATGAAACCAAGAGATCCTTGAGTTATCAAATTGTTGATCTTAGAGAGGCTTAGAACTTCCATCTGCCATCTTGAGCTTTGGAGATTGAGCCAGTCATATGTTCCTGAGCTTGGGGCCAGGCACTGTCATATGGGCTTTTGCATTTAATCCTCATCAGTCCTGTGAGGTAATGTCATATCCATTTTATGTATGAGCAAGTTGAGGTTGAAAAGATTAAAGGAGGCTATATAATGAGTAAAGGTTGGTGGAAATTCCCTGCTGTGAGCATTTTTGTATTTGTTTTTGGGCACGTTGTGTACATTTCTGTTGGGTGTCTATACCTAGGAATGGGATTTCTGAGGTTAGATGTATGTTTGTTCAGCTTTGATAGATAATGCAGAACCTTTGCCTGAGGTACCAGTTCGCGGTCACTAACAGTGTTTGAGAGTTCCAGCGGCTCCATAGTTCTTAGTGTTTACTTGTAGCATTCTAGTGGAGAGGGAGTGGTGTCCATTGTCTATTTCGATTACATTCTCTTGATGACTAGTGAGAATTAGCACTTTGACCTGGAGACTCTCTCTCCTGAGGAAATTTTATGTTACCTTCTGGCCTGGAGGGTGTGTTGTGTTCCACGTTCTCAAATCACCAGACTCCTCTGTCGTTTGAGTGGAGCAGTCGCTAATAAACACAACTTCATCATCCAGACTTTCCTCCTTGAATGTCAAGTTACTGTGACTTTCTATTCTGTATTAAGTGAATGTTTGAAATTGTGAAATATTTCATGTTCTCTATTTGTTTTACCTGAGGACTGATTAAAATGTTGGTCAAAGAATTCAACGTTAGAAGTACAAAGGAAAAACATTCTTGATTTAGTGCAGTGATTTTCTTTACACAAATGTATCAAGAATGACTCACCACCTGCTTTATTCTCAGTAACTTTGAAAACAATCTCACTCAACAATAGAAAATGACAAGCAGATTTAGTGAAGGTCAAGAGGCGTTTGAGACTTGAGCCTAATTCCTACCTAGAATATTTTTAGGAGGATTGTAATCCTGGAGTCCAGTTTCTAGTTTTTAATATTACAGTTTCTTTGATCAGAAAATGAAACCAAGAGATCCTTGAGTTATCAAATTGTTGATCTTAGAGAGGCTTAGAACTTCCATCTGCCATCTTGAGCTTTGGAGATTGAGCCAGTCATATGTTCCTGAGCTTGGGGCCAGGCACTGTCATATGGGCTTTTGCATTTAATCCTCATCAGTCCTGTGAGGTAATGTCATATCCATTTTATGTATGAGCAAGTTGAGGTTGAAAAAGATTAAAGGAGGCTATATAATGAGTAAAGGTTGGTGGAAATTCCCTTAACTCTGATTTTTATGATTATATGAATGAAAAGTTTTAGTCTTTAGGACATTTGGTTTAAACTCAACAACTCTGTCAATCCTGAAGATGTCCTGGGGCACCAGTAATGTAAAAAAAAAGGCGTGGTAGTGGTTGAATCTCAGATGAAGGCTAAGTAGAGTATTTTATGGAGAGGTCTGTTCTAGTTTCATCCTTTCCTTAAAATTACTGTGTACCGGTTTTCAAGCAAGCATCCTGATTAAAGATGCATATATCAGTGAACATAATACCACCATCATCAGTGATGAAATTAGAGAAATCTATGGCTGAACATCAGTCTTAAAAAGCAGTATGCATTTATTACAGTTTAGTTTGAATCCTGCAGCTCCTGTATGGTTCTGTCTTACATAAGTCATATATGAATCTGCTCTCAAAGGGCCTGGATTGTTACAGAGATCTGAGACATATAGGAAGGTAACCTTAATACAATATAGAAAGAGAAACTGGGGAGAGGTAGGTTCAGGCCAAGTGCTGCAGGAATTCACGACAACAGGACATAGCTTTCGGCTCAAGCCTATCAAGACATGCTTTCTGAAGAAGGTGGTCTTGGAAATGTCCTTGAAGGATGGATGGAGTATGATTACTTAGAAATTAATATCTGGTTGGGGCAAACTGACTGTAGAGTTTATCTTCTGGTCAGTAAATACACTGATGAAATGAATACTGTAAATAAAATTTAAGTGGAAACGTACCTTTTAGCAGTAAAATGGTATGTGTTATAAAGCTACAGTGTATTGGGCGAAGATCAGGCAAAGCTTCTTTTAGCTCTGGCCTCATCTACTTGTGGACTTCCCAGGTGGCTCGGTGGCAAAGAATTTGCCTACCAGTGCAAGGGACTCAGAGATCCTTGAGGAGGAAATGCCAGTCCACTCCAGTATTGCCTGCGAAATCCCATGGACAGAGGAGTCTGGAGGGCTACAGTCCATGGGGTCGCAGAGTCGAATATGACTGAACAACTGAGCACACACTCATCTACTTCCATCACTCCCTTTTACTCTCTTCATCTGCTCTTTTACTGGAGGTTAGGAAGCATGTGGGACTTTCCTGGTGGCTCAGACAGTAAAGAGTCTGCCTGCAATGTGGGATATTGTGGTTTGAGCCCTAGGTCAGGAAGATCTCCTGAAGAAGGCAATGGTTACCCACTCCCGTATTGTTGCCTGAAGAGTTCCGTGGATAGAGGAGCCTGGTCGGCTACAGTCCACGGGGATCACAAAGAGTCAGACATGACTGAGTGACTAACACTTTCACTTTTTTTCAGGAGCATGTGTTGTATGAGACAGGACACCTATGGCGCATCTTCATACTTTTCAAGGATGCTTTTCTACTTGCAAGCTTTATCTTGTTACCATGTTAACATTTGACAGAATTTGGTGGCGAGTAAGAACTAGACCTTCATGAGTGAATGCACAAATGAAGAATTGTATCAAATGTCCTGCCTTTTAACTAAGTTCATGTTTTTGTCATGCATAGGTACATATTTGGTTAGTTACACCCTACGCCAGAATATTATTCTGTGACTGCAGCAAGTTGATTTAAAGCCAAGAGGAACTGAGTGTGCAGATTTGTGACTTTACATGGAATTCACGACAACAGGACATAGCTTTCGGCTCAAGCCTATCAAGACATGCTTTCTGAAGAAGGTGGTCTTGGAAATGTCCTTGAAGGATGGATGGAGTATGATTACTTAGAAATTAATATCTGGTTGGGGCAAACTGACTGTAGAGTTTATCTTCTGGTCAGTAAATACACTGATGAAATGAATACTGTAAATAAAATTTAAGTGGAAACGTACCTTTTAGCAGTAAAATGGTATGTGTTATAAAGCTACAGTGTATTGGGCGAAGATCAGGCAAAGCTTCTTTTAGCTCTGGCCTCATCTACTTGTGGACTTCCCAGGTGGCTCGGTGGCAAAGAATTTGCCTACCAGTGCAAGGGACTCAGAGATCCTTGAGGAGGAAATGCCAGTCCACTCCAGTATTGCCTGCGAAATCCCATGGACAGAGGAGTCTGGAGGGCTACAGTCCATGGGGTCGCAGAGTCGAATATGACTGAACAACTGAGCACACACTCATCTACTTCCATCACTCCCTTTTACTCTCTTCATCTGCTCTTTTACTGGAGGTTAGGAAGCATGTGGGACTTTCCTGGTGGCTCAGACAGTAAAGAGTCTGCCTGCAATGTGGGATATTGTGGTTTGAGCCCTAGGTCAGGAAGATCTCCTGAAGAAGGCAATGGTTACCCACTCCCGTATTGTTGCCTGAAGAGTTCCGTGGATAGAGGAGCCTGGTCGGCTACAGTCCACGGGGATCACAAAGAGTCAGACATGACTGAGTGACTAACACTTTCACTTTTTTTCAGGAGCATGTGTTGTATGAGACAGGACACCTATGGCGCATCTTCATACTTTTCAAGGATGCTTTTCTACTTGCAAGCTTTATCTTGTTACCATGTTAACATTTGACAGAATTTGGTGGCGAGTAAGAACTAGACCTTCATGAGTGAATGCACAAATGAAGAATTGTATCAAATGTCCTGCCTTTTAACTAAGTTCATGTTTTTGTCATGCATAGGTACATATTTGGTTAGTTACACCCTACGCCAGAATATTATTCTGTGACTGCAGCAAGTTGATTTAAAGCCAAGAGGAACTGAGTGTGCAGATTTGTGACTTTACATGGAAATCTTTTGGTTTTATCTTTAGCTGTGATTGTATGTGTGCCATTATTTAAGTGAATGATTGCTTACAATGGTTAATCACGAATGATGGTTCTTGCCCCCCCCCCCCCATTCCTTTTCTCATTATTTGGACAAGGGAAAAGGAAAGAGAAGGGCTTATTCCCACTGCCTATATTGTGAGTTTAAAACTTAAAGTTCTCAGGTTTCCACAGAGCTCTTGGGATCCTAAGATGAAATTCCTCCACTAGAAGTCTTTAACTGGTATGTTTTTGTGATTAAATCTGGTTGTTTTACATTATGGCTTTTTAGTAATTCCAAATCTTTATTGAAGAAATTTTAAATCAATGATAATAATAATAGTAACTATTACGGTATTTAATTTGTACTCAGAAATTATATAAAGATTTTTGCTTTCACTATTTCTTTTAATCCTCATATTCATCCAATGAGATGTTGACAGATATCCTCATGTTACTAAGAGTAAATGATGTCTATAGGTCATATAACTTGAAAGTGGCTGAACTGGGATGGACCCAAGTCTGTCTGTCTTGATAGCCTGAGCCACTCCGTTGATATGTTCCTCCTGTTTTCTCTAAGTATTTATGCTTTTCCCCACACTTATTATGGTGGTAGGATGCACTCTTGTTTTAGGTTAAAATAACATACTTTTGGTTGTAAGGAGTTCTTTATGTAGCAGTTTTTGTTGGTTTGACATCTTAGCAGTTTTCAAAACTCTTTGATTTACTGATACTTAGAGATTGTTTTTGTTTTAACAGCTAAAAGTAAAAACATAATTTACTTTGTTTTCAGATTGGCAGTTCAGTCTAAACAGAGTCTAACAATCCTCTGAGACAGAACTCTGGTGTTTAGATATTTCTCTGACTGATTTATGAACAGTGTCTCCAGTTATCATGTGGCGTAACTGCAAGGGCACAGGGTGTGGGTAGCAATGACACAACCTATTTACACTTAAGTTCATGTTTTGTCATGCATATTTGGTTAGTTACACCCTACGCCAGAATATTATTCTGTGACTGCAGCAAGTTGATTTAAAGCCAAGAGGAACTGAGTGTGCAGATTTGTGACTTTACATGGAAATCTTTTGGTTTTATCTTTAGCTGTGATTGTATGTGTGCCATTATTTAAGTGAATGATTGCTTACAATGGTTAATCACGAATGATGGTTCTTGCCCCCCCCCCCCATTCCTTTTCTCATTATTTGGACAAGGGAAAAGGAAAGAGAAGGGCTTATTCCCACTGCCTATATTGTGAGTTTAAAACTTAAAGTTCTCAGGTTTCCACAGAGCTCTTGGGATCCTAAGATGAAATTCCTCCACTAGAAGTCTTTAACTGGTATGTTTTTGTGATTAAATCTGGTTGTTTTACATTATGGCTTTTTAGTAATTCCAAATCTTTATTGAAGAAATTTTAAATCAATGATAATAATAATAGTAACTATTACGGTATTTAATTTGTACTCAGAAATTATATAAAGATTTTTGCTTTCACTATTTCTTTTAATCCTCATATTCATCCAATGAGATGTTGACAGATATCCTCATGTTACTAAGAGTAAATGATGTCTATAGGTCATATAACTTGAAAGTGGCTGAACTGGGATGGACCCAAGTCTGTCTGTCTTGATAGCCTGAGCCACTCCGTTGATATGTTCCTCCTGTTTTCTCTAAGTATTTATGCTTTTCCCCACACTTATTATGGTGGTAGGATGCACTCTTGTTTTAGGTTAAAATAACATACTTTTGGTTGTAAGGAGTTCTTTATGTAGCAGTTTTTGTTGGTTTGACATCTTAGCAGTTTTCAAAACTCTTTGATTTACTGATACTTAGAGATTGTTTTTGTTTTAACAGCTAAAAGTAAAAACATAATTTACTTTGTTTTCAGATTGGCAGTTCAGTCTAAACAGAGTCTAACAATCCTCTGAGACAGAACTCTGGTGTTTAGATATTTCTCTGACTGATTTATGAACAGTGTCTCCAGTTATCATGTGGCGTAACTGCAAGGGCACAGGGTGTGGGTAGCAATGACACAACCTATTTACACTTAAGGTCAGATAGCAAACAGAATAAATGAGTGAGAAAACATGAGGATACATGAACTGATCTGTCATTTATAGTGTTGCACCTAGAAAACTTGCAGTAAATGTCAAAAAACTTACTGTTGTAACTAGTTAACATCTACATGTTAAAAACAAAACTATCAGTTTCACGTCCTGTAATAGTACAGTGAATAACTGTTTACTGTATGTTCATCTGCCAGCACTTGTGGGGCTGTGTGGTGTGCTTTATGAATCGTACTGAATACATGTCTGGACAGAACCAAAAGTATAATTGTATAAAATCAGAGCTCAGAAATTATGGCTGAAAAGCTTTAATAATTATTGGCAACCCTGTGACATTTTAGGTCACCCTGTGTCCTTAACTTCTTGGTGAATTGAAGAATTAAAATTTAGTTTTAGACAAAACAAAATGTCCACAAAGTGATATGATACGAATCCAATGTTTGGACTAAAATGTATTTTCCATGCAAAGGTATTTTTCTTGATCAGGAGGATTGGATAAACCCAAATAAGAATTACACTTCCAGTGTTAAATTTGGGAAGAAGCTTTTTGAAACCAACTTAATAGTACAAAACTACCACTTTAAATCCATATTTCTTTTATTTAAAAAATTATTTTGGGCTTCCCTGGTAGTCTAGTGGTCAAGAATCCACCTTCCAATGCAAGGGACATAGGTTCGAACTCTGGTCCAGGAAGATCCCACCTGCGCAGAACAACTAAGCCCATGCATCACAACTATTGAGCCTGTGCTCTGGAATCTGGTATAACTACTGAAACCCCATGCTATAGCTGCTGAAACCTGCATGCCTGGAGCCCGTGCTCGACAACAAGAGAAGCCACAACAGTGCGAAGCCTGTGCACTGCAACAGAGAGTACGCCCTGCTCTCCACAGCTAGAGAAAACCTACACACAGCAACAAAGACCCAGTGCAACCAAAAATAAAATCGTTAAATAAAATAAATAGTTTAAAATGTTTTTTATTTATGGATTTTAACATAATGTTTGCTTTTAAATTTTATTAATTTTGTAAACTTATATTGGCATATAGTTGATTTACAACACTGTGTTAGTTTCAGGTGTACGGCAGAATCATTCAGTTAAACACATATACATGTGTGAGTGTGTGTATATATATATATATGTATATATATACACACTTTTTTGCAGATTTTTTTCCCATATAGGTTATTATAGAATATTGAGTAGAGTTCTCTGTGCTATACAGTAGGTTTTTGTTGATTATCTGTTTAATATGTAGTATCAATAGTATGTATATGTTAGTCCTAAACTCTTTTAATTTATCCCTCCTCTCAAACCCATATTTCTTTTAAACATACTTATTGGCACTGTGAAAGATATATTTTAAAATAGCTCAAACAGCCCTGGTATCTTTGTAATTTGTATTTTCCACCTTCTTCCTGAAGCAGTTTGTAGGCAGTCTACTCCCCTCCAGCTACCAACCCTTAATTCTGTTTTTATTTTTTAATTAATTTATTGGCCACTCGGCATGTGGGATCTTAGTTGTACAACTAGGGATTGAACCTGTGACCTCAGCACTGGAAGTGTAGAGTTATGACCACCTGACCATCAGGAAAGCCCCCTTTAATAATTCTTGACAGGAGAGAAATTGCCAGCATCTCCTCCTCTGTGGTCTGTCCCCTCCCAAACAGGCTATTGTGTATAAGCGCAGTGAATATTTTATTACTGAGTAACTGGAGTTCCGCATACAGCTTGGATATCAGTCCTCTTTGTTTTAGACTTGTAGTTTGCAGTGATTTCTCCTCAGTGTTTTTAAAAGTCCACCTCATAATAGAAAGCTTATATGATAATTAATTTATCAGGTTTTTTTTTTCTTGTATGGTTATCACTTTCAGTATCTTAGCCTTTCCTTATCCTCCCGTCTTATAAGTATTTTCCTGTGTTTTCTTCTGAAAACTGTGTTCCATCTTGAATTAATTTGTCCACACGCTGTGTTACTGACATTCAATCTTTGAAAGATATTACCTCCATTTTGTAAATAAGGGTTTTGGCACTCCAGATATTATATGTATAATTATATGTAATAGTAAATATGATTTAGAATTTTGGAACATTTTGAATATGATCATGGTGTAGATAGATATATATATAGCATTTTGGTCAAAACATTTTTTGCAATGTATTTCGACTGTTGTTAAAAAGAATAGTGTTATTGAAAAATGAACAGTTCTTTTGGTAATTGTGTTTATCTGACTGACTAATGAAACCAGTGGTGCTAAATGCAGATTAAGACTGAAGCCTTGGCGTGCATTAATTTTATTGGATAGAGATGTTATGTTTATGTATAAATGTTCTATGAAGCTGGCCTGGCGAGATTTGATTGTTGAGTCAAGATACTTAATCATATTGCGACAAGAGTGAAACTGGTCTAACAGTTAACCTGGCCTAATTCATTGTCTTTTGTAGACATGGTATGGGGCTCAAAGTCGCTGCCAGTTCTCCCAGGGTCATCCCTATTCTTAGTGTTTAAAGTTTCTTCTGACATTGCAGTAATGCCATCGATACCAGCATCTAAGTTCAAAGAGAATTCTTAACAATTGATTTTGTTGTGCCAGTGTATATTGTGTTGGCCCAAAAGTTTGTTCAGGGTTTTCAGTAAGAGAGCACAAAAATTGGAATGAACTTCTTAGCCAACTCAGTATTTGGGGTATTTGCCATTGTGTAAGCATGCCACAGATGTTGTATTTCTTGTTAACAGTCTCATCTTAAAGAGGAAGTTAAGAAAGATTTTCACAGCCACAGACTTGGGGTGGTCTGTGGGAAATACACTAAGGTGCTTTAGTAAATTTTCTGAATGGTGGTTTCTTGTAAGTCCTTACAAGTGTTTTGAGTCCAGATAGGTAACTTTTTAAAAGTCCACCTCATAATAGAAAGCTTATATGATAATTAATTTATCAGGTTTTTTTTTTCTTGTATGGTTATCACTTTCAGTATCTTAGCCTTTCCTTATCCTCCCGTCTTATAAGTATTTTCCTGTGTTTTCTTCTGAAAACTGTGTTCCATCTTGAATTAATTTGTCCACACGCTGTGTTACTGACATTCAATCTTTGAAAGATATTACCTCCATTTTGTAAATAAGGGTTTTGGCACTCCAGATATTATATGTATAATTATATGTAATAGTAAATATGATTTAGAATTTTGGAACATTTTGAATATGATCATGGTGTAGATAGATATATATATAGCATTTTGGTCAAAACATTTTTTGCAATGTATTTCGACTGTTGTTAAAAAGAATAGTGTTATTGAAAAATGAACAGTTCTTTTGGTAATTGTGTTTATCTGACTGACTAATGAAACCAGTGGTGCTAAATGCAGATTAAGACTGAAGCCTTGGCGTGCATTAATTTTATTGGATAGAGATGTTATGTTTATGTATAAATGTTCTATGAAGCTGGCCTGGCGAGATTTGATTGTTGAGTCAAGATACTTAATCATATTGCGACAAGAGTGAAACTGGTCTAACAGTTAACCTGGCCTAATTCATTGTCTTTTGTAGACATGGTATGGGGCTCAAAGTCGCTGCCAGTTCTCCCAGGGTCATCCCTATTCTTAGTGTTTAAAGTTTCTTCTGACATTGCAGTAATGCCATCGATACCAGCATCTAAGTTCAAAGAGAATTCTTAACAATTGATTTTGTTGTGCCAGTGTATATTGTGTTGGCCCAAAAGTTTGTTCAGGGTTTTCAGTAAGAGAGCACAAAAATTGGAATGAACTTCTTAGCCAACTCAGTATTTGGGGTATTTGCCATTGTGTAAGCATGCCACAGATGTTGTATTTCTTGTTAACAGTCTCATCTTAAAGAGGAAGTTAAGAAAGATTTTCACAGCCACAGACTTGGGGGTGGTCTGTGGGGAAATACACTAAGGTGCTTTAGTAAATTTTCTGAATGGTGGTTTCTTGTAAGTCCTTACAAGTGTTTTGAGTCCAGATAGGTAACACAATATACTGGTAATTCAGTCTGTTCAGAGATGTGCGTGAAGTCATTTGAGGGAGGAAGAGGGGCTTCATGCGTTCGGGTGCATGTCCAGGATACTGTGTTATGTTCAAAGAGGAGCAGGACAGGAAGAAGCTAATATTACTCCTGAGGGGAGCTTCATTCTGTTACTGGGCTGCCCTCTATCAGTGTGTACAATTAAACTCATTTTAAACCTCCTATTTATTGGGGGAAGGGAAGCTGCCTTTTATTTTTAGCTGAACAAATGAACTCAGTGAGGACTATTGAGAGGCATCACTTGAGGTACAAAGATTCCATCGCAAAGCTAATGATGTCCGGCTGCAGATGGGCTTGTGTCCGTGTGAATAGCAGAGGAAACTGGCCAGGTTCATCGTATCCTCTCAGAGTGGCCGTCTCACTGAGGAAACATTAGATTCATTTGATAGCTCTCAAAGAAACTAGGACAGTTCCCAGGCTGCTCTTTATGTGTATAGCTAAACAACAGGCATTAATAGAACAATGATGAAAGCCACGTTGATAAAATTTACTGTGTTCTCATTGTATCTTCTCGGCAAGATTATATTGATTTTTTAATGCAAGCATGGTGCCTAAAGTGGTGATTTGTATGTATGATGATCTAAATTAAATGCTTTTTCTTAAAAAGCAATTGTTTAGACCAGTGTTGCTACTTTTAAAGGGGATTCAAGCACATTGGCCAGCTGGTTTTATTAAAGTTTCAGTAATGCCATCGATACCAGCATCTAAGTTCAAAGAGAATTCTTAACAATTGATTTTGTTGTGCCAGTGTATATTGTGTTGGCCCAAAAGTTTGTTCAGGGTTTTCAGTAAGAGAGCACAAAAATTGGAATGAACTTCTTAGCCAACTCAGTATTTGGGGTATTTGCCATTGTGTAAGCATGCCACAGATGTTGTATTTCTTGTTAACAGTCTCATCTTAAAGAGGAAGTTAAGAAAGATTTTCACAGCCACAGACTTGGGGGTGGTCTGTGGGGAAATACACTAAGGTGCTTTAGTAAATTTTCTGAATGGTGGTTTCTTGTAAGTCCTTACAAGTGTTTTGAGTCCAGATAGGTAACACAATATACTGGTAATTCAGTCTGTTCAGAGATGTGCGTGAAGTCATTTGAGGGAGGAAGAGGGGCTTCATGCGTTCGGGTGCATGTCCAGGATACTGTGTTATGTTCAAAGAGGAGCAGGACAGGAAGAAGCTAATATTACTCCTGAGGGGAGCTTCATTCTGTTACTGGGCTGCCCTCTATCAGTGTGTACAATTAAACTCATTTTAAACCTCCTATTTATTGGGGGAAGGGAAGCTGCCTTTTATTTTTAGCTGAACAAATGAACTCAGTGAGGACTATTGAGAGGCATCACTTGAGGTACAAAGATTCCATCGCAAAGCTAATGATGTCCGGCTGCAGATGGGCTTGTGTCCGTGTGAATAGCAGAGGAAACTGGCCAGGTTCATCGTATCCTCTCAGAGTGGCCGTCTCACTGAGGAAACATTAGATTCATTTGATAGCTCTCAAAGAAACTAGGACAGTTCCCAGGCTGCTCTTTATGTGTATAGCTAAACAACAGGCATTAATAGAACAATGATGAAAGCCACGTTGATAAAATTTACTGTGTTCTCATTGTATCTTCTCGGCAAGATTATATTGATTTTTTAATGCAAGCATGGTGCCTAAAGTGGTGATTTGTATGTATGATGATCTAAATTAAATGCTTTTTCTTAAAAAGCAATTGTTTAGACCAGTGTTGCTACTTTTTAGATTAAAATGGGTGTTTGTACTCTCAAGCACATTGGCCAGCTGGTTTTTATGAACTCCTTCATTTTGTGCACAGGAACCCAATCTAATGGGCTTAGTTATTTGGTCTTTTGATATAGTTTGATGCCAGTTTTCTCTTTTCATATTTATTCTCTCCATTTTGATCATCACAATTATGCTGTGTGAATGCTCTTGACCTGTTAATCCATTATTGATATATCTAGTAGTTGATTTGGGGATCTAAGTAAAAAACTGACTTGGTCTTATAACTCATAGGCAACATTTCAGAACCCTCTATGGAAAAATTTTCTGTTTGGAACAACACTGAACTTGTTATGTGAGATCAGTCATTTCCGTCATGGCCAACTCACTCTCCTGATTTATGTCAACAGTGATTCCGATCAGTGGGGGTTCTTTGAATCAACACTGTGTGTCAATATTTACAGATATCCTGTCAGATGCTTCCTTGTCCAGGCTCATGTTGACTATAACTTGCAGGTAAAGAACTCTCTTGTCTTTGTAGATAGCAGATTATTTGAATCAAGTAATATTTGCTTAGCTATTTATACATTAATATGTTTAAAAAGAAGTCTAAGGAGAAGCAGTAATTATTCACTATTTGTTTGATCAATGATGGTACTGGCATTCTTATTGTGTAATCATAAAATAGCTAATTTTGTCATAGTTACTGCCAAGAGCAGATGTACGTCTTAGAATAAACAGCATGCAAAAGCCCAAATCTAAATGCATTGTTTAGAAGCACATTAAAACCTTTGTATTTTTTGTGATTTAAAAAGTAATTGCAGTTATCATTGTGTCAATTTTAAAAATTTTTAAAATATGTGATTACTGCCACAGTTTGAAAACGGAAGAAGAAGCAAAACTTGCCCCATGAGTTTTCAAGTATAATGTATTATTTTGAAAGAGTTTTCATGCATAGAGATTTAGTGCATTAACTGTAGACCCAAACTATCTGGATTTACATCTGGCCTCTACCACTTACCAGCTTTGTGATGTTGGGCAAGTTATTTAACCTCTCTGTGCTTCAGTTTCCTGTTTTGTAAAGTGGCAGTAATAGTGACACTAGCACACATGTTGTAGGATTGCTGTTCACACAACAAAAACTAAGCAAGGCAGCAGGGAGCTGTAGCGAATGAGTGAGTGAACTGAAGAGCGCCCTGCCAGGTTTGGGTAACATGGGTGTGGGCGTAACATGGTTCTCCCATGAAGCCATGCAGCTAGTGCAGGCAAAGGAACAAGGGCTTCTGACGTGGAAGACTTCAGTGCAGGTCTGGACTGGACACTAGTCATCTTTCTGAACCCCTTTGACCACCCATATTCTCATGTGAAAAATGAGGAGGGTGATACTACCATGTACTTTATGGGGTGATGTTTATGAGAGTGGTTGAAGAGATACTTGTGGAAAACACGTCATGTTAATTTTAAGGTACTTACTGGTTGTTGTTTCCAATAAAAACTAGTGTCGGGAGAACTTGGGACCACACGTTAGATACAGGCATGCATCACACCTACCTGGCCAGGAGGTTGATGTGGTTGGCAGGTAGGCACCTAACTGGTACCTGCAGGTAAAGAATCGTCTTTGTAGATAGCAGATTATTTGAATCAAGTAATATTTGCTTAGCTATTTATACATTAATATGTTTAAAAAGAAGTCTAAGGAGAAGCAGTAATTATTCACTATTTGTTTGATCAATGATGGTACTGGCATTCTTATTGTGTAATCATAAAATAGCTAATTTTGTCATAGTTACTGCCAAGAGCAGATGTACGTCTTAGAATAAACAGCATGCAAAAGCCCAAATCTAAATGCATTGTTTAGAAGCACATTAAAACCTTTGTATTTTTTGTGATTTAAAAAAGTAATTGCAGTTATCATTGTGTCAATTTTTAAAAATTTTTAAAATATGTGATTACTGCCACAGTTTGAAAACGGAAGAAGAAGCAAAACTTGCCCCATGAGTTTTCAAGTATAATGTATTATTTTGAAAGAGTTTTCATGCATAGAGATTTAGTGCATTAACTGTAGACCCAAACTATCTGGATTTACATCTGGCCTCTACCACTTACCAGCTTTGTGATGTTGGGCAAGTTATTTAACCTCTCTGTGCTTCAGTTTCCTGTTTTGTAAAGTGGCAGTAATAGTGACACTAGCACACATGTTGTAGGATTGCTGTTCACACAACAAAAACTAAGCAAGGCAGCAGGGAGCTGTAGCGAATGAGTGAGTGAACTGAAGAGCGCCCTGCCAGGTTTGGGTAACATGGGTGTGGGCGTAACATGGTTCTCCCATGAAGCCATGCAGCTAGTGCAGGCAAAGGAACAAGGGCTTCTGACGTGGAAGACTTCAGTGCAGGTCTGGACTGGACACTAGTCATCTTTCTGAACCCCTTTGACCACCCATATTCTCATGTGAAAAATGAGGAGGGTGATACTACCATGTACTTTATGGGGTGATGTTTATGAGAGTGGTTGAAGAGATACTTGTGGAAAACACGTCATGTTAATTTTAAGGTACTTACTGGTTGTTGTTTCCAATAAAAACTAGTGTCGGGAGAACTTGGGACCACACGTTAGATACAGGCATGCATCACACCTACCTGGCCAGGAGGTTGATGTGGTTGGCAGGTAGGCACAGGAGCTGAGGGGGAGCCTGGCTGACTTGACTGCTTGAAGGTCTGGGGGTATCAGCTCAGGTGCCTGGCAGGCCCCTGACACCGTGAGCTTGGTGAAGTGATACCCGGATCTTTGTAAGCAGTAGGGCATGCAGACTGGGGCAGGGAAATGAAATGATAAAGTCGGTGAGGTAACATTACTGTGTTCCTGTGGGAAGTTTACCTTGGGGACCTTTCTGGGTGAGGCCTTTCATGACTGCATTTTGTGATGAACCTTTGAACTGTAAAGATTAAACCAGATGAGTTACCAAATTACGGACAGCCAGCTACTCTCTCTCTTTCTCTCTCTCTCTCTTCCCTGGAAATTTACAATAGATTCTGATAGCGAGGAGTTGATCGGAGGACGCCATGTTTGCAGCAATAGCTTCATGGAGTAACTTTGGGATTTTGAATCTGCGCAACTAGACTTTGAGTTTTGTGTCTGCTAGGAATCTCTCTTTGACACTTTAGCTGCCTCCACACTAGTCATGGACTTTCCAATTGATTGTGCGGTTGGAGACATTGCAGGATATCTCTTGCTGAAAGTTTTCTTACATACTGCAAGTGAAAAAAGTACACATCTCTGAGATTAACTCAGCTGGGTGCTCCAAACACTTGCAAGGGATGTGTTATATATAAACAAAAGAAGATGGGACCCAGTAGGTGATTGTTGATGGGACTGCTTGTGCATTTTTAGCCATTACATTAGGGGCTGTGTTTTCATGGTCTTGGTTAAGTTACATAAATTATTTGAACCTTAAGGTTCACATCTGTAAAGTAATGGTACTGGGGTAGTGGCCTATTGTCACTCCCCAACTGGGAGTATTGTATTTTCTTTTTTTTTGGAGGAGGGGAGAGGGGCGGGCCACTTGTGTTGGTCTTTCATTTATCTATTTTCATCGATCTTTGTTCTTTGGCTCGTGTGGACCTCCCATCGCAGTGGCCTCTGTTGTCACAGAGCTCCGGCTCGGTAATTGGACACATTGGTCCAGCCGCTCTGCAGCATGTGGGATCTTCCCAGACCAGGGATGGAACTGGCGCCCCTTGCACTGCAAGGCGGTGTCCTTACCCACTGGACCACCAGGGAAGCCCTGTATTTTCTTAAATGTACTTATTTATTTATTTATGGCAGAACTGGGTCTTCACTGCTGCGTGAGGGCTTTCTCTAGTTGGGAGCGGGGCCTCCTTTCTGATTGCAGTGCACAGGCTTCTCAATGCTGCTGCTTCTCTTGTTGCGGAGCACGGGCTCCAGTATGCGTGGGCTCAGTAGTTGTGGCCTGTGGGCTTTAGACCACAGGGTCAGTAATTGTGGCACATGGGCTTAGTTGTTCCACAGCATATATAGGATCTTCCCAGACCATAGATTGAACCTTTGTCCCCTGCATTGGCAGGTGGATTCCTATCCCCTCTACCACCAGGGAAGTCCAGGATATATAGAGTTGTACATTTGTTGGTCTTCACTATGTAGGTGGTATTTGAAGCTTCGAGTCTGGATGAAATCAACTGTTGGCTGAATTTAGGTAGAAAATGGAAGAGGAGTGGGGACCAAGCCTGGATTCCAACATTTGGACTTGGGTAGAGGAAGAGACTAGGAGGGACACCGTGGCCTGTTGCCCTTGACTTCCATTGAGCAAGTCTGTGTCTGTGAACTGCTCTTTAAGTTCAAGGACAATCTTTGCCTGTGTGAATTTATTCTGCATTTACACATAATACGTCAGGGTTAATAAACGCCTTTTGAAACATAATGCTCAGTTCTCTCAAGGCGCTGAAGAGACGAGAGCTCTCTTTGGTGACCTCCATTTGCCTGCTTCCTTCGGCTGCCAAGTTCGTGGTTGCCTGTAACACCAACACCTTCAAGTGGCAGCCACCTTCTAGATGCCCACATCTTTTGGGGTAGCCTGGTTGTATTTTCTTTTTTGGAGGAGGGGAGAGGGGCGGGCCACTTGTGTTGGTCTTTCATTTATCTATTTTCATCGATCTTTGTTCTTTGGCTCGTGTGGACCTCCCATCGCAGTGGCCTCTGTTGTCACAGAGCTCCGGCTCGGTAATTGGACACATTGGTCCAGCCGCTCTGCAGCATGTGGGATCTTCCCAGACCAGGGATGGAACTGGCGCCCCTTGCACTGCAAGGCGGTGTCCTTACCCACTGGACCACCAGGGAAGCCCTGTATTTTCTTAAATGTACTTATTTATTTATTTATGGCAGAACTGGGTCTTCACTGCTGCGTGAGGGCTTTCTCTAGTTGGGAGCGGGGCCTCCTTTCTGATTGCAGTGCACAGGCTTCTCAATGCTGCTGCTTCTCTTGTTGCGGAGCACGGGCTCCAGTATGCGTGGGCTCAGTAGTTGTGGCCTGTGGGCTTTAGACCACAGGGTCAGTAATTGTGGCACATGGGCTTAGTTGTTCCACAGCATATATAGGATCTTCCCAGACCATAGATTGAACCTTTGTCCCCTGCATTGGCAGGTGGATTCCTATCCCCTCTACCACCAGGGAAGTCCAGGATATATAGAGTTGTACATTTGTTGGTCTTCACTATGTAGGTGGTATTTGAAGCTTCGAGTCTGGATGAAATCAACTGTTGGCTGAATTTAGGTAGAAAATGGAAGAGGAGTGGGGACCAAGCCTGGATTCCAACATTTGGACTTGGGTAGAGGAAGAGACTAGGAGGGACACCGTGGCCTGTTGCCCTTGACTTCCATTGAGCAAGTCTGTGTCTGTGAACTGCTCTTTAAGTTCAAGGACAATCTTTGCCTGTGTGAATTTATTCTGCATTTACACATAATACGTCAGGGTTAATAAACGCCTTTTGAAACATAATGCTCAGTTCTCTCAAGGCGCTGAAGAGACGAGAGCTCTCTTTGGTGACCTCCATTTGCCTGCTTCCTTCGGCTGCCAAGTTCGTGGTTGCCTGTAACACCAACACCTTCAAGTGGCAGCCACCTTCTAGATGCCCACATCTTTTGGGGTAGACTGGTTGTGTTGAATATTGATCATGAATTGATTTGTTTATAACGGGAATCTGTTTTTGTCTGTGGTACTTGTTATTGTGATTGCATAATTAAAATTTTATATAATCTGATTAAATGTGAGCCTTATTTTTCTACAGAATTGTGCTAAATAGTTTGGAAAGTCTTCGAAGGCAAGCCTCCAAGAAGAATGTTGTGAAGTTAGTATGTTGTTGTTTAGTCCTTAAGTCATATCTGACTCTTCTATGACCCCATGGATTATAGCCTGCTAAGCTTCTCTGTCCATGGGATCTCTCTGCTAGGAATATTAAAGTGGGTTACTGTTTCCTTCTCCAGGGGATCTTCCTGACCCAGGGACACACCTGGGTCTCCGGCATTGGCAGGCGAATTCTTTACTGCTGAGATACCAGGGAAACCTGAGTTAGGTTTGGACATGGCAATATAAAAGATTGGAGGAATAATTAAGCTTCTGTAAGGATTTTCAGCTTGTATTGTGAGAGTCTTTGTGTTTGTACTCCACTCTAATAAAAAAGGGAAATCGGAAATTGTGGGTGATGGACTTTTTCGGGGTGTGTGTGGTTTGTGTGAAAATAATTAGCCAAACAGTCAACCTAGAGACTGATTGTTCCTGAAAAAGACATTGACCCTACATTAGGAAATTGATAAAATAATCTGTATCATGTTGATGTCAAATGGAAAGGCCAAAATTTAATTTTGCCAAGCCTGGATTCCAACATTTGGACTTGGGTAGAGGAAGAGACTAGGAGGGACACCGTGGCCTGTTGCCCTTGACTTCCATTGAGCAAGTCTGTGTCTGTGAACTGCTCTTTAAGTTCAAGGACAATCTTTGCCTGTGTGAATTTATTCTGCATTTACACATAATACGTCAGGGTTAATAAACGCCTTTTGAAACATAATGCTCAGTTCTCTCAAGGCGCTGAAGAGACGAGAGCTCTCTTTGGTGACCTCCATTTGCCTGCTTCCTTCGGCTGCCAAGTTCGTGGTTGCCTGTAACACCAACACCTTCAAGTGGCAGCCACCTTCTAGATGCCCACATCTTTTGGGGTAGACTGGTTGTGTTGAATATTGATCATGAATTGATTTGTTTATAACGGGAATCTGTTTTTGTCTGTGGTACTTGTTATTGTGATTGCATAATTAAAATTTTATATAATCTGATTAAATGTGAGCCTTATTTTTCTACAGAATTGTGCTAAATAGTTTGGAAAGTCTTCGAAGGCAAGCCTCCAAGAAGAATGTTGTGAAGTTAGTATGTTGTTGTTTAGTCCTTAAGTCATATCTGACTCTTCTATGACCCCATGGATTATAGCCTGCCAAGCTTCTCTGTCCATGGGATCTCTCTGCTAGGAATATTAAAGTGGGTTACTGTTTCCTTCTCCAGGGGATCTTCCTGACCCAGGGACACACCTGGGTCTCCGGCATTGGCAGGCGAATTCTTTACTGCTGAGATACCAGGGAAACCTGAGTTAGGTTTGGACATGGCAATATAAAAGATTGGAGGAATAATTAAGCTTCTGTAAGGATTTTCAGCTTGTATTGTGAGAGTCTTTGTGTTTGTACTCCACTCTAATAAAAAAGGGAAATCGGAAATTGTGGGTGATGGACTTTTTCGGGGTGTGTGTGGTTTGTGTGAAAATAATTAGCCAAACAGTCAACCTAGAGACTGATTGTTCCTGAAAAAGACATTGACCCTACATTAGGAAATTGATAAAATAATCTGTATCATGTTGATGTCAAATGGAAAGGCCAAGGTGGGATATGTGTATGTTTACAGACTGCTGCTTTAGTCAAACTTGTTAATTTCTAAGTCAATGATTAACCTGTTACCTTGGTTAAATGGGATTTCACTGCATGAACTTTATAAACATCGGTTTTACAGTTTATGCCAGAAAATTTCAAACTGGTTATGTCCTACTGTCTAGGACTTGATTCCATAAAAAAGTTTTATAAAAATTTCAAGGATGTTTATTGTTTTAGTATTTGTAACATAAAAATTGGGTGCAATCTACATGTCAAATAGTGTAAAAGTGGTTGAATTGTGACTCACAGGCGCAGAAGACTATCATACTGTGATTAGACATCTGCATTAAAAACATCAAATGACATTGAGAAATTTGCACAGGATAATGTTAAATTACAGAGGATGGAAACTAATTTGAATAATATGATCTCAATTTTAAAAGCTATTCAGTCCTAACAGTTTATCTCTGGGCGATTGGATTGTGGGTGGCTTTTCAGTTTATATTTTATACTTATTTTAAATTTTGTAATTTTCCACTTAAAGAGGTGTAATTCTTATAATTACATAATAACTTTATTATAGGAATAGATGTCTTGAAACTTTATAAAGAGGTCTTTTGAATTGGTTGCTACTGAGAGTTAGTGCTTCATAGCACTATGGCTTACTATGGAGAGAACATCAATGAGGACAGTAAAAACTACTTTTAGTCTTTAAAACAATTATTCATGGCTTACAATTAAGCAGAATTACATTTTTTTCTAAAATTGGTACATACACATAAAATTGCTGTTCGTTTGTATAATAAAGGTTATATATTAATATCCATAGATATAGAAATAGTCACTTTTATACTTCATGATTGCTATTAATCTTTCATAATAATCAATCTTTATAATAACCAAGACAGTCAAAATAGAATCTTCCTCATTTTGAAAACAAACATTTTGGAAATGATTCATTTTGGAATGATTGTTCATTTGGAATTGACATTCATTTTGGAAATGATTGGTTCCCCCACCCAAGTTACACGGTTGGTAATGGTAGGTTTTGACCCCAGATTTTTCTGATTCTGAATCTCTTGGTCTTTCTTTTCTTTATTCGTGTTCAGTATGGAAAGAAGGGGTAGTGAGAATCTGGCTTGAAAATCCTGCTTGTTGGTAGAAGATTAGATAAAGTGGGTGAGGTACAGGTCCCTTTGAAAGAGAAACCTGAAAGCAAAAATGCTATTGCAAAGAACCTAGAACTGTGTTTTCCCAAATGGGTGTATGTGTTGGAGTGCAGGAAGTAAATATTAGAGCTGTTGATAAGCTTTTGGGCCTCCCCAGGTGTCTCAGTGGGAAAGAATCTGCCTTCCAGTGAGGATTGGGCTGGGAAGATCCCCTGGAGGAGGGCACTGCAACCCACCCCAGTATTCTTGCCAGGATAATCCTACGGACACGAGCCTGGTGGGTTACAGTTCATGGGGTCACAAAGAGTGCGATGTCACTGAAGTGACTGAGCTTGCATGCATGTTAATAAGCTATGAAAAAATAAACTAAATAGACTTTTAGGGGTTGCAAGCCTTGTGGGTGGCTTTTCAGTTTATATTTTATACTTATTTTAAATTTTGTAATTTTCCACTTAAAGAGGTGTAATTCTTATAATTACATAATAACTTTATTATAGGAATAGATGTCTTGAAACTTTATAAAGAGGTCTTTTGAATTGGTTGCTACTGAGAGTTAGTGCTTCATAGCACTATGGCTTACTATGGAGAGAACATCAATGAGGACAGTAAAAACTACTTTTAGTCTTTAAAACAATTATTCATGGCTTACAATTAAGCAGAATTACATTTTTTTCTAAAATTGGTACATACACATAAAATTGCTGTTCGTTTGTATAATAAAGGTTATATATTAATATCCATAGATATAGAAATAGTCACTTTTATACTTCATGATTGCTATTCATCTTTCATAATAATCAATCTTTATAATAACCAAGACAGTCAAAATAGAATCTTCCTCATTTTGAAAACAAACATTTTGGAAATGATTCATTTTGGAATGATTGTTCATTTGGAATTGACATTCATTTTGGAAATGATTGGTTCCCCCACCCAAGTTACACGGTTGGTAATGGTAGGTTTTGACCCCAGATTTTTCTGATTCTGAATCTCTTGGTCTTTCTTTTCTTTATTCGTGTTCAGTATGGAAAGAAGGGGTAGTGAGAATCTGGCTTGAAAATCCTGCTTGTTGGTAGAAGATTAGATAAAGTGGGTGAGGTACAGGTCCCTTTGAAAGAGAAACCTGAAAGCAAAAATGCTATTGCAAAGAACCTAGAACTGTGTTTTCCCAAATGGGTGTATGTGTTGGAGTGCAGGAAGTAAATATTAGAGCTGTTGATAAGCTTTTGGGCCTCCCCAGGTGTCTCAGTGGGAAAGAATCTGCCTTCCAGTGAGGATTGGGCTGGGAAGATCCCCTGGAGGAGGGCACTGCAACCCACCCCAGTATTCTTGCCAGGATAATCCTACGGACACGAGCCTGGTGGGTTACAGTTCATGGGGTCACAAAGAGTGCGATGTCACTGAAGTGACTGAGCTTGCATGCATGTTAATAAGCTATGAAAAAATAAACTAAAATTTATTAGTATTAAACATTGGTATTGAAACTAGGGCCCTTGCCTGTTTGAAACACAGCCCTTTTGGGGATTGTGGGGGACTTCCACAGCCCAGGGGCATGGGGAGGGGCCATCATGCTTGTTTGCGTTTTGCCTATTGTGACACACTGCATTTACCTGGAGATTAGGTTAGCCAGTTTTAATTAAAGCACCAGCTACAAATTTGACACTTGGTTCTTGCTTAAAGAACTGTGATTTGAAGGTGCAGTTGGTAATGCAAACACCAGTGGGCCACAAAGAATTGGCAGAGTGAAGGCTTCTCTCTGTACATACTTTTTTTCAACCAAGAGAATAGCTGAAAAGTGAATTTTGTCTAAGAAAATCCAGTTCTTTCAGGGGACTCACTGTGAAGTCCCATAAGCCCCCTCAAGTGGAGGAGATGGTGCTGATGGCCAACACCTGGAGTGTTCTGAGTACTTGGGAACAGTGGACGGTGTCCCCTGGGCATTACGGCTGTTTTCATGCAGCTGAGTTTCTTTTCTAGTTCTTTCTATTCAGCAGCCATTTATGGAGTATCTCTTATGTGTCAGGCACCATGCTAGGGTGATGAAGAAGACAGTTCCTTTAAGCAGCTTCCTGTCTGAAAAGGTCTCAGTCTTGCACCAAAATTATAGAATGAGAATTTTTTTAGTTGTCAAGGATTTGTAGAGTATCTCTTGCAGCCCTGTCATTGTTCAGAGGAGAACCTAGGAACTGTTGGAATCCCTCCCCGACTTAGTATCACCAGGCTTTATGTAGGACATCCAGTTTTTACTTTCTTCATTTCTCTTTGCAATTACGTTCTCAAGCCTGATTTTCCGAGTTGCGTTTTTGCCAGTAGGCATTTTCCAGCCTGAAAAAGACCCTTTCACTTTAGGTTTCAAATCATATAAAATGAATGAGTTTTCTTAAAGAAAAAATTGTGTGGATGTAAATCTCTGTATTGTTTTTATTTTGAATGCAGATGGTCTTTGCTGGCTATTGAGACTAAAAGAAATCGTAGTGTCCTAGGCAATAGAAAGGAGAGTGTGGCCTTGGTGGTGTCCTGGGACATCACCTTTCACTTCTGTTGTCTAGTGGAGAGCAGCACTGGTGGTTATTTTTAAATACCTGCCTGAAAGAACCCCAAGAAGTACCACTTTCTAAAGATAAGAATGTGGTATATAGTTTAGGCTTGAATTCTTATAAAGATCTCCTGGAAGAGGAAATGGCAACCCACAGCAGTATTCTTGTCTCAAAAAGTCCCATAGACAGAGGAGCCTGGAGAGCTACAGTTCATAGGGTCACAAAAGAGCTAGGCACAATTGTACAACTAAGCTCCTTATGTTTGTGACTGAATTATTTTTGTAATCATTAGGGAGAGCAGTGTGAGCTGAAAGGTTACTGTATCTCAACCACCCTGACCCTCAATTTTAGTTGTGACAGTCGATATTACATAGATAGAGCTGCTAAAAAGTAAAATCTCCCTAAAAATACTAAAAGTGAAGTCCTAACGGTCACAGTCATCATTTATGGCAAATTAGGAGTGGGAGAAGGGGAGTTCCATTGTTTTCATATTTCTGTATAGGGAATCTGAGAAAAGTAAAGAAAAACAAGAAGAGAAAAATTATCCATAGCTTCATCATTGAAATAAGAGTTCAGTTTTAAAAATACTTTTTAAGGTACCACATGGGTGATTCTGGTATGCAGTTGAATAGCCAGCACTAAGTCATATAGAGCATATTGAACAGGAGCATCCATGCAAGTGGGAAGGAGTGACACCTGCCTTATCCTTTAGAGTGGTTGTTATTTTCTTTGAAGTAGGCAAAAATGGCTCCATAGAAAATGCCTTGAGAAACTGGAAGACTAATACAGGAACAGAGTAGTGCAGAGATGTGCAAGAAGATGATTTTACCGCAGCGTTTTGAACGTGGGGTGGATCGTTTCAGTGTAGCAGTGCCGTTTAAAGCCAGTCCTCCCCACTCAGCTCGCTCCACTCAGAGGAACCTCAGTTCCAACTCGAGGCCTACAGAAGTTAGGCTCAGTCGCTGGCATGTTGTAGAGGCATCAAGCCATTGTGGTGGTTGTGGTCGTGCAGTTCCAAAACTTTTTTGAGGCTCATTGCAATGAAAAAGGGTGGCCTTGGTGGTGTCCTGGGACATCACCTTTCACTTCTGTTGTCTAGTGAGAGCAGCACTGGTGGTTATTTTTAAATACCTGCCTGAAAGAACCCCAAGAAGTACCACTTTCTAAAGATAAGAATGTGGTATATAGTTTAGGCTTGAATTCTTATAAAGATCTCCTGGAAGAGGAAATGGCAACCCACAGCAGTATTCTTGTCTCAAAAAGTCCCATAGACAGAGGAGCCTGGAGAGCTACAGTTCATAGGGTCACAAAAGAGCTAGGCACAATTGTACAACTAAGCTCCTTATGTTTGTGACTGAATTATTTTTGTAATCATTAGGGAGAGCAGTGTGAGCTGAAAGGTTACTGTATCTCAACCACCCTGACCCTCAATTTTAGTTGTGACAGTCGATATTACATAGATAGAGCTGCTAAAAAGTAAAATCTCCCTAAAAATACTAAAAGTGAAGTCCTAACGGTCACAGTCATCATTTATGGCAAATTAGGAGTGGGAGAAGGGGAGTTCCATTGTTTTCATATTTCTGTATAGGGAATCTGAGAAAAGTAAAGAAAAACAAGAAGAGAAAAATTATCCATAGCTTCATCATTGAAATAAGAGTTCAGTTTTAAAAATACTTTTAAGGTACCACATGGGTGATTCTGGTATGCAGTTGAATAGCCAGCACTAAGTCATATAGAGCATATTGAACAGGAGCATCCATGCAAGTGGGAAGGAGTGACACCTACCTTATCCTTTAGAGTGGTTGTTATTTTCTTTGAAGTAGGCAAAAATGGCTCCATAGAAAATGCCTTGAGAAACTGGAAGACTAATACAGGAACAGAGTAGTGCAGAGATGTGCAAGAAGATGATTTTACCGCAGCGTTTTGAACGTGGGGTGGATCGTTTCAGTGTAGCAGTGCCGTTTAAAGCCAGTCCTCCCCACTCAGCTCGCTCCACTCAGAGGAACCTCAGTTCCAACTCGAGGCCTACAGAAGTTAGGCTCAGTCGCTGGCATGTTGTAGAGGCATCAAGCCATTGTGGTGGTTGTGGTGGCAGAGTGCAGATGTTCTCAATAAAACTGGTTTCCTTGACCTTTTCCTTTTGTATACGTGCTCTTCAGGTTTTCAAGCACCTTGTGTGTGTGTTGAGGACTACCTGTTGAGGAAATGGAGGAGGTGTGGGAAGACCCTGTGGGGATAGAGATGAGACCAGCTTATAGTGGGGAAACTTCAGATGACTTCAACATCTGTGTTCCTATTGATTCACCTGCTTTGTAACATCAACATCTCAAAAGCCAGATCTATGGCTAGCTCTGTTGGACTCTACTGAGGATTGGCTTTCTTGCTGTTAAAGTCATACTCTTTGTGGTTTAGCAGTTAACTTTGGAAAGAGATGATTCTTTGGTGTCTTTTTAAATGTTTTATAAATTGGTTTAAATAATACTTAATATGACATTACTCCATTGTCTCATTGTTTTTAAAACCCATTTCTTTGGCATTGTGCGATACAGTATTTACGTAATTTAGTTGTACAAGCTGTTACTGTAAATTTGACTTATTTTCATGTTAAAAAAATCAACGTGAAACAAAAGTTGTCTTTTTAATTTATGTCACATAAGTCTATGAGTTTTAACACGTGCAGATTTGTATAACTATTCCCACAAGCATTCCATCTCCTCAGAATGTTCCCTCATTCTCTCCCCACACCTGAATTCTGGCAGCCATTGATGTGTTCTTCATGCCTGTAGTTTTGCCTTTGCAAAGATGTCTTTTAAATGGAAGCATTGTTGTTGTTTAGTTGCTCAGTTGTGTCCAACTCTTTGCAAGCCCAGGGACTGTAGCCTGCCAGGCTCCTTTGTCCATGGAATTCTCCAAGCAAGAATACTAGAGTGAGTGGCCATTCCCTTCTCCAGGGGGTCTTTCTGACCCAGGGACTGGACCCTGCCTGCGTTGCAGGCAGATTCTTTTCCGTCTGAACCACCAGGGAAGCCCAAATGAAAGCATGCACCATGTCTTTTGATGCTGACTTCTTTTGCTCAATAGAATGCCTTTGAAATTCATCCAAGTTGTTGTGGGCATTGATAGTATGTTCCTTTTAACAACTGAGTAAGATTCCAGTGTGTGGGTGTATTCCTAGTGTATTTATTCATTAACTCCTTGGAGAGCATTTTGGTTGTCCTAGTTTTTGGGTTTTTCAAGGAAAGCTACTCTGAATTTTTTGTGTATCATTCTTTGCATGGATGTATGCTTTCCTTTGTCTTCAAAAAACACCTAGAGGGTAAAATGGCTGGATTATCTTTTGGGTGTTCATTTTAACTTTTTGGAGAAATTTCAAGTCGTTTTCTAGAGTTAACTGTGTCAATTTTCATTCCCGCCAACAGTGCATGAGAGAGTTTCGGGTGCTTGGCATCTCTATCAGCACTTGGTATTGTCAGTATTTTTATTTTTTAGCCATTCTAGTAGGTGTGTAGGGATGTCTTTGATTTTGATATCTGTAAAGTTGAGTATTATTTCATATGCTTACTTGCAGTCATTTGTGTGTCCTTTCTGGTGAAGGGTCTGTTCAAGTCTTTTGCCCATTTTTAATTGGGCTGTTTCTTTTCCTGGCTTAGTTTTCAGAGCTTTTTTTGGTTTTGTTTTTAACATATTCTGGATACAAATCCTTCGTTGCATATGTGGTTTGAAAATATTTTCCCCAATCTGTACCTTATTTTTTTTTTCATTCTTTATTAATAGCATCTTTTTTCAGAGCAAAAATTTTTAGTTTTGAAAAAGTGCAGTTTATCTTTTTAATTTTTTTGGTCGATCATGCTTTGTGTGTAATTTCCAAGAACTCTTTGCCTAGCTCCAGGTCAGGAAGATTGCTTCTTACATTTTGTTCTGAAAGTTTCATGTTTTATACTTTGATCTATTTTGAATTAATAGTTGTATGAGGTCTGAGGTGTTGGTCAAGATTCCTTTTTTTTTTTTTTTTCCTGCATATGGATGTCGAATTGTTTCAACACCATTTGTCAAAAAGACAGTCATTTCTCCCTTGAATCACCTTTGCATCTTGGTCAGAAATCACTTGGCTCTATTTGTACGGATCCATTTCTTCAATAGCTTCTGTTTCTCTCATGTTCCCCTCTTTGGAAGCCCTCCACACACAAAGGTGGGCCTTTAGAATGGGGCAGTGAGTTCCTCAGAACTGCCTTCATTCTGGGCCAAGAGGCATGAGGACAGAGAGCACAACAGCCACAGATGTTTTCCCTTTACATCTTGAGAGCCATTAGTCTGAAGAAGTAGGAAGCCTCCTTTCCCTCAGATTTAGTGACTGTGGTACCTGTGGCCTGCCACCCCCTTAGGATTGCCAAGAAGCAAGAGAATAGAGGGGGACAGGAAAGAGGAAAAATGGGACATTTCCCTACACTCTCCAGGGTTAGGAATTTCCTTCCTGTTTCTTAAGGTAGAACTTAAAAGGATGTGCAGACTTGCCTTCTCTCTCTCTCCTGGGCTCACTTCCAGGTGGCTGGCTGCCTTGAGTCCAGGCTGGCGGTTTTGGAAGAAAATATGGAGAAAGCCATCAGTGGTTTGGTGGTCTTTTGAGTTTGGCACTTCTCCCCTGTTCTGCCATCATAATGTATTTTTTGGAGCCCTCCAACAGCTTCTTTGTATATTCTGTCCAGGGGAGAAAATAAGAGGAGTGTGCTGCTGTCATTGTACCTCGAACCAGTGCCTCTCCATGTTGTTTTTTTTTTTTTTTTTTAAGATTTATTTATTTATTTACTTTGGGCGGGGGTCTGGTTGGGGAGGGAGGGGAATGGGCGGGCCACTTCTATTGGTCTTTTTTTTTTATTTCTCTATTTTCATTCGTTTTCGTTCTTTGGCTCCTGTGGGCCTCCCATCGCCGTGGCGTCTGTCGTTACAGAGCACTGGCTCTGGGCGCATGCGCTCCAGAGCTCCAGCTCGGTAATTGGACACATCCGTCCAGCCGCTCCGCGGCACGTGGGATCTTCCCAGGCCAGGGTTCGAACCGGCGCCCCTTGCACTGCAAGGCGGTGTCCTTACCCACTGGACCACCAGGGGAAGCCCTCCATGTTGTTTTTAAATACAGAATTTGGAGTAATGTTTTGGACAAGTTGCATAAATCTTGAAACAATAGCTATTGTCTAGGCAGTAGTTTTCGTAGATTTTTTTTTTTGAAGTCATTGTCTTGGCCATAGTGATTCACATTTGTAAATATGAGAACAAAGTGGGCACCTTCTAGTTTTGTGGAAATTCTGTGTTAAGATTATAGTGAGCTCTTTCTGTTGCTCCTCTTTCCTACTGAGAAGTTAAAATTTTAGGGTAACCCTTTACGTTCCATATGCAGATTTACATTGAGTGTCATTTTTGTTGTAGAAAGACACCTGGATGTGCCCAGGAAGCCTGGAGTCATTAGCTCTTGTCTTTGTTACCTCAAGAATTGATTTTAAGCCCTCAATGAGTAGTCTTCACTCTGAACCTCTTGCATAAGTTTTAAGAGAATTTAGGGAAGTCTGAAAAAGAGGGTCTGATTATTGACATATTCATTCTGTACTGACTTTAAAAAAATGTGAACTAAATATAATTATGTAGACAGCTGGTGAGGAACAAATATAGCTCAGTGTATCCCTAGTGGGAACAGCTACATGGTCTAGAAATTAATTTATTTAAACTAATTATTTATTGGTAGAAATTCATTAAAAATTAGGAATCAACTGTAGGTGATCATAAATATCTTGAAATCAACATCAGAAGGCCATGCTAATGGGATCACAGCAGGATATAGAAATAGACAGTTAGAATGGCCAAGTTGAAGGTAATTAAGATTAACTTGTGTAACATTTAAATTCTGGAAAGAGACAATAGTATATGAAGATGGAAGAGAGATGAAAAATTATATGATATCCCTTTATAGATATATCACATTGGTTGTTATTATTGATGTTTTATGCTTTTAGCATCTGCTTTCCTCAGAATGGTCGAGTCTTAAGGGCTTGAATATTGCCTCCTTTAGTGCTTCCTGTGTTTTTATTATTCAAAACTAATAACAGTTGGGAATGTTTATGGAGCTCTCTGCCAGACCTTGTGCTGAACACCTTGCAAGGGGTCATCCTCACTAGAACCCTGTGAAGCTGGTCCTGATTGGCAGGGGCACAGACAGGCATGGCGGCAGATACAGGCATAGGCTGAGATTCACGTGGTCTAGCTATTGGGCTTTGCTTTGCTCTTAACCTTTCAGCTGTAAGTTTGCCTGGTCAAATGGGGCAGCTTTCTCAGAAGGAAAGGGATGAGAAGTCCAAATTAAGTACTAAAAATTAACTATACATTTTACAAATGATAAAGAGCATTTTTACTAGGTATGTAGGAGATTTAAAAATCATGGGCTAGGTTTAATGAGTATCCAGCTTAAACCAAAGTAGGAATCAGAACAGCCTTGGTTTATGATTCACGATGTCGTCAGGACGTTTCTTCGGCCAGTTTCCCCTCTCAGCTTGCTGTAAGAAACCACTTTTTATTACTACCCTTTTCCTGAGTACGTGTCTTCAACTAGAAATGTGCCGTTAACCCAGCGCCAGAGGACTGAGTCCAAAGGAAGACTTCGACAAGTTGAGAGGAAGTAGGAACTTGGTGCTTTTTTTCATATAGGACATTCACGGTCCTGACTGCCTAATTTTTTAAACTTCTTAAATGATCTTATGAAAATGGGTTCTTACTGTGTTCAGAAGAAGTGATTCTTTCTCTCCACCTTCCTTGCCTTTGACCCAAATTGACTAAGGTGTCTTAAACCAGTTGCTTAGTTTGTGCTTCTAAGAGTAAGACCCTTAAGGAATTGAGGAATAGTGTTAACATCCTGTCCAGATGGCTATTTGTGCCTGAGTGTTCATGTTTATATGTATTTTTCTTTGTGAATGTACAGGCAGCAGCCAACTCAGAGTCAGCCAGACAACTTGTGTGGTATTCTTCCTTTTCATGAACAGTTTTCAACCGTATAAGCACAGATAAGAGCCTTTTTAATGCCCACAGAGTTGTTTTCTCTTTTTGGTAAGCAAGTTGATATATCACATTGGTTGTTATTATTGATGTTTTATGCTTTTAGCATCTGCTTTCCTCAGAATGGTCGAGTCTTAAGGGCTTGAATATTGCCTCCTTTAGTGCTTCCTGTGTTTTTATTATTCAAAACTAATAACAGTTGGGAATGTTTATGGAGCTCTCTGCCAGACCTTGTGCTGAACACCTTGCAAGGGGTCATCCTCACTAGAACCCTGTGAAGCTGGTCCTGATTGGCAGGGGCACAGACAGGCATGGCGGCAGATACAGGCATAGGCTGAGATTCACGTGGTCTAGCTATTGGGCTTTGCTTTGCTCTTAACCTTTCAGCTGTAAGTTTGCCTGGTCAAATGGGGCAGCTTTCTCAGAAGGAAAGGGATGAGAAGTCCAAATTAAGTACTAAAAATTAACTATACATTTTACAAATGATAAAGAGCATTTTTACTAGGTATGTAGGAGATTTAAAAATCATGGGCTAGGTTTAATGAGTATCCAGCTTAAACCAAAGTAGGAATCAGAACAGCCTTGGTTTATGATTCACGATGTCGTCAGGACGTTTCTTCGGCCAGTTTCCCCTCTCAGCTTGCTGTAAGAAACCACTTTTTATTACTACCCTTTTCCTGAGTACGTGTCTTCAACTAGAAATGTGCCGTTAACCCAGCGCCAGAGGACTGAGTCCAAAGGAAGACTTCGACAAGTTGAGAGGAAGTAGGAACTTGGTGCTTTTTTTCATATAGGACATTCACGGTCCTGACTGCCTAATTTTTTAAACTTCTTAAATGATCTTATGAAAATGGGTTCTTACTGTGTTCAGAAGAAGTGATTCTTTCTCTCCACCTTCCTTGCCTTTGACCCAAATTGACTAAGGTGTCTTAAACCAGTTGCTTAGTTTGTGCTTCTAAGAGTAAGACCCTTAAGGAATTGAGGAATAGTGTTAACATCCTGTCCAGATGGCTATTTGTGCCTGAGTGTTCATGTTTATATGTATTTTTCTTTGTGAATGTACAGGCAGCAGCCAACTCAGAGTCAGCCAGACAACTTGTGTGGTATTCTTCCTTTTCATGAACAGTTTTCAACCGATAACTAAGCACAGATAAGAGCCTTTTTTTTTTAATGCCCACAGAGTTGTTTTTCTCTTTTTTTGGTAAGCAAGTTCATAGTTAAGAGGACAATGACATGCTAAATCACTGAGGATGTGAGGAGTCGTAAAAGGGGTCCCAACTTGGGGGTTATCAGAATTTCCTTCTTTATTTAAATCTAAACACTTATTTAGGTAGTAGTTTATCCACATTGCATAGGCAAATGATAAATGAGTTACAGTTTTTATTTCTGTTACTAACAGTTGATCCTAATGAGGCATTTGGCTATGGAACAGAGAATGGGGAATGTTTTCTGTGGTATCTTTCAGTGAAGTTGACAGTGTTCCACATTCCCCTTCCATTCACATTGTACCGTGCTTAGTGAGAATTTCAGCTAGGCCACTTGATTCTATTCTTATAGGACCATTGATATTGTTGGGAGATAATATACAAAATATATACACAAAATATACAGAATCCATATGTACAAAATCTCTACAGCAACCAGGGAAGACCCAGATTTTTCTTTAGAAAATCTTGTAGCAGCCTTGCGGAACATACACTGTGAATTCTAACTCTGTACCCTTTTTCTTGCTCACCCAGACTACTGGTTTACCATCTCATTCTGCCCCTGCTGTATGCGGTTCATTTTACACATTGCAACCATGATTTCTGTACACACAAAAAAACCAAACACATGAAATTATGTCCCACTTAAAGCATCCAAGGCTTCTCACAGCCTGTGGGAGAGAGTGCAGCATTATTATGTAGTCTTCCATCTCTCCGATGGTAACGTGAGCAACCACATGGTCTACTGCTCCAGGCTTTGAACATGATGGTACTTTAACTTTTTAATTTTAATTGGAGGAGAATTGCTTTGCAGTGTTGTGTTGGTTTCTGCCATACAGCAGTGTCAATCAGCCATAAGTAGACGTGTGACTCCTCCCTCTGGAACCTCTCTTCCACCCATCCTGCCCCTCTAGGTGGTCACAAGGCACTGAGTGGAGCTTCCTGTGTCATATAGCAACTTCCCACGGCTCTGGTTTACTTATGGTATTATGTATGTTTCAGTGCGACTCTCCCAGTGTCCCACCTCCTTCCCCTGCTGTGTCCAAAAGTCTTGAACCTGCTACTTCTTCTACACCATGCTGTCTCTCACCTAAGGGTGCTATTGCCTTTCAACTTTTTTTTTACCTCCTTGTTCTGTAAGATTTTACCCAAGGAGCTCCTTCCTTCTGACACCCTGGGCTGGGCCGTGAGCCCTACCTCTGCCCTCCTGTAACACTCTGCTTTCTTCCCTCATTGCCTGTCACATGTTGTGTCTATTGATGAGAGGGAGCAGTGAATTCCCTGAGAGCAGGAGAGCGTGTCTTAATGAACCGTTTCCTCAAGCCTGAGCCAGAAACTGACACATGGTGGATACTGTCCTGAGTGTGTGTGAAGGCAGCATTGCATGAATGATGGAGTTGCCTTTTTGGGTAATGAGTGCCCGTTACTGGAAATGTTCTAGGCAGGAGCTGAGAGGGCTCTGTTACTCAGAAGTTACTCTTATCTCATTTGTTTTCATTTTACTTGACACATATTTTAGTTAGCTTTTTTAAATTTAATTTTTCATCTCTTATGTATATTTGGCAATTAAATACATAAAACCGTTCGAGTAAGGGTTGTTGTTCCATCACTAAGTCGTGTCTGACTCTTTGTGATCCCGTGGACTGTAGCCCTCCGGGCTCCTCTGTCCATGGATTCTCCAGGCAAGGGGATCTTTCTGGACCAGGGATCAAACTTACATTTCCTGCATTGGCGGGCAGACTTTTTTGATTTTTTATTTTTTTTTACCACCGAGCCACCAGGGAAGCCCTTCAAGTAATTAGCATGATAGTAATAGCTACAAAATGCCTAATATATGTGTTAGGACTAATTTTTCCAACAGTGCTAGGAAGAGAATGATAGTTACTTTCATTTTACACTTGTAGGAGCTGATGTCAGCTTAAAGGAAATCAGTCTGCCCAAGGTTTTTACCTCTAGTTAGTAATTTTTAGAACCAGGATTCAGATCGAGGTTTGAATCTGGACATTATGTACATTCCGCTGTGCCATTTTACCCATAAAGGAAACTGATGTTTGTGTAATGGTTCAGCATAGAGCAGGGTGTTCATAGTTGTCTGGTGGTGGTGTTAGTTTGGCGAAAGTATTCTAAATAGAAAAATAGAAAGGAATACTTTTTTTTTTTAAAGAAGTGAACAGAGATAAAAGTGGAAATAGATTATATTCTGTTTAGTTTCTTCATTTGGATTTCATTTCTAGCTTCAAACAAAACCTGTACCTTGAATTAAAATGGAAAAGCTAATCCTGACTTTTCTGTAGTTAGGACAGGCATCCCCTCCCCCACAGCATCCCAGCTCCGTGTAATTATTCTGTTTTTTTTCGACATAATCCATAGCACATAATCCTACCTATTTTGGTGGTAGCGGATGGAGAAAGGGTGCAATACTGTTTCCACAAGAATAAAGTAATTTCAAGTAAGTCAGTATAAAACAGCTATACTTTTAAAAAATAAAACGACAGAGGTATCAAAGAGAGTAAGAATGCTGTTACATTTAAATCTCTGTGATTCTGTGATCTTAGACAGTGGCTGCCAGAGATTAGTTTAGATCAAAGACTTCCAAATTGAATTTTACCTAACAATTCACCTGCTTACAAAACACAACAAAGCTTTTTATAAACAGCTTGTGCTGTGCCTTGTTCCCGATGAGTGACTTTCCAGCCCCCACTGCACACGGCCCCGCACACCTGCTCCCTGGGGCCTGTCCTGCTGGCCCCCTGACTCCCGAGTCAGCTTCCAGAGGGGACCAGAAATTTTAAGAACCAGATGTCTTGTGGCAAAAGAAAAAAAACTTAGAAAAGATGTATTTTGATTCTAAAAGGTTGTTTAATAAGGATGTAGAATGTATGATTTAGATGAAAAAAAGAGAATCAGGAAATACGTTCTAATACTGTAAACCTAGTTGAAGTGGCTTTTTTTGCCAAATCTTTCCATGTATGCTTTAAATACTCACTAGCATCTGCAGTGAAATTTGTGTTTGTCTAGTAGAAACAGGAATCTAATTCAGCAGGGCTTGATTTTCTCACATAAAATGTCTGCAGGGAACTGCTCGGGTGGGAAAGTTTCTGCCACGTCTTAGGGAGGGTCTAGAGCTCCTTCCCGCTTTCCACGTCCTGAGGATGAGGCCTCTGTCCAGGCTGGTGGAGCTCCCCCAGGATGTCTGCAAGAGGAGAGAAGGAAAGCGGTGGAGAGGCTTTCTGGAATCTCCTCCCTGACTTGTACTTGAAATTCCTGGGCCACCACTGTCCTCATGGAGGCTCCAGTGTGGTGTTTAAGTGGGCACAGTGCCAGGCCAAACAAAACCAGATTTCTGTGACTGAAGCAGAACAGGGAGGGGAGTGGAAACTCACTTTGAAAGAATTGACTCCGCCGCCAAAGGCAAACTTTGTTTTTCAAGTCATGAAACTGCCTAACCGTCTTTTCAAATTTGAAAGGGAAACATACTATGTAGGGACATTTTAAAGAAATAGTTCAGTTTGGGTAAAAATGTTTCCCTAGTCCTCAGCTATGCTTTTGTAAAATTTTTTATTACTCTCCAATAACTAATCTTTAAAAATTATAAATATTAATAAATTGGGATTAAAAATAGAGGAGGATTGATATTGTGTGCTTCCAATTAGGAGATTCTTTCATGCTTTCCTGGAAGCCACATAATTTAAAAAATAGTGATAATAAGTCATCAGGCCTTTTTCTCAGAGCTGGTCCTTTATTTTTTGATTCTAAAGGACTTTTATTTTTTCCCTTTTATTCATATCCATCATATATATATATATATATATATATATATATATATATATATATCCATTATATATGTCTAAAATGGATTCTTTATATCCATTTTAAATATATCAGTGTGTACCTGTCTGGAAAAGACCCTGATGTTGAGAAAGACTGAAGGTAGGAGGAGCAAGTGATAGCAGAGGATGAGATGGCTGCATGGCATCACCAATTCAGTGGACATGAGTTTGAGCAAATTCGGGGAGATGGTGAAGGACAGAGAAGCCCGGCATGCTGCAGTCCCTGAGTATGCTTAAATCTCAAGCATCTGCAGTGAAATTTGTGTTTGTCTAGTAGAAACAGGAATCTAATTCAGCAGGGCTTGATTTTCTCACATAAAATGTCTGCAGGAACTGCTCGGGTGGGAAAGTTTCTGCCACGTCTTAGGGAGGGTCTAGAGCTCCTTCCCGCTTTCCACGTCCTGAGGATGAGGCCTCTGTCCAGGCTGGTGGAGCTCCCCCAGGATGTCTGCAAGAGGAGAGAAGGAAAGCGGTGGAGAGGCTTTCTGGAATCTCCTCCCTGACTTGTACTTGAAATTCCTGGGCCACCACTGTCCTCATGGAGGCTCCAGTGTGGTGTTTAAGTGGGCACAGTGCCAGGCCAAACAAAACCAGATTTCTGTGACTGAAGCAGAACAGGGAGGGGAGTGGAAACTCACTTTGAAAGAATTGACTCCGCCGCCAAAGGCAAACTTTGTTTTTCAAGTCATGAAACTGCCTAACCGTCTTTTCAAATTTGAAAGGGAAACATACTATGTAGGGACATTTTAAAGAAATAGTTCAGTTTGGGTAAAAATGTTTCCCTAGTCCTCAGCTATGCTTTTGTAAAATTTTTTATTACTCTCCAATAACTAATCTTTAAAAATTATAAATATTAATAAATTGGGATTAAAAATAGAGGAGGATTGATATTGTGTGCTTCCAATTAGGAGATTCTTTCATGCTTTCCTGGAAGCCACATAATTTAAAAAATAGTGATAATAAGTCATCAGGCCTTTTTCTCAGAGCTGGTCCTTTATTTTTTGATTCTAAAGGACTTTTATTTTTTCCCTTTTATTCATATCCATCATATATATATATATATATATATATATATATATATATCCATTATATATGTCTAAAATGGATTCTTTATATCCATTTTAAATATATCAGTGTGTACCTGTCTGGAAAAGACCCTGATGTTGAGAAAGACTGAAGGTAGGAGGAGCAAGTGATAGCAGAGGATGAGATGGCTGCATGGCATCACCAATTCAGTGGACATGAGTTTGAGCAAATTCGGGGAGATGGTGAAGGACAGAGAAGCCTGGCATGCTGCAGTCCCTGGGGTCACAAAGAGCTGGATACAACTTAGTGACTGAACTGTACTGAACATCTCTATCCCAGACTTACTATCCCTTCCCCCCATTCTTCCCCTCAGCAACCATAAGCTCATTCTAAGAGGCTCTCCTTTAGATATAAATTGTGAAAGCTCAGTCCCTCAGGTGTTAAAAACTGCTTTAGGTCTCTGTGTTCACTGATATAGCTGCAAATTCTGCCATGCTCTTCTGGTGAATTATGTTCAGTCCTTTTTGTCTCTGGATGTTTCTACATGGTTAATTCTCTGTGGGAAACCTTCTGCCTGCATCTTTCAACCCAGGAAAATTCTGTTGATCGTTTAACTTGCCCTTCACTGCTCAGCCTTTCCTGTCCTCCACTCTGTCACCTCCTGACTGGTGTGGTGGCGTGGTCTCTGCTGTTCACATCACCGAGAGGAAGTCCAGCAGTAATGGCTGTGGAATAAACGAGACCTTCAGAGTGAGCACTCCAGTGTGTGCCCGGCCTCCCCACAGGAAGTACACATCATGTTATAGTCATCATTTTTTCACAATTGCTTCTGTGCTTTTCTCTTGCCTTTTCATTCCTTGAGGATGGTTCCTGTGTTTTGGTCATTAGAGTTATTCCTGGCATTCCTGGACAGTGTGCAGTGCATAGTAGGTGCTCAGCAGACATGTAATGAGGGTGGGCAGGTGAGCAGGGAGAACAGACAGGAAGACAGGAGCTCCCCAGCTCAGCCCATAGAGAAAACGGGGCAATGAGGTTTATACATCCCAAGGTAAAGCGCGGGGCTCCTGAGCTGGCCAGGGAGCAGTGGTGCTTCTGTGCGCTTTGCCTTACTGAGTGAGCTGGCCCTCTGGCAGATACCAGGGCACCGTTCCAAATTATGGAATTATCTGGGAGGACTGGAGGACTCTTAATTGAGGAACCCTTTTTTTTCATTCACTTCAAGTTATTCACTTAACATTTATTGAGTATCTGCTGTGTGTTGGGTTCTAGAGCTGCAGAAGTGAACAACAGTATCTGTCACCTTCAGCTTCTTTTAAGAGAGTGGGGGAGGTAGACACACACACTCACTCACCCATCCTCAGTATGTAGGCGGCTAAGTGAAGGAGTAAAGGTATAAACAGAGAAAGACCTTGGGAGTCTTCTGTTTTATTTCTTCTTTAAGAACATTAAATTCTTGTTACAGAAGAGAAGTGCTGTACCTTAATCCCTGTTTTTTTCGGAGACTTTACAAGCTCATTTATATTTATATATATGAGAGACCAGACTGTTTGTAGAAATAATGAGGCAAAAACAGCATCAGAGGTGATTATATAGCTTTTGCAGTGCTGGTATCTTTGACTGTGGCTTCCCTGCATATGACATCACGAGAGAAATACTGCTTAGACTTTCTCTTTAAATTCTTAGCATGCATTCTTAACGCCTAAGATAGCTCTTGAAAGTATCATATTCTGAAAAGTGGAGGGGGAAAAAAAGGGTAAAATTCTGAACAGAGTCACCTCCCTTTAAGTAACTCTTCCTTGCTTAATTTTCTCAAAACACATATACTGTGTCTTATTGGCCAGAACTTTGTCCTGTAGACTCATCTAGCTGGAGGGAGGCAATGAAAGGTAGTCTTTTAATTGTCTTGTTTCCCTCATATAAATCAGGGCTTCTGTTAGGAACGAAAAGAGTGGGTAGCAACAAGCAGCCTCAGCTCCATTGCTCAGTAATATTTTCTTTGACCGAATGAATGAAAATGAAGGAGGCTTGATGGAGTCAAGGCTTCTGGTGCAAATACCGTGCATTTACTTTTCATGGTCTATATTCTTTTGAACCTTCAAATCAGATTGATCACTTAGTCTCTAAAAAATGAAATACTTGAATTTGCTTTGCCCTCTAAATGACAGTGTTAGTCCACCTTTAGGCCTGGTGGACTGGCCAGAATTGTAGCCTAATGAGATAGATTTTGGGTGTTATCTGTGTGTGTGTGTGTGTGTGTGTGGTTGGAAATGTTTGGTGTTTTTACTTTCATCCATGATTAGCAATAGTTTATTTTACTGAATTACTGTGGTTTTGGTTTATAGAAATAGGTATATAATTTATGTCGCTTTATATTGGTAGATTTTTTTTTTCAGAGATTTGTTTTATTTTTTCACCTCTCCCCTGGCACCGATTTTCCTGATGTGGATACTAAGGTTGATAAGACATGATTTCATAAGTAATACATATACAAATTGCTAGTGCCACCCTTTCCCATTTTCATACTCTTGAAATAAACCTTTTTAAAAATTGTGTAAGTTCTGTTTAAAGTTTGTTTTTTTTTAAGCTTTTTTTCTTTTTAAAGAAATATGTGTTTAAAAAGTTTTATTTTTTTAAGAATTATATCAATTTCCATACTTATCATCAATTGGTGTCGTAATTATTTACCTGCTTTGTTAGGATATTCATGGTTTTCTTTTCCCTCTTTTGGTTTCTGAGCCCACAATCTAAAAACTTTCTTCATTGTCAGTGAGAGCATTTTGAACGGCATTGCCCTATGAACTTTCTGAAGAGTTTTGCTGTGAGGAACCTTGCAAATTGGTTTTTGTCGGCTTCTTTTTTGGGGATGATATTCTTGTACTCTGCACACCATTGAAAATATGCCCTATCTTTTCATTCTGTGGTGCTGAGCAATCGGAAATTGGTTTTCCCCAATTATGTCTGTGTGAAGAATAGCCTGCTTTTACTAGTTATGTGAAGAAGTAAATTCCAGGGGCTCTCAGCTGCAGGATGGCTCTCTCTTCACAGCTGCTGTTCTTCCTTTGGAGGCTACCAGTTGCTAAGAGAAGGCTTTGTCTGTTGCGTATGAAATGAACTTTGTTTGGACCTCCCTCAAGCAACTTTAAGTGTGTAAGAGTCCAGCTGGACATTCCTCACCAGATGATAATTTAAATGCAGGTCAAATTTAGAACCCAACTTATAGTAGTCCAAAAATAGATGCTGGCTTTAGAAAGCTGACCTCTGGTACACTTGGGGGTTGGGGATCTGTTCAGCCATTTCTTGGGATTCACACAGCTGTTTTAGACTCTGAAAGGCAGTGCACAGTGAGGCTAGATGGAGCCAGTATCCTTGTAACTAGGGACCCCAGTCTTCCTGCCACACTGGTTTCTTTAGCTCATATGCATGACTTACAATGAGTTCATGGCAAGATTAGAATATGTATCATAAGAATATAATCTGATTTCTGTACGTTGATTTTGTTAGAGGTTTTCCAGTTTGACTGTGAAAGCTCAAGAAGACAGAAGGAAAATCTAACAGGCTAATTTTAAGGTAATAAGACTATCATATGGTATATTCTTCAGTTATGTTTAGGTGAGTCATGCATTTCCCTCGGGACAGGGTAAACATTGGTAACCCTGAAGATGAGAAAAACATGATTATTGGCAGCTCCTCTCTGGGTCAGAGAGTAAAGTCAAGCCGCTCAGCCTTGTCTGACCCCATGGACAAGCCACAGAATTCTCCAGGCAAGAATACTGGAGTAGGTAGCCTATCCCTTCTTCAGGAGATCTTCCCAACCCAGGGACTGAACCTTGGTCTCCTGCATTGCAGGTGGATTCTTTACTGGCTAAGCCACTAGGGAAGCCCAGGAATCCTGGAATAGGGAGCCTATTTCTTTTGCAGGGGATCTTCTTGACCCAAGCTACCAGGGAAGTCAGTGTATCAAATGAGGTTATGTACCATTTATGATATGCTAATGAATTATTGATTATCAGAATATGGAGTCTTTCTTTCATGTCTCATTTATTACCCCCCGTTCTAAAGGTTACAGGCAATGTGTTCAGTAGAAAAGTCAGTAGGCTAAGGTGGGGATTGGGGAGGCATTTCTTGCTAGCTTCTTTAATTATCAGAGAAGCAAACATACTGCATGAATATATTTGAATGATTGCCTAAAATCTTGTCCAGAGCTTTAATACTTGAATTGTTTATATTTCATTAAAAAATAACCATTAAGAGCAATTTTTTCATTATGATTTAAATAGGTGAAATCAACATTTTTTAATACAGTGAGGTTTTTGTTTCTGGGCATCCCTTTTCACAGTTTTAATGGCTATCTTCTCTGCTGACGCCATTGTATGATAAAATGCAGTTTGTCTAGACCTCCCTCAGGCAGCTTAAATAAGAGCCCAACTGGACCTTGCTCAGCAGATGGTAATTTAAATGTTTCTTTGAGGTTGATACTCCTTTAAATAAAATTAGTATTCAACATTGAGCCTTTTGGTATATTTAGCAACACAAAATTATATATTATTTTGTGATCCTGCTATGTTATTAACGTTATTTTTTACATCAAAACAAGTATATTCTTCAGTTGATTTTGTTAGAGGTTTTCAGGTGAAAGCTCAAGAAGACAGAAGGAAAATCTAACAGGCTAATTTTAAGGTAATAAGACTATCATATGGTATATTCTTCAGTTATGTTTAGGTGAGTCATGCATTTCCTCGGGACAGGGTAAACATTGGTAACCCTGAAGATGAGAAAAACATGATTATTGGCAGCTCCTCTCTGGGTCAGAGAGTAAAGTCAAGCCGCTCAGCCTTGTCTGACCCCATGGACAAGCCACAGAATTCTCCAGGCAAGAATACTGGAGTAGGTAGCCTATCCCTTCTTCAGGAGATCTTCCCAACCCAGGGACTGAACCTTGGTCTCCTGCATTGCAGGTGGATTCTTTACTGGCTAAGCCACTAGGGAAGCCCAGGAATCCTGGAATAGGGAGCCTATTTCTTTTGCAGGGGATCTTCTTGACCCAAGCTACCAGGGAAGTCAGTGTATCAAATGAGGTTATGTACCATTTATGATATGCTAATGAATTATTGATTATCAGAATATGGAGTCTTTCTTTCATGTCTCATTTATTACCCCCAGTTCTAAAGGTTACAGGCAATGTGTTCAGTAGAAAAGTCAGTAGGCTAAGGTGGGGATTGGGGAGGCATTTCTTGCTAGCTTCTTTAATTATCAGAGAAGCAAACATACTGCATGAATATATTTGAATGATTGCCTAAAATCTTGTCCAGAGCTTTAATACTTGAATTGTTTATATTTCATTAAAAAATAACCATTAAGAGCAATTTTTTCATTATGATTTAAATAGGTGAAATCAACATTTTTTAATACAGTGAGGTTTTTGTTTCTGGGCATCCCTTTTCACAGTTTTAATGGCTATCTTCTCTGCTGACGCCATTGTATGATAAAATGCAGTTTGTCTAGACCTCCCTCAGGCAGCTTAAATAAGAGCCCAACTGGACCTTGCTCAGCAGATGGTAATTTAAATGTTTCTTTGAGGTTGATACTCCTTTAAATAAAATTAGTATTCAACATTGAGCCTTTTGGTATATTTAGCAACACAAAATTATATATTATTTTGTGATCCTGCTATGTTATTAACGTTATTTTTTACATCAAAACAAGTATTTTTAAAAAAGAGGAAATGTGGGGGTTTTTTGCTTGCTTTTTGTTTATAAAAGGTCAGAGTATACTGCATATACTCTGTGTGTGTGTGTGTGTGTGTGTATAGTTCATGTTACTGTATTGAGAGTAATTCACATGTGTCAATTACTGCTGCTATTCACAGGGCTTCTGTGAATATCTTTGCATTGCGCAAGTAATGTTTGGACATTTTTAAGATTACCATGTTCATACTAGTTAGGATAGAAATGTCATACAATGACTTTGATGGATACATTTATTGAGGCTTTTATAATTTTTTATTATACACCTATTTGGACAAAAACAAAGCACGTGCTATAGTCATTTTTCATTATAACATAAGTGAAACAAAGTAATATTTCTTTCAAATAGGCAGCATTAGATATGAGTTGCTACCTAATAATGCATCACAGAGAACTTTTTTTTTTTGGCCTCTTCTGTTGGTCTTTCATTCATTTGTCTTTGTTCTTTGGCCCGCATGGGCCTCCATAACAGTGGCCTCTCTTGTCTTAGAGCACTGGCTCTGGGCGCATGTGCTCTGGAGCTCCGGCTCGGTAGTTGGACACATCGGTCTAGCTGCTCCGCGGCACGTGGGATCTTCCCAGGCCAGGGATTGAACCGGTGCCCCTTGCACTGCAAGGCGGTGTCTTTACCCACTGGACCACCAGGGAAGCCTGAGAACATTGTTATAGTTAGCCTTTTTTTTTAGCTTTTTAAAATTTTGGTCTCTTTTAATCTTGAATTGTTTATATTTCATTAAAAATAACCATTAAGAGCAATTTTTCATTATGATTTAATGTGAAATCAACATTTTTTAATACAGTGAGGTTTTTGTTTCTGGGCATCCCTTTTCACAGTTTTAATGGCTATCTTCTCTGCTGACGCCATTGTATGATAAAATGCAGTTTGTCTAGACCTCCCTCAGGCAGCTTAAATAAGAGCCCAACTGGACCTTGCTCAGCAGATGGTAATTTAAATGTTTCTTTGAGGTTGATACTCCTTTAAATAAAATTAGTATTCAACATTGAGCCTTTTGGTATATTTAGCAACACAAAATTATATATTATTTTGTGATCCTGCTATGTTATTAACGTTATTTTTTACATCAAAACAAGTATTTTTAAAAAAGAGGAAATGTGGGGGTTTTTTGCTTGCTTTTTGTTTATAAAAGGTCAGAGTATACTGCATATACTCTGTGTGTGTGTGTGTGTGTGTGTGTATAGTTCATGTTACTGTATTGAGAGTAATTCACATGTGTCAATTACTGCTGCTATTCACAGGGCTTCTGTGAATATCTTTGCATTGCGCAAGTAATGTTTGGACATTTTTAAGATTACCATGTTCATACTAGTTAGGATAGAAATGTCATACAATGACTTTGATGGATACATTTATTGAGGCTTTTATAATTTTTTATTATACACCTATTTGGACAAAAACAAAGCACGTGCTATAGTCATTTTTCATTATAACATAAGTGAAACAAAGTAATATTTCTTTCAAATAGGCAGCATTAGATATGAGTTGCTACCTAATAATGCATCACAGAGAACTTTTTTTTTTTGGCCTCTTCTGTTGGTCTTTCATTCATTTGTCTTTGTTCTTTGGCCCGCATGGGCCTCCATAACAGTGGCCTCTCTTGTCTTAGAGCACTGGCTCTGGGCGCATGTGCTCTGGAGCTCCGGCTCGGTAGTTGGACACATCGGTCTAGCTGCTCCGCGGCACGTGGGATCTTCCCAGGCCAGGGATTGAACCGGTGCCCCTTGCACTGCAAGGCGGTGTCTTTACCCACTGGACCACCAGGGAAGCCTGAGAACATTGTTATAGTTAGCCTTTTTTTTTTAGCTTTTTAAAATTTTGGTCTCTTTTATTGGTTATTTATTTACTTATTTATTTTCATCCATCTTTATTCTTTGGCCAGTGTGGGCCTCCCACTGCAGTGGCCTCTCGTTGCAGAACACTGGCTCTGGGCGCATGCGCTCCAGAGCGCTGGCTCGTAATTGGACACATCGCTCTAGCAGCTCTGCGGCACGTTGGATCTTCCCGGACAAGGAATCGAACTGGTGCCCCTGCACTGTAAGGCGGACTGTTTACCCACTGGACCACCAGGGAAGCCCCATATTTAGCACTTTGATAGGAATCAAGATGCCTGGTCCTCATATTAGGAAGGTTGTTCATTTAAATTAGTAGCAGTAATATTTATATGTGTTTTAATAATGCTCTGAGTGCTTAAGTAATAAAGATGCCTTTTTATTGTCAGTGTCATTCTTTTGAAGAGGATATCCACATTTAAAAATGAAAGGAAACCAAATCTAAATATTAGATATGTTTCTAACGCATTGGAGAAGCAGTGTCAACTTTATGTAGATTTTCAGCAGTCTGTTGACCAGTCTGAATTTTGTTTTCCTAGTAAAGTCTTCATTACAACGAAAACACAAGCAAAATGAAATGTGGCTCTTGAAAACTGAGCACTCTTTGGGAGCATTTCTCTGAAGTTTAAATTACAGTTGTTCCCATTGGTGGTGATCATAATTCATTTGCTTTTCTCCTCAGGTACCTTCTTTGTGTCAGTCATCATCCTGGTAGGCTCTGGGGACATTGTATTTCCACAAACTGACACCACATTTGTCTTCATGGAACTTTGCACTTAGTGGAAGAGACGTGAACAAATAGTATGGTCATACAAGTGAATATATTTGTGTAAATTAGTAAGTACTCTGAAAGTAACATGCCTATGTATTTCCAGTAGCATAAAGAAAACCTGACATTTTATTTAAACACAGACATACGCACACATGAAGCAAGAGATGAGTTTTGTAGGCTACGTTTTCAGCAAATTGTACATGAAAACAAATTATTTGGACATTCGAAAATGTATCCGACATCTTCATTTAGTGTAGGGTGTGTATAAGTTGAAGGTGGGAAAGGAGGAGGAAGGGCGTGAAGAAAGTGCTTCCAGCAAAGTTGAGTGGGGATTAGCCAAAGTGGGACTCGGGAGGTAGGAGGGTATCTCAGACAAACCTCCACCCTAGACAGGAGAGCTGAGTGTTTGACAGGCTTAGAGATTAGTGTGGCTGGAGCATGTAATTGGGAACATGGTGTCTTCAGAGTTGGAAGGATTTGCTGGATTATCACGCAGGGGCTTTTTTCCCTTAGACCAAAGCTTACGGGTGTATCGTGTTTTGCGAAGGCCACCTGGTTGCTGTATTCAGAGTTCATTAGGAAGGTTGTTCATTTAAATTAGTAGCAGTAATATTTATATGTGTTTTAATAATGCTCTGAGTGCTTAAGTAATAAAGATGCCTTTTTATTGTCAGTGTCATTCTTTTGAAGAGGATATCCACATTTAAAAATGAAAGGAAACCAAATCTAAATATTAGATATGTTTCTAACGCATTGGAGAAGCAGTGTCAACTTTATGTAGATTTTCAGCAGTCTGTTGACCAGTCTGAATTTTGTTTTCCTAGTAAAGTCTTCATTACAACGAAAACACAAGCAAAATGAAATGTGGCTCTTGAAAACTGAGCACTCTTTGGGAGCATTTCTCTGAAGTTTAAATTACAGTTGTTCCCATTGGTGGTGATCATAATTCATTTGCTTTTCTCCTCAGGTACCTTCTTTGTGTCAGTCATCATCCTGGTAGGCTCTGGGGACATTGTATTTCCACAAACTGACACCACATTTGTCTTCATGGAACTTTGCACTTAGTGGAAGAGACGTGAACAAATAGTATGGTCATACAAGTGAATATATTTGTGTAAATTAGTAAGTACTCTGAAAGTAACATGCCTATGTATTTCCAGTAGCATAAAGAAAACCTGACATTTTATTTAAACACAGACATACGCACACATGAAGCAAGAGATGAGTTTTGTAGGCTACGTTTTCAGCAAATTGTACATGAAAACAAATTATTTGGACATTCGAAAATGTATCCGACATCTTCATTTAGTGTAGGGTGTGTATAAGTTGAAGGTGGGAAAGGAGGAGGAAGGGCGTGAAGAAAGTGCTTCCAGCAAAGTTGAGTGGGGATTAGCCAAAGTGGGACTCGGGAGGTAGGAGGGTATCTCAGACAAACCTCCACCCTAGACAGGAGAGCTGAGTGTTTGACAGGCTTAGAGATTAGTGTGGCTGGAGCATGTAATTGGGAACATGGTGTCTTCAGAGTTGGAAGGATTTGCTGGATTATCACGCAGGGGCTTCTAGACCATGTCAGGGATTTTTAGTTTTATACCCACTGTAATGAGAAGCCATTGAATGGCTTTAGGCAGGGATGTATCGTGTTTTGCGAAGGCCACCTGGTTGCTGTATTCAGAGTTTATTAGAAAGTGGCAAGGGTAGAGGCGGTGAAATCAGTTATGCAATTAAAAATTATTTTACGAAAGTAAAGATTTACAATGTGTGTTCATTTTTACAGCAAAGTGATTTCCATTAGGCATACATATATTCTTTTTCATGCTTTTTCCACTGCAGTTGATTACAGGGTATTGAATGTAGTTCCCTGTGCTATACAGTGTGACCTTATTGCTTGTGTATTTTTTGTATAATAGTTTGCATCTGATGCAGTTTTTCTTGCTGGTGTTATCCTGGGATGTAAGGGAGTTGATTACTTTTAAAAAACATATCCCTAACTAGAGCTGGAATTTTTGCTTTTTGCATTTGAATGACCTTTACTGCTCTTCCAGAGTAGAATGTGGGCTCCTTAGGTCCTGAGGTTTGGTTTTATTCCCTGTGATATACCCATAACCTTGAGCAGAACCTAACTTGGAGAAAGTACTCAATAAATATTTCTGAACTGACCGATTGATGACCTGAGAAAAATGCACTTCTGTTTTCTGCTCATCTGAGTCTGTCAGCACCTTCTCCTCTGCCACCCGGTGGTTTAGGCTGCATGTAAGTCTGTTTAATGCCCACAGGCATTGCAGCCAGGTCCACACAGACTCTTGTGCTTGACAACGGGCCTTTGTTTGGATACATTGGGAATTACTGGCTACCAGAGGACTGAAAGTGAAAAGAAATGGTGTATTAGCTTAATTTTTCAGGCTAGCAGCCTGATGGCACAGCGACAAAAAGGCTTGGCAATAAGGAACAAATGTGGATTGCTGAAAGTTTCAGGGGAGGTCAGGCTTGCTGAAATATAGGAACATGGTGTTGGCTTTATTAATTCAGAAGTTTTAAATTTCAGTATAGCCATTTTTTCACAACTGTATAAAGATTCAACTTGATGCTTTATTACAAAGAAGTGAGAAGGGGGGTTGGAGGGTGCATTTTTAATGTGTAACTTAAGATTTATTTAGGATAAATCTTTGAAACAGCTCGACAGATAAAACTATTTAATGGTGTGAAGATTAGTTGAGGCAGAGAAATGTTTGTTTGGGGATATAGGTCATGGTGATATCAGCTCAGGGTATGAGCAATTTTTATTCTCTGGTTCAGACTTGTAGGCCGTGTGACAGAACCAGGCTCCTCCATTTGCTCTTTCTTGAACTCAAAGTTGGCGTGTGAAAGCCCTCCTTCTAATGGAGGCATTTGAGGACGTGATGCTGTCTTTGCCCTAGTGGCCAAGAATTGTGGATAAATCCTGAAGTGTGCTTTTCCCGTCGTTTGGTGACTAAGGCTCACCAAGATGGTCCTGACAAGTGGCTTTAATTCTGCTTCTAAAGTTTGACATAAATGTCTTCATTTTCTGTCTGATCAAAGTAAATGGCATTTTTATATGTCTGTCTCCCTATTTGTTGTCCCAGACGGCAGGGCCTGGGATCCTCTTAACTTCTGTACTGATCTCCAGTTGCCAACTTAATTCCTCTCAGAAGCACCCATCTGTGGTGCCTGCCTCTCTAACACTCCTGCAGAAATCACGACTGAACAGCTCATGACCTGTTTGGTGCCAGGTGGTGTTCTAGTCCTCGAACAATACAAAACTGTGAACTTTTGTAGGTGACAACAGACTTGTCAAGTTAAATTGATTGATCAGGGTGCATGTAAGTCTGTTTAATGCCCACAGGCATTGCAGCCAGGTCCACACAGACTCTTGTGCTTGACAACGGGCCTTTGTTTGGATACATTGGGAATTACTGGCTACCAGAGGACTGAAAGTGAAAAGAAATGGTGTATTAGCTTAATTTTTCAGGCTAGCAGCCTGATGGCACAGCGACAAAAAGGCTTGGCAATAAGGAACAAATGTGGATTGCTGAAAGTTTCAGGGGAGGTCAGGCTTGCTGAAATATAGGAACATGGTGTTGGCTTTATTAATTCAGAAGTTTTAAATTTCAGTATAGCCATTTTTTCACAACTGTATAAAGATTCAACTTGATGCTTTATTACAAAGAAGTGAGAAGGGGGGTTGGAGGGTGCATTTTTAATGTGTAACTTAAGATTTATTTAGGATAAATCTTTGAAACAGCTCGACAGATAAAACTATTTAATGGTGTGAAGATTAGTTGAGGCAGAGAAATGTTTGTTTGGGGATATAGGTCATGGTGATATCAGCTCAGGGTATGAGCAATTTTTATTCTCTGGTTCAGACTTGTAGGCCGTGTGACAGAACCAGGCTCCTCCATTTGCTCTTTCTTGAACTCAAAGTTGGCGTGTGAAAGCCCTCCTTCTAATGGAGGCATTTGAGGACGTGATGCTGTCTTTGCCCTAGTGGCCAAGAATTGTGGATAAATCCTGAAGTGTGCTTTTCCCGTCGTTTGGTGACTAAGGCTCACCAAGATGGTCCTGACAAGTGGCTTTAATTCTGCTTCTAAAGTTTGACATAAATGTCTTCATTTTCTGTCTGATCAAAGTAAATGGCATTTTTATATGTCTGTCTCCCTATTTGTTGTCCCAGACGGCAGGGCCTGGGATCCTCTTAACTTCTGTACTGATCTCCAGTTGCCAACTTAATTCCTCTCAGAAGCACCCATCTGTGGTGCCTGCCTCTCTAACACTCCTGCAGAAATCACGACTGAACAGCTCATGACCTGTTTGGTGCCAGGTGGTGTTCTAGTCCTGTGGCCGAACAATACAAAACTGTGAACTTTTTGTAGGTGACAACAGACTTGTCAAGTTAAATTGATTGATCAGGGTGACTGGGGAGACTTTTGATTTATATAGCCAAGGACAGAGTGTTAACTGATTAAAAGGGAGTATTTCGTCATTTCTAAGTATCACTGTGAAAGGAGCCCTCACCAGTATATAATGCGAGCTCATATCGGAAACCTAGATTATTACTTTCTTTCTAAAACAAACAGTGGGGAAAAATAATTCATGCATGCTATGTCAAGAGAGAAGCTGATATTATAAAACCTATATAATTTAATTCCAAAGGGTTAAGATAAAATGAAAATGTATTAACAACTGGAAAATATGTCAGCTGTTTTACAATGAATAAATTTTAGTTCAAATATTTTTTCTTTTTATATATTTAGTTTTTAAATTAATATATTTAATTCCTAGCATGTGTTTGTTAATTTCATCAAAAAACTTTCATATTCCTGATTACTGATAATGTTGAGAAGCTGGGCTACTAGAAATCCATGGTTTAATACTTCTGCTGTGCTAAGTTGCTTTAGATGTATCTGATTCTTTGTGACCCTATGGATTGTCATCCACCAGGCTCCTCTGTCTATGGGATTCTCCAGGCAAGAATACTGGAGTGGGTTTCCATGCCCTCCTCCAGGGAATCTTCCTAACCCAGGGATCAAACCTGTGTCTGTAATGTCTCCTCCATTGGCAGGTGGGTACTTAACCATTAGCACCACCTGGAAAGCCTGTTTTAATATTGACCACACAATAAAGACAGTGGCTCTTGTTTTTAAACCTGAGTTGCCAATTTGATTACTATGTGTGCGCGTGTGTATTGAAAATCAAAAAGATTAAGGCTTTGGAAACTACTAGTTTTAAGCCTTCCTAACTTGCATACCTTTGCTTTTTTGTTTGTAAGTTTTTTGCCTTATTGTTCTAGCTAGAACCTCCAGTTGTTGTTCAGTCACTAAATTATGTCCAACTCTTTGGACTGCAGCATACCGGGCTTCCCTGTCTTTCACCATCTCCCATAGTTTGCTCATACTCGTGTCTATTGAGTCGGTGATGCTATCTAACCATCTCATCCTCCTTCACTCCCTTCTCCTCCTGCCTTCAATTTATCCCAGCATGAGGGTATTTTCCAATGAGTAGGCTCTTCCCATCAGGTGGCCAAAGCTCCAGCTTTAGCTTCAGCATCAGTCCTTCCAGTGAATATTCAGGGTTGCTTTCCTTTATCTCCTGGCTGTCCAGGTGACTCAAGAGTCTTCTCCAGCACCACAGTTTGAAAACATCAATTGTTTGGTGCTCAGCTTTCTTTGTGGTTCAACTCTTACATCCATACACAGCTACTGGAAAAACCATAGCTTTGACTATATGGACCTTTGTCAGCAAAGTAATGTCTTTGCTTTTTAATATATTGTCTAGGTTTGTAATAGCTTTTCTTCCAAGGAGCAGGTGTCTTTTAATTTCGTAGCTGCAGTCGCCATCCACAGTGATTTTGGAGCCCGAGGAAATTCGCCACTCTTGCCACTTTTTCTCCATCTATTTGCCATGGAGTAATGGGGCCAGATGCCATGATCTTAGTTTTTTGAATGTTGAGTTTTAAGCCAACTTTTGTCGCTCACTTTCATCCTCATTGAGAGGCTCTTTAGTTTCTCCTCACTTTTCTGCCATTAGAGTGGTATCATTTTCATCTGAGGTTGTTGATATTTCTTCTGGAAATTAATCCAGCTTGTGATTTATCCAGCCCAGCAGTTCATATGATGTACTCTGCATATAAGTTAAATAAGCAGGGTTTTTAAATAGAAATGGAGAGTGGACATCCTAATCTTATTCCTGATGAGGGAATGCTTTCAGTCTTTTAACATTAGGTATGATGTTAGCTATAGGTTTTGTACAAATATCCTTTACAGGTTGAGGATGCTCCCTTCTGTTCCTAGTTTGCTGAGATTTTCTCTTTTTTAAAATCATGAGTGCATATTGTGATGTTGATTGATCATGTGGATTTTTTTCCTTTATTGATCAGTTAATTCATTTTTTACATACTGTTTTATGTTAACTGATTTTCAGATGTTAAATCAAGTTTACATTCCTGGAATGAATCACATTTTGTAATAGTATCTAATCTTTCTTATGTTGCTGGATTTGGTTTATTAATTGAATTGTCTGTGTGTATATTAATGAAGGATATTGGTCTGTTTTCTGTTTTTGTGATATATTTGTCTGGTTTGGGTGTCAGGGTAGTATTGCATTTATAGAACGAGTTGGGAAGCTTTCTCTTTTTCTCTGTTTTTGGAAGAGCTTGTGACGAATCGACTTTATACTTTAAATATGTGATGGAATTCAGCAGTGAAGCCATCTGGGCCTGGGATTTTCTTTGTGGGAAGATTTGTAATTGCTAGTTGAATTTTTCATTACAGGTCTGTTCAGAACTTCTGTTTCTTCTTGAATCAGTTTGCTACTTTTTATCTTTCTAGGATTTTGTCTATTCCATTTATCTAATTTAGTGATATATAATTTCTTCTAATGATTCCTTTGTAATTTTTTTCTGTAGGGTCAGTAGTGATGCCTCCTCTTTCATGCGTGATTATGGAAATTAGTGTCTTTTTCATTTGTTTCTTTGTCAGTCTAAATAAAACTTTGTCAGTTTTATTGATCTTTTAAAATCAGCTCTGGTTTCATTGTTTTTTTCTCTGTTCTGTTTTCAGTTTCACTGATTTTTGCTGTGAACTGTAATTTCCTTCCTTTTTCATTCTGTGGGTTTTAGTTTGCTCTTTATCTAGTTTATAGTGGAAGTGAGTTGAAGTTTTTATTTTCTAATGTAGGCTTAAGTTTAAGCCTATAAAATTCTGTCTACAATTGCTTTAGCTACATTCTGTACATTTTCCCATTTTTTGTTTGTTTTCATTCACTTCAAAATATGTCTTAATTGCTTAAGATTTTTTTCTTTGACCCTTGGGTTGTTTGGAAATTGTTCATTTTCCAACAATTTTGAGATTTCCTTCGTTTTTCTGCTAGTGATTTAATTCTTTGGAGTCTCGAACATATTTCATATTATTTCAATCCTTTTAAATGTATTGAGAAATGTTTTGTGACAATGCAGGTGGTCTGTCTTGAGTCTTGAAAAGGACATATATTCTCTTGATGTTACAACGAATATTTTGTAGATGCCAGTTAGGTCAGTATGGTAATTAGTGCTGTTCAGGTGTTTATATTCTTTATGCTTTTGGTCTAGTTGTTCTATGACTTACTTAGGGGTGTTGAATTCTTTTTGAATGGTCTCTTTCTGCTTTTGGTTCTGTCCAGCTCTGTTTCATTTGTTTTTGGGCTCTATTGTTAGATCGCATATACATCGATAACTGTTAACAGCTCCCTGATTAAGTGACCCTTTGGTCATTTTACACTGTCCCTCTTTTTCTCCAGTAATATGTTTATCTTAAAGTCCACTTTGTCTAATAGTAGTCAGATTGCCTCCAGTTTTCTTATGATTACTATTGTGGTACATATTTTCCTGTCTTTGAAGGCTGTCAGAATCAATCATGTGTCAACATGAGAACATTGCAGCGTCGTCCTTTCTTCAAATCTGCTTTTTCATAGCATTTTATTTATACATATATCAGTCAAAGTAAAAGATGGACTTTCTTAAAATTACCACACAGTTTTGAACATACATGTGTCCAGTTCTGTAAATCTTAAAACATATTTAGATTCCTGTAATTTCCACCTCTGTCAGGGTTGAGAGCCACTTTCTGACCCGGACGCTCACACTCTCCCTTTATGTGTAGTCACCTGCTCCGCCTCCCCCTAGGTCTGTCCTCTAACCCCAGAGTTTGTCTTTTTGAGAATGTCATTTAACTTAATAAATTATAATGTCATATAAATAGAGTCATACCATATTTAAGTTTCTAAGACTGGCTTCCTTTGTGTAGCATGCCTTTGAGATTCATCTGAGTTGTTGCAAACATCAGTAGTTCTTTTTTACTGCTGAGTCTTCTATTGTGTGGATGTACCTGTCTGTTTATACATTCACCCATGGCAGGACCATTGGCTTGTGTCCAGTCTGGATAGTTATTAGTAGAGCACTGCTCTAAACACTTTTGTTCAGGTTTTTTGGTTTGGAGAAGGACAGCGGAAGGCCTCTCAGTTAACGTTGCAGGAACTCTTCTCTAAGTAAAGTACCTGATCTCTGTAACGTCTGTGTTAGTGCCTTTCAGACTAGGGCCGTGAAATTGTGATGAGGGGTCTGTGAATGTGCACAAGGTCTTGAAGAAATAACTTGTAGTGTCTAGTCTGTTTTCCAGAAGTAATGTGTATGCTGCTGGGCAGCTCTGGATTTATTATAATCTTTTTTCCCCCGTAGAGTAGTTTTATCTCTCAATTCTCCTGCCTTCTTTTCATTTTTATTGGCCATTGTGGAGTGAGTAGAGATTGTTAGATCGCATATACATCGATAACTGTTAACAGCTCCCTGATTAAGTGACCCTTTGGTCATTTTACACTGTCCCTCTTTTTCTCCAGTAATATGTTTATCTTAAAGTCCACTTTGTCTAATAGTAGTCAGATTGCCTCCAGTTTTCTTATGATTACTATTGTGGTACATATTTTCCTGTCTTTGAAGGCTGTCAGAATCAATCATGTGTCAACATGAGAACATTGCAGCGTCGTCCTTTCTTCAAATCTGCTTTTTCATAGCATTTTATTTATACATATATCAGTCAAAGTAAAAGATGGACTTTCTTAAAATTACCACACAGTTTTGAACATACATGTGTCCAGTTCTGTAAATCTTAAAACATATTTAGATTCCTGTAATTTCCACCTCTGTCAGGGTTGAGAGCCACTTTCTGACCCGGACGCTCACACTCTCCCTTTATGTGTAGTCACCTGCCCCCGCCCTCCCCGTAGGTCTGTCCTCTAACCCCAGAGTTTGTCTTTTTGAGAATGTCATTTAACTTAATAAATTATAATGTCATATAAATAGAGTCATACCATATTTAAGTTTCTAAGACTGGCTTCCTTTGTGTAGCATGCCTTTGAGATTCATCTGAGTTGTTGCAAACATCAGTAGTTCTTTTTTACTGCTGAGTCTTCTATTGTGTGGATGTACCTGTCTGTTTATACATTCACCCATGGCAGGACCATTGGCTTGTGTCCAGTCTGGATAGTTATTAGTAGAGCACTGCTCTAAACACTTTTGTTCAGGTTTTTTGGTTTGGAGAAGGACAGCGGAAGGCCTCTCAGTTAACGTTGCAGGAACTCTTCTCTAAGTAAAGTACCTGATCTCTGTAACGTCTGTGTTAGTGCCTTTCAGACTAGGGCCGTGAAATTGTGATGAGGGGTCTGTGAATGTGCACAAGGTCTTGAAGAAATAACTTGTAGTGTCTAGTCTGTTTTCCAGAAGTAATGTGTATGCTGCTGGGCAGCTCTGGATTTATTATAATCTTTTTTCCCCCGTAGAGTAGTTTTATCTCTCAATTCTCCTGCCTTCTTTTCATTTTTATTGGCCATTGTGGAGTGAGTAGAGACTGTCAGAGGGAGCTTTCTCAATGAGTTAGGTACTGACTTTAATGTCTAGCCAGGACAGGATGAAGTATGCTTTTCAGTTGCAGTTTAACCATAGGTTATTAGTTAACCAAATGTTCCACAGGCTTCTGTTAGTTTTTGGTGATGCAGTATGACGTATTTTTATTGAGTCTTTTTTTTTTTTAATTTTACACTTTTTATTTATTTTTTAAAAAGTTTTTACAGAGCTTTGTTGTTCACAGACATGTATGTTCCCAGATCAGTTATATACATATCCCTGGTCTCCTCCCCGCTCCCAAGCGCCCCCATCACACCCCTCCAGGCTGTTGCACCGAGCCCTTGTAGGATCTCCTATTCCCACAGTGCAGTGACTATAGCTATCTTTTTTTGTTTTTTAGCTATTTATTTATTTATTTTTTTGGGGGGTGGGGTGTGGAGGGAGGGGGTGGGCGGGCCACTTCTATTGGTCTTTCATTTGTCTATTTTCATCCGTCTTTGTTCTTTGTCTCTTGTGGGCCTCCCATTGCGGTGGCCTCTGTTGTCGCAGAGCGCCGGCTCCGGGCGCATGTGCTCCAGAGCTCCGGCTCGGTCATTGGACACATCAGTCCAGCCGCTCCATGGCACGTGGGATCTTCCCAGGCCAGGGATTGAACTGGCGCCCCTTGCACTGCAAGGCAGTGTCCTTACCTACTGGACCACGAGGGAAGCCCCTATAGCTATCTTTTTCACATGATAGTACAGGTTTCCATGTTACTCCCTCTATGTCTCCCACCCACTATTCATTCCCCACAATGTCCATATGTCTATTCTCTGTCTGTTTTTCCATGGGTTCACTGCATGTGTTATCATTACCCTTTTACTAGATTCCATATATATGTGTTAGTATACTGTATTTGTCCTTCTCTTTCTGACTGACTTCACTTTTTATGATAGGTTCTAGAGCCAGCCACCTCATTAGGATTGATTCTTCTGCATTTCTTTTTACAGCTATGTAGTCTTCCATTGTATATATGCACCAGAGCTTTTGTATCCATTCGTTCGTCAATGGACATCTAGGTTGCTTCCATGTTCTAGCTACTGTATAGAGAGCTGCAATGAACATTGGGGTACAGGTGCTTCTTTCAGTTTTGATTTCCTAAGGTATAAGCCTAATAGTGGGATTGCTGGGTCATAGGGTGCTTCTATTTTGAGTTTTTTAAGGAATCTCCAAACTGTCTTCCATAGCGGCTGTATCAATTGACATTCCCACCAGCAATGCAAGAGTGTTCCCTTTTCTCCACACCCTCTCCAGCATTTATTGTGTGTTGATTTGTTGATGATGACCATTCTGACGGGTGTGAGGTGATATCTCATTGTAGTTTTGATTTGCATTTCTCTAATTATAAGCAAGGTTGAGCATCATTTCATGTGTTTTTTGGCCATCTGTATGTCCTCTTTGGAGAGGTGTCTCTTAAGGTCTTTTTCCCATTTTTTGATTGGGTTGTTTGTTTTTCCGATGCTGAGTAGTCTGAGTTGCTGGTAGATTTTGGAGATGAATTCTTTGTCTGTTATTTCATTTGCTATGATTTTCTCCCATTCTGTGGGTTGTCTGTTCAGCTTTTTTGTAGTTTCTTTTGCTGTACAAAAGCTTTTAAGTTTCATTAGGTCCCACATGTTCATTTTTCTTTTTAGTTCCGCTATTCTAGTAGGTGAGTCAGAGAATATCTTGCTTTGATTTATGTCCTTGAGTGCTTTGCCTATATTCTCCTCTAAGAGTTTGATGGTTTCTGGTGTTACATTTAGCTCTTTAATGCATTTTGAGTTTATCTTTGTGTATGGTGTCAGGGACTGTTCCAGCTTCATTTTTTTGCATGAAGTTGTCCAATTTTCCCAGCACCATTTGTCGAAGAGGCTGTCTTTGTCCCATTTTATAGTTTCGTCTCCTTTGTCAAAAATAAGGTATCCATAGGTGCTTGGACCTATCTCTTTGTTGAGTCTTCTTGTGAAAGTTAAGATACTGGCAAGCTCTTTGAATTCTTCAAATGAGAGAAAATATATGAATTGTTATTAACAGCAACCTAAACTAAACTAAAAACTGACAAGAAAATGTGTATTGTTCAAGTGGTTGTTGCATTTCTTTTACAGCTATGTAGTCTTCCATTGTATATATGCACCAGAGCTTTTGTATCCATTCGTTCGTCAATGGACATCTAGGTTGCTTCCATGTTCTAGCTACTGTATAGAGAGCTGCAATGAACATTGGGGTACAGGTGCTTCTTTCAGTTTTGATTTCCTAAGGTATAAGCCTAATAGTGGGATTGCTGGGTCATAGGGTGCTTCTATTTTGAGTTTTTTAAGGAATCTCCAAACTGTCTTCCATAGCGGCTGTATCAATTGACATTCCCACCAGCAATGCAAGAGTGTTCCCTTTTCTCCACACCCTCTCCAGCATTTATTGTGTGTTGATTTGTTGATGATGACCATTCTGACGGGTGTGAGGTGATATCTCATTGTAGTTTTGATTTGCATTTCTCTAATTATAAGCAAGGTTGAGCATCATTTCATGTGTTTTTTGGCCATCTGTATGTCCTCTTTGGAGAGGTGTCTCTTAAGGTCTTTTTCCCATTTTTTGATTGGGTTGTTTGTTTTTCCGATGCTGAGTAGTCTGAGTTGCTGGTAGATTTTGGAGATGAATTCTTTGTCTGTTATTTCATTTGCTATGATTTTCTCCCATTCTGTGGGTTGTCTGTTCAGCTTTTTTGTAGTTTCTTTTGCTGTACAAAAGCTTTTAAGTTTCATTAGGTCCCACATGTTCATTTTTCTTTTTAGTTCCGCTATTCTAGTAGGTGAGTCAGAGAATATCTTGCTTTGATTTATGTCCTTGAGTGCTTTGCCTATATTCTCCTCTAAGAGTTTGATGGTTTCTGGTGTTACATTTAGCTCTTTAATGCATTTTGAGTTTATCTTTGTGTATGGTGTCAGGGACTGTTCCAGCTTCATTTTTTTGCATGAAGTTGTCCAATTTTCCCAGCACCATTTGTCGAAGAGGCTGTCTTTGTCCCATTTTATAGTTTCGTCTCCTTTGTCAAAAATAAGGTATCCATAGGTGCTTGGACCTATCTCTTTGTTGAGTCTTCTTGTGAAAGTTAAGATACTGGCAAGCTCTTTGAATTCTTCAAATGAGAGAAAATATATGAATTGTTATTAACAGCAACCTAAACTAAACTAAAAACTGACAAGAAAATGTGTATTGTTCAAGTGGTTGTTGCATAAATGAGATGTTTATATTTTGGTTCCATGACTGATTCTTTTTCCATATTCATCATGTCATTTTGATGTACTTGTTACAAATAAAACTTGACTAGTAGCTTGCTGATTCAATATAAAGATTATAAAAATAGCAAAGGAAACTGTGCTTATGTATGTAATTTATATAATCATGCATATTCTTGATCAGATTCTTAAGTCTCTAAAGTACTTTGTTGCTTTGCGTTCCTCATAATGTTAGGCAAGTTCTTATTCAAAGAATATATAATTGCATCATAATATAACTGTTTATTATACAGGTATTATATCTTTAAATTCCCAAACACCTTTATTTTTTTCAGGTATTCTTGATTCTCATTTCAGGATGTGAACTAGTATAGCAATTCCTTCTGTTACTAGAGATTATATAAGCAAAAATACTAAACAAAAGTTGTACTAAAAAGTTGTTTATGTACTAAATTATTAGCACCTTCATTTTAATTATGAGATATTTAGGTCAGGGATATAATTTATTTGGGGGGTCCTTTTTGTCCCATTTACTTAGATTCCCAAATTTCTTTATGGCATTCACGCAAAACTTGTCTTTCAGAACTATTGTTCAAAATTTTTTGAATGAGACAAGAAATTTAAAATAGCAATATGTACTTTGCTCCACCAGAAACCAGGGATCCAGTTTCTAATCACTTTACATTAAAATGAGCCCTAACTTTTTTTATTGAACAATTATCTATCCTAAGTTTGTTACAAATGAAAACTGTATGAGCTTATCTAAAGTGATTTACTTTTTAAAAAATTTTTTAGATTTGTTTTTGGCTGTGCTAGGTCTTTGTTGCTACACAGGTTTTTCTCTAGCAAGGGGGCTACTCTCTAGTTGCAGTGTGAGGTCTTCTCATTGCGGTAGCATCTCTTATTGCAGAGCTTGGGTTCTGGGGTAAACAGGCTTCAGTAATTGTGGTGTGTTGGCTCGGGAGTTGTGATTCCTGGGCTCGAGAGCACAGTCTCAGAAGTTGTGGCACTTGGACTCAGTTGTTCCATCCTGTGAGACATCTTCCTAGATCAGGGATTAAACCCATGTCTTCTGCATTGACAGGTGGACTCTTTATCGCTAAGCCTCCAGAGAAGCACAAGACAATTCACTTTTTAAAAAATAAGCAGACCAGTTTGTTAGTTGAAGGTAGCCAGAATGTCTCTGTTTTTACATCTGAATATTTGAATTCCTTTGCAAATAACCATAGAGCGTGAAGTTGATTAATTGAACTATATTGAAGTTACAAATTTCTCTTCATCAAGAACAGTAGGAGAGTCAAAAGGCAAGCTACACAGAGATAAGAAGATAATTATGGTATACTGTATATATGTTTAACAGAGGACTCATACCCAGAATAAAGAGCTAAAAATAAAAGCCAGACCCTCCTTTCCCTCTTACCTCCTCTTGGTCAAAGACTCAAGTTTTGAATAGAAGCTCACAAGAGAAAATACTAAATGATTTCTTAAAAGGAAAATGCAAATTAAAACTATATAATGATCCACAATTATATTCACAGCAGGGTGACAAAAGAAAAAGACTGATCATTCTAAGTATCAGGTTGCTGGAACTCACACACATTGCTTTGACTGTGCTGTGCTCAGTTGTCCGACTCTTTGTGACCCCTCGACTGTAGCTCACCAGGATAATCTGTTCATAGAAGTTTTCAGGTAGAAATACTGAAGTGGGTTGCCATTTTCTTCCTCCAGTGGTTCTTCCTGACCCTTGGTAATGTTCTTTCTTGATTGAGTAGTATCTATATAGGTGGGCTCACTACACTTAGGACTTACATATTTATTTATGTATTTCAATTTTTATAAAAGTTTACCTAGGAAAATTCATTGGACCTAACTGATTTTTCTTCGACACATTGCATCCTGAAATAGGAATGAAGCATTTGAATTCTTTAGTGTTGGTCCATAACAGTTCTCAAAACATTGTTTTAGCTTCAAGGCCTGATGCTCTTATTTGCCAGTTTTGGTTTTACTACTGTAAGGATCTTTGTGAAATATGACTGGTTGGAAGAGTTAGAAATAAAATTTCTTTGTTGTTGTTGTTCAGTCACTCAGTTATGTCTGATTCTTTGCAATCCCATGGACTGCAGCATCCCAGGCTTCTCTGTCTTCCACTGTTTCCTGGAGGTTGCACCAACTCATGGAGTTTGACAGGTGGACTCTTTATCGCTAAGCCTCCAGAGAAGCACAAGACAATTCACTTTTTAAAAAATAAGCAGACCAGTTTGTTAGTTGAAGGTAGCCAGAATGTCTCTGTTTTTACATCTGAATATTTGAATTCCTTTGCAAATAACCATAGAGCGTGAAGTTGATTAATTGAACTATATTGAAGTTACAAATTTCTCTTCATCAAGAACAGTAGGAGAGTCAAAAGGCAAGCTACACAGAGATAAGAAGATAATTATGGTATACTGTATATATGTTTAACAGAGGACTCATACCCAGAATAAAGAGCTAAAAATAAAAGCCAGACCCTCCTTTCCCTCTTACCTCCTCTTGGTCAAAGACTCAAGTTTTGAATAGAAGCTCACAAGAGAAAATACTAAATGATTTCTTAAAAGGAAAATGCAAATTAAAACTATATAATGATCCACAATTATATTCACAGCAGGGTGACAAAAGAAAAAGACTGATCATTCTAAGTATCAGGTTGCTGGAACTCACACACATTGCTTTGACTGTGCTGTGCTCAGTTGTCCGACTCTTTGTGACCCCCTCGACTGTAGCTCACCAGGATAATCTGTTCATAGAAGTTTTCAGGTAGAAATACTGAAGTGGGTTGCCATTTTCTTCCTCCAGTGGTTCTTCCTGACCCTTGGTAATGTTCTTTCTTGATTGAGTAGTATCTATATAGGTGGGCTCACTACACTTAGGACTTACATATTTATTTATGTATTTCAATTTTTATAAAAGTTTACCTAGGAAAATTCATTGGACCTAACTGATTTTTCTTCGACACATTGCATCCTGAAATAGGAATGAAGCATTTGAATTCTTTAGTGTTGGTCCATAACAGTTCTCAAAACATTGTTTTAGCTTCAAGGCCTGATGCTCTTATTTGCCAGTTTTGGTTTTACTACTGTAAGGATCTTTGTGAAATATGACTGGTTGGAAGAGTTAGAAATAAAATTTCTTTGTTGTTGTTGTTCAGTCACTCAGTTATGTCTGATTCTTTGCAATCCCATGGACTGCAGCATCCCAGGCTTCTCTGTCTTCCACTGTTTCCTGGAGTTTGCACAAACTCATGTCCACTGAGTCAGTGATGCCATCCAACCATCTCATCCTTTGTCATCCGCTTCTCCTTCTGCCCTCAGTCTTTCCCAGCATCAGGGTCTTATTTCCATTGAGTTGGCTCTTCCCATCAGGTGGCCAAAGAATTGGAGCTTCAGCTTCAGCGTCAGTCCTTCCAATGAATATTCAGGGTTGCTTTCCTTTAGGATTGACTGGTTTGATCTCTTGCTGTATAAGGGCCTCTCAAGAGTCGTCTTCAGGGCTTCCCTGGTGGCCCAGTGGGTAAGGACACGGCCTTGCAGTGCAAGGGGCGCCGGTTCAATCCCTGGCCTGGGAAGATCCCACGTGCCACGGAGCGACTGGACTGATGTGTCCAATGACTGAGCCGGAGCTCTGGAGCACATGCGCCCAGAGCCGGCACTCTGTGACAACAGAGGCCACCACAATGGGAGGCCCACAAGAGACAAAGAACAAAGACGGATGAAAATAGACAAATGAAAGACCAATAGAAGTGGGCCGCCCACCTCCTCCCTCCCCAACCCGACCCCCGCCCAAAATAAATAAATAAATAAATCTTTAAAAAAGAAATTAAAAAAAAAAAAAAAAGAATCGTCTTCAGCACCAGAGTTTGAGAGCATTCACTTCTTTGGAGCTCAGCCTTCTTTATGGTCCAAGTACATAACTACTAGAAAAACCATAGCTTTCACTAGATGGACCTTTGTTGGAAGAGTGATGTCTCTGCTTTTTAATATGCTATGTTTGCCCTAACTTTTCTTCCAAGTGGGCTTCCCTGGAGGCTCAGATGGTAAAGAATACACCTGCAACACGGGAGACCTGGGTTGGAAAGATGCCTTTCAGAGGGTATGGCACCCCATTCCAGTATTCTTGCCTGGAGAATCCCATGACTCATCTGTGGGTTGGACATGACTGAGTGACTTCACTTTCACTTTTCTTCCAAGAAGCAAGCGTCTTTTAATTCCATGGCTGCAATTGCCATCCACAGTGATTTTGGAGCCCAAGAATATAAAGTCTGTCACTGTTTCCATTGTTTCCTCATCTATTTGCCATGAAGTGATGTGACTGGATGCCATGGTCTTATAGTTTTTTTGAGTGTTGTTGAGTTTTAAGCCAGGTTTTCCACTGTCCTCTTTCACCTTCATCAGGAGGCTCTTTAGTTCCTCTTGTCTCTCTACCATTTGGTTGGTATATTCTTTATTTTTTTTGGCCAGTTCTATTGATCTTTTATTTATTTTCATCCATCTTTGTTCTTTGGCCCGTGTGGGCCTCCCATCACAGTGGCCTCGCTTGTCACAGAGAACCGGCTCTGGGCACCTGCACTCCAGAGCTCCAGCTCAGTAGTTGGATACATCGGTCCGGCCGCTCCATGGCACGTGGAATCTTCCCAGGCCAGGGATCAAACCAGTGCCCCCTGAACTGCAAGGCGGTGTCCCTACCCACTGGACCACCAGGGAAGCCCTTGGTGTATTCTTCATGTCTGAGGTTGTTGATATTTTTCCTGATAGTCCTGGTTCCAGCTGTGCTTAATCCAGCCTGGCATTTCACATGATGTACTCTGCATATAAGTTAAATAAGCAGGGCGACAATATACAGCTTTGACGTACTCTTTTCCCAATTTTGGAATGAACTATAGTGAGTTTATTAAATATGAGGATATATCTGTGTTAATTTTTACAGAGAACTAAGATCAGGTGCTGATAAGGCGTTATTAGTCCAGAGACATCTCTGTTAGTCCAGAGAAAGTATTTTTCACTTGCAGTAAACCAGATCCGTTTATGGTCTAATACAGTTCTCAGTTAATTGTGTGTTTTATTATCTCATAAAACTCCTCTAACACTGTATTCTGCCACATGTTATGGGTCTTTATATTTCTTTCCCTTGTATACTGTAATTTCATTTAGGACAGGAACTGTTACTGTGTCTTCTAACATAATACATTGCATTGCATTGGCTATATTAAATAGTCATAAAATGTTGATTGCCTTTACATTTTATAGAAGAGTAATAAAATACTCTTCAAAACTTTCAGAAGTTTTGAATTCTACTTTATATTCCCCTTTTTCTCTTATTTCAGATGGAATTAGTTGCAATTTCTTGTATGCTGATGTTTTACCATCAGTCCTGGTGAATGTCTTAAAATTTTATAGCCATCATAACCTCAGACCTTTGGTGAAAAATAAGTGCTTTATACCAGAATGATGAACTTTGCCACAGTTTAACCACAGTGCAAATAATAGTATTTAAAAATGGGAAGATCTGGAGTTCCTGCCTTAGTTTGATAACAGAGATCATTTTATCCTAGGAACAATACTGTGTGAAAGTGCTTAGTAAATTGCAAAGTTACACAACCAGAAGGTCCATGAAGGAATTTTCTGGTAAGTTTCCTATTTTGGCTTTGATGCAGAGCCCCTATTTATATTCACAATCACTTTAAAATGTTTTATGAGTTAATTACTGGCCAATATAAGTTGATTATGCTGAAGAAACATTTTAAGATGCTGATTTCATGGGTTCAGTTATCTTGTGCATGTCCAATAGAAATCAGGGGTATATTAAATCTATTAGGTGCCAAGTTTGGTTTCCTGAAAATATTTAAAAATTTGTAGTGCATGCCAGTTTGAAGTGGCTTATTGTGAATATGACAGTTGCCAAAGAAGCTTGATGATATAATGTGTCATTAAGCATTTTTGTTAAACTTTGCTTTTATCTTTTTACATAAACTCTTTGTTGAAGTTAAAACATCAGTGAAATTACTAGTAAAATTAATAATATCAATTTAACAAATATGTACACTTGTTTAATAGTAAAGTCTTTACTTTAAAGTAATTTTAGATTTACAGAAAAGTTACAAAGATGTGAATATTTTAAAATGCTTAGGTTATAGTTCCTTCCATACATCTCACCCACTCCTCCCTCTCCCTAATGTCCTTAAATCTGTTCTCTATGTCTGTTTGATAGCTCCTTTAATCAGCATTTCTATTAAAGTTCAGTATTTTAATAACGGGCTTTCGTCATAGCTCAGCTGGTAAAGAATTTGCCTGCAATGTAGGAGACCCAGTTCAGTTCCTGGGTTGGGAAGATCCCTTGGAAAAGGGAAAGGCTACCCACTCGAGTATTCTTGGACTTCTCTGGTGGCACAGATGCTAAAGAACCTGCCTACAATGCAGGGGACCTGGATTTGATCCCTGGGTTGGGAAGATCTCCTGGAGGAGGGACTGGCAAGCCACTCCAGTATTCTTGCCTGGAGAATCCCCATGGACAGAGGAGCCTGGTGGAGTGCAGTCCTTGAGGTCAAAAAGAGTCTAACACAACAAGTGACTAAGCACATCATTAATAAAATATTCTTGCTTCTGATTTTTCTTCATTAGAAAATTCTATTTTCTTAAAAGTTTTCTATGTTGTTTTCTGTCCCTGGACATGTTCCAGTGTCTCCTAGTAAGTCTATGGGAACTTGTATAGAATTTGTATCCTCCTGTTGTGTGAAAATTGTACAAATCTTAATTATATTGTATTGGTTCACAGAGCTTTTCAGGTCTACTGTATCCTACTTCTCTGTATACTCTAGAATGAGAGCTTGATGTTGGAACTCCAATTAAAAATCTTAATTTATCTACTTAAAAAATAATTGTAATATGTGGTAGAACTATAGGTAACCTTGTTCTGTATTTTCCAAGTCTCCTGCAAATGTGCTATCATAGTTTCTTAATTTAAAAAGTAAAAAAAAACCCACAAAATTTTGTTTTAAAGTATATTATGTTTAAGTGAAAGTGTGATATTTTACTTGTTCTTTACCCTTAAATATCACTTTTCCTGTGCTGTAAAATGGCTATCAATTACATAGAAAGCTGTGAAATATAGGTATACATATATATGTGTGTGATTTATACTCTACATTTATGAGCATGAATAAACTTTATTGAATCAGAACCATGGGGATCATTTAATTATAGAAACAGAAATTGGCCTGGTAAAATGTTCACAATTTTATATTTTTATAAAGGAAAAGAAAAGTAGTTTAAATTTCATATGTCTGTTTGATAGCTCCTTTAATCAGCATTTCTATTAAAGTTCAGTATTTTAATAACGGGCTTTCGTCATAGCTCAGCTGGTAAAGAATTTGCCTGCAATGTAGGAGACCCAGTTCAGTTCCTGGGTTGGGAAGATCCCTTGGAAAAGGGAAAGGCTACCCACTCGAGTATTCTTGGACTTCTCTGGTGGCACAGATGCTAAAGAACCTGCCTACAATGCAGGGGACCTGGATTTGATCCCTGGGTTGGGAAGATCTCCTGGAGGAGGGACTGGCAAGCCACTCCAGTATTCTTGCCTGGAGAATCCCCATGGACAGAGGAGCCTGGTGGAGTGCAGTCCTTGAGGTCAAAAAGAGTCTAACACAACAAGTGACTAAGCACATCATTAATAAAATATTCTTGCTTCTGATTTTTCTTCATTAGAAAATTCTATTTTCTTAAAAGTTTTCTATGTTGTTTTCTGTCCCTGGACATGTTCCAGTGTCTCCTAGTAAGTCTATGGGAACTTGTATAGAATTTGTATCCTCCTGTTGTGTGAAAATTGTACAAATCTTAATTATATTGTATTGGTTCACAGAGCTTTTCAGGTCTACTGTATCCTACTTCTCTGTATACTCTAGAATGAGAGCTTGATGTTGGAACTCCAATTAAAAATCTTAATTTATCTACTTAAAAAATAATTGTAATATGTGGTAGAACTATAGGTAACCTTGTTCTGTATTTTCCAAGTCTCCTGCAAATGTGCTATCATAGTTTCTTAATTTAAAAAGTAAAAAAAAACCCACAAAATTTTGTTTTAAAGTATATTATGTTTAAGTGAAAGTGTGATATTTTACTTGTTCTTTACCCTTAAATATCACTTTTCCTGTGCTGTAAAATGGCTATCAATTACATAGAAAGCTGTGAAATATAGGTATACATATATATGTGTGTGATTTATACTCTACATTTATGAGCATGAATAAACTTTATTGAATCAGAACCATGGGGATCATTTAATTATAGAAACAGAAATTGGCCTGGTAAAATGTTCACAATTTTATATTTTTATAAAGGAAAAGAAAAGTAGTTTAAAATTTCATATGTCAAGTTTCTCTTACTCTCTCCTCTTTTCTTTTGTAGTCATATAATAACACAAGAGAATAATTTGTAATGACAGAGGATACTACATTTTCTTGAATTTAAGATGCCTTGAATTGTAAGACATATCATTATTCTTGTATTCTTGTATCTTTAAGGAAGACACCATAGCTTTTAAAACTAGTGGTATGATGCCAGTGAGTATTAGATGCATCCTGATTTCAAATGAAAAAATGAAGAAAAAATGTGAATTTTAGATTCATGCAAGACATTCATCATTCTAACACAATTATTTTCTTTGGAGTTTAACCTAGGCCCTCTAACATTTTTAGCCATTAATGTGAGAACGATTTATTTAAATTGTATGACCTGTTTTTATGTTGAAATACTGTTGGTGACGTGCTCTAAATATTGTCTCTTACTTAAAGAAGATATCACGATTTTCTTTGAAGTATTTTCTGTAGACAAATTCGAGTGTTGAGCTTCCCTGGTGGTCCAGTGGATAAGGACACCGCCTTGCAGTGCAAAGGGTGCTGGTTCGATCTCTGGCCTGGGAAGATCCCACATGCCGCAGAGTGGCTGAACTGATGTGTCCAATTACCGAGCCGGAGCTCTGGAGCGAATGCGCCCAGAGCTGGTGCTCTGCGACAGCAGAGGCCACTGCGATGGGAGGCCCACACAGGCCAAAGAACAGAAAAAAGATGGATGAAAATAGATAAAAATGAAAGACCAATAGAAGAGGCCCGCCCACCTCCCTCCCGCCCTAACCCCAAAAATCCTAGTGTTTCTCAGGGACACAGAAGATTAATAAAAACCAGGTTCCTTTCAGTTTAGTACTTGTACCATGTGGCTTCCAAGAGCTATTTCATCATGTTCCTCTTCTGTATTTTCAGTTTTTCTCTTTACTGGTTACTGATTCTCCTTCTAGTTTATAACCTAAAACAAATTGTTCTCAATCCTAATTCTTTCCCTAAACTGCCATCACATACCTCTCCCTTCATCTCCAAATTACCGCTTGTTTCTTTATTCCTGGCTTTGCCTCAGTCACACACTGCCTCACTTCTGTGATAAATTAAGTAATTCTCAGTGTAAGATTGATGTCACTGTCATTTTGTTGAAGTTCTTTGAGGTACCCAGTACCTTTCTCCTTTTCTTACGCTGGTTACTTTTTTCTTTTCAGTTCAGTTATTGAACTCCGTCTTTCTCTGTACTCCATGGCTTCAGTTTTGTCTCTGTGTCACTTTTAAGAAATTGTAATGGCAGATTTTCTCCCTGTTTCCCTTACTCTATTATTAAAAGACTATTGAAACATGAAAAAATGCTTCATCAATCTCCATTCCAGTATGTGCATAAATTTATAGATTATAGAATGGTCGCACTGTAATTTTCTACATAGTGTATCTGTTGTTGGACAGTTAGCTTTCCAGATTTTTTATTTGGTTTTACATTGTATCAGAGAGTATTTTCATTTATGTAACTTTTTGCTTCTCTTTGATTAATTACATAAAATTTGTTTGTAGGAGTACCACTGATGATTAGGTATCAGTTGCAAAGATTATGAGCATCTTGCTGAACATTGACTACTTTTATAGGTGCTGTCCCAATTTACAGGGCCACGAGGAGTTCTAATTCAGGCTTATTAGTGTCAAATGTACAAGAGAAATTTTGCTAAAAAGACAGAATCATTGTGGTCTCTACCGGAAATTAATGCAGTAGTGTAAGTCAACCATACGTCAATAAAAATTTTTCAATAAAATTAAAAATTAATTTTTCTAATAGTTATAAATGGATAAAATATTATGTTGTTAATTTAATAGTCAAAAGTAATAGCTGCTTCATTTCATTTTAATGTTTATTTCTTGATTGTTAGTGAGGCTGAGCATTTTCACATCCAATTTATTTATTTTCCTATTTGACTATTACCTAGTTTCAAGTCACATCTGTTTTATATTGAATTTGTATTTCCTTATGAATTCTACCAATATTCTCTATTCGATTTAGCTAGTAATCTAGTGCAGAAGCTTTTATAGTGAAATTTATCTTAGACTGGAGGATTTCTAAATTACCCTCCTTAAACAAATGCAGAGAGAGATTCCTGCTTACTCAATCTGATGGCTTTTGCCAGAGGGTATTTCCTAGTCACAGTGCATTGGCTTCTCATTCAGTGACTTCTTGCATTGGGGAGCATGGGCCCTAGGTGCAGTGTCATTTTGTTGAAGTTCTTTGAGGTACCCAGTACCTTTCTCCTTTTCTTACGCTGGTTACTTTTTTCTTTTCAGTTCAGTTATTGAACTCCGTCTTTCTCTGTACTCCATGGCTTCAGTTTTGTCTCTGTGTCACTTTTAAGAAATTGTAATGGCAGATTTTCTCACTGTTTCCCTTACTCTATTATTAAAAGACTATTGAAACATGAAAAAATGCTTCATCAATCTCCATTCCAGTATGTGCATAAATTTATAGATTATAGAATGGTCGCACTGTAATTTTCTACATAGTGTATCTGTTGTTGGACAGTTAGCTTTCCAGATTTTTTATTTGGTTTTACATTGTATCAGAGAGTATTTTCATTTATGTAACTTTTTGCTTCTCTTTGATTAATTACATAAAATTTGTTTGTAGGAGTACCACTGATGATTAGGTATCAGTTGCAAAGATTATGAGCATCTTGCTGAACATTGACTACTTTTATAGGTGCTGTCCCAATTTACAGGGCCACGAGGAGTTCTAATTCAGGCTTATTAGTGTCAAATGTACAAGAGAAATTTTGCTAAAAAGACAGAATCATTGTGGTCTCTACCGGAAATTAATGCAGTAGTGTAAGTCAACCATACGTCAATAAAAATTTTTCAATAAAATTAAAAATTAATTTTTCTAATAGTTATAAATGGATAAAATATTATGTTGTTAATTTAATAGTCAAAAGTAATAGCTGCTTCATTTCATTTTAATGTTTATTTCTTGATTGTTAGTGAGGCTGAGCATTTTCACATCCAATTTATTTATTTTCCTATTTGACTATTACCTAGTTTCAAGTCACATCTGTTTTATATTGAATTTGTATTTCCTTATGAATTCTACCAATATTCTCTATTCGATTTAGCTAGTAATCTAGTGCAGAAGCTTTTATAGTGAAATTTATCTTAGACTGGAGGATTTCTAAATTACCCTCCTTAAACAAATGCAGAGAGAGATTCCTGCTTACTCAATCTGATGGCTTTTGCCAGGGAGGGTATTTCCTAGTCACAGTGCATTGGCTTCTCATTCAGTGACTTCTTGCATTGGGGAGCATGGGCCCTAGGTGCAGAGGCTTAAGTAGCTGCAGTGCACGGACTTAGTTACCCCAAGGCATGCGGGATCTTCCTGGACCAGGAACTGAACCTGTGTCCCTTGCATTGGCATGTGAATTCTTAACCACTGGACCACCAAGTAAGTTTTCACTTCTTTCTGTAGTGCTGGTCTCACAACGGCAAGAATTTTTCCTATACTCTGTGCACTATCAACTCAATTCATTTTGAACTCTTACTCAGACGTCTCACTCTTGAACTTGCCCTTGACTTGGTGGTGTTCTTGTTACTCAGTCGCTAAGTCATGTGTGATTCTTTGCAGCCGCATGGACTGTTGCACACCAGGCTTCTCTGTCCTCTGCTGTCTCCTGGAGTTTGCTCAAATTCATGTCCCTTGTATTGGTGTTGCTATCTAACCATCTCATCCTCTGCCATCCCTTTGTTTTGCCTTTAGTCTTTCCCAGCATCAGGGTCTTTTCCCAGTGAGTCAGCTCTTCACATCAGGCAGCCAAAGTGTTGGTACTTCCATTTAGCAGCAGTCCTTCCAATCAATATTCAGGGTTGCTTGCCTTTAGGATTGACTGGTTTGATCTCTTTGCAGTCCAAAGGACTCTCCAGAGTCTTTTCCAGCACCACAAAGTAAGTCCACATTGATTCTGGAGCCTTAGAGAATAGAATCTGTTACTGCTTCCACTTTTCCCCCTTCTATTTGCCATGACGTGATGAGACCAGATGCCATGATTTTAGTGTTTCTCAGTGTTGAGTTTCGCCAGCATTTTTACTCTCCTCTTTCATCTCCACAAGAGACACTTTAGTTCCTCTTTACTTCCTGGCATTAGAGTGGTATCATCTGCATATCTGGGGTTGTTGCTGTTTCTCCCAGCAGTCTTGATTCCAGGTTGTAACTCATCAAGCTCTGCATTTTGCATGATGCAGTCTGTATATAAGTTAAATAAGAAGGGTGAAAAGATACAGCCTTGTACTTTCCCAATTCGGAACCAATCTGATGGCTTTTGCCAGGGAGGGTATTTCCTAGTCACAGTGCATTGGCTTCTCATTCAGTGACTTCTTGCATTGGGGAGCATGGGCCCTAGGTGCAGAGGCTTAAGTAGCTGCAGTGCACGGACTTAGTTACCCCAAGGCATGCGGGATCTTCCTGGACCAGGAACTGAACCTGTGTCCCTTGCATTGGCATGTGAATTCTTAACCACTGGACCACCAAGTAAGTTTTCACTTCTTTCTGTAGTGCTGGTCTCACAACGGCAAGAATTTTTCCTATACTCTGTGCACTATCAACTCAATTCATTTTGAACTCTTACTCAGACGTCTCACTCTTGAACTTGCCCTTGACTTGGTGGTGTTCTTGTTACTCAGTCGCTAAGTCATGTGTGATTCTTTGCAGCCGCATGGACTGTTGCATACCAGGCTTCTCTGTCCTCTGCTGTCTCCTGGAGTTTGCTCAAATTCATGTCCCTTGTATTGGTGTTGCTATCTAACCATCTCATCCTCTGCCATCCCTTTGTTTTGCCTTTAGTCTTTCCCAGCATCAGGGTCTTTTCCCAGTGAGTCAGCTCTTCACATCAGGCAGCCAAAGTGTTGGTACTTCCATTTAGCAGCAGTCCTTCCAATCAATATTCAGGGTTGCTTGCCTTTAGGATTGACTGGTTTGATCTCTTTGCAGTCCAAAGGACTCTCCAGAGTCTTTTCCAGCACCACAAAGTAAGTCCACATTGATTCTGGAGCCTTAGAGAATAGAATCTGTTACTGCTTCCACTTTTCCCCCTTCTATTTGCCATGACGTGATGAGACCAGATGCCATGATTTTAGTGTTTCTCAGTGTTGAGTTTCGCCAGCATTTTTACTCTCCTCTTTCATCTCCACAAGAGACACTTTAGTTCCTCTTTACTTCCTGGCATTAGAGTGGTATCATCTGCATATCTGGGGTTGTTGCTGTTTCTCCCAGCAGTCTTGATTCCAGGTTGTAACTCATCAAGCTCTGCATTTTGCATGATGCAGTCTGTATATAAGTTAAATAAGAAGGGTGAAAAGATACAGCCTTGTACTTTCCCAATTCGGAACCAGTCTGTCGTTCCAGATATGGTTCTCTAACTGTGGCTTCTTGATGCACATACAGCTTTGTTAGGAGTCAAGTAAGCTGATCTGGTACTCCCATCACTTAAGAATTTTTCACAGGTTGTTGTAATCCACATAATGTCTTTAGCATTGTCAGTGAAGCAGAAGTAGATATTTCTCTGGAATTTCTTTGCTTCCTCCATGATCCAGTGGATGTTGGTAATTTGATCTCTGATTCCTTTGCCTCTTTAAATCCCGACTTGTACATCTGGAAGTTCTTGGGTCACATACTTCTGAAGCCTAGCTTGGAGGATTTTGAGCATAACCTTGCTAGCATGTGAAATGAGTTCAATTGTATAGTAGTTTGAACATTCTTTGGCATTTCCCCTTTTTTAGGATTGGAATTAAAACTGACCTTTTCCAGTCTTGTAGCCCCTGCTGAGTTTTCCAGATTTGCTGACATATATATGAGTGCAGCAGTCTCACAGCATCGTCTTTTAGGATTTGAAATAGCTCAGCTGGAATTCTATTTCCTCTACTACCCCTGCCCGTAATCATGCTTCCTAAGGCCCACTTGACTTCACACTCCAGGATGTGTGGCTCTAGGTGAGTGACCATACCATTGTGGTTATCCGGGTCATTAAGACCTTTTTTGTATAGTTCTTGTGTGTTTGTGTGTTCTTGCCACCTCTTCTTAATATCTCTGCTTCTGTTCGGTCCTTACCATTTCTTTTCTTTATCATGTCTATCCTTGCATGCAATGTTCCCTTGATATCTCCAGTTTTCTTTATGAAATCTCTATAATCTTCCCCATTCTATCGTTCCCTTCTATTTGTAACTGTTAGCTTTTCTATTACTGACTTACGAGCATTTCCCAAAGTTCCATCCACAGTTACTATCCTCTTTTATACCTTCTCTTTTGTGAACTCTGTCTTCTTCCATGTTTATCTATTTCAAACCTGCCTTAAACCCCAACTGTAGCCCTGCATTCTCTTACCAGCCAGAGACACACTGTATATAAGTTAAATAAGAAGGGTGAAAAGATACAGCCTTGTACTTTCCCAATTCGGAACCAGTCTGTCGTTCCAGATATGGTTCTCTAACTGTGGCTTCTTGATGCACATACAGCTTTGTTAGGAGTCAAGTAAGCTGATCTGGTACTCCCATCACTTAAGAATTTTTCACAGGTTGTTGTAATCCACATAATGTCTTTAGCATTGTCAGTGAAGCAGAAGTAGATATTTCTCTGGAATTTCTTTGCTTCCTCCATGATCCAGTGGATGTTGGTAATTTGATCTCTGATTCCTTTGCCTCTTTAAATCCCGACTTGTACATCTGGAAGTTCTTGGGTCACATACTTCTGAAGCCTAGCTTGGAGGATTTTGAGCATAACCTTGCTAGCATGTGAAATGAGTTCAATTGTATAGTAGTTTGAACATTCTTTGGCATTTCCCTTCTTTAGGATTGGAATTAAAACTGACCTTTTCCAGTCTTGTAGCCCCTGCTGAGTTTTCCAGATTTGCTGACATATATATGAGTGCAGCAGTCTCACAGCATCGTCTTTTAGGATTTGAAATAGCTCAGCTGGAATTCTATTTCCTCTACTACCCCTGCCCGTAATCATGCTTCCTAAGGCCCACTTGACTTCACACTCCAGGATGTGTGGCTCTAGGTGAGTGACCATACCATTGTGGTTATCCGGGTCATTAAGACCTTTTTTGTATAGTTCTTGTGTGTTTGTGTGTTCTTGCCACCTCTTCTTAATATCTCTGCTTCTGTTCGGTCCTTACCATTTCTTTTCTTTATCATGTCTATCCTTGCATGCAATGTTCCCTTGATATCTCCAGTTTTCTTTATGAAATCTCTATAATCTTCCCCATTCTATCGTTCCCTTCTATTTGTAACTGTTAGCTTTTCTATTACTGACTTACGAGCATTTCCCAAAGTTCCATCCACAGTTACTATCCTCTTTTATACCTTCTCTTTTGTGAACTCTGTCTTCTTCCATGTTTATCTATTTCAAACCTGCCTTAAACCCCAACTGTAGCCCTGCATTCTCTTACCAGCCAGAGACACACAGTTTCAACTCCTTTCTTTTTTTTTAATTTATTTTTTAATATTTTATTTCTGTTTGGATGCTAAGTCGTGTCCAACTCTTTTGTGATCCCATGGGCTGTTCATGGGATTTTCCAGGCAAGAATACTGGAGTGGATTGCTATTTCCTTCTCCAGGTTCAACTCCTTTCTGGACTCTATTGTTTTATAGCAGATTCACAAGCTTAAGAAATGGGTCAGCAATGTAAATGAGTAAAAAGCAGGTCTTTGAGTAAGAAAAAAAGTTTTTCTACTCTAAGAAAAACAACAGTGTCAGTGGGGTGATATATGGCCATTGACATAGACTCAGGGTTAGGAAGACAGTTTTGGGGATGATGGGAAGTGGGAGCCTGCAGACCCCATATAGGCCGTTTGGCTTTGACAGTTATAGCTATCTGGGAATGTTGGCCCAAAGTTACCAGACTCCCATTTTCTCAAGAGAAGCTGTGAATAAGGATTTGACTGGTAGATGCCTTGAATTTTAAAGGATGGGTTGAATTTTTGGAAGGTACTGCATGGGCCAAAGAAAACATGCCATGGACCAAGTTCCTTGCACAGGCTCTCAGTTTATAACCGTGTCTTTCTGTAAAGACACTTCAGATTTTGTACATCATCATCAGGTTCTCCCCCACCCTGTTGTATTTCATTGTTCATCTAATGGGAGAGTCATCCATTTGGTTATTTAAGCCAGGAACTTCCCAATCACTGTGGACATCTTCTTACCTCATTACTTCTTTATTATGGAGGAGTGCCAAGCGCAAAATAAGCTTTTTATAAATTAAAGGAGATTGGAATGTATTTGTCAGTAGAAAGGAAGAAGCCCAGGGAAGAGCCAGGATATCCACTGGGATGAGATCCAAGGTGTAGAATCCAACTGCAGACCTTCATGATCTGATGCCGATCACCCTTCATACTTTTTATTTCCCAGTAATCTTATTTGAACCCAAAGTAATCGTTTTATCTTTCATTTTTTCAATGGACATCATATTTCTTTGAATTTTTTTGAGGAAATTTATTCTTTTCAAGACATGTTGCTTGTTTTTCTCAAGTTAACTCTTTTTTCCTTAGGTTCTTGAGTGTGATATGTTTTTCCATATTGCTGATTTTCTTAGAGTGGTGATTGTGTAGGGGAGGTAAAACAGGGTGAAGGACTGTAAAACTTTTTTTTAACATGTACATGGGGACTTTTGTAGGAAAATAAAGATCCAAAGAACCAATCAGGCCTAAGTGTTTATATGTCAAATTGAACAATGAGCAGTGATTGCAAAAAAATAACCTAAGATCTAGGAGGAGAGGCTTCAGGAAGAAGGACATGCAATTTTTAGGCGGGTTTTTCTACTCTAAGAAAAACAACAGTGTCAGTGGGGTGATATATGGCCATTGACATAGACTCAGGGTTAGGAAGACAGTTTTGGGGATGATGGGAAGTGGGAGCCTGCAGACCCCATATAGGCCGTTTGGCTTTGACAGTTATAGCTATCTGGGAATGTTGGCCCAAAGTTACCAGACTCCCATTTTCTCAAGAGAAGCTGTGAATAAGGATTTGACTGGTAGATGCCTTGAATTTTAAAGGATGGGTTGAATTTTTGGAAGGTACTGCATGGGCCAAAGAAAACATGCCATGGACCAAGTTCCTTGCACAGGCTCTCAGTTTATAACCGTGTCTTTCTGTAAAGACACTTCAGATTTTGTACATCATCATCAGGTTCTCCCCCACCCTGTTGTATTTCATTGTTCATCTAATGGGAGAGTCATCCATTTGGTTATTTAAGCCAGGAACTTCCCAATCACTGTGGACATCTTCTTACCTCATTACTTCTTTATTATGGAGGAGTGCCAAGCGCAAAATAAGCTTTTTATAAATTAAAGGAGATTGGAATGTATTTGTCAGTAGAAAGGAAGAAGCCCAGGGAAGAGCCAGGATATCCACTGGGATGAGATCCAAGGTGTAGAATCCAACTGCAGACCTTCATGATCTGATGCCGATCACCCTTCATACTTTTTATTTCCCAGTAATCTTATTTGAACCCAAAGTAATCGTTTTATCTTTCATTTTTTCAATGGACATCATATTTCTTTGAATTTTTTTGAGGAAATTTATTCTTTTCAAGACATGTTGCTTGTTTTTCTCAAGTTAACTCTTTTTTCCTTAGGTTCTTGAGTGTGATATGTTTTTCCATATTGCTGATTTTCTTAGAGTGGTGATTGTGTAGGGGAGGTAAAACAGGGTGAAGGACTGTAAAACTTTTTTTTAACATGTACATGGGGACTTTTGTAGGAAAATAAAGATCCAAAGAACCAATCAGGCCTAAGTGTTTATATGTCAAATTGAACAATGAGCAGTGATTGCAAAAAAATAACCTAAGATCTAGGAGGAGAGGCTAAAGGAAAATATCAGGGTTATTTCAGAAAGGTTTGATCATGCAGATTCTTCTTAGCCTCGGCTCCATGTCTCTGGTGATCAAAATGTTCTTTTCCTCCAGGTACAGGGAGAGCATGCTTCACATGAGAGTTTTTTTATCTCCCTATTTTCAGGAAGAAAAGGGGGAAGTCAGAGTGCTTTCTTGCACCTGTTGTTTTTAGTGCCTTTAGTGCAAAATAGCCAGTATGCCAAAGTGCCATGTTTTGGAATAGCAAATTCTAAATCCCTTTAGTTGCTTATGGTAGATTTATTTGCAGTAAGTGATGGGACCAAAAGGTTGAATTCAGCATTCTGGACATTCCATCCACCTGTGCCTGTGGGCTCCAGTTTATGGGTACTCCAGTTTGAGGGTGGACCAGCCACATGCAGGTAGAGTGGGCTTCCCCCAGAAGATGGGTGAGTTCCTTGCCTTCAATGTACTGATAAACTGCAAGTCACCTGGAACGTTACCCACCTTTTCTAGTCCTCAGAACCACTGTGGGTGGCTTGCTAGTCCCAAAGATCAGTGTGGTCTTAGTCCAGGGGGAGTAGCTTTTGCCATAGCATCTGGTGTCACCAGACATCCAGTTTGAATCCTTGTCCTTTAGATTCTTAGCGACAGTTCTGTTTCTAGCGACAGTGGAGTGTGTATGGTGATGGTGAGATCTGTGTGTGTTTAGCCAACTTGTCTGTAAGGCTGTTCTCCCCCATTTCAAGTAGCTACCTATGACAGTTATGATTTGAGTCTGCTTCCTTCCTGCTTATTTGGAGTGAAAAGATTTGTATGTTGGCTGACTTTCAAGAATTTCATAAAGAACCTGGTTATTTAGAGTTCAGGCCAAGTGTACAGTTGCCACTGTAGGGAGGAAAGCTCCCATTGCCTTCTATTTTTCTTTTTTTTTTTAAGATTTATTTATTTATTTATTTTTGGGCGGGGGTCGGGTTGAAGGGGGAGGGGAGCTGGTGGACCACTTCCATTGGTCTTTAATTTCTCTATTTTCATCCATCTTTGTTCTCTGGCTCCTGTGGGCCTCCCATCGCGGTGGCGTCTGTCGCTGCAGAGCGCCGTCTCTGGGCGCATGCGCCCCAGAGCTCCGGCTCGGCAATTGGACACACCGGTCCAGCCGCTCCGCGGCACGTGGGATCTTCCCAGGCCAGGGCTCGAACCGGCGCCCCTTGCACTGCAAGGCGGTGTCCTTACCCACTGGACCACCAGGGAAGCCCTCCCATTGCCTTCTGATTACCCAGTGTGCTCTGAAGAGATGAATGGAGAATGCGTGTAGCAGAATTATGGCTTAATAAATTCGCTGACTGTTAGACCATCACACATAGCCTGTACCTTTGAGAATGAATGCTTCCCCGATGTGTCTGTAAGTGTGTTCGATTGTACTTCATGTCTTCGGTCAACCTGTATAATTGCTTCTTACATAAGTAAAGATTGTCACCTCTGCTTAAAATGGAAACCTTTTCTGTGGACTCTGGATTTGCTGCTTTTCAGAGAGCGTTGTTAGAAAGCAAACAAAATAAATTAGAGCCGAATCAGAACCGTCCTTTGGTGTCTCTGTGGAACTCACCATCCGTTTTCAAGGTTTTGTACATACACACCCACCTGTATGAAATGGGGACCATGTTACTCTAAATTCTGCACACTGTTATATAATATTTAAAATTAAGGAAAATAGATTGTACCTCTGATGCCAAACTTAAATGCATAGCTTATGATTTTTCCAAATTGTTACAGTTGGTTAACTTGATACAATATAGAAAACCTTTTGGTTTTGAGGGTGTTCATGAGTTTCCTGGGCACGCTTTGCTCTATCCTTAGCTGACTCAGTTTAGCACAGGGTGTCATCAGAGCTCATTGCTGCCAGAGGATGTAAGATGGAATGCAGTGTTTTGCTCAAATGAGTGTTTGTTTTTATTTGTGTTGTACTCATTGGAAAAGATGGGGTGTTTTGGAGGGGAAGAGATAGAAAGTTATGCTGTTTCTAGTATATATTGTTAAATGAATTCGTAGTCTAATGGATGTAAGTTCTTAGAATTAATCTCTCTTAGTAGTAGAGTAACAGAGTAACTTTTTTTTTTTTTTTTTTTTTACTTTAGATACATAATGAAAAAAGCTGAAAAACCGTAATGTACATGGTGCCTTGGCAACTTATTTTCAACAGACTGGGAATTTAAGTCTACTCTTCTTTAAATAACTAAACGAGATCTGTGGTTTTATTTTGTTTAATCTGGTATTTGCTATGGGCTCGGTATTGTGTTCGAAGTCATAGGAAATTGTACTGTTATCTCTTGGAGGACTTCATTGTTTGCATCTTGGAAGCATTCAACAGTTCTAAGCAAAAAACTATGAGAGGCTTTTACTGACTATTAATGGGTATTGATCCAGCCTTCTGTGAGCTTGCAATCTAATTTTTTAAAATTGAGTTTATCACTAATTCTTTTCTGAAGTTTCCTTAATAAATTCGCTGACTGTTAGACCATCACACATAGCCTGTACCTTTGAGAATGAATGCTTCCCCGATGTGTCTGTAAGTGTGTTCGATTGTACTTCATGTCTTCGGTCAACCTGTATAATTGCTTCTTACATAAGTAAAGATTGTCACCTCTGCTTAAAATGGAAACCTTTTCTGTGGACTCTGGATTTGCTGCTTTTCAGAGAGCGTTGTTAGAAAGCAAACAAAATAAATTAGAGCCGAATCAGAACCGTCCTTTGGTGTCTCTGTGGAACTCACCATCCGTTTTCAAGGTTTTGTACATACACACCCACCTGTATGAAATGGGGACCATGTTACTCTAAATTCTGCACACTGTTATATAATATTTAAAATTAAGGAAAATAGATTGTACCTCTGATGCCAAACTTAAATGCATAGCTTATGATTTTTCCAAATTGTTACAGTTGGTTAACTTGATACAATATAGAAAACCTTTTGGTTTTGAGGGTGTTCATGAGTTTCCTGGGCACGCTTTGCTCTATCCTTAGCTGACTCAGTTTAGCACAGGGTGTCATCAGAGCTCATTGCTGCCAGAGGATGTAAGATGGAATGCAGTGTTTTGCTCAAATGAGTGTTTGTTTTTATTTGTGTTGTACTCATTGGAAAAGATGGGGTGTTTTGGAGGGGAAGAGATAGAAAGTTATGCTGTTTCTAGTATATATTGTTAAATGAATTCGTAGTCTAATGGATGTAAGTTCTTAGAATTAATCTCTCTTAGTAGTAGAGTAACAGAGTAACTTTTTTTTTTTTTTTTTTTTACTTTAGATACATAATGAAAAAAGCTGAAAAACCGTAATGTACATGGTGCCTTGGCAACTTATTTTCAACAGACTGGGAATTTAAGTCTACTCTTCTTTAAATAACTAAACGAGATCTGTGGTTTTATTTTGTTTAATCTGGTATTTGCTATGGGCTCGGTATTGTGTTCGAAGTCATAGGAAATTGTACTGTTATCTCTTGGAGGACTTCATTGTTTGCATCTTGGAAGCATTCAACAGTTCTAAGCAAAAAACTATGAGAGGCTTTTACTGACTATTAATGGGTATTGATCCAGCCTTCTGTGAGCTTGCAATCTAATTTTTTAAAATTGAGTTTATCACTAATTCTTTTCTGAAGGAATGTTCAAAGATGTCATTCCCTTGACTTTTTCTACACGGGTGTGTTTAGTAGCATGAAAGATCACTTATATTACTGCAGAGTCCTTTTGTTTTCCTCTTTATTCTGCTGTTGGAAATTGGGTTGTTTGATGTTTTGTTTGGTTGTGAATAATTATATTTCTTTGTGAGGGCTGGTTCTCTGGGTGACCGTAAGTTCAGGACTGAAATTGCTTGCTGGTTGAGTATGTCCTTGCTGGACTATTTTCAAAGTGATTGTTTCAGCATAGGACTCCCACTGGAGTCTGAATGTTTCCATTGCTCCTTGTCTTTGCCACATACTTGACATTGTCTAACTTCTTGAATTTAGTCAAACTGAGAGGTGTGTAAAAGATGTTTTATTGTCTTCTAGTAATTACTAAAGGAATAAAGCATCATTTCTTGTAGTTAAGGTGCTTTGGTATTTCCCTTTCTTTTCTAATTTTTTGTCTACTTTTCCTTACAAATTTATAAGAGATAGATTCTAGATACTTATATTTTTCTGGTTATGTGTTTTCTAATTTGTGGCTTACCATTATATTTCCTTTATGATATCTTTTAATGACCCAAAGTTCTTTACTGTAATGCAGAACAAATTTACTATTTTTCTTTATGTTTTTCTTATCTTGTTAACCTATTCTGAGGCCATAAAATCTACATTTATTGTCTACTAAAATTTTTATAATCTTGCCTTTTACATGCAGGTCTTTAGTTAAGTTGGAAATGAATTTAATACAGAAAGTGGAATAGGATTCAATTTAATTTTCCCCATGTGGATAAACATATGTGCAAGTACCAATATTAAATAATTCAGCATTTCTGCATTTATCTGCAATGATTGCTGTGTTATAATTGGGAATTTAAGTCTACTCTTCTTTAAATGTTTTAAAATTGAGGGTTTTTCAAGTCATAGGAAATTGTACTGTTATCTCTTGGAGGACTTCATTGTTTGCATCTTGGAAGCATTCAACAGTTCTAAGCAAAAAACTATGAGAGGCTTTTACTGACTATTAATGGGTATTGATCCAGCCTTCTGTGAGCTTGCAATCTAATTTTTTAAAATTGAGTTTATCACTAATTCTTTTCTGAAGGAATGTTCAAAGATGTCATTCCCTTGACTTTTTCTACACGGGTGTGTTTAGTAGCATGAAAGATCACTTATATTACTGCAGAGTCCTTTTGTTTTCCTCTTTATTCTGCTGTTGGAAATTGGGTTGTTTGATGTTTTGTTTGGTTGTGAATAATTATATTTCTTTGTGAGGGCTGGTTCTCTGGGTGACCGTAAGTTCAGGACTGAAATTGCTTGCTGGTTGAGTATGTCCTTGCTGGACTATTTTCAAAGTGATTGTTTCAGCATAGGACTCCCACTGGAGTCTGAATGTTTCCATTGCTCCTTGTCTTTGCCACATACTTGACATTGTCTAACTTCTTGAATTTAGTCAAACTGAGAGGTGTGTAAAAGATGTTTTATTGTCTTCTAGTAATTACTAAAGGAATAAAGCATCATTTCTTGTAGTTAAGGTGCTTTGGTTTTTCCCCTTTCTTTTCTAATTTTTTGTCTACTTTTCCTTACAAATTTATAAGAGATAGATTCTAGATACTTATATTTTTCTGGTTATGTGTTTTCTAATTTGTGGCTTACCATTATATTTCCTTTATGATATCTTTTAATGACCCAAAGTTCTTTACTGTAATGCAGAACAAATTTACTATTTTTCTTTATGTTTTTCTTATCTTGTTAACCTATTCTGAGGCCATAAAATCTACATTTATTGTCTACTAAAATTTTTATAATCTTGCCTTTTACATGCAGGTCTTTAGTTAAGTTGGAAATGAATTTAATACAGAAAGTGGAATAGGGATTCAATTTAATTTTCCCCCATGTGGATAAACATATGTGCAAGTACCAATATTAAATAATTCAGCATTTCTGCATTTATCTGCAATGATTGCTGTGTTATAATTGATCATTGGTAGAAAGGCAAGTCCCTCATTGGTGTTGGCTTATGGAATGTCTTCTCGGGCCTTTGACTTTTTATGTAAACTTTATATGTAATCACTTTATTGAGTTCCTTAAAAAGTCCTTTGTAGATGTGTGTTTGTATGTACCTATGTAGAAACACAGACATACATCTGTCCCGCAGTATCTATGGGGGACTGGTTCCAGGACCTCCACAAATACAAAATCTGAGAATGCTCATGTCCCTTATGTAACAAAGGCATAACATTTGAATGTAATCTATGCACATCCTCCATTACACTTTCAGTCATTTCTAGATTGCTTGTAGTACCTAATGCAATGTAAATGCTATGGAAATAGTTGTAAATGACATGTAAGTGCTGTGGAGGACAGTTGTACACTTCGGTTTTGGAACTTTCTGGACTTTCCCCCTCCAATATTTTACAGCCATGTTTGGTTGAACCTGCGCTGGATGTGTAACCCATGATTTTGAAGGGCCTATTGTATTTCCTAGCTCTGTTACTAAAGTACCAGAGAATATTCCCTCATAGCAGTAAACACATCTAGCACCTGGTCTTGAATTCTTTATTTTTTAATTGAAGTTTGATTAATATAGTTACAGTATTTGTTTCAAATTATAGCATAGTGATACCACAGGTATATACTTTATGAATGATCACCATAAGTTACCATCTATCACCATTTAAAGTTTTTTTTTCCTTTTTTTTTTAAATTCCTTATTCTTGTCCAACTCTGCAGCCCCATGGATGAGCCATGGAATTCTCCAGACAAGAATACTGGAGTGGGTAACCTATTCCTTCTCCAGGGGATCTTCCAAACACAGGAGTCAGACTGTGGTCGCCTGCATTGCATGTGGATTCTTCACCAGCTGAGCTACCAGGGAAGCTCATTTAAAGTTACTGCAGTATTCACTCTGTTTCCTATTCTGTATGTTCCATCCTCATGACTTACCTATTTTAATAACTGGATGTTTGTGCCACTTGGTCCCCTTCACTTATTTTATGGGTATTGACCCATAATTTTATTTTATTTTTTTGGTACTGTCTGTCTCGTTTTAGTATTAGGGTAATGGTAGCTTTGTAGAATGGGTGGAAGCTTTCCTTCCTCTTCAACTTTTCAGAATAGTTTGAGGATAGGTTTTAACTCTTCTTTAAATGTTTGATACAGTTCACTTGAAGAAGCCATCTAGTCTGCTTCTAGACTATTGGGCTTCTGTTTAATGGGAGTTTTTTAAAGATAACTGATTCAGTTTCATTACTAGTAATTTGGTCTATCAGATTTTCTATTTTTCTCCCGGTTCTTGGAAGATTGTATAGTTTTAAAAGTTTTATCAGTTTCTTCTCATTTTTCCAATTTGATGGCATATAATTGTTTGTTGTAGTCTCTTATGATCCTTTATATTTCTGTGGTATTACTTGTAATGTCTCTTTCCTTTTTGACTGTATTTGGAACCTTTCTCTTTTGTTCTTGATGAGTCTGACTAAAGATTTGTCAATTTTGTTTATATTTTCCAAGAGTCAGCTCTTACTTTCATTGATCTTTTCTATTTTTTTTTTTTTGCCTCTTATTTATTTCCACTCTGATCTTTATTATTTCCTTCATTCTCCTAACTTTGGACTTTGTTATTCTTTGCCAGTATCACTGGAAACATCTGTCTTAGAATTGCTTTTGCTGTGTCTTACAGATTTTGGAAAGTTAAACACAACCTTCCAATATTTAATTTGTCTCATTGATTGTTTAGTGGATGTTGTTTAGTTGCCATGTGTTTGCTTTTTTCCCAGTTTTCTTCTTACAGTTTATTTCTAGTCTCTCTGTGTTCTCTTTGGAAAAGATACTTGGTAAGATTTTACTGGTCACCCAATTCAAAAGCATCAGTTCTATCATCCATGAAGGGGTTCTCTGTAAACCATAGCTAATACTAGCAACATGGCTGAATCTTATATGTAACTAGGAAAGTGACATTAGGCATAATATTGTGGATAGATGGAGAGGAGCTATCCTTAGCTTTGCTAAGCCACACCATCCCCAGGAAGAACCATAGCATCATTAGAGTTTTATGTTTATAAAGCCCTTCGGAATTGAATGTGACATAGTATATTGTTATTTGTCATCAGTTTTGGATGGGGACAGAAATCTTACAGTTTTGAATATTAGAAGACATTCCAGGGATTTAAAGTTCCCAGTTCTATGGCTGTTTCTGTAGCATTTTAAGGTACGCTGAATATTCAAAGATTTTACTAATATGCCATGTCAAATATTTGAATCAGATATGTGCACTTTTCTCTGTGAAGACTACTTCCTCTGATCCCTGAGTTTAGAAACTGAAGCTGGTTTATATAGCTTTAAATTACGTTGGACTCAGTAGATTGAATGTCTGTTGTAGGGTTTAGACAACATGATTTTTGAGGTTCATTTAATGATTGCTTTTGTTTCAGTTTTATAAATAGCAATCCAGGACATGGTTACTTGCTTAAAATGCATTTTGTTGGTTGGTGTTCAGATCCACAAAAGATGCAGATCGTTTTAACTTGAAGATACTTAGAGGAATTCTAGCACCACCAATAATTTTTTCCTAATTTCTAATTGAAGTGTAGCTATTTACTTTTAGAAGGCTAAAAAGAATTTTGTTGAAGTCATGCAAACTATTTTTAATGCAATTTCTTGTATACTTGACTGTTATTTCTTTTTTTTTTTTCTTCTTTAGGTTATATGTTGTTAGTGTGGGTGCTGTTGTCTGAATTTCTGTAGTTATGGTGCAAGACTATGGTGAGTACTGTACTAGGCCTCCCATGACCTACGTACTTATAGAGAGTTTTGAGTTTGTGTCTTTAAGTTTCTCATTGGAGTAATGGGAATATTGAAACAAAGTTTTTTAAAACGTTTTTCATTTGGTCACCAGGTTTTTATATCTCTAGCTTTATCTATGTACAAATATATCCTGATTATGATGTATCTTTTGATAAGTACCAAATGAATGATTGAGGGCTTTCCTGTAAAAACTAGCAAGTAGATATCAGGGTTGAGATCATGTTGTGCATAGCTTCTAACAAAACATTAGGCATAATATTGTGGATAGATGGAGAGGAGCTATCCTTAGCTTTGCTAAGCCACACCATCCCCAGGAAGAACCATAGCATCATTAGAGTTTTATGTTTATAAAGCCCTTCGGAATTGAATGTGACATAGTATATTGTTATTTGTCATCAGTTTTGGATGGGGACAGAAATCTTACAGTTTTGAATATTAGAAGACATTCCAGGGATTTAAAGTTCCCAGTTCTATGGCTGTTTCTGTAGCATTTTAAGTACGCTGAATATTCAAAGATTTTACTAATATGCCATGTCAAATATTTGAATCAGATATGTGCACTTTTCTCTGTGAAGACTACTTCCTCTGATCCCTGAGTTTAGAAACTGAAGCTGGTTTATATAGCTTTAAATTACGTTGGACTCAGTAGATTGAATGTCTGTTGTAGGGTTTAGACAACATGATTTTTGAGGTTCATTTAATGATTGCTTTTGTTTCAGTTTTATAAATAGCAATCCAGGACATGGTTACTTGCTTAAAATGCATTTTGTTGGTTGGTGTTCAGATCCACAAAAGATGCAGATCGTTTTAACTTGAAGATACTTAGAGGAATTCTAGCACCACCAATAATTTTTTCCTAATTTCTAATTGAAGTGTAGCTATTTACTTTTAGAAGGCTAAAAAGAATTTTGTTGAAGTCATGCAAACTATTTTTAATGCAATTTCTTGTATACTTGACTGTTATTTCTTTTTTTTTTTTCTTCTTTAGGTTATATGTTGTTAGTGTGGGTGCTGTTGTCTGAATTTCTGTAGTTATGGTGCAAGACTATGGTGAGTACTGTACTAGGCCTCCCATGACCTACGTACTTATAGAGAGTTTTGAGTTTGTGTCTTTAAGTTTCTCATTGGAGTAATGGGAATATTGAAACAAAGTTTTTTAAAACGTTTTTCATTTGGTCACCAGGTTTTTATATCTCTAGCTTTATCTATGTACAAATATATCCTGATTATGATGTATCTTTTGATAAGTACCAAATGAATGATTGAGGGCTTTCCCTGTAAAAACTAGCAAGTAGATATCAGGGTTGAGATCATGTTGTGCATCCCATCTACCATCCATACTGTGGAGTTGAGGAACTGACCAGCTCCTAGGTGGGCCCACATTAGGAGCAACCCCATCCCTGCTGTGCCCACGCATGATTAACGCATTGTGGAGGAGGAACCAGCCAGCACTGTGCAAGAACTGGACAGAGGGCTGGATTCAAAAATGGCCCTGTAATCCTGCTCTGGCCAAAGAAATTCCAGAGTAGGTTTGCCAAGAGCTTCTGGCAGAAATCTCCTACTTAAAACAGAGCTTCCGGAAGTGCCTGCCTCTCTCTGTTATGTGCTGATGTGAGGTCTGGTGTGGCTCCAGGCTGAGCAAGAAGTCACAGAGGGTGGGGAACAGAAAAACCAGCCCCGAAGCCTATTTCTCCTCCAGAAGTCCAAGCATTTGAGCCAGTAACATTTCCTTTTTGTTTAAGCCAGTTTGAGTTGGTAGCCAAAACATCCTAAGTGATTCACTTCATCTCCATTTTATTTTTAGTAGCCCATTAGTTTCTCCTTGGGGAATGTGGGAGTAATTGCACAGAGAGGGAAAATAATGCTGTTGAACTCAACTGGCAGGGGGTGTGTTGGTGTTGACTGGCACCCTCTTCACTCTGAACAGTTCACAGGTACTGATTTTGTATTCCAAGACATGAAATACATTGCTTTCGGATTCTCTTTTCTTTCCCGTTTAATCAACTCACCTGGCTGTGAACGCTGTAAAGGGTTTTGGACTGCTGGCCTGAAAACGGTCCCTTTCTATTGGTATCATTTGTTAGGTGGTGCTGTCCCTTGTGTTTCTTAGAAAAGTCTATAGTCAGATTTCTAATTCCTTGCTTGCTTTTGTTCTTCAACAAGTACTGTGAATACTCAAATATAACACCTGTATAAAAGATGATATAACAGATATTTATATATATATCCTCCCACAATGCGCTAGGCAGATAGAATATTTACCAGTTCTGTGGAACAGTTAAAAACGTATGGCCATGCTCCTGCCTAGCAGTGCCCTGTCTCCACCTTTGAAGAACTGCTCTCCTGGTTTTCATCTTTATTCTTCCCGTGCATTTGCTTGTGCTTCTACCATATACGGATAGGATGATTTTTTGGTATGCTTTTTCACTTCAAGTTAATGTAGATACTATATGCCTTTGTTTAGAATCCAAAGTTGAGACGTGATTCAAAATCACAGAAAGAAGCTATAAATGTGTTCTTACACACTTGTCCAGAGATCTCTCATGAGGGAGGCGTCTTGGTGATCCATAAGGAAATGCGTTAGATTTTTTTATTAATTTATTTTTTGGCCCTACCATGCAGCATGTTGGATCTTAATTCCCTGACCAGGGTTTGAACCCATGCCCCCTGCACTGAATGCATGGAGCCCTATCCCCTGGACCACCAGGGGAATGCCCTAAAATGTGTTGGCTTTTAAATGGCTGATAAGTTTAATCAACATGCTGATCTTCTGGAGTCTCATGCTGGTCCTGCTGTTGAGTTTGCTGTCTCCACCTGCGCCTGCCCTCCTGCGAAGGTTCGGCACATGCAGGCCCTGCGGTGTCATCAGTGAGCTTTTCAGAGTGTGTGGGTTACTTTTTCACTTAAATTGCCCCATTCATCCTGTAGTCAGAATGCATGCTTTTGGCTAGCTTGGGTAAATTTATGCATTCTTCTGCACTGACAGAATTGATTTCTGTGCTTTCTAAATTTGTCAGCTTGTCAGTTTCCGCCTTGTCCTGGTGGCAGCAGTTATAGAGGAAGCATTCGCGCCTATGAATAGGTTATGAAGCATGGCACTTTGATTCACAGTATCTCATTGTTTCCCTTTGTGCTCCAACATGAGTCTTGGTGGGCTTCCCAGGTGGCTCAAGTGGTAAAGAATCCACCTGCCAGTGCAGGAGATGCAAGAGGCATGGGTTCAATCCCTGTGTCAGGAAGATCCTCTGGAGGAGGGCATGGCAACCCACTCCAGTATTCTTGCCTGGAAAACCCCATGGACAGAGGAGCCTGGTGGGCTGTCCAGTTCAGGGATCACAAAGAGTCAGACATGACTGAAGTGACTTAACGCACACACAGACACACACGAGTCTTGGAGATGATTTTGCAGCATCCTTGTCTGAAACATTTCTTAGGTCATTTAAAAAACCTGTTCTTGTTGTTGTTGGTGGAGTCATTCTTGGTGATTATTTGGAATGTTGCTTCCACAGAACTGAATAACCGTTACCACTCAGAGAGCATTAATCCTTTCCACTTGGGAGTGTAATTACTGATAAAATGTCAGAGAAAGATTTCTGACAATCAGGAGAGACTTCCATTTTTTTTTCTCTAGAGGGTTTGGTTTTCTTCCCTTAAACGTTTAACATGTGAACAAAAAATTAAACTCGGAAGGTTTTTTCCCCTTAACTCACATGGATTGAACTACAGCAAATTTTTGAAATCCAGTTTTAGGTTTTTGTGCTTTGGATCTTAATTCCCTGACCAGGGTTTGAACCCATGCCCCCTGCACTGAATGCATGGAGCCCTATCCCCTGGACCACCAGGGGAATGCCCTAAAATGTGTTGGCTTTTAAATGGCTGATAAGTTTAATCAACATGCTGATCTTCTGGAGTCTCATGCTGGTCCTGCTGTTGAGTTTGCTGTCTCCACCTGCGCCTGCCCTCCTGCGAAGGTTCGGCACATGCAGGCCCTGCGGTGTCATCAGTGAGCTTTTCAGAGTGTGTGGGTTACTTTTTCACTTAAATTGCCCCATTCATCCTGTAGTCAGAATGCATGCTTTTGGCTAGCTTGGGTAAATTTATGCATTCTTCTGCACTGACAGAATTGATTTCTGTGCTTTCTAAATTTGTCAGCTTGTCAGTTTCCGCCTTGTCCTGGTGGCAGCAGTTATAGAGGAAGCATTCGCGCCTATGAATAGGTTATGAAGCATGGCACTTTGATTCACAGTATCTCATTGTTTCCCTTTGTGCTCCAACATGAGTCTTGGTGGGCTTCCCAGGTGGCTCAAGTGGTAAAGAATCCACCTGCCAGTGCAGGAGATGCAAGAGGCATGGGTTCAATCCCTGTGTCAGGAAGATCCTCTGGAGGAGGGCATGGCAACCCACTCCAGTATTCTTGCCTGGAAAACCCCATGGACAGAGGAGCCTGGTGGGCTGTCCAGTTCAGGGATCACAAAGAGTCAGACATGACTGAAGTGACTTAACGCACACACAGACACACACGAGTCTTGGAGATGATTTTGCAGCATCCTTGTCTGAAACATTTCTTAGGTCATTTAAAAAACCTGTTCTTTTTGTTGTTGGTGGAGTCATTCTTGGTTATTATTTGGAATGTTGCTTCCACAGAACTGAATAACCGTTACCACTCAGAGAGCATTAATCCTTTCCACTTGGGAGTGTAATTACTGATAAAATGTCAGAGAAAGATTTCTGACAATCAGGAGAGACTTCCATTTTTTTTTCTCTAGAGGGTTTGGTTTTCTTCCCTTAAACGTTTAACATGTGAACAAAAAATTAAACTCGGAAGGTTTTTTCCCCTTAACTCACATGGATTGTATCCTCACTACAGCAAAGGAAACAATATCTTTTGCTGAAATCCAGTTTTAGGTTTTTGTGCTTTGTGCATGTATTTTTTCTGCTGTTAAAAATGGATCCTTCTTTTAATTTTATCTAAATGGAACTGTCTTTAGCTTTTTTCCTTTCTTATGGGCCCAGAATCCTGAATTAAAATGTTATCAATACTAGAAGATGATAGCCATCATATGGAAACAGTCAGTGAGGTCCTTACGAGAAGAGCTAGTAAATCTCTTCCATTGGGAGATGACTAGCCTTCAAATGGAATGCTGTTTGTACAGCAGGCCAAATAGAGACAAGAATTGCAAGGCCTTTAAGCTGTAGTCCCATAATGTATTTTATATCTGTTTTGTTGTTTTGAAATCTTTTTAGTTGTTGTAAGGGAAAGAACCTGTTATAGATATCAATTCAATGAACTGATGGGTTTTTTATGTTTGTTTCTTATAGATAGATATCTTCTTATTTATTTCTTACTTAAAGGGATCTGTGGACGTGGCTTGTTTTTATGCCTCAAAATAAAATGGTAAAAAAATAAAAATGAAATGATGCCTTTGTGGGGGATGCTTTACTGGGCTGAGGAAACTTCTAGACAGTGACTCAAGTCTGTAATTTAGGTCTTGCTTTCTGCACCCTTGTTGACTTGAAAGCGCTGACCATCTGGGGAAGCCATCTATGAATCATCTGAATTGGCACAGATTATTCAGAATGCTGCTAAATATTTTCTACTCTTTTTTTCTGATTGAGGTAACCAGAAAGGGGGACTTGTTCTTTGAGTTTGAAGGTGTTCTTGAGGGTGTATATACACATTAATGAAAGGAGATGTCATACTTAGAGTGAAAAGTAGTAGAACATTTGACATTTGTAAGCAGGTCTCATTTTGGAGGTCTGTTTTAGAACATTCCTCCTGGCTTTGTAGCCATTCCCTTGGGAAGAAGATAGTAACAGTTGCATATCTTCCAGCTCCAGTTTGTTCTCCCTCCCATGTCTTTCAGGAAGGGAGGTCCAGGGGCTGTCTTGCTGCCAAGGATCTCAGCTTAACTTCCACAGCATGGTTGACGTAGTTTAGTTTATGTTATGTTTATATTTAGTTTATGCCATGTCTGTTTTGCATCTTTTAACTTGAACCACTCATCAGTATCTCTCATATTTAGGGTGGAATTTGATATTCTTTGTTAAAAGGATCAATCATCAGACTTAATAGACCTGTCAATTGCTTGACAGTGAAGTGGGTGAAAATCTTTTCTTTTTCCTTTTTTTTTTTTTTTTGGTCTTCACTGAATAAGTTGACTTTGTTTCCATTTATTTTAGTGCAAAACATTAAAATAATGAAATTCGTTCCAAAGTAGAGGACATTTGTAAGTCATTTAGGAATAAAGATCAAATGAGGACTTTTCTTAGATAGAAAATAAGTCTTTTAATTAGTTTTTTTTTTTTGCTCTCTCCTTACGGATTTTCTCTGATGGTGCATTAGGGGTCTTACCCATTACTTATGTTACTGTTTCTGCCTTAAAGAGAAAAAGACAGGCAGATTTAGCCAGTCAGTAGCCAAAAGACCAGTTCTCAACTTGTGAGTTGATTTTTTTAATATGGGAATAAATCTTTGTCTTCACCTTGGAATGTCTGTGAGATGTATTCACAGGAATACATCTTTTGACAAGAAGTAGAAGAAAGCCATAGCTCGTTGTGCGGTTTTGTGTTTTGCAGGTGTGACCACTATTTTGCCTCTGGGGTGTATGTGCACAGGCACGCAAGCTGGGTTGTCTTTGTTGGTCTGGGGCATTGCAGTTTGTTATACACTCTCATAGATATTTTGGAAAGTCAGGTGTTCAAATTATAAAATTACGGTTGGAAAATCTGTTGAGTTAAATTGAAAGAGTTTAGAGTGAGTTTCTTTTTTTAAATTTTTTTATTTTGGTAGGGGTGGGGTGGGGAGGGAGGAGAGCAGGCGGGCCACTTCTACTGGTGTTTCATTTGTCCATTTTCATCCATCTTTGTTCTTTGGCCTGTGTGGGCTTCCCATCGCGGTGGCCTCTGTTGTTGCAGAGCACCAGCTCTGGGCGCATGCGCTCCAGAGCTCGGGCTCAGTAATTGGACACATTGGTCCAGGGGATCTTCCCAGGCCAGGGATTGAACCGGCGCCCCTTGCACTGTGAGGTGGTGTCCTTACCCACTGGACCACCAGGGAAGCCCTAGAGTGAGTTTCTAAGAAACTGGTTGGTAAGGTTTTTCACGTAAGTGAATACCCTTGATAAAATTCCTGATTACATGGTTAGTTAAGCTTTTTTCCTAAAATAAATCACAAAGGACCTTCATATTAGCGATTTAGGCTGTGTATAAAGGGTGTCTGTTCACTAAAACTGCCATCCTGTTTGTCATAGGGACTTGTTTAGTACCCAATTAACCTTTTCCTTAATGTTTTTACAATTAGGAGCCAAGAGACCATGCTTCAGCACCAAATGCAAATCACCCAACCTTATGGCTGTAAGCTCGCATACTGTGTAATAATTGGGTCATTAGCCAACACCTAAATAGAGGGACGTGAAAGGTTTACCTCTAGTGGGACTTCTGCATCATGGTAGGGCTTCTAGATTACATTGTTTGAATTACTTCTTCCATGGCAGTCAGTATCTCTTGTCAGTGGGTACAGAGACAGGCCAGGTCCGGAATTCCAGAGTTCCTAATGAATTGTAGAAATACCTGACGTTTTATGCTTGATTATATCTTATCCCGACAGGAGCACATTCCTTCTAACTTTTTGGAAATGGAATCTCAATTTTCTAAATGAATGTTAATCCCTGGCGAAAGCTGTCCACCCTCTTTCCCCCACCCACCCCATGTTCTCAAATCAGGTAAAATGAATTAGTCGAATTTGTGTGTGTGTGTGTGTATCCATGTATCCCCTTCCTCTTGAGCCTCCCTCCCATCTGGTAATCCCATTTTATTATTACTGCATAGTGGCCTCATTTTAAAGATAAAGACATCAGTGTGTATCCATCCACTCTGCAAGTGCATAGAGCTTGTTGGTTATAAAGATTCAAGCCAAGGCCCAGCATTCATAGTGGCTAAAATTCTGTTCTTTTACAGTATTTGGCTAATCATTTGGAGTAATGTCTAGTTGCATTTATTTGAAGCATCAAGAAATCTAGCGATGGATGCACCAGCTCTGGGCGCATGCGCTCAGAGCTCGGGCTCAGTAATTGGACACATTGGTCCAGGGATCTTCCCAGGCCAGGGATTGAACCGCCCCTTGCACTGTGAGGTGGTGTCCTTACCCACTGGACCACCAGGGAAGCCCTAGAGTGAGTTTCTAAGAAACTGGTTGGTAAGGTTTTTCACGTAAGTGAATACCCTTGATAAAATTCCTGATTACATGGTTAGTTAAGCTTTTTTCCTAAAATAAATCACAAAGGACCTTCATATTAGCGATTTAGGCTGTGTATAAAGGGTGTCTGTTCACTAAAACTGCCATCCTGTTTGTCATAGGGACTTGTTTAGTACCCAATTAACCTTTTCCTTAATGTTTTTACAATTAGGAGCCAAGAGACCATGCTTCAGCACCAAATGCAAATCACCCAACCTTATGGCTGTAAGCTCGCATACTGTGTAATAATTGGGTCATTAGCCAACACCTAAATAGAGGGACGTGAAAGGTTTACCTCTAGTGGGACTTCTGCATCATGGTAGGGCTTCTAGATTACATTGTTTGAATTACTTCTTCCATGGCAGTCAGTATCTCTTGTCAGTGGGTACAGAGACAGGCCAGGTCCGGAATTCCAGAGTTCCTAATGAATTGTAGAAATACCTGACGTTTTATGCTTGATTATATCTTATCCCGACAGGAGCACATTCCTTCTAACTTTTTGGAAATGGAATCTCAATTTTCTAAATGAATGTTAATCCCTGGCAGCTGTCCACCCTCTTTCCCCCACCCACCCCATGTTCTCAAATCAGGTAAAATGAATTAGTCGAATTTGTGTGTGTGTGTGTGTATCCATGTATCCCCTTCCTCTTGAGCCTCCCTCCCATCTGGTAATCCCATTTTATTATTACTGCATAGTGGCCTCATTTTAAAGATAAAGACATCAGTGTGTATCCATCCACTCTGCAAGTGCATAGAGCTTGTTGGTTATAAAGATTCAAGCCAAGGCCCAGCATTCATAGTGGCTAAAATTCTGTTCTTTTACAGTATTTGGCTAATCATTTGGAGTAATGTCTAGTTGCATTTATTTGAAGCATCAAGAAAATCTAGCAGAGGATGAGATGGTTAGATAGTAGCAAGAATTCAGTGGACAGAAATTTGAGCAAACTACAGGAGATAGTGAAGGACAGGAAAGCCTGGTGTTCTGCACTCCTCAGGACCACAAAGAGTCAGATCTGGCTTAGCAATTGAACAACAACACCTCCAGCAAATTTAAAAAGTAACTTTTCCAAAAATAATGTATACCTACAAAAATGCAGTAAGTACAGCTAGACGTAAAAAGAAAATGAAAACCATCTGTAATTTTACCATTCCGTGTAGCCGTGATTAATTACCATGGCTAATGTGCTCTCACAGAACACAGAGCACACCATTCAAAGTGGGGAACCCATACTAGGTATTAATGAAGGACTGACTTGGGTGGCTGCATCCAGAGATTCTTAAAAACCTGTAATGTTAAACATAATGATCACCTAAACTGCAAGTATTTATATCAACAGGTTTTTGACGTTTCATCAAAAGATAAAGATAGAGCTTCTTTAAAGAGAAGCTGGGTTCTGGCCTGTCCTGGTTAGTACTAGTTTCCTAATGATTTTAGAGATTTTTGGTGTAGGGTTTATTTCTCTAGGTAGGTCTGCGGTTTGATTTCTTTTTTTTTTTAATTCCATACAAATTTTATTTATAATCTGCCATAGGTACACACATGTCCCCCCACTTCTGAACCTCCCTCCATCCCCCTCCCACCCCTTAGGTCACCACAGAGCCCCTGTTTGAGATCCCCTAGTCCCACAGCATATTCCCCTCCCTCACCCCAAAGTCTGCAAGATCGTTCTCTATGTCTGCCTCTCCACTGCTGCTCTGCATATGCATTTATCAGCATTATCTTTCTAGATTCCATACACATGTGTCAGTATACAATAGTTATCTTTCTCTGACATACCTCACTCTGTATAATATGTTCTAGATTCATCCACCTCATTAAAACTGATTCAAATATTCTTTTTATGGCTAATACTCCATTGTATATATGTACCACAGCTTCTTTATCCACTCATCTGTCAATGGACATCTAGGTTGCTTCCATGTTCTAGCTATTCTAAATAGTGCTATAATGAACAATTGGGGTACGTGTGTCTCTTTCAGTTTTGATTTCCTCAAGGTGTATGCCTAATAGTGGGATTGATGGGTCATATGATGGCTCTATTCCTAGTTTTTTGAGGAATCTCCACACTGTCTTTCATAGTGACTGTATCAGTTCATTTTCCCATTCACCAACAGTGCAAGAGGGCTCCCTTTTCTTTGGTTAAGTGAAGGAGTATTGTAAAGTAAACTGTTATATAGGCACAACAGGAGAATACTATATTTTTTAAAAGAAATATCTCTCTTCTCTGAAAGTTAGGAGAGAACAGGCAAGAGACCAAAGGCTGCATTCTCCAAGGATAATTGAATTCAGAGTCCTTCCTCGACTTGTCTTTAACATGGTATATCTGTCCTGTGCCTCATTCTGTCTGATGAGCCCCTTCTCTTTGCTCCCTCCCCTATCCTGTAAGATAAACAGTGCAGCATTGCAAAATCCTGCACTGACTCCCATCTCCAGTATCCCACTAAATGCTTCCGTTTACAATGAGTCCAGGTATTGTCTGGTTTTCAAATCATTGCACCAAAAGGAAACAACAGACATCTCCCTGAAACTGAAGTATTTGCCCTTTGTGGTGTTTTGATTATTTCTGAGGATTTGTTTGCTGGCCTCTTTCTCTGAGGCTCAAAATAACTTGGTATGTATGCCTCTGCCCTCTTAGCTTCCAGAGGGCTTCTTTTAAGTGCCTGTCCTTAACAGCAGCATTCTCTATGAGCAGTGAGATCCTTCAACCAGTTGGTCAGTAATGAGCCCCAGAGTTTCTTGTCCTGAAGCCTTTGTGGTGTAAACAGAGCAGATGATGAGAGCTTTGTCCTTTGTCCTCCTTTCCAAGTAAAGAGTATACAAGTTGTCTTAAAGGAAGTCTGCATTTTGTGGTATCACTTGGTTTTGGCCCTGTGTTCATTTATATTTTAGGCTAGCGTTCTTTGGGAAACTCCACCCCCTGGAAGAAAAGGAGGGTTTTTAAAAGAATTGTTTAAAAGAATTCTGTCAGCAGCTGTTAATGCTGGTAAGAACACAGCACTATCTTTGCATATTTTTTAGCTATACAGCAACAGCTTGGGGGATTTCACTTTTGCGGTGGCAGTCCCTTCCACTGAGAGACGGATTTGAATTATATTCATCACACAGCGTCGATTTATTTTATAACTTTGTGTTATTGTAAAACACGCAAACTGATTCCTTGATGTTATAGGTGTGTTTTTAGTCTGACGTCAAATTAAGATCTTTGCATTTAAATGGTTGAAGAAAGCAAATTTTAATTTGTTTTCAAAATACTGTCATTAATAAACAGTAACCCTATCTTTTTCATTTAATTTTCTTGCATAACACTCATTAGATTTATTTCGCATTTGTTTATTTCATTTTCAGGTCCAATGCTAAAGGTATAAATAAAGAACTGTCCTTATTTTTATTTGCTACTTGGACTCTTACCAAGTTAGAACACAATCTATCCGTGGATTCCTGATCCTGTTGTTTACTACTCCTTCACGAAGATAGCTTGATAGATGTTTGTTTCATGTAAGATTCCAGTATAATCTCTTCTTGAAAAAGATTTGGATTAAGTCATTTATAATGGCCTCCCAAACTCATTTTCATTCCTTCAAAGTGGGTTATCTTTTTATTTCTCCTTCCATATTTCCTTCTTTTGATATGCAAGAGGGTGGAAAGTGAATTCTTACAATGAGTCCAGGTATTGTCTGGTTTTCAAATCATTGCACCAAAAGGAAACAACAGACATCTCCCTGAAACTGAAGTATTTGCCCTTTGTGGTGTTTTGATTATTTCTGAGGATTTGTTTGCTGGCCTCTTTCTCTGAGGCTCAAAATAACTTGGTATGTATGCCTCTGCCCTCTTAGCTTCCAGAGGGCTTCTTTTAAGTGCCTGTCCTTAACAGCAGCATTCTCTATGAGCAGTGAGATCCTTCAACCAGTTGGTCAGTAATGAGCCCCAGAGTTTCTTGTCCTGAAGCCTTTGTGGTGTAAACAGAGCAGATGATGAGAGCTTTGTCCTTTGTCCTCCTTTCCAAGTAAAGAGTATACAAGTTGTCTTAAAGGAAGTCTGCATTTTGTGGTATCACTTGGTTTTGGCCCTGTGTTCATTTATATTTTAGGCTAGCGTTCTTTGGGAAACTCCACCCCCTGGAAGAAAAGGAGGGTTTTTAAAAGAATTGTTTAAAAGAATTCTGTCAGCAGCTGTTAATGCTGGTAAGAACACAGCACTATCTTTGCATATTTTTTAGCTATACAGCAACAGCTTGGGGGATTTCACTTTTGCGGTGGCAGTCCCTTCCACTGAGAGACGGATTTGAATTATATTCATCACACAGCGTCGATTTATTTTATAACTTTGTGTTATTGTAAAACACGCAAACTGATTCCTTGATGTTATAGGTGTGTTTTTAGTCTGACGTCAAATTAAGATCTTTGCATTTAAATGGTTGAAGAAAGCAAATTTTAATTTGTTTTCAAAATACTGTCATTAATAAACAGTAACCCTATCTTTTTCATTTAATTTTCTTGCATAACACTCATTAGATTTATTTCGCATTTGTTTATTTCATTTTCAGGTCCAATGCTAAAGGTATAAATAAAGAACTGTCCTTATTTTTTATTTGCTACTTGGACTCTTACCAAGTTAGAACACAATCTATCCGTGGATTCCTGATCCTGTTGTTTACTACTCCTTCACGAAGATAGCTTGATAGATGTTTGTTTCATGTAAGATTCCAGTATAATCTCTTCTTGAAAAAGATTTGGATTAAGTCATTTATAATGGCCTCCCAAACTCATTTTCATTCCTTCAAAGTGGGTTATCTTTTTATTTCTCCTTCCATATTTCCTTCTTTTTTTTGATATGAAAAACAAGAGGGTGGAAAGTAAGAAGGAATTCTGACTTTGTTCTAAGCGAAAGATGGGAATGAAGTCAAGTTCAGGTAGAGAATAAAGAGATCAATCTGATGTAGGAAGAAAATTAGAAAAGAGTTCAGGTGAGAAATTTGTGGTCTTAGAATGGAACCCATCACAGAGGAAGTGCTACTCTGCAGTTCCTTCTTTATCTGCTTCTTTGTTGACCCTGATCACGGCAGGTAGCTTGCATTTTCTGAGCAAAGTCTGAGGTCAGCTTTGAGCCATAGCTAACTTATCCGTGTTTTGTTTTGCTTTGTTTTTCGTTGAAGATGGTCAGTTAATAGAAAGCCTGACTGACTTGCTGACTTGTTAGCTGCAAGCAAAAACTGGGCTCATCCTTTCCTTAAAACAGCCATTCTAGGGCTTCCCTCGTGATCCAGTGGGTAACAACACCGCCTTGCAGTGCAAGGGGTGCCAGTTCGATCCCTGACCTGGGAAGATCTCACATGCCATGGAGCAGCTGGACTGATATGTCCAACTACCGAGCTGGAACCTGGAGCGCATGTGCCCAGAGCCGGTGCTCTGTAGTGACAGAGGCCACTGCAATGGGAGGCCCACATGGGCCAAAGAATAAAGATGGATGAAAATAGACAAATGAGAGACAAATAGAAGTGCCCCCCCTCCAAAAAATTAAACAAACAAACAAAACAAAACAGCCATTCTAATTTCCTGCCAGATAGATTCCTCCTTTGTGAATTCTGTGAGGAGGCTATAACTTGCATCCCTGTTTTTATAAGTTGAATCTTCTTTCCTAATATTATGAAGTGTGCTTCCTTGATGGCTCAGTGGTATAAAGAACTCACCTGCTGAGGTAGGAGACCCAGGTTCAATCCCTGGGTCAGGAAGATCCCCTGGAGAAGGAAATAGCAACCTATTCCAGTATTTTTGCCTGGCAAATTCCATGGTCAGAGGAGTTTGGTGGGCTATAGTCCATTGGGTCAAAAAGAGTTGGATACGACTTAGCAACTAAAGAACAATAATATTATGTAGTAGGATTCCTATTTCTCTGGACAAGTGTGAGAGGTTATTTTCTCTTCAGTTTTCAAAATAAAAGGCTCACCTGTTGCCTAGTTCCCAGAAAAGTGATTTCCAGCCATTCCTACAGTCACCATCTTTTTTTTTTTTAATTTTTATTTTACTTTTAACTTTTACAGAGTTTTGTTGCTTACAGATATGTATGTTCCCAGATTAGTCATATGTATATCCCCCCATCCCACCCCTCCAGGCCTTTACAAAGCACCCTTGTAGGATCCCCTTTTCTCACAGTGCAATGACAATAGCTCTTTTTTTCACATATACAGGTTTTCGTGCTACTTCCTTTACGCCTTCCACCCACTGTTCATTCCCCACAATGTCCATATGTCTGCTGTCCATGTCTGTTTTTCCATCACTTCACTGAGTGTGTCATCATTACCTCTTACTAAATTCCATATATATGTGTTAGTATATTGTACTTGTCCTTCTCTTTTTGGCTTACTTCACTTATTATGAAAGGTTCTAGATCCAGCCACCTCATTAGAATTGATTCTTCTGCATTTCTTTTTACAACTGTGTAATATTTCATTGTATATATGTACCAGAACTTTTCTATCCATTCATTCAACAATGGACATCTTGGTTGCTTCCATTCCTCCTTTGTGAATCTCTGTAGTGACAGAGGCCACCGCAATGGGAGGCCCACATGGGCCAAAGAATAAAGATGGATGAAAATAGACAAATGAGAGACAAATAGAAGTGCCCCCCCTCCAAAAAATTAAACAAACAAACAAAACAAAACAGCCATTCTAATTTCCTGCCAGATAGATTCCTCCTTTGTGAATTCTGTGAGGAGGCTATAACTTGCATCCCTGTTTTTATAAGTTGAATCTTCTTTCCTAATATTATGAAGTGTGCTTCCTTGATGGCTCAGTGGTATAAAGAACTCACCTGCTGAGGTAGGAGACCCAGGTTCAATCCCTGGGTCAGGAAGATCCCCTGGAGAAGGAAATAGCAACCTATTCCAGTATTTTTGCCTGGCAAATTCCATGGTCAGAGGAGTTTGGTGGGCTATAGTCCATTGGGTCAAAAAGAGTTGGATACGACTTAGCAACTAAAGAACAATAATATTATGTAGTAGGATTCCTATTTCTCTGGACAAGTGTGAGAGGTTATTTTCTCTTCAGTTTTCAAAATAAAAGGCTCACCTGTTGCCTAGTTCCCAGAAAAGTGATTTCCAGCCATTCCTACAGTCACCATCTTTTTTTTTTTTAATTTTTATTTTACTTTTAACTTTTACAGAGTTTTGTTGCTTACAGATATGTATGTTCCCAGATTAGTCATATGTATATCCCCCCATCCCACCCCTCCAGGCCTTTACAAAGCACCCTTGTAGGATCCCCTTTTCTCACAGTGCAATGACAATAGCTCTTTTTTTCACATATACAGGTTTTCGTGCTACTTCCTTTACGCCTTCCACCCACTGTTCATTCCCCACAATGTCCATATGTCTGCTGTCCATGTCTGTTTTTCCATCACTTCACTGAGTGTGTCATCATTACCTCTTACTAAATTCCATATATATGTGTTAGTATATTGTACTTGTCCTTCTCTTTTTGGCTTACTTCACTTATTATGAAAGGTTCTAGATCCAGCCACCTCATTAGAATTGATTCTTCTGCATTTCTTTTTACAACTGTGTAATATTTCATTGTATATATGTACCAGAACTTTTCTATCCATTCATTCAACAATGGACATCTTGGTTGCTTCCATGTTCTAGCTATTGTATAGAGTGCTGCAATGAACATTGGGGTACAGGTGCCTCTTTCAGTTTTGATTTCCTCAGGGTATAAGCCTAAGAGTGGGATTGCTGGATCATATGGTGCTTTGGTGCTTCTATTTGGGGGGTTTTTTTTGGGGGGGGGGGGGGTTGGGGGGGGGGGGGGGGGGGGTTTGGGGAGGGAAGAGGGGCGAGCGGACCACTTCTATTGGTTTTTCATTTCTCTATTTTTCATCCGTATTTGTTCTTTGGCTCGTGTGGGCCTCCCATCACAGTGGCCTCCGTTATCACAGAGCACCAGCTCTGGGCACATGCGCTCCAGAGCTCCGGCTGGGTAATTGGACACATTGGTCCAGCCGCTCCGCGGCACATGAGATCTTCCCAGGCCAGGGATCGAACCGGTGCCCCTTGCACGCAAGGCGGTGTCCTTACCCACTGGACCACCAGGGAAGCCTTATTTTGAGTTTTTAAAGGAATCTCCATACTGTCTTCCATAGTAGTAGTGTCAATTTACATTCCCACCAGCAATGCAAGAGTGTTCCCTTTTCTCCGCACCTTCTCCAGCATTTATTATCTGTAGATGATGGCCATTCTGACTGGTGTGAGGTGACATCTCATTGTAGTTTTGATTTGCATTTCTCTACTAATAAGCGAGGTTGAGCATCGTTTCATGTGTTTTATGGCCATCTGTATGTCCTCTTTGGAGAGATGTCGCTTAAGGTCCTTTTCCAATATTTTGATTGGGTTGATCATTCGGTTTCATTGGTAAATTTTGATTTGCATGATTTTCTCCCATACAGGTTTCGTGCTACTTCCTTTACGCCTTCCACCCACTGATCCCCACAATGTCCATATGTCTGCTGTCCATGTCTGTTTTTCCATCACTTCACTGAGTGTGTCATCATTACCTCTTACTAAATTCCATATATATGTGTTAGTATATTGTACTTGTCCTTCTCTTTTTGGCTTACTTCACTTATTATGAAAGGTTCTAGATCCAGCCACCTCATTAGAATTGATTCTTCTGCATTTCTTTTTACAACTGTGTAATATTTCATTGTATATATGTACCAGAACTTTTCTATCCATTCATTCAACAATGGACATCTTGGTTGCTTCCATGTTCTAGCTATTGTATAGAGTGCTGCAATGAACATTGGGGTACAGGTGCCTCTTTCAGTTTTGATTTCCTCAGGGTATAAGCCTAAGAGTGGGATTGCTGGATCATATGGTGCTTTGGTGCTTCTATTTTGAGGGTTTTTTTTGGAGGGGGAGCGGGTTAGGGAGGGAGGGGGAGTGGGTTGGGGAGGGAAGAGGGGCGAGCGGACCACTTCTATTGGTTTTTCATTTCTCTATTTTTCATCCGTATTTGTTCTTTGGCTCGTGTGGGCCTCCCATCACAGTGGCCTCCGTTATCACAGAGCACCAGCTCTGGGCACATGCGCTCCAGAGCTCCGGCTGGGTAATTGGACACATTGGTCCAGCCGCTCCGCGGCACATGAGATCTTCCCAGGCCAGGGATCGAACCGGTGCCCCTTGCACGCAAGGCGGTGTCCTTACCCACTGGACCACCAGGGAAGCCTTATTTTGAGTTTTTAAAGGAATCTCCATACTGTCTTCCATAGTAGTAGTGTCAATTTACATTCCCACCAGCAATGCAAGAGTGTTCCCTTTTCTCCGCACCTTCTCCAGCATTTATTATCTGTAGATGATGGCCATTCTGACTGGTGTGAGGTGACATCTCATTGTAGTTTTGATTTGCATTTCTCTACTAATAAGCGAGGTTGAGCATCGTTTCATGTGTTTTATGGCCATCTGTATGTCCTCTTTGGAGAGATGTCGCTTAAGGTCCTTTTCCCATTTTTTGATTGGGTTGTTCACTTTTCCAGTGCTGAGTTGTCTGAGTTGCTTGTAGATTTTGGAGATAAATTCTTTGTTGTTTCATTTGCTATGATTTTCTCCCATTCTGTGGGTTGTCTGTTCAGCTTTTTTGTAGTTTCTTTTGCTGTACAAAAGCTTTTAAGTTTCATTGGATCCACACGTTAATTTTTGTTTTTAGTTCTGCTATTCTAGTAGGTGGGTCATGGAAGATCTTGCTTTGATTTATGTCTGTGAATGTTTTGCCTATATTCTCCTCTAAGAGTTTGATGGTTTCTGGTGTTACATTTAGCTCTTTAATGCATTTTGAGTTTATCTTTGTGTATGGTGTCAGGGACTGTTCCAGCTTCATTTTTTTGCATGAAGCTGTCCAATTTTCCCAGCACCATTTGTTGAAGAGGCTGTCCTTGTCCCATTTTGCCTCCTTTGTCAAAAATGAGGTACCCATAGGTGTGTGGGTCTATCTCTGGGTTCTCGATCTTGTTCCGTTGGTCTATATTTCTGTTTTTTTGCCAATGCCATACTGTCTTGATGTACAGTTTGTGGAACCTCAATCCTCCATAAATTGGTGGTATTAAAATTGTGTCCTGACATTTTGTATTTTATGAGATTCTTGGAGTCCCCCAGCAGTTGTGTGAAACCACAGTTGGGCATTACTGTGTGGGGGATGGTCCTTTGACTTGTCACATGGCAGGTAAGGCAATTCATCCATCACATTTGGCAGAATGGGACTTGAGTGTTTCTCCTTTGCTTTCTTTAGTTTGCTACTTCAGGTCATTCTGTCTTCATTATTAGGTCTCTAAATTTCATTGTTAAGTTCACTTTCTTCCAAATGTTACCAAGTAGAGTCATGATGCTTTCTGAAATTTTGCTTTTGATATTTCTGGATATAAAAGGACAAAGTAGTCCCCTTCTAATATATCTCAGTACTTGAAGAACAATCAAATAATAATAATCATAAAAAACTCTAGTTTTAGCCTAGGTATGTACGTATGACTGATTCATGTTGACATATGGCAGAAACCAACATAAAGTTTTAAAGAAGTTATCCTCCAGTTAAAAATAAGCTTAAAAAATAGTAATAATAACTAAACTGTACTATCTGATACTTTTGGAGAAAAATAATTGAAAAAAAGTGTATATTAAAACAAAAAAAGTCTAGTTTCTTAGTTAAGTAGTTACTGCCTTCCTTCCCTACTCCTTCTTTTTTGATTGTGTTTATTGATAGCCCACCACTAACTTCAGTTGTGGGATATTGTTCTCAAATCTGATCTGCAAGAATTCAATTTGAAAAAGTGTTATTTTTTTAAAACAAAAGTCATGGAAGATCTTGCTTTGATTTATGTCTGTGAATGTTTTGCCTATATTCTCCTCTAAGAGTTTGATGGTTTCTGGTGTTACATTTAGCTCTTTAATGCATTTTGAGTTTATCTTTGTGTATGGTGTCAGGGACTGTTCCAGCTTCATTTTTTTGCATGAAGCTGTCCAATTTTCCCAGCACCATTTGTTGAAGAGGCTGTCCTTGTCCCATTTTGCCTCCTTTGTCAAAAATGAGGTACCCATAGGTGTGTGGGTCTATCTCTGGGTTCTCGATCTTGTTCCGTTGGTCTATATTTCTGTTTTTTTGCCAATGCCATACTGTCTTGATGTACAGTTTGTGGAACCTCAATCCTCCATAAATTGGTGGTATTAAAATTGTGTCCTGACATTTTGTATTTTATGAGATTCTTGGAGTCCCCCAGCAGTTGTGTGAAACCACAGTTGGGCATTACTGTGTGGGGGATGGTCCTTTGACTTGTCACATGGCAGGTAAGGCAATTCATCCATCACATTTGGCAGAATGGGACTTGAGTGTTTCTCCTTTGCTTTCTTTAGTTTGCTACTTCAGGTCATTCTGTCTTCATTATTAGGTCTCTAAATTTCATTGTTAAGTTCACTTTCTTCCAAATGTTACCAAGTAGAGTCATGATGCTTTCTGAAATTTTGCTTTTGATATTTCTGGATATAAAAGGACAAAGTAGTCCCCTTCTAATATATCTCAGTACTTGAAGAACAATCAAATAATAATAATCATAAAAAACTCTAGTTTTAGCCTAGGTATGTACGTATGACTGATTCATGTTGACATATGGCAGAAACCAACATAAAGTTTTAAAGAAGTTATCCTCCAGTTAAAAATAAGCTTAAAAAATAGTAATAATAACTAAACTGTACTATCTGATACTTTTGGAGAAAAATAATTGAAAAAAAGTGTATATTAAAACAAAAAAAGTCTAGTTTCTTAGTTAAGTAGTTACTGCCTTCCTTCCCTACTCCTTCTTTTTTGATTGTGTTTATTGCGTATAGCCCACCACTAACTTCAGTTGTGGGATATTGTTCTCAAATCTGATCTGCAAGATAGTTCTTAGTGACTGTTTTTCGGCACAAGAGATGTGCTCATACTGATTTTGTGAGTTTTTCCGTCCAAGAACAGAGGGCCACGTGCTTGTTGGTGCTGGGATGCTTCCCGCAGATCTGGGTGGACTTGACTTGTGTTTCCTGAATGAGATAATGAACAAGAAATGCTCTCTAGTAAATTGGAAAAGGTCATAAATGGGAGAGGATACTGTTGTTGCTGTACTCTCTGCTTGAGGGGTAAACTGTAAATACAGTGCTTGTTTCAAAGCCTCCATGTGAGATTGCTCTGCTTCTGACATTCCTGCTTCCAGGGAATAGCTGTTTCTGTTCTTTTTCTTTATAGCTATTTCTTGATTAGGCTGGCTTCTACCTGCTTGGACCTTTTGCCAAAAAAAAGCTATGCACATTGGACAGATGCAGCTTATATTACATTGAAGCAAGTGGTATTTCATAATATTTACCAATGGATGGTACCTGACTTGATATATGGCAATAAGTTTCTGTTGGCAATGACCATGAAGTTCCCAGACCATGAAAAATAGCTGGCTCTGGGAGTCACTGTTTCAGGTCTCCGTCTCATATCCTATTCAGCAATAGCATGGTTTCTCTGAGAGATGGACTTGTTTTTGTTGAGCTTTCATATAGAATACAGTTGGGTGTGTGTGTAGGAGGTGTGTGTGTGTGTGTGTGTGTGTGTGTGTGTGTGTTGCCCTCAGGCTTTTCAATTTGTGCACATCCATGTTCTTATGGAGCAGTGTGTGGACACAGAGAGAGACCTTGCAGGGAGAATAAAGGTGGAGGGACACTTCCTTCCTGTGCCTGCCATCGTAACTGGGAAGCGGAAGTGCTGTGATGCGATGCTGCGTCGACCCAGGTACCAGCTGAGCAGGCGTCTCATCCGTGGGGCGATGCCAGGTCACATTTGGAAGCTGGCCTAAAACGACTTCAACATTGGCAGAAGTTCCTCATCCAAAATGCTTTCTTGCATTTCCTAGTAAACCAGTGCTGACTCTAATGGGGAGCTTGAAAAAGACCACGTTATGGAGATTTGACATTGCTTGTAGCTGGCCAGTAGTTTACCTCCACAAGCCTCTTGGAATTGTTTCCAAGCACTAATCACACACTGTCAGCGCCTGCTCTGCTGAGAGGAAGAGGGGGGCTGATTATTGCATGTATTCTAAGACTGCTTGATTAGAGGGACATTCCTCAGCTCCTGCTGCCTGTTCCTTCCTTTCCAGTGTATGTGGGACTTAAAGTCCATGAAAGACTATAATGAAGTCCATAAAAGACTATAATAAAGTCCTAGAATTTGCTTTCCAGAATTTTGGATTTTGTGAAGTATAGTGTTAGCTCGGGCACACACAAAAAGTTGTATCAGTTATCTTGGAAGTGAAGTCTTTGTTGAATAAGGAAAAGGAGGATACAGTAGCAGAGGAAACACTTGATTTGCACCAAGGAAAACATTAGCTTTCCTTACCGTACCATTCTCTAACTTCAAAACAGAGATGATACTGAAACTGACCATTTATTTAGGCATTAACAAAAAATTCATTTCTTTATTAATTACATTATTGCTTCTGTTTTATGTTTTGTTTGGGGGTATTTTTGGCCATGAAGCACCTGGGATCTTAGCTTCCTGACCAGGAGTCAAACCCACGCCCCCTTCATTGAAAGGTGAAGTCTTAACTACTGGACTGACAGGGAAGTCTCTATTTAGGCATTTTAAGTTGTTTAAAATTAGGGTAAAGTCATGTCGTGTTCAAAAATGGGGGGCTCAAATGGACAGAACATAGAAAGTCTAAAAAGTCATAGCTTCCACAGAAAACAGAACTTATTATGTGGACTATAATTTCTTATCTCCACCTCTAGTGAGAATAATTTATACTCCACATGAAGTGAATTATCACCTTTATTGGGCCATTTGTTAAATGTTAAGTTCCACCTGCTGGTGAGTAAATTAACCTATAGAGTGTGTTCTGTATTTAGAATATTTGACTAATGTAAGGATTCTCATGTTTATTAGTCTGTGATATACACTTGAAGGATAAGTAAATAAAGGCCCAATGCATAGTTATTTAAAAGTTTTAAAATAACAAAAGACCACGTTATGGAGATTTGACATTGCTTGTAGCTGGCCAGTAGTTTACCTCCACAAGCCTCTTGGAATTGTTTCCAAGCACTAATCACACACTGTCAGCGCCTGCTCTGCTGAGAGGAAGAGGGGGGCTGATTATTGCATGTATTCTAAGACTGCTTGATTAGAGGGACATTCCTCAGCTCCTGCTGCCTGTTCCTTCCTTTCCAGTGTATGTGGGACTTAAAGTCCATGAAAGACTATAATGAAGTCCATAAAAGACTATAATAAAGTCCTAGAATTTGCTTTCCAGAATTTTGGATTTTGTGAAGTATAGTGTTAGCTCGGGCACACACAAAAAGTTGTATCAGTTATCTTGGAAGTGAAGTCTTTGTTGAATAAGGAAAAGGAGGATACAGTAGCAGAGGAAACACTTGATTTGCACCAAGGAAAACATTAGCTTTCCTTACCGTACCATTCTCTAACTTCAAAACAGAGATGATACTGAAACTGACCATTTATTTAGGCATTAACAAAAAATTCATTTCTTTATTAATTACATTATTGCTTCTGTTTTATGTTTTGTTTGGGGGTATTTTTGGCCATGAAGCACCTGGGATCTTAGCTTCCTGACCAGGAGTCAAACCCACGCCCCCTTCATTGAAAGGTGAAGTCTTAACTACTGGACTGACAGGGAAGTCTCTATTTAGGCATTTTAAGTTGTTTAAAATTAGGGTAAAGTCATGTCGTGGTCAAAATAGGGGGGCTCAAATGGACAGAACATAGAAAGTCTAAAAAGTCATAGCTTCCACAGAAAACAGAACTTATTATGTGGACTATAATTTCTTATCTCCACCTCTAGTGAGAATAATTTATACTCCACATGAAGTGAATTATCACCTTTATTGGGCCATTTGTTAAATGTTAAGTTCCACCTGCTGGTGAGTAAATTAACCTATAGAGTGTGTTCTGTATTTAGAATATTTGACTAATGTAAGGATTCTCATGTTTATTAGTCTGTGATATACACTTGAAGGATAAGTAAATAAAGGCCCAATGCATAGTTATTTGTTAAAAATAACAAAACAGGTCATTTAAAGAATGCAAAACAGATGGACTCTTGCATCCTTCATTCCAGAAAAGTTAATCCATGTTGACACAAGGCATACGTCATTCCAAAGAGAGATTCTAGCCTTTTGCCAGATATTCTTTATTTTAGGCAAGGATTATACTGATCATAACAGTATCAGCTCAAGGCTCTCCATTCAATGCCTTTTCCATCAGATGGCAAAAGAAATTGACTGGTTAAGGGAGAGGAAGGAGTTACAGGCAGCTGTTTGGCAAGCCCATGGATCCACTGTGCTGGAAGAGAAGCCTCCTTTCCAGCTCTGACTGCCTTCCTCTGCTCTGTCCTCCATGCTTAATAAGGACAGTTAAGTGCCTTCCCACAGTTGAACTCTTCACCCTGTCTGTCTTGTGGTCCCCTCGCCTCCTCCAAATGTGAGGCCTCTAGTTCTGGCATTCCCATCTCTCCCACCCTCCATCTCTTCGTGCTTGTACTTTGCCTATAAACATCCTTCAGCTCTCTTTCTCCAACACAAATATTCCCACCGCCTCTCGGATCTCTCATTCTCTCTTGTTTCCAATGCAGGAAAATCAAAAGTGGGGGAAGGGGAAGGACTAGTCTATCAGTCTGACATTCCTTCATGCTTCTAGCATTTTGAGTGTTATCTGGGGGACGCTGGTTTATAATATACACACAGTAAAATGCATAGATCTTAAGTGTCTTTAAGATTTGGGTTGTTTCTAGTTATTATTGACTGTTATGAAGAAGACTGCTTAAAGCATTTTGAGTTTTTATCTGACTGTTATTTAGGCATTTTAAGTTGTTTAAAATTAGGGTAAAGTCATGTCGTGTTCAAAATGGGGGCTCAAATGGACAGAACATAGAAAGTCTAAAAAGTCATAGCTTCCACAGAAAACAGAACTTATTATGTGGACTATAATTTCTTATCTCCACCTCTAGTGAGAATAATTTATACTCCACATGAAGTGAATTATCACCTTTATTGGGCCATTTGTTAAATGTTAAGTTCCACCTGCTGGTGAGTAAATTAACCTATAGAGTGTGTTCTGTATTTAGAATATTTGACTAATGTAAGGATTCTCATGTTTATTAGTCTGTGATATACACTTGAAGGATAAGTAAATAAAGGCCCAATGCATAGTTATTTGTTAAAAATAACAAAACAGGTCATTTAAAGAATGCAAAACAGATGGACTCTTGCATCCTTCATTCCAGAAAAGTTAATCCATGTTGACACAAGGCATACGTCATTCCAAAGAGAGATTCTAGCCTTTTGCCAGATATTCTTTATTTTAGGCAAGGATTATACTGATCATAACAGTATCAGCTCAAGGCTCTCCATTCAATGCCTTTTCCATCAGATGGCAAAAGAAATTGACTGGTTAAGGGAGAGGAAGGAGTTACAGGCAGCTGTTTGGCAAGCCCATGGATCCACTGTGCTGGAAGAGAAGCCTCCTTTCCAGCTCTGACTGCCTTCCTCTGCTCTGTCCTCCATGCTTAATAAGGACAGTTAAGTGCCTTCCCACAGTTGAACTCTTCACCCTGTCTGTCTTGTGGTCCCCTCGCCTCCTCCAAATGTGAGGCCTCTAGTTCTGGCATTCCCATCTCTCCCACCCTCCATCTCTTCGTGCTTGTACTTTGCCTATAAACATCCTTCAGCTCTCTTTCTCCAACACAAATATTCCCACCGCCTCTCGGATCTCTCATTCTCTCTTGTTTCCAATGCAGGAAAATCAAAAGTGGGGGAAGGGGAAGGACTAGTCTATCAGTCTGACATTCCTTCATGCTTCTAGCATTTTGAGTGTTATCTGGGGGACGCTGGTTTATAATATACACACAGTAAAATGCATAGATCTTAAGTGTCTTTAAGATTTGGGTTGTTTCTAGTTATTATTGACTGTTATGAAGAAGACTGCTAGAAATGTTTTTATAAAGTCATTTTGTAGACTTATTTCATACCTCTTGGGTAAATGCCTAGGAATAGAGTTGTTGGATCATCAACTAGATGTATGTTTGACTGTATAAGAAACAAACTATTTTTTGTTTCTTTTTATACTTGAGCAAGTAATAATTTGTGAGTGTTCCAGTTGCTTGACATTCTTACTAGTGTTTAATGGTTAGCTCTCTGTGTGCGTGTGTGTGTGTTGGAAGGTAGAGATACTGAGTTAATATCCTTCTGAGATGAAACTTTAACAAAATAGGCAGCTCTAAAAAGTGCAATTATGAAGTTTCTTCATTATCTACTTTACTTACAGGAAAGATCAGGTGGACAACTATCCATGCAATTGCAGTTGTATTTGGTACCAGTCAAAGGGGTCCAAGGAGATTTAAAGGGGTCAAAGCTAAAAGTAGAATCTGACTACCAAGGGAGAAGCGAGTCCACGATTAGAGGAACCGAGGTTCTGCATGAGTCACAGGCAATCTTCCAGATTTTTTTTTTTTAAAGATTTATTTATTTATTTATTTTGGTGGGGATAGGGTGGGGAGGGAGGGGAGCAGCCGGGCCACTTCTATTGGTCTTTCATTTGTCCATTTTCATCCATCTTTTGTTCTTTGGCCCGTGTGGGCCTCCCATCGCGGTGGCCTCTGTTGTCACAGAGCACTGGCTCTGGGTGCATGCGCTCCAGAGCTCAGGCTCGGTAATTGGACACATCGGTCCAGCCGCTCCGCGGCACGTGGGATCTTCCCAGGCCAGGGATCGAACCGGCGCCCCTTGCACTGCAAGGCAGTATCCTTACCCACTGGACCACCAGGGAAGCCCCCCAGTTTTTTTTTTAACTTTTATTTTACTTTTTACTTGTACAGAGTTTTGTTGTTTACAAATATGTATGTTCCCAGATTAGTCATATGTATATTCCCCCCATCCCACCCCTCCAGACTGTCACACAGCACCCTGAAGGATTTTTTACTGTTGTTTTTTACAAATATGTATGTTCCCATAGATCTTAAGTGTCTTTAAGATTTGGGTTGTTTCTAGTTATTATTGACTGTTATGAAGAAGACTGCTAGAAATGTTTTTATAAAGTCATTTTGTAGACTTATTTCATACCTCTTGGGTAAATGCCTAGGAATAGAGTTGTTGGATCATCAACTAGATGTATGTTTGACTGTATAAGAAACAAACTATTTTTTGTTTCTTTTTATACTTGAGCAAGTAATAATTTGTGAGTGTTCCAGTTGCTTGACATTCTTACTAGTGTTTAATGGTTAGCTCTCTGTGTGCGTGTGTGTGTGTTGGAAGGTAGAGATACTGAGTTAATATCCTTCTGAGATGAAACTTTAACAAAATAGGCAGCTCTAAAAAGTGCAATTATGAAGTTTCTTCATTATCTACTTTACTTACAGGAAAGATCAGGTGGACAACTATCCATGCAATTGCAGTTGTATTTGGTACCAGTCAAAGGGGTCCAAGGAGATTTAAAGGGGTCAAAGCTAAAAGTAGAATCTGACTACCAAGGGAGAAGCGAGTCCACGATTAGAGGAACCGAGGTTCTGCATGAGTCACAGGCAATCTTCCAGATTTTTTTTTTTTAAAGATTTATTTATTTATTTATTTTGGTGGGGATAGGGTGGGGAGGGAGGGAGCAGCCGGGCCACTTCTATTGGTCTTTCATTTGTCCATTTTCATCCATCTTTTGTTCTTTGGCCCGTGTGGGCCTCCCATCGCGGTGGCCTCTGTTGTCACAGAGCACTGGCTCTGGGTGCATGCGCTCCAGAGCTCAGGCTCGGTAATTGGACACATCGGTCCAGCCGCTCCGCGGCACGTGGGATCTTCCCAGGCCAGGGATCGAACCGGCGCCCCTTGCACTGCAAGGCAGTATCCTTACCCACTGGACCACCAGGGAAGCCCCCCAGTTTTTTTTTTAACTTTTATTTTACTTTTTACTTGTACAGAGTTTTGTTGTTTACAAATATGTATGTTCCCAGATTAGTCATATGTATATTCCCCCCATCCCACCCCTCCAGACTGTCACACAGCACCCCTGAAGGATCCCCTTTTCTCACAGAGCAATGACTATAGCTATTTTCTTCACATATGATAGTACAGGTTTTCATGCTGCTTCCTTTACACCTCCCACCCTCTGTTCATTCCCCACAATGTCCATATGTCTGCTGTCCATGTCTGTTTTTCCATCACTTCACTGCATTTGTTATCGTTACCATCCTACTAGATTCCATATATATGTGTGTTAGTATATTGTACTTGTCCTTCTCTTTTTGACTTACTTCACTTTTTATGATAGGTTCTAGATCCGGCCACCTCATTAGGATTGATTCTTCTGCATTTCTTTTTACAGCTGTGTAGTATTCCATTGTGTATATGTACCAGAGCTTTTGTATCCATTCATTTGTCAATGGGCATCTAGGTTGTTCCCATGTTCTAGGTATTGTATAGAGTGCTGCAATGAACATTGGGGTACAGGTGCCTCTTTCAGTTTTGATTTCCTAAGGTATAAGCCTGATAGTGGGGTTTCTGGGTCGTATGGTGCTTCTATTTTGAGTTTTTTAAGGAATTTCCATACTGTCTTCCATAGCGGCTGTATCAGCTTACCTTCCCACCAGCAATGCAAGAGTGTTCCCTTTTCTCCGCACCCTCTCCAGCAAAAACATGTATTTATTTTTAATTGAAGGATAGTTGTTTTACAATATTGCTTTGGTTTCTGCCATATGTCAACATGAATTAGCCCTAGGTGCCTTCCCTCTTGAACCTCCTCCCAGCCCTGTAGGTTGTTACAGAACCTGGGTGAGTTTCCTGAGTCATAGAGCAAATTTCCATTGACTGTCTTGTTTTACAGGTGGTAGTGTCTGTGCATCCACGCTCCTCTCTCCATTCATCTCAATCTGTCCCTCCTCCTTCCCCGCCCCTGTCCTTAAGTCTGTTCTCTATGTCTGTGTCTCCATTGCTGGCAGGCAGATTCGCATCTACTGTGCTGCTAGGGAAGTCCATTCCTTCATTTATGTCAAACATTTTTATTGAGCAAGCACTTTGTGACTGTGCTGGTATCTGAAGCTGTACACCCCAAATAATTCATCGTGAAGCATGGGAAGTACTTTGAAAAAATGGGTTCCTTGCAGTTCCCGGAAAGGGCTGGCTGTCTCACGTGGTCTGGTGCTCAGAAGGCCAGCTGGGGGAGATGATGTTGCTGCCTCTTGTGGCCCTCTGTGCGCAGAGGCCCAGGATGAGGGACTAGTTACCTTTTACTCCTCTGCCCCTGCTCACACCTGTTCTCAGCTGTTTCCACATCATCTCTCTGGGCACAGTTTCCAAGTCCATCTAAAAGAATAGTTGTCAGAACTGTACTGTGGTGCTTCCTGCTTTGTTCCCTGTGTGGTTTTATGTACAGCGTCCCCCTAATAGCTCTTAGCACTGAATAGTAGTAACTGGAGGGTGTTAATCATTAGAGTGTTTAGTCACTTCATCATGTCCAACTCTTTGTAATCCAATGGACTGCAGCCCACCAGGCTCCTCTGTCTATGGGGATTCTCCAGGCAAGAATACTGGACTGGGTTGCCATGCCCTCCTCTAGGGGATCTACCCAACCCAGGTGTCCAGCATTGCAATCGTATGGTGCTTCTATTTTGAGTTTTTTAAGGAATTTCCATACTGTCTTCCATAGCGGCTGTATCAGCTTACCTTCCCACCAGCAATGCAAGAGTGTTCCCTTTTCTCCGCACCCTCTCCAGCAAAAACATGTATTTATTTTTAATTGAAGGATAGTTGTTTTACAATATTGCTTTGGTTTCTGCCATATGTCAACATGAATTAGCCCTAGGTGCCTTCCCTCTTGAACCTCCTCCCAGCCCTGTAGGTTGTTACAGAACCTGGGTGAGTTTCCTGAGTCATAGAGCAAATTTCCATTGACTGTCTTGTTTTACAGGTGGTAGTGTCTGTGCATCCACGCTCCTCTCTCCATTCATCTCAATCTGTCCCTCCTCCTTCCCCGCCCCTGTCCTTAAGTCTGTTCTCTATGTCTGTGTCTCCATTGCTGGCAGGCAGATTCGCATCTACTGTGCTGCTAGGGAAGTCCATTCCTTCATTTATGTCAAACATTTTTATTGAGCAAGCACTTTGTGACTGTGCTGGTATCTGAAGCTGTACACCCCAAATAATTCATCGTGAAGCATGGGAAGTACTTTGAAAAAATGGGTTCCTTGCAGTTCCCGGAAAGGGCTGGCTGTCTCACGTGGTCTGGTGCTCAGAAGGCCAGCTGGGGGAGATGATGTTGCTGCCTCTTGTGGCCCTCTGTGCGCAGAGGCCCAGGATGAGGGACTAGTTACCTTTTACTCCTCTGCCCCTGCTCACACCTGTTCTCAGCTGTTTCCACATCATCTCTCTGGGCACAGTTTCCAAGTCCATCTAAAAGAATAGTTGTCAGAACTGTACTGTGGTGCTTCCTGCTTTGTTCCCTGTGTGGTTTTATGTACAGCGTCCCCCTAATAGCTCTTAGCACTGAATAGTAGTAACTGGAGGGTGTTAATCATTAGAGTGTTTAGTCACTTCATCATGTCCAACTCTTTGTAATCCAATGGACTGCAGCCCACCAGGCTCCTCTGTCTATGGGGATTCTCCAGGCAAGAATACTGGACTGGGTTGCCATGCCCTCCTCTAGGGGATCTACCCAACCCAGGTGTCCAGCATTGCAATAGGATTCCCCAGCATCTGAGCCACCAGGGAGGCCCAATCTTTAGAGACTCTAGAATTTTATATGCATCAGAACCTTAAAAATAGTTTTGAAAAAAGGAGCTCAGTGAAATTATTTTTGTTCCTTTGTTTCTCATGTTTAATTGCTGGATAGATTTTTAAAATTAATTACAAAAATGCTTTAAGGATATATTGATATTCTAGCATAATGTTTTTATTGAAGTATCTGCATGGAAGCCTCCTTTCCCTCTAAGGAGCTGGGCAGTGGACGGCTCTCTGCCTTGTTATTGTGGGCACAGCAGACTCTGTCATTGGAGAATACGTGTTCTTGAATCCCATCTTCAAGATTCCTACCTGGAGTTTTTTCATTTCGGTTTTTCACCCAAATAGTGTCTACTTTTCTCTCTTTGTCAGAATGCTTCTTCTTAAAAAGCTCTGCTTATTCTTACAAAGCCATCATATCACAGAACTCAGTGTTTTAAAAGGAGGTATAAACTAAAGATTAATGTATTTTCAGATGATTAAGTTCTCAAGCTATAAATAGTTCTTAATGCTAATGGAATAGATATGTGAAGCAGCGTTTCGTGATTTCACTGGAATGAAAGTGAAACAATTAAATATAGTTAAAATATGTAAATTAAATGATGTATTTCTTGTTTCAGGCAATTGTATTTGACTTAGTATCCATTAAATGTGTTTGTATAGCTTTCCTGTGTTTAAGCATGGTATCTGAAGTTTATAAGCCCAATTATATCAAGAAAAGTCTGCTATGAGCATTTTGTTGAGTGAATTTCTATCATTTACAAAATTTAAGTTTCTTTGAAAGATAAGTGAAATTTTATTACTGAGGGATTTTTAAATTTTATATCCTTACAGAAAGGAATGTGGTGATCATTTAAGGCATTTACATAGCAGATAAAATCATTGTATATGAGTATGTTTTATACATACATAAAAATATGATATCTTTAAGTGCCCTAAATACAGTTACCAGCAGTCAGTCAGCAGGAGAATCGGTGTTTTAAGGATGATATATATTACTATGTTTGTATTTCTGATATTGTTACTTCAAAAACTAAATTTGATATTCAGTGTAAAAGTGGAATGAAAAGGCAAAATTACATAATTAAATATTGCTTAACCTATTTGATCATAAGCTGAGCCTTACTCCTCTGAGGTTTTATCATTGTTTTTATTTTTAAAATTAAATGTGCCTTTTTTTCTTTATATCTGATTAAAAATGCTTCACTTCTGTTAAACTTACAAGTTCAAAGTGAGTCTATATGTGAGTGTTTTTAAGTGCTAGAGAAAAATTTGAGAAGTCCTTTTGAATGGTGACCATGACTTCCTTGGCCCTGCAGAGGGGTCCACTGTGAGGTTGAGGGTACATTTATCTGTAGACTAGGATTTACTAGGTATAATTTATTCCCACAAATTGCTTCTTTCTGCAGTCTACATTTGAATAATCTTCTAGGTAGAGTTTTTTGGTGAGAGAGCATCTTTTTAAAAAATGTTTGCTATGTATACTTTAAGTGCTGTGTGTCTTCTTGTTCTCTCTAGCCAGGATGCTTGCCCTCATAAGGATGGGGCTCTCCCACAGGGCAGTCAGGTAATTCTGCTGTGACCGTTCCAAGCCCCAGGATCACTTCTGATATTTCTCACGTTTCATTTCTCTTACTATCTCTGCCCACACTGACCAAATAGGGAGTTAGATTTTACAAGGCCTGCTGCAAACAATTGGTATGTTCAAGCACAAATTGGCCAATTGGGAGGCTTCTGTTTAGTTAGTTGAACTAGGTCACCAGACCCATTGTATTAATCCCATAGTTTCAATGGACCATCTGATGAGTCGCTGTGGTGATGGTTCCTTTTCTGAATATCAATGTACCCACGTTCATTTACAGACAAGGGTGTTAGGAGCCTTTTCAGAGAGACTAATGTACTGAACTGTGGGGCCCTCTCAAGTGAAACTTGCCCTTAGATTTTGTTGTCAACTTACTTCTTTATGTGTTCCTTTCCCTCATTGTGAGTTTTTGATTATGGTAGTTGAGGCCTTGCTTCTTGAAGATAATTAGAAAAGGAGGGAAGTGGGATTGGAAGTAGGAAAAAGAGGTCAGCCATTTGTGAGTAGCAGTCATGGGATTTCTTTGAAATGAAGCTTTAAGGAGTAGGGGTAAAGGACGGACAATGAACAAACCTACCCTGTGTATTTGGGCTCTTCGGTGGTGCCTACAAAGGATATGACGGGACGGTCAAAGCTGAGGCTTTAAGCTAAGTGGCTTTTTACCCAGAATGCTTGAAATGTCATTTTGCTTTGTGTTTTCTAATTTTCTGGCAAGATCTAGAAAGTAAGAGTTAATTCTCAAAGGTGATGACAGGGTAGATGGGGAACTATATTGATGCAGACAATTTAACATTAAATGTGAAAAAGAGAAATTGACTCTGCCCTGAGGCCTCTTTTCCAAGGTGATATCATCTAGTTCTGTGACTTTATTTTTTTAAGATTTATTTATTTATTTATTTTGGTGGGGGTGGGGAGAGAGGGGAGCAGGTGGGCTACTTCTATTGGTCTTTCATTTGTCTATTTGCATCCATCTTTGTGCTTTGGCCCATGTGAGCCTCCCATCACAGTGGCCTCTGTTGTCGCAGAGCACCGGCTCTGGGTGCATGCGCTCCAGAGCTCCGGCTCGGTAATTGGACACATTGGTCCAGCCGCTCCGCGGCACGTGGGATCTTCCCAGGCCAGGGATCGAACCGGGACCCCTTACACTGCAAGGCGGTGTCCTTACCCACTGGACCACCAGGGAAGCCCTAGTTCTGTGACTTTAAATGCCACTCGTATATTTCTGCGATTCCCAGTTCTGAGCCTCCATCTCCAAGTTGCTTTTCAGTGAGTATTTCGAACTGCCTTTCTGATAACTCTCCATAGATGTCCAATAGATAGACTCAGCATAGAACTCTTGGTTTATATCTGGGGTGATCAACTCATCCTGGATTTTTCCTAGGACTTTCTTGTTTGTTTGATTTTTTCCCCCATCTTTTATATTTATTTTCATCCATCTTTTTACTTTCTTTGGGTTTGTTTTTATGATTTTTTTTCCCCAAACTTTTGGACCCCATTGTTTTGATGTAGTTGAGGCCTTGCTTCTTGAAGATAATTAGAAAAGGAGGGAAGTGGGATTGGAAGTAGGAAAAAGAGGTCAGCCATTTGTGAGTAGCAGTCATGGGATTTCTTTGAAATGAAGCTTTAAGGAGTAGGGGTAAAGGACGGACAATGAACAAACCTACCCTGTGTATTTGGGCTCTTCGGTGGTGCCTACAAAGGATATGACGGACGGTCAAAGCTGAGGCTTTAAGCTAAGTGGCTTTTTACCCAGAATGCTTGAAATGTCATTTTGCTTTGTGTTTTCTAATTTTCTGGCAAGATCTAGAAAGTAAGAGTTAATTCTCAAAGGTGATGACAGGGTAGATGGGGAACTATATTGATGCAGACAATTTAACATTAAATGTGAAAAAGAGAAATTGACTCTGCCCTGAGGCCTCTTTTCCAAGGTGATATCATCTAGTTCTGTGACTTTATTTTTTTAAGATTTATTTATTTATTTATTTTGGTGGGGGTGGGGAGAGAGGGGAGCAGGTGGGCTACTTCTATTGGTCTTTCATTTGTCTATTTGCATCCATCTTTGTGCTTTGGCCCATGTGAGCCTCCCATCACAGTGGCCTCTGTTGTCGCAGAGCACCGGCTCTGGGTGCATGCGCTCCAGAGCTCCGGCTCGGTAATTGGACACATTGGTCCAGCCGCTCCGCGGCACGTGGGATCTTCCCAGGCCAGGGATCGAACTGGGACCCCTTACACTGCAAGGCGGTGTCCTTACCCACTGGACCACCAGGGAAGCCCTAGTTCTGTGACTTTAAATGCCACTCGTATATTTCTGCGATTCCCAGTTCTGAGCCTCCATCTCCAAGTTGCTTTTCAGTGAGTATTTCGAACTGCCTTTCTGATAACTCTCCATAGATGTCCAATAGATAGACTCAGCATAGAACTCTTGGTTTATATCTGGGGTGATCAACTCATCCTGGATTTTTCCTAGGACTTTCTTGTTTGTTTGATTTTTTCCCCCATCTTTTATATTTATTTTCATCCATCTTTTTTATTCTTTGGCATGTTTAGGGTCTTTCTACTTGCGTTTCCTTCTACCTGGAGTGTCCTTTTGTGTAGCTGATTCCTTTTGGACAGTTAGGTCTTAGCTTAAATGACTTTCTTCAGAGAGACCTTCCTCTCTGAAGTTACCATCAACTAATTGGTAAGAGTACTCAGTCAGCCACCTTAGTCATTTTACTTTTTAGCTTTGTTTTTCTGCATAATTCTTTTCCCTGTCTGATCTTTACATTATTTACTGGTTGTCTTGGTCTTGTGCTCCCTGCTGCAGGACTGAGGCCTTCTCTGCGGCATGCACCATCCTTAGCCCCAGGCTTTAGAACAGTTTGCAGAGTGGGTGTTCAGAAAATACTAGTTGAAGTAAAGAATAAATTTAATTGCCACAAGCAACATTGTTCAAACTGAAGGAAAAAAGATTATGAAAGATGTTTAGTAAGCTAGGATCAGTAACTGGAAATAAATTGAACATGATCAACATTGATACTGCCAGAAGTATAGTGTGTCACTGACATTATCGTCACTTAATGAGTCATCATCATAATTTTATGTTAAAACATTTTAAGTTTCTTTTCAGGCTTATTTTCATGTGTCTTTTCCCATACTCTACATTTCTTTTAAGTTCATAAGTTATCCAGTAGGGATATCTCTTCCTTGTAGTAGGTCTCAGGAGCATGTCCCATGTGAAAGTAGAACCACCGGCTTGTGGGGAGTGCAGAGAGCCTGGGAGCTTCCCCTCCTTGCTTTGACCTAAGGGGCTTATTTTGGAACTTGGGTGATTATAAGTCTTTGCATTTCAGTGTTAAAGATCCTTCTGAACCAGAGTCTCAACCTTACAACTCTGCCATCTTAAGGCTAGAGAATTCTTTGTTATGGAGGCTGTATCATTACAGGACATTAAACAGTATCCTGGGTCTCAACTCTAAAGATGCTAGTAGCATTCCTCACCAAGAGGTGACAACCAGGCACTGCCACCTATCACCTTGGGGGAAATTGAAACCACTGTTTTAAGCAACAGTGATTCTTTTTGCTGAGAAATTATTAATCCCAAAAAGCCAAAGAGATGACTGTTCTTTTGCAGGGCAGGGAGGGGAGAGGAAGGAGAAATGTATCACATTTTTAAAAACTATTACAGAGAAAGAATGTACATCTTACATCATTACTAAGTCATAAGAATTTATTTCCAACTTGTATGCTTCTATAATTATACATGAAGCTTTGCGTTTAGAAAGCCTAAAATATCCTGAGGGAATTTGTTCTTTCAGTGTTTCTATATTTTTCGCCTGCTCCCATCACCATGGAGCTAAACACTTTGAGAAACATGTTAGGTTAAAAACAGTCATGACAGAGAAGAAAAAAAATTTTTTTCTGCTTTTTCTTTTTTTTGTTCAGTTTTTACTTACTCCTCAGTCAGCCGAATACTGTTCTTAAATGGGGCATCAGGGTAAGAAAGGTAGCTTTTTCAGAGCATTTTTTCCCCTGGAATATGCGAACATAATTTGATCTGTGAAGTGATACTCTTAAGATAAGGGAATATGTACCAGAACTGTGTAGGGCTGAAGCTTTTTTACTTGACTTACACCCATTTTATAGATTTATGTGCTTAGGGTTCCTTTACATCATGTATATATTTTTTTTTTCATTTGGAAAGCAGATATCAAAATGTGTTCTAGTTTTTAATGTAGAACTAATTGATTCTTAGAAAAAATACAGTTCTTACTGGTTTTCTTAAATTGCAACTTTAACACAGTATTGTGTACGAAGCAATAAGTAACTGGAGATAGACTGTTTATTGAAGGATTTGAATTGCTCATCTCCTTAGTGGAGATTGACAAATGTAGCATGCTTGAACCAATCATTTAATATTCATAGGAAATGCACAGAGTGGCTCTGATTGCCCTTTGTATTTTTCAGGTTGGGCTTTTAATGTAAACCAAGAGTCTCAACCTTACAACTCTGCCATCTTAAGGCTAGAGAATTCTTTGTTATGGAGGCTGTATCATTACAGGACATTAAACAGTATCCTGGGTCTCAACTCTAAAGATGCTAGTAGCATTCCTCACCAAGAGGTGACAACCAGGCACTGCCACCTATCACCTTGGGGGAAATTGAAACCACTGTTTTAAGCAACAGTGATTCTTTTTGCTGAGAAATTATTAATCCCAAAAAGCCAAAGAGATGACTGTTCTTTTGCAGGGCAGGGAGGGGAGAGGAAGGAGAAATGTATCACATTTTTAAAAACTATTACAGAGAAAGAATGTACATCTTACATCATTACTAAGTCATAAGAATTTATTTCCAACTTGTATGCTTCTATAATTATACATGAAGCTTTGCGTTTAGAAAGCCTAAAATATCCTGAGGGAATTTGTTCTTTCAGTGTTTCTATATTTTTCGCCTGCTCCCATCACCATGGAGCTAAACACTTTGAGAAACATGTTAGGTTAAAAACAGTCATGACAGAGAAGAAAAAAAAAAATTTTTTTTCTGCTTTTTTCTTTTTTTTTTTTTGTTCAGTTTTTACTTACTCCTCAGTCAGCCGAATACTGTTCTTAAATGGGGCATCAGGGTAAGAAAGGTAGCTTTTTCAGAGCATTTTTTCCCCTGGAATATGCGAACATAATTTGATCTGTGAAGTGATACTCTTAAGATAAGGGAATATGTACCAGAACTGTGTAGGGCTGAAGCTTTTTTACTTGACTTACACCCATTTTATAGATTTATGTGCTTAGGGTTCCTTTACATCATGTATATATTTTTTTTTTCATTTGGAAAGCAGATATCAAAATGTGTTCTAGTTTTTAATGTAGAACTAATTGATTCTTAGAAAAAATACAGTTCTTACTGGTTTTCTTAAATTGCAACTTTAACACAGTATTGTGTACGAAGCAATAAGTAACTGGAGATAGACTGTTTATTGAAGGATTTGAATTGCTCATCTCCTTAGTGGAGATTGACAAATGTAGCATGCTTGAACCAATCATTTAATATTCATAGGAAATGCACAGAGTGGCTCTGATTGCCCTTTGTATTTTTCAGGTTGGGCTTTTTAATGTGAAATGCGTAGCTTCACGCAGTTATGGACTTTGAGTCATAACCTATCTGAATGAAACATTCTACTCAGTACTTCCTTTTGATAAAGCATTTTATGTATTTACTTATTGGCCGTGCTGGGTTTTCATTGTTGCATGCAGGCTTTCTGTAGTTACAGTGAGTTAAGGGTTACTCTCTAGTTGTGCTGTGCGGGCTTTTCATCGTGGTGGCCTCTCTTGTTGTGGAGCACAGACTGTATGCCACATGGACTTCAGTAGTTGCAGCGTAGGCTCAATAGTTGTGGCTCATGGGCTCTAGAGCACAGGCTCAATAGTTGTGGCACCGGGCTTAGATGCTTCGAGGCATGTGGATTCTTCCCACAGCAGGGGTTGAATCCTGTGAATGCAGGAGATTCTTAATCACTGGACCACCAGGGAAGCCCCAGTACTTTTAGGTTACCAAAGATTAATATCAAACTGATGAGAAAGTTTTTCACCCAAATATTTGCGAACGGTAGCGTCTTCTGTTACTTTGTAGGAGCATGTACTAGTATGTCATTTCCGTTCAAACTCACTGAAGTGCCAGATGCTTAGTTGTGTCCTATCCTACCCTTTGCGACTCCTTTGATTGTGCCCGACCAGGCTCCTCAGTCCATAGGATTCTCCAGGCAAGAATATTGGAGTAGGTTACCATATCCTTCTTCAGGGGCGCATGAATGAAAACATGATACTAAAATTTAAAAGTGGATGGCCTTAGACTGTGACACAACATCAGAGACTTAAAAATCATTGCAAAGCTTAAAAAAGTTTCAAAACATATCTGCTAGGCTTCCCTGGTGGTCCAGTGGGTAAGGACACCGCCTTGCAGTGCAAGGGCCGCTGGTTTGATCCCTGGCCTGGGAAGATCCCGCGTGCCGCGGAGTGGCTGGACCAATGTGTCCAACTACGGAGCCAGAGCTCTGGAGCGCATGAGCCCAGAGCTGGAGCTCTGTGACAACAGAGGCCACTGCAATGGGAGGCCCGCACAGGCCAAAGAACAAAGATGGAACCAATCATTTAATATTCATAGGAAATGCACAGAGTGGCTCTGATTGCCCTTTGTATTTTTCAGGTTGGGCTTTTTAATGTGAAATGCGTAGCTTCACGCAGTTATGGACTTTGAGTCATAACCTATCTGAATGAAACATTCTACTCAGTACTTCCTTTTGATAAAGCATTTTATGTATTTACTTATTGGCCGTGCTGGGTTTTCATTGTTGCATGCAGGCTTTCTGTAGTTACAGTGAGTTAAGGGTTACTCTCTAGTTGTGCTGTGCGGGCTTTTCATCGTGGTGGCCTCTCTTGTTGTGGAGCACAGACTGTATGCCACATGGACTTCAGTAGTTGCAGCGTAGGCTCAATAGTTGTGGCTCATGGGCTCTAGAGCACAGGCTCAATAGTTGTGGCACCGGGCTTAGATGCTTCGAGGCATGTGGATTCTTCCCACAGCAGGGGTTGAATCCCTGTGAATGCAGGGAGATTCTTAATCACTGGACCACCAGGGAAGCCCCAGTACTTTTAGGTTACCAAAGATTAATATCAAACTGATGAGAAAGTTTTTCACCCAAATATTTGCGAACGGTAGCGTCTTCTGTTACTTTGTAGGAGCATGTACTAGTATGTCATTTCCGTTCAAACTCACTGAAGTGCCAGATGCTTAGTTGTGTCCTATCCTACCCTTTGCGACTCCTTTGATTGTGCCCGACCAGGCTCCTCAGTCCATAGGATTCTCCAGGCAAGAATATTGGAGTAGGTTACCATATCCTTCTTCAGGGGCGCATGAATGAAAACATGATACTAAAATTTAAAAGTGGATGGCCTTAGACTGTGACACAACATCAGAGACTTAAAAATCATTGCAAAGCTTAAAAAAGTTTCAAAACATATCTGCTAGGCTTCCCTGGTGGTCCAGTGGGTAAGGACACCGCCTTGCAGTGCAAGGGCCGCTGGTTTGATCCCTGGCCTGGGAAGATCCCGCGTGCCGCGGAGTGGCTGGACCAATGTGTCCAACTACCGAGCCGAAGCTCTGGAGCACATGAGCCCAGAGCTGGAGCTCTGCGACAACAGAGGCCACTGCAATGGGAGGCCCGCACAGGCCAAAGAACAAAGATGGATGAAAAAATAGATAAATGAAAGACCAATAGAAGTGGCCTGCCCATCCTCCTCCCTCCCCAGCCCGCCCCCCCCCCCCAAAAAGAATTAAAAAAAAAAAAGAATAATCAAAATAGATGCTGAAAAGATACCGCCTCCCTAAGTGTCAGTACTGGTATTCTGGATGTGTGTATACATATACACCTATCTACACACATGCGTGTGTAGATATGTGTGTATGTGTTAATTTTTCTATAATTTTTTTTTCCCCCTTTGGTTTTAAATTTTGTCAGCAGATATTTCTAAATACCTCCTCTGGACCAGGCACAATGCTAGGGACACATTGATGCCTGGGTAAACACTGTATCTTCTTAGGACCTGTAGAAAACCTGGAATTTACAGTGGAGTGTAAAGAGAAAGCTGACCATCACTGTCAACTTTACAGCCCTAAACTGCTGCTTAGGGTGGCAGTCTCCCATCACGTATGTGCAGTTGTTATCACGGTTCTCTCCCTCTTTGCCTTGTTGAGGTTTTATGTACACATAGGTTTTGAACTTAACATTATGTTATGTTCTCTCATAAAAGCACCAGTTTTTGTGAGTATATAATACTCATGAACATTCCATATGGTATGGGGCATTTAGGTAAGTTGACAGGTCTTTTTTATTATCAATAATGCTGTGATGAACACCTTCTGCATAAAATTTCATCTTTTGGAATATTAAGGCACTTTAGGAGTAAAATGGCTGGCTAAAGGTATGTAAACATTTTAGAGGCTCTTGATATATATTCCTAAAAGTTATTTTTTTAAACTAGTTTTCACTCCTCCCAGTTGCCAGTGAGGATATTTTGTAAAAAACAAAAAACACCTCTTCTTATTTGTATTGATTTATTGTGTAGAAACAGTTTTCAAATATTTATGTAATTATTGTTTTCTATCGTGAATTGCCTATTTTTTTTTCTTTTTTTTTTAAAGATTTATTTATTTATTTTGGGCTGGGGTCGAGTTGGGGAGGAAGGGGAGTGGGCAGGCCACTTCTATTGGTCTTTCATTTCTCTATTTTCATCCGTCTTTGTTCTTTGGCTCCTGTGGGCTTCCCATCGCGGTGGCATCTGTCGTTGCAGAGCGCTGGCTCTGGGCACATGCGCTCCAGAGCTCTGGCTCAGTCATGTCCAGCAGCTCCATGGCACGTGGGATCTTCCCAGGCCAGGGATCGAACCGGCGCCCCTTGCACTGCAAGGCGGTGTCCTTACCCACTGGACCACCAGGGGAAGCCCGTGAATTGCCTATTAATACTTATTTTCCCACTTTTCTTTTGGAATCTTAGTATGTCATCTTGATGGACTGTGACTCTGTAAATTCAGTATTTTACAGAGTATTATGTATATAATTTGGAGAAGAAAATGGCAATCGGCTCCAGTATTCTTGCCTGGCAAATTCCATGGACAGAGGAGCCTGACAGGCTACAGTCCCTGGGGTCACAAAGAGTTGGACACAACTGAGCTTGTGTATATAATTATTATGTATATTCAGTGTACTAAACCTATGTTCTCGTGTAGTTCTCTTACTAGTTTTTAATCTTTTAGTATATAGACATTTTAAAGTTTCATGTAAAAATCTATCAGCTTTTTCTTTGGTATTTTTTTTTTTATTGCTTGTGTGCATGGAAAATCTCCATTTATATATCATGTTTTCCTCTGACATTTGAGTAACTTTTTATTATAATTATTTTTATTTTCCTTTTTGCTTTTTCAGAGTTTTGTTGTTTACAAGTATGTATAGTCCCAGATTAGTCATATGTCTATCCCTGACCCCTCTCTTCCCTGTTCCCCGCCCACTTCTCCCTGCCCCACCCCTCTAGGTTGTTGCCTAACGCCCACATAGGATCCCTTATTCCCTCAGCACATTGACAATAGTTATCCCTTTTACATATGATAGTGCAGGTTTCCATGTTACTCTTTCCATACCTCTCACCCACTGTTCGCTCACCACAATGTCCATAAGTCTCTTCTCTGTGTCTTTCCATTGCTTCCCTGCATGTTATCATTACCATCTTACTAGATTCCATATATGTGTGTTAGTATACTGTTATCTGTCCTTCTCTTTTTGACTTACTTCACTTTCTGTAATAGAGTCTAGATTCATCCACCTCATTAGGACTGATTCTTCTGTATTTCTTTTTACAACTGAGAGGTATTCCACTGTATAAATGTACCATAGCTTTTCTTCATCCATTCATTTGTTGATGAACATCTAGGTTGCTTCCGTGTTCTACCTATTGTATAGACTGCTGCAATGAACATTGGGATACAGGTGTCTCTTTCAGTTTTGATTTCATCAGGTATAAGCCTACCACCAGGGAAGCCCGTGAATTGCCTATTAATACTTATTTTCCCACTTTTCTTTTGGAATCTTAGTATGTCATCTTGATGGACTGTGACTCTGTAAATTCAGTATTTTACAGAGTATTATGTATATAATTTGGAGAAGAAAATGGCAATCGGCTCCAGTATTCTTGCCTGGCAAATTCCATGGACAGAGGAGCCTGACAGGCTACAGTCCCTGGGGTCACAAAGAGTTGGACACAACTGAGCTTGTGTATATAATTATTATGTATATTCAGTGTACTAAACCTATGTTCTCGTGTAGTTCTCTTACTAGTTTTTAATCTTTTAGTATATAGACATTTTAAAGTTTCATGTAAAAATCTATCAGCTTTTTCTTTGGTATTTTTTTTTTTATTGCTTGTGTGCATGGAAAATCTCCATTTATATATCATGTTTTCCTCTGACATTTGAGTAACTTTTTATTATAATTATTTTTATTTTCCTTTTTGCTTTTTCAGAGTTTTGTTGTTTACAAGTATGTATAGTCCCAGATTAGTCATATGTCTATCCCTGACCCCTCTCTTCCCTGTTCCCCGCCCACTTCTCCCTGCCCCACCCCTCTAGGTTGTTGCCTAACGCCCACATAGGATCCCTTATTCCCTCAGCACATTGACAATAGTTATCCCTTTTACATATGATAGTGCAGGTTTCCATGTTACTCTTTCCATACCTCTCACCCACTGTTCGCTCACCACAATGTCCATAAGTCTCTTCTCTGTGTCTTTCCATTGCTTCCCTGCATGTTATCATTACCATCTTACTAGATTCCATATATGTGTGTTAGTATACTGTTATCTGTCCTTCTCTTTTTGACTTACTTCACTTTCTGTAATAGAGTCTAGATTCATCCACCTCATTAGGACTGATTCTTCTGTATTTCTTTTTACAACTGAGAGGTATTCCACTGTATAAATGTACCATAGCTTTTCTTCATCCATTCATTTGTTGATGAACATCTAGGTTGCTTCCGTGTTCTACCTATTGTATAGACTGCTGCAATGAACATTGGGATACAGGTGTCTCTTTCAGTTTTGATTTCATCAGGGTATAAGCCTAATAGTGGGATTACTGGGTCATATGGTGCTTCTGTTTTTAGTTTTTTGTTTTTTTTTTTTTAAATTTGTTTTTAGTTTTTTAAGGAGTCTCCATACTGTCTTCCATGGTGGTTGTATCAGTTTACATTCCCACCAAGAATGCAAGAGTGCTCTCTTTTCTCTGCACCTTCTCCAGCATTTTATTATCTGTAGATTTTTTTGATAATGCCCATTCTGATGGCATTGACATTTGATTAACTTTTAGCTAAGTTCTTTGCATTCGTTAATTCTGTAAGAATGGAAGTCTGTTAGTGGCAATCCAGGAGGACTTTGCTGCCAAAGGCAAGCTGCTACAGATTGTGGTTTGTACTTACTCTGCATTGAGGGGTTGCTTGCCCTATTTATTTTTCCAACATTGCTCTGGCGCTTTGTCCTAATGGACCTGTGTTCACAGCACTATGGTTCTGTTAAACTTGGGTCCTTATGAAAGTGCGTTATTGAATATAAAGGACGCAAGTGAAAAAAATAAACCAAAGTGATGATTGACTCCAGCTCAAGTGCATACTGTGTTTTAAGAGACCTAGAAATGAATGTCTACTCTTTCCAAGTTGTAACAGATATAAAGAAAGCTGCCTCACTTTTCCATGGTAGGAATATTACAGATTGTAATGTTAGGCTAGAACTGACTGCCAAAAAGAATGTAAAGTATTATTTCTGGCTTATTTTATGATGATAACTACTGATTTTCTAATTTGTACAAGTTGTTATTTTAAAATATGTAACTCAATTGAAATGAAAATACTTCCAACTTGCTAGGAAATGAATACTGCTAAAGTGTATCATAGGTAATTCTTAAAATATTGGTTTGTGGTAAGTTAGTAAGTTATCGTCATGATTTTTAAACCAAAACTGCACTTTTAGAACCAGTATTCTTGATCGCATTCCAGGTGGAATAGGTTTAAAAATATTTTATTGAATTCAAAGCCCGAGTACTGTATGTTGCTTTTATATCATATCTATCTGTCCATTTTCTCTCTCACTAAACGTAAACATTTTTAAAGTAGTAACTTCAACATGTAGAACCATGTTTCAGTATTTGTTGAGTAATGGATACTTGTTTGGTGAATATCAGAGGATGGAGGACAGAGTCTGAGAAACAGAAAAAGCAGTACTTTTGCTTAAGTGTGCCCGTAATGTGTTGGGCATTGTACTAGACACTGACTGTTCTTATGACGATATACAGAACTTTGCTTTTCTAAAGACAAGCCTGGTTTTACCTTTTTTGTTACTTTCTGGAGACATTATGAGCACTAGATTATTAGAGGACCTCAGAAAATTCCCGAGGCAGACACATGGGGAGTTCGAATGTGTCTGAAGGTAGATTTCTGTTGTGAGAGATGTGTCAGGAGACTCGGGGAACCCATCCCCATGCTTTCAGTTAACCAGCTGTAATCAGAAATGGACAGGTGGTGAAAGCCATGGATGCTGTGGGACTAGCATGCAGGTACTTGGAGGTGATTTGCTTATGAAGGTTTAGTTTGTGGGTTCAAATGATGTTAAGTCACCTCTCTGAATTTTCTGAAGCATTTTTTTTGGAAGTTTTTTTTTTTTTTTGGGATGTGGACCATTTTTCAAGTCTTACTGAATTTGTTACAATATTGCTTCTATTGTTTTTTATGTTCTTTTTTTTTGACCATGAGGCATGTAAGATCTTAGCTCCCCAACCAGGAATCGAACTTGCACCTCTTGCATTTGAAGGCAAAGTCTTAACTACTGGCCTGCCAGGGAAATCTCTGAAGCATCTTGTGTACATGCACACTAGCAGCAGACATAAATATTTTCATTTTCTAATCAGTCTTAACTGCAGCTTTACTTTTTGTAGAGAAAGGCATAGTAAGACAAAAAAAAGTTTTTATAGTTTTTCTTAATAATATAGTTCCCTCCCCCCCAGTGACAGTGGACTCCCCCATGAAAAATTTTATACCAAGATTGTGCTAAAGCATCATAAAAGACTCAAGGTTTTATAATTTAGGGCAGAAATGATCTTACAGAAATATCAATGTAAAATACTGTGAACTTAGTTTACCTGACAGGTAAATACAGAGTTATAAATAGAACTTTTTTTTTATTAACTGAAGAATTTGGACCTATTTGCCAATTCATCTTTACAAATAGAATAAAGAATTTTCTGCATTTTTCCTACCAAAGTTAAATTTTAAAATTTCCAAAAGTAGGTTTCATAATTGTTGAAAAAATGAGAAGGCAATTCCCATTTAAGTGGGAAAACTGTTATTTATTTTGTGTGTGTGAAGATTTACTTCACTTTCCTGAGCCAGATTTAATCGCAGAACTTTTCCTTGAATACTCATTAAAATATGGGCTGAGAGACTGAGATTTCTTCATTAACATCCACAATTAATACTTCGTTTAAGATTTTAAAATAAACTTTAGTGGACTCTGATTTCTATAGGAACTTAATTCAGAGGTGCATCTTAAGCATCTTCTTGTCATCTACCATTTGTTTGTTCAACACTTTGTTCTTCCTACAACCTCTTTATATCTTTGATCAAAATATTGTCTGCTTGTGGTAAAATAAATCGCAAGTCTTTGTGAGTAACAGTTGCATTAATCGGGGCTTCCCTGGTGGCTCAGTGGTAAAGAATCCCGATGCCAATGCAGGAGACACAGGTTTGATCCCTGGTATGGGAAGATCCCACATGCCATGGACCAAATAAGCCCCCTCGTGCCACAACTATTGAGCTTATGCTCTGGAATTCGGGAAGCACAACTACAGAGCCCACATGCTGCCAACTACTGAAACCCGTGTACCTTAGTACCTGTGCTCCCAACAAGAGAAACGACTGCAGTGAGAAGCCCCCATGCTGCAATTAGAGTCCACACACAATGAAGACCCAGCACAGCCAAAATAATAAATAAAAAACAATTGTGTTTACTTTTTGTAGAGAAAGGCATAGTAAGACAAAAAAAAGTTTTTATAGTTTTTCTTAATAATATAGTTCCCTCCCCCCCAGTGACAGTGGACTCCCCCATGAAAAATTTTATACCAAGATTGTGCTAAAGCATCATAAAAGACTCAAGGTTTTATAATTTAGGGCAGAAATGATCTTACAGAAATATCAATGTAAAATACTGTGAACTTAGTTTACCTGACAGGTAAATACAGAGTTATAAATAGAACTTTTTTTTTATTAACTGAAGAATTTGGACCTATTTGCCAATTCATCTTTACAAATAGAATAAAGAATTTTCTGCATTTTTCCTACCAAAGTTAAATTTTAAAATTTCCAAAAGTAGGTTTCATAATTGTTGAAAAAATGAGAAGGCAATTCCCATTTAAGTGGGAAAACTGTTATTTATTTTGTGTGTGTGAAGATTTACTTCACTTTCCTGAGCCAGATTTAATCGCAGAACTTTTCCTTGAATACTCATTAAAATATGGGCTGAGAGACTGAGATTTCTTCATTAACATCCACAATTAATACTTCGCTTAAGATTTTAAAATAAACTTTAGTGGACTCTGATTTCTATAGGAACTTAATTCAGAGGTGCATCTTAAGCATCTTCTTGTCATCTACCATTTGTTTGTTCAACACTTTGTTCTTCCTACAACCTCTTTATATCTTTGATCAAAATATTGTCTGCTTGTGGTAAAATAAATCGCAAGTCTTTGTGAGTAACAGTTGCATTAATCGGGGCTTCCCTGGTGGCTCAGTGGTAAAGAATCCCGATGCCAATGCAGGAGACACAGGTTTGATCCCTGGTATGGGAAGATCCCACATGCCATGGACCAAATAAGCCCCCTCGTGCCACAACTATTGAGCTTATGCTCTGGAATTCGGGAAGCACAACTACAGAGCCCACATGCTGCCAACTACTGAAACCCGTGTACCTTAGTACCTGTGCTCCCCAACAAGAGAAACGACTGCAGTGAGAAGCCCCCATGCTGCAATTAGAGTCCACACAGCAATGAAGACCCAGCACAGCCAAAAATAATAAATAAAAAACAATTGTGTTTACCTATTCAGATTCATTTGCTATGCTGGGAATGTGATCATCCACAGGCATTAGAAGTCTAGTCTGGTGACTTAAGCAGATGGAAGAAGCAGCCCCAGAAGTCAGCACTCCAGGACTGGTGCAGGTGCTGCTCAAGGATGGCATGAGGGGCCTGGGTGTTTGCCCTGCACTCCCTTGCTGTCTTCCCTCAAGCTGGCCTCAGCACTGTTATGTAACCATTGCTCTTCCAGACTGTACTCCAGGTGGAAGAACCAGGAGACAGAAGGTGGCAGGCTAAGGGCTTGCCACAGTCTTTTACGTTTTATCAAGAGAGCTAAACTTACTGGAGAAGTTGCATGCCACAGACATCTGCTTACTTCTCATTGGTTGGAGCTAGATTAGATAGTTATCCCTAGACTCGTCATTGGCTGAAGGGCCTGAGAGTCCTTAATTACTGTGGAGAATTCCTGATTTCTCCCCTGGAGTAGGGGAGAGGACACCTGGCAAGATGGTCCATGGCTACCTGAACAAATTGAGAGTCTCCAGTTTGGGAAGAACTGAGAGGAATAGACAGGGGATAGATAATGGCTGGTGTATGCTGATGGCTGTGCTAGGATGAGCACAGTGTGGACCCAGTGACTTTAGACGTCCTTTGCCTTGTCAGGCCCTCAGTTCCTCAAATTTCTAGGAATAAATTACAGATTTTTTTTCACAAATATATTTCAGATATTTTTATTTAGTCAGAACCAATCAGATTTGTTTGTTCAACACTTTGTTCTTCCTACAACCTCTTTATATCTTTGATCAAAATATTGTCTGCTTGTGGTAAAATAAATCGCAAGTCTTTGTGAGTAACAGTTGCATTAATCGGGGCTTCCCTGGTGGCTCAGTGGTAAAGAATCCCGATGCCAATGCAGGAGACACAGGTTTGATCCCTGGTATGGGAAGATCCCACATGCCATGGACCAAATAAGCCCCCTCGTGCCACAACTATTGAGCTTATGCTCTGGAATTCGGGAAGCACAACTACAGAGCCCACATGCTGCCAACTACTGAAACCCGTGTACCTTAGTACCTGTGCTCCCCAACAAGAGAAACGACTGCAGTGAGAAGCCCCCATGCTGCAATTAGAGTCCACACAACAATGAAGACCCAGCACAGCCAAAAATAATAAATAAAAAACAATTGTGTTTACCTATTCAGATTCATTTGCTATGCTGGGAATGTGATCATCCACAGGCATTAGAAGTCTAGTCTGGTGACTTAAGCAGATGGAAGAAGCAGCCCCAGAAGTCAGCACTCCAGGACTGGTGCAGGTGCTGCTCAAGGATGGCATGAGGGGCCTGGGTGTTTGCCCTGCACTCCCTTGCTGTCTTCCCTCAAGCTGGCCTCAGCACTGTTATGTAACCATTGCTCTTCCAGACTGTACTCCAGGTGGAAGAACCAGGAGACAGAAGGTGGCAGGCTAAGGGCTTGCCACAGTCTTTTACGTTTTATCAAGAGAGCTAAACTTACTGGAGAAGTTGCATGCCACAGACATCTGCTTACTTCTCATTGGTTGGAGCTAGATTAGATAGTTATCCCTAGACTCGTCATTGGCTGAAGGGCCTGAGAGTCCTTAATTGCTGTGGAGAATTCCTGATTTCTCCCCTGGAGTAGGGGAGAGGACACCTGGCAAGATGGTCCATGGCTACCTGAACAAATTGAGAGTCTCCAGTTTGGGAAGAACTGAGAGGAACAGACAGGGGATAGATAATGGCTGGTGTATGCTGATGGCTGTGCTAGGATGAGCACAGTGTGGACCCAGTGACTTTAGACGTCCTTTGCCTTGTCAGGCCCTCAGTTCCTCAAATTTCTAGGAATAAATTACAGATTTTTTTTTTCACAAATATATTTCAGATATTTTTATTTAGTCAGAACCAATCAGATTTGTGAATGATTTCGATGTTAGAACAGCAAATGCTGTGTTTTAGAGTCTTCTTTAATATTATGATGAGGAAGTGGGGAGTTAAGTCCAACACTCTAAACCTGGATTTTGGAATTTATTTGAAGAACTCGTACTTTTGGGAGTTCTTTTTGGTAGCCATCTAGAAGATTAATTTTTATTATAAGTCAAACACCTTGAAGGTGATTCTTTTTCAAAATACATGGACAAAAAAAATCCAAAATGCATGGACAATGATTTTATATATATAGATGTTCTTCTTTTTGGATTTATTTTTATTTTTTAAAAAACTTGTATTGGAGTATAGTTGCTTTACAGTGTTGTTAGTTTCTACTGTACAGCAAAGTGAGTCAGCTATGCATATACTTATATCCCCTCTCATTTGTATTTCCTTCCCATTTAGGGACTCTTATTATCAATTTTATGCATAGTATCAATAGTTCATATATGTGAATCCCCATTCATCCCATCCTCCCAGTCCCTCTTGGTGTGCACGTGTGCATGCTTAGTTGATTCAGTCGTGTCTGATTCTTCTCAGTCCCATGGACTGTAGCCCTCCAGATTCCTCTGTCCAGGGGATTCTTCAAGCAGGAATTCTGGAGTCGGTTCCACGCCCTCCTCCAGGGGATCTTCCTGATCCAGGAGTTGAACCTGCATCTCCTGCACTTCAGGCAGGTTCTTTAACCACTGAGCCACCTGGGAAGCCCAGGCATCTATACATTTATTCTCTATGTCTGTCTCTGTGCTTCTGCCTTGTAAATAAGGTCATCTAAATCTTAGCATTATTTTATAAAATGTTTCTCATGTAGTTTTATGCTGTTTTAAAAGAATTGCTTTGATGTCTTAATTTGCTTAACCATTTTCCAGTTATACGTTTAGTTTACTTCCATTTTGTGCTGCTATTAAAAATGCGATAATTTACATCTTTATTTGTATGGATTAATTTGAATGTAGATTTTTTTAGAACTGTCACATTTTAATGGCTTTTGAATCAGGTAGCTAATTGCATCCCAGTAGCATTGTACTAGAGAATTCGTATGTCCTTTTTTTATGATAGTAAGCTAAAGTTTTCTTTAATATTTTCTTTCTCTTAGGAGCTATCTCTTCCTGTCCTTTTCTAGTTTGTTACTTTTCTAAATAAGAAAATACCTTTTGTACATTGAAAAATGCTACATTCTCCCTAGCATTTGTTAGCCCTCCTTGTCACTTCACAGAGAACAAGTTGCTTAACATTTTTTGAACAATTTTGTGCAAGCTCTTTAGGTAAGTAATTATATGCTTTATCCCTGATGTGTATCATTCATTTGTCCCAACCTGTGTGCCTGATAATGTACTAAAGCTCCTTGGGAATACAGTGGTCAATATAACAGTTTTCGTGTCCATGATATCAGAAAAATAATTGTACTTTGTCTCATTTTTTTCTAATGTTTGTGTCATTTTCGGCTGTATGCAGTTATCTAATCTTTAATAATCATTTTTTTTTTTTTTGGTTCTTTAAAATATGTACTAAAAATAGAAACCGTTCTCACAGAAATTTGTATAGAATTTTAAATCCCTACTTTGTGTCTCTTCAGTTAATTTTACGTTTTCTATCCTCCAGATGCACTTTTTTGTGGTTTCATGTGAGTAAATGATCTAATTTTTACAAGTCTTTTTAAAAATGCACAGAGGGCTGTTTTGTTCCAACACGTACTCCACGTAGAAGTGTGAGCAGTCTTGCTTCCCCTTCCTTGTGGCCGTCAGCTCTTGTCTTAGCTTCTCTCCTCTTCCTCACTCCTTTGTCCCCTCAGTGTAGCTATTTAAAAGAAGTCCTAGGTATTTTCATAGATTTTTTTAATCCTCTCTTCTGGGCTTTAATCCCTCAGTTAAAGGCACCATTTTTGTAGTTTCCTTTCATCCCCTGAATCATGCCCTCTCTCTCCCAATGTAGAAAGAGTATATTTAGGTTTCACATCTGCAGATCTGCAAAAATGGCACATTGTTGGACAGAATGTGGGGAGATGGGTCCTCTCTTGGAGAGCATTGATTCTCTGCTCCTTGTTCATATTTTCTCTTTGGGAGTTTCTGTTTGGAAATTTTCATTTTTATCCTGGCATCTTTCACTTTCACAGTAACCCTACTGTCTTTCTTTTTTATGTCTCTGACAGTTTTGCTTTCATTCTACTTCTCAGTTTTCGTTTCAGTTGTACCACACAACTTTCTCAGTTGGGTCAGGATGTTATTTTTGTCTGTTCTCTTATTAATTCACTAGGCGGTAAAGACTTCGTTTTAACAGAGATTTTCTGAAGCTATTTCTTTATGTAATTTTCTTAGTTAGAAAGATCCCTGAGTATGGTTTTGGGAAGGCAGTGGGTAGGCCTGCCTTATGGTTTTACTGGATTTTCAATCATTCATTTACTTTACAACCAAGTTTCCAAATTAACAGCATTTTAAAAATGCTCTTGAAAGTATAATCCGTCTCTTTCTCCTACTAAAATCATGCTATAGTGAGTATAAGAACACAGCTAAAGTAGACTATTTGCCATTTGTTTTAGGGATATGGTGTTTTGTGGGGTGTAGAGCCCTCTGGGTTGCTGCTGTTTACTCACTAAGTTGTGTCCCACTCTTTTGTGACCCATGAACTGTAACCCATCAAGCTCCTCTGTCCATGGAATTTCCCAAGCAAGAATACTGGAGTGGGTTGCCATTTTCTTCTCCAGGGAATATTCTGAACTCACAGATCGAACCCGGGTCTCCTGCTCGGCAGGCAGATTCTTTACAGCATGCTAGCCACCATTGCCCAAACAAATGCTCGTGTACAGTAAGATTTATTCTACCTTTAAATATTCTGGCATATTTTCATGAACTTTCTAACTAATCTGTCACTATTTTTAATAAAAATTGTAGTATATATGTTTTCTTGCATATTACTTCCAAAGGCATGTGTGTGTTTTTAAACTGCTGTATAACAAATGCTTATAAAAAAGAAGAATCTTCCTTCCAAAAAAAATCAACTATTAATACTTTTACAAAGTCCTTATCCTTTTGCAAGGTAGAATATAACCTTATAAAAAGAACTTCTTCCTATGGCAGTTTCAGGTCGATGTGTGGCAGTAAACAACAGAACCCTGTAAAAGAAAAAGAAAAGAAAAAAGAACTTCTTACATCTTAAAATTATACATATCTGGGAACAGCAAAACTCTGTAAAATTAAAAAAACAAAATAAACTTGTGATTGTGGAAGAAAAACAAATAAAAGGCCAAAAAAAATAAATTAAACCATATTAACTACTAGCCAACTTGATGAAGCAACAAAAGGAAAAAGTTATTTTGCAAATGATATGATTGTCTAAAAATTAGACTTCGAACTTTTAATGCTAATTAGGAGTTCAGTAGGATTATGGTCTTTACATTACACAAAAGACTTCTTTTAACAGAGATTTTCTGAAGCTATTTCTTTATGTAATTTTCTTAGTTAGAAAGATCCCTGAGTATGGTTTTGGGAAGGCAGTGGGTAGGCCTGCCTTATGGTTTTACTGGATTTTCAATCATTCATTTACTTTACAACCAAGTTTCCAAATTAACAGCATTTTAAAAATGCTCTTGAAAGTATAATCCGTCTCTTTCTCCTACTAAAATCATGCTATAGTGAGTATAAGAACACAGCTAAAGTAGACTATTTGCCATTTGTTTTAGGGATATGGTGTTTTGTGGGGTGTAGAGCCCTCTGGGTTGCTGCTGTTTACTCACTAAGTTGTGTCCCACTCTTTTGTGACCCATGAACTGTAACCCATCAAGCTCCTCTGTCCATGGAATTTCCCAAGCAAGAATACTGGAGTGGGTTGCCATTTTCTTCTCCAGGGAATATTCTGAACTCACAGATCGAACCCGGGTCTCCTGCTCGGCAGGCAGATTCTTTACAGCATGCTAGCCACCATTGCCCAAACAAATGCTCGTGTACAGTAAGATTTATTCTACCTTTAAATATTCTGGCATATTTTCATGAACTTTCTAACTAATCTGTCACTATTTTTAATAAAAATTGTAGTATATATGTTTTCTTGCATATTACTTCCAAAGGCATGTGTGTGTTTTTAAACTGCTGTATAACAAATGCTTATAAAAAAGAAGAATCTTCCTTCCAAAAAAAATCAACTATTAATACTTTTACAAAGTCCTTATCCTTTTGCAAGGTAGAATATAACCTTATAAAAAGAACTTCTTCCTATGGCAGTTTCAGGTCGATGTGTGGCAGTAAACAACAGAACCCTGTAAAAGAAAAAGAAAAGAAAAAAGAACTTCTTACATCTTAAAATTATACATATCTGGGAACAGCAAAACTCTGTAAAATTAAAAAAACAAAATAAACTTGTGATTGTGGAAGAAAAACAAATAAAAGGCCAAAAAAAATAAATTAAACCATATTAACTACTAGCCAACTTGATGAAGCAACAAAAGGAAAAAGTTATTTTGCAAATGATATGATTGTCTAAAAAATTAGACTCCTCGAACTTTTTAATGCTAATTAGGAGTTCAGTAGGATTACTGGATGTGAAATAAATTTTGAAAATCAATGGCTTTTTAACACACTAGCAGTGTATTAGAGAAAGTGATTACATGAAGGATCCTAGTCAGAATAATAAAATATTAAAATGGACATCAGATAAATATAACAGAAGGTATGCAATAACTTTAAGGATTAATAGATTTTAAAGAAGATCTAAATAAAGAGGCACTATACATAGTACTGAATGAGAAGACTCAGCATTATAAAGAATTTAAAGTTCTCTAAATTAGTGTATGAATTTGATGCAATTGAAAAATACAACAAAGCAGCAAGAGAGTTTCTCTTTCTCAAAAGAGAGTTTCCATGGAACATGTCAGATTTATTCTAAAATGAATTGAAGGAATAGAATTAATGGGGTCAGTAAGATTTATTATAATGCTGATATTAGAATTGGTAGTGAAATAACCCATTCAAACAGAAAAGAGATTTTAAAAAGAGACCTTTGTGACTTTCTGGTACCGATAAACCTGTTTTCAGGACAGCACTGGAGATGCAAGCATAGAGAACAGACTTGTGAACATAGTCGGGGATGGAGAGGGTGGATGAATTGAGAGAAGAGCATGGAAACTTATACATTGCCACATGTAAAATTTGATAGCCAGAGGAAGCTGCTATATGAGGCAGGGAGCTCAAGGCCAGTGGTCTGTGACAGCCTAAAGTGGTGGAATGGGATGGGAGATGGAGGAGGTTCAAGAGGGAGGCACATACACATACCCATGGCTGATTCATATGGTGGAAACCAACACAATAGTGTAAAGCAATAAATGTTTTAGAAAGAGAGACCTTCATGGCATGGAAGCTTGTTTTAACATTGTATTACAAATTCATATAGAAAAAGCAGACTTTTCAAAAAGCAGGGGTGGGACAGTGTGGTAAAAAGTTAAATTATCTTCCTATAAATAAATTCTGAATAAATTAAATACATACACTTTATTATTTAGTTTTTGGCCAAGTCATATGGCATGTGGGGTCTCAGTTCCCACACCAGGGACTGAATTTGCACCCCTGCAGTGGAAGTACAGAATATTAACCACTAGACTGCCAGGAAAGTAAAATGCAGATTTTGACCTGCATTTTAAAGAGAGATATTTAAATTTTTAAAAAGGAATACAGGGCTTCTCTGGTGGTCCAGTGGGTAAAGAGTCCACCTTGCAGTGCAAGGGGCACCAGTTCGATCCCTGGTCTGGGAAGATCCCATGTGCCACAGAGTGGCTGGACCAGTATGTCCAGTTACGAGCCAGCGCGCTGGAGTGCATGTGTCCAGAGCCAGTGCTCAGCAACGAGAGAGGCCACTGCAATGGGAGGCCCACACAGGCCAAAGAATAAACATAGATGAAAATAAATAAATTTAAAAAAGCACAATAAAAGAGGCCAGAAATCAAAAAAAAAATCTAAGAAGAATAAAAGAAAATATAGGAAAACATTCATATAATATTAGAAATTGAGGCAAGGTTGTTTTTTCTTTTTTTTTAAAGATTTTATTTATTTATTTATTTTGGTGGGGGGTAGGGGTGGGGAGGGAGGGGAGCAGGCAGGCCACTTCTATTGGTCTTTCATTTATCCATTTTCATCCGTCTTTGTTCTTTGGCTCCTGTGGGCCTCCCATCGTGGTGGCGTCTGTCGTTGCAGAGCGCCGGCTCTGGGCGCATGCGCTCCAGAGCTCCGGCTCGGTTGTTGGACACAGCAGTCCAGCCGCTCCGTGGCACGTGGGATCTTCCCAGGCCAGGGATCAAACCGGCGCCCCTTGCACTGCAAGGTGGTGTCCTTACCCACTGGACCACCAGGGAAGCCCTAGAAATTGAGGCAAGGTTTTGAAACAAGATACAAGGAGCTCAAACTATCAAGGGAGAGGAGAGCTAAATTTGTGTCAAAAAATTTTAAATGCACCTCCAGGAGATGGAGAAGGACAGAGAAGCCTGGTATGCTGCAATCCATGGGGTTGCAAAGGGTCAGATACAACTGGGCTGATAAAGTACAGTTTCCCAAGCAGCTAAGTGGTAAAGAATCCACCTGCCAATGCAAGGGAGATGTAGGAGACGTAGGTTCTATCCCTGTGTTAGGAAGATCCCCTGGAGTAAGAAATGGCAACTCACTTCAGTATTCTTGCCTGGAGAATCCCATGGACAAAGGACCCTGGCAGGCCACAGCCCATAGGGTCTCAAAGAGTGAGACACAACTGAGCACATGCACACACACGCACGATACGAAAGTATACCTTAAACAAAGGTAAGTCAACAAACCAAAGCTATTGAGTGAGGATACTTTTAGACATACTTTTAGAATACATTTAGACATACTTTTAGTATGTCTCATGGAGGATTAATATCCATAGTATGTAATATATGCATGCATGGGTGTGTGCTTAGTTGTGATGAACTCTTTGTGACCCCATGGATTGTTGCCTACCAGGCTCCGCTGTCCACTGGATTTCCCAGATGAGAATACTGGAGAGGATTGCCATTTCCTACTCCAGGATAGTGTAGAATGAAATTCTACAAATCAGTAGCAAAGAAGAAAGAGAGCTCATAGAAAAATAGACAAAACATAAGTAAATCAGACCAGTATGGATTTATTTATTTAAATTTTATTTGTTTTTGGCTGTGTTGGGTCTTTGTTGTTTTGAGGGCTTTTTTGTAGTTGTGGAGAACTGGGCTGTTCTCCAGTCATGGTGTGCAGGCTTCTCTTTGTAGTGGCTTCTCTTGCAGAGCACAGGCTTTAGGGCCCATGGACCACAGCAGTCGAGGCACAAGGACTCAGTGGGTGTGGCTCCCAGGGTCCAGAGCACAGACTCAAAAGTTGTGTGTGGGTCTCGTCACTCCACGTCATGTAGATCTTTCTAAACCAGGAATCAAACCTGTATCTCCTGCACTGGCAGGCATATTCTTCATTAGGGAAGCCCACCAACATAAATTTAAATTCCCACTAGTTATCAGGGCAATGCCAGTTAAGGAGAAGCAGTAAGATAACACTTCGTGTGATCATATGGATAAGCTAAAGGCAGAAATGTGGCAGCGAATGTTGTCTTATATGTGACTGTTGGATTGTAAAATTGTCTTAACCGCTTTGGAGAGCAGTTTGATAGTATCCAGTAATGTTGAAAAACTACTCCAGCTTAAGCTTTCAGCAGTTTCCATTCTAGAGTTCTCTAGAGAGTTGTTAACCCATGTTCACAAAGAAGATGTGAAAGGAATGGCTTTTGTAATAGCAAAACTCTCAGAGCAACCTAAATTTCAGTCAACAAACCCAAGTGTGTACAACAGAATGTAAAACATACTTAAGTTATTGTAAAGGGTCTATATCTTTTTGTAGTGCATACATAAATCTGGAAGACTGATTTGTTTGAAAAAATCAAAGTTGTGAAGGTATGTGTTCCCAGTGATATTATCTGCTTAGATTTCAGTAAGTTTACAAATACTTGACAGAAGGGTGCCTAGCATCTTTAGTGAGAAGTTTGCCTGGAGAGGCTGAGAGGAGGATGGGGTTGGAAGTTGATATTTTAGCTACATTTATTATAGCTTACTTCTTTGTGATCTGAAGCAAATTTGGCAGAACCTTAACATTTATTAAATCTGGATGAGTAGAGAAGATGATGTGAAGACTACTGTTTAGTTTTTGTTTTTGTTTTTCCTAAATGCCTGACATTCTGATTGCCTTTAACTAGAATGCACATTACTTTGATAAAAGCATAAGTGAAAAACTAAATAGCATAATAGTATCTTGGTACCACAGGTTTTCCTTCTTAAAGATGGTAAAATCACTTCTCAGTGTTTGCTGTACCACTTGTTTTCCTGTTAAATTTGTTCACATTTTAAGCCTCTATTAAAAGCGCAGATTCATAAACTTAAATAAGGTGCCATTCCTGGCCTGAAACTCTAGGGACTTAGGGGGTGTTGTATCAGGAAACTTCAAAAAAAAAAAAAATCAGGATGTCCTATGACCAAGAGCGTGGGAGAAGTGTTGAAGATTGTAAGGGAAAGAGTGGCTGTTCATAGCTCACAGGGACGGGTAGTTCGTGGGACTTGCTGAAGGAACCAAGGTCAGAGAGAGCTGGTGTGAGTGTGAGCAGGAGTCCTGGGTTCAGCAGAGGAAAATCTCCTTTGCTGCTGAACAGCCATCCAGTTGCAAACAGGATAAGCTAAAGGCAGAAATGTGGCAGCGAATGTTGTCTTATATGTGACTGTTGGATTGTAAATTGTCAAGTTTGGACGTTTGATAGTATCCAGTAATGTTGAAAAACTCCTCCAGCTTAAGCTTTCAGCAGTTTCCATTCTAGAGTTCTCTAGAGAGTTGTTAACCCATGTTCACAAAGAAGATGTGAAAGGAATGGCTTTTGTAATAGCAAAACTCTCAGAGCAACCTAAATTTCAGTCAACAAACCCAAGTGTGTACAACAGAATGTAAAACATACTTAAGTTATTGTAAAGGGTCTATATCTTTTTGTAGTGCATACATAAATCTGGAAGACTGATTTGTTTGAAAAAATCAAAGTTGTGAAGGTATGTGTTCCCAGTGATATTATCTGCTTAGATTTCAGTAAGTTTACAAATACTTGACAGAAGGGTGCCTAGCATCTTTAGTGAGAAGTTTGCCTGGAGAGACTGAGAGGAGGATGGGGTTGGAAGTTGATATTTTAGCTACATTTATTATAGCTTACTTCTTTGTGATCTGAAGCAAATTTGGCAGAACCTTAACATTTATTAAATCTGGATGAGTAGAGAAGATGATGTGAAGACTACTGTTTAGTTTTTGTTTTTGTTTTTCCTAAATGCCTGACATTCTGATTGCCTTTAACTAGAATGCACATTACTTTGATAAAAGCATAAGTGAAAAACTAAATAGCATAATAGTATCTTGGTACCACAGGTTTTCCTTCTTAAAGATGGTAAAATCACTTCTCAGTGTTTGCTGTACCACTTGTTTTCCTGTTAAATTTGTTCACATTTTAAGCCTCTATTAAAAGCGCAGATTCATAAACTTAAATAAGGTGCCATTCCTGGCCTGAAACTCTAGGGACTTAGGGGGTGTTGTATCAGGAAACTTCAAAAAAAAAAAAAATCAGGATGTCCTATGACCAAGAGCGTGGGAGAAGTGTTGAAGATTGTAAGGGAAAGAGTGGCTGTTCATAGCTCACAGGGACGGGTAGTTCGTGGGACTTGCTGAAGGAACCAAGGTCAGAGAGAGCTGGTGTGAGTGTGAGCAGGAGTCCTGGGTTCAGCAGAGGAAAATCTCCTTTGCTGCTGAACAGCCATCCAGTTGCAAACATTGAAAGATACATTACAGAGCCCAACAGTATGAATATTCTCTGGTTGACCCACCTTTTATTTTCTTTCCCGAAAGCGTTCTACCATTTTCCATTGCTGCTAGCAACACATGCAGATCTCTTTTAACTGTGGTTCCAGTAACAGTGGAGGATTGACACTCCTAAAATTTGTCCTAATAGGTATAAAATGATGCAGTGTTGTTTTGATGTGTATGCCTTTTGTTGCTTATTAATAACCCACATCGTTATAATACTAGTTAGGCCTTTTTCATGCTCTTGTGTTCTGTTGAAAGATTTTTTATTTTTTTGCCCCAACATAGTCTTGCTTTTAAACCTGTTCATCAGAGAAAACCTTCAAAATCAATTATTTTGTCAAAAAACTTCAAACAGACCATTCTTTGCTTTTTATTAGTCAACAGGGTTGCTATTAGAAAGGGAAGTGCATAGTGAAATTATAGTTTCATTAAAGTGGAGAATCCCTCTCTTGATTTTTAATCACAATGAATTACCTGCAGTCCTCTCAAGGGAGGCTGTAATAAAGGTAACATATCGGGGGGAGGGGCAGAGTGTGCTCAACTTCCTGGAAGAGACTACACCCACATGCAGTCTTTTTTTTTTTTTTTTCTTTTTTGGGGGTCCTCTTTTATTGATTTTTTTGTTTATTTATTTTCATCCATCTTTATTCTCTGGCCTGTGTGGTCCTCCCATTGCAGTGGCCTCTCTTGTTGCAGAGCACTGGCTCTGGATGCATGCTCTCCAAGGGCACTGGCTCCTAACCGGACACACTGGTCCAGCCGCTCCATGGCACGTGGGATCTTCCCAGGCCAGGGATCGAACCAGTGCCCCTTGCATTGCAAGGCGGACTCTTTACCCACTGGACCACCAGGGAAGTCACCAAATGCAGTCTTGATGGAGTAGAGAGGTAAACGGGAAGAAGAGACTAGAGTAGGACTAAGCCCAGAGAAGGAGGGAAGAGAATTGTGCCTGGTTGTGTCTCAGCAGAAGTTGCCCTTTGGTTTCTCTTGAAGGCTCCAGAGTGCATTCAAGGTGTGCTCAAGTGCTCACAGCTACTCCTCTTTCCCTTTTACTGGAGCTATGGGTTCACAGACCACACTGAGGCTGTACTGTTAACCAGGGAGTTCATCATGCATTTGAGAAATTCTCCTTTTGCCTTGAGAGCAGAGGGAACTTGTGAGGTTTCGACCAAGAGAGTGTAAGTGTTGGGCTTGCCTGCGTGCACGTCAGAAATGCTCATTCCTGGGGCTTTGGTGGTGCTTGTCCTAATAGGTATAAAATGATGCAGTGTTGTTTTGATGTGTATGCCTTTTGTTGCTTATTAATAACCCACATCGTTATAATACTAGTTAGGCCTTTTTCATGCTCTTGTGTTCTGTTGAAAGATTTTTTATTTTTTTGCCCCAACATAGTCTTGCTTTTAAACCTGTTCATCAGAGAAAACCTTCAAAATCAATTATTTTGTCAAAAAACTTCAAACAGACCATTCTTTGCTTTTTATTAGTCAACAGGGTTGCTATTAGAAAGGGAAGTGCATAGTGAAATTATAGTTTCATTAAAGTGGAGAATCCCTCTCTTGATTTTTAATCACAATGAATTACCTGCAGTCCTCTCAAGGGAGGCTGTAATAAAGGTAACATATCGGGGGGAGGGGCAGAGTGTGCTCAACTTCCTGGAAGAGACTACACCCACATGCAGTCTTTTTTTGTTTTTTATTTATTTGATTTTTTTGTTTATTTATTTTCATCCATCTTTATTCTCTGGCCTGTGTGGTCCTCCCATTGCAGTGGCCTCTCTTGTTGCAGAGCACTGGCTCTGGATGCATGCTCTCCAAGGGCACTGGCTCCTAACCGGACACACTGGTCCAGCCGCTCCATGGCACGTGGGATCTTCCCAGGCCAGGGATCGAACCAGTGCCCCTTGCATTGCAAGGCGGACTCTTTACCCACTGGACCACCAGGGAAGTCACCAAATGCAGTCTTGATGGAGTAGAGAGGTAAACGGGAAGAAGAGACTAGAGTAGGACTAAGCCCAGAGAAGGAGGGAAGAGAATTGTGCCTGGTTGTGTCTCAGCAGAAGTTGCCCTTTGGTTTCTCTTGAAGGCTCCAGAGTGCATTCAAGGTGTGCTCAAGTGCTCACAGCTACTCCTCTTTCCCTTTTACTGGAGCTATGGGTTCACAGACCACACTGAGGCTGTACTGTTAACCAGGGAGTTCATCATGCATTTGAGAAATTCTCCTTTTGCCTTGAGAGCAGAGGGAACTTGTGAGGTTTCGACCAAGAGAGTGTAAGTGTTGGGCTTGCCTGCGTGCACGTCAGAAATGCTCATTCCTGCAAGGTCAAAGTGATCACATTTTAAAGTGGGTGGTAATGCACACACAGGACTACATTTTCAAATTAAACGTAGCATGTAGAGCTAGGGGATTATATGTCACTTTGCCACAAAAATGAAACCAAAGAACATTTCCTGACTTAAGGTTTTACCTTTGAACATTTGATCAGTTTGCATTTTACTGAACATTTGTTTTCCTAGTTTGTAGATGAACATTTAAATGATAAATTAATAGATTTGTGACTAAACTCACATTTACAAATCGGGGGTTTTTAAGTTTGGAGGCAGAGGTAAAAATAATTGTATTTGAATGTTTTATATATATATTGTGTATGTATATTTGGATATGTATGTTATTAGAAAAACATTGCTAAAATTTTTACATAATTAGTAAAAAGAAACTTGAAATTTTGAAAAAGAAACTTGGAGGATTGTGGTGTGGATTGAATTAAAGCTATTTCCTTTGCTCTTATCTTAATTTTTCTTGACAAGTTGCCAGAAACATTTGTATAGGGGTTGTGTTTTCAGATCCAGGGTAAGTATATAAAAGATTCAAAATGTGTCAGCTGTGACATGCTTCAGCCAGTACTAAACAGTACAGAGGTCCCCTGCCTGTCCTGCACATAAGTAGATTTTTTCTCTCTCCTTCTCTTGTTCTGGAAGTACTGGAATGAGGCTCTTCATATGGAAGCTCTTTGCTGTGCTGCTGTCTTTCTCTCCCTGCTTCTGGTTCAGTGCTTGTCTTACTTTGTGTGCCCAACACCCACCCCCTCCCACCCGCCCGACACACACACACAGAGTCTGGAAGAATTCATAAACTGTTAGGAGTGGCTGTTGCCTTTGGGTTTCAGATTGGGAAGTCCTGAAGAAGAGACATAGTTTTCACTTTCTCAGCACTATTTCAGTTTCTTTCTAAACAAGAGATGTATTCATTTATTAAAAAAGCAACTTTGTGAAGGCGGGCAGCAAAGGGAGACTTTTGTATGGGACAAAAATTACTTGAGGGTAAAACATAGTTATTTGGACCATCATTAATTTGATGACAGTAATTTTTAATCTCCAGTTTCTATTGTCTTTCCCCTCTGTGCTGTATTAATCAGCCCTCTTTCCATTTTCCTGTGAATGCCTTTACTTACTTTACTACGATTATTAATAGCAAATTCTTTTGTGCGTTCAATCCTTCATGTGATCTTTCCTTACCTTGTTCTGATTCACTTCTTGTTGCTGCTTTAAGTGAGTTTCTCATTTTATGGCTGTATTTCATGCATTTTGATGATGAGTGAACTGAAAGAAGGAAGGTCAAACCACTGTCACTTTTCATTCACTAAGCGAAAATGGGGAAGCTGAAATCTTTATTAAGTTTCAGTGATGTGAACTCTTCTTCGACATGTCTCTCTCAATATAGTATTTATGAGATAACCATAATTACATTTTAGATTACAATATAATTCTATTAATGTACCAATTAATTTCTAGTTCATGTTAGCTAGGAGCGCATGGCTTTTGTTGCAAACAATTCCATGTCAAGGATACTGCACTTCGGTGATTTATGGGTAAGGATTGGATGGCTCTCTATCCTCCAGAACCTAAAATCTAATTGAGGAGAGAATGCCCAGCCATGTGTAGAGTTAATTTCAGAAAGTGGTATTAATAGAAGCAGATGCACTTTAAGGAAGATGGGTGCTTCAGTGCTAGGACATGGCTGAGGGTCAGTCCTAGTCTCTTCTGAGCACCAATGGATGCAGTGGATGATACCTGCCTGCAGTGGGTGTGGGGAGTAAACGAGGTAGTTAGCACATAGTAGCTGGTACAGATGGATTCTCAGACTGTGGTTACAGCTGGTGGCAACAGATTGTTGAAAAAGCATGTTCCGAAAGGACAGCATGGTGTAGTAGACAGGTAGAAGTCAGGGAATGAGGAAATCTGGCCTCCTGTGTGGGCTCTGCCCCAGCTGTTTAACCTTGGTGGGCTTGTTCTGGCCTGGAGATACCCCCATGTGGAGAATGAAAGGATCCGACAAGGTATTCATTCTCAAAACTCACAATTTTAGATTCTGAATGTAAGGTCAAGAGGAACGTCCTCAGTTCAGGTTCAGTCAAAAAATTATGGAGGGGCTTATTTGGACCATCATTAATTTGATGACAGTAATTTTTAATCTCCAGTTTCTATTGTCTTTCCCCTCTGTGCTGTATTAATCAGCCCTCTTTCCATTTTCCTGTGAATGCCTTTACTTACTTTACTACGATTATTAATAGCAAATTCTTTTGTGCGTTCAATCCTTCATGTGATCTTTCCTTACCTTGTTCTGATTCACTTCTTGTTGCTGCTTTAAGTGAGTTTCTCATTTTATGGCTGTATTTCATGCATTTTGATGATGAGTGAACTGAAAGAAGGAAGGTCAAACCACTGTCACTTTTCATTCACTAAGCGAAAATGGGGAAGCTGAAATCTTTATTAAGTTTCAGTGATGTGAACTCTTCTTCGACATGTCTCTCTCAATATAGTATTTATGAGATAACCATAATTACATTTTAGATTACAATATAATTCTATTAATGTACCAATTAATTTCTAGTTCATGTTAGCTAGGAGCGCATGGCTTTTGTTGCAAACAATTCCATGTCAAGGATACTGCACTTCGGTGATTTATGGGTAAGGATTGGATGGCTCTCTATCCTCCAGAACCTAAAATCTAATTGAGGAGAGAATGCCCAGCCATGTGTAGAGTTAATTTCAGAAAGTGGTATTAATAGAAGCAGATGCACTTTAAGGAAGATGGGTGCTTCAGTGCTAGGACATGGCTGAGGGTCAGTCCCAGTCTCTTCTGAGCACCAATGGATGCAGTGGATGATACCTGCCTGCAGTGGGTGTGGGGAGTAAACGAGGTAGTTAGCACATAGTAGCTGGTACAGATGGATTCTCAGACTGTGGTTACAGCTGGTGGCAACAGATTGTTGAAAAAGCATGTTCCGAAAGGACAGCATGGTGTAGTAGACAGGTAGAAGTCAGGGAATGAGGAAATCTGGCCTCCTGTGTGGGCTCTGCCCCAGCTGTTTAACCTTGGTGGGCTTGTTCTGGCCTGGAGATACCCCCATGTGGAGAATGAAAGGATCCGACAAGGTATTCATTCTCAAAACTCACAATTTTAGATTCTGAATGTAAGGTCAAGAGGAACGTCCTCAGTTCAGGTTCAGTCATTATGGAGGTTTATAAGAAGGTGACGGTTGATGGAGGGCAGACCTATTCCCTGTCATTATAGGAAGATGGAAGCCAGGGGTGGGTGCCACTTAATTCTGAACTTCAGGCCTGAGTCACACAGTAATGGAGTTGCAATTGTGGGGCCTCTGAAGGTTCACGAAAGGCAAGTGATGTGACCACTGCAGCATTTTTTCCCACTGGGTATAGAGATTCATTTCTGATTGGACTTCAGAAGTGATACTCAGACTATAAATGGAGGCCTTTTTCCTTTATTAATGTATTTTCAATGTAGTGTTTCTGCTATAATTCCTCTAACTGCCAGCTCAGTGTCTATGGAGAGCCCTCTACGCAGTGAGACATTTTTATGTCAGTGTGCCTTACCTCTCTGAAGGGGAGATGCTCACCTCCCAGGGGGATTGTGAGAACTAGAGGGACGCTCACGGGTCAGGGAGTGGACACAATGGCCGAGTCCCTCACTCTCTGAGCACCGTGGGGAGAGAGTTTATCCTTAGAAATGCGCATACAGTGAAACAGATGAATGATCCATTGGCAGTGTATTTAAGGAAACACTAAGGCATGGTGGAGTGATTTTGTGTTTGAACTTTTTTCTTTTGAAGCTCTCTGTCTTTGGGTGATATTTTAAAATCTGCTAAGTGAAATATGGTTACTGGTGATACTGTGATGAACGATGATAAGAATATTAGTGTTGTTGCTTTGAAGGAACTTCCTGTTCATCCACTATTGTTAGTGGTAAGGAATCCTCCTGCCTGTGCAGGAGATGCAATAAATGTGGGTTCAGTCCCTGGGTGGGGAAGATCCCCTGGAGGAGGAAATGGCAGTCCACTCCAGTATTCTTCCCGGGAAAATTCCATGGACAGAGTAGCCCTCCATGGGTTGCAAAGAATCAGACATGACTGAGCACATGTATACCCACCATTGTTCTCTGACTGAACCCTCTGGTCCTCTTCCAGTTAGATTATAGGGCCGTGAGGATGGAAATGTGTCCCCTTTGCCTTCCCTTTTTCTTCTTCTTCTTTTTTTTTTTTTGATTTTTGGTCACTTTTATTGATCTTTCATTTGTTTATTTTCATCCATCTTTGTTCTTTGGCCTGTGTGGCCCTCCCATCGCAGTGGCCTCCCCTGTAGCAGAGCACCAACTCTGGGCACATGCACTCCAGAGCACTGGCTTGTAATTGGACACACCGGTCCAGCCGCTCTGCACCGTGTGGGATCTTCCCATGCCAGGGGTCAAACCAGTGCCCCCTGCAGTGCAAGATGGACTCTTTACCCACCGGACCACCAGAGAAGCCCCGCCCTCTCTTTTCGTAGTGAGTGGCTTAGAGTAGAGCACTAGTAGGTGGTGCTCTGATGGCTCACGTTGGCAGTCTGGAAAATTGTCCTTAGTGATGCAGCTTCTCAGCTGCGGTTTATCATATGTGGATCAAAGGCTTATCTAGTTTAAATCTGGCATAACACAAATCAGACCATTTCTTTCCCTCCTGCCCTCAGAGAAAGTCAGTGCTACTAGATTCTCCCTTTCTGGGTTAAATATCAGTTTCAGTTCCTCCAGCCATCGACACTTCAAAACACTGTAATAATGCTGTCCGGAGTGTTGGTCTGCTTTCCAAATGGTGACCTTCTTCCAAATTAGCCCAGATCTCTGCAGGAGAACAATTGTGAGGACAAAAGGTGAGAAGTACGTGTACTTAGGAAAGCACATGTGTTCCAGGAAGGGGCAGTGAATGATGATCACTCAACCTGTGCTTCCTTCAGGCAGCCTCTCCCAATGGCCCAGGCCACTGCAACTTTATGAGCGATGAAAATTTGTTGTTGCTTTGAAGGAACTTCCTGTTCATCCACTATTGTTAGTGGTAAGGAATCCTCCTGCCTGTGCAGGAGATGCAATAAATGTGGGTTCAGTCCCTGGGTGGGGAAGATCCCCTGGAGGAGGAAATGGCAGTCCACTCCAGTATTCTTCCCGGGAAAATTCCATGGACAGAGTAGCCCTCCATGGGTTGCAAAGAATCAGACATGACTGAGCACATGTATACCCACCATTGTTCTCTGACTGAACCCTCTGGTCCTCTTCCAGTTAGATTATAGGGCCGTGAGGATGGAAATGTGTCCCCTTTGCCTTCCCTTTTTCTTCTTCTTCTTCTTTTTTTTTTTTGATTTTTGGTCACTTTTATTGATCTTTCATTTGTTTATTTTCATCCATCTTTGTTCTTTGGCCTGTGTGGCCCTCCCATCGCAGTGGCCTCCCCTGTAGCAGAGCACCAACTCTGGGCACATGCACTCCAGAGCACTGGCTTGTAATTGGACACACCGGTCCAGCCGCTCTGCACCGTGTGGGATCTTCCCATGCCAGGGGTCAAACCAGTGCCCCCTGCAGTGCAAGATGGACTCTTTACCCACCGGACCACCAGAGAAGCCCTGCCCTCTCTTTTGATAGTGACTGGCTTAGAGTAGAGCACTAGTAGGTGGTGCTCTGATGGCTCACGTTGGCAGTCTGGAAAATTGTCCTTAGTGATGCAGCTTCTCAGCTGCGGTTTATCATATGTGGATCAAAGGCTTATCTAGTTTAAATCTGGCATAACACAAATCAGACCATTTCTTTCCCTCCTGCCCTCAGAGAAAGTCAGTGCTACTAGATTCTCCCTTTCTGGGTTAAATATCAGTTTCAGTTCCTCCAGCCATCGACACTTCAAAACACTGTAATAATGCTGTCCGGAGTGTTGGTCTGCTTTCCAAATGGTGACCTTCTTCCAAATTAGCCCAGATCTCTGCAGGAGAACAATTGTGAGGACAAAAGGTGAGAAGTACGTGTACTTAGGAAAGCACATGTGTTCCAGGAAGGGGCAGTGAATGATGATCACTCAACCTGTGCTTCCTTCAGGCAGCCTCTCCCAATGGCCCAGGCCACTGCAACCTTATGAAAGGGTGGAATGGAGACTCTTGGGTATGAAGGGGGCTTTTGTGTCAATATTTAATATAAAGAAAGAAATATTAAATACAAAACATTGAAGAAATGCAAGCTATTATATTAATCATATGTATGGAGTAATTATTCAAATCCTGTAAATACTGCTAAATCTTAAAATCTTCAGTATTCTGTATGTTATGCAGCCCTCTTTGATTCCATTTTAATCAGGGGATTTAGTGTTAGATCGTCTTATTGGAAGGATCTGATATCTAGTACAAGTCAAGTTGCACTTTGACTTGTTTGGTGATTTGAATGGTTCAGTTTTACATGGTGCAGTATTTAATAATTAGTATTCAAGTATGTGTTCATCATACAGCATTCTCAAATCATATTTTATTCCTTTTTTTAGTAACAGAATGAGTTGCTTTTTTTTTCTCCTAAGTTTTTTCTTCTGGTTATAAAAGTTATGCATGTTCATTTTAGGAAATAAATAATATAGTTATTTAACTATTTAGTATTTACTTAAAGAATTATTTACAATCTGGCTGAAGACAAGTATTGTAAATCCCTTCGTAAGCTTCCTTTGGCTTGTTTATATGTCTATATATAACTGTAAAAAAAGATAACTAAATTTATAATGTATAAACCATTGTTTGTATCCTGAATTCTAAAACTAGGCCTGTTTGTCCCCATTTACATTCAGTGGGATGCACAGTATAAAAACTGTTGTTTTTTTTTTTTAAGTCCATCAGCCAGTCAGTTAGGAAATGTTACTTTAATAATTTTAAATATTGGGTTTTTTTTAAACTGAAGATTTCATGGAGCCTTAACGCACTAACATGTATTATCAGATCCTAATAGAGGTGATAGTGTGTCCCTACCTTATTTATTATGGAACCCTTTCTTATGAATCAGTAACGTGAAGAATTTGAAGGACAGTTTGAGGAAAGTTGACCAGCCTTTCTTCCTTTATAGAAGACATTTGTTGACCGTCTCTCTGCCCTGCCCCTATCTATTTCTCATATCGCTCTTCCCCAGGTCCTATTTGGTAATCAGATGACCAGTACTAGAACAGAGTTTGCAGGATTGATGAATAACTTTAATGGATTTTAAATTAATATTAATATACAAATTAGTATTTTAAACACACTCACTTCCTCCATGGATCCAGTCTGCTCTCTTGATACCCTGAGTTTGAGCCATAGAACCTTCATGCCCCTGATGAGCTCTGATTTCTTTTCCTTGAAAGTGCTCATTTGCTGCACCTCAAATGCTATTTTTCCTCTAATAATTCTGGCTCATGGTTGCTTTTCTACTTACTACCTTTTACCTTTTATGTCTCTACTTTTAACTCCTCACATCTAGCTCTTTTTCTCATGAGGTAAATGTTTACATTTATTTCTGTTCTCTATTTTGCAAGCTATTGAATCATTTTCTTACCCATCAATAATTCTACCATGTATCTGGCTCCAAACCCTTAAAATTAAAAAAGAAATTTTTTTTCAAACCTTTTAAATTTTATTATCCCTCTTATGCCATCAAGCTTGCTACGAAATTTTCATGTTGCTCCCTTCACCCGCTGCTACACAAAGTATGTTTAACCCTTCCTAGACCTTTGAAATATAACCTTCTTCATTGAACTTTTTGTTTGGAGGGTAAGTGAGAGGCACATGTTATTCTCTTTTGGCCCTTACTCTGTCAAAATAAGCACATTATAAATTGCTTTCTTATCTCTCTAAACTCAAATGTAACTTCATCTGGTTATGTATGTTTGTATCCATAGCTTATTTATTCACTTTGGTAATTCCAGGGCAAGTTATTTGAATCTACTTTGTCTCCATCAACACTGTCTTTTGTAGATAGTGAACATTTGGTTAGCAGGAACTAGATTTACCAACTCATCTCTTCCCAATCCTTCCTGCTTTTAGTTGAGGAGATAGAATGGAAATGAAAGAAGGGGGAAATTCCCATCTAAAAAATTATATGCTGATTCATAAAGCTTAAAATTATCCAGGACGTTGCATGGTGATGTTTGTACATGTTTCAAGACTGACTTGAAAGAGTGAGACGTCTCTTCTGTCTGAGGTGTTACTGTCACATGACTGAAATTTAGGAAACCCAAGAAGAGATGTAAAGAAAATTGTTGACTTTATTTGGTTATCTTAGTTAATCTGGTGTCCAAGCACTGGTATTTCTGTTTTAAAATTAAGTTTCTTATTACATTCTAAAGAATATCTATGGGTATTTTAAGTTTGTGTGTACAACTTACTAAACTACTTACACTGACACTCATAAATACTCGTGTATCTGTGTAATCTCAGGATATTTGTATAGTTATTCATCACCAAAATTTCATCTGTTGCATGGAAACATTGAGAGTTGACACTGTATTTGAGACTGCACCAGTTAAGGAACCTAACAACATCCCATTTTGAAATTCAGAAGTAATTTATGAGGACACACACAAATTATGAGGCCCACATCTTTTCATGGGCTTCCCAGGTCGCTCAGTGGTAAAGAATCTGCCTGCCAGTGCAGGAGATGCAGGTTCCATCCCTTGATTGAGAAGATCCCCTGGAGGAGGAAATGGCAACCCACTTATATTCTTGCCTGGGAAATCCCATGGACAAAAGAGCCTGGTGATTCCCAGTCTGTAGGGTCCCAAAGAGTTGAACACAGCTAAACACACATGCTACATCTTTTTTTAAATGTATGTACCATATTGTACTGTAGATTCAGGGCAGGAATTGTTTTTTTGTTTTCTTCCCACATCTTCTGTGTAACCTTTAAACTGTTTTTATGCCCTTGGCACAAAAAAAGTTTCCTATGTTGTTCCTTTCATTTGGTTCCTTCAATTATTTATTGTTCTCACTTCCTTATCACCCATTTATTTCTTGGAAAATTTTAATTTCCCCATTTTTCTGTTTATTAGTTAATGTTGAAAATTGACAAATAAGGAAGATATCAAATGGGCACTTGCATCCATTTTATCTAGAATTTAAGGGAAAGGGTCATGAGAAGAGATTTGGAAGTAACTGCCTCAAGATGATATTTAAAGCTATGGCATCCAGTCCCATCCCTTCATGGCAAAATTATCCAGGACGTTGCATGGTGATGTTTGTACATGTTTCAAGACTGACTTGAAAGAGTGAGACGTCTCTTCTGTCTGAGGTGTTACTGTCACATGACTGAAATTTAGGAAACCCAAGAAGAGATGTAAAGAAAATTGTTGACTTTATTTGGTTATCTTAGTTAATCTGGTGTCCAAGCACTGGTATTTCTGTTTTAAAATTAAGTTTCTTATTACATTCTAAAGAATATCTATGGGTATTTTAAGTTTGTGTGTACAACTTACTAAACTACTTACACTGACACTCATAAATACTCGTGTATCTGTGTAATCTCAGGATATTTGTATAGTTATTCATCACCAAAATTTCATCTGTTGCATGGAAACATTGAGAGTTGACACTGTATTTGAGACTGCACCAGTTAAGGAACCTAACAACATCCCATTTTGAAATTCAGAAGTAATTTATGAGGACACACACAAATTATGAGGCCCACATCTTTTCATGGGCTTCCCAGGTCGCTCAGTGGTAAAGAATCTGCCTGCCAGTGCAGGAGATGCAGGTTCCATCCCTTGATTGAGAAGATCTCCTGAAGGAGGAAATGGCAACCCACTTATATTCTTGCCTGGGAAATCCCATGGACAAAAGAGCCTGGTGATTCCCAGTCTGTAGGGTCCCAAAGAGTTGAACACAGCTAAACACACATGCTACATCTTTTTTTAAATGTATGTACCATATTGTACTGTAGATTCAGGGCAGGAATTGTTTTTTTGTTTTCTTCCCACATCTTCTGTGTAACCTTTAAACTGTTTTTATGCCCTTGGCACAAAAAAAGTTTCCTATGTTGTTCCTTTCATTTGGTTCCTTCAATTATTTATTGTTCTCACTTCCTTATCACCCATTTATTTCTTGGAAAATTTTAATTTCCCCATTTTTCTGTTTATTAGTTAATGTTGAAAATTGACAAATAAGGAAGATATCAAATGGGCACTTGCATCCATTTTATCTAGAATTTAAGGGAAAGGGTCATGAGAAGAGATTTGGAAGTAACTGCCTCAAGATGATATTTAAAGCTATGGCATCCAGTCCCATCCCTTCATGGCAAATAGATGGGGAAACAGTGTAAACAGTGACAGACTTTATTTTCTCAGGCTCCAAAATCACTGTGGATGGTGACCGCAGCCATGAAATTAAAAGACATTTGGTCCTTGAAAGAAAAGCTAGGAGAAATTTAGACAGTGTATTAAAAAGAAGAGACATCACTTTGCCAACAAAGTCAAAGCTATGGTTTTTGCAGTAGTTGTGTATGAATGTGAGAGTTGGACCACAAAGAAGGCTGACGACTGAAGAATTGATGCTTTTAAACTGTAGTGTTGGAGAAGAATGTTGAGAGTCACTTGTCATGCAAGGAGATCAAACCAGTCAATCCTAAAGAAAATCCACCCTGGATATCCATTGGAAGGACTGCTGAAACTGAAGCTCCAGTACTTTGGCCATCCGATGCGAATAGCCAACTCATTGGAAAAGACCCTGATACTGGGAAAGATTGAAGAGAGAAGGAGGCAATAGGGGATAGGATGGTTGAATGGCATCACCGACTCAACGGACATGAATCTGAGCAAACTCTGGGAGATAGTGAAGGATAGGGAAGCTTGGAGCGCTACAGTCTATGGGGTCACAAAAAACCAGATATGACTGAGCAACAACCTGAAACATCACCACATAGTATTGGCTACCATGCAGCTGTCTGTCCCTACCAATTTCATTAGTCTGCTTTATTCATTTGCACAGGCAGCTGATCCAACCAAGTCAACAGCCTGCTTTCCAGAGTAATATATTTACTCCAGTGTACCCAGGCCTGCAGTCTCATTCTAAGCACTCAGTGCTCAAATGTATCCTAATACTAATACCCTTTACAGCCCTTTCAATAACTCTGGAGACTAGTAAGAGAAGTAAGCCAAGGGTACCATCCTGGGATCACTTGCTTTGAAATGGATCCTACCAGTGACCCTGAGGAGTGAGGCAAAAGAAAGAGGCACGAGAAATTAAGAAGCATGTGTTCATCATGAAGGTCTACAGAAGACAGAATTTCAGGAAGGAGGGAGAGGTCAAGAATGTAACTGTCTCAACAGGCCGGGATAACAAACGTTTTGGATATTAAAGCTAATGGCATCAGTCCCATCCCTTCATGGCAAATAGATGGGAAACAGTGTAAACAGTGACAGACTTTATTTTCTCAGGCTCCAAAATCACTGTGGATGGTGACCGCAGCCATGAAATTAAAAGACATTTGGTCCTTGAAAGAAAAGCTAGGAGAAATTTAGACAGTGTATTAAAAAGAAGAGACATCACTTTGCCAACAAAGTCAAAGCTATGGTTTTTGCAGTAGTTGTGTATGAATGTGAGAGTTGGACCACAAAGAAGGCTGACGACTGAAGAATTGATGCTTTTAAACTGTAGTGTTGGAGAAGAATGTTGAGAGTCACTTGTCATGCAAGGAGATCAAACCAGTCAATCCTAAAGAAAATCCACCCTGGATATCCATTGGAAGGACTGCTGAAACTGAAGCTCCAGTACTTTGGCCATCCGATGCGAATAGCCAACTCATTGGAAAAGACCCTGATACTGGGAAAGATTGAAGAGAGAAGGAGGCAATAGGGGATAGGATGGTTGAATGGCATCACCGACTCAACGGACATGAATCTGAGCAAACTCTGGGAGATAGTGAAGGATAGGGAAGCTTGGAGCGCTACAGTCTATGGGGTCACAAAAAACCAGATATGACTGAGCAACAACCTGAAACATCACCACATAGTATTGGCTACCATGCAGCTGTCTGTCCCTACCAATTTCATTAGTCTGCTTTATTCATTTGCACAGGCAGCTGATCCAACCAAGTCAACAGCCTGCTTTCCAGAGTAATATATTTACTCCAGTGTACCCAGGCCTGCAGTCTCATTCTAAGCACTCAGTGCTCAAATGTATCCTAATACTAATACCCTTTACAGCCCTTTCAATAACTCTGGAGACTAGTAAGAGAAGTAAGCCAAGGGTACCATCCTGGGATCACTTGCTTTGAAATGGATCCTACCAGTGACCCTGAGGAGTGAGGCAAAAGAAAGAGGCACGAGAAATTAAGAAGCATGTGTTCATCATGAAGGTCTACAGAAGACAGAATTTCAGGAAGGAGGGAGAGGTCAAGAATGTAACTGTCTCAACAGGCCGGGATAACAAGGACTATTTTTGCACCTGTAGCTTCCCTTGTGTGTGTTGGTGGGGGGAGTGGATTATTTCCAAAAATATCTCTTGCACCACGTGTGTGGTCTATGCTGAGAAGAGAATGCAGAAAGGCTCAGGGTGATTTACAGGGAAGAGACACTTCCTTTGGAAGAACGGTGTTATCAGAAAAAGGTGGTAGGTTACTCGGTGACAACATTGAATGATGGAAAGACTTTCAGTTAGTAGACTTTAAACACAAGGTCTCCTTAGCTGATGCAGATTCTGGAGCTTACAGAACTAAACAATGGGATTGACTTTCTAGCTCAGTGGATCTACTCTGGACTCAAGTACTATGTAGAGCTGTAAAATTAAACATATAACAAGGATATTTCTTAAATAGTTTACTCTTTCAACAGATGGAGGTAACATGCTATAAATTAGTATTGCTCTTCTATGTAATTCTGTTGCTTTATACCACATTTAATGATGCTGAGGCATGTTTGCCGATGATTAGGAGAATTGCTAATAATTGTCAGAATATGTTTGTTATTTTCATTAACCCCGAGGAATAGGTTGTAGGTATTATTGATGTGACATCATATTACACGTGGATGGCATTATTATTTTCAATTAGTACTTGATTAAGTAAAAAACATATATTGCTATAGATGCTCATCTGTATCTAAAGTTCATATTGTGCCTAAAAGGCTTTGATAATATAAATAAGGATAAGAAAGACAGGAATAGAGAAAAGGGAAGAAAAAAGGGGAACAAAATCTTTTGTTTATCTTGGTTGTCCATCTTGACCCTCTACACTACTTACAGGTCATTAAACTGTGGGCACTCTCTCCCCTATGTGCCCATGTATATTTTGAAATTAACATTGAGTTGTTGTTATAATCAGGATGTAGTAGGAGTCTTGGCATTTATTGTAAATTACAAAGAAATGTATTTGTATAAGATTTTAAAAGTAGTTTTATTTATTATTTTTGTTTTTTCTGAGTCTTTGTTGATGCAAGGACTTTTCTCTGGTTGTGGCCAGTGGGGACCACTCTCGGGTTTCAGTGTGTGGGTTTCTCATTGCAGTGGTTTCTCTGGCTGTTGAGCCTGGGCTCTAGAATTCCTGGTCTCCAGTAGTTGCAGCTCCCAGTCTCTAGAGCGCAGGCTCAAGAGTTGTGTCCCACAAGCATAGTTCTCCTCGGCATGTGGGATCTTCCTGGAGCAGGGATCAAGCCTGTGTGTCCTGCATTGGCAGGCCGATTCTTCACCACTGAGCCATGAGGGAAGCCCATTTGTGTAAAAAATTTAAAAAACCTATTAAGAAGACTCAGGAAGGGCTTCCCCTGGTGGTCCAGTGGGTAAGGACACTGCCTTGCAGTGCAAGGGGCGCCGGTTCGATCCCTGGCCTGGGAAGATCCCATGTGCCGCAAAGCGGCTGGACTGATGTGTCCAATTACCGAGCCAGAGCTCTGGAGCGCATGCGCCCAGAGCCGGCGCTCTGCGACAACAGACGCCACCGCGATGGGAGGCCCACAGGAGCCAAAAAACAAAGACGGATGAAAATAGAGAAATGAAAGACCAATAGAACATACAGATGGCCCAAAAACACATGAAACGATGCTCAACTTCACTAATAATTAGAGAAATGCAAATCAAAACTACAATGAGATATCACCTCACGCCCGTCAGAATGGCCATCATCCACAAATCGACAGACAATAAATGCTGGAGAGGCTGCGGAGAAAAGGGAACACTCCTGCATTGCTGGTGGGAGTGTAAATTGATACAGCCTCTATGGAAGACAGTCTGGAGATTTCTTAAAAAACTAAAAAAAGAAGCACCATATGACCCAGCAATCCCACTCTTAGGCTTATACCCTGATGAAATCAAAACTGAAAGAAGCACCTGTACCCCAATGTTCATTGCAGCTCTCTATACAATAGCTAGAACATGGAAGGAACCTAGATGCCCATCGACGAACGAATGGATCCAAAAGCTCTGGTACATATATACAATGGAATACTACACAGCTGTAAAGAGAAATGCAGAAGAATCAGCCCTCATGAGGTAGCTGGATCTAGAACGTATCCTAAAAAGTGAAGTCAGTCAGAAAGAGAAGGAAAAAAATACAAGGGATATTCACTATACATTTTGTTTTTTCTGAGTCTTTGTTGATGCAAGGACTTTTCTCTGGTTGTGGCCAGTGGGGACCACTCTCGGGTTTCAGTGTGTGGGTTTCTCATTGCAGTGGTTTCTCTGGCTGTTGAGCCTGGGCTCTAGAATTCCTGGTCTCCAGTAGTTGCAGCTCCCAGTCTCTAGAGCGCAGGCTCAAGAGTTGTGTCCCACAAGCATAGTTCTCCTCGGCATGTGGGATCTTCCTGGAGCAGGGATCAAGCCTGTGTGTCCTGCATTGGCAGGCCGATTCTTCACCACTGAGCCATGAGGGAAGCCCATTTGTGTAAAAAATTTAAAAAACCTATTAAGAAGACTCAGGAAGGGCTTCCCCTGGTGGTCCAGTGGGTAAGGACACTGCCTTGCAGTGCAAGGGGCGCCGGTTCGATCCCTGGCCTGGGAAGATCCCATGTGCCGCGGAGCGGCTGGACTGATGTGTCCAATCACCGAGCCAGAGCTCTGGAGCGCATGCGCCCAGAGCCGGCGCTCTGCGACAACAGACGCCACCGCGATGGGAGGCCCACAGGAGCCAAAAAACAAAGACGGATGAAAATAGAGAAATGAAAGACCAATAGAACATACAGATGGCCCAAAAACACATGAAACGATGCTCAACTTCACTAATAATTAGAGAAATGCAAATCAAAACTACAATGAGATATCACCTCACGCCCGTCAGAATGGCCATCATCCACAAATCGACAGACAATAAATGCTGGAGAGGCTGCGGAGAAAAGGGAACACTCCTGCATTGCTGGTGGGAGTGTAAATTGATACAGCCTCTATGGAAGACAGTCTGGAGATTTCTTAAAAAACTAAAAATAGAAGCACCATATGACCCAGCAATCCCACTCTTAGGCTTATACCCTGATGAAATCAAAACTGAAAGAAGCACCTGTACCCCAATGTTCATTGCAGCTCTCTATACAATAGCTAGAACATGGAAGGAACCTAGATGCCCATCGACGAACGAATGGATCCAAAAGCTCTGGTACATATATACAATGGAATACTACACAGCTGTAAAGAGAAATGCAGAAGAATCAGCCCTCATGAGGTAGCTGGATCTAGAACGTATCCTAAAAAGTGAAGTCAGTCAGAAAGAGAAGGACAAATACAGTATATTAACACATATATATGGAATCTAGTAGGATGGTGATGATGGCACATGCAGTGAAGCGACAGAAAGACAGACATGGACAGTGGACATATGGACATTTTGGGGAAGGAACAGTGGGTGAGAGGCGTAAGGGAAGTAGCATGAAGGCCTGTACTATCATAAGTGAAGAAAATAGCTCTAGTCATTGCTCTGTGAGAAAAGGGGATCCTTCAGGGGTGCTGTGTGATGGTGGGGGGGGGAGGGAGGGGGGGGATATACATGTGACTAATCTGAGAACATGCATGTCTGTGAACAACAAAACTCTGTAAAAGTTAAAAGTAAAATAAAGGTTTAAAAAAAAAAAAAAAAAAGACCAATAGAAGTGGCCCGCCCACTCCCCTCCCTCCCCAACCCGACCCCCGCCCAGAGTAAATAAATAAATAAATCTTTTAAAAAAAGAAAAGAAAAGAAAAGAAGACTCAGGAAGCATAAGAGATGCTTCTGAACAGGAGTCCTGTAGCAGTGACCAGCACGAATGGGCATTTCCAAATCAGTGCTATTTGCCATATTTTGCTCCTGACCTGTAACTTCTCAGATCCTAAAAAAAACACAGTCCTGCAGTGAACTTTATTCTGAGGGAAACCAAATGTGACATGAACGAGTTTCCACCCTGGGCAAGGATTGGTGCACTGGCCTTTTAGGGAATGTCAGCTCTAGGAACAGTAGGTGATTTATTTGGGTTTCTGTGAGTCTGTGAGGGACACTGAAAACATCTGATTTTCATAAGAATCTGTTGAGAATTGTTTTGTATGTCAGTGTATTCTTTGAAAGCTGTTTCCTTGAAATAAACAGCTTCTTTCCCCCTAGTTACAAAATAGCTCATAAATTGTGGTTTGGGGTTGTCAAAAGATTTTTTTTTTTGAACTGGGTTAGTGTTTACTTTGCATTTTGGTTCAGTTGCCCGGTTTTCTTCCATTTTATAAGGAGCATCTCTTGAACGTTGCCTGTGGCCACATGGGCAGTCTTCAGACGCAACAGTTAGCACATTATTTCACTTGAAGGTTTACGGTTCAAGAACAGCCTGGACAGTTCCCAGATGTAAAGTCAAATTATACCAGTCTGATGGCAGAAGTGTCTAGAAAGCTCAGAAGTCAGGTTTTGTTGGGTTGTGGTGCAAAACCATTATCCCTTTCACAAAAGATGGTGAAGAGGAGCGAGAGGAGGAAACAATTGGCGTTTCTGTGTGGGCTGGTGCGAGCCCAGCTGGAGCGCCGTTGGCCCTGAGTTCTGCAGGCTGCGTACATTTTTGAAACACCCCTAAATGTTCCAGCCTTTAAATAGCAGCGAGCCTTCTAAAATGATGCTGCATCGCGCAGGAGAAATTAAGGCGGCTGCCTGGGAGGCAGGAAGCCGACTAGCGAGATGCTTAATTATCGTGGAAGTAAGTGCTTGTTGCCGGGGAGCAGAGCGCAGCGAGCGCGGGTCGGCCTGGGTGTCAGCCGTGATTTGTAGACAATGCGGCCCCGGCAGTGCAGCACTGGTTCAGCAGCATCTTTCCAAACATGCATTTGGCAGGAATTTAAAGGCCACGTCTTGGGTAATTTGTGGAGCCTTGGAAAAGGGTCCCCTGCCTTTATTTTCAGGATGTATGCAACCATGCAGGATTTTGTGCTCAGGATTTGTGCCTCTTGCCTCCTGATTGACGTGCTCCTGAGGAAGTTGGTTTTCTTCTCCTGTCACCTGGAAGGATGTTAGCACTTCTCTGTCGTCGGCTGGGGGTGATGAAGAGGTCTGTCCACAGCAGCATTTGGTTTCTGCTGTCTCCATAAATTAACGCTGAAGGGTGGGGTGGGTTGCAATGCGTAAGGAAATGCAGGCATTTTGCTAATTAGTGAAACGTTTCTAGCTTTAAGGGTAGATAGAACTAAAGAGAGCTTAGGAAGAGGTGGTGGAAAATGCTGGATGCATTCTGAAATACTGCTTTTGGGGGTAAGTGATAAATAAACTAGAGGGAAATACAGAATCATGCTAATGGGCAGAATGGCTTGGGGAAAACTCTGTTTATTTTTTTCTCTATTATATTTACTCTTGCCAAGTCTGTGAAGCTGTTGTAAAGAGACAAAATAATAAGTTTGAATTTTGAAATACAGAAGAGGTTAAAAAGTGAGTAATGGGGCATATTCAGTAACATAATTCTTCAGTTTTTAGTCTTTTTTAAAGACTGTACCTTGCTCTAATGATCAGACTCTGTAGGTTATGCTTGGAACTTCTGTTCAGCACAGTGGTTCATGATATTCTACATTATTAGAGGTCATGGGAGTCTGTATGTGGTCTGTACTCGGTCTAGGAGCCTTGATGTCCTGAAACAAAGTCCCTCACCTCCCTCCTAATGATATGAAACAGCTCAATTAAGATGGAGTATTCATCGTCTCTTAAATATATATGATTTAAATCATGGATATTATTAAATGCTTTCACTTCCTTTCAAACCTGTTTTACTGAAAATATGGGGTGTGAACTGTGAGACACAGTCCATTAGTGAATCTTTTATTTGGATGTGTCTGGTTTTGACAGTTGCATATTTATTTTTAGTTGTATTTATCAGATGCTAATTCAAATTGTCGTTCTCTCTTTTAGAGAAAGCATGGGATTATGGCAGTCACGGAGTCCCAGTGATGCATGTTTCATTCAGTTCTTTCTGAAAGAAAGCCATCTATCAAAGTAAAGCAGAGGAACTCTTGTGGATTATAATGTACTAAGGATCTGGATTTCCTGTGGTTTGAAAATAAGGCATCGTTTAACCTTTTAAATGAAAAAGATTAAGATCTCATGCAACTGCTGTATCTTCTGGAAGCCATTCTCCAAAAGGGAAGTGCACATTTAAAATTTAGGTATGATGGTCCTTTCTGTGGGGCTTTAAGTCAAACTTCTTTTACATCATGACCAGCTTGAAACGGTCGCAGACAGAGAGGCCCATTGCCACTGAAAGGGCGTCAGTCGTGGGCACAGATGGCACCCCCAAAGTCCATACGGACGACTTCTACATGCGACGCTTCAGGTCCCAAAACGGCAGCTTAGGGTCATCGGTCATGGCTCCTGTAGGGCCCCCCCGAAGTGAAGGGTCTCACCATATAACCTCGACCCCCGGAGTCCCAAAGATGGGGGTCCGGGCAAGGATCGCGGATTGGCCCCCCAGAAAGGAAAACGTAAAGGAATCTAGCCGTTCAAGCCAGGAAATAGAAACCTCAAGTTGCCTTGAGAGCATGTCCTCCAAAAGCAGTCCTGTGAGTCAGGGAAGTTCTGTAAGCCTCAATTCCAGTGACTCAGCCATGTTAAAAAGCATACAGAACACGCTGAAAAACAAGACGAGGCCGTCGGAGAACATGGACTCCAGATTTCTCATGCCCGAAGCCTACCCCAGCTCGCCCAGGAAGGCTCTGCGCCGGATACGGCAGCGCAGCAACAGCGATATCACCATAAGTGAACTTGACGTGGATAGCTTTGATGAATGTATCTCGCCCACCTACAAGACGGGGCCGTCACTGCACAGGGAATACGGTAGCACATCTTCGATCGATAAGCAGGGAACGTCCGGAGAAAGCTTCTTTGACTTGTTAAAGGGCTACAAAGAGGACAAGTCTGATCGAGGTCCCACTCCGACCAAGCTCAGTGACTTTCTCATCGCTGGTGGGGGCAAGGGTTCTGGTTTCTCCTTGGATGTTATAGATGGGCCCATCTCACAGAGAGAGAACCTCAGGCTCTTTAAGGAAAGGGAAAAACCACTCAAGCGACGCTCCAAGTCAGAAACCGGAGACTCATCCATTTTTCGTAAATTACGCAATGCCAAAGGTGAGGAACTTGGGAAGTCATCGGATCTTGAAGATAACCGATCGGAAGACTCTGTCAGGCCCTGGACATGCCCAAAGTGCTTTGCCCACTACGATGTCCAGAGTATCTTATTTGACTTGAACGAGGCAATTATGAACAGACACAATGTAATTAAGAGGAGAAACACCACCACGGGGGCTTCAGCAGCTGCAGTGGCATCCTTGGTCTCGGGGCCTTTGTCCCACTCAGCCAGCTTCAGCTCCCCGATGGGCAGCACTGAGGACCTGAATTCCAAAGGAAGCCTAAGCATGGACCAGGGAGACGATAAAAGCAATGAACTTGTGATGAGCTGTCCATACTTCCGGAATGAAATCGGTGGAGAAGGGGAAAGGAAGATCAGCCTGTCCAAATCAAATTCGGGTTCCTTCAGTGGATGTGAAAGTGCCTCCTTTGAGTCTACACTCAGCTCCCATTGTACGAATGCAGGAGTGGCAGTACTGGAAGTGCCCAAGGAGAACTTGGTGTTACACCTGGATCGGGTGAAAAGATACATCGTGGAACATGTGGATCTCGGCGCATACTATTACAGGAAGTTTTTCTATCAGAAGGGTGAGTAGAAATTTTGTACGAACCCTTTTTAGGCCGTCGGAGAACATGGACTCCAGATTTCTCATGCCCGAAGCCTACCCCAGCTCGCCCAGGAAGGCTCTGCGCCGGATACGGCAGCGCAGCAACAGCGATATCACCATAAGTGAACTTGACGTGGATAGCTTTGATGAATGTATCTCGCCCACCTACAAGACGGGGCCGTCACTGCACAGGGAATACGGTAGCACATCTTCGATCGATAAGCAGGGAACGTCCGGAGAAAGCTTCTTTGACTTGTTAAAGGGCTACAAAGAGGACAAGTCTGATCGAGGTCCCACTCCGACCAAGCTCAGTGACTTTCTCATCGCTGGTGGGGGCAAGGGTTCTGGTTTCTCCTTGGATGTTATAGATGGGCCCATCTCACAGAGAGAGAACCTCAGGCTCTTTAAGGAAAGGGAAAAACCACTCAAGCGACGCTCCAAGTCAGAAACCGGAGACTCATCCATTTTTCGTAAATTACGCAATGCCAAAGGTGAGGAACTTGGGAAGTCATCGGATCTTGAAGATAACCGATCGGAAGACTCTGTCAGGCCCTGGACATGCCCAAAGTGCTTTGCCCACTACGATGTCCAGAGTATCTTATTTGACTTGAACGAGGCAATTATGAACAGACACAATGTAATTAAGAGGAGAAACACCACCACGGGGGCTTCAGCAGCTGCAGTGGCATCCTTGGTCTCGGGGCCTTTGTCCCACTCAGCCAGCTTCAGCTCCCCGATGGGCAGCACTGAGGACCTGAATTCCAAAGGAAGCCTAAGCATGGACCAGGGAGACGATAAAAGCAATGAACTTGTGATGAGCTGTCCATACTTCCGGAATGAAATCGGTGGAGAAGGGGAAAGGAAGATCAGCCTGTCCAAATCAAATTCGGGTTCCTTCAGTGGATGTGAAAGTGCCTCCTTTGAGTCTACACTCAGCTCCCATTGTACGAATGCAGGAGTGGCAGTACTGGAAGTGCCCAAGGAGAACTTGGTGTTACACCTGGATCGGGTGAAAAGATACATCGTGGAACATGTGGATCTCGGCGCATACTATTACAGGAAGTTTTTCTATCAGAAGGGTGAGTAGAGAACTTTAATTTTCTTCTGCCATATTTTCTGAACCGGAGTACTGTCTGTCAGGTTTTATAAAGCAGTGTGATGTAAGATGTGCAGGAATGCCTTCTCTTGATGGTGCACAAGTTAGCTATTGGCTGTGGTGTATTTCCTTGTGCATTTTTATTTACTTCCTCCTTTTAGATATATTAAATATCTTGTATACAAAATATTATTTTTTTAAGTATAAAACCTTGGATTTAGTGCATGAAATTGTAATCTTTGTGTAGAAGACTTGTTAGTCACCTTTAGGGATAAATTTCATATAAAGTTAAAAATATTTTCAATATAGCTTTTTTTTAGGGTTACAAAAGCTATATTAATGCTCTTTTTTATTTATTTAGTACTTTCAGGATTGGTACAGATGGCAGTTACGATGCATGCTCATTCACTTCACAGGCATTTTAGTGAGAATTATATTATTTGACAAAAACCTCAGAGTTGGGAATCAAGCCTTGGTCTTCTAGATTTGAGTATAAAAGGCACGGGAGTGAGAAGTACCATTAACATGTTGGTGATTTTGTTTTCTGCTTTGTTGGGGGAAAATATATGCCTGTATTTTTGGATTGTACTGTATATGAACTATGGATACAGTTTTATCTCGTGCTTTTAAGGAAACTCTGAATTCACTGAAAGGTAGTTTAAATGAACTCTTAAGAACTTTCTAATAGTGCTTTTGAGCAGCATTATTATGTGAATAATGAATTTGTCATGCAAGTACCCAAGCTAGGAGACAGGGTGCTCCCCAAGGAAGGACATGCATCTGGGGTTCGCTAGCTAGCTCAGTAATCTCTGCATTGAGCCCAAATGAGAGGTCCCCTGTATACAAGATGCTAAAGCAGTCTTTTGATTTCCCACCTGCTGTTTGGGAGTTTTGAATCTTTTGAAGTGTTGTTCTTCCAAATGATGTTTCACTGTTAGTACTTCATTCTAGGACTCTTAACTTTATGACCTTGCTGCCTTTAAAATAAAAGTCATTGAAAGGTTATTACATGATCGACCCCATTCACAAGGGTTTATTGGCTAAAGAAGCCTTGTCTTGGTGCTCAGTATCCATGTCTCTTAAACATCGATGGCATAGCTCCTGAAACCAATATGATAGTGAAAATCCCAACTCCATTGGTAAGCCATCTTTATTTTCTCAGATAATTTTCTGCAGTTCACTTAAAAAAAAAAATCACTTTCTTATTCTGTTCTTTAGAGTAGACCTTGCTATCTTGGTTTGGGGGCCAGGTAGTTCTTTGTTTGTTTAATCCTATAGTCTTATGCATTCTGGGATATAAGATGTTTAGCAGTATTCCTGGCCTCTACACCCCAGATTCCAATAGTGCCCCGACTTGTGATGACCTAAAGTGTCTCCATTTGGACACTGCCAGATATCCTCTAGGAAATAAAACTGTCCTTTGCTGAAAAATCCTATTTTACTGATCCTGGAGAAGTTTTCCTCAGGTGTTTGTGAGCTGCCTGTAGGTGAAGCCATCTTCCTGACATTCCAACACAGGAGAGAACATGTTACTTATAATCTTATATATATGTGTTAATAGTAGTTGGCTCTTTTCCCTAAAGGTAATGTAATCCCGTTAATGATGAACATTTTGAGCACTTACTGTGTACTAGAAACTTACCATGTGGTTTGACCTGCATTTTTGCATTTCAGCATCTCCATGCCCCTGTGGTGTAGGTATCATTATAGATGGCATTTTCCAATGAGAAGCCTGGGGTGCAAGTGGCTGGTTTTAGTAGTTAAGTAGTTAATACTGCATGAAGCTAGTAGTATTAGAGCCAAGATTTCACCTTTGGGGTGCCCGACCAGAGTCACGTTCTTGACTGCTTTGCTCTGTTCACTACTATATTAGATGAAAGGGAAGGAGAATATATATTTTGTTAATCTGGTAGAATTTTGTTCAAAGTAGGGGAATCCAGTTTAGGTCATAACACTTCATGAATTTAAGAGCAGCTAATTCAGAGAAGTTTCTAGTTTAAACCCGCTTACTATTTATAGAAAATACCCTCTTAGCCAGCATAATTGACACTGGTTAAATGAAAAATCATTAAGACAGGAAATCTTATGTACATATATACAGAGAAGTATACATACTCAAAATATTTTCACTTTTAAAAAAAAAAATTTTCACTTTAAACATCGATGGCATAGCTCCTGAAACCAATATGATAGTGAAAATCCCAACTCCATTGGTAAGCCATCTTTATTTTCTCAGATAATTTTCTGCAGTTCACTTAAAAAAAAAAATCACTTTCTTATTCTGTTCTTTAGAGTAGACCTTGCTATCTTGGTTTGGGGGCCAGGTAGTTCTTTGTTTGTTTAATCCTATAGTCTTATGCATTCTGGGATATAAGATGTTTAGCAGTATTCCTGGCCTCTACACCCCAGATTCCAATAGTGCCCCGACTTGTGATGACCTAAAGTGTCTCCATTTGGACACTGCCAGATATCCTCTAGGAAATAAAACTGTCCTTTGCTGAAAAATCCTATTTTACTGATCCTGGAGAAGTTTTCCTCAGGTGTTTGTGAGCTGCCTGTAGGTGAAGCCATCTTCCTGACATTCCAACACAGGAGAGAACATGTTACTTATAATCTTATATATATGTGTTAATAGTAGTTGGCTCTTTTCCCTAAAGGTAATGTAATCCCGTTAATGATGAACATTTTGAGCACTTACTGTGTACTAGAAACTTACCATGTGGTTTGACCTGCATTTTTGCATTTCAGCATCTCCATGCCCCTGTGGTGTAGGTATCATTATAGATGGCATTTTCCAATGAGAAGCCTGGGGTGCAAGTGGCTGGTTTTAGTAGTTAAGTAGTTAATACTGCATGAAGCTAGTAGTATTAGAGCCAAGATTTCACCTTTGGGGTGCCCGACCAGAGTCACGTTCTTGACTGCTTTGCTCTGTTCACTACTATATTAGATGAAAGGGAAGGAGAATATATATTTTGTTAATCTGGTAGAATTTTGTTCAAAGTAGGGGAATCCAGTTTAGGTCATAACACTTCATGAATTTAAGAGCAGCTAATTCAGAGAAGTTTCTAGTTTAAACCCGCTTACTATTTATAGAAAATACCCTCTTAGCCAGCATAATTGACACTGGTTAAATGAAAAAAATCATTAAGACAGGAAATCTTATGTACATATATACAGAGAAGTATACATACTCAAAATATTTTCACTAAAATATGTAATAATGATAAATACATATTTGCTTAACTTTGGTGGGGTCAAGGGTGCTTCTTTGACAGTGACTTTACTATTTGGAATTCTACATTGTCTTAATAGGATAAACAGAGACACCAGCAACACACTCTGAATTTTATAAAATCTTAGATTTTGGAATTTTTTTTTCTCCTTTTTTATAGGTCTTACCCATCCATACCTAATCCGGCAACTTTTCTTTTAGTACCTTGCTTTTATGAAGTCTTTCCAAAACCTTCCATTTACTTTTTTAATAAGAAACAAAGATTTATTTCTTGTATGCCCATTCCATCAGCTTTCATAATATTTAATTAGATTTCATAATTACAATAACAAGTCAACTGGCATAAACAGGTTTGGGAAGGCACAGCTGATTCTGTGTCGGCATGGAGTCCCAGCTGGTGGGAGTAAAGTGTGTGTGGCACCAGAGACTGCCTGCTACTGCCACTGGGCCTTTATCATCGGGGCTTCCGTAGGGAACACGGAACAATAGTTAACATATGAAGCTGGTACAGGGGACGGCAATGTCAGAGCACCTGCTGCGTTTTCTTGGGCCCTACAACTTAGAGTTTTCAGCTGGGTCATTTGTTGCAATGTAAGATACAACAAATTAAGGATCTAAATAATATCACTTGAAGCTAAAATTAACCTCCGTAAAGTATGACTGTATTATAAACTTTCTGTAGTATTTATGCTTTTCTTAAAATTTATTTTACTGAATATAGTTGATTTACAGTGTTGTATTAATTTCTGCTGTGCAGCAAAGTGAATCATTTATACCAATGCATGCATTTTTCATATTCTTTTCCATTATGCTTTATCACTGGATATTGCTTATAGTTCCTGTGCTGTACAGTAGAAATCTGTTGTTTATCCTTTCTATATAATACCTTGCATCTGCTAATCCCAAACTCCCACTTCCTCCCTTCCCCTCCCTCCCCTTTCCCTTAGTCATAACCCGGCTATCACTATTTATAAGAAAATACCCTCTTAGCCAGCATAATTGACACTGGTTAAATGAAAAATCATTAAGACAGGAAATCTTATGTACATATATACAGAGAAGTATACATACTCAAAATATTTTCACTAAAATATGTAATAATGATAAATACATATTTGCTTAACTTTGGTGGGGTCAAGGGTGCTTCTTTGACAGTGACTTTACTATTTGGAATTCTACATTGTCTTAATAGGATAAACAGAGACACCAGCAACACACTCTGAATTTTATAAAATCTTAGATTTTGGAATTTTTTTTTCTCCTTTTTTATAGGTCTTACCCATCCATACCTAATCCGGCAACTTTTCTTTTAGTACCTTGCTTTTATGAAGTCTTTCCAAAACCTTCCATTTACTTTTTTAATAAGAAACAAAGATTTATTTCTTGTATGCCCATTCCATCAGCTTTCATAATATTTAATTAGATTTCATAATTACAATAACAAGTCAACTGGCATAAACAGGTTTGGGAAGGCACAGCTGATTCTGTGTCGGCATGGAGTCCCAGCTGGTGGGAGTAAAGTGTGTGTGGCACCAGAGACTGCCTGCTACTGCCACTGGGCCTTTATCATCGGGGCTTCCGTAGGGAACACGGAACAATAGTTAACATATGAAGCTGGTACAGGGGACGGCAATGTCAGAGCACCTGCTGCGTTTTCTTGGGCCCTACAACTTAGAGTTTTCAGCTGGGTCATTTGTTGCAATGTAAGATACAACAAATTAAGGATCTAAATAATATCACTTGAAGCTAAAATTAACCTCCGTAAAGTATGACTGTATTATAAACTTTCTGTAGTATTTATGCTTTTCTTAAAATTTATTTTACTGAATATAGTTGATTTACAGTGTTGTATTAATTTCTGCTGTGCAGCAAAGTGAATCATTTATACCAATGCATGCATTTTTCATATTCTTTTCCATTATGCTTTATCACTGGATATTGCTTATAGTTCCCTGTGCTGTACAGTAGAAATCTGTTGTTTATCCTTTCTATATAATACCTTGCATCTGCTAATCCCAAACTCCCACTTCCTCCCTTCCCCTCCCTCCCCCTTTCCCCTTGGCAACCACGGGTCTGTTCTCTGTGTCTGTGAGTCTGTTTCTATTTCATTGATAAGTTCATTTGTATCATATTTTAGATTCTACATGTAAGTGTTAGCTATACTTTTCATCACAGTATAAAATATAGTTAGACAAGTAGTTCTGTCATGACTTTTAATATACAGCTTGATTCATTGAGATTAGTATACTCACTAATTTTTCCTAATCCGAGTCAGCTTGTTGAGGGAATGCATCAGTGTCAGGTGTAATTTCTCTTCCAGCAACAGGGCGTAGTGCTCCTGACCTGATTGTCAGTCCAGCTTCTTAATCGCCAGATACTGAGTTTAATGAATTCCTGATTTCACTGTGGTTAAGTCTCTGGGGAAAAAACTCACTTTCAGTTCAGTTCAGTTCAGTCACTCTCATGTCCGACTCTTTTTTTTTTTTTAACATTTATTTTATTTATTTATCTTTTGAGGGGTGGGGTGGGGAGGGAGGGGGATGGGCGGGCCACTTCTGTTGGTCTTTCATTTCTCTATTTTCATCTGTCTTTGTTCTTTGGCTCCCGTGGGCCTCCCATCGTGGTGGCCTCTGTCATCACAGAGCGCCGGCGCTGGGTGCATGTGCCCCAGAGCTCCGACTCGGTAATTGGACACATTGGTCCAGCCGCTCCACAGCACGTGGGATCTTCCCAGGCCAGGGATGGAACCGGTGCCCCTTGCACTGCAAGGCAGTGTCCTTACCCACTGGACCACCAGGGAAGCCCGTGTCCGACTCTTTGAAGTCCCATGGACTGCAGCATGCCAGGCTTCCCTGTCCTTCACCGTCTCCTGGAGTTTGCTCAAACTCATGTCCCTTGCTTGAGTCAGTGATACCATCCAGCTATCTTGTCCTTTGTCATCCCCTTCTCCTTTGCCTCCTCTTTTCCCAAATATCAGGCTTTTTTACACTTTACTTTCTCATTTTACTGTATATTTTGTTGACATTTTATGTAAAATTTAGTTGTTTTGACTGATGAAGCTGCCATCACTGCTTTAATATTACATTGTTTTTATGGGCATCATTATTTCGCAGATTTAGACTGTAGAGGATATTTGTCTCCATCATGTGAGCCCAAACTCATTGCAGGAAAGATGCAGGCCTAGTAGGGCAATCCTCCCATTGTCTGCATCTACTGAAATAAGCAAAAAACCATCAGTTTCTTCTTTCTGCTCCTTTCTCTTTCCCACTTCTCTTCACTGTCTTGCCGGTGTGTGTGATGGTTCTGTTGAGACTCACCAAGGATTAAATGACAGTAATAATGTAGCTAACATTTATTGTGTTATTACTTTGTGCTTTATCTAGAGCTACTCACATAATGCTTATTGGACTCCTAGGCACAGCTGTCACTGTGATGAATCTGAGTGATACAGCCACATGCTTCCTAGAGAGGCACAACCTAGGCAGTAGGGATAGCATCAAAATTAATCTGGGCATCTCCCTTTGGAGAACCTAAGTATTTTGTGTTTAGTTTTTTCCCAGATGTGTGTTAGTCGGTCAGACATGTCCAACTGTTTGTGATCCCATGACTATAGTCTGTCCATGATCCTATGGCTTCTCTATCCATGGGGATTCTCCAGATAAGAATACTGGAGGGGTTGCCATTCCCTTCTCCATTTGCTTAAGTCACCATGATTAAAAGTAGCAGTACAGGACTTTTTCAGTTATGCGCTAAGAATCCAAGTCTGAGACCCATCCTCCCTGAGTCCCATTGCAACACTGTGCTGATGGAAACAGGAGCCCAAGGGTTGCCTTGGGCTGTTTGCTCATACTGGAGGGGTAATGCCATTCCCTTCTCCATGCAGTTAAGTCCACCAGGGAAGCCCGTGTCCGACTCTTTGAAGTCCCATGGACTGCAGCATGCCAGGCTTCCCTGTCCTTCACCGTCTCCTGGAGTTTGCTCAAACTCATGTCCCTTGCTTGAGTCAGTGATACCATCCAGCTATCTTGTCCTTTGTCATCCCCTTCTCCTTTGCCTCCTCTTTTCCCAAATATCAGGCTTTTTTACACTTTGCTTTCTCATTTTACTGTATATTTTGTTGACATTTTATGTAAAATTTAGTTGTTTTGACTGATGAAGCTGCCATCACTGCTTTAATATTACATTGTTTTTATGGGCATCATTATTTCGCAGATTTAGACTGTAGAGGATATTTGTCTCCATCATGTGAGCCCAAACTCATTGCAGGAAAGATGCAGGCCTAGTAGGGCAATCCTCCCATTGTCTGCATCTACTGAAATAAGCAAAAAACCATCAGTTTCTTCTTTCTGCTCCTTTCTCTTTCCCACTTCTCTTCACTGTCTTGCCGGTGTGTGTGATGGTTCTGTTGAGACTCACCAAGGATTAAATGACAGTAATAATGTAGCTAACATTTATTGTGTTATTACTTTGTGCTTTATCTAGAGCTACTCACATAATGCTTATTGGACTCCTAGGCACAGCTGTCACTGTGATGAATCTGAGTGATACAGCCACATGCTTCCTAGAGAGGCACAACCTAGGCAGTAGGGATAGCATCAAAATTAATCTGGGCATCTCCCTTTGGAGAACCTAAGTATTTTGTGTTTAGTTTTTGCCCAGATGTGTGTTAGTCGGTCAGACATGTCCAACTGTTTGTGATCCCATGACTATAGTCTGTCCATGATCCTATGGCTTCTCTATCCATGGGGATTCTCCAGATAAGAATACTGGAGGGGTTGCCATTCCCTTCTCCATTTGCTTAAGTCACCATGATTAAAAGTAGCAGTACAGGACTTTTTCAGTTATGCGCTAAGAATCCAAGTCTGAGACCCATCCTCCCTGAGTCCCATTGCAACACTGTGCTGATGGAAAAAACAGGAGCCCAAGGGTTGCCTTGGGCTGTTTGTTGCTCCATTAATCAAAGGTGTTGATAGGCTGGTCTAATGCCAGGTGGAGTGTCCCTCCCAAAGTCAAGGTACTGAAGATACTGTGATGGGCAGGGACATTTCCCTTCTGCCCAGTGGCCAGAAATAGCTACCATTTTCAGGTCTGAAGAGCATCTAAGGGTATTTTCCCACTCCTGGAAAGAATGAACACTAATGCTTCTGCACCTGCTTGTTCTGATAACTTTAAACCACTAGATTTGGTTATTCTTTTCCATTTCACCTTCCTCCTCCTCCTACACCACCTCCTCCCTAACCCCCTCACCACACATACACAGGTCAGGGTTAGCCATGCACTGGCCTCCTGGATTGTCATTTTGAGGGCACAGAGCAGTTGGATTTCAGTTTTCTTTATTTCCCTCTCACACATCTGTTTTTTACCATTTCTTTAGACTATATACTTTGAACTTCATTTGTACTTCATTTGTGACAGCTCTGATGCTCTGATATATTCTCCGGTTTTCTTATTAGGAGCTATTCTGCAAGTGCAATCTTTTTAAATGAGAATCATTACCTATAGTAAGTTTTAATGGATTATTGTATGCTACATATAGAACATCAGAGAACACCATAAAACTAGTAAAACTCTGCTTATTTTGTTATTTCTTCTGTAACTATAGCAACACTAAGCCTTGTAACTCAGAGCTCTGAAAGGATAACTAGTCTATGGTTAGATTTTTTGTGGACAGTCATATTTCAAGTATGTGATAAAACTCTAGAGTCAGCAAGTCTGTTCTCCTAAACCACACTGTGCTCCATGCTCTTGAACTTAACAGTTTATTTCTGCTAAAACTAATAGAGAAAGATTTTGTTTATGTATAATAACTTACTGTTTTAATGCCCCTGTCTTTTTAATTTTTATTGAGAGCCTATAAACTGTGTTTTATTTGTTTGAAGGCAACTCTCTAGTTATGTAATCCTTTTCAGGAAGAGTTGGGGCACTAAATAATTTCCTGAGAGACTCACCTAGGAGTGTTTTGCCACTGTCTCTTTACTGCTCCAGCTTCTGGTAGCTAGAAGGCCAATAGGTAGGAAGGTGTGCATGTTTGCTCTGTGCACCCTCTCCTTTCTCACCCATCTTCTCCCAAACCCCCATCACTGACTGTCTTGAACTCTGATCTGTGAGGCATTCAGGACTTCATATTCCCTGAGCCGTCTCAGTTCAGAGGCTTGTAAAAGCTGATTAAAAGCGCATGTGCCTCTCAACTGCGTTTCTCTAAAATCAAGCTAGATCATCCAAAGGCCAGTGTGCTCAAACACTTGACTTTATTCAAGGTCGTCTTGTGAAGATACAATCATACAAAAACAGAATGTGCTTTAACAATAAATTGATGATGGAAACTTTGGCCTTTTGGTCATCCTTTAGCCTTTTAGGAAGTTCCACAGGAGAAATTTATTTTAGAATTTGGTGCCAGGAATTGTTTTCTGGTAACTACCAAATGCTTGCCTTTCTGATGATAGGTATGTTTTGTTTGTTTGCTTGTGTTATTTATTCATTTAGTTTTTTTTTACTGTTATCTCCATTTTACTTCAACTCCCAAAAGAAAATTTGATGCTCAACTGTGAGGCCTTCATTTCTCCACTTCTGTCTTTTATTTTCCTATTCGTGTTTCATTAGCACAATGTACTTATTTCCTTTATAACGAATAACTTCAAAAATTTTTTTAGAAAAGGTAATTAGTCGACATTTTTATCCAAATAAGACCTCTGTTCCCAGGCTTTTTCTTCAGTCTAACTACATTTCTCACTAGCCTTTACGTTCTTCCACCTGGTTGGTTGTCTAATTGGCAACTTGAAACCTGGGACAAAAATTTTGACTTCTTGATTTTTCTCCTTGAACAAGCCTCCCGCATTGCTGCCCTCATGCTGTGAATGACACCATTATTATCAGCCCCTAAGACTTGAAAGCACGAAGCCTCCTTGATGCCTCTCTTCATTGATCTGGATCTCCAATCAGTTGGCAGGGGCTCTTGTGTCTTAATTGTTGCTCACTTCCCATTTTCTGTGTCCCAGTCCCAAGTCTGTCCCTTCAGGCCCTCATTGCCTTTTGCCCCAGTTCTTGGCTGTCGTCTTAGTCTCTTTGTCTCTAGTCCACCCTACTCAAAATTCATCCTCTTGTCTTTGCCAAATACACCAATCTGAGAGACTCACCTAGGAGTGTTTTGCCACTGTCTCTTTACTGCTCCAGCTTCTGGTAGCTAGAAGGCCAATAGGTAGGAAGGTGTGCATGTTTGCTCTGTGCACCCTCTCCTTTCTCACCCATCTTCTCCCAAACCCCCATCACTGACTGTCTTGAACTCTGATCTGTGAGGCATTCAGGACTTCATATTCCCTGAGCCGTCTCAGTTCAGAGGCTTGTAAAAGCTGATTAAAAGCGCATGTGCCTCTCAACTGCGTTTCTCTAAAATCAAGCTAGATCATCCAAAGGCCAGTGTGCTCAAACACTTGACTTTATTCAAGGTCGTCTTGTGAAGATACAATCATACAAAAACAGAATGTGCTTTAACAATAAATTGATGATGGAAACTTTGGCCTTTTGGTCATCCTTTAGCCTTTTAGGAAGTTCCACAGGAGAAATTTATTTTAGAATTTGGTGCCAGGAATTGTTTTCTGGTAACTACCAAATGCTTGCCTTTCTGATGATAGGTATGTTTTGTTTGTTTGCTTGTGTTATTTATTCATTTAGTTTTTTTTTACTGTTATCTCCATTTTACTTCAACTCCCAAAAGAAAATTTGATGCTCAACTGTGAGGCCTTCATTTCTCCACTTCTGTCTTTTATTTTCCTATTCGTGTTTCATTAGCACAATGTACTTATTTCCTTTATAACGAATAACTTCAAAAATTTTTTTAGAAAAGGTAATTAGTCGACATTTTTATCCAAATAAGACCTCTGTTCCCAGGCTTTTTCTTCAGTCTAACTACATTTCTCACTAGCCTTTACGTTCTTCCACCTGGTTGGTTGTCTAATTGGCAACTTGAAACCTGGGACAAAAATTTTGACTTCTTGATTTTTCTCCTTGAACAAGCCTCCCGCATTGCTGCCCTCATGCTGTGAATGACACCATTATTATCAGCCCCTAAGACTTGAAAGCACGAAGCCTCCTTGATGCCTCTCTTCATTGATCTGGATCTCCAATCAGTTGGCAGGGGCTCTTGTGTCTTAATTGTTGCTCACTTCCCATTTTCTGTGTCCCAGTCCCAAGTCTGTCCCTTCAGGCCCTCATTGCCTTTTGCCCCAGTTCTTGGCTGTCGTCTTAGTCTCTTTGTCTCTAGTCCACCCTACTCAAAATTCATCCTCTTGTCTTTGCCAAATACACCAATCTAATCACAGAGCAATTTGAATCTTACATGATTGGGTTTGTGATTTAATCATGTCACAGATAAATTATCAGTCAGGTCCTCTGAGAAGCAGGTGCTCAGACAGTATTGGCATGCAAGTGGCTTGTTAGGGACTTGGGGGTCATGTCTGTGAAAGAAGAGGGCAGAGAAAGCAGAATTTATCAGGGAAGGTCTTCAATTCACAGTACTGGTCTAACACCATGAAAGTAAAAGGGAGAAGAAGCGAAAGTGAGCCAGGGCAGCCTCAGCTCACCCTGCACATCTGAGAAAAGAAGTCCCTTGTTGGGCAGTAAGGCTCCCCCACCGTAGCCCCAGCCCAGCGCACTCAGCCGTTGCTGGGGCTGCCCAGGAGCACAGTGAGTGGGCTGGAAGACTACAGAAGACCCCAAGATACTATAGCCAGAGACGTTCAGCTAATTGCATTTCTTGTGGGTGAATGGGTTGTGAGCTGTTTCTGGAAGGGAGATGTTAAGTATTGAAACTCTGTGGCTGCCACAGTAAGTGTGAGTGCCTTCATCATATGTGCTGTGGACACTTGGAACGAGAAACAAAATTAGGTACCTTCACGGAGTTTACATTCTGGTGGAGGGAAACAGGCACTAAATCAAACAGAAGTATTTACAGGTTTACTATTAAGGTTAATAATGCAAAGTTGTCAGAAGTAATCTGTCTGCTAATCTCAACATTTGATTGTAATCCTCTGTATCTTTTCTTTTGTGTTGCTTTCTTTTTAAATTCAAATAGTTAATTTACAATGCTGTTTTGGCTTCATGTATACCCCAAAGTAATTCAGTCATACATTCATTTAAATAGATATGTAGATATGTACTTTTTCAGATTCTTTTCCATTGTAGATTATTACAAGATACTGAGTATAGTTCCCTGTGCTATACAGTAGATCCTTATTGTTTGCCTGTGGTTGGATGGCATCACTGACTCAACAGACGTGGGTTGGAGCAAGCTCCAGGAGATAATGAAGGACAGGGAAACCTAGCCTGCCGTAGTACATGGGTCGCAAAGAGTCGGCCATGACTGAGCGACTGAATTGAACTGATACAGTAGTTTGTGTACCTATGTATTTCTCTCTTTTTGTTTTTAAAGATTTTTTTTACCCCCATCATGCCTCTTTTTTTATTTTATATTTATTTTCATCCATCTTTTTTATTCTTTGGCCTATGTGGGCCTCCCATTGTAGTGGCCTCTCAGTGGTGTTGCAGAGCACTGGCCCTGGGCACATGTCCTCCAGAGTGCTGGCTTGTAATTGGACACACTGGTCCAGCGTGTAGCATCTTCCCAGGCCAGGAATTGAACTGGTGCTCCTTGCACAGCAGAGTGGATTCTTTACCCACTGGACCACCAGGGAAGCCCTGTCCTTATGTATTTCTTACACGCAGATTTATTACCGAATTTACTATTAATCAGTGCCCTTAATATTTTTAAATAGTTTTAAAAATGAACAACTGCACGTTCTTTTTTCACTTATTGCATAACATTTTTTAAGCATCTAGTCTGTGTCAGCTACCGTGTTTGCCATGAGTACTGTTAAAACAAATGCGAAGCTATTGAACATTTTTTTTCCTGATTTTTTGTTTTGGTTGCATCATACAGTTTGTAAGATCTTGGTTCCCCAACCAGGGATTGAACCCAGGCCCCAGCAGTGGAAGCACCGAGTCCTAACCACTGGACCTCCAGGGAATTCTCTTTTTCCTGATTTCTAAAAAACATTTTATAAAACATTTTATAATTCTCTTTGTTTTCTCTGGGTACAACTCCATGTTGATAGATGATGGAACCTCTGATTTTATCCTCCATTGTTTTCTTTCCTAATTTCAATTCCCTTTTATTTTTGTTCTGTATTAATTTTATCTTCTTGTTAAGGGATTGGTATGTACCTCTCTGTGTTCTACTATCCAGTCCTTTTGCTCTATTTTATTTCAGTAATTGTAGCTTTATTCCTCAGGAATCCATTATTTTTGTTTTCTTGTAGTTATTTTTCTAATAGCTTATCCTTATTTTGCATATCCCACATCCCTCTATTGATATTGAATAAAATAATTTTTTTCTAATTTCTTTCCCTCACATGATCTGTGTTTTCTGAGTTGTATTTTTTTTTTTTTTCTTCTTTTATGCCGATGGTTTTCTTTGACCTTTGCCACATTTGTGAACAAAGGCCAGGGAATACTGGAATAGGTGGCAGGCTTCCCCCACAGCCCTGTGGATCTTTTTTTTCCCAACTAGCCTCACCTGCTTGGGCCTGGCCCTGGAAAGGTAGTGAGACCCCCTAATGGGGAGGAGTGTGTAGGGCAAGAGGGTAGAGAGCACAGTGCTAGATAGGAACCCTCAGGGATGCCAGCGTTGAGTAGGGTTTATCCTGCTCCCCTCCTGCGTGGTCTTCCTGCCTCTCCAGGGCTTCTGAGGAACCCGCTCCTTCCCAAAGGGGCGGGTGCTTTCCCACCACTGTTCCAGTCATTTGGGCCCATGGTGTCCTGTTTTATAACCGGGGTTTAACGCAATTTTTACATTTATTAATCAGTGCCCTTAATATTTTTAAGTAGCTTTAAAAATTAACAACTGCACGTTCTTTTTTCACTTATTGCATAACATTTTTTAAGCATCTAGTCTGTGTCAGCTACCGTGTTTGCCATGAGTACTGTTAAAACAAATGCAAGCTATTGAACATTTTTTTTCCTGATTTTTTGTTTTGGTTGCATCATACAGTTTGTAAGATCTTGGTTCCCCAACCAGGGATTGAACCCAGGCCCCAGCAGTGGAAGCACCGAGTCCTAACCACTGGACCTCCAGGGAATTCTCTTTTTCCTGATTTCTAAAAAACATTTTATAAAACATTTTATAATTCTCTTTGTTTTCTCTGGGTACAACTCCATGTTGATAGATGATGGAACCTCTGATTTTATCCTCCATTGTTTTCTTTCCTAATTTCAATTCCCTTTATTTTTGTTCTGTATTAATTTTATCTTCTTGTTAAGGGATTGGTATGTACCTCTCTGTGTTCTACTATCCAGTCCTTTTGCTCTATTTTATTTCAGTAATTGTAGCTTTATTCCTCAGGAATCCATTATTTTTGTTTTCTTGTAGTTATTTTTCTAATAGCTTATCCTTATTTTGCATATCCCACATCCCTCTATTGATATTGAATAAAATAATTTTTTTCTAATTTCTTTCCCTCACATGATCTGTGTTTTCTGAGTTGTATTTTTTTTTTTTTTCTTCTTTTATGCCGATGGTTTTCTTTGACCTTTGCCACATTTGTGAACAAAGGCCAGGGAATACTGGAATAGGTGGCAGGCTTCCCCCACAGCCCTGTGGATCTTTTTTTTCCCAACTAGCCTCACCTGCTTGGGCCTGGCCCTGGAAAGGTAGTGAGACCCCCTAATGGGGAGGAGTGTGTAGGGCAAGAGGGTAGAGAGCACAGTGCTAGATAGGAACCCTCAGGGATGCCAGCGTTGAGTAGGGTTTATCCTGCTCCCCTCCTGCGTGGTCTTCCTGCCTCTCCAGGGCTTCTGAGGAACCCGCTCCTTCCCAAAGGGGCGGGTGCTTTCCCACCACTGTTCCAGTCACCCTGGGCCCTGGTCTCTGCCCAGCGCTTTCTATGGTGTCCTGTTTTATAACCAGTTTAAGTACTCCTCGAAGGCAAGGACCACAGCAGCTGAGGCAGGCTCAGCACATATTTCAAAACGGGACTGTTTGGTGCTGCTGCAAAGTATAAAATTTATTGAGTTGAGGAGCCAGTGTATCTTGTATTTATAGCATCAAGTAGATGCAGGAAGGGCCCTCTGTGTATATGACCTTGTGTTATAGTTCGGACACCAAATAATTCGTTGCAGTTCCTTTTCCTCTCTTCTCAGGAAATGAAACCACCGGCTAGTCTGTGTGTGGTCAGGGTGGTTTTGTGGGAATTAACCAAGACCATCAAGTGACCCCCACAGACCCCAAAACACCATTAAGGAAACTGATTTTTACTAGTGTAAACCTTCTTAGACAGAAATGCTAAAGTCAGTGAGTGACAGCTTGAGAAGAGACTGGAGTAGAAGCAGAATTTGCATCATCTGAGAGTATGGTGCAAACATTTGTAAATCGTTAAGAAGGATAGTAACTGTGAAGAAACTGACACATGCCACCTTAAGGGAGTGAACTCTGTCATGGTCTCTGTCACGAACCGCATGATATGATGCACTGAGGTTGCATCATTTCTGTGGTTCTCCTGCCCAGAATGTATAAACCTAGTTCAATCACATGAAAGCACCAGACGCACCCAAGTTGAGTGATAAATACTGTTGAAAAGTGTCAGGGTCACACACAAAAAAATGAGGAATTGTGAAAAACTGCAAGGGAACTAAGGAGAAATAATAAGAGTTAAATACAACGTGGGATAATGAGTGAGATTTCAGAAAAAAAAGGACATAGCAGAAAAACTAGCGAAATTTGAGTATTTGAATGTTTATTTCTTGATTCTGATTAATGAAGCTTGAATTGTATGTAGTTATATAAGATGCTAACACTGGGAAAGACTGGGTTAGGGATATATGTATGGAAACTCCTTGTACTATATTTGTAACTTTTCTATCAGTCCAGAAGCAGTCAAGATAAAATGTAAAGAAAACCTTCAGGCACAGTCAATAACAGCAGCTAACATATAAACCATCCACATGGAAATGGGAATGCTTCCTCAGCTTTCTGTGTCAAAGTGCATCAAAGCAAATCCCATGGTTACTGATTCCTGTATCCCAAAGAATTTCTACACTTGATTTTAGCCAAAAGGCCGAGAAAGCAATCCCCAAAGAATTTCTATGTTCTTTGCAGTCTCAAGGACATAAAGACCCTTCAGAACTGTTATTTCCGTATAAGTTGATACCGTAATAAGACTCGTCTATTTTTCTAAATACATACCTCATCGTTAACTTCAGATACTAGGCAACCACCAAATTAGGTGCTCAGCAAATATTTCTTTTATTATTTGTTTATCTTCTCATAGAGTCCCCTCTTCTGTATGGAGAGGCCATGCACCTGAACTGATATTCAGCCAGAGGAGGGACACTTTTGTAACTGCATCCACGTCAAGTAGAAGTATTCAGTGATGTAGAAGCATCAGCAGGAGCAACCTCAACAGCTCAGATAGACAGCCTGCAAGCGTGTGGGCTGTGCCGAGTGTTTGAAACCCATTACATAGTTCTTGCCCACATGAGTGGCAATGACTTCTACCTTGACTAAATTTCTGACTGTTTCTGAGAGACTTCTTTTCAAATCCTTCAAAAGCATTTTACATAGACATCTTGTTGCTTGTCCCGGATAAGGAGACGCAAATGTGTTTTTTTGATGAAAAGACAAAAATTTTTGTTTTTTATTTTGATGTAGCATCACGGTCCGAATGTCTGCATAAAAAAAATGAAAATTTTTTCAGGGTCACACAAAAAAATGAGGAATTGTGAAAAACTGCAAGGGAACTAAGGAGAAATAATAAGAGTTAAATACAACGTGGGATAATGAGTGAGATTTCAGAAAAAAAAGGACATAGCAGAAAAACTAGCGAAATTTGAGTATTTGAATGTTTATTTCTTGATTCTGATTAATGAAGCTTGAATTGTATGTAGTTATATAAGATGCTAACACTGGGAAAGACTGGGTTAGGGATATATGTATGGAAACTCCTTGTACTATATTTGTAACTTTTCTATCAGTCCAGAAGCAGTCAAGATAAAATGTAAAGAAAACCTTCAGGCACAGTCAATAACAGCAGCTAACATATAAACCATCCACATGGAAATGGGAATGCTTCCTCAGCTTTCTGTGTCAAAGTGCATCAAAGCAAATCCCATGGTTACTGATTCCTGTATCCCAAAGAATTTCTACACTTGATTTTAGCCAAAAGGCCGAGAAAGCAATCCCCAAAGAATTTCTATGTTCTTTGCAGTCTCAAGGACATAAAGACCCTTCAGAACTGTTATTTCCGTATAAGTTGATACCGTAATAAGACTCGTCTATTTTTCTAAATACATACCTCATCGTTAACTTCAGATACTAGGCAACCACCAAATTAGGTGCTCAGCAAATATTTCTTTTATTATTTGTTTATCTTCTCATAGAGTCCCCTCTTCTGTATGGAGAGGCCATGCACCTGAACTGATATTCAGCCAGAGGAGGGACACTTTTGTAACTGCATCCACGTCAAGTAGAAGTATTCAGTGATGTAGAAGCATCAGCAGGAGCAACCTCAACAGCTCAGATAGACAGCCTGCAAGCGTGTGGGCTGTGCCGAGTGTTTGAAACCCATTACATAGTTCTTGCCCACATGAGTGGCAATGACTTCTACCTTGACTAAATTTCTGACTGTTTCTGAGAGACTTCTTTTCAAATCCTTCAAAAGCATTTTACATAGACATCTTGTTGCTTGTCCCGGATAAGGAGACGCAAATGTGTTTTTTTATTTTTGATGAAAAGACATTGAATTAGAACCAGGTGTTTTGTTGTAATTTCTTTCATTTTGATATTAAATACTTTTTTTTCTCCTGAGCTGGCTTTTAAATTAGTATGACCGAAGAATAAGCATGAAGAGTCACATTAATATGCAACTTTTTAAAGTACTCATTTTATTCAGTGACCATTTGTAAATGAAATACATTTTTTATACTTTTAAAAATCTTCCTATTATAAAAGGTATGTATATTCATTACAGAAAAATTAGCAACTGTAGAAACTAAGCAAATTAATCATGTGTGATTACGAGTCATTTTACTTCTTAGCTTTTGTAATACATACTCATTATTAAGCCAGATAAAGATCATTAAATAGTTCTATACATTTCTTTCTCGGTTCTGTAATGGGCTTTGCCATCTCTTATTTAAAGTCTTCTTTAAATAAAACAACTGTTCTTGTTCAGTTCAGCTCAATTCAGTCACTCAGTCATGCCCAGCTCTTTGCAGACCCATGGACTGCAGCACTCCAGGCTTTCCTATCCTTCACTGTCTCCCGAAGCTTGCTCACACTCCTCTCCATTGACTCAGTGATGCTATCCAACCATCTCATCCTCTGTCGTCACCTTCTTCTGCCCTCAGTCTTACTCAGCATCAGGGTCTTTTCGGGAGTCATCTGTTTGCATCAGGTGGCCAAAGTACTGGAGCTTCAACTGTTGTTAAATTCGAGTTTTCTGTTTTCGTATTATAAATAATTTTTACATCAGATCATCCTAAGTGGTTTTTGTTTGTTTTTGCCTCATTAACCCTTTGGCAGTTCGGTGAAATCTATGAACTCTCCTTAGACTAATGTTTTTAAGTACATAAAACTACAAAGCAAACCAGTCATATGAAACTACAATTGCAAGAGTGTTAAAAATTTTTTTGATCTTTTGTGTGTGTGTGTGTGTGTGTGTGACTAACATAGAGACTTCTTTCTTATTACATTAACAAAAAGATCTAGCATCAGGTCTGGTAACTACCTGATAACTGATAACTACAATTTCAAAGTGGTGATGAGAATAATTGATATTTTGATGTGTCTCCAATAACAGTAATATGATATGAAAACATCTCTGATTTCTGTAAGTCTCAAAGTCACATGTACAGCTAATATTACTGTAGTTGATTGACTCCATTGATAATTGGAAATGGAAATGCTATGTTTCATTTAGAAGGTAGAGAAAATAAAGATAGAAGTGTTTTTCATTCAGGGTCATGAACTCCCTAATTTCTTTCCATAGACAAGTTTAAAATCCTCTGACTGTACATGATCTTGTTATGTAACTTTCTCCCACATGTCCAATTATTTACATAGTCTTGTAAGTGAAATGGTGTAAACTTTATAGGAACCTTGAATTTTATTGCCAAATTGTTCTTAGCAAAGCTTAGACCGGAAAGGTCTAACTCATATTTTAAGATTATGTAGTGTCTGACATTTGCTGGGCTACTTTGAGTATTTACAATTTTTATTTTAGAGTATTTATTGTACGTCCAAAACATTTCAATTTCTTTGATCACAAGTGAGATTGAATTATTTAAGTAGAATTATTGGCCATTTGTCACAGATAATGGTCAATTAAAAATCTCCCATTTTGGGCTTCCCTGGTGGTCCAGTGGATGAAGAGTCTGCCTTGCAGTGCAAGGGACACCAGTTCGATCCCTGGCTGGTGAAGATCCCACGTGCCACAGAGCAGCTGGACCGGTGTGTCCAGTTGCGAGCCTCTGCTCTGGAGCGCATGTGCCCAGAGCTGATGCTCTGTAGCTAGAGAGGCCACTGCAATGGGAGGCCCACACAGACCAAAGAGTAAAGATGGGTGAAAAATAAACAATGACTTAGAGACCCAAAAGAAAAAAAATCTCTCATTCTGACACTTATACTTTTTCCTTTGTTTCAAACAGTTCTCTTTGTACTTTTTCCTTTATCATCGGAATGCAGTTCATTAGTGTCAACTTTACTTCTATTAAAGTCTACTTCTTATTGGCAAGTTGAGGGGTTACTGAGGGCCTTAGTCACTTGAGGCTTTAAGCCTAACAACTTCATGTAAGTTTGAAGCTGTGATCCAGTAGACCACCCTACTTCTTAACATAGAGACTTCTTTCTTATTACATTAACAAAAAGATCTAGCATCAGGTCTGGTAACTACCTGATAACTGATAACTACAATTTCAAAGTGGTGATGAGAATAATTGATATTTTGATGTGTCTCCAATAACAGTAATATGATATGAAAACATCTCTGATTTCTGTAAGTCTCAAAGTCACATGTACAGCTAATATTACTGTAGTTGATTGACTCCATTGATAATTGGAAATGGAAATGCTATGTTTCATTTAGAAGGTAGAGAAAATAAAGATAGAAGTGTTTTTCATTCAGGGTCATGAACTCCCTAATTTCTTTCCATAGACAAGTTTAAAATCCTCTGACTGTACATGATCTTGTTATGTAACTTTCTCCCACATGTCCAATTATTTACATAGTCTTGTAAGTGAAATGGTGTAAACTTTATAGGAACCTTGAATTTTATTGCCAAATTGTTCTTAGCAAAGCTTAGACCGGAAAGGTCTAACTCATATTTTAAGATTATGTAGTGTCTGACATTTGCTGGGCTACTTTGAGTATTTACAATTTTTATTTTAGAGTATTTATTGTACGTCCAAAACATTTCAATTTCTTTGATCACAAGTGAGATTGAATTATTTAAGTAGAATTATTGGCCATTTGTCACAGATAATGGTCAATTAAAAATCTCCCATTTTGGGCTTCCCTGGTGGTCCAGTGGATGAAGAGTCTGCCTTGCAGTGCAAGGGACACCAGTTCGATCCCTGGCTGGTGAAGATCCCACGTGCCACAGAGCAGCTGGACCGGTGTGTCCAGTTGCGAGCCTCTGCTCTGGAGCGCATGTGCCCAGAGCTGATGCTCTGTAGCTAGAGAGGCCACTGCAATGGGAGGCCCACACAGACCAAAGAGTAAAGATGGGTGAAAAATAAACAATGACTTAGAGACCCAAAAGAAAAAAAAAATCTCTCATTCTGACACTTATACTTTTTCCTTTGTTTCAAACAGTTCTCTTTGTACTTTTTCCTTTATCATCGGAATGCAGTTCATTAGTGTCAACTTTACTTCTATTAAAGTCTACTTCTTATTGGCAAGTTGAGGGGTTACTGAGGGCCTTAGTCACTTGAGGCTTTAAGCCTAACAACTTCATGTAAGTTTGAAGCTGTGATCCAGTAGACCACCCTACTTCTTAAGAGCTGCCTATGGAAAGAAGAATTGGAACTTCAGAGTACTGAGCACTTTGTAAATGTGGGCAATTACTCTTATGCAACCATAATTATAAGCTTAGTAGGGTGCTTTGGGACAGAATCCTGGCCTGTGGCCAGTCCTGTGTGATTATCCCCATCCATGACTCTGACCTGCTTTTGATTATAATGCAGAGTCCTCAGCTGTGTAGTTCTCATGGAACCACCATCCTTATAATTAGAATGAGCCCTTTGGGGATCAGAGACTGGACCTCTGAGCAGTGCTCTTCTCGGAAAGAGCCATTTTTCAAACACTGGGATCCATATTATTACGTCCATTTGGGCAGACCTGTGTTTTTATTTTTAAAGCAGAATATGCTGTTGCTGCTCTTGATTTCTTTTTCATTTCCTTCTTTTATATCTGTGCTCTCTTTCTAACCCAGTTATCAGTCATAGTTAGATGAAATAAATTGTACAAAAGCAAAACATCTAAACAAATTGAACTCAGTAGGCAGAGATAACCACCTTTATCGAAGCATGTGCTCTGATAAGTGGTTTTCCTAGTTTGATCTGGATTCGCTGTGTAATGGAACTATTGAGGGTCAAGTTCATGGTGTTGACGGCACTGATGCTGGCTCACTTGTAGCACACCCGGGAGACAGTTTTAAGGAAAAAAAGTTTGAAATATTGAAAGTGGTGAAATAATTTTAATTCCAGCTAGTCAAGCTGTCATCATTTCATTCTTTGACCTGCTAATAGATGAGGCCCATGTATGTCTGCTTAGCGATGGTATCTTTAGGATCCCACATCATACAGTGAATTAAGATGCCTTTTCTAGAGGAAATGGAAGAGTTTTCATTTCTCCTTCTACGTAGTCGTTTAGGATAATTAAGATTAGCATGTGGACTTCCCTGGTGGTCCAGTGGGTAAGGATACTGCCTTGCAATGCAAGGGGTGCCAGTTCGATCCCTGGCCTGGGAAGATCCCACGTGCAGCAGAGCAGCTGGACTAATGTGTCCAACTACCGAGCCAGAGCTGTGGAGCGCATGCGCCCAGAGCCAGTGCTCCGCAGCGACAGAGGCCACTGCAATGGAAGGCCCACACAGGCCAAAGAACAAAGACAGATGGAAATAAATAAAAAAGATCAATAGAAGTGTCCACACAAAAAAAGTCGTTCCTATTCAAAAAAAAAAAAAAACAGATTAGCATGTGAACATTTGGGTGACTTTAGCATAGGTTGCTGTAATACTTTCTAAAACGCTTGATACCAATTCATGGTGTCACTAGGAGTGAAGGAATACTGTATTCCAGCCCAACAAGTACCACATTTCCCCTCAGAAGTGTTGTTGTTGATTTTGTGAGGCCTGAAACAATAACTTTTATTTGCTTTCTGTGTCTTTGATTTCTGTGTATGAGTCTGTTTCCCCTATTTAAAATTCCAAATTAACAATTCTGAAGAAATATTTTAAGCCATGCATTATAATTTTACAAGTTATTTATAAAAATATTTGTTTTTGTGCATAATTACAAACAGTCCAGATTATTCTGGTCTCTAGGGAAATGTTCAACTGAAATACTAATGTGAAGTCTGCAGATACTATGAAAACCAACACGCGCCATCCAAAACAATCCAAAAATTGCTGGTTGAAGCCCTGTAACTCTTGTGATTTGAATTTCCTTTCCTTTTTGACAATTAAAATGCCAGGCTTTCAACGCTTTTTTGCCTTGTGCACATATGCTTATCCATAGGCCATAACCAGGTGATGTGTCTGTACTTGATCTAATTACTTGAAGCTTTGAACTGTTCACTATGTCCCCTCTCTCAGAATGTGAAAATGTTACTATTTAATATTGGGACTCTGTCAGCCATAAATATGGCTATTTGTGTGGAATGTTCTAGAAGTAGCAGAACTGCTCATTGGTGTTCTTTGTACCATCCTTGTTTAAACTCTAGAACCAGAACTAGCAAGAAAACTTTAGGTTAAAATTTTGTCTAAGTGCTAAAGATGAAAACTAAAACTGAAGGTGGATGGGGGAATCAGCCACATATGGATAAAACATGAATATGTCTCCCTTTAAACAAGACAGCACATAAGGAGATAAAGCTGTATGTGTAATCTGGCTAGCTAATCCCTTTAGGTATCACCTTTTATTTAGCTATTTTTTTATTCATAATATGATTTTAGAAATGTTTGGAAAGATAACATTGTACGTAATGGCTAAGCAAATGAGTTTTGGAATCAGTAATTAATATGCTTGAGTTCTGGTGTTCCTATGTACTAGTTGTGGCTGGAAATTGACTTTCTATAAACATAATTGCCACATCTGTGAAAAAGAAGGCAATGCCTATATTTTCATGGTTGACATGAATATTAGAGTGGTTGGCAGAGTGCTTCACTTCATTTCCTTTATATCATTCTAATGGAGTGATTGCAGTCCCCGATTTTGGTGTTCCAGTATGCTGGCATGGAAATATCATTATTTTTGGTAGTGTAATACTATATTTCAATTCATCCATCAGCAGATTTATCCACCCTATTTGAGTCTCCAGCTCCTCTTTCCTCCCCCTTTCCTTCCTCCTTAGTCAGTCACCAAAGACTTCCCGGCCTTTCTTTAACACTTATCTGCATTGCCCCCTTCCGTGGGCCCCCCTTTTTTGGATAATACCAAACCAAACTGAAATACTAATGTGAAGTCTGCAGATACTATGAAAACCAACACGCGCCATCCAAAACAATCCAAAAATTGCTGGTTGAAGCCCTGTAACTCTTGTGATTTGAATTTCCTTTCCTTTTTGACAATTAAAATGCCAGGCTTTCAACGCTTTTTGCCTTGTGCACATATGCTTATCCATAGGCCATAACCAGGTGATGTGTCTGTACTTGATCTAATTACTTGAAGCTTTGAACTGTTCACTATGTCCCCTCTCTCAGAATGTGAAAATGTTACTATTTAATATTGGGACTCTGTCAGCCATAAATATGGCTATTTGTGTGGAATGTTCTAGAAGTAGCAGAACTGCTCATTGGTGTTCTTTGTACCATCCTTGTTTAAACTCTAGAACCAGAACTAGCAAGAAAACTTTAGGTTAAAATTTTGTCTAAGTGCTAAAGATGAAAACTAAAACTGAAGGTGGATGGGGGAATCAGCCACATATGGATAAAACATGAATATGTCTCCCTTTAAACAAGACAGCACATAAGGAGATAAAGCTGTATGTGTAATCTGGCTAGCTAATCCCTTTAGGTATCACCTTTTATTTAGCTATTTTTTTATTCATAATATGATTTTAGAAATGTTTGGAAAGATAACATTGTACGTAATGGCTAAGCAAATGAGTTTTGGAATCAGTAATTAATATGCTTGAGTTCTGGTGTTCCTATGTACTAGTTGTGGCTGGAAATTGACTTTCTATAAACATAATTGCCACATCTGTGAAAAAGAAGGCAATGCCTATATTTTCATGGTTGACATGAATATTAGAGTGGTTGGCAGAGTGCTTCACTTCATTTCCTTTATATCATTCTAATGGAGTGATTGCAGTCCCCGATTTTGGTGTTCCAGTATGCTGGCATGGAAATATCATTATTTTTGGTAGTGTAATACTATATTTCAATTCATCCATCAGCAGATTTATCCACCCTATTTGAGTCTCCAGCTCCTCTTTCCTCCCCCTTTCCTTCCTCCTTAGTCAGTCACCAAAGACTTCCCGGCCTTTCTTTAACACTTATCTGCATTGCCCCCTTCCGTGGGCCCCTTCTCCCTGTTCTGTTCCTCCAACCCCCAAGAAACAAAGCTGATTGTAGATATGGCTGGAAGAGCTCTCTGGAGTCGATGGATCCCACTGTCATCAAAGGGTGGGCGTACAATACATGGATGATGGGAAGAAACGCATTCACTGCAGCGTGGAACCAGTGCAGTGTGCTGCCCCAAGGCTGTGATCCCAAGAGGCAGGAACTGTCATCCAGGGAATTTGGAGGGGACAGGCAGCAGCAAGAGTTGCCAGAAGGACTAGACATAGAATATCCCTAAAAGGCTAGGTTTCAATTTTAAAAAAAAGTCGTTTGTCTTGAGATCAAAGTTTCAAGACTCAAAAAATTTAGTTGAAGGTAATTCAGGTGAAGGTAATTCGCTGAACTAAACTCCTCTGTTGGTGAATTACACATTGCAGATGGATTTTGAAGTGAAAAAGTTGTGTTCACATTGAAAGGATTTTTTTCTATGGTTCTATAATCCTCAAGAGCAGAAAAAAATGGATGGTGGACCAAAAAAAAAAAAAAAAAATCCAAGGCATTTATTGTAAGAATAGTTCTTACTCAAGTTGAAAGACTTTTTGAACAGGCAGAGTCTGATCATGATAGTAGTGAATTCAACACAGGAAACCAGAGCAGTTAGCTCCATCTCTCTTGACAAAACTGAAATAGATGAAGACCAAATGGAAATGCTTTCTTGGAAATAACAGCTAGGGCTCTATTTCAATAAAAGAAGATTGATGTTCCTGAACAAACACACATATAAATTTTTAAAAGATCTTCCCAGAGTTATCAAACCAGAGATGGGTTTGTTTGAACATAGTGTCTGAAGAAAGTGTTAAAAGTTAATTTTGTTCTTAGCAGCATTCTCTCAACTCCCAAATGTACTTCTTCAGCAGCTGGGAAAAATCACCAACAGTCTAGCCAGGAGTTGATGATGATACACAAAAAAGTTTAAGTGATCTTTAATTTTTTTTTTCATTTTTTAAATCAGCCTTTATTTTTAGGTAGGACAGCAGATTTATCCACCCTATTTGAGTCTCCAGCTCCTCTTTCCTCCCCCTTTCCTTCCTCCTTAGTCAGTCACCAAAGACTTCCCGGCCTTTCTTTAACACTTATCTGCATTGCCCCCTTCCGTGGGCCCCTTCTCCCTGTTCTGTTCCTCCAACCCCCAAGAAACAAAGCTGATTGTAGATATGGCTGGAAGAGCTCTCTGGAGTCGATGGATCCCACTGTCATCAAAGGGTGGGCGTACAATACATGGATGATGGGAAGAAACGCATTCACTGCAGCGTGGAACCAGTGCAGTGTGCTGCCCCAAGGCTGTGATCCCAAGAGGCAGGAACTGTCATCCAGGGAATTTGGAGGGGACAGGCAGCAGCAAGAGTTGCCAGAAGGACTAGACATAGAATATCCCTAAAAGGCTAGGTTTCAATTTTAAAAAAAAGTCGTTTGTCTTGAGATCAAAGTTTAAAGACTCAAAAATTCAGTTGAAGGTAATTCAGGTGAAGGTAATTCGCTGAACTAAACTCCTCTGTTGGTGAATTACACATTGCAGATGGATTTTGAAGTGAAAAAGTTGTGTTCACATTGAAAGGATTTTTTTCTATGGTTCTATAATCCTCAAGAGCAGAAAAAAATGGATGGTGGACCAAAAAAAAAAAAAAAAAATCCAAGGCATTTATTGTAAGAATAGTTCTTACTCAAGTTGAAAGACTTTTTGAACAGGCAGAGTCTGATCATGATAGTAGTGAATTCAACACAGGAAACCAGAGCAGTTAGCTCCATCTCTCTTGACAAAACTGAAATAGATGAAGACCAAATGGAAATGCTTTCTTGGAAATAACAGCTAGGGCTCTATTTCAATAAAAGAAGATTGATGTTCCTGAACAAACACACATATAAATTTTTAAAAGATCTTCCCAGAGTTATCAAACCAGAGATGGGTTTGTTTGAACATAGTGTCTGAAGAAAGTGTTAAAAGTTAATTTTGTTCTTAGCAGCATTCTCTCAACTCCCAAATGTACTTCTTCAGCAGCTGGGAAAAATCACCAACAGTCTAGCCAGGAGTTGATGATGATACACAAAAAAGTTTAAGTGATCTTTAATTTTTTTTTTCATTTTTTAAATCAGCCTTTATTTTTAGGTAGGATTAGTTTCTTTTTAAAGTAACACTGTATTATCTGCCAATTTATACTAAAATATGTTCAATATTTGTAGTTTTATAAATTCACATTGTTCTGTTGTAACCTTTCTAAATTTTTGTAGTTAAAAATGTATCAATTATTTGGTTTCTCTAATTTGTAGTTTTATTTCTTAGCACTTTTAAAATAAAGTATTATCATTACTATACAAAGTACACACTTGCATTTGCTCCAGTGTTCAAGCTGTCTAAGAAGCTTGAGAAGATGTCTAAGTAATAATTCAAATATGACCTGAAGGATGAGAGGACTTAGTCAAATAAAGACGAACTGTGGGAAGAATGTTTTAGGCAGTGTTTTCATGTTGCAAAGCTGAGGATGGTTTGTTCTCAGAGTTCAGATGGGTGAAACATCCAGGTTGAAACTGGAGTGAGAGCCTGGTGACAAGCCATGGGGGCCTTTGAGAAGGCAGAGAAGCATCCAACGATTGGTGGGGAAACAAAAGGAGGATGTTAGACTTAATAGTGATGGTCAGGTTTGCATCTTAGAAGCCTATCATGAAAAGCTAATCTGTCAGAAGACTCATAGGCATGCAGCCAAATGATGATGTGGATAAATCAGAGGCAGTGGGATGGAGGGAAAGTAGGTGGATTACAGAACTATTTAGGAGCTAGAATTCACCCGGCACAACGGGGTTTCTGGCATGAGCAGCCTGCAGGGAGAGGCGTCTAGCTGTATAGGTTTGTATGGAAGGCGAAGGATTCACTTTTATAGATGCCATGGGACAAACAGAATTCCATTTGATACAGAATGGACCATCTATTACGTGTGAAGTTTTAGGGCTCACAGATGTCTGTAGAGTGGGTGCATGGACTCTTGAGCATCATCAGTGTTGAGAGAGGATGGAAGATTCCAGATGGTAAGAGGAAGAGAAACTGAGCAGAGCCAGGGCAGTGGAAGAAAAACCAGGAGAGGGTAGTTTCAGAGAACCTACTTTCTAGAAGAGTGTTTCTAAAAAGAAAAGGAAATGGCTAGCTATGCTATTGGCAGATTGTTGTGGTGAGTTTGAGCCAGATAATGACCCAGAGTTTCTATTTCTTTTCTGTTTATTTTATTTATGGCTGATGTTGATGACTGCAACGGGAGTCAGATGATAGGAATCCTTAAGTGAGGAATTAGGTATCTTTTTCAAGAAGTTTTCAGTGGAAGAAAAGAGAAAGAAGGTCACCTGGAGGTTGATTTGGAGCTGTGGGTCAGTGTTACAGATAAAGATAAAGGAGTCTTGAGCCTGATTAAATGGTGATGGGAATTAACAGGTAGAGAGGGTGAGCTGAAGATCCAGGGAGGGTGATAAGGCATCAGTGTCCCTGGGAAGGTGGAATGAGCGGAGGACAGAATTTCAGGGGAGACTGGGTTTCAGATTATAAAGGAAAGGAAGTAGAAGTCTGAATCCAGGTAAGCGAGGTGAGTGGTGGTGGAAAATGAGGACAATTACCTCTGAAACAGCTCTTTGATTTCTTTGTGATGTAGACAGCATTATCTGCTGAGGCTGAGAGAAGGTAGATGGGGGGAATTTGAAGGAGAACAGAGAACATTTGAAGTACCTGCTTTGGAGAAGGGGAGCGGGAGCTGACCAGAGACAGCCTGAGGACGAGGTGAGGTGATTGATGATAATTGGCACTGGCCCCATATCTTTGTAAATTTCTCCAGCAACAGAGAGCAGCAGACTCACCTGCCCTTCCTGAGCTTTGTAGGGTGTGTGAGGAGTTTCTGGAGAGTCTGGTATGAGTCCATGAAGAGGATATAACAAACGTGATGCTCATCTTTGACATGTCCATTGGTGTTAGGTGCTGCAGGGTTAAAATAGTCCCTGAAGTTTTGAACTGTGTTAAGCTCTTTTGCTCCTTCAGTAAACGTTCCCTGACTGCTGTCCTTTTGCTCTTTCAGTTCGTGTCCACTTTTTTATACTATTTCTATCTCCTCCCTTTCTGTTTTCTTCCTATTGTCAGTTGTCTGTCATATTGCTGTCTGCATGCAAGTCCCTATCAGCCCTACACTGTGGAATTTGTCAACATCTGGAATTATCACACCTCTGAAATCAAGCTGTGGGCTAGAAGACCAGACAACCACGCTTATTAAAATTATGTGGGAACCTTATTCTCATTTATGGATGGCAGATGTTGTGGTGAGGTTTGAGCCAGATAATGACCCAGAGTTTCTATTTCTTTTCTGTTTATTTTATTTATGGCTGATGTTGATGACTGCAACGGGAGTCAGATGATAGGAATCCTTAAGTGAGGAATTAGGTATCTTTTTCAAGAAGTTTTCAGTGGAAGAAAAGAGAAAGAAGGTCACCTGGAGGTTGATTTGGAGCTGTGGGTCAGTGTTACAGATAAAGATAAAGGAGTCTTGAGCCTGATTAAATGGTGATGGGAATTAACAGGTAGAGAGGGTGAGCTGAAGATCCAGGGAGGGTGATAAGGCATCAGTGTCCCTGGGAAGGTGGAATGAGCGGAGGACAGAATTTCAGGGGAGACTGGGTTTCAGATTATAAAGGAAAGGAAGTAGAAGTCTGAATCCAGGTAAGCGTAGGTGAGTGGTGGTGGAAAATGAGGACAATTACCTCTGAAACAGCTCTTTGATTTCTTTGTGATGTAGACAGCATTATCTGCTGAGGCTGAGAGAAGGTAGATGGGGGGAATTTGAAGGAGAACAGAGAACATTTGAAGTACCTGCTTTGGAGAAGGGGAGCGGGAGCTGACCAGAGACAGCCTGAGGACGAGGTGAGGTGATTGATGATAATTGGCACTGGCCCCATATCTTTGTAAATTTCTCCAGCAACAGAGAGCAGCAGACTCACCTGCCCTTCCTGAGCTTTGTAGGGTGTGTGAGGAGTTTCTGGAGAGTCTGGTATGAGTCCATGAAGAGGATATAACAAACGTGATGCTCATCTTTGACATGTCCATTGGTGTTAGGTGCTGCAGGGTTAAAATAGTCCCTGAAGTTTTGAACTGTGTTAAGCTCTTTTGCTCCTTCAGTAAACGTTCCCTGACTGCTGTCCTTTTGCTCTTTCAGTTCGTGTCCACTTTTTTATACTATTTCTATCTCCTCCCTTTCTGTTTTCTTCCTATTGTCAGTTGTCTGTCATATTGCTGTCTGCATGCAAGTCCCTATCAGCCCTACACTGTGGAATTTGTCAACATCTGGAATTATCACACCTCTGAAATCAAGCTGTGGGCTAGAAGACCAGACAACCACGCTTATTAAAATTATGTGCGAAGTAAGAGTAATAACCTCTGAGTGTGATTCTCACATACTTGTGCTTTGAGGTGTACATAAGTGTTGGTATATGGGCTTTGTGATGTTTATTGGGTTGTTTATCAGCTGTCCATATATGAGACATTTGTGGCCTATATTCCCATTGTGTTTTCCTTATTTTGAATTTCCATGGGTTTCATGATAATATTCTTGGAGAGCCCATAATGTTAATGATCATATCTCTGACAATTATTCTTCTGTACTTATAGAACATTTTCACATGTATTACCTAAATTCAATTCATGTGTTACCTAAATTCAAAACTATATGATTAGGTATTATGCTGTTACTTCTTATCATCTTCATGGATTTTCAGATGCATATTATATAAGGGAATAACATGTACTTTCAAATATTGATGGATTTTGTATGAGGATAACCTATTATATCACAAGTCAGACATTTAATCGTGTCACATGGAAATGAAATAGGACAGTGTATGTAAAGTGAGTGTTTCAGAGGTTTGAAAAGTTATCTACTCTAGCTTTTCATGTATTTGTTTTTTTCACTTTCTCATCTGTAAGTATCTTTTGTCTGTATCAACAATTTTAATTTTTTTTCAGAAGTAGATACTTAGGTATGCCATAAATATCACTTTTTACATTTTCTGTAAGTTAATTTAATTCTGACCCCAATCTTCCTTCTTGTTAGGAGGAAGATATAGTCAGTGCCAGTCATTTGGACACTACCCACCAGGAAAGCAGATTGGGATGGGGTCTTAACCCCTCTCCCAGGGTTGTGCTGAGGTGTGGAGTCTAGAGAAATGCCAGACATTGAGGAGAGGGCCCTGAGTTGCCCTTAGTCACCTGGCCACACTGGTTGCCTAGGAGAGGCCCTTATCCCATTGCTCAGAGCCCTCCAGGGGCAGTGGCTCTGCTGGATGCCTTTTGTGCGTACTGTGTGGAAACTGTTGGTAAGGCCCAGAGCCCTGAGTCTGGGCTTCTGCCTTCCCAGGGACACTCTGAAGCTCTTTCCTCTGAACTAAGACTGTCTTAACTTGGGCATTGTGGGAATATAACTCACAGACCTCTCTTCTCTTGTCAGTCCATAGAGATCTGTTTTATTAATTTATTTAGGCCATGCCTTGCAACATGCAGGATCTTGCCTTACATAGAGATCGAACCTGCGTCCCCTGCATTGGGATCATGGAGTCTTAACCATTGGACCATCATGGGAGTCCCTAGGGAGATCTTTTTTAATCTTCAGGAAATCCCTCTCTCCTCAGACTTTGTTCTCAGCAGGTTTAAGGGGAGTTTTGGTTGATGTTGTTTTTGTAAAAGCGAAGAAGCTCTGTTACAATATAGCCCATTTATGGGACAGTAACACAAATTTCTTTAAAAACAACAAAAAGTAAATAGAGGTCTTCCCTGGAGGTCTAGTGGATGGAGAGTCTGCCTTGCAGTGCAGGGAGCACTGGTTCCACCCCTGGCCCGGAAAGGCCCCACATACCATGGAGTGGCTGGATCCCTGTGTCCAGTTGCAGCTGGCACTCTGGGGTACATGCGCCTGGAACCGGTGCTTTGCAGCGAGATGGGCCACTGCAAGGGGAGGCCCACACGTGCCAAAGAATAAAGATGGATGAAAACTAAACGATGGCTTAGAGGCCAAAAAAAAAGTAGAGCATTTCAGAGTAGTGAAAGGCTCAATAGGCTATCTCGGTTGTCTTAACCTCCTCTGAGAATAAACCTGCATAGCTCAGCCTTTCCTTTTGTAACTGAGGGATATTAATATTTGTTAAATATGTTTACATTTTATTGATGTAACTTCTGAGTGATCTAAATAGTAAGTAGTGTATAACCTTTCTTAGTGTGCTGTTAAATATCCTAATTTTGTTTTGTCTTATTGTACCTTAGAACACTGGAACTATTTTGGGGCTGATGAGAATCTTGGTCCAGTGGCTGTGAGCATTCGGAGGGAAAAACCAGAAGAAACGAAAGAAAATGGATCTCCATACAACTACCGAATCATTTTTAGAACTAGTGAGGTAAGTGCTCATGAGAAAGATTTGAGGCTTAATTGAAGTGAGAATAAAAAGTAGAGTCCTCGCAGTAGAAAAGCAATTAAGTTTAATAGCACATGGTTACAAACGTCTTCAGAATACACAAAGATTCCTTTCATTCATTCCAGTGGTGATGGGGGTGGATGCAATGATTAGATCTGGACCCTTTATTCCCTTCTAGCTCTAGATAGATGCAATACATGAATGGAAGTTTTGATTCACAGAAAGATATGCTCATTAAGTGTGATCCAAGGAAATTGGAGTCCTTAGAATCCCAAATTGGATATTACATATCCTGTTTGGGCAGCCGGAAGGCACTGAGCCAACTTGAGGAGCCAGAGAGTGTCAACTAAGACTTAACTCACTTTTCCCAACGATTGTTTTGGGCATTTCTTTCTTTTCTTTTTTTTTTTTTTTAAAGATTTATTTATTTATTTATTTTGGGCGGGGGTCGGGTTGGGGAGAGAGGGGAGCGGGCGGGCCACTTCTATTGGTCTTTCATTTCTCCATTTTCATCCGTCTTTGTTCTTTGGCTTCTGTGGGCCTCCCATCGCGGTGGCGTCTGTCGTTGCAGAGTGCCGGCTCTGGGCGCATGCGCTCCAGAGCTCCGGCTCGGTAATTGGACACATCAGTCCAGCCGCTCTGCGGCACGTGGGATCTTCCCAGGCCAGGGCTCGAACCGGCGCCCCTTGCACTGCAAGGCGGTGTCCTTATCCACTGGACCACCAGAGGAAGCCCTGTTTTGGGCATTTCTTGACCCAGGAAAATGGAAAAGGACTCTTGGATTCACTTTGTCATCTTGGACCTACCCCTACAGGCTTAAAATATAGACTGTTTGAACTTGAGGCTGATTGTGGGTTCAACAGGTCCTTTGACCTCTTTAGGGATCTAAGTGCACATAATATGGGAATTTTTATTTTTAAATGAAACTCAGGTAAAAAAGAGAAAAGGAAGCATAAAAAGAAATAACCAAGAAAGCATTATTAAAAAAAGAACTTATAAACAAGTTTGGGACTTTGAGGGATTTTTTCCCCTTTGTTTTCTTTCTAAACATGTGTATAGCTATGCCAGCTATCAATTTATTGCCTCTCTGAGCCAAATCACTTTAGGATTGTTGTTATACATTAATGCCTAATACCCCCTTGAGGTATGTAGGAAATAATGGTTTTGAAACTAGTTTAAATAGGGCATTTGGCTTCATTTCCCCCATTGAATACAAGGCAGGTTGCAGGGGTTGGCTTCACTTAGTAATTGTTCCTCAGCTTGAACTCTGGGGAAATTAAAAATAGGATTTTTAAAGGCATGGCTTTAATATCTAATGTGTTGTGTTGAGGGACCCGAGAGAAACGAAGAACTCACATGCTCTAGAGTCCTTTTCTCCAAGCCAGAGCTGATTGTTAAGCAGGGTCAGTTCTTTTGTTGAACATGAAAAGCACAAAGAACACACCGTGGTTTTGAAGTTGGATGTAGGTAATTGTTCCTCAGTTCCCTCCAGCTTTCTGAGAGCCACACTTACCTCCTCTCACCTGTTTCTATCTTTCTGACCTTACCTTTTCCCTGCCTCCGAAGGCTACTCTGATGTAAGTCATCATCTCCTCTTTCTTTTTTTTTTTTTTAATATTCTTTTCAATTTCTCTTCTTGCCACTGTGCTTTCATTCTTCATGCTGGAGCTTGAAGCTTTCTCAGATCCTGCCTCTGGTGTCCACAGCTGTCCCTTCCAGCTTGCCTTGCCTGCACGCCATGGCTGGTCACAGCCTCTCAGGTCAGCGGCAGTCCTGAGTGAGCTGTCCCCTCTGCCAGCAAGAACCAGTGAGAACCACACTCACCTTCATCTGTTTTCTTGTTTCACCCTGTCGTGGCCCAAGTGCTACATCTCCACCTCTTTCCTCTAATTATAATTAAACCACACTGAAGGATTGTCTGCTTCTGCAGTTCAGTCCTTTCCTACTAACCCATTCGATGGGCTCTGGGGGCCATTTCCTTATCCTTTGATTAAAATATCCAGGTCACATGTTGTTTATGATTCAAAAAACCATTACCACCTGTTTCTTGTTCAAACTAATGCTGAATCAATGACAGCCCTGTTGTTAACAGTTGTTCAGGCTAGAGACCTGAGGTCACGTTTGACTTGTCTCTCTCCTGCCTACCGCCAATCCTGACATCTAGTCTGTCTGCAAAACTGGCTGACTTTGTCTTCAAAATATTCCAGAATTCAGCTGCTCGTCCCTCCCACTGCTCCTGCCTTAGCCAGGCCACCATCATCTTTCTCCCAGAACTGTTCTTGCATCTTAAGCCCAGCAGGGATCCTTTAGAAATGTCATATGGATCCTGATACCCGATTTCAAAATACTTCCATGGTTTCCCATCTCCGGTTCGGGGTTCTACTTAGTAATTGTTATTAAAAATAGGATTTTTAAAGGCATGGCTTTAATATCTAATGTGTTGTGTTGAGGGACCCGAGAGAAACGAAGAACTCACATGCTCTAGAGTCCTTTTCTCCAAGCCAGAGCTGATTGTTAAGCAGGGTCAGTTCTTTTGTTGAACATGAAAAGCACAAAGAACACACCGTGGTTTTGAAGTTGGATGTAGGTAATTGTTCCTCAGTTCCCTCCAGCTTTCTGAGAGCCACACTTACCTCCTCTCACCTGTTTCTATCTTTCTGACCTTACCTTTTCCCTGCCTCCGAAGGCTACTCTGATGTAAGTCATCATCTCCTCTTTCTTTTTTTTTTAATATTCTTTTCAATTTCTCTTCTTGCCACTGTGCTTTCATTCTTCATGCTGGAGCTTGAAGCTTTCTCAGATCCTGCCTCTGGTGTCCACAGCTGTCCCTTCCAGCTTGCCTTGCCTGCACGCCATGGCTGGTCACAGCCTCTCAGGTCAGCGGCAGTCCTGAGTGAGCTGTCCCCTCTGCCAGCAAGAACCAGTGAGAACCACACTCACCTTCATCTGTTTTCTTGTTTCACCCTGTCGTGGCCCAAGTGCTACATCTCCACCTCTTTCCTCTAATTATAATTAAACCACACTGAAGGATTGTCTGCTTCTGCAGTTCAGTCCTTTCCTACTAACCCATTCGATGGGCTCTGGGGGCCATTTCCTTATCCTTTGATTAAAATATCCAGGTCACATGTTGTTTATGATTCAAAAAACCATTACCACCTGTTTCTTGTTCAAACTAATGCTGAATCAATGACAGCCCTGTTGTTAACAGTTGTTCAGGCTAGAGACCTGAGGTCACGCTTTGACTTGTCTCTCTCCTGCCTACCGCCAATCCTGACATCTAGTCTGTCTGCAAAACTGGCTGACTTTGTCTTCAAAATATTCCAGAATTCAGCTGCTCGTCCCCTCCCACTGCTCCTGCCTTAGCCAGGCCACCATCATCTTTCTCCCAGAACTGTTCTTGCATCTTAAGCCCAGCAGGGATCCTTTAGAAATGTCATATGGATCCTGATACCCGATTTCAAAATACTTCCATGGTTTCCCATCTCCCGTGTAAAAGCCAAAGAGTCCAGGCACTTCTACTTCCAACCTTGACCTCGCTTGGTCTTTTCCAGCCACACTGGCCTCCTTCCCTCTGGGCAGACCCAGAACAGCCCTACCTTGGGGCTCCAATAGTCCCTATTCCCCTGTGATCAGTGTTCTTCCCCCGGCATCCCCATGGTCGTAGCTCTCTTCTCCTTCTGGCCTTAACTAAGTTAAGCCACAGGGGCCTTCTAGGCCGGTGGATGTAAACTTTCTACTGCCTTATATCCCACTGCATGTCCACTTCGAGGCTTAATTTTTTTCACGAACACTGCTGTCTCATGCATTGTTCTGATTTTATTCATTTTATGTTTCCCTTCTACTCGAGTCTAAGCTCGGGGATATTGAGGACTCTTAAATTGTTCGTGACTACGTGGCTAACAATTAAAATAGTCCTCCACCGCTTCCTCCTTTCTTTCGTCTCTCATGTTTAATTAATGGCTAATACCTTTGTGTCATTTTCTGATAGAAATAATTCTCAAATGTGCTTTAATTGTAATATTTTGTAAGACTTTTCATAGAAACACACTAATGAAAGTCCTTTGATAGAAATATCTCTAGATATTGGTCCTGGTCCAAAGCTCTTGCACTGTGTAGGATGAGCAGTTACTACATTAAAAAAGGCTAACTTGACCTTTAGTGATTTTTTCCCCCAATATTGCTTTCAGATAACTCCCTTTAATTATAATTAAACCACACTGAAGGATTGTCTGCTTCTGCAGTTCAGTCCTTTCCTACTAACCCATTCGATGGGCTCTGGGGGCCATTTCCTTATCCTTTGATTAAAATATCCAGGTCACATGTTGTTTATGATTCAAAAAACCATTACCACCTGTTTCTTGTTCAAACTAATGCTGAATCAATGACAGCCCTGTTGTTAACAGTTGTTCAGGCTAGAGACCTGAGGTCACGTTTGACTTGTCTCTCTCCTGCCTACCGCCAATCCTGACATCTAGTCTGTCTGCAAAACTGGCTGACTTTGTCTTCAAAATATTCCAGAATTCAGCTGCTCGTCCCCTCCCACTGCTCCTGCCTTAGCCAGGCCACCATCATCTTTCTCCCAGAACTGTTCTTGCATCTTAAGCCCAGCAGGGATCCTTTAGAAATGTCATATGGATCCTGATACCCGATTTCAAAATACTTCCATGGTTTCCCATCTCCCGTGTAAAAGCCAAAGAGTCCAGGCACTTCTACTTCCAACCTTGACCTCGCTTGGTCTTTTCCAGCCACACTGGCCTCCTTCCCTCTGGGCAGACCCAGAACAGCCCTACCTTGGGGCTCCAATAGTCCCTATTCCCCTGTGATCAGTGTTCTTCCCCCGGCATCCCCATGGTCGTAGCTCTCTTCTCCTTCTGGCCTTAACTAAGTTAAGCCACAGGGGCCTTCTAGGCCGGTGGATGTAAACTTTCTACTGCCTTATATCCCACTGCATGTCCACTTCGAGGCTTAATTTTTTTCACGAACACTGCTGTCTCATGCATTGTTCTGATTTTATTCATTTTATGTTTCCCTTCTACTCGAGTCTAAGCTCGGGGATATTGAGGACTCTTAAATTGTTCGTGACTACGTGGCTAACAATTAAAATAGTCCTCCACCGCTTCCTCCTTTCTTTCGTCTCTCATGTTTAATTAATGGCTAATACCTTTGTGTCATTTTCTGATAGAAATAATTCTCAAATGTGCTTTAATTGTAATATTTTTGTAAGACTTTTCATAGAAACACACTAATGAAAGTCCTTTGATAGAAATATCTCTAGATATTGGTCCTGGTCCAAAGCTCTTGCACTGTGTAGGATGAGCAGTTCACTGACTAGTTAAAAAAATAGGACTTAATTCTTAGACCTATATAGTGATTTCTCATGCTATTAATTTCCCATCAAGAAAAAAGAAAGTCACTTTGTCTCCAAAGTGATATTCCAGTTGTGTCATAAATGGTGTCAAGATAACAGAAATAAAAACAGATCTCTTTCATTTTAATAGAAACACTCATTACACAACATCAAGAAACCCCCCAAAGGACTTTACATGTATCTGTGAATGTGACTGTTTATGAACAAAATCTCTGATGCGAGTGCCTTTAAGCATAGATGCATGGGCTTGTAGGAGGATTCTTGTTGTTTCCAGAAGTCATTAGCAAAAATATCAGTAACACTAGCGGTTCAGGTATGAAGATGGGTCATTCTTTTTCTCATCTGCTCAGGGTTTTTTTGCGGTGGGCTGCTATCTTTCTGTGGTGCAGGATTAGCACTGCTTAGCATTCTAGCTGTGGGGCTCTCACTTGGAAATCCATCCAGCCTTCGTAACTTCCTGTCCCTAGGCATGCGTTATCTCATGGAAGGAGGAGCACAGGAGTTGTTTCACCGTTTCCCGTGATTTAAAAAAATGAAACAAAAGCTATTTCTGTGAAATTAGATGTTAAGTCACAGGAGATGATTTTTTTTTACCCAAATGTTATTTGAAAGCAAACTATAAATGAAAGAAAAGATGCTAATTAAATGAATAGAGTTCAGACAACCTCCAGCACCTTTCTCTTGTCGTGGCAGACAGAAGTTGGTCGTCTTGGCTTTTCTACCTTTGTCTGTTTTTCCCATCATTCGGCACCTGTTACATATTTTACTTGATTAGTGATTCCATTCGGTTTCCATTTTTACTCATAATCCTCTGTCACACCCTGTAACTTGATGACAGAACCTCTTCTTTCAAACTATATTCTCCGCCTGTAGTTTCTTCTTTGAGCAATTCATCTTAGTTGCCAACTGAATTTTCTCATGTCATCGCCCCCATGCAAACAGGTTCTGAGATAGCCTGTTGGAGCTGGATGAGGCGCACACTCCTCGGGATAGGGACTCTGGCCCACCCATACCTCACTCAGGCTCAAATAGATACCACTCAGCTACACTGGTCACTCTTTCCTCCTCATGCCCTGCTTTCTCATCTCCACACCTTTGCTCTCTGATGCTCTCTGACGCTCTCTGATGCTGGCTTTTTGTACAGCGTTCCCTGGATTTCAAGGCCCTGTTTTTAGTGCCACACTTTTCCAGGAGGGCCTTTCCTTCTGCCCTAGGACATAGCAATCCCTTTTCTGCCTTGGGACTGTTATAGAGCCAGACATTTTAACATTTTTCTTAGTGGATAAATCCTCCTGGATGAGTAGTTCTTACCTCCTACCCTCTTACCTGCCATATGCAGCCTTCAACATTTATTCCTTTTGCAGTATAGTGCCATATAACCTACATGCTTAATGGAAATTCATCTGACTTAGTGGATTTGTCTGTAAGTCACCCTACAGAGTTAAAGTTGTACTAACAACTTTCTCACGTGGAAATTTCTGAAAATGAAGACTACTCTGCTTTGACAAATCATCATGACTTAAGGAAATGCCTTTTCTTAGGTTTATAATGCATAATAATAGAAGGAATCTCAAGACATAGGAGAAAAGGACACGTGACTTTAAGTGCTGTTGATGGCCCTGTCTCTGTGATGGTCATTGTCCTGTCATAGCACTGAGGATTAGGAATAATTTAAGGTTGTCAGCAGGGCATTATGAAATTTAAAACTCTTACCACCTTTTATAATCCAAAAAGGTGTAGCATCTAAATCCTAAGCAGTTAGTCTCGCATATTCTCTGGGATACCTTCTCGATTTCCTGGTTTGTGGGTGAATGACCTTGTTTGTCTAGCCACATGGAGATCTTGATCGTCCCCAAGCTCTTTAAGGAAGCATGTGCCTTAGGCATTTAAGGACGTGTCCTCAGGAGGCTTGATGGTGAGTTCTGTTGGGCTCGCCTGAGTCTTCTTAAAGTGTTGACCTCATTTTTCATACATTAAGTGTCTTACATCTTCACTTATCCTTTCTCCTTCACTGGTTCAACCAGTCAGATGTTGTCTTGAGCTCCCTAAGGGGGACCTCAGACTGGTCTTTCAGTCATGTGTTGTATTCACTTATCTCATTGGACGCATGTCTCTTTTTCAGCTTATGACACTCAGAGGGTCGGTGCTGGAGGATGCCATTCCCTCAACGGCAAAGCACTCGACGGCCCGGGGGCTGCCCCTGAAGGAGGTGCTGGAGCACGTGATTCCTGAGCTCCATGTTCAGTGCCTGCGGTTGGCCTTCAACACCCCCAAAGTCACCGAGCAACTCATGAAACTGGATGAGCAGGGGGTAAGTGTGGCTTCCAGGAGAGGGCATTCCTGCTGCTCAGGCTTCCCACTAGGCTTCCACAATCAGACCCGAGTAGTTCTTTTTGACAGGGAAAGCTAACACCATTTATTATGAAGGATCTTCTGTTTGCAGTTAACTTTCTGAACATTTCTCGCTGATGAAATTCTCTATGTCAGGATTGACTGATGTGGTACTGAAACAATGTTCATCACGTGGAAATTTCTGAAAATGAAGACTACTCTGCTTTGACAAATCATCATGACTTAAGGAAATGCCTTTTCTTAGGTTTATAATGCATAATAATAGAAGGAATCTCAAGACATAGGAGAAAAGGACACGTGACTTTAAGTGCTGTTGATGGCCCTGTCTCTGTGATGGTCATTGTCCTGTCATAGCACTGAGGATTAGGAATAATTTAAGGTTGTCAGCAGGGCATTATGAAATTTAAAACTCTTACCACCTTTTATAATCCAAAAAGGTGTAGCATCTAAATCCTAAGCAGTTAGTCTCGCATATTCTCTGGGATACCTTCTCGATTTCCTGGTTTGTGGGTGAATGACCTTGTTTGTCTAGCCACATGGAGATCTTGATCGTCCCCAAGCTCTTTAAGGAAGCATGTGCCTTAGGCATTTAAGGACGTGTCCTCAGGAGGCTTGATGGTGAGTTCTGTTGGGCTCGCCTGAGTCTTCTTAAAGTGTTGACCTCATTTTTCATACATTAAGTGTCTTACATCTTCACTTATCCTTTCTCCTTCACTGGTTCAACCAGTCAGATGTTGTCTTGAGCTCCCTAAGGGGGACCTCAGACTGGTCTTTCAGTCATGTGTTGTATTCACTTATCTCATTGGACGCATGTCTCTTTTTCAGCTTATGACACTCAGAGGGTCGGTGCTGGAGGATGCCATTCCCTCAACGGCAAAGCACTCGACGGCCCGGGGGCTGCCCCTGAAGGAGGTGCTGGAGCACGTGATTCCTGAGCTCCATGTTCAGTGCCTGCGGTTGGCCTTCAACACCCCCAAAGTCACCGAGCAACTCATGAAACTGGATGAGCAGGGGGTAAGTGTGGCTTCCAGGAGAGGGCATTCCTGCTGCTCAGGCTTCCCACTAGGCTTCCACAATCAGACCCGAGTAGTTCTTTTTGACAGGGAAAGCTAACACCATTTATTATGAAGGATCTTCTGTTTGCAGTTAACTTTCTGAACATTTCTCGTCTGATGAAATTCTCTATGTCAGGATTGACTGATGTGGTACTGAAACAATGTTCATCTCTTTGGATAATCTTCCGTAAATGCAATGAATTTTTCAGATACTCCAGGAATAAGTAATAGCAATAAGAGCATCTGATACTAATGAACATACTCACTAGGCTCTATTTTAAGTGCCATAATATATTATCCCAACTAATGTCCCAACCCCAGGAGAATGGTACCATTTTTATCCCCATTTTAAGGATGAGGAATCTGAGACAGGAAGAGGTTAAGTAGTAAGTCCAAGTTCACACAGTTAATAAGTTTAAAACCTGTACTGGGAACCACTATATCATACTGTTCTTAGAAGCTTTAACTTTTAGTCTACAAATACCAGCAGAGATGTATTTTAGCCAAGATTTCTAAATACAGAATTCGGAATTTTAAAAATGTAAGTCCTATATGTAACAAGATGAAAATGCTCAGGTTTTTCTCACCTCCATACTTCTAGTTCCTTAATATGAGGCCATCGAGCCAGACACAAATGAGTGATAGGATAATTAATATAGCAGGGACAGAAGAGGAGAGAATGTAAAACTGTAATTGGGAAAATCCACTAACTAGAAAGTATATCCACATTCTACTTGGAATCATTTGAGCGTATGGGCTAGTTTTGTTGGACATTGTATTTATATACTCTTAACTTTAATTCTTTTTTTGAATATTTTACACATAACACATTCTGACAGTGAGTGGTAGTAACTTTCCCATTACATTATTTTTTTAAAATCTTCCAAAGTAAAATTGGTCCAGTTATTGAATTCCATTCCGTGAACAGATTTTAATAGAATTTGCTTAATTAGGCAAAAATTGGGATCTTATTAAGATGAATTATAGTTCAAAATAATCAGTTTCAAGGTATATTCAGTCTTTTAATTCAGCTAATAGGAGTAGATCATTAGATATTAGATATAACGTTTCTGATCATTTCTCCTTTTGTCCATTCATCTGACTATTGCAAAACACAACTAATGTCTGTTCCATATGTATATTTCAAGTAGGATGTGAGTATCCATATTTATAACATGTAAATTTGAGCACTTTCAATACTTGGGGCTTCCCTGGTGGCTCAGATGGTAAAGAATCTGCCTGTTGTGTGGGAGACCTGGGTTCAATGTGTGAGTCAGGAAGATACTCCGGAGAAGGGAGTGGCTGCCCACTCCAGCATGCTTGCCTCAAAAATTCCACGGATAGAGGAGCCTGGTGAGCTATAGTCCATGGGGTCACAAAGAGTTGGACATGACTGAAGCTACTTTGTATGCATGCGTGCAATATAATCATATACTGGACATGCTAATTTCAACAGATTATTTTGTGTAAAGGAGATGTTTCTTCCTTTCCCACATATGTTTTACTTAAATTAAGAAATGAATGCCCCCAATATGGATATTTTATGAGACCCTAGGCACATCTTGTGCCCTCTCTTAGTGTTTAGAAAATATTAGCCCATAAATGGGGCTGCTCTGTAGTAAACACTTTATGGTTCCATCCACACAGGAAAGATGAAAGCTCTAAATAAGTTTATCTTAAAGATACTTTTGTTTAATTCACAAAACTGCCCATCATTCTGAAATGATGGACTTCTTACTCTTATCATTATTGTTCGGTTGCTAAGTCATGTCCAACTCTTTGGGACCCTGTGGACTGCAGCACGCCAGGCTTCCCAGATCTTGCTCAAGCTCATGTCCTTTGAGTCGGTGATGCCATCTAACCATCTCATTGTCTGTTACCCCCTTCTCTTCCTGCCCTCAGTCGTGAGGGTTACTAAACTACCTGTCCCCTCCTTCATAAATAATTGATGATCATGTATGTTCATTGTTTTCTTTAATGCTTTCTCAGCAAAGCTAAAATTTGGTAGTCTAGGTGAGTCTCCCTAATTTTGTTTTGGGATTTTAGTAGGCAATAGAATCTAGAAGTTTAAAACCTGCCGTTCTGGTTAAAGAAGCTGTGGTACCTATATACACTGGAATATTTCTCAGCTGTAAAAAGAAATGCAGAAAAATCAATCCTAATGAGGTGGATGAATCTAGAACCTGTTATACAAAGTGAAGTTAAGTCGAAAAGAAAAGGACAAATACAGTATACTAACACATGCATATGGAGTCTAGTAAAATGGCACTGATAAATACACACACAGAACAGCGATAGAGGAACAGACAGAGAACAGACGTTGGTGGTAGGAAAGAGTGGGTGAGAGGTTTGGAAAGAGTAACATGGAAAGCTACATTATCAGATGTAAAAGAGATAACTTGTGAATGCACTTTGGAACTAAGGAATCTTAGGGAGGAAGATACTCCGGAGAAGGGAGTGGCTGCCCACTCCAGCATGCTTGCCTCAAAAATTCCACGGATAGAGGAGCCTGGTGAGCTATAGTCCATGGGGTCACAAAGAGTTGGACATGACTGAAGCTACTTTGTATGCATGCGTGCAATATAATCATATACTGGACATGCTAATTTCAACAGATTATTTTGTGTAAAGGAGATGTTTCTTCCTTTCCCACATATGTTTTACTTAAATTAAGAAATGAATGCCCCCAATATGGATATTTTATGAGACCCTAGGCACATCTTGTGCCCTCTCTTAGTGTTTAGAAAATATTAGCCCATAAATGGGGCTGCTCTGTAGTAAACACTTTATGGTTCCATCCACACAGGAAAGATGAAAGCTCTAAATAAGTTTATCTTAAAGATACTTTTGTTTAATTCACAAAACTGCCCATCATTCTGAAATGATGGACTTCTTACTCTTATCATTATTGTTCGGTTGCTAAGTCATGTCCAACTCTTTGGGACCCTGTGGACTGCAGCACGCCAGGCTTCCCAGATCTTGCTCAAGCTCATGTCCTTTGAGTCGGTGATGCCATCTAACCATCTCATTGTCTGTTACCCCCTTCTCTTCCTGCCCTCAGTCGTGAGGGTTACTAAACTACCTGTCCCCTCCTTCATAAATAATTGATGATCATGTATGTTCATTGTTTTCTTTAATGCTTTCTCAGCAAAGCTAAAATTTGGTAGTCTAGGTGAGTCTCCCTAATTTTGTTTTGGGATTTTAGTAGGCAATAGAATCTAGAAGTTTAAAACCTGCCGTTCTGGTTAAAGAAGCTGTGGTACCTATATACACTGGAATATTTCTCAGCTGTAAAAAGAAATGCAGAAAAATCAATCCTAATGAGGTGGATGAATCTAGAACCTGTTATACAAAGTGAAGTTAAGTCGAAAAGAAAAGGACAAATACAGTATACTAACACATGCATATGGAGTCTAGTAAAATGGCACTGATAAATACACACACAGAACAGCGATAGAGGAACAGACAGAGAACAGACGTTGGTGGTAGGAAAGAGTGGGTGAGAGGTTTGGAAAGAGTAACATGGAAAGCTACATTATCAGATGTAAAAGAGATAACTTGTGAATGCACTTTGGAACTAAGGAATCTTACATGGTGGCTAGGCAACAACCTGGAGGGGGTGGAATGGAGACTCAGGTAGGAGGGGTCAGTTATACCAATGACGGGTTAGGATTATATAGAGCTGCAAACAACAAAACTCTGTAAAAGGAAAAGAAAAAAAAGACTGGCTCCTCCTCCTTCCCCCACAGAAAAACCCTGCCATTCTGAGTGAACAGCTCTGTATCTGAACTAAGGGACTTTCTGTTTATATATTCATAGAATTTAAAGCTCAGGATTATACTGATAAAAGACAGAGGACACATGTACTTTGAGGGTTAGTCTGGGGAGTCATATTTTTGGTAAAGAAATTTTATTAATACCTTGGAATCCTTCCGTGAAACTGATTATTCTGGTGACTTTACAAATAACAAATTTCGAAAAAGAAGTGCCTAAAGATGCTTATAATACATTTGAATCATTATAAAATGTTTTTAGTTTCCATCTGTGTCATCATTTTTTGAAAGTTCATGCTTTGTACATTCTTATATTTAAAGAGATTCATAGTATAAACTATGTGTTAGTTGCTCAGTTGTGTCCAATTCTTTGTGACCCCACACACTATAGCCTCGACTGAAGCGACCTGGTACCACACATAGTATGAATGCCAAGACACTGAATTCACGAAAGGAGTTTTTTTTTTTTTTTTTTAAAAAATAGAAACCTAGATGATCATGTATGTTCATTGTTTTCTTTAATGCTTTCTCAGCAAAGCTAAAATTTGGTAGTCTAGGTGAGTCTCAAATTTTTTAGAATCTAGAAGTTTAAAACCTGCCGTTCTGGTTAAAGAAGCTGTGGTACCTATATACACTGGAATATTTCTCAGCTGTAAAAAGAAATGCAGAAAAATCAATCCTAATGAGGTCGATGAATCTAGAACCTGTTATACAAAGTGAAGTTAAGTCGAAAAGAAAAGGACAAATACAGTATACTAACACATGCATATGGAGTCTAGTAAAATGGCACTGATAAATACACACACAGAACAGCGATAGAGGAACAGACAGAGAACAGACGTTGGTGGTAGGAAAGAGTGGGTGAGAGGTTTGGAAAGAGTAACATGGAAAGCTACATTATCAGATGTAAAAGAGATAACTTGTGAATGCACTTTGGAACTAAGGAATCTTACATGGTGGCTAGGCAACAACCTGGAGGGGGTGGAATGGAGACTCAGGTAGGAGGGGTCAGTTATACCAATGACGGGTTAGGATTATATAGAGCTGCAAACAACAAAACTCTGTAAAAGGAAAAGAAAAAAAAGACTGGCTCCTCCTCCTTCCCCCACAGAAAAACCCTGCCATTCTGAGTGAACAGCTCTGTATCTGAACTAAGGGACTTTCTGTTTATATATTCATAGAATTTAAAGCTCAGGATTATACTGATAAAAGACAGAGGACACATGTACTTTGAGGGTTAGTCTGGGGAGTCATATTTTTGGTAAAGAAATTTTATTAATACCTTGGAATCCTTCCGTGAAACTGATTATTCTGGTGACTTTACAAATAACAAATTTCGAAAAAGAAGTGCCTAAAGATGCTTATAATACATTTGAATCATTATAAAATGTTTTTAGTTTCCATCTGTGTCATCATTTTTTGAAAGTTCATGCTTTGTACATTCTTATATTTAAAGAGATTCATAGTATAAACTATGTGTTAGTTGCTCAGTTGTGTCCAATTCTTTGTGACCCCACACACTATAGCCTACGACTGAAGCGACCTGGTACCCACACATAGTATGAATGCCAAGACACTGAATTCACCGAAAGGAGCCTTTCCCTTTAAATTTTATTTAAATAATTCCTTTAAAATTTTTTCTACTTTAACAGCTCACATAATTACGCTTAGTGAAAGAAAACACTATTTGTTTGCTATATTGTGGCATTTTGCCTTTCAGATCTTTGGTGCTTTTTTAATTTACCATTTTTCAAAGATAAATGAATAGAAGAACAAATGTATATTTGTTCATATGGATATAAAGGATAGCATTTCACAAAAATATAAAAACTTGTTTCTCAGTTGACTAGACTCTGATATTTATGTGGGAACTGAAGCAGACATTTTAATTCCCACAGTTTTAAGCGGTGGTCGTGTGCTTTGTGGCTTACCTGTGCTTTCACTTCTGCCTTCCTCACTACTTCCTGGGCCTTTCACTGTTGATTGACGTCCACTTCCATTGTCATCTGGAGCCTTCAGAAGATGAAATAACCTGCCAGTGGTTTCACATGGTCAAGAGTTTAGAAGAGCTTGGGACGCCGCAAATTTGTTTCAACTCTGAATTAAGTTTTTCCTTCATGACCCTAGATCTTCACTAGGGAAGCACTTTAGATAGATACATGTGTTTTCTTATTCGACTGCTCTAGGCTCCTTACCGGTGTCATCTGATTTAACCCTCAGGGCACCCCTGGGCTGTAAGGTTCCAGTTACTGGCCTATTACAGTTGAGAGGAGAGAGACTTTCAGAGGCAGTGCCTTTTTCCCTTAGGAGTCCTGAATGCTGGATACACATTTACATATTACTAATTTTTGTTTTTAGGGTTTACAGGTATTCATCTCTTTTTGCATATCTCAAATTATTTCGCTCCTCCAATGTACACTATAAAGTATCAGGAATTTCATTATCTGTTTAAGTCAACTTTTTAATAGTATGGGCAATTCAGTTGTTTTTAAATCTACTCTATTAATGTTGCTTTTCTTCATCATTCATTAAAAACACCTTTATCTCCTGTACTGTGTGCAAGAGAAATGAAAGATGGTTATACCAGGGCCTGTTTCAAGGAACTCACATATGTGGCTCACTTAGTGCAATGCCAGGCACATGGTGAACACTGAATGATGATAAATTATTAACTTGTTTGTCAACCTTTACATGCGTTATCTCATTTTGTCTTTAAAAGCATCTTCAAAAGCTGTTGTATAGATAGTATAATATATCATGCTTACTTTCAGAAATAAGTATCACTCTTCAAATCCAATAAATGCTAATTGAGCAACCGCTCTTTGCAGATTGTTAAATCCTGTAAGCTAGTAAGACATAGTCTTTACCTTTGGAGGGAACAAAGTCTTAAAATGCTATAATGAAAGGTAAATTTAATATAATGAGTGTAATAACAAAGCTGCTAACCAGCAAGCCAGTGGGGCTAAGTCACAATTGTCAGATGGACCAGGATGAAATGGACCTTTCATCAGTCCAGACAATAAGCAGTGTGGTGGTCTAGACTCAGAACAATGAGAACAAAGCACAGCAGGACAGAAGCTCAGGATGTGGGCATGGACAGCAAGCAGGCCCACTGAGCAGGAGTGTCAAGCAGTAATAAATAGATTTTTACTTTTTATTGAACAATGACTAAGCCAGGAACTGTGTGAAACAATTTATTAATCCTTATTATTATTTTATTTTATTAATCCGTAGAATTCTTTGATGTAGATGCTATTATTGTTCTTGTTTGCAGACAGGAGCACTGAGGCACAAAGAGGCCGAAGGACCGCCAGATCACAGTTAGGATCTGGTGGAGGCAGGTCTTGACTCCAGAGTCTGCTTTCTTACCCAATACGCTGTACACCTCCTCCTTCCTCCTCTCCCTTGGGGGCTGTGCCAGAGTCAGTGCTTTTTAGTTTTAAATTTAAAAAAAAATTTTTTTTCTCTTTTGCATATCTCAAATTATTTCCCTCCAATGTACACTATAAAGTATCAGGAATTTCATTATCTGTTTAAGTCAACTTTTAATAGTATGGGCAATTCAGTTGTTTTAAATCTACTCTATTAATGTTGCTTTTCTTCATCATTCATTAAAACACCTTTATCTCCTGTACTGTGTGCAAGAGAAATGAAAGATGGTTATACCAGGGCCTGTTTCAAGGAACTCACATATGTGGCTCACTTAGTGCAATGCCAGGCACATGGTGAACACTGAATGATGATAAATTATTAACTTGTTTGTCAACCTTTACATGCGTTATCTCATTTTGTCTTTAAAAGCATCTTCAAAAGCTGTTGTATAGATAGTATAATATATCATGCTTACTTTCAGAAATAAGTATCACTCTTCAAATCCAATAAATGCTAATTGAGCAACCGCTCTTTGCAGATTGTTAAATCCTGTAAGCTAGTAAGACATAGTCTTTACCTTTGGAGGGAACAAAGTCTTAAAATGCTATAATGAAAGGTAAATTTAATATAATGAGTGTAATAACAAAGCTGCTAACCAGCAAGCCAGTGGGGCTAAGTCACAATTGTCAGATGGACCAGGATGAAATGGACCTTTCATCAGTCCAGACAATAAGCAGTGTGGTGGTCTAGACTCAGAACAATGAGAACAAAGCACAGCAGGACAGAAGCTCAGGATGTGGGCATGGACAGCAAGCAGGCCCACTGAGCAGGAGTGTCAAGCAGTAATAAATAGATTTTTACTTTTTATTGAACAATGACTAAGCCAGGAACTGTGTGAAACAATTTATTAATCCTTATTATTATTTTATTTTATTAATCCAGTAGAATTCTTTGATGTAGATGCTATTATTGTTCTTGTTTGCAGACAGGAGCACTGAGGCACAAAGAGGCCGAAGGACCGCCAGATCACAGTTAGGATCTGGTGGAGGCAGGTCTTGACTCCAGAGTCTGCTTTCTTACCCAATACGCTGTACACCTCCTCTTCCCCTCCTCTCCCCTTGGTGGGAGAAGAGACTGTGGAAATGTGGCTTCAAGTTTTATTGCTATAGGCTGTAGTGCCCAACATTAAGTATATCATGTAAAACCCAAGTAAGATCAGAATAGAACTTCAAGTACAATTGCCAGTTTTTAGTAGAGAAAATTGGAAGACTTGTTCTCATTAGAAAATGTCAAGTTTCATGTACACAGTAGTGATTTTACCTAAATCAGTATCTCCACTGTTTTTCTAGATACTTATTAAAAATACAAAGAAATGAAAGCATTTATTGGATTCTCAATTCTTTCAAATGTTGCCCTTTAAGTTATTGAAGATAAAGGGGTAAAGTAATCATATGTAATTAGGTCTGCACTATATATATCTCAAGAATAGATACAAGGACAAAAGCAATGTTTATTTGATAATGAATAGTGCAGTTCTTTTGATTAAGGGCATGAATGAAATTGTCTGCTTACTTAGCCTCTTCATTACCCTGGTGCATTATTTTACTGATGACATGAGTTTGACCAGCCACTTTCCTGTTTGATACAGGGATCCGGATTTAAAGGGTGAACCACATGGAAAACACCATTTTCCATGAATGAAGCTTTGGCAGAACAATTATCATTCCTCAAATTTCAGTCCCCTTCTAGATTATATCATCAGTTAATGCATGCATAAAGTTCAGAAGGCCACCAGATTGATTCCACATGTTCATTATGAGGAAAACATGCATGTGACATAATCAGATCAGGAAAAGATAGCAGTGGCATTGGTCACTTTCTCTTGTCTGTTCACAAGTAATGATTGCTCTGTATGGGCTCATTTATGGTGTTTACCTGGCTGAGGCTGGGGTGGGTGACTGGATGGAGTCCTTCCCAGCAGTATAAGTCCATTATGTATTTTTATTTTATTAATCCAGGAACTGTGTGAAACAATTTATTAATCCTTATTATTATTTTATTTTATTAATCCGTAGAATTCTTTGATGTAGATGCTATTATTGTTCTTGTTTGCAGACAGGAGCACTGAGGCACAAAGAGGCCGAAGGACCGCCAGATCACAGTTAGGATCTGGTGGAGGCAGGTCTTGACTCCAGAGTCTGCTTTCTTACCCAATACGCTGTACACCTCCTCTTCCCCTCCTCTCCCCTTGGTGGGAGAAGAGACTGTGGAAATGTGGCTTCAAGTTTTATTGCTATAGGCTGTAGTGCCCAACATTAAGTATATCATGTAAAACCCAAGTAAGATCAGAATAGAACTTCAAGTACAATTGCCAGTTTTTAGTAGAGAAAATTGGAAGACTTGTTCTCATTAGAAAATGTCAAGTTTCATGTACACAGTAGTGATTTTACCTAAATCAGTATCTCCACTGTTTTTCTAGATACTTATTAAAAATACAAAGAAATGAAAGCATTTATTGGATTCTCAATTCTTTCAAATGTTGCCCTTTAAGTTATTGAAGATAAAGGGGTAAAGTAATCATATGTAATTAGGTCTGCACTATATATATCTCAAGAATAGATACAAGGACAAAAGCAATGTTTATTTGATAATGAATAGTGCAGTTCTTTTGATTAAGGGCATGAATGAAATTGTCTGCTTACTTAGCCTCTTCATTACCCTGGTGCATTATTTTACTGATGACATGAGTTTGACCAGCCACTTTCCTGTTTGATACAGGGATCCGGATTTAAAGGGTGAACCACATGGAAAACACCATTTTCCATGAATGAAGCTTTGGCAGAACAATTATCATTCCTCAAATTTCAGTCCCCTTCTAGATTATATCATCAGTTAATGCATGCATAAAGTTCAGAAGGCCACCAGATTGATTCCACATGTTCATTATGAGGAAAACATGCATGTGACATAATCAGATCAGGAAAAGATAGCAGTGGCATTGGTCACTTTCTCTTGTCTGTTCACAAGTAATGATTGCTCTGTATGGGCTCATTTATGGTGTTTACCTGGCTGAGGCTGGGGTGGGTGACTGGATGGAGTCCTTCCCCTGGTAAGACTTATGATTAATATGACTGATAGCAAGAGTGTTTGGAAGACATTTGGCTGGGCAGGACTGTAGTTGGTAGTGAAAGAACTCAGCATGGGGGCTTCCCCGGTGGTCCAGTGGGTAAGGACACCGCCTTGCAGTGCAAGGGGCACCGGTTCGATCCCTGGCCTGGGAAGATCCCACGTGCCGCGGAGCGGCTGGACCGATGTGTCCAATTACGAGCCGGAGCTCTGGAGCGCATGCGCCCAGAGCGGGTGCTCTACAACAACAGAGGCCACTGCGATGGGAGGCCCACACGGGCCAAAGAACAAAGATGGATGAAAATAGATAAATGAAAGATCAATAGAAGTGGCCTGCCCGCTCCCCTCCCCCCCCCCCCCACCCCCAAAAGATAAATAAATAAATAATAAAAATAAATAAATAAAAATAAATAAAAAATAATAATAAAAAAAAGAACTCAGCATGGCTAAGACCTGCAGGAAGGACTCTTTGTCTTTCAATCCATAAAGACAGAGGACCTGATTATAGATATTTGAGTCTTCTTGATTTTAAACTGAATTGTGCTTTAAATTCAACTTTATAGTAAAAATTAAGCTAGTTTACTTCCTATTGGACTTTTCTTAATTAGCTATTCATAATACCTTCAAATGGCCCCCAAATCAAAGTATTTATATTGAAGGATTCCATTTCCATCATGTCCTATCTCTCAGCTCTTATCTCCCTTCTGGCTACCACTTTTATTTGTTTCTTATGTATTCCTGTGTTTCTTTATACAGACACAAGGTGAACCACATGGAAAACACCATTTTCCATGAATGAAGCTTTGGCAGAACAATTATCATTCCTCAAATTTCAGTCCCCTTCTAGATTATATCATCAGTTAATGCATGCATAAAGTTCAGAAGGCCACCAGATTGATTCCACATGTTCATTATGAGGAAAACATGCATGTGACATAATCAGATCAGGAAAAGATAGCAGTGGCATTGGTCACTTTCTCTTGTCTGTTCACAAGTAATGATTGCTCTGTATGGGCTCATTTATGGTGTTTACCTGGCTGAGGCTGGGGTGGGTGACTGGATGGAGTCCTTCCCCTGGTAAGACTTATGATTAATATGACTGATAGCAAGAGTGTTTGGAAGACATTTGGCTGGGCAGGACTGTAGTTGGTAGTGAAAGAACTCAGCATGGGGGCTTCCCTGGTGGTCCAGTGGGTAAGGACACCGCCTTGCAGTGCAAGGGGCACCGGTTCGATCCCTGGCCTGGGAAGATCCCACGTGCCGCGGAGCGGCTGGACCGATGTGTCCAATTACGAGCCGGAGCTCTGGAGCGCATGCGCCCAGAGCGGGTGCTCTACAACAACAGAGGCCACTGCGATGGGAGGCCCACACGGGCCAAAGAACAAAGATGGATGAAAATAGATAAATGAAAGATCAATAGAAGTGGCCTGCCCGCTCCCCTCCCTCCCCGCCCCACCCCCAAAAGATAAATAAATAAATAATAAAAATAAATAAATAAAAATAAATAAAAAATAATAATAAAAAAAAGAACTCAGCATGGCTAAGACCTGCAGGAAGGACTCTTTGTCTTTCAATCCATAAAGACAGAGGACCTGATTATAGATATTTGAGTCTTCTTGATTTTAAACTGAATTGTGCTTTAAATTCAACTTTATAGTAAAAATTAAGCTAGTTTACTTCCTATTGGACTTTTCTTAATTAGCTATTCATAATACCTTCAAATGGCCCCCAAATCAAAGTATTTATATTGAAGGATTCCATTTCCATCATGTCCTATCTCTCAGCTCTTATCTCCCTTCTGGCTACCACTTTTATTTGTTTCTTATGTATTCCTGTGTTTCTTTATACAGATATACCAAAAAATGCATATGTAACCTTACCTCCCTTTTTCTTATATAAAATACAACATGCTGTAGAAATTGCGGTTTCACTTAGTAATATATTTTAGAGATCTTTCTATGTCAGTCCACAGGAAGCTTTCCCATTGTTTTTATGACTGCATAATGTTCTGTTCAGTTGCTGTACCAAAGTTTATTTAATCAGTGTCTCTATTAATAGACATTTCAATGGATTCCAGTCTTTTACTGTTACAATGCTGCAATGAAGAGCCTATTCCTGTGTAATTGAAATTCATCTTAATATCAAATCAATACAAGAACATAAATTATCAGTTTAATTTCCAATATGAAGCTTTCTATTTTTGTGAGAACTGTTAAACACAGCATATTATTATAGAATATTTATATAGAATATGTGTATAGAATATTTCCTTTGCATTATGCCAAAGATAAAAATAGAATCTGTGCACATGTATATAAATAATTTTGACAGCATCTCTGACAGATTTTTTTTTATATTATTTTCCTACCCAGTATCCATATGTCGTTTTTTAAAGCAGTGTGATTTTCATTAGTAAATTCCAGTGAGGATAAAGTTTCTAACTAGCATTTTTTTTCACTCCTAAAATTGAGTTTTTCCAATCTCTTTGTCATTGTCTTTTGAGGACAGTACAGTGATAAATCTTTAGGAAGCAAAGACAGTTATCATGTTTATGAAGAACAAACCAAAGTAAATGCCATCAATATGAATCATGAGGATTTTAAAAAATGACCAAGGTCTTTATATCTAGTAATGGCAGAATGGCTTGTTGCAGAGCACCCCAGCCACTGAGAATAACCAGAAACACTGGACAGAATGCTTTTAAAAAATATATTTGGACTTTTGCATCTAGAAGCAAAGAACAGATGCATTTGCTAAGTACAGCTAAAAGCCTTATACACTGTATATAAAGCAAACATGAACCTGAAAGGTGAAAAGAAGGAAGCAAACTGGCTGGGGGATCTTGGGATGAAGAATGGCATAACAGTCACTAACAATAAAAACTGAAATAGAGAGGAATGTACTCAACTTGTTTAAAAATACAAAACAAAAACAAAAAAACAAAAAAACTACAAAACCCCTACAGCTTATATCATAGTTAATTAAAGACTTAATGGTAACAAGGCAAAGATGTATACAGCCAGTATTGCTATTCAGCATAGTAGTAGAAGTTCTAGTCAGTACAATAGGGCAAGAATAGGAAACAAAAGGCACCTGGATGAAGGAAAGGAAAACATAAAACTGTCTCTGTGTCAGATCACATAATAGCCTATGTACAAAACTCCAAGGAATCTAAGAAAACTTTTTAGCACTGCTAAGTGTATCTAGCATGGTTGTAGGATTCAGCATCGGCTCACAAAAATCAGTTGGGTCTCTTTTAATGAATATGTGGAAACTGAAAATAAAATGCAATACCATTTGCAGTTCTTCAATAAAAAGTGAAATAGAAAAACTGAAAATAGCCCCACAGAAATGTATCCAACTGATTTTTGACAAAGATATAAACATATTCAGTGGAGGAAAGATAGACTTTTCAAACAAAGGTGCTGAAACAATTACATAGACAATGAACTTGACCTAAACCTCACACATTATATAGAAATTTATTCAAATGAATCATAGGTTGAAATGTAGAACTATAAAAATCTTGGACAAAAACATAGGAGAAAATCTTTGTGACCTAAAGACTGGTGAAATCTTCTTAGATATAGCACCGAAATCTTGACCTAGAAAAAAAATAATTGACAAATTAGGTTCATCAAAATTAAATAATTTCTGCAGCACTTTTTTCCTTGGACGTTTGCTGACTTGTGAGAGACCTGGGGCGTAAAGTGTGGCCAGAGATGCAGATTAAAAATCAGATGTCAGTTCAGAGTTTTCAGTGATTTCATGGGGACTGCAAAAATGAAAAATACGAGGCCAAGATCACAGGAGAACTTGGATTTTTTTTTAATCAGATTAAAATTCTAGAGCTGGGAGGATTAAAAACCCAGAAGATTAAGAATCTCAGCATGAAAAATGCTTTTAAAAAATATATTTGGACTTTTGCATCTAGAAGCAAAGAACAGATGCATTTGCTAAGTACAGCTAAAAGCCTTATACACTGTATATAAAGCAAACATGAACCTGAAAGGTGAAAAGAAGGAAGCAAACTGGCTGGGGGATCTTGGGATGAAGAATGGCATAACAGTCACTAACAATAAAAACTGAAATAGAGAGGAATGTACTCAACTTGTTTAAAAATACAAAACAAAAACAAAAACAAAAACTACAAAACCCCTACAGCTTATATCATAGTTAATTAAAGACTTAATGGTAACAAGGCAAAGATGTATACAGCCAGTATTGCTATTCAGCATAGTAGTAGAAGTTCTAGTCAGTACAATAGGGCAAGAATAGGAAACAAAAGGCACCTGGATGAAGGAAAGGAAAACATAAAACTGTCTCTGTGTCAGATCACATAATAGCCTATGTACAAAACTCCAAGGAATCTAAGAAAACTTTTTAGCACTGCTAAGTGTATCTAGCATGGTTGTAGGATTCAGCATCGGCTCACAAAAATCAGTTGGGTCTCTTTTAATGAATATGTGGAAACTGAAAATAAAATGCAATACCATTTGCAGTTCTTCAATAAAAAGTGAAATAGAAAAACTGAAAATAGCCCCACAGAAATGTATCCAACTGATTTTTGACAAAGATATAAACATATTCAGTGGAGGAAAGATAGACTTTTCAAACAAAGGTGCTGAAACAATTACATAGACAATGAACTTGACCTAAACCTCACACATTATATAGAAATTTATTCAAATGAATCATAGGTTGAAATGTAGAACTATAAAAATCTTGGACAAAAACATAGGAGAAAATCTTTGTGACCTAAAGACTGGTGAAATCTTCTTAGATATAGCACCGAAATCTTGACCTAGAAAAAAAATAATTGACAAATTAGGTTCATCAAAATTAAATAATTTCTGCAGCACTTTTTTCCTTGGACGTTTGCTGACTTGTGAGAGACCTGGGGCGTAAAGTGTGGCCAGAGATGCAGATTAAAAATCAGATGTCAGTTCAGAGTTTTCAGTGATTTCATGGGGACTGCAAAAATGAAAAATACGAGGCCAAGATCACAGGAGAACTTGGATTTTTTTTTAATCAGATTAAAATTCTAGAGCTGGGAGGATTAAAAAAAAAACCCAGAAGATTAAGAATCTCAGCAGGGCTTCCCTGGTGGGCCAGTGGATAAAGACACTGCCTTGCAGTGCAAAGGGCACCGGTTCGACCCCTGGCCTGGGAAGATCCCATGTACCATGGGGTGGCTGGACTAATGTGTCCAACTACCAAGCCGGAGCTCTGGAGTGCATGCACCCAGAGCTGGTGCTCTGCAATGAGAGAGGCCACTGCAATGGAAGGCCCACACAGGTCAAAAGAACAAAGATGGATGAAAATAAATAAATGAAAGACCAATAGAAGTGGCAAAAAATAAAAATAAGTCAAAACATTAAAAAAAAAAAAGAATCTCAGCAAATGTATTACAGAACACATCAGACACAGCAGAAGAGAAAATTGTTAAATGACGAATATAGACAAGAAAACATGAAAAATGCAGAACCCTAAAAGACTGATGGCCATAGTGAAATGCATATGTGTAATGGAGTTCCCAGCAGGAAAAGAGAAATTAAAGCAGTATTGGGGGACATAATCGATGTCTGAAGAAATGCCCCTAGAGAAATTTCCAACCTTGATGAAATACACGACAGTATCAAAAAAAGACAGAATCAAGGAACTCTGACTACTGTAAGGAGGGTATATACAAAGAAAGTCAGATGTAAGCCTATCATAGTAAAAATTGTTAAAATTCAAAGAAAAAGAGAAAATGTAAATAGAGCCAGAGGAAAATGTATCTTCAAAGAAGAATGTCAGACAGACAATTGGATTAAAATTAACTATTTTCTGAGCTATAAAACATAAGGGAGAGGTGGAAGCCACATTTCTAAAACACTAAAAAGGAAGCATTCTCACTAGGAATTTTTCCCAGTAAAAATATTCTTTAAAAATGTAGACAAATAAATTTACAGTGAAAAAAAAAATAGAACTTGACCTTCTTGGACGTTGCTGACTTGTGAGAGACCTGGGGCGTAAAGTGTGGCCAGAGATGCAGATTAAAAATCAGATGTCAGTTCAGAGTTTTCAGTGATTTCATGGGGACTGCAAAAATGAAAAATACGAGGCCAAGATCACAGGAGAACTTGGATTTTTTTTTAATCAGATTAAAATTCTAGAGCTGGGAGGATTAAAAAAAAAACCCAGAAGATTAAGAATCTCAGCAGGGCTTCCCTGGTGGGCCAGTGGATAAAGACACTGCCTTGCAGTGCAAAGGGCACCGGTTCGACCCCTGGCCTGGGAAGATCCCATGTACCATGGGGTGGCTGGACTAATGTGTCCAACTACCAAGCCGGAGCTCTGGAGTGCATGCACCCAGAGCTGGTGCTCTGCAATGAGAGAGGCCACTGCAATGGAAGGCCCACACAGGTCAAAAGAACAAAGATGGATGAAAATAAATAAATGAAAGACCAATAGAAGTGGCAAAAAATAAAAATAAGTCAAAACATTAAAAAAAAAAAAGAATCTCAGCAAATGTATTACAGAACACATCAGACACAGCAGAAGAGAAAATTGTTAAATGACGAATATAGACAAGAAAACATGAAAAATGCAGAACCCTAAAAGACTGATGGCCATAGTGAAATGCATATGTGTAATGGAGTTCCCAGCAGGAAAAGAGAAATTAAAGCAGTATTGGGGGACATAATCGATGTCTGAAGAAATGCCCCTAGAGAAATTTCCAACCTTGATGAAATACACGACAGTATCAAAAAAAGACAGAATCAAGGAACTCTGACTACTGTAAGGAGGGTATATACAAAGAAAGTCAGATGTAAGCCTATCATAGTAAAAATTGTTAAAATTCAAAGAAAAAGAGAAAATGTAAATAGAGCCAGAGGAAAATGTATCTTCAAAGAAGAATGTCAGACAGACAATTGGATTAAAATTAACTATTTTCTGAGCTATAAAACATAAGGGAGAGGTGGAAGCCACATTTCTAAAACACTAAAAAGGAAGCATTCTCACTAGGAATTTTTCCCAGTAAAAATATTCTTTAAAAATGTAGACAAATAAATTTACAGTGAAAAAAAAAAAATAGAACAGTGATTGTCTGAGGCTGTCAGTTGATGCAGGCACGTACAGCAAATGGGAACCAGGAAACTTGGGGTGATAGAAATGTTCTATATTTTGACTGAGTGGAGGTTTGTTAGAAAGCATTTAAATGTATGCCTAAAAATTGGATGCCGTTTACTGTTCAGAGATTATATGACTTTAAAGAGAGGCAAATTTCTATTTCCAGCCAAGATTGAAAGAGAGGGACTAGATTTACTTTCCCATCTGAAATAACTTTTAAAAACTAACCAAACCAATGAAACAGTGGTTTTTATGACTTTGGGGATCAAGCAACAAAGGACGGTGGAAATCAAATGAATAGTGAATCACACTGAGTAAGTGTATTTGAGGAAAGTATTTGCGGCCAGGGTCCCCTAAGACTGAATGAAGCAAATTCCCAGACCTCTGCCCCATGGAGGACGGGGCGTGCTCTCAACAGGCAGCCTGGAAAACCTCATAGTTCTCATGGCATTCTGTAAAGTCTTAGAAGGACTTTGCCCCAATAATGGGGAAGAGGGGCTTCCCTGGTGGTCCAGTGGGCAAGGACACCGCCTTGCAGTGCAAGGGGCACCGGTTCGATCCCTGGCCTGGGAAGATCCTGCGTGCCACGGAGCAGCTGGACACATGTGTCCAATTACTGAGCCGGAGCTCTGGAGCGCACGCACCCAGAGCCTGTGCTCTGCGACAACAGAGACCACTGTGATGGGAGGCCCACACGGACCAAAGAACAAAGATGGATGAAGATAGATAAATGAAAGACCAATAAAAGTGGCCCGCCCGCCCACCCTTCCCCCCCAAAAAAATATTTTAAAAAATAGTAATAATGGGGAAGAATTATCCTCAAATTAGATACCACTCTGATCAGACCTATGATTTTAAAAGGAAGAACTGCAAGGATCAGACTCTTTCCAAATGACTATGTCCCAGAACAAAGCTCAAGCACCCCTCACGGCTTCGTGGCCCACACTTTGATAACTGCTAGATGTTGAAAAGCCTCATGGTGACAGTTTTAAATCCCCAGATGAAAGCAGACAATTTCAAAGGTTTTGTAAGGAAGGAAGAAATATGTGTAATGGTCTGGGCCACCCTCAGTGGCCTTCCTCCTGTTGTGACATCAAGGACGAAGAGGTGAAAGTACCGAACTTTCGAGGTCTCTAAGAACTTGATTCTTCAAACCTGTTTCCATTGGTGGAGAACCCTGACTATATTTCCATCTTCGCAGGAACTCGAGACAGCTTTTACAGGACTTGTTTCTGTGATTCAGTGTAAAAAGTGCCTGTTTTATGAGATGAAGAGCAGTTCTGGGTACTATTGGTTCCAGACTATGGGAATTGATATCACTTTTGGTGGCTGTGGCAAGATACTCATCTTAAACAGAGCCTTAGTCCTCTTGAATGGACCATTATCCCTCTTTATGATACAAATACTTGCTGAGAATCCAAATGCTTCCGTCAGATGACATGCAAACATGAAATCATATAGCATGACTCCACGAACGTGTGAAAGTAAAATCCGAAACAGTTGGATAAACCCAACCTGTTTCCAAGATGGCTTCTGGAGTCATCATTATTATTTTGAGCATTGCAGGAAAGTATTATATGTTCATATACATACACCTATACAGATGTGTTTGTGTATGTCTCCAAAAAAATGTCTGTTTTATATAACATCGTAATAGTTCAAAACCCCCAAATTGTAGCTCTGACTCCATTTTCATTTTCTCTTTCTCTTGAAATATTTCTATTACACTTACATAACTCCTCCTTAACAGCTTCTCATATTCTGGGCAGGGAACAAGGTTGCTAACTAAGGATACCCAGAGCCTGAGTTCAGAGCATGCGCCTGCCTTGGTATCATTGCAGCAGAATCCAAGGATATAGTCCTGGTGTCATCTTCAAGCATAGAGCATTGCATTTGGCACCATTTCAAACCAGAGGAAATTTGACATTCTAACAAATTCCCTAATTCTCTTAAAGGAGCCCTCCTTTTACACCAGCAAATAGGAGTCTATTCTCCTGTCTGCAGATGGAGTTTCTCAGAGTATAAGAAACCTGTCAGAAGAAGGCAACACACTGTCTCATTGTCCTTGCGTTTGGCTTTTGCCTTGGATCTGGGGAGGTTTCCTTATCTTCTCTCTGAAGTGAACTCTTATCTATATAAGTAAATGAGTCCTTTTGAATTGTTACACACTGAAATCCTAAGCCTTTATCTAAGAAGTTTAAAAAGCCACTCACAAATCCAGTGTCATGGAGATGCTTTCCACAGGAACAGCACATTGTTGCCTGAGAAGGCTGATCTGGGAGGCACAGAGCCAAACAGCAAATAACTCTGAGTTCCTTCCTTCGGATTGCTTCCTTTCTTTGGTAGCTCTCCCTGCAGAGAGAGAGTAAGGATCTGGCTGTGTTAAGGACTTCTTTTGTAACAGACATAGAACCTACCATTCCTTTATTTGTTGAGACCTAATAGGATACTCAGCTTAATTCTAAAGTCAAGCCTTAGTCCTCTTTGCTTTTTTGATACAAATACTTGCTGAGAATCCAAATGCTTCCGTCAGATGACATGCAAACATGAAATCATATAGCATGACTCACGACGTGTGAAAGTAAAATCCGAAACAGTTGGATAAACCCAACCTGTTTCCAAGATGGCTTCTGGAGTCATCATTATTATTTTGAGCATTGCAGGAAAGTATTATATGTTCATATACATACACCTATACAGATGTGTTTGTGTATGTCTCCAAAAAAATGTCTGTTTTATATAACATCGTAATAGTTCAAAACCCCCAAATTGTAGCTCTGACTCCATTTTCATTTTCTCTTTCTCTTGAAATATTTCTATTACACTTACATAACTCCTCCTTAACAGCTTCTCATATTCTGGGCAGGGAACAAGGTTGCTAACTAAGGATACCCAGAGCCTGAGTTCAGAGCATGCGCCTGCCTTGGTATCATTGCAGCAGAATCCAAGGATATAGTCCTGGTGTCATCTTCAAGCATAGAGCATTGCATTTGGCACCATTTCAAACCAGAGGAAATTTGACATTCTAACAAATTCCCTAATTCTCTTAAAGGAGCCCTCCTTTTACACCAGCAAATAGGAGTCTATTCTCCTGTCTGCAGATGGAGTTTCTCAGAGTATAAGAAACCTGTCAGAAGAAGGCAACACACTGTCTCATTGTCCTTGCGTTTGGCTTTTGCCTTGGATCTGGGGAGGTTTCCTTATCTTCTCTCTGAAGTGAACTCTTATCTATATAAGTAAATGAGTCCTTTTGAATTGTTACACACTGAAATCCTAAGCCTTTATCTAAGAAGTTTAAAAAGCCACTCACAAATCCAGTGTCATGGAGATGCTTTCCACAGGAACAGCACATTGTTGCCTGAGAAGGCTGATCTGGGAGGCACAGAGCCAAACAGCAAATAACTCTGAGTTCCTTCCTTCGGATTGCTTCCTTTCTTTGGTAGCTCTCCCTGCAGAGAGAGAGTAAGGATCTGGCTGTGTTAAGGACTTCTTTTGTAACAGACATAGAACCTACCATTCCTTTATTTGTTGAGACCTAATAGGATACTCAGCTTAATTCTAAAGTCAAGATGAAATCTCTACCTGTGGGAGTTCCCCTCTAAGTATTTAGTCACATGCAGACCTTAGGCCAGCTGCCAGTGGCGTGTGATAGGTTTTATTCTTTTTTTCCTTTTCTTTTCTTTTTAACCGTATGAGGCATACAAAAAATGAACTAAATCCTAAATATGCTCTGTTAATAATTAAAATGAAGCAGCGATAATGCAAGGTTATCGTCTTCTTTTTCTTTTTTTATTAATATGCTGACATCGGTAGACCCAGTTATTTGCAATTTAAGATCTGGGACTCTGCTGTCCACTCACTGGAGTAGGCAGAGTAGAGTCAATTCTACAGTTACAGAACTTCTAAGCAGCTCTTATGTCTATGGATCATCTATAAACTGCTGAACCTTCCTTGTCAACTAGTTAAGCAGGCAGTGAAGAGGGGTGAAAGCAAGTAGGAGTTCCCTGATAACAGTTTCAGTTACTGCTATTCTAAACCACTTGGTTTAAAAAGTGAAAAAAAAAAAGTTGTTTAGGTTCACAGTCCTTTGTATAAAACAATAGGAGTGGCTATGTTTCAGAACTCAGAAATGACCAGATTTAAAAGGGAAATAAAATGCATAAATCTTAGAGGAATATTTCCAGCGGGATCAGGAGCAGCACCCCACCATCAAACACATTCATATTTCCAAATACATGAATATTCACAAAATGAGGAAGAAGGTAAAGAGTATTTCCTGTCAGTTCATATCAGGTTTTTGCAGCCAAGTGCGCTTGCTTAAGTTTGGTTTTACCTTTCAGCTTTGAAATTTCTAATAAGGGACTGTGGGCATGTTGCAGTGACAGAAATACAGTAAGACAAGCCCGATTGAGCCCTGGGAATACTGAATAGAGCTGGGTCATGGGACCAATAGGTGATGAGCTTGTGTGTTTCCCTATGGGGCCAGGTACTTACTCTGCCCTTTTCTGAACTTCTTTTTGCTTATGGGGTAATATTTGCAGGCTTTTGTGAAGATAAGCTAATGTCAGTTAAACACCGAACAGTGATTGGCAGATAGTGGCTATTTAGTAAATGTCAGCTATGAAAACTTTACCTCTTCTCTTCTCCCTTTCCCTTTGTGAGATAAAAATTTACTGGAACAGTGGTTGCAATACAGTCTGGAAACAGACCTAATGAATATGGATGGTCCCAAATTCACTGGAAAAGTCTAAGTTTTAATATTGAGGCCAGCTGCCAGTGGCGTGTGATAGGTTTTATTCTTTTTCCTTTTCTTTTCTTTTTAACCGTATGAGGCATACAAAAAATGAACTAAATCCTAAATATGCTCTGTTAATAATTAAAATGAAGCAGCGATAATGCAAGGTTATCGTCTTCTTTTTCTTTTTTTATTAATATGCTGACATCGGTAGACCCAGTTATTTGCAATTTAAGATCTGGGACTCTGCTGTCCACTCACTGGAGTAGGCAGAGTAGAGTCAATTCTACAGTTACAGAACTTCTAAGCAGCTCTTATGTCTATGGATCATCTATAAACTGCTGAACCTTCCTTGTCAACTAGTTAAGCAGGCAGTGAAGAGGGGTGAAAGCAAGTAGGAGTTCCCTGATAACAGTTTCAGTTACTGCTATTCTAAACCACTTGGTTTAAAAAGTGAAAAAAAAGTTGTTTAGGTTCACAGTCCTTTGTATAAAACAATAGGAGTGGCTATGTTTCAGAACTCAGAAATGACCAGATTTAAAAGGGAAATAAAATGCATAAATCTTAGAGGAATATTTCCAGCGGGATCAGGAGCAGCACCCCACCATCAAACACATTCATATTTCCAAATACATGAATATTCACAAAATGAGGAAGAAGGTAAAGAGTATTTCCTGTCAGTTCATATCAGGTTTTTGCAGCCAAGTGCGCTTGCTTAAGTTTGGTTTTACCTTTCAGCTTTGAAATTTCTAATAAGGGACTGTGGGCATGTTGCAGTGACAGAAATACAGTAAGACAAGCCCGATTGAGCCCTGGGAATACTGAATAGAGCTGGGTCATGGGACCAATAGGTGATGAGCTTGTGTGTTTCCCTATGGGGCCAGGTACTTACTCTGCCCTTTTCTGAACTTCTTTTTGCTTATGGGGTAATATTTGCAGGCTTTTGTGAAGATAAGCTAATGTCAGTTAAACACCGAACAGTGATTGGCAGATAGTGGCTATTTAGTAAATGTCAGCTATGAAAACTTTACCTCTTCTCTTCTCCCTTTCCCTTTGTGAGATAAAAATTTACTGGAACAGTGGTTGCAATACAGTCTGGAAACAGACCTAATGAATATGGATGGTCCCAAATTCACTGGAGAATTAAAAGTCTAAGTTTTAATATTGAAAACTCATTTCTTGTTCATTGACTAATACAACTTCAGAATTTGTTTAGAGGATGACTAAACGTTTCAATGATGGACATATGTTTTGATTAACGTTATATTTAAATTTATTGAATGCTTGGCTTTAATTTTATTTAAGAAAAGACTGTTTGCCATTAACTGATTTGCCATTATGAAGCCCCTTTTAAAGTTTCAATCTAGATACTCATCTTTTAGAAAAATAATTTGAAAAATACAGTGTTGATGGTGCTAGTGCTGCCACAAAGATATAGCCAGGGTTTACAGTTTAATATATCGGAAACATGACATTGGGAGATATGTCTTTTCCAGTTTTGCCTCTCAAAATTTTATAAGAGCATTAATGGACTTTAAGTGCAAAGCAGTTTAAAAAATATATATATATAAAATAGATAACCAACAAGGACTTGCTGTGTATTATAGTGAACAATACTCAGTAGTTTGTTAATAGGCTAGGGGGAAGGAAGCTAAAACAGAATGTGTGTGAATCACTTTGCTATACACCCAAAACAAACACAACAATGTAAATCAACTCTACCTAAGTTTTAAAAAAAAAATTTTTTTTTTGTAAAGGAGACCTTTACTTTTAAATTCATAGCCTCCCTTTTTAAAAGGGAAAGAGCAAAAGCAGAATCCAGAGAAGAAAGAGGTTCGCTACTTGATGGGTATATGCCCCACAGGACTTACTGGTATTTAAGTGGGCAGAGTGGATCTGCCTGTATTTGTATGCATTGTATCACCTGCCTGTATTTATATGCACTGTATCACCTGCCTTCACAGCTGAACTATCAGCAGAAAGTAGGCATCATGTATTGCAAAGCTGGACAGAGCACAGAAGAAGAGATGTACAACAATGAATCAGCCGGCCCGGCCTTTGAGGAATTCCTCCAGCTGTTGGGAGAACGTGTTCGGCTCAAAGGATTTGAGAAGTATCGTGCACAGCTTGACACCAAAAGTAAGAAATACTTATACCCTCCTACGAGACCTACCGTCTTCCTGGTGTGTTGACATTCGTCTCCTAAGTTGCCTGTATAACAACACTGCCCCTTACTGTAGAAAACTGCTGCTGATGAGCCAGGGAGGGAAGGCATGGCTTTAAGACAACTGAAGACCACAATCAAAGCGTTTAGGATTGGAGTACAAAGAAATTAGTGTTATCCGAAGTGTGGAAGATAGAAAGCAATCATTGGAAATCCTGCAGAGTTGCTCCTGGATAGTGTTGCATAGACTTCACTACATTTAGCTGGATTTGAGAGTGACTAAAAACTCCTGCAACACCATCTGTTCTTAAGGCCCAGAAATCTTGACTTTCATGAGCTCATTTCATAATCCTTGTACATTTCTTGTAGTCAGCCATTGTAGGGTGTTCTTAATCACTTTTATATATTTTAATATCTAGGGGTAGGTTTTTTTTTCTATTATTATTGTTTGTAGTCTAACTTAATCTCTAAGCAAACAGGCCTCTTAGCTTTGGTATTAGTTCAGCTCATAAAATGTGTTGATTAAAAGCACACTAGTGCAGCAGTCTGTTTAGCTACAGCTCTTGAACATACAGGTTTGTCCATTCCCGTTCCCCAAGTGGTTAATAAAAGATTTAGGTTCTCAAGTATCTAGAGTGTGTTAACTTTTGCTACATGTTTGTGTGGAGGCAGATTTTAAATTTTATATCAAAATCCATCCATAGACACCTGTAGCCTGTTTTTCTCTGAGAGAGTCTTTGGATTAGCACATCTGTATTGCAGTCTATGGTAATTGCTCTGATTTTTGGTACAGGAAATTAAATAAGGAGTCGAGTCATGAAAACAGAAAAGCATTCATAAACTCGACTTCAGGGAGGAATTTCCTGTTGCCATGGTTTTGCTGTTGCCAACTTGGAAACAACATGCAAGAGAGCCTATGAACAACCATAAATAACCTAGACTCTTAAATATTATTTTAACGTCCCTTACTTTGCTTGTGACTGCTGAAAATGTTAAATCTCAGTATACCCTGAAATTCTTTTTATCAAGATATTCTGACATTTACGTGATTCATTCACATTGTCCCAGTTCATTGTGCTATGTAAACTATAGTCACCACAAAGGGCTGTTAAAAGGGTCTGAGAAGAAAATGTGATAAGCACCTTGATTCTACCAATGAATGGCCAGATTGGGAATTGGTAAGATTATTTATTATTTCCTGGTTCTTCACTATCTCCTGAAGTTGGCTCAAACTCATGTCCATTGAGTCCATGTATTATTTGTGTCTTTACACATTCCCAGCCATCTCTTGATGATGAAGGACAATATGATAAGTGTATAGCAATGCCATTCTTAAGCGTTGTGGTAGTAGAATAAGCAAGACAAGCACTTATGCATTTTGCCCCAGTATCCCAGTAATTGCAAAGACCCAGATCAGCAAACAGCCTCTAGTGGCGCACTTTCCAGTCATGTAATACATTTATAAGGGAATGTTACTTTTCGCTGAACTACTCTCCTTTCAGGCTCCTCGTAACCTTCTGAGGGGGAAGTAAGTCCTGAGAAGGAGGGTTCACAGTTTCCTTTTCTCTCCTTTCAGAGGGTTGTTCCTAAAGTCAGTGCAAAGCAGGAAAGTGTTTCCCCTCTTTTGAAGAAGACAGTATGCCTGTTTATCTGTCTTACTCCCAGCTGGAAAGGACCATTATCCTCATCATTTGAAGGGCCACAGAAATAGGGATCAACCAGCGTCTGCACACCCCAGCAGCCTCCTACTGGCCATGACACATCCAGAGATGAGACTTTGTTCTGTGTGCTGTGAGAAATCTCACCACATCTTACCTAACCTTAAATTGTGTTAAACTCTTTCAGTATGATCCTTAAAAAAGAAAATTGCTCTCCAGAACATGTGTTCTTAAAGGATCACTCCTCTCCACATGACAGTGTAGTTGTCACTTGGATCTGTGGATTTGTAGTCTCCATCAAATTAAAACTTTATTTGCCAAACTCATTTCTTTATTTTTCTGCAGCCCACCTTCTGAGTCTCCAACTATATATGCATATATTGAGTTGCCAAACAACATGCAAGAGAGCCTATGAACAACCATAAATAACCTAGACTCTTAAATATTATTTTAACGTCCCTTACTTTGCTTGTGACTGCTGAAAATGTTAAATCTCAGTATACCCTGAAATTCTTTTTATCAAGATATTCTGACATTTACGTGATTCATTCACATTGTCCCAGTTCATTGTGCTATGTAAACTATAGTCACCACAAAGGGCTGTTAAAAGGGTCTGAGAAGAAAATGTGATAAGCACCTTGATTCTACCAATGAATGGCCAGATTGGGAATTGGTAAGATTATTTATTATTTCCTGGTTCTTCACTATCTCCTGAAGTTGGCTCAAACTCATGTCCATTGAGTCCATGTATTATTTGTGTCTTTACACATTCCCAGCCATCTCTTGATGATGAAGGACAATATGATAAGTGTATAGCAATGCCATTCTTAAGCGTTGTGGTAGTAGAATAAGCAAGACAAGCACTTATGCATTTTGCCCCAGTATCCCAGTAATTGCAAAGACCCAGATCAGCAAACAGCCTCTAGTGGCGCACTTTCCAGTCATGTAATACATTTATAAGGGAATGTTACTTTTCGCTGAACTACTCTCCTTTCAGGCTCCTCGTAACCTTCTGAGGGGGAAGTAAGTCCTGAGAAGGAGGGTTCACAGTTTCCTTTTCTCTCCTTTCAGAGGGTTGTTCCTAAAGTCAGTGCAAAGCAGGAAAGTGTTTCCCCTCTTTTGAAGAAGACAGTATGCCTGTTTATCTGTCTTACTCCCAGCTGGAAAGGACCATTATCCTCATCATTTGAAGGGCCACAGAAATAGGGATCAACCAGCGTCTGCACACCCCAGCAGCCTCCTACTGGCCATGACACATCCAGAGATGAGACTTTGTTCTGTGTGCTGTGAGAAATCTCACCACATCTTACCTAACCTTAAATTGTGTTAAACTCTTTCAGTATGATCCTTAAAAAAGAAAATTGCTCTCCAGAACATGTGTTCTTAAAGGATCACCCTCTCCACATGACAGTGTAGTTGTCACTTGGATCTGTGGATTTGTAGTCTCCATCAAATTAAAACTTTATTTGCCAAACTCATTTCTTTATTTTTCTGCAGCCCACCTTCTGAGTCTCCAACTATATATGCATATATTGAGTCACTTACTAGTTGTGATTTAGTTTTTTAACCTTTTTTTTCCTCCTCTGTGCTTGTGTTTGGGTGATTCCTATTAATGTCTTCAAGTTCATTGTGGTTTTATTTCTTCCATTGTGTCTTAATCTGCTGTTTGTCAATCTAGTGACATTTTTGTTTCAGATACTATGATTTTCAGGTCTAGAAGTTGCACTTAACTTTTCTTTCTTTCTTTCTTTTTTCTAGAATAATCTTATATTTTCCATATTCTTCTCATTAAGTCCATGTCCTGTAAAGCCTTGAATCTATAATAGCTGTTTTAAACTGTTTGCATGCTAATTCCATCATCTCTGTCATTTAGGGCCTTGTTTTAACAGATTTTCTCATGCTTTTTGAGTTATATTTTATTTATTCATCTATCTTTTTTTTTTTTTTTGGCCTCTGTTATTGGTTCTTCATTTGTTTTCATCTATCTTTATTCTTCAGCCTGTGTGGGCCTCCCATTGCAGTGGCCTCTCTCGTCACAGAGCACTGGCTCTGGGCGCGTGCGTTCCAGAGTGCTGGCTTGTAACTGGACACACCAGTCAAACTGTTCCATAGCACGTGGGATCTTCCTGAGCCAGGGATTGAACCGGTGCCCCCCTGCTCTGCAAGGCAAACTCTTTACCCACTGGACCGCCAGGGAAGCCGTTTGAGTTTTTTAATTGAATACTGGACATTGCAAATGTATTCATCATTGAGAATCTGGATTTTGTCCTCTTCTTTAAAGTGTTGTTTTATTTTGGTAGACAATTAAGTTAATTACAGGACAGTTTGATATCTATGAATCTGTTCTTAAATTTTTTGAAGAGTGTTAGAGTAGTCTTTGTTATTATTGTTCAGTCACTAAGCTGTGTCTGACTCTTTGTGACATCAGGAAAGATTGACCCCATGGTAGAAATCTCACCACATCTTACCTAACCTTAAATTGTGTTAAACTCTTTCAGTATGATCCTTAAAAAAGAAAATTGCTCTCCAGAACATGTGTTCTTAAAGGATCACTCCTCTCCACATGACAGTGTAGTTGTCACTTGGATCTGTGGATTTGTAGTCTCCATCAAATTAAAACTTTATTTGCCAAACTCATTTCTTTATTTTTCTGCAGCCCACCTTCTGAGTCTCCAACTATATATGCATATATTGAGTCACTTACTAGTTGTGATTTAGTTTTTTAACCTTTTTTTTCCTCCTCTGTGCTTGTGTTTGGGTGATTCCTATTAATGTCTTCAAGTTCATTGTGGTTTTATTTCTTCCATTGTGTCTTAATCTGCTGTTTGTCAATCTAGTGACATTTTTGTTTCAGATACTATGATTTTCAGGTCTAGAAGTTGCACTTAACTTTTCTTTCTTTCTTTCTTTTTTCTAGAATAATCTTATATTTTCCATATTCTTCTCATTAAGTCCATGTCCTGTAAAGCCTTGAATCTATAATAGCTGTTTTAAACTGTTTGCATGCTAATTCCATCATCTCTGTCATTTAGGGCCTTGTTTTAACAGATTTTCTCATGCTTTTTGAGTTATATTTTATTTATTCATCTATCTTTTTTTTTTTTTTTGGCCTCTGTTATTGGTTCTTCATTTGTTTTCATCTATCTTTATTCTTCAGCCTGTGTGGGCCTCCCATTGCAGTGGCCTCTCTCGTCACAGAGCACTGGCTCTGGGCGCGTGCGTTCCAGAGTGCTGGCTTGTAACTGGACACACCAGTCAAACTGTTCCATAGCACGTGGGATCTTCCTGAGCCAGGGATTGAACCGGTGCCCCCCTGCTCTGCAAGGCAAACTCTTTACCCACTGGACCGCCAGGGAAGCCGTTTGAGTTTTTTAATTGAATACTGGACATTGCAAATGTATTCATCATTGAGAATCTGGATTTTGTCCTCTTCTTTAAAGTGTTGTTTTATTTTGGTAGACAATTAAGTTAATTACAGGACAGTTTGATATCTATGAATCTGTTCTTAAATTTTTTGAAGAGTGTTAGAGTAGTCTTTGTTATTATTGTTCAGTCACTAAGCTGTGTCTGACTCTTTGTGACATCAGGGAAAGATTGACCCCATGGAGAGACCCATGCAGCACACTAGGCTTGCTGCTCCTTCACTGTCTCCTGGACTTTGCTCAGGCTCATGTCCATTGAGTTGGTGATGCCTTCCAACCATCTGATTGTCTGTTGCCCGCTTCTCCTCCTGCCCTCAATCATTCCCAGCATCAGAGTCTTTTCCAGTGAGTCAACTCTTCACATCAGGTAGCCAAAGTATTGGAGCTTCAGCTTCAGTATCAGTCCTTCCAGTGAATAGTCAGGATTGATTTCCTTTAGGATTGGCTGGTTTGATCTTCTTGCTACCCAAGCGACTCTGAAGAGTCTTCTCCAGCAGCACAATTCAAAAGCATCAGTTCTTCAACATTCAGCCTTTTTTATGGGTTAATTCTCACATCTGTACATGAGTACTGGAAAAACCATAGCTTTGACTATAAGGATCTTTGTCAGTAAAGTGATATCTCTGTTTTTTAATATACTGTCTAGGTTTGTCATAGCTTTTCTTCCAAGGAGCAAGCATCTTTTAACTTCATGGCTTCAATCACTGTCCACAGTGATTTTGAAGCCCCCCAGAGTAAAATCTGTAACTCTTTCCACTTGTTTCCGGTCTGTTAGCCATAAAGTGATGGAACTGGACGCCATCATTTTAGTTTTTTGAATGTTGAGTTTTAAGTCAGCTTTTTCGCTCTCGTCTTTCACCCTCATCAAGAGACTCTTTAGCCTCTCTTCACTTTCTACCATTAGAGTGGTATGATGCGTCCAAGCACTGGGGGAGAGTCTTTCCCTGAGCCAGGGATTGAACCGGTGCCCCCCTGCTCTGCAAGGCAAACTCTTTACCCACTGGACCGCCAGGGAAGCCGTTTGAGTTTTTTAATTGAATACTGGACATTGCAAATGTATTCATCATTGAGAATCTGGATTTTGTCCTCTTCTTTAAAGTGTTGTTTTATTTTGGTAGACAATTAAGTTAATTACAGGACAGTTTGATATCTATGAATCTGTTCTTAAATTTTTTGAAGAGTGTTAGAGTAGTCTTTGTTATTATTGTTCAGTCACTAAGCTGTGTCTGACTCTTTGTGACATCAGGGAAAGATTGACCCCATGGAGAGACCCATGCAGCACACTAGGCTTGCTGCTCCTTCACTGTCTCCTGGACTTTGCTCAAACTCATGTCCATCGAGTTGGTGATGCCATCCAGCCATCTCATTCTCTGTCGTCCCCTTCTCCTCCTGCCCCCAATCCCTCCCAGCATCAGAGTCTTTTCCAGTGAGTCAACTCTTCGCATGAGGTGGCCAAAGTATTGGAGTTTCAGCTTTAGCATCAGTCCTTCCAATGAACACCCAGGACTGATCTCCTTTAGGATGGACTGGCTGGATCTCCTTGCAGTCCAAGGGACTCTCAAGAGTCTTCTCCAGCACCACAATTCAAAAGCATCAGTTCTTCAACATTCAGCCTTTTTTATGGGTTAATTCTCACATCTGTACATGAGTACTGGAAAAACCATAGCTTTGACTATAAGGATCTTTGTCAGTAAAGTGATATCTCTGTTTTTTAATATACTGTCTAGGTTTGTCATAGCTTTTCTTCCAAGGAGCAAGCATCTTTTAACTTCATGGCTTCAATCACTGTCCACAGTGATTTTGAAGCCCCCCAGAGTAAAATCTGTAACTCTTTCCACTTGTTTCCGGTCTGTTAGCCATAAAGTGATGGAACTGGACGCCATCATTTTAGTTTTTTGAATGTTGAGTTTTAAGTCAGCTTTTTCGCTCTCGTCTTTCACCCTCATCAAGAGACTCTTTAGCCTCTCTTCACTTTCTACCATTAGAGTGGTATGATCCCCATGTCTGATGTTGTGATATTTGTCCCAGCAATCTTGATTCCAGCTTTTGAATAGTCTATACTCTGACTAATTTAGCCCTCCTCCTAAGGCGTGACTTTTCTTGTACCTGACTACCAGAATATTGAGTGAAGTATCTCTACAGTGGCTGGTCAGAATTTGAAAGTCTTCCAGGACTGTGAGTATTGTTTGACTGACAATTCTCTGGTAGTTATTTCCCCAATAGATTTTCTTTTCTTTTCTTTTTTAGTTGAGGTTTTTTTCTTCTTTCTCATTGTTACTATATAGTTTATTTAAACCAAACTATGATAATACAGAGGAAAAACTGAGGTGACAGCTGCCCAGAATCTTTGTGGATTACAGATGCAAATTAGCAGGAGACAAGCCAATAACAGGCAAGTCAGTTGCATAAATACAGACAACTTAAGACATAAGGCATTTCCTTTTAGTTGAAGTTTAATTGACATACCACATTATATTTTAGATGAACAACATAATGACTCCATATTTTTGTATAGTCCAAAATGATCACCACAGTAAGTCTAGTCAACATCTGTTACCAATACCTAAGTAATTTTTTTCTCATGATGAAAGCTTTTTAGATCTACTCTCTTGGAAACTTTCAGCTGTGCATTTAACTGGAGCCACCATGGTATACATTACCCTGATGTTGTTTCTTTCCCTGGCTTTTAGAACCCCACTCTGTGCTTGTGCAACTTAATATTCAGCCCAAGATTCAAAGAAATCCCTGTGCAGATTTCTGAGCCTCTTTCCCTGTGTAGTTTGCTCCTCTTCAGTAGTCTGCCCAGCAAATTCAGCCACACCTTAGCCTTCCCACCCTCCCGCATGTTTTGTCTCCCCTCTTCCAGTGCCTGCTCTGTGTGATCATTTTGAAAGTACCTCCAGGTAGAAATCTAAGAAGGGTCATAAAACTCGTCTCCTTTGGTACTTCTGTTTCCAGGATCACTGTCCAATGCTGCTTACTGTAAAAATGTCTGAGAAAAAAAAAAGGTTGTTTTCTATTTTGTGTCTGTTTTTCTGTTTATTTACAAAGGGAGAACAGGTCCTTCTCCACGTACTGCTAAGGCCAGAAGTGGAAGTCACAGATAATTTGCAAATGTCGTCTCATTTAATCCCTTAGGCAGCTAGTAGGCATTAAGGAGGGAGAACAGGTCCTAGTGTTATGGTTAATAGTGTATTCAGGGGCTTCCCCTGGTGGTCCATTGGGTAAGGACACCGCCTTGCAGTGCAAGGGGCGCTGGTTCGAGCCCTGGCCTGGGAAGATCCCACGTGCCGCGGAGCGGCTGGACCGATGTGTCCAATTACCGAGCCGGAGCTCTGGAGTGCATGCGCCCAGAGCCGGCACTCTGCAACGACAGACGCCACCATGATGGGAGGCCCACAGGAACCAAAGAACAAAGACGGATGAAAATGGAGAAATGAAGGACCAATAGAAGTGGCCCGCCCGCTCCCCTCCCTACCCAACCCGACCCCCGCCCAAAATAAATAAATAAATAAATAAATCTTTTAAAAGAAAAAAAAAAGTGTATTCAGAGAAAGTGTAAATGTAGAATTAAGTACAGTGAAGCCCAGAGCTCTGCTTCACGGCTGTCACCCCCTCTTGACTCTTTGGGCTAAAAACACTTAAACCGTCTCATGAGTTAGCCTCACATGTCACGTATTAGAATTTTTTGTAGATTTTAGTACTTTGGTAACGGAGAGTCCACGTGCCAGTGCCAGAGATGCAGGAGACAAAGGTTTGATCCCTGGGAAAGGGAAATCCCCTGAAGGAGGCACTGACAACCCATTCCAGTATTCTTGCCTGGAAAATTCCATGGACAGAGAAATCTGATGGGCCACAGGCCAGGGGGTCATAAAGAGTCGGACACAACTGGGCACAGTACAGCCAAGGGAGAGAGGGGCTCAGGAAAGGATTGATGGATCTGTTGAACCATTCCTTCTTATTCCCAATTGTCTATACAAAGTTCAGTTGACCATTTCAAAAGTAAGAAGGACTTCCAGCAAACAGGGTAGAAGCAGTTGTGTCAGGGGTTGGAACAGTTTTGCAATGAAGAAACTTCCAGGAGTGAGTTTTTTGCTGCTTTTTTTGTTTCCTTATTTGGATAACATAATCTCTGGATAATTACCATCGCCTCCCACTCCAGTAAATACAGAAATAAGCTTCCCACTAAGCAGTTTGTTATTTGAAAGCTAGAGACCACCCTCATTTGAAGCATGTGATTATTATTTGGGAAATTATTTCCTGAGTGAGGTGCATTTGTCAAGTGGGAACTTAAAAACCCTTTGAAAAGGATTCCTTCAGAGCTCTGCCTTCATTCATTTGTCACAATTTTTTTAGTGACTACTTGTTGCTTCCTCTACTTTTCAGCAGGGTTAAAATGATCACTGAGATTCAGGGTCTTAGAAGAGATGTAAGACTTTTCGGAAAGAAAATGAAACCTTTATTTGGAATATTTAACCTTTGATAAAGCATTATTTAAATGCTTTTCATGTGCAATGAGTATTTGGAGTTCTAGAGACTGATGAATGAAGAAAAGGGTTTTTGCCTTCTTATCTTTGAACTGTGTTATAGTATCAGATTTTCCCTTGTGAGTGTTACTGTGATGCAATAGGCAAAGAAATTAGAATATGTAAAAGACCCTTTTTAAGCCAGCTATACTTTTAATCTTAACTGCACAAAATTCTAAATTCCAGTCAGCACATTTCTCGAGCATTTCTTCTGTGGGCTAGTACTTCCCTGTTGGAATCCAGGTTGGAATCCAGCACTTTTGCCAAGTGCTCAGGATGTAGAAAGTAGACCGATTGCAAGTTCCCACCCCTTATCATTGCTTGCTTATCCTGTTCTCACAGTATGTGAGTGGTTTTAAGAAGCCCCCAGTTCCAGGCACATACACAGGCCCATTCCTTGAACGGACACAGGATGAATCCTCGTGTCATGACAGAGGGTGGTATTACAGACTCTTCTTGATCCTATCCTTGGTAAAGGAACCCACCTCCTGACCATGGTTAAAGGTACACTGAAAAAAATATGAGTCAATATGGTAGATGCCAGAGCAGACAAGATTCTTGACTTCTCCAAGTACTTGGTTAGTGAGTAGATGAAATAGTACTGCCGGGCAGAGGTGTGCCTCATCTAGAATGTGTGCCAGTGTTCCAGGAGTCAGTACTTGTTCCCGGCTGTGCTTCTTCCAAGCACTGACTTCTGCATCCCCGAACCGTGGGGCAGGCTTGTGTACAAGGGAGAGCTAGAGCTTAAACGGGTGGTCCTCAGCAGCCAGCTGACCGTTGTTCTATTGACATTTCAAGCTATGGATAATAAACAGCCCCACTGTCTGTCTGGGGTTTCATCTTGCCTTTCATGCATTCTGCAGTAGTGAGGACCTTCACAATCTGGGCTTAAGCTTTCTTCATTATATTGACTTTATTAGCCTGCCTGTGTTTAGTTCATGCGATTGCTTTTCTCCTTATGGTCCTAAATATTTAAAACTAGGAACTTCCACAAAATCAAATTGCTTAGGCTTGTTTCCCTTTGTGCTTTTCTGAACTTCAGCGTATCTGTTCGTGACCAGAATGTGGTTATACAAAAGTCAAGTTACTTTCTCCTGATATCTCATTCCTACGTATCCGCTTTTATTAGCCAAGTTTTATTCCCATTAAAATAAGAGTTGAGTCGAGAGAAGTCAAGAATGAATATGACATTGACCATATCTAAAGCCGCTTCTACAAACTTATTAACCTATTCATACCATCTTTAAATAGAAGTGCCCATTGTAGGATATTATCACTTATCTACACCTTTTCCAAGCTGCTGAGAACATTCTTATCATTCCTCAATTATTCAGTGCCTTCTTATCATCTAGTTCAAATATTAGAAATTTTGCTTTCTATGACTAGTGTAGAGCGCTAACCTTATTAGTGGATTTGGAGACAAATCATGTGATTATCAAGATGAACTATAAGATGCCTGAATTTATTAAAGCTTCATACAAATATGCAGGAACATTATCTTTTTATCCCTCTTCTATAAGCATATTTTCCCTTTAGAAATTACTCAATATATATTCTTTTCAACCAGAGGGGAAAATTTTTTTGTCACTGTGATCATTTTCTGTGATTTTCTTCCATTTTTATTCTGTTTAATTCCAATGCCTTATTCATTAGAGACTATAACAAACATTCATTTTTCCATTTTCTCTGGTAAAGTTTAGCAGTTCTATTATGTGCATTGTAATTTCAGGATTTTGAAATTCCTTTATTCTCAGAAAAGAAAATTTCATTGTTTTGACTCTGGCTTCATCTCTAAAATTTCTAAAACGGTTTACAGACTGTTGAAAATGATCAGCAAAGCTGGAGTTTTCAAAGGTCCTCAGAAGGCTGGTCCTATAGCATCTGTTGTATAAAATTGAAGCAAGTGTAGGAGAGAGAGAACAAAAAATATAAAACAAATTATCTTCAGGGTCGCCTTCACTTTTCTTTCATGACAGTAATGCTTCTAGAATTAGAAAGATGTGTAAAACAAGATGTAATAAATGAGCATGGGTTGATAATCTTTTTGTCTAGTTCATTAATTTTGCTTAAAATTGACTCGAGACACGTGTGAGTACGCATCAAATTGACACATTGACTTGACAGCTGTAAAATGTGCGAATCAGTTCTAGAGGTATTTATAGCGAGAGTCCTTAACAATGGATACCTTCTTTGTACTCAAGATCTGTCTTAAGTTGGTCAGTGATTTATTGTAGTTAATTTGTAGCTTTATACGGTAGTGGTCATTACCATTTAGAAGATATTTTTATTGGGGAATTGCATATTGGTACGTAGTTTTGCAGTTTTCTAAAAGTAGTCTTTGCTTTATTCTACATTTATCTTGTCTTTATAACCCTTTGCATCTTATGCCCTCTTCAAAATTAAGATCCTCTAAGAAGCTCAAGGTTGAGACTCAGGGCTCTAGAACATCTTAACAAGTCTCTGCAAACTGCTGTTACAGTCTATTCTTGAAGCAGCGCCTAAGGGCAGTGCAGCTACTGCATTAGAGTCCCCTGGGGGTGTTTCTTAAAATAGATTGTTCTACCCAGCCCCACACCTACTGAGCAGTATTTCTGGGCTTGGAGGCTGGGAAGCTGCCCTTTAAGCAGCTCCCCAGGAGACTCCAGGCACATTCCAGTTTGAGAACTGCTGCCTTAAGTAAGGTACATGCCAGAGGCTTTGACTTGCACATCATTCTCTAAAATACTCCTCAACAATATGGTTTAAAAACAAACAAAAAAATATGGTTGATGGAGGATTGAGCTTACCCAGAATGAATGCACTTCTGTTCGTTTTGTTACCTGTAAGTCCAGGTCCTTCAAGCCTAAAGAGACTTCCCTTAATTGGATAGTTAATAATTCTCTTTGGTTTCCAAGCGTTTACAGGTGCCCACTTTATGGATGATCAAGGGGATCAAGGTTGTTTTTTTCAATAAGGAAGGTGAGAATAGAACACACCCAACCTTAAACTGTTAGACATTGCTATACTACTTTTGTTATTCATTATTACAGTCTTGTTAAGTTTCCATCTATTTGTTGAGAACAAAACAGTGGTTCTCTTGCTTGAGTCAGAAGTACTGGAAAAGAGGTCCTGAAGTTCGTGGACAGAATTGAGGTCTGTGAACTTGGGTGGGAAATAATTTTACATTTATTTTCACTGACCTCTAGGTAAAAGTTAGCATTACTGCCATTTATGAATGTAGGCAACAAATCATAGCAGTATAAGCTCCACCTCTGATTTTACCAATTGAAAGCATAGGTATTTTCATACCGTATTGTTTGTTGTTGGAAGTATCTCAAGATGCTGTTTATGTATATCACTAGGTCAAAATTATAATGGTAATTAGACCTGCTACTAAAACTTGTTACAGAAATCTTGTGCTATTATATCATTTTAAATTATTTTGATAGAAGTACTTTTCAATCCATTGATTTCTGCTGAAATCTTATGTATTCTATCTTTGTTGTTTAATTGCTAATTTGCATCCAACTGTTTTGGGACCCTATGGACTGTGGCCTACCAGGCTTTTATGTCCTTGGGATTTTCCAGGTAGGAATGCTGGAGTGAGTGCCATTTCCTTCTCCAGGGGATCTTCCCCACCCAGGGATCGAACTTACTTTGGCAGATGGATTCTTTACCACTGAGCCACCTTGGAAGCCCATATTTTATTATAACCAATGCATTTATAAATATTTTTCTTAAAAGAAATACATAAGCCTGACTAGACTGCCGGAGGTAACCAGGTACAAAAGCTGGTTAAGAACTCCTATACCGGGGCTTCCCTGGTGGTCCAGTGGGTAAGGACACCACCTTGCAGTGTAAGGGGCACCGGTTCGATCCCTGGCCTGGGAAGATCCCACATGCCGCGGAGTGGCTGCACCAATGTGTCCAACTACCGAGCCGGAGCTCTGGAACACATGTATCCAGAGCCGGTGCTCTGCAGCGAGACAGGCCACTGCAATGGGAGGCCCACACAGGCCAAAGAGCAAAGATAAACGAGTGAAAGATCAATGGAAGTGGCAAGAAAAAATTAAAGAACTCCTGTACCAAATCTTGTCTATGATCTTTTCAGCCTTAACGACACCACCCCCACCCCCCGTTCTTTGAGATGTAGCTCTTGAATGAATTATTTTCCCTCTTCTTACAGTTCTCTCTCTCTCTTTTTTTTTGCTATAGCTGACTCCACTGGAACCCATTCTCTCTACACAACGTACAAAGACTATGAGATCATGTTCCATGTTTCCACCATGCTGCCGTACACACCTAACAACAAGCAACAGGTAAGAGATCCTTGTGTTATCTGTGTTGTTTTCACCCTTGTTTCATTTCCCCCAGAAGCCTAAGCGGCAAGTTTGTAAAATCTTAAACCAGAATTTAATGTTGCACCTGTCACAACAGTAGGAAGCTTTGTACTTTGTGGAAGGAAGAAGTAGCAGATGAGCTAAAAACAAATGAAAAGACACAAATTCTAGGTTAACAGCCAGCTGGACGGCTTTGTGAATTAATCATTTGCTTCTCACCCACGAGGATTGAGGTTTTCCTGAAAACTGAAAAGAACAAGTTGAAATCGTGGTGATTAGATGACTCGGCAGGGTTGCCCAGAGCACATAGGAGTGGGTGAAGTGTCATCTCAAGAGGCCAGTGTAAAAGGCAGGGAAGTACTGATGGTTTTCCAGGGATCTTCCACCCAGGGATCGAACTTACTTTGGCAGATGGATTCTTTACCACTGAGCCACCTTGGAAGCCCATATTTTATTATAACCAATGCATTTATAAATATTTTTCTTAAAAGAAATACATAAGCCTGACTAGACTGCCAGAGGTAACCAGGTACAAAAGCTGGTTAAGAACTCCTATACCGGGGCTTCCCTGGTGGTCCAGTGGGTAAGGACACCACCTTGCAGTGTAAGGGGCACCGGTTCGATCCCTGGCCTGGGAAGATCCCACATGCCGCGGAGTGGCTGCACCAATGTGTCCAACTACCGAGCCGGAGCTCTGGAACACATGTATCCAGAGCCGGTGCTCTGCAGCGAGACAGGCCACTGCAATGGGAGGCCCACACAGGCCAAAGAGCAAAGATAAACGAGTGAAAGATCAATGGAAGTGGCAAGAAAAAATTAAAGAACTCCTGTACCAAATCTTGTCTATGATCTTTTCAGCCTTAACGACACCACCCCCACCCCCCGTTCTTTGAGATGTAGCTCTTGAATGAATTATTTTCCCTCTTCTTACAGTTCTCTCTCTCTCTCTCTCTTTTTTTTTGCTATAGCTGACTCCACTGGAACCCATTCTCTCTACACAACGTACAAAGACTATGAGATCATGTTCCATGTTTCCACCATGCTGCCGTACACACCTAACAACAAGCAACAGGTAAGAGATCCTTGTGTTATCTGTGTTGTTTTCACCCTTGTTTCATTTCCCCCAGAAGCCTAAGCGGCAAGTTTGTAAAATCTTAAACCAGAATTTAATGTTGCACCTGTCACAACAGTAGGAAGCTTTGTACTTTGTGGAAGGAAGAAGTAGCAGATGAGCTAAAAACAAATGAAAAGACACAAATTCTAGGTTAACAGCCAGCTGGACGGCTTTGTGAATTAATCATTTGCTTCTCACCCACGAGGATTGAGGTTTTCCTGAAAACTGAAAAGAACAAGTTGAAATCGTGGTGATTAGATGACTCGGCAGGGTTGCCCAGAGCACATAGGAGTGGGTGAAGTGTCATCTCAAGAGGCCAGTGTAAAAGGCAGGGAAGTACTGATGGTTCATTTCAGATTTCAGAGGTTTCCTCTTCTAACTCAGAGAAAAATCAAAATATATGTCTGTGGGATCTCAGAGAAAAAGAAATTTTAATGTGTTCTTCAAAATGCAACATAGATAACAGTTGCATTTGTGTACCTCATACACAGAGCTTCATTTAAAAAGATTTAGAAGCACAATGCCTGTTAGTAAAGTGTAGTCAACGAGATGATAAAATGCTAAAACCAAGACATGACAGATGGTTACAGAGCTAGATGGAAACTGGCAGTATCGTTTTAAAGAGTATGTGGTAGTTGTTTTTTAAAAATATTTTAAAACAAATGATACCCAACTGAAACTTAAAAGATCCAGAGAACTAACAGACTCTCCTTTCAATAGCTTTTACAAACACAGTAGTCTTGAATCACTTCTGACCTTAAAAAGGACATAGATTTTGTTATTGTCAATTGTTGTACTAACAGAACACAGGCCAGCTGCAGAATGAATCACATCCTCTTTCACAGAATTTAACAAAACAAGGATGAAATCTAACACGTCGTCACATAGGTTTGATTACATCACACATCTCAATAGCAAAACTTTATCTCTTATGATTCCCAAAGTAATCAAAAGTAGGCAGCAAAGCGATGAGTCAGCTATAAATTTGAAATAAACCTATTTTAAGATAAATTCCCTGATCTGGAGTTTGTTGACAGTTTGTTTCATACACATTCCAGGTTCTAGATTTCTTAGAGGAAAATACCACGCTAAGAAAAATACACTAATTCATCCTGACCAGACAGTAGGAAGCTTTGTACTTTGTGGAAGGAAGAAGTAGCAGATGAGCTAAAAACAAATGAAAAGACACAAATTCTAGGTTAACAGCCAGCTGGACGGCTTTGTGAATTAATCATTTGCTTCTCACCCACGAGGATTGAGGTTTTCCTGAAAACTGAAAAGAACAAGTTGAAATCGTGGTGATTAGATGACTCGGCAGGGTTGCCCAGAGCACATAGGAGTGGGTGAAGTGTCATCTCAAGAGGCCAGTGTAAAAGGCAGGGAAGTACTGATGGTTCATTTCAGATTTCAGAGGTTTCCTCTTCTAACTCAGAGAAAAATCAAAATATATGTCTGTGGGATCTCAGAGAAAAAGAAATTTTAATGTGTTCTTCAAAATGCAACATAGATAACAGTTGCATTTGTGTACCTCATACACAGAGCTTCATTTAAAAAGATTTAGAAGCACAATGCCTGTTAGTAAAGTGTAGTCAACGAGATGATAAAATGCTAAAACCAAGACATGACAGATGGTTACAGAGCTAGATGGAAACTGGCAGTATCGTTTTAAAGAGTATGTGGTAGTTGTTTTTTAAAAATATTTTAAAACAAATGATACCCAACTGAAACTTAAAAGATCCAGAGAACTAACAGACTCTCCTTTCAATAGCTTTTACAAACACAGTAGTCTTGAATCACTTCTGACCTTAAAACGGACATAGATTTTGTTATTGTCAATTGTTGTACTAACAGAACACAGGCCAGCTGCAGAATGAATCACATCCTCTTTCACAGAATTTAACAAAACAAGGATGAAATCTAACACGTCGTCACATAGGTTTGATTACATCACACATCTCAATAGCAAAACTTTATCTCTTATGATTCCCAAAGTAATCAAAAGTAGGCAGCAAAGCGATGAGTCAGCTATAAATTTGAAATAAACCTATTTTAAGATAAATTCCCTGATCTGGAGTTTGTTGACAGTTTGTTTCATACACATTCCAGGTTCTAGATTTCTTAGAGGAAAATACCACGCTAAGAAAAATACACTAATTCATCCTGACCAGACAGTAGAAAAAACTTAGAAGCATTAACAAATTAATTTTAAAGGGAAGATGAAGGCTTATTCTACCTGATTACTCATCAGAGAATGGCCTTCTAGATAGCTCAGAGGTAATGAACCCGCCTGCCAGTGCAGAAGATGCAGGTTTGATCCCTGGGTCAGGAAAATCCCCTGGCGAAGGAAATGGCATCCCTCTCTAGTATCCTTGTCTGAAAAACCCCATGGACAGAGGAGCCCGGCAGGCTACAGTTCATGGGATTGCAAAGAATCAGACACGACTTAACACCTAAACAGATACTCAGCAGAGAAAGATAACATGGGGGTAAAAAAATTCAGTAACAAGATTAAGTTGTGTATATCCAACTAAATGAGTTAAAGTACTGAACTGAGTGAGTTGACATTTAAGTGCACGGCTATCTGAATTATTTAATTTGGGGCCCAGCCAAGGTAAAGCTGTTATGATCCTAAATCAGAATGAAAGAATAACTGACATTCTACATATTAAGAAATCTTAATTCTCTAGTTAAAGAATTTATTTCTTCTACATAGATTATACTGTGCTTAGAAAAACCAGAAGGAATGTGTTTTTTAAAATCTTTTTGCGGGAATTGGTTTATTAACAGTCTGTCTTTTATATATAATGCAAGATGGACAGATGGATTAATTTATGTTTGGGTCCTTTAGTAACAGTACCTATCAAGCTGTATTTTGAAGGAAGAATGACAGTGCATCAGAAAGACAGTGACATCCACGCAGGAATGACGTTTTTTGAGTTTGGTGTGTTCAAAATCCTGAGTAGATTAATAGTCTTTGATAATGGGTATTGTGTATAGCAGTCAATACAGAGCAGCCTTTATGTATGTCACATCTGATCCAATAGCATGTTTAGACGTGGAGTAAATAGCCTCATTAGAAGATACTTTTGATGCTTTGAAATTCCTAAGGTTAAATGTTCGTCTCCCAAACATTTTTACTCCCCATTCTCAGCCCTAATCTAATAGGTTATTGTTTCTCCTAGCTGCAGCCAGTACTTGATCACTGATTTTACTGGTGTGTAATTTGTGTAAGTTAAAGTCACTGGAGAATTTTTTTTTAAAGATTTATAAATAAAAGCTTATCTCTAATGGGTAGTTATAGTAATGTCATGTTTAGTTGTTTTCCTCCTGATAGGAGCCTCTGTGCAGGGAATATGAGGAATATGAGTGTTGTTCAGGTTTTCTTCACGTGATTGCGCTAATGACCACTCCCAGAGAGGCACTGACCTGGGATGATTTGGAGTGCCTGAAATTGAAAGCCACCTTCCCTGAACACCATTTAATGTGAAAGAGAAGGTGGTCTTAAGCAGCTTTCACTATTATTAAAGCAACTATTTAGATCTAAAATTTAACCTTCTTTAAAACTGTGAGAACATTCTGCAATATTATTAATTTCTGCCTCCCCAGCTTGTGCCACAAAAAGTATTATCAGAAAATACCTTAGCCGCATTTCTTTAAATGAAGCTAATTGAATCAGAACATAAATTGTGTTGTAATTACTTCAGCCGTTCTCATCTTAAAAAAAATCTTCCCTATGGCAAGTTTCTTTCTTATACAAAAATGGAACAGAACTGTTGTTATGGAAACTGAGGATTTGGAGATGCTGGGATTTGCTGTAATATGCTAGAGAGTGGTTAGATCTATTTGAATGGACTGTGTATTTCATGCAAATTTCTGAATATTCATTTCCATATTCTTCCTTGGAGGAAATGATAAGACACACTAAAATATTGACAGTAACCGTGTAGATTTCCTCCCCTCGTATGCACTGATTAATAATGAATGCCTTAAATACAGTTACATAAGGAAATCGGGGAGAAAAAAGCAGCACATTGTCCTTTATGTTGTTTGCTTCTGTTTTCCTTTAGCTCCTACGGAAGCGGCACATTGGAAATGATATCGTAACAATTGTTTTTCAAGAGCCCGGAGCACAGCCATTCAGCCCAAAAAACATCCGATCCCACTTTCAGCACGTTTTTGTCATCGTCAGGGTTCATAACCCCTGCACTGACAGTGTCTGCTACAGGTACAGGCTCAAGAGGTGGCTGGGTGGGCTTTGGTGGGTGGTCCCATCAAAGGCCCCCTCCAGCTTTTCTCTCTGAAGTGGCAGTGGAAAGCCTATAGCTATTTATTTCTGCCTTTAAACTGTGCGTGCAGATAGCCAAGTTCACAGGGTGATGCAGCCTGGTGGCGTTGACATTCCCCAGACTTGTTGGTTAGACACCTGCTGTTTCCATTCGCACCTCCTCCTCAGGTGGTGTCCTTCATCCATGCCATCTGGTCACCAGCTAATTACTCATACTGCTAAGTATATTTTGCTTTTGCCATGCCGGAAGCAGAGCAAAATGATCATAATAAGTCAGGAAGAGAAGTTTAATTTTGAAGCAATTACTTTTATTTTTAAAAAACCAAACATGTGCATAGGGCTTACTTGATTCCCTGTAACATTTCTGACTGAAGTCTTAGAGGCTTTGCTAATAAGCATTTGGTGGAATTGTTTCAATATTCCTTGTTGAAGTAGTCTCATGAGCATTAGAATTTAAGATCTACCTGCAAGAGACCTCTGCAAGAATGCTGAAGGGGGGTTGGTGTTGAAGAGAGGAAGGTTCTGTGATGCTGGGTTAGCGTGAGTGTAGTGCCAAGAAGGCATTGTGAAGATGTTCTAGCATGAGTAAATGTCCTAGTAGGCATCTGTCCTTTCAAAGCATGAAAGTTTATTATATTTTTCCATCCCTAAAATTGGGGAAACAAGACTTTGTTAATTTTGAATAGTTGTTTTTGACTTAATGTAGCCATCTACACAGAAAGTGGCCAGTATGGACTGTTAGTTGGTTTGTTGTGAGATCTACTGCTGTCTAATCGTAGGGGTAATACAGGTTAATTATAGGAGAAAAAGCAAGTTCAGGGAACAAAAACTAGTCAGGATTACATTGGACTCCTGCTGACTGCTGTCACCCCTGCCTGTTCCACAGTCAGTACGTCTGATGAGCTCCAGTTACAAGCCCGCTCTAGGCTAGGTACCTTATTTATGTTAGGACATCAGTCAGTTTTGAAAAACTCATGAGGTGGGTACTGTTTTAATTCCCATTTTCAAATGCAGAAACGTAAATGCATGGGGATAGGTAACTTGCCAGAGGTCAGCTGGTGCTGGGCAGAGTATAAGTTTGAATGCACCGAGTCTGATTTTAGAGCCCAGTCTCTTAACTGCTCTGCATGCTGCCTCCTCATTCCATGCTCTGTGAAGTTGTGTCTTCACTGCCCCTGTTGCTGACCTACAAGCTGTTGTAGAACTTCCCGGTGCCAAGTCTTATGTGAAAACTCCAGACCAGTGAGATCGGTAGTTTCCCAGATTCAGTTAGTGGAAATTCAAACAAAGGAAACCTAATCTGAGGCTCTTGTCAAGAATATGGTCTCCAAACGTTGCTTTAGTTAGGTGTAGAAGGAAAGAATTAGTGCAGAACATTTGACCGTAATTGGGAAGGATAATTGTTTGCATTTAGAAAATACCCCAAACGGTGGAAATGTGCTGTGTGCTGGATTCCTACAAAGGATTTCATACTACCTTGTAGATAGAAAGCTAAATATTTTTTTGAATGGTCTCTGGGAAGTCTGGGGAATGGAAAGCTATGTACTTTTTTTAAAAAAGAGGTTCCTCTTTGAAAGGCCTTTGTCTAAATAAATTACTATCCAGTAGAAATACAGTACAAGTCACATATTCATTTTATATTTTACAATAGCTGTGTATTTTAAAGTAATAGAAATAGGTCAAATTAACTTTAACAATATGTTTTTGACTCAATTGTATGTTTTATTTACCTGCTATATTTAAATATTATTATTTCAATGTATAATTTTTAAATTTTAAATATTATTGAGCTATCCTAGGTATTTTAGGACCAAGATTAAAATCTCGAGTGCATTTTTGATTTACAGCTCACCTGAGTTAGGATGCTCAGTTTTCACTGGAAATAATCTATTTAGATTTCATAAAATTTGCAGTTGGAAAGTAGATTCATAGCAGCTTCTAAACACAAACACAGTTCTAAAAGACTTTTGGAAAACTGAACCAAGTGTCATTTTTTAAAATTTAATGACTTAATACTTTTTGGTTATATAGAAGCCACATTTTTCAGTGCTTAGTATAGCCACTGGAAGTATGTCTGGTGCAAGTCTAAATACACTAATGAGTAGGAAAGACATCTGAGTCTCTTTCAATAATTGACTGGTGAAGGAGGTGTTACCTGTTCTATTCTTTTCACCCCCTTCTCCTCAGACTGAAAGCCATGAATTTTGCTCTCTCCCTCTCTCATTTTTAATCTCTTACTTGGAGAGCCCATCTTCTTAGCCTGCCTTGTGATGCTGGGCACCTTTGCAGGAAGACACTGGACATCCCTGCTCAGAAGACGTGGCCTAGTCTGGAATTCCCTAGTTACCAGGCCTACTTGAAGACCCACTGTGAATTTTGGAACTTAAAGTAGCAGTCTTTTCCTTTTATAAACTTTGGGTACATAAATTTTTCTCAGTCTTTCTCAGATTCAGATAGACGTGTTTCCTCGGGTATGTGGTGAGGCCAGATGTTTAAAGGCCCGGAATAACTTGGATGCCTCTCTTTGTAGTCTTTAATGTTTGGCAGAAGGGATGTGAAGGTTTATTTTCTCATGAAAATGCATTAGGAAGTAGAATGAAAAATTTGTACCAATTTTAAGATAAAATGTGGGTCTTCCGAGAGTTTTCATACATGTGGATTTTTCTTATACCCCAGACCCCTCGCCTATACTACTAGGGGTTTGAGTTCATAGGCCTCTTTCATTAGGGATACTCTGGTGGGAAACCTTGGAGTTGCATTTAATTTATATGAATTTTATTTAAATCTAATTTTATTGGTAAGAGATGTAGTTAGAATATTCAAATGCTTTTCATCATTTAGTCTCTTGTTCCCAGCTTTCTCCACTGTGAACACTCACGTTTATGCACTGACATCTACTTGGTGCCCCAAGTGTGGAAAATGATTTCCTCAAAGGAATGTCTTGCTATAATTATGTAAAGGGAAAGGTGAATTAAAGCAGTTGGAAAGTAGATTCATAGCAGCTTCTAAACACAAACACAGTTCTAAAAGACTTTTGGAAAACTGAACCAAGTGTCATTTTTTAAAATTTAATGACTTAATACTTTTTGGTTATATAGAAGCCACATTTTTCAGTGCTTAGTATAGCCACTGGAAGTATGTCTGGTGCAAGTCTAAATACACTAATGAGTAGGAAAGACATCTGAGTCTCTTTCAATAATTGACTGGTGAAGGAGGTGTTACCTGTTCTATTCTTTTCACCCCCTTCTCCTCAGACTGAAAGCCATGAATTTTGCTCTCTCCCTCTCTCATTTTTAATCTCTTACTTGGAGAGCCCATCTTCTTAGCCTGCCTTGTGATGCTGGGCACCTTTGCAGGAAGACACTGGACATCCCTGCTCAGAAGACGTGGCCTAGTCTGGAATTCCCTAGTTACCAGGCCTACTTGAAGACCCACTGTGAATTTTGGAACTTAAAGTAGCAGTCTTTTCCTTTTATAAACTTTGGGTACATAAATTTTTCTCAGTCTTTCTCAGATTCAGATAGACGTGTTTCCTCGGGTATGTGGTGAGGCCAGATGTTTAAAGGCCCGGAATAACTTGGATGCCTCTCTTTGTAGTCTTTAATGTTTGGCAGAAGGGATGTGAAGGTTTATTTTCTCATGAAAATGCATTAGGAAGTAGAATGAAAAATTTGTACCAATTTTAAGATAAAATGTGGGTCTTCCGAGAGTTTTCATACATGTGGATTTTTCTTATACCCCAGACCCCTCGCCTATACTACTAGGGGTTTGAGTTCATAGGCCTCTTTCATTAGGGATACTCTGGTGGGAAACCTTGGAGTTGCATTTAATTTATATGAATTTTATTTAAATCTAATTTTATTGGTAAGAGATGTAGTTAGAATATTCAAATGCTTTTCATCATTTAGTCTCTTGTTCCCAGCTTTCTCCACTGTGAACACTCACGTTTATGCACTGACATCTACTTGGTGCCCCAAGTGTGGAAAATGATTTCCTCAAAGGAATGTCTTGCTATAATTATGTAGAGAATTGCGGGGTGTCAATACCAGGCTGAGATATAAAGTACATTTAGCTAGGAAAATGGGATTCAGTGTGTATTTTAAAGCACAGATAGTGGAATTCAGTGGCAAAATGGGGAATAGTTCTGTGAGTCAAGGGGCGGATAGTGGTACAGATGGACACATAGACACAGGCAGGACATGGGGGTCTATGCAGTGAAAAGACAGTGTTGTCGGAGAAATCAGTGGGCAGTGGAGGCCCATGGAATCCTAGGCCATCAGACAGCACTGTATAAATAGACTACTAGGAAAATTTACTCATTGTCAACACACAAGGTAATTTATATACAAAATCACAAGTTGAGAGTTTATTATGATTCTTTTTTTTTTTTCACTCATTCTTTGCAGTCCTAATCAGTATATGCTAGGCAGTATTCTGTGCTCTAGGATTCAACAGAGGAGCAGAAAAAAAGAAAAAGAATCCCCTTTAATGAATATGGAAATAAGACTGTGAAATAATGTGTGTTGTACTGCCCTGAGAACTATAGAAAGTTTATATAGGAAAAATTGACTAATTCAAGTTAATTCCAGAGGTTCTTTAACTTTGTATAGTAGACATAGCCAAGAACTCAGAAATTAATCACTATAAGTCTGTGTACTAAAGCTTATGCCCATACCTGATAAGAGAGCCCTCCAGTCTCTGTTATTTTACTTGTATCATGACAAAGAGCTTAATTGTCAGAAGCAACAAATCAAAAAGATGAGCCATTTAATGGAAAGGATATACTGAAAGCCTCAATAAGTGATGGCCAATAAGGGAGATGCAGAAAAACGAGTCGTATTTAATGTACAGATTTAATAATCATAGCAATCCAAGGTCATTTGACTTGAGACCAAACAACCAGATAAATGCCACTCACCCAAAGGGCCTCAGTTTATAAAAACACAGTGCAAACTTTGGTCGCCATTGTTTTAAATAACTAATGAATGAATGGATCTAGGCACTGATCATCAAAGGCTGCAAATATCATAAAAAGAGACAAATGTGTGTCTCATAATGGAAGAATACAGCCCCATCTAGGAATCAGTCTTACTTCTCTTCCCAAAATTGAATCTGATCAAACATTTGGAGAAGCCAAGTTGCAGGAAATACAGAAGACCACAGAACATGTTTTTATTCAGCAAAAATTCAGTCTCTGAACAACTGTGTGTGACACATAGCCCAGTTTCTTCAGCAAATAAATTACAAGAAATAAAGAAGTGAAGAAAGGTGGAGGGGCATTAATAGAATTCAGAATTTTAAGATAAAATTAATTCATTGTCATTTGGGACTCTTACTTGGATCTGTTTCAGACTCTTTAAAAATCTTAAGACATCTTAAATAATTGAGAATTACTTTTTTATGAAATTAAATAATCACTGTTAATTTTAAAACCAGTATAGGAATAAGTAGTTTTAATAAACACCCATCTTCAAAACAGATGTTAAATTGTGGTCAGTAAAACTGTTTCAAAAGTGTATGTGTGTGTGTGTGTATGTATATATATATATTCTTCCTCTCAGAAAGATTTCCATATTCAGTGGTTAAGATGTAGTAAATGCTGAAATAAGTTAGTATGATGCAAAAAGCACTTGGAATCAGACCAGACTGTTAAACACCTCAGATCTTACATTTCCCTTTCTGTGCAGTAGAAGGTTGCTTGACGTCTACCTAAAATCCCCTAAGTAAAATACCTGGTATAGACAAGGAATGTGGTGAATGGACATTAAATGACCGTGTCTTTCTTCTCTTCTTCTCTTGAATAGAAATTAATATGCAAGCTTCAACTAGGAAGAAAAATATCAAAGTGGGTCAAGTGGTGGAAATTTTTTTCAGGTAGTCTACACCAAGTCATCATTAGTCAGCATCCTTGTCCCATGTGGCTGACCTTTCTTTGACAAAACTCTGAGTACATGTCACTTCTAATGCTGACAATCACTGAGGACAGTGTTGAGACGCCCTGGCATAGCCTACTGCATGGGGTCCTTCAAGTCTGGTTTCTCTTGGCCGTCACTGTCCACTGGCCCCTCTCCCAGGCCCCCACAACCCCCTGATGTGGAGCTACTTACAGCTCCACACATGCCACCCTCTAGGCAAGAGTGCCTCTTCTCACACACCCCCGGCCCTCCTTCATCCAGGGAATGCCTGCTCTTCTTTACTCTGGGAAGCCTCCCTTGACCTCCCAGGACTGGATAGTGTTTCCAGTAGCTCTCAGAGCCTCCCAAGGAGAGCGCTCAGCCCAGTAGAGGTAGCCCCACAGCAGGCTTTGAGCCTGTGGGCTCTCACCCTTGGTCCTGGCGTATAGTCAGTGCAGTGAGTGTTGGTGATCGAAGACTGGTAGCCATGGAGAACCGCCAGGAAGGGAACAGTGGGCACACATTTGTTTGCTGCCCATCTTTCCTGTCCTGTGCCAAGGTCTGCTTTCTTGGAAAGCTCCCCAAACTGGCAGTCTGAAATGAGCTTCTGAGCTCTACTATGTGGATGCTAAGTCCTCTTCCTTTTAAATGTTGCTTCTTTTGCTGTTGCCATGGTGCTTCAGAAGTTCAAGTGTGTTATTCTTCTCACTCTTTTTCATTGAGACCTCTGTTCAGATGTCTCTGCAGCATTCCCATGTATCACCTCGCCACTTCCTCCAAGACCTTTGACGCCAGCCAAGGCCCAGACCCACCGGCAGCAACCTGATGGTGATCTCCTTGGCTGTGTGACTCCTGTGGATGGTCCCTTTTGCAAGCACCTCAAGAATGGGAAATTTAAAAGCATTCCCTCAGGGAATAAGTGTGATCTTGCCACACTACTGGTCATCCAGAAGTTCAGATGGCAGTCCTGGCTCACTCTAACAGGCTCTGGACAAATTGTCGTACTTCTCTGAATCTGTTTCCTAGAGAAGTTGAAGAATGTGTACCAGCTCTTCAGATGGAGGTTCAGGGATGTGTCAAATGACAGAACAAAACAGAATACCGTCCTGGTGCCTCAATTGCTCCAAGATTAGGGGAATATAACATATTTTGTGTTAAAATGAGTTGAAATATTCTTTAGTGGAATGCAAAAATCAAGATGAATGTTGAAGCTCAAAATTGTGTTGACAGAATTTGAGGAACCTGATACCTCTTAACTCCCTCACTTCCAACTGCTAACTTTCCATAACCCTTTCATCCTTTGATCTTCTGTCTGTCATCTAGATAACCTTGTTGAGTAGAACACCCTCGTCCTCTAGGCAAGAGTGCCTCTTCTCACACCCCGGCCCTCCTTCATCCAGGGAATGCCTGCTCTTCTTTACTCTGGGAAGCCTCCCTTGACCTCCCAGGACTGGATAGTGTTTCCAGTAGCTCTCAGAGCCTCCCAAGGAGAGCGCTCAGCCCAGTAGAGGTAGCCCACAGCAGGCTTTGAGCCTGTGGGCTCTCACCCTTGGTCCTGGCGTATAGTCAGTGCAGTGAGTGTTGGTGATCGAAGACTGGTAGCCATGGAGAACCGCCAGGAAGGGAACAGTGGGCACACATTTGTTTGCTGCCCATCTTTCCTGTCCTGTGCCAAGGTCTGCTTTCTTGGAAAGCTCCCCAAACTGGCAGTCTGAAATGAGCTTCTGAGCTCTACTATGTGGATGCTAAGTCCTCTTCCTTTTAAATGTTGCTTCTTTTGCTGTTGCCATGGTGCTTCAGAAGTTCAAGTGTGTTATTCTTCTCACTCTTTTTCATTGAGACCTCTGTTCAGATGTCTCTGCAGCATTCCCTGTATCACCTCGCCACTTCCTCCAAGACCTTTGACGCCAGCCAAGGCCCAGACCCACCGGCAGCAACCTGATGGTGATCTCCTTGGCTGTGTGACTCCTGTGGATGGTCCCTTTTGCAAGCACCTCAAGAATGGGAAATTTAAAAGCATTCCCTCAGGGAATAAGTGTGATCTTGCCACACTACTGGTCATCCAGAAGTTCAGATGGCAGTCCTGGCTCACTCTAACAGGCTCTGGACAAATTGTCGTACTTCTCTGAATCTGTTTCCTAGAGAAGTTGAAGAATGTGTACCAGCTCTTCAGATGGAGGTTCAGGGATGTGTCAAATGACAGAACAAAACAGAATACCGTCCTGGTGCCTCAATTGCTCCAAGATTAGGGGAATATAACATATTTTGTGTTAAAATGAGTTGAAATATTCTTTAGTGGAATGCAAAAATCAAGATGAATGTTGAAGCTCAAAATTGTGTTGACAGAATTTGAGGAACCTGATACCTCTTAACTCCCCTCACTTCCAACTGCTAACTTTCCATAACCCTTTCATCCTTTGATCTTCTGTCTGTCATCTAGATAACCTTGTTGAGTAGAACACCCTCGTCCTTGACAGTGCTGACCAAGTAAGGCATGGCTATGATTTTAAAGGATGCATTATTTCTCAGGAGTTATAGTATTGCATACTGGGCTAACATAAGTGTGGCCAAGAAGCTCTTCGGAGTGTGCTTTTAAAAATAGCAAAAACCATTTATAATTAATTCATCTCAAGTATCTATCTATAGCACGCTGAAATTCTAGAAAGGCTTCTTTTCTTATGAAGACAAAAAAAAAGAATTCTTTCTACTTAGCTTAAAACAGGCCTTATTATCAAGATTCAGAATTGGTGACATCTAAATTAATGAGCTTTTAACCTTGTAGAAAACCTTGAAAGTGAGATTTACCCAACACAAAGCCCTCTATTTGAAAAGAACATTCTTAGGGTATCATCTTCCTCTTCTCCTTCGGTAAGGATTCTATTTCTAATGATGCAAAGCTGATCTTAGTGTCTGTATCATCTACCTCCCTGCCATGATGAATCACTGATAATTGTACATTAAGGGTTCAACGTTTTTTCCTTCATGGTTCACTCTAGAGTCTTCTAATTATTGGCACATTTTCAGTATATGTTTGTCTAAAGTTCCATTAGCTAATAAATAGATCTATTAGACAACCCATGAATTTAAGGCACAAGTGGATGGATGGTGCCCATATCAGCACCTTCTGCTAAGCATTTTTCTATCCTTGTTTAAAATAAAATCACTGCTTTTTCTTGAGAAAGAATAATGATATGTAATTAGCAAGAGAAGAAATTGCCCATTTAAAAAGAAAAGATATTAAATATTTCTGGGTCCTTACGGGACTCCTCTTAGAAAAGCCAATGAATCTGAATTTTAGCATCATCTGCTTGACTTGAAAAAAAAAATAACATGATCAATTAAAATTATACAGCTGTCAGTATTCAAGCCAGATAGTTCACATTAGACAAGAAAAACTGCCTTCTAATACTGATGTAATTAGCTATCACGCAGATAGAGGTTTCTGTGAATTCTCATCTCCCGTTAGAAAATGGGATATTGCCTGCCACCTTTCTTTGTCATGAAATGAACTAGTCTTTTTTTTTTTTTGTTTGTAATAAATTTGTAAAAAGCCATTTTCAAGAATAGACCATCTCATGGCATTTTCTGACAAAATACGTTTTCTCCTAAGGTTGCTGATTTTTATTTATTTATCTTTCACAAGCAATAATAATTTTTGGAAAAGTGAAGCTGAGTAAGTTCACGCAAATCCTTGAAATAAAGAAAAAATAATGTAAGTTTAGTTTGAAAGTTGTATGCTTTTTGGTTATGTCCTTTAGTTTAAATGAAAGTTGCATCCTCTTTGATCATGTCCTTTCTATTCTGAAAATTTTAGAGAAACATCTTGCATTTTCCTAGTATAGCTGCATAATTGATTCATTTCTTTACTTAGCTTAAAACATGCCTTATTATCAAGATTCAGAATTGGTGACATCTAAATTAATGAGCTTTTAACCTTGTAGAAAACCTTGAAAGTGAGATTTACCCAACACAAAGCCCTCTATTTGAAAAGAACATTCTTAGGGTATCATCTTCCTCTTCTCCTTCGGTAAGGATTCTATTTCTAATGATGCAAAGCTGATCTTAGTGTCTGTATCATCTACCTCCCTGCCATGATGAATCACTGATAATTGTACATTAAGGGTTCAACGTTTTTTCCTTCATGGTTCACTCTAGAGTCTTCTAATTATTGGCACATTTTCAGTATATGTTTGTCTAAAGTTCCATTAGCTAATAAATAGATCTATTAGACAACCCATGAATTTAAGGCACAAGTGGATGGATGGTACCCATATCAGCACCTTCTGCTAAGCATTTTTCTATCCTTGTTTAAAATAAAATCACTGCTTTTTCTTGAGAAAGAATAATGATATGTAATTAGCAAGAGAAGAAATTGCCCATTTAAAAAGAAAAGATATTAAATATTTCTGGGTCCTTACGGGACTCCTCTTAGAAAAGCCAATGAATCTGAATTTTAGCATCATCTGCTTGACTTGAAAAAAAAAATAACATGATCAATTAAAATTATACAGCTGTCAGTATTCAAGCCAGATAGTTCACATTAGACAAGAAAAACTGCCTTCTAATACTGATGTAATTAGCTATCACGCAGATAGAGGTTTCTGTGAATTCTCATCTCCCGTTAGAAAATGGGATATTGCCTGCCACCTTTCTTTGTCATGAAATGAACTAGTCTTTTTTTTTTTTTGTTTGTAATAAATTTGTAAAAAGCCATTTTCAAGAATAGACCATCTCATGGCATTTTCTGACAAAATACGTTTTCTCCTAAGGTTGCTGATTTTTATTTATTTATCTTTCACAAGCAATAATAATTTTTGGAAAAGTGAAGCTGAGTAAGTTCACGCAAATCCTTGAAATAAAGAAAAAATAATGTAAGTTTAGTTTGAAAGTTGTATGCTTTTTGGTTATGTCCTTTAGTTTAAATGAAAGTTGCATCCTCTTTGATCATGTCCTTTCTATTCTGAAAATTTTAGAGAAACATCTTGCATTTTTCCTAGTATAGCTGCATAATTGATTCATTTTTAAATCATTAGATAATTTGAGAAAAGGACATTTGATCTGTTAGAATCATCACCTCCAGCCCTCTCAAACTTTGCTCGGTCCTGGAAGGAGATCTTGAAATTTAATCTAGAACATACAACCTCCCCATTTTCATTTAATTTCTGTTGTTGTTTTAGGAAAATCTTAGTCTTTTTGAGATTAAAAATAATAGATTCTTATAGATGCTTATAGATCTTGTCTTGGGCCCAATTTTAGCAATATAGATGCAGAGGAAGTGATTGGAACAGGCTTTCTTAACTCATCCTTGCTTAAAGGGATGGGAAAGGAACATGTTTTCCTTACCAACTGACAAAATAAAATACCAAAAGTGGAGAATTTGGACCAAAGAATAGCTCAGTTGAAAAATGATTTTAAAGCATTGTTGCTGTTACTGAAAAGAAATCTTTTTCTGTTATTCAAATTTCAATTTTCATTTTAAAATTATACTTTGGGGGGAATTCCCTGATCGTCCAGTAGTTAGGGCTTGTCACTTTTTACTGCTGAGGCCCAGGTTTAATCCCTGGTCAGGGGACTAAGATCTGGCAAGCCACTTGATGCAGCCAAAACAATTCAATAGAAGAAAAGAAACAAATCCATGCTTTTTGATCTGGTTATTTAAGGCCTGGCACATAGGACAACAAATAATATTTGCTTAATTTTTAAAATTTAATCCGTTTCTCTTCTGTCACTTTTCTTTGGGATGTTTTCGTTAGAAGCTGACTTCTTCGGCCAGTTCAGTTCAGTCACGGCAACCCCATGGATACTGTCATCCTGCCTAAAATGGGACTGCAGTTGTCTTCTATAGAATCTACATTGTTGTTTTTTAGTTGCTAAGTCGTATCTGACTCTTTTCCGATCCCATGGACTGTAGCCCACCAGGCTTCTCTGTCCGTAGGTTTTTCTAGGCAAGGAAACTGGAGTGGGTTTGCAATTTCCTTCTCCAGGGGATCTTCCGCACTCAGGGATCGAACCTGTCTCTTGCATTGGCAGGTGGATACTTTAGCACTGAGCTACCTGGGAAGCCCCTACAGAAGCTATGCTTGTTCTGAAAGGTTAGATGGTTGTCATAACCACCCCTTCCCACTTAGAATATTACAGTAAATCTTTTTTTCATGGAGGTATGGTTGGTTTATCTAGCTCTTAATGAAAGTTTTTAACCTTAAGTTTTTGGATATTTTGACCTAGAAAAATATTGTTCTGTAAATCCTAAATATGATTGAATGGAAAAGTATGCTCATGTTAAACGGAAGTGTTTTGTTTCTTGTGGGAAGATGACAGTGATTTTCCCTCTGAGGGGTATCTTATCTTTGAGACAGTGTATTATTCTCTTTCTGTGAGTTGGAGAAATATGACAAGCCTATTTCTCTTTGATCTTTGTCTCTTAGTGTGGCTGTCACCAGGTCCAGAGATGTGCCTTCCTTTGGACCTCCCATCCCCAAAGGGGTTACCTTCCCTAAGTCAAATGTGTTCAGGGACTTCCTCTTGGCCAAAGTGATTAATGCAGAAAATGCTGCTCATAAGTCAGAAAAGTTCCGGGCCATGGCAACCCGGACTCGCCAGGAATACCTGAAAGATCTTGCAGAGAAGAATGTCACCAACACCCCTATTGACCCATCCGGCAAGTTTCCATTCATCTCTCTGGCCTCCAAGAAGAAGGAAAAGTCTAAGCCATACCCAGGAGCTGAGCTCAGTAGCATGGGGGCCATTGTGTGGGCCATCCGGGCCAAGGACTACAACAAGGCTGTGGAGATTGACTGCCTCCTTGGGATCTCCAACGAGTTCATCGTCCTTATCGAACAGGAAGCAAAGAGTGTGGTTTTCAACTGTTCCTGCAGAGATGTGATCGGGTGGACTTCAACTGACACCAGCCTCAAAATCTTCTACGAGCGAGGCGAATGTGTATCAGTGGAGAGTTGCATTAACAGTGATGACATCAAAGAGATTGTCAAAAGGCTGCAGGTCAGTATTTTCCTTCCATTTACCCACATGCATGTCCATTTCATAAAACTTTCAGTGCAGGCTAGAGCCAAGTTACAGAAGCCCGTCCTGTTTTATTAGGTCCTCTGAAAACTCCTTTACTGATGGGAAGAAGCACAGGGTTTATGTCACGCTCGCTTCCCATCATGTTTTTCCAGCAGGGCAAGTAGCAGAACAAGTCGGGGAAGACACATTGACTGTGCATCTTTATTGGAAACTCATTTGCATGTGACCTGATCCCATTGCTCTGGTGACTGATGATGTAACCCAGCCAGTCTGCTTCAGTGGGTAAAAAGAGTTGTTGGCTTGAGTACCTGCTGCTTTGAATCTCTTAAGGGCAAAATGAATAGCAGAACACCATTTTTCTTCACTGCCAGCTCGCCGTGGGTCTCTGTTAGAGGTTTCCTTATAGCTTCAGAGAAGCCATTGAGTTCTTTGGATGCAACAAGTGTGTTCTTTTTGGCCTAATGAATGGAGATTAGTGAAGGCGAAATAACCAGTCTGCTCTCAGCTGTCGTTAGGGTATTCAGAAATAAGCCCTACTTGCCGCGCGTACCACTGAAGTCCCTACTGTGTTCATTAGACTCTGATGTCTTTTGTGTCTTTGTCTAGTTTGTGTCAAAAGGCTGTGAGTCGGTGGAGATGACTCTGCGAAGGAATGGGCTGGGACAGCTCGGCTTCCATGTCAACTACGAGGGCATCGTGGCAGATGTGGAGCCCTACGGCTATGCCTGGCAGGCAGGGCTGAGGCAGGGCAGCCGGCTGGTGGAGATCTGCAAGGTGGCCGTGGCCACGTTGAGCCACGAGCAGATGATTGACCTCCTGAGAACATCCGTCACGGTGAAGGTTGTCATCATCCCACCACATGATGACTGCACCCCACGGAGGTAGGTTTGCAAGTCCAGGGTTGCCGGTGTGCTGTGGAGAACATCCCCAGCTGGGAGGGGAGCATAGGGACTTGTGAAGAGCGCCACGTTCCAGGCAATGCTGAAAGTTCCCACCACAGAAAGTCTGACTCCAGACACAGCTCCCTTTCAGCATGTGGCAACAGCAGCTGGAAAGAATCACCAGCTTGGACCAATTTTTACAGAAAAAGCAGGCTAGAGCCAAGTTACAGAAGCCCGTCCTGTTTTATTAGGTCCTCTGAAAACTCCTTTACTGATGGGAAGAAGCACAGGGTTTATGTCACGCTCGCTTCCCATCATGTTTTTCCAGCAGGGCAAGTAGCAGAACAAGTCGGGGAAGACACATTGACTGTGCATCTTTATTGGAAACTCATTTGCATGTGACCTGATCCCATTGCTCTGGTGACTGATGATGTAACCCAGCCAGTCTGCTTCAGTGGGTAAAAAGAGTTGTTGGCTTGAGTACCTGCTGCTTTGAATCTCTTAAGGGCAAAATGAATAGCAGAACACCATTTTTCTTCACTGCCAGCTCGCCGTAGGTCTCTGTTAGAGGTTTCCTTATAGCTTCAGAGAAGCCATTGAGTTCTTTGGATGCAACAAGTGTGTTCTTTTTGGCCTAATGAATGGAGATTAGTGAAGGCGAAATAACCAGTCTGCTCTCAGCTGTCGTTAGGGTATTCAGAAATAAGCCCTACTTGCCGCGCGTACCACTGAAGTCCCTACTGTGTTCATTAGACTCTGATGTCTTTTGTGTCTTTGTCTAGTTTGTGTCAAAAGGCTGTGAGTCGGTGGAGATGACTCTGCGAAGGAATGGGCTGGGACAGCTCGGCTTCCATGTCAACTACGAGGGCATCGTGGCAGATGTGGAGCCCTACGGCTATGCCTGGCAGGCAGGGCTGAGGCAGGGCAGCCGGCTGGTGGAGATCTGCAAGGTGGCCGTGGCCACGTTGAGCCACGAGCAGATGATTGACCTCCTGAGAACATCCGTCACGGTGAAGGTTGTCATCATCCCACCACATGATGACTGCACCCCACGGAGGTAGGTTTGCAAGTCCAGGGTTGCCGGTGTGCTGTGGAGAACATCCCCAGCTGGGAGGGGAGCATAGGGACTTGTGAAGAGCGCCACGTTCCAGGCAATGCTGAAAGTTCCCACCACAGAAAGTCTGACTCCAGACACAGCTCCCTTTCAGCATGTGGCAACAGCAGCTGGAAAGAATCACCAGCTTGGACCATTTCCAGGATTTACATCTCTGGGTATAGAAAGTCACCATCACAGATAGAGAAGTCTGGTAAATATCCCCTTTAAAACATCTTGCCCCAGTAGCTGAGAAATGTTGAACGGTTGAGGTTAAAAGACACTCAGCGTGACAGACTGTTAGACCTTTTTCTTTTGTGTTCCGTGTGACACTCTCATTCTCTTGACTCTCCCATTTGTAGCCAACTGCTGTCCAAAACTCAGAGTACTGTTTCTGACCCCTGCTGTCTCAGCCCAGAAGGCTGGATGTGACTTTCCCAAACTTTCTCTTAACTGCATCTGCGTGTGTCAGAAGCTGGCTTCAGACTAGCTGGTCCTGCTCCCAATGCTGGGGCAGTGTGGTTCCTGGACTTGCCCAAAAGGGAGCCCGGGAGCTCCCAGCTCTTCCCAGCTCCTGCCAAGCCAGCAGCAAGCAGCACTGTTGAAAATTTAATTTCTGTCTCTTGGGGAGGCTTCCTGGTGGAACAGATTTAGTCAACTGTTTCTTTTCTCCTTTGGGCATGTACATGCTGTTTTTGTTATTTTTTTTTTTTCCTTCAATCTGTTGATATGCTTTGAACCCATCATTTTCTAAGTGTTTCTCTTAGGCTTTGGCAATTAATTCTTAGACTTTCTAAGGCCAAGACCACATTCTTAAGCTACTATTTTCCCCCAAAACATGACCAGTCCTGCACCTGAGCTTTTGTAGATTCCTGAACATCAGATGGTGGAGTGTGTAAGCAGATAGGATGAGTTATTTGTGTCCTTTAAGAAGTAAGCAGCAGTGGCCACATCAGTGTACTTCAGTTCTTCAGACCAAGTGTTACAGACTGGACTGTGCTCAGGGTAGTATTTAGTACTACTTACCTCCTGGATGGACGTGCAAATGTCAGCCTGTGGTGAAAATACCCTTGCCTATTAGTGGTAAGCACTGCTCCCTTTCAGATTACTGGACTACTGGAGACCAAAATTTATATCCAGAACTTTTTGTTTTAGCTGTTTTGAGGGTATGGAGGGACTCCAGACACAGCTCCCTTTCAGCATGTGGCAACAGCAGCTGGAAAGAATCACCAGCTTGGACCATTTCCAGGATTTACATCTCTGGGTATAGAAAGTCACCATCACAGATAGAGAAGTCTGGTAAATATCCCCTTTAAAACATCTTGCCCCAGTAGCTGAGAAATGTTGAACGGTTGAGGTTAAAAGACACTCAGCGTGACAGACTGTTAGACCTTTTTCTTTTGTGTTCCGTGTGACACTCTCATTCTCTTGACTCTCCCATTTGTAGCCAACTGCTGTCCAAAACTCAGAGTACTGTTTCTGACCCCTGCTGTCTCAGCCCAGAAGGCTGGATGTGACTTTCCAAGCTTTCTCTTAACTGCATCTGCGTGTGTCAGAAGCTGGCTTCAGACTAGCTGGTCCTGCTCCCAATGCTGGGGCAGTGTGGTTCCTGGACTTGCCCAAAAGGGAGCCCGGGAGCTCCCAGCTCTTCCCAGCTCCTGCCAAGCCAGCAGCAAGCAGCACTGTTGAAAATTTAATTTCTGTCTCTTGGGGAGGCTTCCTGGTGGAACAGATTTAGTCAACTGTTTCTTTTCTCCTTTGGGCATGTACATGCTGTTTTTGTTATTTTTTTTTTTTCCTTCAATCTGTTGATATGCTTTGAACCCATCATTTTCTAAGTGTTTCTCTTAGGCTTTGGCAATTAATTCTTAGACTTTCTAAGGCCAAGACCACATTCTTAAGCTACTATTTTCCCCCAAAACATGACCAGTCCTGCACCTGAGCTTTTGTAGATTCCTGAACATCAGATGGTGGAGTGTGTAAGCAGATAGGATGAGTTATTTGTGTCCTTTAAGAAGTAAGCAGCAGTGGCCACATCAGTGTACTTCAGTTCTTCAGACCAAGTGTTACAGACTGGACTGTGCTCAGGGTAGTATTTAGTACTACTTACCTCCTGGATGGACGTGCAAATGTCAGCCTGTGGTGAAAATACCCTTGCCTATTAGTGGTAAGCACTGCTCCCTTTCAGATTACTGGACTACTGGAGACCAAAATTTATATCCAGAACTTTTTGTTTTAGCTGTTTTGAGGGTATGGAGGGTTTATTTTGAAACTACCTTCATTGCCTTAAGCACAGAGTGTGAATGTTGCATTTTGCTTAACTGTGGTTCAAGAGTGACTGTTGAGGGAGATCGAGAAGGCAGTGGGGTTCTTACAACCTCCTCCATGTGCTCTGTGAACCTTTTTTTCTTTCTTTAACCTGTTTTCCATCCCATAGTCTCACCTATGAATTGTCTACCTAACAGGCATTTGTAAATTGGAGGAAATAACCAAGCTATGTAACTCGCCAGCCTTAGTTGCACGCAGTACATAGTTACAGATGCTGGTCTTAGGATTGATCTGCTCAAGGGGAAGCCTGTAGGTCTTGTGACACCATCCTGTCTGCTCAGGGGTCTTCCCTGTGTCTGTAGGTCTTCGGTGCCTATGGGGGAGAGGAAAATAGATGTATATGAGTGTGAGAAGAAATAGGAACGAATGGGCATCATTCCTGACGTTGAACTGTGAATAGTAGTTGCTAGAAAGATGGGTCCAAAGACCTGGCTCTGGACAGATAGGTCCGTGACAGGAGGTGGTTTGTCTGCAGCATAGTACTAGACTAGATAGGTTGCTTTTCTGTGGTACATTGGTAAAAACAGATAGTATTTGCTGAGTATTACTTTAATTTGCTAGGCCCTAGAAAGCACACTTTTATATGGATTAGCACATTTAATCCTTATAACAACCCTGTGAAGTGATAGTATTAATATTACTCTTAATTAAAGGAAACCCACATTGGAAAGGTTCGTAACTCCCCACCCTCATTTGGCAAATCCAGATCTAGCTTCAGAATCCACTCTTAGCTTTGCATCCTTAGGACACAAATCCTTTCTGTGTGTACCAGCAGTAGCAGGGATATGCTGGTATGCTGGCTTTCCATCGGGGAAAAGACCCTTGGTTTGTAGCATTTGCTGATTCCCTTGGTGTGCGAACACTCCCACTGTGGCCCATTTCAAGCTACCCACAGCCGTCCCCCTCCCTCAGAGTGTGGCCTGAGATAGATACTCTGAGTCTAATCTTGCAAACCAAGGCAGGTTAGTGGTAAGCTGCTTCAGATTACTGGAGGAAAAATTTCGAACTTTTGTTTTAGCTGTTTTGAGGGTATGGAGGGTTTATTTTGAAACTACCTTCATTGCCTTAAGCACAGAGTGTGAATGTTGCATTTTGCTTAACTGTGGTTCAAGAGTGACTGTTGAGGGAGATCGAGAAGGCAGTGGGGTTCTTACAACCTCCTCCATGTGCTCTGTGAACCTTTTTTTCTTTCTTTAACCTGTTTTCCATCCCATAGTCTCACCTATGAATTGTCTACCTAACAGGCATTTGTAAATTGGAGGAAATAACCAAGCTATGTAACTCGCCAGCCTTAGTTGCACGCAGTACATAGTTACAGATGCTGGTCTTAGGATTGATCTGCTCAAGGGGAAGCCTGTAGGTCTTGTGACACCATCCTGTCTGCTCAGGGGTCTTCCCTGTGTCTGTAGGTCTTCGGTGCCTATGGGGGAGAGGAAAATAGATGTATATGAGTGTGAGAAGAAATAGGAACGAATGGGCATCATTCCGGACGTTGAACTGTGAATAGTAGTTGCTAGAAAGATGGGTCCAAAGACCTGGCTCTGGACAGATAGGTCCGTGACAGGAGGTGGTTTGTCTGCAGCATAGTACTAGACTAGATAGGTTGCTTTTCTGTGGTACATTGGTAAAAACAGATAGTATTTGCTGAGTATTACTTTAATTTGCTAGGCCCTAGAAAGCACACTTTTATATGGATTAGCACATTTAATCCTTATAACAACCCTGTGAAGTGATAGTATTAATATTACTCTTAATTAAAGGAAACCCACATTGGAAAGGTTCGTAACTCCCCACCCTCATTTGGCAAATCCAGATCTAGCTTCAGAATCCACTCTTAGCTTTGCATCCTTAGGACACAAATCCTTTCTGTGTGTACCAGCAGTAGCAGGGATATGCTGGTATGCTGGCTTTCCATCGGGGAAAAGACCCTTGGTTTGTAGCATTTGCTGATTCCCTTGGTGTGCGAACACTCCCACTGTGGCCCATTTCAAGCTACCCACAGCCGTCCCCCTCCCTCAGAGTGTGGCCTGAGATAGATACTCTGAGTCTAATCTTGCAAACCAAGGCAGGCTGGCTCAAGCACAGCCCTGATGGATGAGCTGTATTTGGCTTCATCTCTCAGCACCACATCTGGGGCATCGCTGTCATCCTCTCACAACCAAGGAGCCAGCAGTGATGGGGACAGAAGAGTATTAGGAGCCTGCCCCGTTTCGTCGTGGATTGGGGAGCTGGGCTGAAGGATCAGCAGTGTACCACCCAGCCCTGCGGACCTCAGAGACACACTTGCCCCTGACATTAGCATTTTCACCTGAGAAGCCACAACAGACCCTCTAGGTGGATCTGCAGTGTTCCCCTGCATGCCTCTGGAGGACCGGAAGCCCGCACTCCCCCTCCCTACCTGAGGAACAACTTCAAAGGAACAGGTGAAGCATGAACACCTTGCTACAGTTTTCAGCAAAATAGGATAATGTTCCTCTGTCGCTTCTTTCCTCCGCACTTCACACTCCCACGGCTGTTGTGCTCACAGCTAATTACTCTGCTCTTTGACGAGTCACTCGCCCCTCTGTCAGCTGGTGCTGCCGCTCCGAGGCAGGGAGAGCGGGCCTCCTGGAAGGACGCTGCCCTCCCCAGCTGCGTGTTTCCGAGGTTCCCCACATGCAAGGGGCACGGGGCACAGGCTCTAGCGTGGGTATCGTATGTAATCACAAACACCAAGTATGTTCACGGGTTTAGAAAAGGCAGGGATTTTTTTTTTTTTTTTTTTAAATGAAAAGGCCAGTTGAACAACAAAGTGGGGCTTCGGTAACACCTGCAAAATCAGGCTTCCTCTGTCCACAGGAAATGGCAGGCCCTCTAGAATTGCTTCTGCAGGAAAGTGTATTGCAAAAAAGACAGGACAGGGGAAATAAAGCAAAATCCAAGGGCCTCACTACATACGAGGCTTTTTTTTTTTTTTTCCCCAAAGGCTTCATGGCATTCTCATTTCCATTGAAACGGCGAGGAGAATGAGGTTGCAGAGGTTTAGTAGCTGCACAGAGAGTGAATATGGCAGCCAGAGTGACGGTTTGGTACAAGCAGTCCTGGCAGAAACAGGTTTGGGATTTAGCTGAAGATTCACCAGAAGTCTCCCCCCAGGGAGTGGGATGTCGCACTGCTGGAGGGCTCCCCCCACCCCGGTCCATCGCCAGATGGAGTGTATGACCACCCTTGGTGTCTGTGACGCCTGACTCTTGAGCAATCATTCTCATGGAAAGATGAGAAAGAAATACGCAGATAACAGATTCAGTCGTGATGCTTTGAATGGTATTGCGCAGGTGCGGTGGCCTTCATTCTGTTGAGGGCCACCAGCCTATGGATTTCTTTTTTTTTTTTTAATTGAAGTATATCTGATTTACATTGCATGTTAATTTCAGATGTACAGCACTGTGAGTTAGTTATATATATGCACATATATGTATGTATTTTTCAGATTCTTTTCCCTTACAGGTTATTACAAAATACTGAGTATATAGTTGCCTAAAGAAAACAGTCAAGGGCCATTCAAGAGGAAGAAGTTAAAAACAAGTTACCTAGAAGGACCAGATTACTTTTTTAAGTCAGAGTTGGTTGAAAGATTCTTCCTCATTTTAAAAAACAAGTCTTTCAGAGTGCAAAAGCATCCTGCTTTAGAGCTGGAAGGGCTGTTAGAAACCATCTGGTGCAAGTCTCTTATTTTTTCAGATGATGAACTTTGGTTCAAAGAGATTGTTTTTTTCTGAGACAGAAATCACACAGTTTATTAGAGACAGAGCTGTCCCAAAGCATCCAGTGTTTCTGATTAGAGAGTCCAGTTTTGTGAGGTTCCGTTCCGTATACCACTCAGACGATTTTCTTTCTGTATTTCTTAGGGTCTTAAGGGTAAAAGAGAGAGTAGTGGGTAGTAAGAAATTAAAGGAAAAAGAACAAAAAAAGATAGAAGCCCGGGTGACTTTTCAATTAAGTTAGGGTTTCAGCTTGTCACCTGGTGTCACTTTTTTTTTTTTTTAAAGATGTTTTATTCTTTTTTTTTTTTTTTAAGTCTTTTTTTTTTTTAACATTTATTTTTTAGTTATTTGTCTTTTGTGGGGTGGGGTGGGAAGGGAGGGGAACGGGCGGGCCACTTCTATTGGTCTTTCATTTCTCTAGTTTCATCTGTCTTTGTTCTTTGGCCCATGTGGGCCTCCCATCACGGTGGCCTCTGTCATCACAGAGCGCCAGCTCTGGGCACATGTGCCCCAGAGCTCCGTCCAGCTCAGTAATTGGGCACATCAGTCCAGCTGCTCCGCGGCACGTGGGATCTTCCCAGGCCAGGGATCGAACCGGCGCCCCTTGCACTGCAAGGTGGTGTCCTTACCCACTGGACCACCAGGGGAAGCCCTGGTGTCACTTTTAGTACCGAAATTTTCATTCCTGTTACCAGTAGCACTTTAAGACTTGTTGACATTTTATCTGGGCTGTGCCCCAAGTGAAATGCAGTAGTCGCTATAAGATGAAGTTTGGGGACCTGGAGTAGAGGTATTCTTTAGTTAGTGATTAAAAGACTGACCTACAAGTTGACTTATTCTGTGGGTTCAAATCTTAGCTCTGCTCTTTCTTGACTATGTAGTCTTTGCAGAGACTTTAGAAAAGACCCTTATGCTAGTAAAGATTGAAGGCAAAAGGAGAAAGGAGTGGCAGAGGATGAGATGGTTAGGTAGTTACTAAATCCATGGGGGTGAATTTGAGCAAACTCTGGGAGGTAGTAGAGGATAGAGGAGCCTGGTGTGCTGCAGTCAATGGGGTCAAGAGTCAGAAACAATTTAGCAACTGAACAGCAAGAACAAAGTCTTTCCAAATTACTCTCTGGAGGGCTCCATATCCTCATCGGATCCACTGGGATCACTTGGACTTGAGAGGTGGTATAGAGCCAGATGAGTGCTAGCCCATCATGAACTATAAGGGTCACAGTTGTTCAGATTTTTTTTTTTTTGACCTCTTTTATTGGTCCTTTATCTATTCGTTTTCATCCATCTTTATTCTTTGGCCTATGTGGGCCTCCCATTGTAGTGGCCTCTTTCACTGCAGAGCACTGGCTCTGGGCGCATGTGCTCCAGAGCGCCAGCTCATAATTGGACACACCGGTCCAGCCTCTCCACGGCACGTGGGATCTTCCCAAGCCAGAGATTGAACTGGTGCTCCCTGCACTGCAAGGTGGACCCTTTACCCACTGGACCATCAGGGAAGCCCTTGTTGTTCAGCTTTTACTTGGAGTAATATAATACAAATCCTTTTGTGAACTTTTTCATGCACGCCATTAAAAGTCAACTTTAAAAAAAAGAAAAAAGTCAACTTTTATCTTTGTCCTTCAGTGTACTACCCACTTCTAGATTCCATGGATCATTCTTATATCTTACAGAGATGAGTAAGGGTGCAGAAGCAAGTGGTGGCTGGCCGCCCTGGCCGGCAGTCAGGAGTGGCCAGATGGCATAGATTAGCACACTGGAATCTCTGCTTTTCAGTCTCTATAAAGGCATCGTATCTCCCTGCTTTTGCCTTATCATACTTCATTCTATAATTATGGAATGTGCAGACGGTTTCTAGTAATGTGCTAAGAGTGGTGGGGATAAAATATAGACTATAGAGACGACAGAATCTTTGGCTCACTAATACTGAAGCTTTTAACCAGTTTTAGTATTAAATGTGATGCGGCTGAAAAAAACTTGCAAAGAATGCTTGAACTAGAGGAAAACAGAGTAATTATCAATTACAGGTCTTTCATTTTGCAAAGGAACTAAGGCCCCAAAAGCTGATATTGTCTATTTGATATTATGTTATTATTACTTCTATGTGATTTATTCATTTATTATTTTCTGCCCTGATGCAGTATGGGCCGGAATTAGCCTATGAAGGTACAGAATTAAAATTCAGTGAGGGAATCTCTGTGTATGTGTCAGAAAGGGGGTGGGGAATGGGAGAAGGTAAATGGAACAACATGGCCTAGGGGGAGATTTTTGAAAAGATAATACCCTTAAATACATGGTAAAGTTCTGTACATGCGTTGGTTCCTGGCAACCAACAGGCGCAGAGATAGCATGATCCATTGAGTTTTTAAGTTTAACTATCACTGAGGAGGAGCAAAGCTCACCCTGATTTTTAGGTGGAGAGAAATTTTCCCATGAATTATTATAAATTTATATTAATATTCCTTTGGCAAGCTACAACATTCTTGCATTGTATTTCCAGATCCAGAACCCTAGATACTGTCTGATTAGAAATGAAAGATTCAGATATACTAAGTAACACCTATGTTAGCAAGCAACACATGATGATGGCGTATTTTTGTCAGAAATATTGAATCAGAGCTAGATGTTATATCAGAGCCTAAGGGGATAATCCCTCATGTCAGAGAAAAGGGTTTATTATGTAAGAAGTCAGTAACTTCTGAAAGTAATGTCAGATAGGCCATGCAGTGTTCTTCAAACTGCAGAGTATAGCTCTTAGACCATGAAATCAGTTTAGGAGGTTGTGCCAGGGTGTTTTGTTTTGTTTTAATGAAATGAATCAACACAATATATGTGTTAGTCACTCAGTTGTGTCCGACTGTTTGTGACCGCATGGACTGCAGTGCACCAGACTCCTCTATCCGTGGAATTCTTCAGGCAAGAATACTGGAATGGGTTGCCATTCCTTTCTCCAGGGGATCTTCCCAACCCAGAGTCCCCCGTGTTGCAGGTGGATTCTTTATCCACTAAGCCACCAGGGAAGCCACAACACAGAATATAGCAGACTGGAAGCTGTCTTAGGAGGGTGTGTGTGTGTCTGTGTGGTTGTGTCATATCACAGTGTAAAATGTTCTTCTCTCCAGGACTGTGGTCCAAAAAGTTCGAAAGCCACTGTCACTGAGGCATACAGGGGGCACAGCAGAGTCCCGGGCATCAGATCGGTTGAAGGTTGACCTAAGCTTTTGGGGAGTCAGAGGGAGTGGTAAAGAAACTCTAAGCAGAGGTGCCCATTGGAGGCGTGGTCTGAGACTGAGGAGGGCGGGGACCCCACATGCTCCAGAAGTATTGCTTTTCAGAACCTGAGGCTGTACCGGAGACATGGGAGAAGCAGCACAGTGGGGTACGTTTGCAATGTCAGGAGTCTTACTCTGAGGTACATGGACAGGTCGTGAGAGGGGGACCATTCCAAGGTGTTCATTCTCCCACCCCCATGAGCGCCTGTCCGCAGATCAAAACCAGGCCTTCGGCTGGGTGCCCTGCGCACCTGCACGTCTGGTACAGGAGCCATGAGTTACAGAGCTGTTGTCATGAGGGTGGTCCCAAAGACCACGCTCTAAGTATGAAATACATGCCAGATTTACAAGGATAGAAACTGTCTCATCAAGTTTTTAAATATTGATTTATTGATCACATGTTGAAATGATAGCATTTTGGATATATTGAGTTAAATAAAATGTATTATTGAATTAATTTCACCTGTTTCATTTTGCTTTTGTCATGTGGCTGCTAGACATGTAAAAATTACATACACGGCTGCTGTTGATGACACATAACTATATTTCTGTTGGGCAGCACTGATCTGGACTTTCCTTAGGCTGTCAAGTGCCTCTTGAAGGACTGGTTTGCAGTCATTCTTAACCTTTCCTTTCCAGATTTTCCCACATGCTTGTCAGTCTTTGAAACGTCTTTAACTTAAAGCCTTTTTGTTTTTTTTTTTTCACTTAATGATGAAATTCAAATGTACAGTTTGAGTTAGTTCATGATTTAGTGAGAAGAGGTTTGGTTTTTTTTTTTTTTTCCAGTATATTTGTCAATCAAGTGAATACTTAATTGAACCTTCCTTGGTTGTTTCGGTAAAGTGAATGAAAGTGAATTCCTCGGTTCCTGAGGTTTGGGGGCTGGAGTGATGGAGACACTTGCGTGCCTGCTATTAGTGTTACTCGGGCTGCTGCCTGGGGACGGCTCTGCTCTGGGAGATTCCTGGCTCTCAGGCTGGGAGGGGAAGGCCTGATTTCAGATTATGCTTTGTTCCCTGGTGATTTGCTAGTTGCTGATTTCAATAACTGATTTTTTTTCCCCTTCCTCCTTAGCTAAATTTGGCTCTCAGTTTGGATTTCACAATTTGTCCCCTTTTATTTTTGACTGTCAGGATCCCAACAAATTCAAACCTGTACACCCTTTTAAATCCATAATCGTAAGGGAAGGGTCTCAGGCTTCCCTTGTGATTAAGGATGTAAAGCTGCCTGTTTCCTCTGAGGCCACATCTTAGGGGTCTACTCCCTTGGCACTCAGTCCTGGCACCTCTGTCCCCAGGTCTCAATGCTGACTCTACCCCTGCTCCACCCGCACCCCACCCACCAGAGCGTCTCATGGTTTGTCGAGGATTCCATCCCTCAGATCCTGTATTTGGAACTTAGGAAAGGAAAATACTAGTATACTTCCAAGGATTCTTATTTTTGAAAGGAGAATAATTATAGGGCCTAATGATTGAAAGATGGTTTGAAACCAGGAATGAAGCATTTGATCCATTGTAACTTGTTCGTGAGAATCCATGTGGTTCTCCCAACAAGCAGAAGCAATATTGATTTGTCTTCTCTCTGTGCCCTCCCCCAGGAGTTGCTCTGAGACCTACCGCATGCCTGTGATGGAGTACAAAATGAACGAAGGGGTTTCCTACGAATTCAAGTTTCCCTTTCGAAATAATAATAAGTGGCAGAGGAATGCCAACAAGGGGGCTCATTCCCCTCAGGTCCCATCCCAGGTGCAGAGCCCCATGACCTCGAGGCTGAATGCCGGGAAGGGAGACGGGAAGATGCCTCCTCCAGAAAGAGCTAACATCCCGCGAAGCATCTCCAGCGATGGGCGCCCACTGGAGAGGCGGTGAGTGTGTCTTCCTGGGGCTGCCCTGAATCTCTGCCCCAGATTTCAGCAGCACAAGACCTGTAAGTCCCAGCATTTGACATACCCATATTTTACTAGAAATCAAAAATAAAAACTGAGATGTATGCACTAGAGGCCTTCAAAGCACGGTAGCATTCCAAAGCCATCAGAGTAAATGAAGCCATGTTCCAGCAACGCATTCGGCTCTGTGTGATAGCATCTGGGCTTTGCTCTTCTGTTCTCCTGTAATACCAACAGAACTCATCCTTGCACACTTAGGAGCCACGTGAACTAGAACTTGGCAGACTCTTTGAGGTGACATTGACCACGTCATCATCTTCGACTGTCTTTGTGTTTTATGGGGTTAGGGACGTGGTTGTACCAGTAGTGCAGGTCTGTGGCTGAGTGTCCATGTTTGTGTTTATAAAGAATTGTTTATAAAGAATTGTGAGAAGGGAACACAGCTACTATAGACAAACATACTTTGCACTGCTCTGAATGTAGAAGGAAATAGTGGATATGTCCAAACACTCAATCCTATATAAAGTAAGTAAAAGGAGAGGGACTGAAGGATCCCAGAAAGTAACAAACAATGGTTGCTTGTTAAATGGAAAGTCACAGTGGATTCCTTCACAGATAATAACTGGTCAGCTCTTCCTTAAGCAGGAGGCCCTAGCACTTTTGTCTCAAATTCACTGTAAAGTGCAGCACTGTGAGCTAAGAACCTGGACCAAAAATTAAACTAGATTAAGTACTTTTAAAATGTGAATACAAATGGGCTTTATAATTTTAAGTCATTCTACTATAAATTCAGGATACCCCAAATTGCCTAGACTGCTGAAGGAGACAGTTGAACTCAGCAGCCTGGTAGTTCCCCACTAGAAGATGCTGACCTCTTTCTGTGCACACTGTCTTTTCCCCTTCGCTCTGCTTGTCTCAAGCACAGCCCTGAGTGTTTCTGTGGTCTCCACACCACAGAGGGGATGAGGAACCCTCAGAGCTGGCAGGGGGAAGACTCTGCTCCAGGAGCTGTTATGGGTAGAAGAAATAAGGTCCCTGTGGAGCCAAAATGTGAGCCTGACTCATCTGAACAGTGGGAACCAGGTCCAGCAAGAACAGGGCGCCAAGGAAAACAGGTCCCAGCAATGCTTTGGGAGTCATTAGTTCAGCTTGAGAGCAGAAAGTTGGAGGTTTTCAAACCCACACTGTGATGTCTTTTGTCTTAAAAGAGATGAAACGCAGTCACTTAACTATTTCAAAAATACTAGAATACCATGTAGAAATAATCTAATCAAAACAGACAACCCAAAAAACCCTAGTTGTCTTTCTAAAATTCCTCATCTAATCCTGGGGATTTATTTACAGAGCCTTGTTATTTATCTCAATAAAAGATTCCTCTCCCAAAGTGGCTACATTCCCATCTGGACTCCTCTTGCTTTTCATTATTTTTGAGGAGGAAAAGCATCCAAGTGGTTGCTGAATAAATGCTTTGTTCTGCTCATTCCAAACTTGGCTTCCTCCGAGGTGTGTCTGAACTGGAGTTCGTGACATGGCCCACATTTTGAAAGATGAACCTAGGAAACTTGTTTTGAGAAGGATCTTTTGTTTTCCTCAGTGCTGATTTCTTTCTCTCCAAGATAGTCATCAGGCTTTTATGAGTGCAATTGGTTTTGTGTTACTTTGTATGATATTCCATATAATAAAAGAGCAGAATGTATTTTGATTCCATGTTGAATGTAATTTCTGCAACAGAAACTAAAGCTTATTGCTGAACAGACATAGCTTTTTTTAAAACTTTTCCCCCATCCTGCCTCTTTTATTTATATTTATTTTCATCCATCTTTTTTATTCTTTGCATGTGTGGGCCTCCCATGGCAGTGGCCTCTCTCACTGCAGAGCACCGACTCTGGGCGCATACGCTCCAGAGTGCTGGTTCGCAATTGGGCACACTGGTCCAGCTGCTCCACAGCACGCGGGATACCCCCCGGGCCAGGGATCAAACCAGTACCCCTCCACCCCACCCCTCACACCACAAGGCAGACTCTCCACCCACTGGGCCACCAGGGAAGCCCCAGACTGATCTCTGAAAGTGAAAATCATTTTTGTAGCTAACTGTCCTCTTAAGATGCAGACAAGTGCTGGAGAATGCATCAGCCGCATTTCAGGAGGTTCTCTCTGTGGGTACTTGTCTGTGCCTTTCCCATAACTCTCCCCAGAGGTTAGGATGTGGTTGTAGGATAGGATAGGGGGTTCACAGGCTATTCCTGTAAGACTGTAATAATTGCACTGTGGCTCTCCAGGAGGCAAGGTGAAAGTGGCTGAAGTGAGGCCGCCAGTAATTTTTAGAAAATCTAACCTCTGCTAAGGCTTCTTAGTTTCAGATGTCCTTTAAGACGTTGGACCAGGATTTCAGATCTCATGATAGAGGGCTTGTAAATGCTCAGCTCTAAAATTTCAGGTTAACTGTCTCCTCTTCATTTTGAAGAGTATGGTGATTAGCTGGGTATTCCCCTCTGAAAATGGAGGCGTCTGATGTCCAGTCCCATCATTCCTCACTTTCAGTAAATCAATATTTCTTATTTCAGTTTTGACTTTGAGGCATACATAGAAGGTACTGTTTGAGAAACTGTGTTGCTACTGTTGACAGAATATTTGTGTATACAGTAGACTCCTGACATTCGCCATAGAGGGATACTTCCTCTATGAATTCGCAGAGTCATAAAATGGACCTGAGAATAGCATTTCCTCCATGAAACATAGTAAAAATACACCTAAAAAACTGAAGCACTCCCTTCGTAGTCTGACTGAGAAGAAACCACCGTATGTGATGTGGAAGTGATGCCCCTGGTGGGCCAGACTGCCTCCATCTGACTTTCCCCTTCAGACCATCCCTGCCCTGAGTACTGTTTGCCTTTGTGCCTGGACCATCTGGAGAGTGAGTCACGAGTGGTCAAATGAGATGCCAAGTTCTGCGGTCACTTGAATCTTACCTTACTAGTAGTGGCGTGAACCTGATATTAAGACTAAAGGGTAGTCCCTTGGTATCCATGTAGGAATGGTTCCAGCACCTGCCATGGGTACCAAAACCTGCGACTGCTCAAGTTTTGTAACTGACCTCGCATCCTCAGTGGATGCACTGATCGTGAGCATAATAGGATATGTATTGAAAACAAATCCACCTATGCAGTTCAAACCCATATTGCTCAAAGGTTGGCTTTATTGCCTTTCCACGGTTGGTTTGTTTCATTTATTTTTCTCCCCAGTGTAGGCAGGTTGTGTTGAACTCTGTGGAGAACCAGCTGCACTTAGGGTGAAGTTAGGATCCACCGTCAGCCTACTCTGCACATGCTGCACAGATCTGCCTACTTCATTCGTCACCGCTGGACCCAGGCAGCATGGTTCATTTTAGATGAAAACTGAATATGCTGCCTGTAGAAACTTGATCTACTGCTTTTGGAAGCATCATTTTCCTAAGTTGTATGCAAGATCCCAGGCTTAAAGTCATTAGAAACAATTTAAAAAGAAATACTTGTACAACAGAGTATCCTTTTTAAAATTTTTATGACAAACTAAAAGGTATTTGGAGTTTCTGACAATTACTTCACTGGACTGTGCTCTCTATACATTAAGAGAAACTGATGCAGTGAGAACAGATGACCCACTAAGTAGAATAAATCCTGATTTGATTTGGTTTAAACATAGGAGTTTTTGCTATCTAGGTAGCTCTTTCAAGTGTAGAATTTTATGATATTTGTGGGAAAAGTTCTTATTGACAGAATTAATATTTAACAAAAACAGCTAATATGGTACAATCACTGTTTTGGCCTCAAATTCCTCTTGAGTTTAAGGATAGTACTGAAATAAAAACAGCTGGCTGCTGTGCACTGACCTTAGCACATGACTGTGTTTAACCATGATGTGGGATTAGTAATAAACCCCTGATCAGGGTTAATATGTTCAGAAAAGCTTAAGGATTTCAGGGGCTTTGCATAAACAACATGTTGGCATATAAAAGAATTTTCCTTCCTCCTTTCTATAGAGAAGTGTTGCCAAGCTGTCCATAAATATTTAATGTCAGATCTTATGGAACCAATGCTGCTTTTGCATTTTACCTGCATGCCATCCTCTCCCCGTTTCCCCGCTGCATTTAGCTTTCATCAGCTGGATAGAGTGTTGCTTCGATTACAGAGTTTGGAGTTAGAGCTGGCTTCACTGGCAGCCTTCCTAACGCCCTCCTCTGCAGACACGCCTGCGCCATGCAGGGCATTGAGATCAGACCCGGAGGATATTGCTGAAATAAACACAGAGTTCTTTTATTTCCATTTTCAGTGTCTAATAAACAAAACCTCCCCTTCACCCCACCCCCAGGCCCTGGCTGTTACCATTCTACTTTTCTGTTTCTGTAAGTTTGACTATTTTAGGTACCTCACATAAGTAGAAACTTCATGTAAGTGGAATCATCCACTGTTTGTCCTTTTGCGACTGGTATATTTCACTTCAGCGTACTGTATTCAGGCTTCATTCATGCTGTAACATATGTGCAGTTTCCTTCTGATTAGCTCAGGCTGCCGTAACAAAATACCACAGATTCAGTGGCTTGTACAACAGACATTCACTTGTGGAGTCTGGAAATTCCATAATCAAGATTCCAAAAGGTGTGGTTCTTGAGGAAGACCCTCTTCCTCGTTTGTAGAAAATACCTTCTTGCTGTGTTCTCACATGGCAAAGACAGGCAGCTCTGGTTTCTTCTTCTTCTTATAAGGGCTCTAATCCTGTCATGGGGGCTCCACCCATATGACCTCATCTTATCCTAATTGCCTCCCAAAGGTCCCAATTTCAAAGTATGAATTCATTGAGGATTGGGGCTGGTGGATGAGGGAGTCGTTCCCACGTGGTTCAGTGGTAAAGAATCCACCTGCCAGTACAGAAGCTGCAGGAGATGAGGGTTTGATCCCTGGGTCAAGAAGATCCCTTGAGGAAGATATGGCAACCTACTCCAACTCTTGCCTGGAGAATTCCACGGACAGAGGAACCTGGCGAACTACAGTCCATGGGATTGCAGATATTTGGATACAGCGGAAGTGACTTGCAGGAACGCACACACTTTTCGATTAGAGTACAGTGATGTTTCCTGTTTAAGCATTCAGAAAAGGGGCATAGTGGCCTGGGCTGGGCACACCTCCCAGGTCCCTTTCTTTTACAAACTGTAGCGTGACCCAGGGAACAAGGCCAGGGTGATCCCACGTGGCTTTCAGCTCAGGCTCGTGAATTGCTTAATCATTGCTTGGGCCTTGAAAGTAGCTGCTCTGCACTCAGCCCAGGGAGGTGTTCCAGGGGTCTGCTCCCTGCTGAGCCACCAGTGTTGCACGGTAACCCACCCAGAAACCCCCAGGGATGCTAGGAATCAGGCTCTGCCATCTAGGGGCCTGGATTTGCATCCTGGCCCCACCCCCTTGGGAGTGATGTGCTGATGGTGGGAAGCTCTTGCCCCTGTGTACACTCCCGTGTCCCCAGGAACCAGAGGGACCACTAGCCCTGCTTCTCAGGGTCAGGGTGATGAGGAACAGGGGTAATAGACCTACTCTGTGTTCAGTCTGAGCTCTTAGGACAAGCCTGACACATAGTCTCAGAAAATGGTAGTCGCGGTCTGTCTTTGGTGTCATTTTGTGGGCATGCTTCTAAACACAGCTGCGTGGAGGTGAAAGGGAGCTAGTTCCAGCTGAGGACATAGGAGTGTGGGTAGAGCTGGGCTGATGAATCGGTCTAGCTAATCCACACATGTGGTGGGTCAGTGTATTTCCAAGGAGTGGGTTGTGCTATCTTCGTGCCAGCATCCTGGCTAACCTCGAGGCAGAGAGGATGAGCTCAGGAGGCCTGCTGTGCTGGAACGGTCGAGGCAGGCTGTCCAGTTGTAGAAGGCAACCCCACAAACACCGTCCAGTGAGTTAGAATAGACTGAGAGCTGAGCTTGTAAAAAGCGATTGTGCTCTGTGAAGAGCAGCAGGGGGGCAGGGGCGTAACAGTCTGTGTGTCAGTGAGGAGCTCTTCTCCTGAATGGGTCTGACCAAGGTCTGCCTCCACTTGTGAAAATCCCTCAGTATGGTGACTAAATGACCATCTGGGATCCAGCTGTTTTGTAAAGTATTTGCCGAGAAAAGTGGGTTTTAGTTCATTTTTTGTGTGCAGGAACACTTGCTGTGAAGCAGTGTGTTGGGCAGAGCATCCTTAGGGATGATCAGCAGAGTCCAGTTGATCTCGTCACTCACGTTGGGAGGAGGTGCTACGTGGTGAGGGGGAGTGTTTATTGTCTGGCTGCTGGGCTCTTGTCTGGTGACCATACATATCATACCATTAGAGGGCTTACTGGACACTGCTTCAGGCCACGTGAAGATGGCCCTGGATCCACCTCTTTAGGATGTATCTGCAGGCTCCTTTTAAGGAACAAGCACAAGTCCATCCCAGGGATGGCAAGGGAGGTGATCAGCTCATGTACTGTGGCCCTGCCTGCAAGTTCACTATCTCTCCACAGAGAGAACTGGAATCTAGCCTGCTTCAGTAGCCTAGAGTTGCTGAAGTCTTGACTCTTTTAGTTTCCCATTATATTTAGAAAACAATAGATGACAATTGCACAAAATAAAAGCAGGGATATACAGATGAAGGTGTAGTGTAGTCCTGAACCATTGTCAGCAATATATGCTTGTAAGGAATTGATGGAACTAGATGGTACAAGATTTGGACTTCTCTTGTAGGAGTCAGACTCTGAAATCCATGAACCCTAGACTTGTGTGGGAAAGAGAAGTATGTTATTGTTGTTTTGTCGTCTTTAAGCTTGGGCAGGCTTCCCAGGGGATACAGTGGTCAAGAGTCTGCTTGCAATAAGGAGGTGCAGAAAACACAGGTTCAGTCCCTGGATAGGGACAATCCCATGACGCAAGTTCAATTCCTGGGTTAGGCGATCCCCTGGAGAAGGAAGTGGCAAGCTGCTCCAGTATTCTTGCCTGGAAAATAAGATTTGCTTCATTTTGTCTGTCCTTTCTGTGGACAAAGGAGCCTGGAGGGCTGCAGTCCGTGGGGTCGCAGAAGTCAGACATGACTGAGCAAGCTTGAGTAGAGAAGCTTAGGGCATTGTACGGAGCAGCTGGGGGTCTCAGAGACCCCTTGAGGAAGGTACACACCAGGAGCCGCCCACGTCGAGGCCATCATAGCGTGCTGTATTTTGGCTTCTGTATCCCTTTTTGTGTGTAATGAAATGGGATTGAGTTTATTTTTAGTTTCTTCCACTCTTCAAAAGCCCAGCGTGCTCCAGGAAACCACTTAGCTTCTCAACAAAGGATTTGGTTGTGACTCTTTACATGAAGTCTTTGTGAATAATGGTGGAGGGAAGAACTAATTAAAATCAAAGAGGCTAGTATTTGTGGTGGGCTAATAGATTCTTTCTGTATGGAAATCTCATTAATTTTAGACTCATTTCTTGAGTTCTCTTGTGCCTTGGCCAAAAGAAAAGTTAAAAAGAAGACAGTATTTGGTCATTGCCCACCATCTTAGGGGCTCCCGGGTCAGCTCTGACCACACTACTGCTTTGCAGGAGAACCTTCTGTGCTGCCCTAATAGATGAATTGGGTGCTCCCTCAGCTTACCACACCTGGGCCGACCCTGCCAGACACATTGGTCCTCCCTGTCATCGTCTCCATCTATCTCCCACCCGTGTCAAGTGTTCTAGCCAAAGATACCACCGTGGTGGCCACATACATCCTCTAGTTCCTGTGTCTGAACTCCTGACTTCTGTGAAAATCCTTGGTTTCCTACTAAAGGCCTCTCAAATGCATTTCTTCACGAAGCTTGCTTTCCCCAGTTTTCCCCACAGGATTTGACTTATAACCTGCCTGAGCCCCCTCTGCCCTCAACTTGAACTGCCTTTGTGATGGTAGCATTCTCCTTGTGTCTTACTGAAGAGCTGTGGGCAGCTGCTATGGAATTCATATTCTGTGCCAAGCTCTGATCAGAGTCCCTCATGTGAGTTTTCTCAGCTGATCCACCCAACGACCCAGTCAGTTGGTTGCTGTTTACTTCTTTTCCAGAGAAGAATGTCCAGGGGTTGAGAAATGAAGTCGTTTGTGCAGAGTGCTGGCTGGGTAGCGAGGGAGTGGAGATGAGCCACACCAGAGCTCCTGTCTTGGCCACCGTGTCATAGGAATGCCATCTCCCACCACACATAGGTGATGCATGAGAAATACTTGCCACGTTTGAAAGTGAGAATTAGAAAACAGTGACAGAATGCGAGTGAAATGCATGATTACCAGCATTTGTAAACTAGCAGAAGTTGATTTTGTTGTAGCTTTTCAACATGCATTTCATGTAAAGCATTTGATTAAATACCTACTAAAATATATCATTGAAAAGCCAATACTTAGGTCTTGAAAGAAAGAAAGACTTGCCAGAGAAGCGCATGCGTGCTTGCAGGCTGAGGGGCCCAGCCGCAGGCAGTCAGGGGCAGCTTTAGCTGTGTGCACAGGGCCCCACGCTTCGAAGGGTCCATGCTGGGTTTAATGCTCCACTGTCACTGTCTTGACATTTTTAGTACGTCTGAACAAGGAGACCCTAAGTTTCATTTATACTGGGTCCCATAAATGATGTATCTGGTCTTGTCTGTGATCCATTTTTATGTTCTGTTCTATAGAGTCACCCTTAGGTATAAAATGAACTCTTCTCAGGAGGCTCCCATGATGTGTGCTGGCTGTGAACCTCTGACTGCTTGCCAGCAGCTGGGAGGTGATGATCCATTTCTCTCAGTGTGGTGAACTGCAGTATTTTCCTTACTGTGTGAGAGTTATTCATTGCTGTAATTATGTCACATTGGTCCTCCCTGTCATCTATCCTCCCACCCGTGTCAAGTGTTCTAGCCAAAGATACCACCGTGGTGGCCACATACATCCTCTAGTTCCTGTGTCTGAACTCCTGACTTCTGTGAAAATCCTTGGTTTCCTACTAAAGGCCTCTCAAATGCATTTCTTCACGAAGCTTGCTTTCCCCAGTTTTCCCCACAGGATTTGACTTATAACCTGCCTGAGCCCCCTCTGCCCTCAACTTGAACTGCCTTTGTGATGGTAGCATTCTCCTTGTGTCTTACTGAAGAGCTGTGGGCAGCTGCTATGGAATTCATATTCTGTGCCAAGCTCTGATCAGAGTCCCTCATGTGAGTTTTCTCAGCTGATCCACCCAACGACCCAGTCAGTTGGTTGCTGTTTACTTCTTTTCCAGAGAAGAATGTCCAGGGGTTGAGAAATGAAGTCGTTTGTGCAGAGTGCTGGCTGGGTAGCGAGGGAGTGGAGATGAGCCACACCAGAGCTCCTGTCTTGGCCACCGTGTCATAGGAATGCCATCTCCCACCACACATAGGTGATGCATGAGAAATACTTGCCACGTTTGAAAGTGAGAATTAGAAAACAGTGACAGAATGCGAGTGAAATGCATGATTACCAGCATTTGTAAACTAGCAGAAGTTGATTTTGTTGTAGCTTTTCAACATGCATTTCATGTAAAGCATTTGATTAAATACCTACTAAAATATATCATTGAAAAGCCAATACTTAGGTCTTGAAAGAAAGAAAGACTTGCCAGAGAAGCGCATGCGTGCTTGCAGGCTGAGGGGCCCAGCCGCAGGCAGTCAGGGGCAGCTTTAGCTGTGTGCACAGGGCCCCACGCTTCGAAGGGTCCATGCTGGGTTTAATGCTCCACTGTCACTGTCTTGACATTTTTAGTACGTCTGAACAAGGAGACCCTAAGTTTCATTTATACTGGGTCCCATAAATGATGTATCTGGTCTTGTCTGTGATCCATTTTTATGTTCTGTTCTATAGAGTCACCCTTAGGTATAAAATGAACTCTTCTCAGGAGGCTCCCATGATGTGTGCTGGCTGTGAACCTCTGACTGCTTGCCAGCAGCTGGGAGGTGATGATCCATTTCTCTCAGTGTGGTGAACTGCAGTATTTTCCTTACTGTGTGAGAGTTATTCATTGCTGTAAATTTGAACTTGTCACAGGAGGCTCATCAGAACAGGATTTCTGTGATCTGGTGTGAATAGCTAATAGGGATTGTATGGTCAGAACGCCAAGGATAGCTCTGGTTCAGAAAGTTAGGAAGAGACGAAAAGACACAGAGGGATGAACTTCTTTGAATTTGAGCAGAACTTGTTCAAACTCTAGTCTCGATACCACACCCAAATGCTGTTAATGTTGAGTTGTTTTAGAGATTTTTTTTCTAACAGAATTCTGGGAAGAATCCTGGTTGACATGCATTGCTGCAGACAGACTTGAACTAGATCCTGTTCCCTGGGTGAATAGCATTTTAATTGCTAAGTTGTGGTAAAATGCTGTGCTTAATTATGAACTTGGATATCTAATTTGTCAGTCATCGCTGCTATTTGAAACCCTCTCGGTTGTTCTTGCCATCATTCCGCTGTTTACACTTGAGCTACAGAGGGGCCTTATCTCCTTGGACGCATCCAAGCAGTGCTGTCGCTTTGGAGTAAAGACAGGAAACAGAGGCATAATTAAAGCCATACATAACTACGCAGGGGAAAAAAATTAGCATCAATTACACAGATACTGAGTTCCTTATCCATAAATTGATAAGTCACAGTCTCAAGAGATCAATTTAATGAGAGTCTATCAATATTAACATCATATGTGTAGTCCTGTGAGTGATCACGGGAAGGGTGTTGTGGGACAGGAGTTATTTTATTAAAAATCTGGGATTTTTTTTTTGGCCCTTCTTTTTTATCTTGACGTGAGAAGGCGTCTGGAAAAATGAAGAACTGATATTGATCTTGGACCGTCTCTTCCTAAATGTCCATCCCAGTCAACTCTCTGTTTTCATTGCAGTGAAATGTGCTGAGTATAAATGGAAAGCTGGCGTTGAGTGCAGTCCTGCAGACTATGGGAGTATTGTCTGTCGGTCTGATGATCATGACGTTTTCAATTGCTACATTTTTTGAACAGTCCAAAAGCCCCAGTGTTTAATTTCTGCAGAGGGAAGTCATAACCATAGAGAACATTTAAGATTGGTTACTTTAAAAACATTTAGTTATGTCTCAACTAAATTGATGAAAATGTAGGGAAGAGAATCTACTGAAAGTAATGCTAAAAGATTTTTAGACGCTTCCTTTCTGACCATGATCTTATCATTCTTAAAGAAGATTATTTCTTAAAATTCTACAGCATCTAAAGATCTCACAGCAGGTGACATATATTCATTTTAGTCCTCTAAACCTATTTGGACATTCATAGGGACTCATTAAGACTGAAAGTAGAAAGGTCTAAGTTTATCTCAAAAGAGAAGAAAAAGACTTGTGATCCCCTAAGGTAAATTTTGGGGTGGGGGGTCAGAGATTCAAGAGGCTAGCAACCCGGCTTCCCCTGTGAGCCAATTTGGGGGGTTCCCTTTCTCCAAATGTCGAGACAGCAACCAGCCCCACTTCCAGTAATGATTAGCTGCCGCCTCTAGCAGTAGGCTGCTGGTGCCAGGCAGGCAGGAACCTCCTGCTCCCTGAACAAGATCTGTTTTCCAGTAATATTTGTAAGCTGGCATCAAATTCAGAGTATTTGGAAAGAATAGTAAATCATCAGAATAAGGGCTGATTCTTTTTTTTTTTTTTGCCTGCCCTACATACGTCTAGAGTCGTAAAAGCACTTGGGTGGCATTCTGTCAGTTGTTGTATGTGTATTCTGTGTGTGTGGACAGTTGAAAACAATGCCACTGTTGAGTTATGTAAGTGCAGAAAAGGCCTGGGCATGAATGCCGGCCTTCTGGAAATGCTATTTTTTCACTTTGGGATAACTCCAGGAACCAAGTAGAATTTTCTGATACATCTGCCAAATAAAAGAGCTGAGGTTGAGAACTCGCATGAGATATTTTAGTTTAATGTACATTTTGGAGAACAGGGTAAGAAAAGCAAGCTCTCAATATAAATAGGAAAGTTACATCTTGACTTTGGCTAGGGAATCTTGTTGTCACTTCCTCATAGAAGCCAAAACATTCACCATGAATATAATTCAGTGGCATTACTTGTTTACCCTAAAGAGAGTTAAAAAATCATCAGGCCCCCAGACGTTGCATTGGCCCCGATTGGTATTCACATTTCTGCTGCCAGTTCCCTTCTTTCCATCTTGGTGTAACACCTCCTTCTTGCAATAAGAAAAGCAAAGCAGCAGCAAAATGAAACTGTATTTCAAGTTTCTCTGTATTGTTCACGCGTGCTAATTCGTTTCAGTCGTCTGACTCTTTGCAACCCCGTGAACAATAGCCTGTCAGGCTCCTCTGTCCAGATGCTTCTCCAGGCAAGAGTGCTGGAGTGGGTTGCCATGCCCGCCTCCAGGGGATCTTCCCAACCCAGGGATCAGACCCAGGTCTCTTAGTCTCTTGCGTTGGCAGGTGGGTTCTTTATTACTAGCACCACCTGGGAAGCCCTTCTCTGTATTGCTGCTTAGTGATTCAGTCGTGTCCGATTCCGTGTGACCCCATGAACGGTAGCCTGTCAGGCTCCTCCATCCATGGAATTCTTCAGGCAAGAATACTGGAGTGGTTTGCCACGCCCTCCTCTAGGGGGATCTTCCCAACCCAGGGATGGAACTCTGGTCTCCTGCATTGCAGGTGGATTCCTCACCACTGGACCATCAGGGAAGCCTCATGTATATATAGTTGAGACCCTGTGGACTGTGGCTCGCCCGACTTCTCCATCCATGGAATTTTCCAGGCAAGAATCCTGGAGTGGGTTGCCACTGCCTTCTCTGTATTAGGTGCATCTAAAAGCCAGAGTCTTCAGGCAGAAAGGAGTGGTTCATGCAGTTCCTTAATCCTTACCTAGTTTTCTTCTTGGTAACCTCCTCCTCCCAATCTTCACCCCAGTCCAGTCCCTTTGCAATTCCTTCAGAATAAACAGTGAGAAATTTGGGAGATATTTTAATGACAAAGAGGGGATGACAGAATCATACCTGATAACAGGTTTGTCACTGAGGAGAGAAATGGGGGTCCCCAAGTCAGACCTGCCTCTTGCGAATAGACGAATTTGGGAGATTGTATTTTGGAGCGTCTGTCCTTATTCTTCTTTTGTTTGGAAAGCTTCTGAGTGTGATTTTGTTATTCCTTCTGACAGTTTCCTGCGCCTGAAGCCCCTTCCTGCCCTTTTCAGAAGGAATGCAGATTCCCTGTAGGACACTGACGTGTTTCAGTGAATCAGTCCCCGGGCTTCAGAACTTGGGCTTCCGTGTAAGGCCACTTTATGTGCAAAATCGTCTGACCCTGCAGACCCCTTGCCAACTGTCTTACTAAGAACAGAGAACTCAGCCTTCTCCAGAGAGCAACAGTAGCCTGGTGCAGAGTGCAGTGGACTCAGAATCAAGAGGCCTGGCTTAGTGAAAAAGGGACTGTGATTCCCTTCTCTCATCTATAAAGTAGAGATGACCCCGCTGCCCCTGCAGCAAAAGCCAGTATCTGTGCCGGCATTAGATTCTGAAATAAAATATCCTTGTTTTAGCTGAGGTCAAGATTAAGCTGAAGTATTGTTACAGGCTTCAGCCTCACTTATTAACGTCCCGGAGTTGCCCCAATGCCTACTTGAATGGAGCAGATAGAGGGCAGAAGCCATGTTTCCCTTAACCACAAAGCTCTGATTTCTGTGTCAGGCCAGTCCACAGGGGTGAGGGACCCAAATTTTTAGAAAGAGATGTGGGGGCTCTCAGCAAGGCTGATAACACACCTCTGCTATGTTATCACCTCAGTCATCCCAATGAAATTCAGCAACTGCAGTTCTAGGCTTGTTTCTAGGGAGGTTATTATATATATGGTGATCCTACTGTCAGCCAGATTTATATGTTCTAAATAGCAATATATGAATATTCATTCTAGACCTTCAGTAATAAAATTGGAAAACAAGTGTACAAAGAATGTACCAATCTCACTGTGGTCATATACTCTGGGAGAAACAGTGGAGAAATTGAATTGCCACGTTAATGTCACTGGGGCCCATTTATTCTCTGTGCCGCCATATTACAAAATTGCATAAGCAATCCAGCCTTTGAAATCTGGCAGCTTTTGGAAACATATATGTTTTCTTCCCCTTCCCCAACCACCATTATTTTCTGACACCCTTTCCCCCTTCAAGGCCTTTTTTCCAGCTGTCCCCTTAGGGGAGTAGTTTTATGGGGAAGTTTCTTTAGTGGGCTTCTAGCTGGCTGTATTTTCACTGTCTCTACAAAGTGACTGCGTTTGTCATGTTGATATGATTATTACCCATCAGGCATTGCCTTCAGAATTTCCCTGGGAATTGTTGGCTTCATGTTTTCCGTTTGCACACAGGCTGTCTCCTGGTTCGGACATCTATGTGACGGTCTCATCCATGGCTTTAGCAAGATCCCAGCCGTGTCGCAGCTCCCCAAGCAATCTCTCTTCCTCCAGTGAGACGGGCTCTGGCGGGGGCACCTACAGGCAGAAGTCCATGCCCGAAGGGTGGGTATGCTGGAGTCAGCATCACCGTCTCTCCTCCCGTGCAGTTCCCAAAAGAGTGAAAGGAAAAATACACTTAATACCCCAGATTAGAAAATGTTTTCATGGGTAGTTCAAACCATTCCTTAGAAAGTTTAACGTTCTTCAGTCTCTAAGAACTCAGTGACAGAGAGATCAAATGATATAGATCCCTCCATCACATGTGTTAACCTTGTTTTACAGTATAGATGTGACCCCTTCTTAAAGTTTCCTTCAGCGTCAACTCAATTTTATACTGCTTGCACTGGGCAGAATTCGTATTGGTGTTAAACTAGGAAACATGCTCAATCTGTCCAAAGCTTAAAATGATTTTTCTCTCACTTTAGAAATCTGTGATTTGCCTCCGGGTTGTTTGGGAGCTTTTGTCTCCATCTTTTTGGGAAACATGATAGCTGCTTCTGACAAGACTTACAAAGTAGAAAGCTAAGTGTACGTGATTGTAGAGGCTACTAAAAGGGGGGGAGGGGATCAGAATGTCTGAATCGAGGAAGGAAATTAGCGGAAAACATCGCATGTCACACACAAACTGACTTTGCTCAGAGGGAGAGTCAAAGATCCATCACCGACCTCCTGCTGGGACACCTCTGAAGAGCTTGGAAACATAAATATGTTTTCTTTTCACAAAATTGCATAAGCAATCCAGCCTTTGAAATCTGGCAGCTTTTGGAAACATATATGTTTTCTTCCCCTTCCCCAACCACCATTATTTTCTGACACCCTTTCCCCCTTCAAGGCCTTTTTTCCAGCTGTCCCCTTAGGGGAGTAGTTTTATGGGGAAGTTTCTTTAGTGGGCTTCTAGCTGGCTGTATTTTCACTGTCTCTACAAAGTGACTGCGTTTGTCATGTTGATATGATTATTACCCATCAGGCATTGCCTTCAGAATTTCCCTGGGAATTGTTGGCTTCATGTTTTCCGTTTGCACACAGGCTGTCTCCTGGTTCGGACATCTATGTGACGGTCTCATCCATGGCTTTAGCAAGATCCCAGCCGTGTCGCAGCTCCCCAAGCAATCTCTCTTCCTCCAGTGAGACGGGCTCTGGCGGGGGCACCTACAGGCAGAAGTCCATGCCCGAAGGGTGGGTATGCTGGAGTCAGCATCACCGTCTCTCCTCCCGTGCAGTTCCCAAAAGAGTGAAAGGAAAAATACACTTAATACCCCAGATTAGAAAATGTTTTCATGGGTAGTTCAAACCATTCCTTAGAAAGTTTAACGTTCTTCAGTCTCTAAGAACTCAGTGACAGAGAGATCAAATGATATAGATCCCTCCATCACATGTGTTAACCTTGTTTTACAGTATAGATGTGACCCCTTCTTAAAGTTTCCTTCAGCGTCAACTCAATTTTATACTGCTTGCACTGGGCAGAATTCGTATTGGTGTTAAACTAGGAAACATGCTCAATCTGTCCAAAGCTTAAAATGATTTTTCTCTCACTTTAGAAATCTGTGATTTGCCTCCGGGTTGTTTGGGAGCTTTTGTCTCCATCTTTTTGGGAAACATGATAGCTGCTTCTGACAAGACTTACAAAGTAGAAAGCTAAGTGTACGTGATTGTAGAGGCTACTAAAAGGGGGGGAGGGGATCAGAATGTCTGAATCGAGGAAGGAAATTAGCGGAAAACATCGCATGTCACACACAAACTGACTTTGCTCAGAGGGAGAGTCAAAGATCCATCACCGACCTCCTGCTGGGACACCTCTGAAGAGCTTGATAAAGAACTTAAAACCACTTCAAATTCAAAAATAGAGTGTTGAAAAAAGGTGTTTCTATTCCACGTTTTTCTCAAATTATTTTTTTATGCCATAAGTTTATTTACAAACATATCTAGGATGCTGAATTCAAGGGTTTGATCCTTTTTAAAAGAGATTCCAGCTCTTAATATGCTCCTCTTCCTATCTGTCTCATGGATTATTTTATCAGCAGCTGGTGTCTATAAAGAAAGGTGCAGCAAATCCAGACCCAAAGAACAAAGTCATCATAGCTAGTGACCTCCACTTGTTTTCCACTGAAAATGATATATTCTTCCCCGGACCCTCCTCATAGTGGCTCCTACAGACCACAGAGGTTGTGAACCTCCGGAAGTTCTGTCCCAACACAGCACTGTTGGAAGCTCTGCGGAAGATGCAGAGACTGAAGGTGGAAGAAATGGCAGCCGCAAACCTAGCGCTGCTTTCTTCTCTTCCCAAATCATTTTTAACAAACGCACAAATGATTTGCTTACTTTCTTGAAATTTTGCCATGTTATAAAATAATTATGCTTATGAGAATAGTTTCATAATGGGTGCTTTTTTATCCTGTAGTCTTTTGTTGATTTTTACAGCTATTAAGAATAATGTTGTTGATGTTTTTGCTAAATGTTTATGTTAGCATGGAGTAAGGAGTAAAAACTGACTATAAAACATATTTCCCTCCTCAGCCTTCTCCCCAAGGATTCCTTGGGTAGCACATCTAAAATGTACATTTCTTACTTTAATTACTTCAGTGACAATTAGTAGAAAAAATTCTAGCCCTTATTTATGAGGCCCTGTGAAAAGTTTTATGAGTTAAGTAGTATTATGCCACACCAAACGCCCAACTGATTATTTCTTGTTTTAATTAGTAGATTTTAAATGGCCTTGTTTGACTTCAAAAGTAAGAATTTGCTGCAGCTTCAGTGTTAGTGGGCTTCCTGACTCAGACTGCAAAGAATCTGCCCACAATGTGGGACACATGGGTTCGATCCCTGGGTTAGGAAGAAGAGACAAACTACCCACTCCAATAGTCTCGCCTGGAGAATCCCGTGGACAGAGGAGCCTGTTGAGCTACAGTCCACAGGGTCGCACAGAGTCAGACACAATTTAGTGACTAAACACACAGGCTCCACCACCTACCACCCTTAAAGATGTGTTTGGGGCTAAACAGTCTAAAGAATGTTGACAAGGCAGGGCATGTGCAGAGGAGGGTGGACTGGGTAGATGTGGAGTTGGAGACCAAGAAGTGGAAACGTAACAGGCTGCGCAGCCTGCCGGGGGCCACTGTGGAGGCACAGAGGCCCAGTGGCTTTCTCCCAGCCCTCTTAGGGTAACAGAGGCAGTTATCAGCAGCTGGTGTCTATAAAGAAAGGTGCAGCAAATCCAGACCCAAAGAACAAAGTCATCATAGCTAGTGACCTCCACTTGTTTTCCACTGAAAATGATATATTCTTCCCCGGACCCTCCTCATAGTGGCTCCTACAGACCACAGAGGTTGTGAACCTCCGGAAGTTCTGTCCCAACACAGCACTGTTGGAAGCTCTGCGGAAGATGCAGAGACTGAAGGTGGAAGAAATGGCAGCCGCAAACCTAGCGCTGCTTTCTTCTCTTCCCAAATCATTTTTAACAAACGCACAAATGATTTGCTTACTTTCTTGAAATTTTGCCATGTTATAAAATAATTATGCTTATGAGAATAGTTTCATAATGGGTGCTTTTTTATCCTGTAGTCTTTTGTTGATTTTTACAGCTATTAAGAATAATGTTGTTGATGTTTTTGCTAAATGTTTATGTTAGCATGGAGTAAGGAGTAAAAACTGACTATAAAACATATTTCCCTCCTCAGCCTTCTCCCCAAGGATTCCTTGGGTAGCACATCTAAAATGTACATTTCTTACTTTAATTACTTCAGTGACAATTAGTAGAAAAAATTCTAGCCCTTATTTATGAGGCCCTGTGAAAAGTTTTATGAGTTAAGTAGTATTATGCCACACCAAACGCCCAACTGATTATTTCTTGTTTTAATTAGTAGATTTTAAATGGCCTTGTTTGACTTCAAAAGTAAGAATTTGCTGCAGCTTCAGTGTTAGTGGGCTTCCTGACTCAGACTGCAAAGAATCTGCCCACAATGTGGGACACATGGGTTCGATCCCTGGGTTAGGAAGAAGAGACAAACTACCCACTCCAATAGTCTCGCCTGGAGAATCCCGTGGACAGAGGAGCCTGTTGAGCTACAGTCCACAGGGTCGCACAGAGTCAGACACAATTTAGTGACTAAACACACAGGCTCCACCACCTACCACCCTTAAAGATGTGTTTGGGGCTAAACAGTCTAAAGAATGTTGACAAGGCAGGGCATGTGCAGAGGGAGGGGTGGACTGGGTAGATGTGGAGTTGGAGACCAAGAAGTGGAAACGTAACAGGCTGCGCAGCCTGCCGGGGGCCACTGTGGAGGCACAGAGGCCCAGTGGCTTTCTCCCAGCCCTCTTAGATAAGGGATTCAACACGGCTCTGAGAGTGACTGAGATCAGCAAGTGAAAGTTATAGAGAAGTCTCTAGCCGACTTTAAGGAAGATAGTTCAAAGCTGTCAGCCTGCCCTGGAAAGCAATAGACTGACTGACTCACGCGGGAGAAGGTTCTTGGTCACTGAACGTGTTTCATGTATCGACCAAATGATTGCTTAAAAATTCCTTCAAGTTTGAACTGTGAGTCCTAAAGTATAAAGTGCTTCTCCAGACAAAGGGACAATTAGGCTCTTCCACAAGAGGTACAGTGTAAGGTTAGAACAGGCGTGGTCCGAGGTCCTCAAGGATGGGGCCCTTGTAACCCGACGCCCTGGCACACAGTGAAGGAGCCGAGTGTGTGAGAGCTGAGACTTAAACGTTCATTGGATGAAAATGTTTTTCAAGGCAGAGCTGAAAGACAGCCTTGCTTTATCGTTTATTTCTAAGTGGACAGCCAAAAAAGCATTCAGCTTTCCATTTAGAGGTTTAGAAGGTTGTCTTTAGTTTCCACTGCGACCAAAAAGTAAAAGCAAGATTCCAATTCACTTCTTTCTTTGATCTCTGTGCCTCTTTTGAAACTCTTAATTTAATGTCCTGAGAATAGGATCATGGGGCCAATTGGAGGATATTTACTGTTCTAAACAAGGACCCACTTAGCAGGAAACGACAAAGATCATCATTAGTGAATCTTTCTTTCTTTCTTTCTTTTTTGATGAGCCCTTTCATTGTAATCATCAGTCAAGATTTTTGGTTTTGGGGGGGGGGGTAACCTTTTTTTTTTTGCCTCTAAAGTCATCATTTATTTTTCATCCATCTTTATTCTTTTAGCATGTGTGGGCCTCCCATCGCAGTGGCCTCTCATTGCAGAGCACTGGCTCTGGGCATATGCACTCTAGAGCACTGGCTCGTAATTGGACACACTGGCCCAGCTGCTCCTTGGCATGTGGGATCTTCCCAGGCCAGGGATCGAACCAGTGCCCCTTGCACTGCAAGGTGGACTCTTTACCTACTGGACCACCAGAGAAGCCCCGTTGTTGGCTTTTAATGATGGAAGTAACTTTGTTTAGTGAGGCTTAGGAGTTAAGCTTGTAAATGACTGTCATCTTTGTAAAAAGTGATGAGGGAGATGTTCTAGTAAGGGTTTTGCTAAAATATTTCATAGCCTTCCCACCTTTTCAAAAGCTTTTATATAGATTTTTCTCCCTGGATCCATAGTGGAGTTGCCGTTTTACAAATGAAGAGAAATGAAGGCAGAAGTTGAGTGAACTTGAGTGCTGATCTTCCTCCTCCTCATCTCTTTCTCTTCCCAGTGTACCCCTTGATGATTGTCCCCACACATGGATCAGTTTGTAGTAAAGAAGACACCTGTCATATGCATCAGTTAATTCAGACCCCATTTTGTGATTTATTATATTGGTTATTCATAAATTCATTAGATCCAGAGACATACATGTAAATTTCCACATGAATTTTTGAGTTTTATAGTCTGGTCTTTTTTCATGGATTCTGTCAGTATTTACTTTGCTGATGTTACTCATCAAGGCATATACTTTAATTAAGCATGGTCCTATGCTTAATCCTATGGACGGTAGCCTACCAGGCTTCTCTGTCCATAGAATTCTCTAGGCAAAAATACTGGAGTGGGTTGCCATGCTCTCTTCCAGGGCATCTTCGCAACCCAGGGACTGAACTTGGGTCTGCCTGTGTCTCCTGCATTGCAGGCACATTTTTTACCCACCAAGCCACCTGGGAAGCCCTTAATTAAGCAAATACTCTATTATTATTCTAATAGGAAAAATTATTAATAAAATGGGCTCATTAAATAGATAAATGTCCTTTTCAGAAATAGGCATTTGCTTTTATATATACCAGTTCACCTACTTCCAAATTGTTCTCCCAAAGGCAATTTAAAATTTATACATCTAGAAAGTGGTTCCTATGTAATGTAGATGTAGCAATCTTTGTCTTTCAGACCTTAGATAAGTGCTCTGAAAATACTTATTCCAAGAATGAGGCACTAGCAGATTACTGAGTTAAGAGAAACCCCTGGAGCATGCCAGTTGGACAGCACACACAGAAGGAACACGAGAATGATGACTGGAAGACAGTCAGAGCTCAGTCACACGGGGGCCAGAAGGTCTTGGCTTCTTACTGTGTATATTTTAGGTTGGGTCAGTCCTAATGACTCCTGCCTTTGTTCACAGTTTACATACTTAGCGTACATGACCAGAGGGGTGTATACTGCCTACAGCATCCACAGTTCTGGCATCCATGTTCACAAACATGAGGATGAATACACAAGTACAGACCTGTGGACAAAACTAGTTGCACCTGTCATTAGAGTTCAGTCCATTACACCCAGGACTCCCTTCCCATATGGGTGAGGTCCCTGATGTTGTCTTTGCCTTTGGGGAAATTCCCACAGGTTTGGAATCAGCCGCAGATCCCCAGCCTCCATCGACAGGCAGAACACCCAGTCAGACATTGGTGGCAGCGGGAAATCCACACCCAGCTGGCAAAGAAGTGAGGACAGCATCGCTGACCAGATGGGTAAGTAACTGATTCCTACCAAAAGCAAGTTGCTTTTATGCCCAGGTGACTTTGGCCACCTCTGGATGATGCCGCTGAGGCATTATGTTCTAATTCAGCCCTGGGTCATAAGTGGAAATGAGCATTAAGTCTCAACATGCATATGTGTAAAAGCAGCAGTTAAGACCTGAGAGAAAAGCCAAGAAATTCTATTCAAAGTGACCCTGCCTTTGAAGGCAGAAAGGATGTAGGAATTATTTTCAGCACCGAGGTTAAAATGCCACAGTGCCAAGCCAGGTGTGTGCTATCTCCCCATCCTTGTTTATTTATGTTGCAAAGCCACCTGGGAAGCCCTTAATTAAGCAAATACTCTATTATTATTCTAATAGGAAAATTATTAATAAAATGGGCTCATTAAATAGATAAATGTCCTTTTCAGAAATAGGCATTTGCTTTTATATATACCAGTTCACCTACTTCCAAATTGTTCTCCCAAAGGCAATTTAAAATTTATACATCTAGAAAGTGGTTCCTATGTAATGTAGATGTAGCAATCTTTGTCTTTCAGACCTTAGATAAGTGCTCTGAAAATACTTATTCCAAGAATGAGGCACTAGCAGATTACTGAGTTAAGAAAAACCCCCTGGAGCATGCCAGTTGGACAGCACACACAGAAGGAACACGAGAATGATGACTGGAAGACAGTCAGAGCTCAGTCACACGGGGGCCAGAAGGTCTTGGCTTCTTACTGTGTATATTTTAGGTTGGGTCAGTCCTAATGACTCCTGCCTTTGTTCACAGTTTACATACTTAGCGTACATGACCAGAGGGGTGTATACTGCCTACAGCATCCACAGTTCTGGCATCCATGTTCACAAACATGAGGATGAATACACAAGTACAGACCTGTGGACAAAACTAGTTGCACCTGTCATTAGAGTTCAGTCCATTACACCCAGGACTCCCTTCCCATATGGGTGAGGTCCCTGATGTTGTCTTTGCCTTTGGGGAAATTCCCACAGGTTTGGAATCAGCCGCAGATCCCCAGCCTCCATCGACAGGCAGAACACCCAGTCAGACATTGGTGGCAGCGGGAAATCCACACCCAGCTGGCAAAGAAGTGAGGACAGCATCGCTGACCAGATGGGTAAGTAACTGATTCCTACCAAAAGCAAGTTGCTTTTATGCCCAGGTGACTTTGGCCACCTCTGGATGATGCCGCTGAGGCATTATGTTCTAATTCAGCCCTGGGTCATAAGTGGAAATGAGCATTAAGTCTCAACATGCATATGTGTAAAAGCAGCAGTTAAGACCTGAGAGAAAAGCCAAGAAATTCTATTCAAAAGTGACCCTGCCTTTGAAGGCAGAAAGGATGTAGGAATTATTTTCAGCACCGAGGTTAAAATGCCACAGTGCCAAGCCATGTGTGTGCTATCTCCCCATCCTTGTTTATTTATGTGTTTGTTTGTTTTTGCCTAGTATAAATGCCCTGGGAGATTAGTTGATATTCTTAATGTTGAATTTTTAAAACTGTAAAATCTCTATGAAGTGAGGAAGAAAAATAATTTCTCTAGTCACATCTGCAGCTTGGTAAGAATACCCTTCTTCCTTTTCTATGCTTTTCTTCCCCACTCGACTATGAAGCTGTCAGCTAAGGAAACGTCTTAGGGAAAAGCCAGCCGGAAGGGAAAAGATTTGCCTGAGTGAGCCTTCTTTGGGGTTTCTGGCACATAGCCCTCTCCCTCTATGCAGTTCTAGGATGCCATCGAAATGCTAGTTGATGCAACAGCATTTTGCCAGAAAACAAGATTAAGTTTCAACATAGTAGCACCGGGTATTAGTATCAACCCATCAGGGAATTGAATCTGGAAGAGGTTTTTCCCTTTGTCTCTAGTATCTTTCCCATCAATGTGGGATAAGAAGAAGTAAATTTCAGGATTGAAAAAAGATCAGCATTCACACAAAGACCTCATCATTTTATCCTCTCTGCAAATGCACTGTTTTATCCTGTTTTAATGACTGTGTCCATATTTCCATGCCTGGGGAAGACATCCTCAGTGCAGAGATAGGGGACCAAGCTGGGGCTCTAAACAGCCCACGCACGTGGAAGGGAGTGGAGCGCATTCAGCTAATACAGGAGTTGAGGAAGAGAAAAAAAATTTTCAGGTTCTGAAGACAGGCTTTGTTCCATCCCTTCAGTGGCTCGTTTACTGGAGCCATCTGTCGTTCCCCACCCCCACCCACCACCGAAAACCTGAGCGTATTCGGATCCACTGTTCTGCTCTTGACAGAACATTTCGAATCCCATATGTTTTGATACCGTTGAGATGGTAACGACACATGTGAACAGGATCCCTTCCTCAGCATGACTTTAGCAGCTTTTTTTGCCTCCTGGTTGCAGGCTTTGAACAAAGCTGCCAGTGAGCCTTGTGCCCAGTTCAGGGTGATGTTTCCCACTCATGTGAAATCACACAGGGAATGAAACACTATCTTGGGACTGGAAAGGGTAATTACAGGGTTCGTCCTAGACCCATGTTCATTCTCTCACATAAACTTTCCTCTAGTCTTTTTTTTTTTTTTTTTTTTTCCTTTCATCCACTTTAGCTTGGTGGCATCCCACGCTTCATAGATAAGGCTCTGAAATGATTACCAGTGGATCTTGTTAACACATTGGTTCATTCTTGTAGTAAAGTGTACCTTTTCTTAAAAAAAATAAGATACCCCTTAGAGCCTGCCAGAAAAGCCTTTTTTTTTTTTTTTTTTTTTAAACCAGGGCCTTTCTCCATTCAAAATCTAAAACTTCAAAGAAAATGTTTAAATCCATTTTTATAACTTTTGATATTCTAGCATTCCAGAGCATAACCCAGCCCTTTCTGCCTGGCACTTCCGAAGGAGTCTGGGACTTTGCTGGCACAGCCATGCTAGGGAGGAATCAAGACAAATAACTGTTATGTTCTCATTCCTCAGTACACCATATTGAGTATAGAAAGGGTTGACCTTTCTACACTCGATTTGTAAGAACACAATTCTCTAATGACCTTCAGGTCATTGATTGAAAATGTTAAGCATATTCTTACTCATTAGCCAGGCCCACCTGTCTTTGTGCATCAGCGTGTGATAAACTGATTCCCAGGGGAGACCCAGAGGTTAGCTTGTTTAATTGGCTCACTCATCTCAGTTTGTTTTCCTGCCTGTCCGCTTTTGGACACAGTTGCAAGTCAAGAGTCAGAGTCTGCAGCCTCAAGATCCACTGGGTGGGGCTTTGCGTTTCCATCCCTTCAGTGGCTCGTTTACTGGAGCCATCTGTCGTTCCCCACCCCACCCACCACCGAAAACCTGAGCGATTCGGATCCACTGTTCTGCTCTTGACAGAACATTTCGAATCCCATATGTTTTGATACCGTTGAGATGGTAACGACACATGTGAACAGGATCCCTTCCTCAGCATGACTTTAGCAGCTTTTTTTGCCTCCTGGTTGCAGGCTTTGAACAAAGCTGCCAGTGAGCCTTGTGCCCAGTTCAGGGTGATGTTTCCCACTCATGTGAAATCACACAGGGAATGAAACACTATCTTGGGACTGGAAAGGGTAATTACAGGGTTCGTCCTAGACCCATGTTCATTCTCTCACATAAACTTTCCTCTAGTCTTTTTTTTTTTTTTTTTTTTACCTTGCATCCACTTTAGCTTGGTGGCATCCCACGCTTCATAGATAAGGCTCTGAAATGATTACCAGTGGATCTTGTTAACACATTGGTTCATTCTTGTAGTAAAGTGTACCTTTTCTTAAAAAAAATAAGATACCCCTTAGAGCCTGCCAGAAAAGCCTTTTCTTTTTTTTTTTTAAACCAGGGCCTTTCTCCATTCAAAATCTAAAACTTCAAAGAAAATGTTTAAATCCATTTTTATAACTTTTGATATTCTAGCATTCCAGAGCATAACCCAGCCCTTTCTGCCTGGCACTTCCGAAGGAGTCTGGGACTTTGCTGGCACAGCCATGCTAGGGAGGAATCAAGACAAATAACTGTTATGTTCTCATTCCTCAGTACACCATATTGAGTATAGAAAGGGTTGACCTTTCTACACTCGATTTGTAAGAACACAATTCTCTAATGACCTTCAGGTCATTGATTGAAAATGTTAAGCATATTCTTACTCATTAGCCAGGCCCACCTGTCTTTGTGCATCAGCGTGTGATAAACTGATTCCCAGGGGAGACCCAGAGGTTAGCTTGTTTAATTGGCTCACTCATCTCAGTTTGTTTTCCTGCCTGTCCGCTTTTGGACACAGTTGCAAGTCAAGAGTCAGAGTCTGCAGCCCTGTCCTCTACACTGTTAGGAATGATGTTGCACGATTGTTGCCATCCGCTCTTAGGTGTGTTAAAGAGGCTAAATGGCTTACCTTTCACCTTTGGAACCCCATCTTGAACGCCAGTGGAGTCCAACAGGAAGCAATTGTTTTAAGTAAACTAGTTGCTGTGTGTCTTTTCTGTTGTGCTTAGCTTACAGTTATAGAGGACCTCAGGATTTCAATTCTTTTGTCCTCGAGCAGCCTGAATATACAGGTAAAATAATCCCAAAGTGTCGTGGTAAGTAACACGCGATTGCATCCATGCCTGTCCAGGTAACATAGACCAAGCGAGGTTAGCCACACTTTGCAGTGAATGAATTTCATAAATTTAATCCATATATTCGAGAATTCTCCCCCCAAACCAAAAGTTGATTCCTAACTTTGCCACATTGTTCATGGCCTCTGGTTTGGTGGTCCTTGGCTCCGCTCGTGTGTATGGTGTGACACACTGTCACCAGCTGCAAGCTTTATCCATCAGCCACTTAGTTTCTGACATGCTTTCTATTGTGTAAACTCTCAACAAGCTTCTTGCTGAGATTCTGAGTTTGCTGGCCCGTGAACTGAGAGGTGCGGGGGCAAGCCATCCTCATTTGTCAGCCTGCGCCCCTGTCTGTTTAGTGCCTGCACCGTAATGTCCTGTGCTGTGTTCCAGAGCCGGCCTGCCACCTCCCAGCAGTATCAAAGATATTGCCCGCTTTCCGAGAGAGCCCCAGTGGGAGATTAATGCGTCAGGATCCAGTGGTTCACTTGTCTCCAAACAAACAAGGGCACGTAAGTTAACTGTGAAGTCATACAAATGGTAGATTCCTTGCCCTGTACCTTTCTTACAAGGTGAAAATGGCACCTGTCTGCTCTCTCATTCTTTCACAATGTCAGAGAGGAAGTCATCCTAGTGGAAGATGGGTATTGACGGACACAGCCCTGGAATTTCTACTGCCAGTGGGCTTAAGCTTTTTGTTGTTGTGTAGTCACTAAATTGTGTCCGACCCTTTGCAACCCCATGGACTGTAGCCTGGCAGGCTCCTCTCTGCAGGCAAGAATGCTGGAGTGGGTAGACATTTCCTTCTCCAGGAGATCTTCCCAACCCAGGATGGAACCTAAGTCTCTTGCACTGCAGACAGACTCTTTACCTCTGAGCCACCAGAGAAGCCCAGCCATCAGCTGGCTTTGAGATAAATTGAAATTCCTCATTGGGATGCACCTGCTACCCCCACAGATTTGGATGGAAGGCCACGTGATCCAATCATGAATCATCCTAATGTCTGCAATAGAAATGTGCTACATCAAGATTTTGCTTGTTTACACGGTTGCCAGTGCGAGATATGAATGTTTGTCGCCTCAGTCAAGGAGACAGCTTCCCAACAACTCCCCCGACTGGGTCTCTTATCTTCCGAGGTCACACACATTGTGGTCTCTTTACCGCAGTTACAAACAGTTCCCCATCACTTACAGGTGGAATTGCGAATAAGAGACTATCATTTCCTCCCTCCTTCAATACAGTCGGTCTCCTCAGTCTGTCTGTTCACTGAAATGTATATTTATGTTTATGTCACTTTATAGGATGAGGAAATACTGGATTTCATATCCACTGATGTAATGAGAGGGGCTCAGTTTTGCTTTGGTGAAATGCATTTTGAAGCCTGAACTTCACACGTTCATGAGCCAGCCTCCTGCATGAGGCTGTGGACTAGAGATTTGCTGATGAAATGTGATGCCACAGTCCACTTGTAGACACTCGATTACCCTAGTCCATCTGTCAGTTCCTGCCCCCCTTCATTAATACTTTTTATATTGATTACATGGTCAAAGAGTATTTTGGATAAATTGGATTAGATAAAATATGCTCTCAAAGTTAATTTCACATTTCTTCTTTTTAAATTGGGCTAGAACATTTAAAATTCCAGATGTGGTTTGAATTATATGTCTGTATAAATCTGTCACGTACTATATACACTCTCAGCACATCTGAATGCGGACTGGCCACATTAAAAGTGGCCTGGGGCTAGCAAATTCTGCAGTCCAGGTCTAGGTGCTAGAGAGGTTCTGTCCCTACAACTAGGGACCCTACAATTACAAAAATAAACAGTGGCCTTGTGATGCAGGCTGTTACGGAGAGGCACTGGAGTAGTGCCAGTAAAGTACCTGGGATCTATCATTTCTCAAGGGAAGGAGAGCTTTCACTTCAAGGTCGGACACAACTGTCCACTTCCACCCACCCTTTCTGCAACCAGTAAAGATACACACATGTATGAGTTTCCTGCTCTTTTTTCTTCATCTCCACCGAGTATCTGAACTTCCAACCACCCTCTCATTGAAAGATTATTTTACTCAGGTATCTTTGAAATCGGATTTCTTTGATAAACTATGAAGTCTTTCAGAGCAGCTAAGCCACTGTGCAACAAAGGCTCTGCCCACATTTTTTAAACTGAGGTATGACTCACATACTACGTTTGCACATATCAAAACATCCACACTTCTAAAGTGTACTATTTCATGGTGTTTAGTGTATGCACAGAGTTGTGCAAACCGTACCACGATTTAACTGCAGAACATTTTCGTCACCCTGAAAAGAAGCCATAATTCTTCTGTCCTCTCCAAGCCACGAATCTACTTTCTGTCTCTGTGATGTGCCCTTTGACATTTCCTGTGAATGGAACCATACAGTATGTGGCCTTCTATGTCTGGCTTCTTCCACTTAGCATGTTTTCAAGGTTCATCCATGTTGTAGCATGTATTAGTACTTCATGTCTTTTTATGACTGACTAATATTGTCACTCTGTAGATATGCCATGATTGTTCATCCATTGATCCATTGATGGACATGTTAGTTCCTTCTGCTTTTTTGGCTATTATGAATAATGTAGCTATAAAATTCATGTAGAAGTTTTTGTGTAAACATATGTTTTTGTTTCTCTTGAGTAGAATTGCAACTGTTTTCCCACAGCAGCTGCCCCATTTTCCGTTCCTACCAACAATGCCCAACATCCTTATTGTCTGCCTTTTTATTAAAGCCATCCTAGTGTGTGTGAAGTCTTACTTCATTGTGGTTTTGATTTGCATTTCCCTAATGACTAATGTTGCTGAGCATCTTTTCATATGCTTGTTGACCATTTGTATATGTTCTTTGGATAAATGATTATTCAAATCCCTTGCCCATTTTTTTTATTGGGTTATTTGAAGCACAGAAGTTTTTAATTTTGATGAAGCCCAGTTTATTGTTTTCTTTTCATTTTTGTGCTTTCGGTGTCCTATTTAAGAAACCACGACATAATCCAAGGTCATGGAGATGTGTACCGATATTTCCTTCTAGGAGTTTCATAGATTTAGCCCTGACACTTAAGTCTTTGACCTTTTTGAGTTTATTTTTCTTTTTGGTGAGGACCCAATTTCATTCTTTTTTGTTTGTGATTATCTGGTTATCCTGACACCGTTTGTTGAAAAGACTACTTTAATTGTTTTGGCACCTCTTTATAAAGTTGACCTCTTAGTACTCCTTAGAAAACTGTCTTGTAAGTAGATGCTTTATATGGGAAGGAAAAGACGCCTTTAGGAAAAAGTCTTATATTCTGCCTTCCGGTTACTCTGATCAATAGTGTCTTTCTAATTATAACCCCCTTGAAAGCACCACTTTCTGTTTTAAGACTGAGATATTAAAAGACCCTAATGACAGTTTTGGCTTCCCTGGTGGCTGAGACAGTGAAGTTCTGCGTGCAATGCAGGAGACCCAGGTTCGATGGGTTAGGAAGATCCCTTGGAGATCCCTTGGAGAAGGGACTGACAACCTACTCTCAGATTCTTGCCTGGAGAATCCCATAGGAGAGGAGCCTGGTGGTTACAGTCCATGAAGTCACAGAGTCAGACATGACTGAGCAACTAAATGATGCATGTGATGACAGTTTAGGGTATATTTTTTCTCTGATTAATATTCTCTCAATACTGTAGGTACTTAAGCCTAAGCTAAATAATTAAAATGAATTCTAAAACAAAAAAGTTTCCAGCACTTTCCTCTGAATAGGTTTTCCAGGTATCCTGTACCTTGCTATTCGTCATCATAGGAGTGCTGTGTCTTGAGAATCCCATCGGAAGACACATTTCGCAGGGCCGTTCCCCCATTATTTCCTCTGCTTTCCGAGAGGCGCAGCCTGTAGTTAAGGAACCCTGTCCCCTTGCAGTCCGACAGCCACTACTCGAGCCACTCCAGCAGCAACACCCTGTCCAGCAACGCGTCGAGCGCCCACAGCGACGAGAAGTGGTACGACGGGGACCGCGCCGAGGCTGAGCTCAACAGCTACAACTACCTGCAGGGCACCTCCGCTGACAGCGGCATCGACACCACCTCCTACGGCCCCAGCCACGGCAGCACGGCCTCCCTGGGGGCGGCCACCTCCTCACCGCGCTCAGGGCCGGGCAAGGAGAAAGGGCCGCCCCTGTGGCACAGTTCCAGTGAGATCATCTCCATGGCGGACCGGACTCTAGAGTCAGAGGGCCACGGCATGGACCGGAAAACCGAGTCCTCCCTGAGCCTGGACATCCACCCCAAGAGCCAGGCCGGCTCAAGCCCTCTGACCAGGGAGAACAGCACGTTCAGCATCAACGAGGCTGCTTCCCACACCAGGTAACTGCGCCTCCTTGCTCCCGGCTGCCCCGCATCCGGTGTCCGGCGTTGTCCCACTTTCCTTTGCTCAGTAGTGTCTATAGAGAAGGAGGCCTTCTGCACAATGACAGTTTTTTATATATATCTATATATATATAGATATATAGGTATATAGATATCTAGGGCCTTTTATTTACTCCCAGATTCTGTATTCCTACCTACTACCTACCTACTACCTACTGTATTCCTACCCACTGTATTGCTAGTGCATTATTTTCAACTGTGAGAGAAGTTTGCAGGTACGGTTTTTCTCTAGCTGTATTTGATTTTATTAAAAAAAAAAAACAAAACAGTTCCTAGCCCAGAATGAGAGAAGAACTTTGTCATGTCGCTACCTAAAATCTGGACCATATTTTTGAAAGGAAGGGGTCCTTTCCAAGACTAACGGTATTATTTATGATACTGAATGCATCCTTCACACGATCTCTCTGATAAAAACCATCACTTATCCAGTGTTTGCACAGAAATCTGTTTTCAGTCCTTGGCTCCCAACAGTGATGTGTCAAGGGCAAGGGGTGTCCAATAGGAAAGTGTGGCTAAAATTAGACACAGCCCATCTACCTTTCAGAGTAGTGGAGTGCACACTCCCCTGTAGCCTCGGAGATCATGTGGATAGGCAAAATAAGTACTGTTTTTCGTTTCCTCTTTTGGATTTGAGCCTACAATCCAAAATATGACAGGATTCTTCCTTTTAGGGAGGAAACATTCAGCACTCTGTTGGGGGGCCTGTTGATCTCTGCAGTGGTTTCTCCCTTTATGTTTCTCCCTAACGTGTTTCTCCCTCTCACGACGGTAAGAAGTAACACTCACCGTTGTCATTGGTAGATGTGGGATCTCGTCTAACCTTGCTTTCCCCCTGTCCTCTTTTGTCTTCATGCTCAAAAGAAAAGTAGCAGAGAAGCTGAGCTTAGTTTTACTTTACAAGTGGGAGTCTGGGCACATTATCTGTCAGTTAGCCCCAGGTCGTCTTCTCGAGAGAGGACACCCTTGACTTAATTTGAATTTGTTTCACTTCATCAGTTAAATAGTCCCTTCTCCCATCATCTGTATTGTTACTGATCAGATTCACAAGTTTCCCATCTTTGGAACCTTTGAAGCACTGCTTCCCACACCAGGTAGCTGCGCCTCCTTGCTCCCGGCTGCCCCGCATCCGTGTCCGGCGTTGTCCCACTTTCCTGCTCAGTAGTGTCTATAGAGAAGGAGGCCTTCTGCACAATGACAGTTTTTATATATATCTATATATATATAGATATATAGGTATATAGATATCTAGGGCCTTTTATTTACTCCCAGATTCTGTATTCCTACCTACTACCTACCTACCTACTGTATTCCTACCCACTGTATTGCTAGTGCATTATTTTCAACTGTGAGAGAAGTTTGCAGGTACGGTTTTTCTCTAGCTGTATTTGATTTTATTAAAAAAAAACAAAACAGTTCCTAGCCCAGAATGAGAGAAGAACTTTGTCATGTCGCTACCTAAAATCTGGACCATATTTTTAAAAGGGAAAGGGGGTCCTTTCCAAGACTAACGGTATTATTTATGATACTGAATGCATCCTTCACACGATCTCTCTGATAAAAACCATCACTTATCCAGTGTTTGCACAGAAATCTGTTTTCAGTCCTTGGCTCCCAACAGTGATGTGTCAAGGGCAAGGGGTGTCCAATAGGAAAGTGTGGCTAAAATTAGACACAGCCCATCTACCTTTCAGAGTAGTGGAGTGCACACTCCCCTGTAGCCTCGGAGATCATGTGGATAGGCAAAATAAGTACTGTTTTTCGTTTCCTCTTTTGGATTTGAGCCTACAATCCAAAATATGACAGGATTCTTCCTTTTAGGGAGGAAACATTCAGCACTCTGTTGGGGGGCCTGTTGATCTCTGCAGTGGTTTCTCCCTTTATGTTTCTCCCTAACGTGTTTCTCCCTCTCACGACGGTAAGAAGTAACACTCACCGTTGTCATTGGTAGATGTGGGATCTCGTCTAACCTTGCTTTCCCCCTGTCCTCTTTTGTCCTCATGCTCAAAAGAAAAGTAGCAGAGAAGCTGAGCTTAGTTTTACTTTACAAGTGGGAGTCTGGGCACATTATCTGTCAGTTAGCCCCAGGTCGTCTTCTCGAGAGAGGACACCCTTGACTTAATTTGAATTTGTTTCACTTCATCAGTTAAATAGTCCCTTCTCCCATCATCTGTATTGTTACTGATCAGATTCACAAGTTTCCCATCTTTGAAACCTTTGAAGCATTTCCTGAGTTATTTCTGTTTACCACTACCACATTGTAATAAAAAGTGATTGGGACAGGTTAGCAACTGTATAGGCCCTTAAGCAGACGCACAGTTGAGAAACTTATTTCCAGATTATTGGGTGCCATATATCCAATTTCCTGTCCGTAGTTCAAAAAATAGAATGCTTGGTTCAGATGGATGAAGGAAGTGTTTGGGAAACAGAAAGCCAGGTGTCAAATACCATGATAACATCATGCAGACATAGAATCACTTGACGCAGTTATGTGGCTGGCTTGCTGTTTCCGGCACACCCACTGTCTCCCAATGTGCCTGTGCATTGACTCAGAACATTTTTTAGTTCATAGTAGTTCCTCTGTGGTTTTCAGGTTTACCCTCACATCACTTGGTTTTTAGTCCATTCTGAAACGGGAGTGTCTTTTTTTGAAATAATACTCCATCTGGGGATATATCTCTGGTCTAATTTGATGGCAGAAGAAAGTCACAGAGGTCTTGTCTAGAATGACATCACCCTGGCGTAAAGTTAAAAAGCGCTGAGCCCCAGAAACCAGCACACTGAATGTGGGCCATGCCATCTAACAAACCCACCAAATCCCAGGGGAGGTCCGAAGCATCCTCTGAAAAGTCGGCACCTGGGTTTGCATTGTCTGAATGTGCTGACTGGGGCTGCTGAAGGTCTGAAAGGATTATCCGCATTTTCTGCTTCCAACTGACCATGCCGGCATCACTGAAATCATCCTTTAGAAATGACTTTTGTGCTGAAAGTCAAGGTTGCTTAGGAAGAATATGGCCTTTCAGGGAGGATGGCACAGCGTCCCCACTCCCTTTGTAGGCTTTAGCATCGTCTAACCTTGCTTTCCCCCTGTCCTCTTTTGTCTTCATGCTCAAAAGAAAAGTAGCAGAGAAGCTGAGCTTAGTTTTACTTTACAAGTGGGAGTCTGGGCACATTATCTGTCAGTTAGCCCCAGGTCGTCTTCTCGAGAGAGGACACCCTTGACTTAATTTGAATTTGTTTCACTTCATCAGTTAAATAGTCCCTTCTCCCATCATCTGTATTGTTACTGATCAGATTCACAAGTTTCCCATCTTTGAAACCTTTGAAGCATTTCCTGAGTTATTTCTGTTTACCACTACCACATTGTAATAAAAAGTGATTGGGACAGGTTAGCAACTGTATAGGCCCTTAAGCAGACGCACAGTTGAGAAACTTATTTCCAGATTATTGGGTGCCATATATCCAATTTCCTGTCCGTAGTTCAAAAAATAGAATGCTTGGTTCAGATGGATGAAGGAAGTGTTTGGGAAACAGAAAGCCAGGTGTCAAATACCATGATAACATCATGCAGACATAGAATCACTTGACGCAGTTATGTGGCTGGCTTGCTGTTTCCGGCACACCCACTGTCTCCCAATGTGCCTGTGCATTGACTCAGAACATTTTTTAGTTCATAGTAGTTCCTCTGTGGTTTTCAAGTTTACCCTCACATCACTTGGTTTTTAGTCCATTCTGAAACGGGAGTGTCTTTTTTTGAAATAATACTCCATCTGGGGATATATCTCTGGTCTAATTTGATGGCAGAAGAAAGTCACAGAGGTCTTGTCTAGAATGACATCACCCTGGCGTAAAGTTAAAAAGCGCTGAGCCCCAGAAACCAGCACACTGAATGTGGGCCATGCCATCTAACAAACCCACCAAATCCCAGGGGAGGTCCGAAGCATCCTCTGAAAAGTCGGCACCTGGGTTTGCATTGTCTGAATGTGCTGACTGGGGCTGCTGAAGGTCTGAAAGGATTATCCGCATTTTCTGCTTCCAACTGACCATGCCGGCATCACTGAAATCATCCTTTAGAAATGACTTTTGTGCTGAAAGTCAAGGTTGCTTAGGAAGAATATGGCCTTTCAGGGAGGATGGCACAGCGTCCCCACTCCCTGGTAGGCTGAGTCACATTCGTTTGTGTCCCCTGTAAATACGGATGCTTTGTGACTCCAGTCTGTGGATCTTGGCAGATGGAGCTGGATAATCAGAGCCTTATCAGACTTCCTTTTCTGGAGGAAAAGGGGGACTTAGCCACCAAATGCACATTGCTGGAGAAACTAAAATCACTGCAAATTAGAGTGTTTGTGTCCTTGGAAGACAGGAACAGCAATTAATGTGGAGATCTCTTGACAGTGCATAAAAGAGCTCGTACCTGGGACTGGGTGACAGATCCTAAATTACAGTGATTAAGCTTCACTGCGCATTTCTGCCTGGGCTTTGTTCCTGCTGCCTCTGTCCTCCAGTCGCCCTGCTGATGGTTGGTGGTGCAGGTTTTGTGTGGCCCTCCTAAGAACTGCTTATAATGTAGGTTGGTAATTACCTAGGGTTGTTCTATTTGGATGTCGTTAAGAGGAGCCATACACATTGAAAGCTTTCTACAATTAAAAAGTCTTATTAATTTCTCCAAAGTGCTACTCGCTAGAAGATATATTGTCTATGAAGCTTGGAAATTTAGGGAGAGATCTTTTTTTAAAACAAAATTTGTTTTTGAAATGAGTGTTTCACTTACAGGTCCTAAGAGTGTTTCACTTACAGGTCCTAAACCACTCAAAAAATGATTCATGGTGAGTATAGCAAAGGTGAAGATAGTTCCAATTTTAGTGATGCTCTTATCCGCTGGTTCATTTAGTCTTAGAGTTCTGGCCTTGGAAGTAGGCAATGTCTGTCTGTGTGGTGACCAAAGACTTCCTTAGCTTACAGAGCTCTAGTCCTGCTGATCAATGGCCTTTGCTGACGGCAGAACTAAGTTCATGACCACATGTTATAAAGCCAAAGGGAATTCCCTGGCAGCCCAGTGGTTAAGACTCTGTGCTTCCACTGCAGGAGTCATGGATTAGTTCCCCTGCCTGAAGAACTAATATCCCAAATGCCACACAGTGAGGCCAAAAAAAAAAAAAAAGAACACAAAAAACCCACATCTGTCTTGCACACCACATGTCATCTGTAGCATCCTGACCCTACCTGCTTGCACACCAGTTGCACACCACTTGGTACCAACTGTCCTGCTCCCTCAGAGCCCTGTGCCAATTAGCACCCACTTATGTGATCACATACACGTTTGGGCTAAGAAGGTTTATTAGCTACAAACTTAAGGGATTTTAAAATTATTATTATTGGAATAAGATAGCTTTACCATGCTTGTTAGTTTCTGTTGTATACAAAATGAATCAGCTATTTGTATCCATACATCCCCTCCCTCTTGAACCTCCCTCCTATTCCCCCAGTCCCACCCATTCACATCATCATGGAGTGCTCAGCCGAGCTCCCTGTGCTATACCATAGCTTCCCATTCGCTATCTCTTTGACACATTGGTAGTGTATATATGGGCTTCCCAAGTGGCTCAGTGGTAAAGAATCCACCTGCCAGTGCAGGAGATATGGGTTCAATCCATGGGTTCATGGATGGAGAAGATCCCCTGGAGAAGGGAATGGCAACTTATTCCAGTATTCTTACCTGGAGAATCCCTTTGACCGAGGAACCTGGAGATCTACTGTAGGGTCACAGAGAGTCAGATACTACTGAACACAGCACAGTGTATACATGTCAAACCTGATCTCCCCGTTCATCCCCCTCTCCTGGCTCCCCCCGCACTCCATGTTCACACATTCATTCTCTACCTCTGTGTTTCTGTTCCTGCCCTTAGAACTAGGTTCATCTACCATTTTTCATTTCACATATATGTGTTAATATATCTGTTTTTCTCTTTCTGACTTACTTCACTCTGTGTGAGAGTCTAGGTTCATCCACATCTCTCCAAATGACCCGGTTTTGTTTCATTCCTTTTTATGGCTGAGTAATACTTGCTTGTATACATGTTTCACATCTTCTTCATCCATTCATCTGTCGATGGACACTTAAAAATTGTTTCCATGTCCTGACTATTGTAAATAGTACTGCAGTGAACATTGGGGTAGATGTGTCTTTTTGAATTATGATTTGCTCAGGGTATATGCCAGTAGTGGGATTGCTGGGCCATATGTTAGTTCTGTTTTTAGTTCCTCCATACTGTTCTCTGTTATGGCTATATCAATTTATATTCCCACAAACAGTGCAAGAGAGTTCCCTTTTCTCCACACCCTCTTTAGCATTTATTGTGTGTAGACTTTTTGATAATGGCCATTTTGACCATTTTGATTTGCATTTCTCTAATAGTGATGCTGAGCATCTTTTCATGTGCCTCTTGGCCGTCTCACATACTCATTTTTACTGCCCTCTAATACAAAAGGATTTCTCACCCAGTGTGTTCATCCTAAGCACCTTTTCATAGTATGTGCTATCATAAGTTCAGTTCAGTTAGTCGCTCAGTCATGTCTAACTCTTTGTGACCCCATGGACTGCGGCATGCCAGTCTTCCTGTCCTTCACCATCTCCTAGAGCTTGCTCAAACTCACATCCATTGACTCTGATGGCATCCATCCATCTCATCCTCTGTCATCCCCTTCTCCTGCCTTCTATCTTTCTCAGCATCAGGGTCTTTTCCAATGAGTCATCTCTTCTCCGTGAACAGTATGTACCATAATATGAGCATGATAGATAGATGTGCATTTATAAACCACCATTATAGATCCTTGGTACATTTTGATGAACAAATAGGAATAATTTCTTCCTTTGTCTTCCCATTTTTTGCCTTATGTCTCAAGGTTTCTACTAATAAATCCTTAACTCCTGACTCTTCTAGAAAACTACTACTGTCTTCCAAAGCTTATTGTATAGATGTGTCAATATTTGCCCAGAGCTACAGTGCTTTTTACGTGTAAGCACTTGTGTAAGAGTGTACATAAAGTCCTTGTACGGCATGAGTTTTCCAGTAAAGCCACTTATCCATAAGATTTTTTTAATCTACAAAATATACCATGGAGAGACTTTATAACAGCTTATCTACAAATACCATTCAAAATCTGGATAGAAGTTGATCAATGTCAGACATTCACTAGAGCAGATGATAAAAGGCCAGGAAAAATGGCTGCCCACCAATGTTGGTACAGTTCAGTTTCATGAATGTGCTTTTTCTGGTTGACCTAATAAGTTAACTATTCATACCAGAAAAGGTGTATGTTTCTTGAGAGTACGAGTAAAGAAGGACTTCTTATATTCAGTTTATATGGAACATTAAGAAATGCATCAGGTTACTCTAGCATACTGACAATCTATGCGTGCTTGTGTGGCGGGGGTAGAGTTTATGAGTGTAAATTTTGTTCTCTGTCTTCTTTGGAAAAATAAGCCTTCCTCCTTTGTTTGGAGATTACTCTGTTGTCTTTATTTGTAATGTTTCCCTGTTAAATCTCTTCCACCTGGAATCTTTTAAATTTAAATTACTAACAATTAATGCCTCTCTTCTACATTTTTTTCTTAGTGTCAGGTTGTTATTTTTCTAAGTTTTATGGGCAAAATCAGATATTAAAGTGAAGCCTCTGAAATTCCCCAGGACTTCTTTCCAACATGTGGTTGGCTCTACTTCTTTGTCTATGAGTTATTTTCATTAGTAATTTTTGTTTTGTGGTTCCACACACCGTGAACATCAGGGTTCTTTTTTGTTTTGCTTTGACAGGTGATCTGGCCTATCTTGTTCTATTTCCATTTCTTCCAGCTTATGAAAGTGGGTGATTATTTTAGCCAGAATGCTGTTCAGCTCACCTCAAAGACTGAAAAACAGACGCACTGTGGCTGAGATCCTTGGTACATTTTGATGAACAAATAGGAATAATTTCTTCCTTTGTCTTCCCATTTTTTGCCTTATGTCTCAAGGTTTCTACTAATAAATCCTTAACTCCTGACTCTTCTAGAAAACTACTACTGTCTTCCAAAGCTTATTGTATAGATGTGTCAATATTTGCCCAGAGCTACAGTGCTTTTTACGTGTAAGCACTTGTGTAAGAGTGTACATAAAGTCCTTGTACGGCATGAGTTTTCCAGTAAAGCCACTTATCCATAAGATTTTTTTAATCTACAAAATATACCATGGAGAGACTTTATAACAGCTTATCTACAAATACCATTCAAAATCTGGATAGAAGTTGATCAATGTCAGACATTCACTAGAGCAGATGATAAAAGGCCAGGAAAAATGGCTGCCCACCAATGTTGGTACAGTTCAGTTTCATGAATGTGCTTTTTCTGGTTGACCTAATAAGTTAACTATTCATACCAGAAAAGGTGTATGTTTCTTGAGAGTACGAGTAAAGAAGGACTTCTTATATTCAGTTTATATGGAACATTAAGAAATGCATCAGGTTACTCTAGCATACTGACAATCTATGCGTGCTTGTGTGGCGGGGGTAGAGTTTATGAGTGTAAATTTTGTTCTCTGTCTTCTTTGGAAAAATAAGCCTTCCTCCTTTGTTTGGAGATTACTCTGTTGTCTTTATTTGTAATGTTTCCCTGTTAAATCTCTTCCACCTGGAATCTTTTAAATTTAAATTACTAACAATTAATGCCTCTCTTCTACATTTTTTTCTTAGTGTCAGGTTGTTATTTTTCTAAGTTTTATGGGCAAAATCAGATATTAAAGTGAAGCCTCTGAAATTCCCCAGGACTTCTTTCCAACATGTGGTTGGCTCTACTTCTTTGTCTATGAGTTATTTTCATTAGTAATTTTTGTTTTGTGGTTCCACACACCGTGAACATCAGGGTTCTTTTTTGTTTTGCTTTGACAGGTGATCTGGCCTATCTTGTTCTATTTCCATTTCTTCCAGCTTATGAAAGTGGGTGATTATTTTAGCCAGAATGCTGTTCAGCTCACCTCAAAGACTGAAAAACAGACGCACTGTGGCTGAGATTTCAACACTGAGAAAATGAGAGCTTATCCAGCCCCAGATGTCAGATTTCTTGATGCAGTGGTCAGTAATCGCAAGGAGAGATTCCATAAGCTTTCTGAGTAATCTCCCTAGTCAGCCCACTCACTCTTCAGGCTTCTGTCCTTTATCTACCTATCTGAAATTCCTCTAGCTGCAGGTGTTTCTGAGCTGAATCTTTTCCAAAGATTGAAAAAGATTGTTGAAGACTAGGATGATGAAATTTATAGATATCAACAAGAGGCAATTTGAAAATAGTTTAGCAACATATATATGATTATAGCAGCATATATGTGATGATAGCTCTTCACTTCCAGACAAGTCCAGAGAGAAATGCAGGGAAAATAGATTTGGATCCTGAGATCGAGGTTCAAGACTCCATTCTGTTATTGACCAACCATGTGGCTTCTGACCAGTCCTGCCATTTCATGAAGCTTGTCCTTTAGGTTAGTGTGCTCAGTTACTCAGTCGTGTCTGACTCTTTGCAGCCCTGTGAACTGCAGCCCACCAGGCTTCTCCACCCATGGGATTTACCAGGCAAGAACGCTGGAGTAGGTTGCCATGCCCATCTCCAAGGGATCTTCCTGACCCAGGGACTGAACCTGTGTCTCTTGCATCTCCTGCATTGGTACCACTAGTACCACCTCTCTGTAATTAAATAATATCTAGTCCCCTTACTAAATGATCATTTTTATATGTTTGCTGAGAATAAGAAAAAGGTATCGCAAACTGTAGATGTCCTTTTAAGATGAAAAGTGTTCTGTTGTTTCTTTCTTCACGCTCTCCATCACTGAGTGTAGTTGTGTTGCTACTTTTCCTTCGACAAACGTGTCTCCCAAGAAGCTTTACTCCTCGAATTTCCTGCTTTTTCTTTATCCCTTTTAGATGCCGATTCTGGACATGACACTCTTCTTGGCTGCGCCTAATAAAATGAGAATATTCATAGTTACCTTGTTATCTCCCTATTAACTAGCTCAGCATTGTAGACTTCCTCAGCATGAGGTCCCCCATGACCCCCGAGGTCTCTTCTGCTGAGTAGGCCTGACTACTCATTTCCCTGTGCCTATGTGTTCATGTGGCCTTGTCCTCATTCACTCTCTCCCTCCTGTAGGTGAACAGTGTTCTTTATAGCAGTCCCTTGGAAATCCCCCTTGTCAGTTTCATCATTCCTACCTCACTTCTCCGCCCAGTCCTGCCCCCCAAGTCCTTCAGAATTAGTGTCTTCAGAAACCCTTCTAAAGTGCAGGGCAGCATTGAACAGACTTGGCTAGTGCTGCACACAGAGGGAGGAGTCCTCCTCAGTCATTATCCCCCAGATCATCTGTCACCCAAAGGCTTGTTTGTCATCTGTACCAGTAATCATGGGATATTCCACTTCCCTCCCCTTGGTGACAGGCCAGCTTCCAGCCTTTGGGCAGATCTTGCCACAGCCGCTTGACAAGGGGACTAATTGCAGCTCTCCCGCTCCTGAAAGTACCATCCCAGCCTGTGTAAAACCCAGCCCTCTGTGTCATGCCTGAATAGTAAGTGACGCCAGGTGTTCCTTTCGGCAGCTCTCAGAGGTACAGTGAGCAGCTGGCAGATGTTTTCTGTAGGAGGTGGTGACCTTGTTGATCACCCAGAAATGGCAGAACAGTTTCCCAGGCCCTCGTCACCTCGGGGCTTGGACTCATGCCCTGCAGGCTGCCCTGTCCTGTGGGTTCACCCCCTTGCAAGGTCAGCAAGCAAATGTCGCTCCTCCTCTGTGGAAGGTCACCCACCGCGCCTAGTGCCCTTTTAGGAAACTAGTCCTCTAGCAACCTCTCCTACAAAGTTTGACCCTGCAGCTGGGAATATAAATAACCAGGCTGTAGCACATTTGGCTTATAGTTTCATCTGAGCAACAGGTTAGGATGAGGAGTTTGGACAGATTCAGACTGTCCCAGGTTCTCAGATGCCCCATTGCTGCTTCTCCTCTTTTTATGAGACAAATCATGCATTTTGTGTGTGTGTCCTCTCTTCTTTTTCAAAATTCATGTCCTGTGCCTAGTTCATAGTAGGGGTGCTTACACTAGCCAAGGCATGAAGCAGCCTAAATGTCCACCAACAATGGCAGACATGAAGGAGATGTGGTATATTACACGATTGAATACAACTCAGCTATAAACAAAGAGTGAAATAATGCCATTTGCAGCAACATTGATGGACCAGATATGATCATACAAAGTGAAGTAAGTCAGACAGAAAAAGACAGATACATGCCATGAGTAAACTTGTTTATAAAATTAAAGAGACTCACAGATAAAGAAAACAGTCTTATAATTACCAAAGTGAAAAGGGTGGGGATGGACAAGTTAGAAATTTGGGATTAACACATTCCCATGTATAAACTAGATAAACAACAGGAGCTACTCTGTAGCCCAGTATTTTATAATAGCCTATAGTGGAAAAGAATCTTAAAAAGATATATGTATATACACACACACATTCGAATCACTTTGCTGGACACTTGAAACTAACACAAGATTGTAAATCAACTGTATTTCAATTAAAAAAATTTTTTTAATTCATGTCCTTGAATGAACAAACAAATCAAATGTTGGTCCATTTTTAGGAAAGGGGAAATGCCCTACACTTCATGTATAGGCTAGTGTGTCTCATGTGGAGTCCAGGAGCACCTGACTAAATCCTTAGTGCTTCCAGTTTAGCCATGCTCACAGCTAGACTCACGTTTCTTTACAGATAGAAAAACAACAGATACTACTGCACTTGTCACTTCTAACACTTATCATTTCTAACACTTGTCACTTCTGTCTTCTCTTTTTGTTCTGTACTATTGGGTCATTACCTTCTTACACAGTTCCTGGAGAGAGAGCTCATTTGCTGTGGGTACAACAAGATTACAGCATATTGAATTAACATGAAATCTCCGAGGTAATGAAACAGCTTGGCCACAGTGAAAGTATGAAGCTGACAGCTTCATTTCAGTTGCTTTGTAATTAAAGCCACTCCAGAGATTATCTGGGCAAGTGTGTGGAGGCAGGTCCCTCGGAGCAGTTCAAGGCCAGCAGGGTGGGTCTTCTTCAAGGAGCACCCCCTATCAACACCCCCAAAGGCACACACACACAGTTGGGCCCAGGGAGGGGACCACAGTCAGAGGACAAGACAACCCATTGTGGAGTGGGAAGGGTTGTGGGGCTATTGCAGTTGTTCTTTAGCTCTCGGGAACATCAGAGTCCTTTGGGGGTTTGTTAAAATACAGATTTCTGGGGTTCAAGGAAGTGGGACATGAGCCAAGGGATTATTGTTTACATCCACACTTGCAAGCAACCAAAAGTCATGGCTGCAGAAGCTCTGCTTGAGTGCCTTGCCCCTCTTGATCTTGACTGTGTGAAGCTGGATTTGATGAAGTCATACTAGTATGGTAATTCAACAGGACTCAAGCAGTTCTCAATGGTTTGCACACTTGGGGGAGATTTTTGCCAAAATACACTAGTCGGGTATCGCCCCAACTCTACTAAATTAAAATATTTGGAATTAGGGCCTAAGAATGTGCCATTTTAAAGCACCCGAGTGATCCTGCTGTGACGGTGGAGATAGGAGACAGGTGGAGCAGAGTGCTCACCTTCATGCTGTGAGTTCTGCGCAGTCAAGAAGGAAGCGCTGTTAATGGAATAGTCATTTGTTTCCACTTTTGCCATTGTTCCCAAATCTAATCAGTTGTTAAGTAGGGCCGTCCTTGATTATAACGATTAGTGAACAGAAGTGTGCTGGCCTGTCACACCTGGGAGTTGCTAGCTCTATCCTGCTCCCAGATAAAACCAATAATCAGGGTCTGTGGTCACAAAACCAATAATCAGGGTCTATGGGTAATTAAGCATTTATCCTTTGAAGAATACACTTGTAAACAGAAACATACTCTGTAGATTTAATTATTTCTGGCAGTAAAATAACAAGCAACATCCAGTTTTAAATAGCATGTAAGTAAAACGCACTATCTTTAAAACTTTGCCTTGCATTTAGAACGGATGGCTCATTTGTGGTTTATTTCAACAGTTGCCTTCAGTAAGTATCGAGTGCCTGTAATGATCAGGAATTCTTCCAAGCAGATACAGTAGTGAACACATCAGACAAAAATTTGTAACCCTCGGTGGAGTTTATATTTAAACAGGGGGAGACAATCCTGACCCTGTCCACCATGAATGGCTAGAAGAAAACAAATGAACACATCCTCTCCCTGAGGCTGGCCATTCTAGGAGATTTGTAAGGTTAATGATCTTTTTACTTTACTTCCTCCTCCCTCCTGCCTTTGTTCTATGAAAGACCCTGGCATCCAGACTCTGATAAGACAGTTTTTTTGAGACACCAGTCTGCCATCTTCTCAGTTTACCAGCTTTCCAAATAAAGTTATTATTCTTCAGCTAAAATAAAAGAAATTAAGTGGAGAGACAAACATAAACAAGATAAAGAGGTTAAATACTAAAGAGAATTGCACTGTTCAGTACGTATTTTACTGGGAGTCTGTTGTATCCTGATTGTTAAGTATATATGCAAAGATATCCCTGCCTTCAAAGAGTTTATTATCTAGGACAACAGCTTTTTAAATGCCTGTCAGGGAGACAGTGGTAGTAATTTAATTTATATAGTGGAAGAAAGAGTCGGGTATCGCCAACTCTACTAAATTAAAATATTTGGAATTAGGGCCTAAGAATGTGCCATTTTAAAGCACCCGAGTGATCCTGCTGTGACGGTGGAGATAGGAGACAGGTGGAGCAGAGTGCTCACCTTCATGCTGTGAGTTCTGCGCAGTCAAGAAGGAAGCGCTGTTAATGGAATAGTCATTTGTTTCCACTTTTGCCATTGTTCCCAAATCTAATCAGTTGTTAAGTAGGGCCGTCCTTGATTATAACGATTAGTGAACAGAAGTGTGCTGGCCTGTCACACCTGGGAGTTGCTAGCTCTATCCTGCTCCCAGATAAAACCAATAATCAGGGTCTGTGGTCACAAAACCAATAATCAGGGTCTATGGGTAATTAAGCATTTATCCTTTGAAGAATACACTTGTAAACAGAAACATACTCTGTAGATTTAATTATTTCTGGCAGTAAAAATAACAAGCAACATCCAGTTTTAAATAGCATGTAAGTAAAACGCACTATCTTTAAAACTTTGCCTTGCATTTAGAACGGATGGCTCATTTGTGGTTTATTTCAACAGTTGCCTTCAGTAAGTATCGAGTGCCTGTAATGATCAGGAATTCTTCCAAGCAGATACAGTAGTGAACACATCAGACAAAAATTTGTAACCCTCGGTGGAGTTTATATTTAAACAGGGGGAGACAATCCTGACCCTGTCCACCATGAATGGCTAGAAGAAAACAAATGAACACATCCTCTCCCTGAGGCTGGCCATTCTAGGAGATTTGTAAGGTTAATGATCTTTTTACTTTACTTCCTCCTCCCTCCTGCCTTTGTTCTATGAAAGACCCTGGCATCCAGACTCTGATAAGACAGTTTTTTTGAGACACCAGTCTGCCATCTTCTCAGTTTACCAGCTTTCCAAATAAAGTTATTATTCTTCAGCTAAAATAAAAGAAATTAAGTGGAGAGACAAACATAAACAAGATAAAGAGGTTAAATACTAAAGAGAATTGCACTGTTCAGTACGTATTTTACTGGGAGTCTGTTGTATCCTGATTGTTAAGTATATATGCAAAGATATCCCTGCCTTCAAAGAGTTTATTATCTAGGACAACAGCTTTTTAAATGCCTGTCAGGGAGACAGTGGTAGTAATTTAATTTATATAGTGGAAGAAAGAGCTCTATAAACTGTGCGCTGTGTGTATAAGCTCTTGCCTTTGATGGTCTTAAGCCTTTTCTATAACGCTCCCTTTTATGTATTACATGCATTGTAGCTAAAAGCAGCATGGCTGTGTCGTAAAACATGGGGGAAAGATGTGTAAATTAACAGACTCTGCAAGTTACATTCTTGTCTCATGAATAAGTGTTTCTATTTCGACCATACATTTCATCCTTGAAAGCCCCAGGGATTTGAATACCGATGTTACCACATCAAGATACTTGTTGCTGAGAAATGTAAAATATGGCCAACCCAATGTACCTCTGGTATAATCATCTAGGTTCAGGGCCACAGCATCACCTGGGAAGAAGTTAGAAGTAGGGCCTCGTGTGTCCCACCCCACCCAAGCTCCTGAGTCCGAATCTCTAGGGGGAGGCCCTTCAGTCTGTACCTTAACATGGTGATGAGGGAGAATGGCGCCAGTCATTCAGACACACATCACTCCTTGTGGATCCTAGTCAGGGCAGGTGCAGCAAGCACATGCGTATCCAAGATGGACAGTGAGTGCAGTAGCTCCTGACTCATGGTTTTACAGTTTTCTGGAATCTGCTTCACACACTAACCAAGGTGGAGGCTTGAGACACCCCCACATCGGGGTTACAAATGCGTATTAGGTGGGTGTAGTCAGGTGAAAAGTATCTGCAAAAAAACAGTAACTAACATATAGTGGCAAACCTGTCATGTGATTTTAAAGTATCCCAAAGGCTCCATTCTCTTACTATTTCAGAAGCTTCTCTGGGTCAATGCCTCCTGTGTGGCTAATGCATTTGCTCTTAACCTGGGTTTTTGGTGTTACTGTCTAGAGCCTTGTCTGCCTGTATCTTTGTGCGTCTTTCCCAACCCCCTTGTTTCCTTTTGGTTCATCTTTATGCTTTTAATCTCTTTTCCATAAAACAGAGATCTACTGTTACTTTGTTCTTACTGGCTTAATAAGTTGTACTTGGGGAAGAGTTCCGCATTTCTTTGATGATTAAAGCAGACAAAGGGAATATCTGTTGTCAAGAGGTAAAATCAAATGAGATTGCATTGCTTTTAAATGCCTGTCAGGAGACAGTGGTAGTAATTTAATTTATATAGTGGAAGAAAGAGCTTTGTGCTGAAATTTTGATGGTCTTAAGCCTTTTCTATAACGCTCCCTTTTATGTATTACATGCATTGTAGCTAAAAGCAGCATGGCTGTGTCGTAAAACATGGGGGAAAGATGTGTAAATTAACAGACTCTGCAAGTTACATTCTTGTCTCATGAATAAGTGTTTCTATTTCGACCATACATTTCATCCTTGAAAGCCCCAGGGATTTGAATACCGATGTTACCACATCAAGATACTTGTTGCTGAGAAATGTAAAATATGGCCAACCCAATGTACCTCTGGTATAATCATCTAGGTTCAGGGCCACAGCATCACCTGGGAAGAAGTTAGAAGTAGGGCCTCGTGTGTCCCACCCCACCCAAGCTCCTGAGTCCGAATCTCTAGGGGGAGGCCCTTCAGTCTGTACCTTAACATGGTGATGAGGGAGAATGGCGCCAGTCATTCAGACACACATCACTCCTTGTGGATCCTAGTCAGGGCAGGTGCAGCAAGCACATGCGTATCCAAGATGGACAGTGAGTGCAGTAGCTCCTGACTCATGGTTTTACAGTTTTCTGGAATCTGCTTCACACACTAACCAAGGTGGAGGCTTGAGACACCCCCACATCGGGGTTACAAATGCGTATTAGGTGGGTGTAGTCAGGTGAAAAGTATCTGCAAAAAAACAGTAACTAACATATAGTGGCAAACCTGTCATGTGATTTTAAAGTATCCCAAAGGCTCCATTCTCTTACTATTTCAGAAGCTTCTCTGGGTCAATGCCTCCTGTGTGGCTAATGCATTTGCTCTTAACCTGGGTTTTTGGTGTTACTGTCTAGAGCCTTGTCTGCCTGTATCTTTGTGCGTCTTTCCCAACCCCCTTGTTTCCTTTTGGTTCATCTTTATGCTTTTAATCTCTTTTCCATAAAACAGAGATCTACTGTTACTTTGTTCTTACTGGCTTAATAAGTTGTACTTGGGGAAGAGTTCCGCATTTCTTTGATGATTAAAGCAGACAAAGGGAATATCTGTTGTCAAGAGGTAAAAATCAAATGAGATTGCATTGCTTTTAAAGTTATGTTGCCCTTTGAGGTTTTCTGAAGGACCTTCTCTTCCCCTTCTCCCTAAATAGAAAATTCTCTGGGGAAAAAACTTTTAGAGGTCTTATTCGAGTATAACTAGCCTTTTTTTTTTTTTTTAAGTCTTTATTGAATTAGTTACAGTATTGCTTCTGTTTTATGTTTTGGTTTTTCAGCAAAGAAGCATGTAGGATGTCAGTTCCTCGACCAGGAATCGGCTTCTGCCTGTACTGGAAGGTGAAATCATTACCACTAGGCCACCAGGGAAATCTCCCTCACTAGTCATTTTTAAGATTATATTTAAAAAAAAAAAAAAAACGTTCAAACCTGGTTTGTCCTTCTTAGTTATATAAATAAAGGAAATGGTTATATTTCATCTCAAGTGTTAAGGCCCAGTTAGTGTGGAAAACCCTCGAGATCACCTTTGCCCTGTACCCTGTTGCTCCCTGCCTCACTCTGTCCCACTCTCTCCAGTCTGTTGCAGAGCCTCGGGGTCTGATGCAGCCTTCTCCTTTCAGGTCATCTATTTTTGCTTTGTTCCTGTGGATGTGTTTTCATTGAAGCATAACATGCATGCAGAAAAAGTCACAGGTCATTAGTATACATCAGGGTGCATTTTCCCAACGTGCCCTTACCCCTGTCGTCACTACCCAGATCAGAACTGGAACTTAATCAGCATTCAGACATCCTTCTTCCCACATGCCCCACCCCCTGGTCACCTCCCCTTCCTTCCCAGCTGAACACAATCCAGAATCGTAAAGGTGTACACTCACTGTACCTATTTGGGGACTTTGTGTGAGTGGACTCATCCCATATGTATTATTCTGTGTCTGGTGTCTCTAAGTCAACATCATGTTGGTAAGATTCATCTGTGTGTTGCAAATAGCATTCGTGTATTTTCATGGCTGTATTCTGTGTCCACTGTGAGAACACACCACAGTTTGTCCATTCTACTGTTGATGAGCATTTGGAGCATTTCCAGTCTGAGGATATTACAGGGTCTTGAGCATGTCCTCTGACACATGTACATAGGCACTTCTTTTGAGTGTGTACCAAGGAGGGAAGTGGCCAGTGCAGGACTTACATGGATTCAACTTGAGCAGAGGGGGTGAACCAGTTTACCAAAGTGGTTGTCCCAGGGACCCTCCTGCAGTGTGTGAGAATGCTCATGGCTCCACATCCTTTCTAGCACTTGATGCTGTCTTTTTAATTTTAGCCACTTGAGTAGGTGTGTAGTGGTCCCTCTTTGTGGCTTTAATTTGCATTTTCCGATAACTGATGCTGCTGAGTGCCTCTGTTTAATGGTTTCTAGACCTCCTCTTTTGTGAAATTCCTTTTCAGATCTTTGCCCATTTTTCTCTTGCGTTGTCTCTCTTGTTAATGTTAAGGAGTGAGTTTTGTGTGCATAGGAGCACATTGTTGGATATATGTTTTTCTTTTTTTTATTTTGGGCGGGGTAATTTCATCTCAATTTGGCCCAGTTAGTGTGGAAAACCCTCGAGATCACCTTTGCCCTGTACCCTGTTGCTCCCTGCCTCACTCTGTCCCATCTCTCCAGTCTGTTGCAGAGCCTCGGGGTCTGATGCAGCCTTCTCCTTTCAGGTCATCTATTTTTGCTTTGTTCCTGTGGATGTGTTTTCATTGAAGCATAACATGCATGCAGAAAAAGTCACAGGTCATTAGTATACATCAGGGTGCATTTTCCCAACGTGCCCTTACCCCTGTCGTCACTACCCAGATCAGAACTGGAACTTAATCAGCATTCAGACATCCTTCTTCCCACATGCCCCACCCCCTGGTCACCTCCCCTTCCTTCCCAGCTGAACACAATCCAGAATCGTAAAGGCGTACACTCACTGTACCTATTTGGGGACTTTGTGTGAGTGGACTCATCCCATATGTATTATTCTGTGTCTGGTGTCTCTAAGTCAACATCATGTTGGTAAGATTCATCTGTGTGTTGCAAATAGCATTCGTGTATTTTCATGGCTGTATTCTGTGTCCACTGTGAGAACACACCACAGTTTGTCCATTCTACTGTTGATGAGCATTTGGAGCATTTCCAGTCTGAGGATATTACAGGGTCTTGAGCATGTCCTCTGACACATGTACATAGGCACTTCTTTTGAGTGTGTACCAAGGAGGGAAGTGGCCAGTGCAGGACTTACATGGATTCAACTTGAGCAGAGGGGGTGAACCAGTTTACCAAAGTGGTTGTCCCAGGGACCCTCCTGCAGTGTGTGAGAATGCTCATGGCTCCACATCCTTTCTAGCACTTGATGCTGTCTTTTTAATTTTAGCCACTTGAGTAGGTGTGTAGTGGTCCCTCTTTGTGGCTTTAATTTGCATTTTCCGATAACTGATGCTGCTGAGTGCCTCTGTTTAATGGTTTCTAGACCTCCTCTTTTGTGAAATTCCTTTTCAGATCTTTGCCCATTTTTCTCTTGCGTTGTCTCTCTTGTTAATGTTAAGGAGTGAGTTTTGTGTGCATAGGAGCACATTGTTGGATATATGTTTTTCTTTTTTTTTTTATTTTGGGCGGGGGTCGGGTTGGGGAGGGAGGGGAGCGGGCGGGCCACTTCTGTTAGTCTTTCATTTCTCTGTTTTCATCCGTCTTTGTTCTTTGGCTCCTGCGGGCCTCCCATCGCGGTGGCGTCTGTTGTTGCAGAGCGCCGGCTCTGGGCGCATGCGCTCCAGAGCTCCAGCTCGGCGATTGGACACATCAGTCCAGCCGCTCTGCTGCACGTGGGATCTTCCCAGGCCAGGGATCGAACCGGCACCCCTTGTACTGCAAGGCGGTGTCCTTATCCACTGGACCACCAGGGGAAGCCCTGGATATATGTTTTATGTATATACTGCTCTGTGTCTTTGGATGAATAGAAATTCTTCATTTTGATGAGGTTCAATCATTTCCTTTATGATCCTGTTAAAGAAACCGCTGCCTTTATCATGAGGATGTTCTTCCATGTTATGGTCTAGAATCCTTAGATCCACATTTAAATATACAATCCAGCTGGAATTGATTTCTATGTAAGATTTGAGGTGAACTTCAAGATTCATCTTCCTATGTGTGGGGGGTGTGTGTGTGTATATGGACACACATACATACATACATTATATATATATATATATGTATGTATTAGGGTTAGGACAATTAGGGTTTTATTTTTTGTTGTGTTTTGTTTTGCTTTCTGTTTAGTTTTTTATAATGAACTTTTTTTGTTGTTTTAGGTTAGTTTTTAATTTGCAGAAAAGTTAAAAAGATAGTACAGAGAGTTCCCATGCACTCTTTTCCCGTTTTCTCCTGTTCCCATCGTCTTATGTCACTATAATACATTAGTCACAGCTATGGAGTTGATGTTGATGTTGTTATTAACTGAAGTCTGTCCTTTATTTAGAGCAGGACCATTAGGTTGTGACCACTGGAAGTGCTGTTGAGGAATCTTTTAGACCACATCCTGTTAGCTAAACCTTCAGTGACCAACTCCCCTGGAGTGCCTTGTCTCTGATCTCAGCCTAAGCTGGAGAACTCAGCAGGGCTCGAGGTTTGAATGTATGTCGCAAGAGATCACTGAGAAGGAAGTATGGAAATCCTGCAATCAAAGGCCTCCCGGTCTGACAGCAACTTAAACTCTCATCTCCAGTTTTGAAAATTCTGCCTGCGTTTTAAAAGTACAATAAGCAGTCTTCTCTTCGAGTCCTTCAGGACTGCAGTTTAGTAATTTCTAACCAGAGTTTAAAATACATTGCCAACGGGCAGAGTTTTTCATTTTTAGCCACCATGTCTACTATCATATCCCTGGGATTTGTTTATCTTCTATCTAGAAGCTTGTGTCTTTGGAACCCTCTTTAGCCATTCCATCCAGCCTCCTCCTTTGACCTCTACTCTGTATCTAGGAGGTTGGTTTTTTAATTTTTTGAGGAACTTCTGTACTCTTTTTCTTTTTAGTATTATTTGTTTATTTTATTTATTTATTTTTGGCTGTGCTGGGTCTTTGTTGTGCATGTGGTCTTTCTCTAGTTGTGGTGAGCAGGGGCTCTTCTCTAGTTGCAGTGCATGGGCTTATTGCAGTGGCTTCTCTTCTTGCAGGAATACAGGTTCTAGTGTGTGGGCTGAGTAGTTGTGGCACATGGGCTGCTTATTTGCCCTGCAGCACATGGGATCTTCCCAGATCAGGGATTGAGCCAGTGTCCCTGGCATTGCAAAGGAGAAAGGGAAGCCCCCATACTGTTTTCAACAGTGGCTGCATCCATTTCCATTCCTGCCAACAATGCACAAGGGTTACCTTTTCTCCACGTCTTTGCTTGCACTTGTTATTTCTTGTCGATAATAGGCATTCTAACAGGTGTGAGGTCTCATTACAGTTAAGGATTGACATTTTGTGAGGATAAGTAATGTTGAGCTTCTTTTCATAGCACCTGTTAGCAATCTGTGCATCTTCTTTGGAAAACTGTCTATTCAAATTTTCTACCCATCTTTTTAATTTGGCTTTTTGTAATTAAGGTGTATAAGTTCTGAACTGTCCTTTATTTAGAGCAGGACCATTAGGTTGTGACCACTGGAAGTGCTGTTGAGGAATCTTTTAGACCACATCCTGTTAGCTAAACCTTCAGTGACCAACTCCCCTGGAGTGCCTTGTCTCTGATCTCAGCCTAAGCTGGAGAACTCAGCAGGGCTCGAGGTTTGAATGTATGTCGCAAGAGATCACTGAGAAGGAAGTATGGAAATCCTGCAATCAAAGGCCTCCCGGTCTGACAGCAACTTAAACTCTCATCTCCAGTTTTGAAAATTCTGCCTGCGTTTTAAAAGTACAATAAGCAGTCTTCTCTTCGAGTCCTTCAGGACTGCAGTTTAGTAATTTCTAACCAGAGTTTAAAATACATTGCCAACGGGCAGAGTTTTTCATTTTTAGCCACCATGTCTACTATCATATCCCTGGGATTTGTTTATCTTCTATCTAGAAGCTTGTGTCTTTGGAACCCTCTTTAGCCATTCCATCCAGCCTCCTCCTTTGACCTCTACTCTGTATCTAGGAGGTTGGTTTTTTAATTTTTTGAGGAACTTCTGTACTCTTTTTCTTTTTAGTATTATTTGTTTATTTTATTTATTTATTTTTGGCTGTGCTGGGTCTTTGTTGTGCATGTGGTCTTTCTCTAGTTGTGGTGAGCAGGGGCTCTTCTCTAGTTGCAGTGCATGGGCTTATTGCAGTGGCTTCTCTTCTTGCAGGAATACAGGTTCTAGTGTGTGGGCTGAGTAGTTGTGGCACATGGGCTGCTTATTTGCCCTGCAGCACATGGGATCTTCCCAGATCAGGGATTGAGCCAGTGTCCCTGGCATTGCAAAGGAGAAAGGGAAGCCCCCATACTGTTTTCAACAGTGGCTGCATCCATTTCCATTCCTGCCAACAATGCACAAGGGTTACCTTTTCTCCACGTCTTTGCTTGCACTTGTTATTTCTTGTCGATAATAGGCATTCTAACAGGTGTGAGGTCTCATTACAGTTAAGGATTGACATTTTGTGAGGATAAGTAATGTTGAGCTTCTTTTCATAGCACCTGTTAGCAATCTGTGCATCTTCTTTGGAAAACTGTCTATTCAAATTTTCTACCCATCTCTTTTATTCAGATTGTTGGCCTTTTTTGTAATTAAGGTGTATAAGTTCTTTATATATTTTGGATATTAACCCCTTGTCAGATAAATAATGCAAATGTTTTCTTCTGTTTTATTTTGTTGATGATTTCCTCTGCTGCATAGAAGCTTTTTGGTTTGATGTAGTCCCTCTTGTTTAATTCTACTTTCATTGCCTTTGTTACTGGTCAAATTCAAAAAATTCACTGTCAGGGAGTTTACTGCCTGTGTTTTCTTCTAGGACTTTTACTGCCTCAGGTCCTACATTCACGCCTTTAATGCATTATGAGTTCACTTCTGTGTATGGTATAAGATGGTGGTACAGTCTAATTGGATAAAGAGTTTTTTAGAGAGTCAGTGTTACTGCCAGATGCCGTGGGGAAGGAGACCTCAAGGAGCCCCTTTGGCCTTGGACATGAGCATGTGGAGAGCTCTGTGCCTGACCCAGTCTCCTCTCCCCTCTTGAGCTTGGGTCTGGGGAATGTCACTGTGCCCCTTAGTTTTGAAGAAGGAGGACAGAGAGCTCTTGAGACTTCCAGGCCTTTTATTGCCAACTCCCCCATTCCCTCCCTACACATACAGATGCACTTATCTCCGCTAGACTGCATTATACCACACTTCAGCAGTGCTGGCATGCTTCAAAGTGGCCCTGACAGTCTTAACTATTTTTACTTTTCAACTTCAAGTGCAGAATAAACCCCAGTCACTATGTTTCACTTTTAACAGCGGACATTTAAAGCAAAAAGGCAGGGAAGGCCGGCCAGCCCCATTAATATTTTATGAAATATTCATTGTGCTTTAACTGGGCCATAACCCCTGTCCTGGACGACGCTTTTATGGCTGACAGGCTGACCCCAGGAGGCACACACGCCCCTGTGTCACTCTGTCTCTGTCCTGCTTCTCCTCAGTACCATGAGCTCCCGACACTCTGCCAGCCCGGTTGTCTTCACCAGTGCCAGAAGTTCACCCAAGGAAGAGCTTCATCCGGCCACCCCCTCGCAGCTCGCTCCTTCCTTCTCATCGTCCTCCTCCTCCTCCTCTGGTCCTCGGACCTTCTACCCTCGCCAGGGCGCTACTAGCAAGTACCTGATTGGATGGAAGAAACCTGAAGGCACCATAAACTCCGTGGGATTTATGGACACAAGAAAGTAAGGATTCTTTTGCTTCTCTTGCTGAGTGTTTTGCTTTTCGCATGACAGTGAACAGAAAAGATCCGGGCAGTTTCCTGCAAGAGAGGAGGCGGGGCTAGAGACTGGGGAGAGAGGGTGGTTTGGTAGGGAGGTTATTTTTTTTCCGAAGTGAAACTTGTCTTAAATTGTTTCTATGCCACATTCCTTAAGTAAGATATATTGCAAAACACTCAGATTTGAGAATCTCAAGTCTCCTAGGAAAGAGTCTGCCTGAAGAACAAACTTCAGAATAATTGCCCCTTGGGTGTTAAGACCACACCTGTCCCATTGTCCCTGATGCTATTAATCACAGCCTTCCTGTGTAATTCCTAACTGGCCCAGGAGGGACTATTAGAAGGTAAGTGACCATCTCTGAACATAAAGAACTCTTAGACAAAGTAGCACAGCAAAAAATAAAGAATTCCATCAGTGACTTCATTTTTGTTTGTACAGAGATTGAGACGTGCCAATTTCCCCATTGCCAACTCCCATTCTCCCTACACATACAGATGCACTTATCTCCGCTAGACTGCATTATACCACACTTCAGCAGTGCTGGCATGCTTCAAAGTGGCCCTGACAGTCTTAACTATTTTTACTTTTCAACTTCAAGTGCAGAATAAACCCCAGTCACTATGTTTCACTTTTAACAGCGGACATTTAAAGCAAAAAGGCAGGGAAGGCCGGCCAGCCCCATTAATATTTTATGAAATATTCATTGTGCTTTAACTGGGCCATAACCCCTGTCCTGGACGACGCTTTTATGGCTGACAGGCTGACCCCAGGAGGCACACACGCCCCTGTGTCACTCTGTCTCTGTCCTGCTTCTCCTCAGTACCATGAGCTCCCGACACTCTGCCAGCCCGGTTGTCTTCACCAGTGCCAGAAGTTCACCCAAGGAAGAGCTTCATCCGGCCACCCCCTCGCAGCTCGCTCCTTCCTTCTCATCGTCCTCCTCCTCCTCCTCTGGTCCTCGGACCTTCTACCCTCGCCAGGGCGCTACTAGCAAGTACCTGATTGGATGGAAGAAACCTGAAGGCACCATAAACTCCGTGGGATTTATGGACACAAGAAAGTAAGGATTCTTTTGCTTCTCTTGCTGAGTGTTTTGCTTTTCGCATGACAGTGAACAGAAAAGATCCGGGCAGTTTCCTGCAAGAGAGGAGGCGGGGCTAGAGACTGGGAGAGAGGGTGGTTTGGTAGGGAGGTTATTTTTTTTCCGAAGTGAAACTTGTCTTAAATTGTTTCTATGCCACATTCCTTAAGTAAGATATATTGCAAAACACTCAGATTTGAGAATCTCAAGTCTCCTAGGAAAGAGTCTGCCTGAAGAACAAACTTCAGAATAATTGCCCCTTGGGTGTTAAGACCACACCTGTCCCATTGTCCCTGATGCTATTAATCACAGCCTTCCTGTGTAATTCCTAACTGGCCCAGGAGGGACTATTAGAAGGTAAGTGACCATCTCTGAACATAAAGAACTCTTAGACAAAGTAGCACAGCAAAAAATAAAGAATTCCATCAGTGACTTCATTTTTGTTTGTACAGAGATTGCATTTGGGATTCATACCCTGTGGTCTCTTTTATAGTCTGTTGCTAATTTTGACTTAGTGGAGTCAACAGTTTCCTGTGAAAGAGTGATCTATTCATCAGGCTTTTTATTTTGTATTTAAAACTGGTCTTGTTTCTCTAACAAGCATTTATCAGAGTAGCTTCTAATAGAGTTGAACAGAGTTCTTCTTTTCTCTCTTCTGATAGCTCTTGCTTGACTTACCTCTTTCAGGGCCCACTGCGCCCTTGTTGACTTAATTTCTACCCTCTTTTGCCCTTCTTTCAAGGCGTCATCAGAGTGATGGCAATGAAATAGCCCACCCCAGGCTGCGTGCCTCAACCAGGGACCTCCGGGCGTCCCCGAAGCCAACCTCCAAGTCCACCATTGAGGAGGACCTCAAGAAACTCATCGACCTGGAAAGCCCAACTGCTGAATCTCAGAAGAACTTTAAGGTACAGAGCAGAGCTTGGGCTAAACAGCAGAGAGTCTCCCTGTTACATCCTCCAGGAAGTGGTGGTTCCCGTCTCCTCTTCGTCAGACCCCAATTCCTACCGTCACCCAATTTTCCCAATAGTTAGCTAGTTAGATACATGTTTTAGATACATGTTAGATAGTTTACATGTTTTCTAAATGTCCTGTCCCTGCGACCTTGTCTCTTGAGTCCAGGCTTATATTAACCTTTCCCCACCCCAAGGATTTTTTTCCCCGTATCCTACTTAGGATGCACAGGCTATCCTACTTGTCTTAAATTGTTTCTATGCCACATTCCTTAAGTAAGATATATTGCAAAACACTCAGATTTGAGAATCTCAAGTCTCCTAGGAAAGAGTCTGCCTGAAGAACAAACTTCAGAATAATTGCCCCTTGGGTGTTAAGACCACACCTGTCCCATTGTCCCTGATGCTATTAATCACAGCCTTCCTGTGTAATTCCTAACTGGCCCAGGAGGGACTATTAGAAGGTAAGTGACCATCTCTGAACATAAAGAACTCTTAGACAAAGTAGCACAGCAAAAAATAAAGAATTCCATCAGTGACTTCATTTTTGTTTGTACAGAGATTGCATTTGGGATTCATACCCTGTGGTCTCTTTTATAGTCTGTTGCTAATTTTGACTTAGTGGAGTCAACAGTTTCCTGTGAAAGAGTGATCTATTCATCAGGCTTTTTATTTTGTATTTAAAACTGGTCTTGTTTCTCTAACAAGCATTTATCAGAGTAGCTTCTAATAGAGTTGAACAGAATTCTTCTTTTCTCTCTTCTGATAGCTCTTGCTTGACTTACCTCTTTCAGGGCCCACTGCGCCCTTGTTGACTTAATTTCTACCCTCTTTTGCCCTTCTTTCAAGGCGTCATCAGAGTGATGGCAATGAAATAGCCCACCCCAGGCTGCGTGCCTCAACCAGGGACCTCCGGGCGTCCCCGAAGCCAACCTCCAAGTCCACCATTGAGGAGGACCTCAAGAAACTCATCGACCTGGAAAGCCCAACTGCTGAATCTCAGAAGAACTTTAAGGTACAGAGCAGAGCTTGGGCTAAACAGCAGAGAGTCTCCCTGTTACATCCTCCAGGAAGTGGTGGTTCCCGTCTCCTCTTCGTCAGACCCCAATTCCTACCGTCACCCAATTTTCCCAATAGTTAGCTAGTTAGATACATGTTTTAGATACATGTTAGATAGTTTACATGTTTTCTAAATGTCCTGTCCCTGCGACCTTGTCTCTTGAGTCCAGGCTTATATTAACCTTTCCCCACCCCCAAGGATTTTTTTTCTTCCACTGTATCCTACTTAGGATGCACAGGCTATACTTTCTTGGCATTATTACTCAGACGTCATTGCTTCCAGAACTCTGCAGACACACCCGTGGCTCCACTGTCGTATGGGGAGCTTTCTGAAAGGGCTTTAGCGCCTTCCGTCCAAAGGATCCTCCTCCTCCCACAGTGGCGTGTTTCCTGTCCTATGTGGGCCCGTAGCACCTGCCTCTGGCCTCATCTCTTCCCCCTGCCCCGGGCCAGGCAGGCCTACCAGCCATACATTGCATCCTATCGAATCCAGCAGACTGAGTCTGCGCGTTTCCTGTAAGAACTTTCCAGACTCTCTTCAGAAAGCCTTCTCTCTTCTCTCAGAATTCCAGATTAGAAATGCCTCCCCTAGAGCTCAGCCTCCCTCCCAGTCGAGTCCCGAACACTTGCTTAGAGTCTGTGGGTGTGTCAGTGGCCAGACCTTTGCACAACCACGTGGAAGGATTTGTTTTGTGTACCTCAGCAGGTGAGGATTCTTGAAACCCACCTCAGGCTCTGGGCTTCCTTGTCTCTAAAGTGTGCCATCTCGCTCCCAGGTGAGCCAACAGCTGGTGTTGGCTGAGCTGGGCCCGAAGGTATTATACTTCTTGCTAAGCATAAGGTGTTCCCGTCTGCAGGGTACTGGGTGGCCCCACAAGAAAAGAGTCCACTCCAGAAAGTCATGGCTACAAACTGATGTTTTCTGTTCTCTGTGTTCTCAGTTAAAATGATTTGAAGTGACTAGAACACTGAATTTAAGAAGACCTTTGAGGATTGCATGTGCACACACACGTTCCTCTGTGTGTGTATGTGCCACACATGTGTGTGTCTTTCTGTAGATAGGCCAGGTATGCCTCCAAGACTTACAGATCAGCATCTACAGAGATGAAATGTACTCCAAAGGCCATTCTGGAATTTGGCAGAGAAATCACTGAGTTATTAACATAAACATTAACCTCATAAATCATTTTAAAGACTTGCCATTCTGGATTTCTATCATTTCTGTTTTATAAACCAGCACTTAACAGTTCTGACTCATCATCCAGAGCCCAAATGGTTTCCTTAGCAACCCCACAAAAGATAGGACTTGAAACTTCTTTCTTTATCCATCAAAAACCAAAGAGGTGTATTAAAATTTTAAACTACCAGTTTTAAAATTATTTCAGATTTTTCCTGAGGTTAGACGGAAATAAAACCTGCCCTGAAAGGAATCTTTCCTCCAATCCTTATTTTAACATTTCTGGAAAGGGGCAAGCTCGGAGCTGTCTTTCTTTTGATTTACTCATGCAGTGAAAATAATTGAAAGCAAATGTCTGTCTTGCCCTTCTTCCAGGTCTTGGCTTTTATTTCCAAAGTGAATTACTTTAACATTCCTATTTCAAACAGGAATGCACATTCTTTATGTTGTGACTATATTACCACCAGACCCTCTGCAAAGAAAGTGCTTCTGCTGGCTGACCTGTTATGGTGAAAAGGCTGGGAGCAGGAGCTGGAAACATGCTCTGTCTTCTCTCTCATTTCATCCTTTTTGGTTTGGCTTCAGATGAGTTCAGCTAAGTAGCTTTGTGTGTCTTCTGAGACTCATGAGAAAAACCTTGCCTCTGTGTGTCAGTGAGGCCAGCGTGTCCTTGAGAGGTTCTTCCCGGCCACGTTTGGCTCAGGGCTCTGAGCCACCGCGTCAGGTCTCGGGGTGTGAGGAGTAGCCTGCTCCAGGCTGAGATACTTGGAACCCACTCACGCCACATTGGCAAGGGCTACCTGTGAGCCACCGTGAATATCAAATGGCGGGATTGTTCCTGGGCTCATTTGCCAGCTGAGTGAGATGTCTGGCTGCAGGACGTGGCAGGGTTCAGCTGGGCAAGCTGGAGCTGAGAGGTGGGTGGCTGCGGGGCTCCATGCTGCTGCCATGGAACAGGAAGCGGCGGAGGTGTACTGTTCTGAGAAACCTCATTGGCAGGCAGACCTGGGATCACCGTATTCTCCCTCAGGGCTGAATGCAGTCTGGCAAGTGAACAGACAGTAGTGCAAGCTGAGAGCCCTGCTCTCCAGCCAGCACGCTCAAATCCAGACCAGAGGGAGAGGCGTCGTGCGGCTTCGTGTTTAGGAAGAGACGGTACTTGTTTATTGCAAGTACAGGTGACCCACTTCACTGGGAGCCGGGATACATGCAAAGAATGAGAAGAGGAAGGCGATGGACCTGAAACAGGAGGCCACCTCTGTAGGCCTGGCTTGACCAGACTAGATCCATGGTACCCAGCTGATTTTAAAGTTGAAGAATCCTTTTTATTTCCTACAACGATTACACAGGGAAGCCTGGCATACAGAACTAAGATGATAGAACCCTGATGGAAAGGGTGGGGTGTCTTGAGCTCCTGGGTCCCACCTGAACACCTCGTTCCCCTCTCAGTGGTGCTGGGAGGAACCCTTAGGCCTCCTTGAAGCAGAGTCGAATCCCCCTTCTTGATGCTCTCTAAAATCTCTTGTGAGTCTGCCACCCCTTGTCTGGTAGCTCTTTCCTGGGGACTGGCAGCAGCACTAGGGATCTCAGGTATGACCTACAGGGAAGGCAGAGGGTGCCCTAGGGAGCTGGATAGGTGCACACACCTGTGAGATTAGAATTGAGCGGGGCTGAGGGCAGAAGCCATCACATGAGCTCAGCCAGACTAAACCTGCTGTTTTTAAGAGACAGAAAGCATCTAGACAGCTTTGTGTGTCTTCTGAGACTCATGAGAAAAACCTTGCCTCTGTGTGTCAGTGAGGCCAGCGTGTCCTTGAGAGGTTCTTCCCGGCCACGTTTGGCTCAGGGCTCTGAGCCACCGCGTCAGGTCTCGGGGTGTGAGGAGTAGCCTGCTCCAGGCTGAGATACTTGGAACCCACTCACGCCACATTGGCAAGGGCTACCTGTGAGCCACCGTGAATATCAAATGGCGGGATTGTTCCTGGGCTCATTTGCCAGCTGAGTGAGATGTCTGGCTGCAGGACGTGGCAGGGTTCAGCTGGGCAAGCTGGAGCTGAGAGGTGGGTGGCTGCGGGGCTCCATGCTGCTGCCATGGAACAGGAAGCCGGCGGAGGTGTACTGTTCTGAGAAACCTCATTGGCAGGCAGACCTGGGATCACCGTATTCTCCCTCAGGGCTGAATGCAGTCTGGCAAGTGAACAGACAGTAGTGCAAGCTGAGAGCCCTGCTCTCCAGCCAGCACGCTCAAATCCAGACCAGAGGGAGAGGCGTCGTGCGGCTTCGTGTTTAGGAAGAGACGGTACTTGTTTATTGCAAGTACAGGTGACCCACTTCACTGGGAGCCGGGATACATGCAAAGAATGAGAAGAGGAAGGCGATGGACCTGAAACAGGAGGCCACCTCTGTAGGCCTGGCTTGACCAGACTAGATCCATGGTACCCAGCTGATTTTAAAGTTGAAGAATCCTTTTTATTTCCTACAACGATTACACAGGGAAGCCTGGCATACAGAACTAAGATGATAGAACCCTGATGGAAAGGGTGGGGTGTCTTGAGCTCCTGGGTCCCACCTGAACACCTCGTTCCCCTCTCAGTGGTGCTGGGAGGAACCCTTAGGCCTCCTTGAAGCAGAGTCGAATCCCCCTTCTTGATGCTCTCTAAAATCTCTTGTGAGTCTGCCACCCCTTGTCTGGTAGCTCTTTCCTGGGGACTGGCAGCAGCACTAGGGATCTCAGGTATGACCTACAGGGAAGGCAGAGGGTGCCCTAGGGAGCTGGATAGGTGCACACACCTGTGAGATTATAATTGAGCGGGGCTGAGGGCAGAAGCCATCACATGAGCTCAGCCAGACTAAACCTGCTGTTTTTTAAGAGACAGAAAGCATCTAGACAGATCATTTCCTTCCCTCTCTTCCCTTTAGTGCAAGATGTTATAACTTTGAATAAATCATGCCGCCCAAAGGATCTCTTCAAGTCAGTGTTTACTGCCTTGAAATATATGACTATTTCCCAAAGAGGCTGAAACTAGCACTGGTAGAAATTCTCTATCCTATGAATTTATCAGGGTGGGGATATTCACTGGAAAAGGAATTCCCTTGACCAAACCCAAAGGTGCCAAAAAAGATGGAGAGCAGTTTTTGAGAAGAGAGACCTGCCATCTGGGCTGGTAGGGAGGAGCTTTCTGTGGCAGTTCTAGAGCCTTGTGCAGCTGGAGAGAGATGATCTGCTTTTTTAAAAAAATCTACATTTAACAAGCCATTTAACCTCTCTAATGCCCACTCTTGTGTGTGAGTGAGAAGGGAAATCATCATTTCCATACCAAGGCCATGCCCTCATAAAGACCCACAAAGCTTTAATCACAGCAGCTTAGTTTTCAAGGTAAGCACATATGTACTTTGGGTTTAACTCATCCTGAGTTTTTAAAAGTGAACAAAATCTTGGGCTCATTTACAATTCATTTGATTAATAATTTTTTCGTATTGATGTTGGATAGCTTTGACTTGATTAGCCCTTGGCCTGGTGGACAGGAGTGTGTTAGACCCCAAAGCCCATTGAATGAGTCTGAGCGTCAGCTCGGTTCTCAGCCTCCTAGATAGAGCCGTTGCTATATCATTATCTCTCTGTCCCTTCAAAGTGTCATGGAAAGTTTCACAGTGGCTTCCTGCCAGCAGTGACTCAGCCCTCCTACTCACGTCCTCACCTGTTCCCCACATTGTTCTCCCTGCCAAGGTGAACAGTCAACTAAGAGGAACTGAATAAGGATAGCTCTGTTAACAGACCACATACTCTGTTGGCTTGCAGGATGCTGGATATTTCAACACTGTTAATGTGTTCATTTTTTCCTTCATGAATGGGATTCTCAGAAGCTTGCCATTTGCAGAAAAATCTCAAAAATCAAAGCTGGTCACAAAGGCATAAGACATGAAGAGATACAGCCATCTGGAGCTTTTGTCATTTTTATGTAACTGTGTATATATTTGTCTTTTATAAAGATAACTTCCTTGTTTTTATTTCACACATAAACATCCATCTCAAAAAATAATCTCCCAAACTCATTAAATGTAATATTAGTGGTTAGAGCTTTCAAGAGCCACCTATTATTTGAGTGAATATATTGTAAGATTAAAGGCTCTTGTTGCCTGGCAAGCACGCATGACTTGACAAGCTTCTGAGGATACCTTCCAGCATCGTGGCTGTTTCCTTGGGGACCAAAACACTATTTTGAAGCACTACTGATGCGTGCTGTAGTGATCAGTCCAGTGCTTCATGGAATCCGCAGAATAATCCTGAGTGCTGTGGTGCCCCCATTTCATAGACGAGGAATTGGGCCCTGGGTGATAACATGATTTGATCAGAGACACGGGGATTCAAGAAAAACCCACATTTGCCTAATTCTAAAGCCTTGCTGTTACACCATGACATAACAGTGATGAATCCACTTAATCACAAATCTGAATCTTGTACCAAGCACTGACTGGGTGCAGCCAGTGTGCTGAGCGATGAGGCTGTGATGACCTTCGCTGTGGGTCATCATCACCTCCTGATTTTGCCCTTAAGGATGTAGACAGAGATGGTGGACCTTGAGGCCTCTCTTTTCGGCCGTGGTTTGAAGGGTTGTGTTTATGGGAGTGATTTTATTAACCCACCCATCGTGCATGCCAGGCCTTAGGTGTGTGGCCCAGAAAATTGATTTCTGTTGTCTTGATGCTGTTTTTCAGTTTCACGCGCTCTCCTCTCCTCAGTCTCCCTTCCCCACCACCCCCACCTCAAGGCGGGCCTTGCACAGAACACTATCCGACGAGAGTATCTACAGCGGCCAGAGGGAGCACTTTTTCACCTCGAGGGCTTCGCTTCTGGACCAAGCCCTGCCCAACGATGTGCTCTTCACTAGCACCTACCCGTCTCTCCCCAAGTCTCTTCCTTTGCGGAGGCCCTCGTACACCTTGGGGATGAAGTCACTGCATGGTAAGTCTGTCTTCAGTTGCGGCTGAACAGCCCTGCTGTTGATGGCCTGTGTCCTAAAAACACCTGTCAGTGTGCTCAAGAATGAGAATTAGAGCAGGACTTGCTGGCTTGCTCAGCTTCTCTGGGCTCACTACCTGTCCCTCCTTCAGCCTCTCACCTGGAATCCCAACCACAGGGTAGAGACGCTGAGCTTCACTGGACCGCAGGACTCATCTTGAATTAGTTTCAGGTGTCACAACATGCTGATTGGATATTTGTATATGTTGGGAAATGATCGCAAGGTTAATGTCTGTCACCAGACATAGTTTAAGGGTTTTTTTCCTTCTGAGAACTCTTAAAACTTACTTTTGTAGCAGCTTTTAAATATGCAATACAGTTCACTTAGTATTCGCAGTAGTCTTCGTGCTATATATTATATTCCCATGACTTATTTATTTGATAGCTGGAAATTTGTGCTTTTGACTCCCTCCAGCCATCCGACTCCCCCCAGCCCCAACTTCTGGCAACTGCCAGCCTGTCCTCTGTAACTCTGAGCTCATTTTAAGTTTCCATGCATAAGTGAAATGGATCATATAATATTTGTCTTTCTCTGACTTTTTTCAGTTGGCATAGTGCCTTCAATGTCTGTCCATGTTCCTGCAAATGACAAATTTTCATTCTTTTTTTTTTAGATTAATTTTTATTGAAGTATAGTTGATTTACAATGTTGTATTAATTTATGCTGCCTAGCAAAGTGATTTTTCTCAAGTTCTTTTCCTCTAGGGTTTATCACAGGATATTGAATACCGTTCCTGTACCATCCAGTAGGCTCTTGTTTGTCCGTTCTGTGTGTAACAGTTTACCCTGGAGCAGTGCACGCTCGAGTACTCTGTCGCTTTGGCTGCTTCCGACTCTTTGCAACCCCGTGGACTGCAGCCCACAAGGCTTCTCTGCCCATGAGATTCTCCAGGCAAAAATGCTGGAGTGGGTAGCCATGCCCTCCTCAAGGGGATCTTCCCCACCCGGGGATCATATCCGTGTCTCTTACATCTCCTGCATTGCCAGATGGGTTGCACTGGAGCAGTATTTTTTTTAAGTCTCTTGCCTTCCTAGTTTGCTTTCTCCCTGCACTATTCCTTCACTCCCCACCCACGGCCATGACTGTTCCTCCATCATCTCCATCCCGTTCCCCACACAGCCCCCTTCTCCGTGGCAGATATCACCCACGGGTCACACCAGCTTGGTTCTCCTCCCTCTTTATAAGAGGTCCAAGTACAGCTTGAACCTGGTTTCTCTTGGCTCTAAAAGGCCACCCTCAATGAACCAAAGTTTATACATTAACTGAGCACTTTTTACCATCTGGACAGTAGGGACCACCTCCTCGTGGTGACCTGAATAGTGCCTTTTTTCCTCCCCTTCTCTTCCTGCATTGGGACCACTCTCCCTGCACTGCATTCCTTGCACTACTTCCTGCCTACTTCAAATGCTTCCTTCCCTTGCTCACTTTTTTTTTAAACCTGTATAGTGATCAGAGGGCTTCCCTGGGGCCTCAGACAGTAAAGAATCCACCTGCAGTGGTTCTGCAAAGAACCCAGGGAGACCTGGGTTTGATCCTGGCCTCGGGAAGGTCCCCTGGAGAAGGGAGTGGCAGCCCACTCCAGTGTTCTTGCCTGGAGAATCCCGTTGGCAGAGGAGCCTGGCAGGCTATATAGTCCATGGGGTCTCAAAGAGTCGGACACGACTGAGCGACTTTTGCGTTCACATAGTGATAAAAAGAAACCCTCTGGGAAGTTCTTATCTGCGTGTCACAGTAGGCCCACCCTCTAGAAGCTCACTTGCTAAGAGAACAGCCTAGAAATCTGCCTCCCACACATCCTCCCTGCTCCATGGAGGAAGCCTGGTGTTGAATGGCTGGCACTGAGGAAGGGAAGCTGCGGCCTCCCCAGCCCCATCAGTCTTGTGCGTTCCTCACAGTTAGGCAGCAGCCTCAGTGACCCCATGCCCTAACCTGAGTGGTCTTTAGTGGGCTGCAGTCCTCGACCTCATTGGTGTGACCGCCACTGAGATGTATTTGGGGAATGGAAACTTTTCTTTTTCCAAATCGAAATTTAGGACTCAGAGGTTAAAAGGCTTCAGAAGGATTATTGTATGACATACAAAGTTGTCTGTTCCAAAGAATCTGAAAAATATGTGTATATATGCATGTGTATATGTATGTATATATATTGAATCACTTTGCTATATAGCAGATACTAACACAACATTGTATATCAACTTCAATTTTCTTTAAAGAAAAAACAAAAAAGAATTCCAACTACTTACCCTTGGTGGGAGCAAGTTTAAATAGAACTGAGCCTTTAATATCAGGCAGTATTTGTTGATTTCCATTTACTCATCATTTTTGCTAATTTTAAGCACATTAACAACTAGCAGCTGCTCTTCGGAGCGGTTCTTTATGTAATTTGAAAGGGAAAGCAAGAATAAATATACTCTGGTTTGTAGGCTATCATAATTGGCAGGACTTTTTAACTCCTTGTAAACAGTTACTTCCAGAGTCACTTACAGATTTTAACTGAGAACTTCGCCTTTGGCTCCATGTCTGCATGGATTTGAGTGTTACGGTCACACTGTGCGGCCGGCCCTTCTCATGGAGGCACCGGCGCTGCCCTCACAGCTGCTGCCCATTGAGAGCATCTGCATTTCCTGAGCTGCGTGTGCCCTCCACCTGTGTGAACTTGAGCAGTTGCAGAGGAGCCTGGCAGGCTATATAGTCCATGGGGTCTCAAAGAGTCGGACACGACTGAGCGACTTTTGCGTTCACATAGTGATAAAAAGAAACCCTCTGGGAAGTTCTTATCTGCGTGTCACAGTAGGCCCACCCTCTAGAAGCTCACTTGCTAAGAGAACAGCCTAGAAATCTGCCTCCCACACATCCTCCCTGCTCCATGGAGGAAGCCTGGTGTTGAATGGCTGGCACTGAGGAAGGGAAGCTGCGGCCTCCCCAGCCCCATCAGTCTTGTGCGTTCCTCACAGTTAGGCAGCAGCCTCAGTGACCCCATGCCCTAACCTGAGTGGTCTTTAGTGGGCTGCAGTCCTCGACCTCATTGGTGTGACCGCCACTGAGATGTATTTGGGGAATGGAAACTTTTCTTTTTCCAAATCGAAATTTAGGACTCAGAGGTTAAAAGGCTTCAGAAGGATTATTGTATGACATACAAAGTTGTCTGTTCCAAAGAATCTGAAAAATATGTGTATATATGCATGTGTATATGTATGTATATATATTGAATCACTTTGCTATATAGCAGATACTAACACAACATTGTATATCAACTTCAATTTTCTTTAAAGAAAAAACAAAAAAGAATTCCAACTACTTACCCTTGGTGGGAGCAAGTTTAAATAGAACTGAGCCTTTAATATCAGGCAGTATTTGTTGATTTCCATTTACTCATCATTTTTGCTAATTTTAAGCACATTAACAACTAGCAGCTGCTCTTCGGAGCGGTTCTTTATGTAATTTGAAAGGGAAAGCAAGAATAAATATACTCTGGTTTGTAGGCTATCATAATTGGCAGGACTTTTTAACTCCTTGTAAACAGTTACTTCCAGAGTCACTTACAGATTTTAACTGAGAACTTCGCCTTTGGCTCCATGTCTGCATGGATTTGAGTGTTACGGTCACACTGTGCGGCCGGCCCTTCTCATGGAGGCACCGGCGCTGCCCTCACAGCTGCTGCCCATTGAGAGCATCTGCATTTCCTGAGCTGCGTGTGCCTCTCCTCCACCTGTGTGAACTTGAGCAGTTGCAGATGGAGGGTGCCCTCCACTGCACAGAGGGGCTCACTGCACTCACTCTGCCCACCCTCGGGCTAAGCAGAGGTTGGGTGTTACTATAGGTTAATATTGGTATTTTTACAAATTGCTGCCTTAGAAGAGGCTTGGGATATGGGGCTTCTGTCATCAAAAACATGCCAGGAGTTGCTCAGCGTGTCCTTGGGAAGGAGGATGCCAGCACAAGGTAACTGACATTAACTCCACAGGGTCACCTATGGAATTAGGTGCTCTCCCTAACTCCATAGATAGAAGACATGTACATATATCCACTCTTTTAGATTCTTTTCCCTATAGGCCATCACAGAGTACTGAGTAGAGTTCCCTGTGCTAGGGAGCAGGTCCTTATTAGTTACCTATTTCATATAATAGTTGTATTAGATACATCTCACTCTCATATGCTCTTTAGTTCTCACACTGCCCTGGACACACGTAACTGCAGAAACCAGCAGGCCACCCTTGGGACTCAGGGCCGACACGGGCCAGGGATGTGTCTCTCAGCAGTCCCAGGCACACTGAGATTCCATCCACATGGAGGGTCAGAGCCCAGGGTCCAGTGCAGATAAGCTTTACTCCCCTCGGACACACCTCACCAAGCCTCCCTGGTTTGACTACAAAATCCAGCCCTCTGATGAAGCAGGTACCTTGACCCCAGCCTGAATGCCTTGACTCTGGGAGGAGAAGTGAGGCGCCCTGGGCCTCGCTTGTAGCAGCAGCTTCTGAAAGGCCTTTACTCATCATTTTGCTAATTTTAAGCACATTAACAACTAGCAGCTGCTCTTGAGTTCTTTATGTAATTTGAAAGGGAAAGCAAGAATAAATATACTCTGGTTTGTAGGCTATCATAATTGGCAGGACTTTTTAACTCCTTGTAAACAGTTACTTCCAGAGTCACTTACAGATTTTAACTGAGAACTTCGCCTTTGGCTCCATGTCTGCATGGATTTGAGTGTTACGGTCACACTGTGCGGCCGGCCCTTCTCATGGAGGCACCGGCGCTGCCCTCACAGCTGCTGCCCATTGAGAGCATCTGCATTTCCTGAGCTGCGTGTGCCTCTCCTCCACCTGTGTGAACTTGAGCAGTTGCAGATGGAGGGTGCCCTCCACTGCACAGAGGGCTCACTGCACTCACTCTGCCCACCCTCGGGCTAAGCAGAGGTTGGGTGTTACTATAGGTTAATATTGGTATTTTTACAAATTGCTGCCTTAGAAGAGGCTTGGGATATGGGGCTTCTGTCATCAAAAACATGCCAGGAGTTGCTCAGCGTGTCCTTGGGAAGGAGGATGCCAGCACAAGGTAACTGACATTAACTCCACAGGGTCACCTATGGAATTAGGTGCTCTCCCTAACTCCATAGATAGAAGACATGTACATATATCCACTCTTTTAGATTCTTTTCCCTATAGGCCATCACAGAGTACTGAGTAGAGTTCCCTGTGCTAGGGAGCAGGTCCTTATTAGTTACCTATTTCATATAATAGTTGTATTAGATACATCTCACTCTCATATGCTCTTTAGTTCTCACACTGCCCTGGACACACGTAACTGCAGAAACCAGCAGGCCACCCTTGGGACTCAGGGCCGACACGGGCCAGGGATGTGTCTCTCAGCAGTCCCAGGCACACTGAGAGTCCATCCACATGGAGGGGGTCAGAGCCCAGGGTCCAGTGCAGATAAGCTTTACTCCCCTCGGACACACCTCACCAAGCCTCCCTGGTTTGACTACAAAATCCAGCCCTCTGATGAAGCAGGTACCTTGACCCCAGCCTGAATGCCTTGACTCTGGGAGGAGAAGTGAGGCGCCCTGGGCCTCGCTTGTAGACCAGCAGCTTCTGCAAAAGCAGACACATTGTCTAGGCACAGCACTAACTTCCCAGACTCACACCATTAGAACTGGGACAGTGGGAGGTTATGCAAATGGAGGAAGTCCCTTCCTAGTCCCACTCAGCTTTAGAATGACCCGTAATGGCCTGTTAGACAAGAAGCTAATTATAGGTAACAAGTGACTTACAAATCCACTGCGGTAACAGGAAATGAGTAAAACTTTTGAGTGGTTCTCCCGTGAGCCTGAAAAGCATCTTATCCCTCGTCCCTTCCTGCAGGGGAGTTCTCGGCCTCGGACAGCTCCCTCACCGACGTCCAGGAGACCCGCAGGCCACCCATGCCCGACCCCGGCCTGATGCCCCTGCCCGACACTGCTGCGGACTTGGACTGGTCCAACCTGGTGGACGCCGCCAAGGCCTATGAGGGTGAGTCTGAGAGCCATCCCCGGTGGGCCACGCCAAGGTTGGGAGCAGCGTGCGTGCTCTGGACACACTGACGGCACATCCATTTCATCAGCACAGCCCAAAACCAGTTAAGCTAACAGTTCTCAAGCACTTCGGGTTCACACTATCAATTTTAGCCAGGTGGAGCCCAGTGTTTCTGGTGTGTAGGAATTCATAACACGACGTGGGAAGGGCAGCGTGCAGGGGCATCCCAGCTGTCACTTGACTGAAAATAGCACCTGTCCAGAGACCACTTTTCATCACATTGTAAAGACAGTTTTGCTCAAAGCACAGTTGGATCTCTTGGGATGCTTGCCCTGCTTGGCCTGGCCCCAGGGCCCCCTGCCCTTCTCCCCTCTCGAGCATGTGGTAGGGGTGTGTGCTTTCTGCCTCGTCATTCCTACATCAGCCCACTGGCTGTGAGCTTGTGTTAAGCCAGTGGTCCTTATATGCAGGCCTGTAGACAAGTACTGGCCTGCTCTGCTGAAATGGAGAAAACTCAACGCTGCCTGTGTTGATAGAAGGTTATCATAGTTGTTGGGCTCAGTTGTTTGAGTCTTTGTGACCCCACGGACTGTATAGCCCATCAGGCCCTCTGTCCATGATGTAGAAAACAGGCGTGTGGTTACCAAGGCATAAAAGGTGGAGCAGGTACATTTGGAGACTGGGGTTAATATATTTATTACTGCTATTATATGAAATAGATAATAGGGACCTGCTCTCTAGCACAGGGAACTCTGTTCAGTACTCTGTAATGGTCTATATGGGAAAAGAACCTATAACAGTGGATATCTGTACATGTTTTCTACATCTCTAACTCTGTATTTCAGTTTATTTGCATACCCTTTTGTTAGATTCCACATATAAATGATATCATGTGCTATCATATGCTATCTGTTTGACTTTCACCTGCGGTAACAGGAAATGAGTAAAACTTTTGAGTGGTCCCAGCTGAAAAGCATCTTATCCCTCGTCCCTTCCTGCAGGGAGTTCTCGGCCTCGGACAGCTCCCTCACCGACGTCCAGGAGACCCGCAGGCCACCCATGCCCGACCCCGGCCTGATGCCCCTGCCCGACACTGCTGCGGACTTGGACTGGTCCAACCTGGTGGACGCCGCCAAGGCCTATGAGGGTGAGTCTGAGAGCCATCCCCGGTGGGCCACGCCAAGGTTGGGAGCAGCGTGCGTGCTCTGGACACACTGACGGCACATCCATTTCATCAGCACAGCCCAAAACCAGTTAAGCTAACAGTTCTCAAGCACTTCGGGTTCACACTATCAATTTTAGCCAGGTGGAGCCCAGTGTTTCTGGTGTGTAGGAATTCATAACACGACGTGGGAAGGGCAGCGTGCAGGGGCATCCCAGCTGTCACTTGACTGAAAATAGCACCTGTCCAGAGACCACTTTTCATCACATTGTAAAGACAGTTTTGCTCAAAGCACAGTTGGATCTCTTGGGATGCTTGCCCTGCTTGGCCTGGCCCCAGGGCCCCCTGCCCTTCTCCCCTCTCGAGCATGTGGTAGTGTGTGTGTGCTTTCTGCCTGCGTCATTCCTACATCAGCCCACTGGCTGTGAGCTTGTGTTAAGCCAGTGGTCCTTATATGCAGGCCTGTAGACAAGTACTGGCCTGCTCTGCTGAAATGGAGAAAACTCAACGCTGCCTGTGTTGATAGAAGGTTATCATAGTTGTTGGGCTCAGTTGTTTGAGTCTTTGTGACCCCACGGACTGTATAGCCCATCAGGCCCTCTGTCCATGATGTAGAAAACAGGCGTGTGGTTACCAAGGCATAAAAGGTGGAGCAGGTACATTTGGAGACTGGGGTTAATATATTTATTACTGCTATTATATGAAATAGATAATAGGGACCTGCTCTCTAGCACAGGGAACTCTGTTCAGTACTCTGTAATGGTCTATATGGGAAAAGAACCTATAACAGTGGATATCTGTACATGTTTTCTACATCTCTAACTCTGTATTTCAGTTTATTTGCATACCCTTTTGTTAGATTCCACATATAAATGATATCATGTGCTATCATATGCTATCTGTTTGACTTTGACTTACTTCACTCAATGTATTTTGTGGTATGCTAAGTTGCTTCAGTACTTCCTGATTCTTTAGCAGCCCCATGAACTGTAGCCCACCAGGCTCCTCTGTCCAGGGGAATTCTCCAGGCAAGAATATACTGGAGTGGGTTGCCATGCTGTCCCCTCCAGGGGATCTTCCCAACTCAAGGATTGAACCTCTCTCTTACATTTCCAGCATCGGTAGACAAGTTCTTTACCACTTGTACCTCCTGGGAAGCCCGGTATAACAATCTCTAAATCCATCCATGTTGCTGCAAAGAGATTTTGTTTTTTTAATGAGAGATTTTTTAAAAAACTTTATTTCTTGGTTCAAGCTTGAAGGTGGCCAGGTGTCTTTTGGGAAACATGCTTCAGAAGACTCAAGAGGCTCAGTATGAGCTCTTTAATGCATTTTATGTTGTCACTGAATGGAAAGCATTGGTCTTTCCACATTTGGCACAGGCGTGTTTCTGGGGAAACAATAGAATGCAGCTTTTATAAGAGAAATCACAGTGTTACTATCTTCTTTCAGCTAAAATAGTAAATTTTCCTACAAGGGTTGGGAGATAAGCTTTGCAGTGCATTCCTGCCCCGGGACTAGGTTTGACTATGCGTGTCGGCCAGTTCCTGACTTTTGATAGGGAGGGCCCAGGATGCAGTTCCACAGTACTGAACGGTTTCTCCTCTCCCTTCCAGTCCAGAGAGCCTCTTTCTTTGCTGCTAGTGATGAAAACCATCGGCCTCTGAGTGCTGCATCCAACAGTGACCAGCTCGAGGACCAGGCTCTTGTCCAGATGAAGTCGTACAGCAGGTGAGTCACCCAGTGGCGAGGTACCACCCTGCACCCCACATCGTCTCCCCTAGCCACGGAAAAGGTGTGCAGAAGAGGCCCTGGTGGCCACACGGATTTGCTGAGTGAAGCTCAGACACTTTATACTTTTTAGTTAAAGTGCCTTTGTAAAACAGCTACCCTAAGCACCCTTAAACAGTCCTGGATGATTTAAAGTTATCATTATGAATATTCATCATTGTTTAATGAGGTAAGAGAAATTGTTTGGGCTAAATATGCTCAGGCCCCTGTGTGTTTAGTCCTTGAGTCTGTTTTTTTTTTTTTTAAATCTGTTCATTTTGAAACCAACAGTAGGTCATGCTTGTAAATGTACCTGCATCTTAGCAACTCCCAGCATTCTGCGTCAGACCTACATTAGAACTGGGTCACCGGGACAAGTAAAGTAAAATAAGAAGGGAAAATAGCAATAACTGAATTAAAAATACGGACTTTGACTTCTTAACTTTGTAGAGGTCAACTTTTCCATTTTCTCCTCAGTTTTCAAATAGTGAGGCTGTTGGATAAATGTGTGATATTTCTGTGTATTAAAGCATCCCAACAGTTAGCCATGGACACATAGTAAGCCCTCCTTGATGCGGAATAATTTTATCAGTTTGAAATCTCTTACAAGCTCTTGAGGATGATTAAGTATGCACGTGTGGGCTTTGCAGGTGGCTCAGTGGTAAAGAATCCACCTGCCGAGTGGGAAACTCAGGTCCAGTCTCTGGGTCAGAAAGATCCCCTGGGGAAAGAAAGGGCCACCCACTCCAGTGTTCTTGCCTGGGAAATCCCGTGGACAGAGGAGCCTGGCAGGCTGCAGTCCATGGGGTCACAGAGTCAGACACAACTGAGCAACTAAACGACATCCAGCTGTCTATAAGACTTGGTCAGATACAGGCAAAAACAGAAAGTGTGAGTTTGGCATAAATTGCACAAATATACTGGGGACTTGTGCTTGAAGACTTCTGAAGCAATCCTATAAGGAAACCCACTTCACAGAAAAAGTGTCAGAATAATGGATCTTTTGTTGTGAGTGTAACAGACAAATGCTGTATTTATCCTGCGATTGGGATGGCTGGGCTTCCCCAGTTAGTTTGGCTGTTGAGAACTTCTTTTAAAACTGCAGAATCAAGAGGAGAGCCCAAATGTCCCTTCTTAGAATGAAGAGAAGTCAGAGTGAGCAAAGACTGTTCCTCTTGAGAAAGGGTTATTAAACAGCTACCCTAAGCACCCTTAAACAGTCCTGGATGATTTAAAGTTATCATTATGAATATTCATCATTGTTTAATGAGGTAAGAGAAATTGTTTGGGCTAAATATGCTCAGGCCCCTGTGTGTTTAGTCCTTGAGTCTGTTTTTTTTTTTTTTAAATCTGTTCATTTTGAAACCAACAGTAGGTCATGCTTGTAAATGTACCTGCATCTTAGCAACTCCCAGCATTCTGCGTCAGACCTACATTAGAACTGGGTCACCGGGACAAGTAAAGTAAAATAAGAAGGGAAAATAGCAATAACTGAATTAAAAATACGGACTTTGACTTCTTAACTTTGTAGAGGTCAACTTTTCCATTTTCTCCTCAGTTTTCAAATAGTGAGGCTGTTGGATAAATGTGTGATATTTCTGTGTATTAAAGCATCCCAACAGTTAGCCATGGACACATAGTAAGCCCTCCTTGATGCGGAATAATTTTATCAGTTTGAAATCTCTTACAAGCTCTTGAGGATGATTAAGTATGCACGTGTGGGCTTTGCAGGTGGCTCAGTGGTAAAGAATCCACCTGCCGAGTGGGAAACTCAGGTCCAGTCTCTGGGTCAGAAAGATCCCCTGGGGAAAGAAAGGGCCACCCACTCCAGTGTTCTTGCCTGGGAAATCCCGTGGACAGAGGAGCCTGGCAGGCTGCAGTCCATGGGGTCACAGAGTCAGACACAACTGAGCAACTAAACGACATCCAGCTGTCTATAAGACTTGGTCAGATACAGGCAAAAACAGAAAGTGTGAGTTTGGCATAAATTGCACAAATATACTGGGGACTTGTGCTTGAAGACTTCTGAAGCAATCCTATAAGGAAACCCACTTCACAGAAAAAGTGTCAGAATAATGGATCTTTTGTTGTGAGTGTAACAGACAAATGCTGTATTTATCCTGCGATTGGGATGGCTGGGCTTCCCCAGTTAGTTTGGCTGTTGAGAACTTCTTTTAAAACTGCAGAATCAAGAGGAGAGCCCAAATGTCCCTTCTTAGAATGAAGAGAAGTCAGAGTGAGCAAAGACTGTTCCTCTTGAGAAAGGGTTATTAAACAGTTCTTATGTCTTTGTAGAATCTGTAAATGCCTAAGATGGGGATGAAGCATTTGTTCAGTGTGGATGAGCAAATGCAATGGAGTTAACTGCGTGTTTAAAGGTGATCAGTGCCCTCAGACACAGCTCATTTTGCAAACCTTCTGAAGTCAAGACAGGCCTCTCAGAGTTACTGACTGGCAGTGGCTGTGTCCACCCTGCAGGAACTGGGACAGTGGTCTTAGCGGCCTGGGAAGGACAGCTGTGACCCAAGCCTCCATGTTTTCTGCTCAGACCGTTTTTCTATCACGTCTTTGGCCTTCAGCCCATCCAAACCTGACCCGCTCGAGGGGTTGTGGACTGCAGCTGACCACTTCCCTTTTAAAATCCATCCACTGTCAGCCTTTAATTGGTCATCCTGCCTTAGAAGTTGGGGGGTCATTATCATTCCATTTTACCTACAGCCTTGTGACATCCCTGCTGGGCCTACTGTGATCCTGAATTAGCAGAAACCATTGACACGGCTTATTTTAGCTCTGTCAATTTTAGACTCGTCTTTACCCCTACAAATCACAGTTCAAGTTAGAATCCCGACCTAAAATAAGCTGTGTCAGTATCTGCTAATTCTAGAGCGACAGCATGGAATGTTTTTGGTGTTAAAAGATTTTTTTAATCTAAAAAAAAAAAAAAAGTAAAACATGCCTTTTATTTCATGATGCCAAGAGTTCTGTCACCACCTCTTCCCCCTTTGACCTCTGGAAAGAGGCAGCTGCCTGTTGTCTCCATGGAAGCCTTCAGATTCTTGGCTATGTTTGTAGCTAGATTTTTACCTGGCAACTTTAGGGAGATTGAATTCGAATAGAGGAGATTCGGGGAAGGAGTTGACAGGTCTTCGACCCATGGCCAGCTGCGTCGTCTGTCCAGCCAGTTACCTGTGTCTCTCGACCTCAAGCTCCCCTCCTTTTGGTGCTCACTGGCGTGGCATTTTCAGCACGATCATGAAATGAAAGAAAACGGGGAAATTGTGGCCCTTAAGAGTTTGTGATCATAATAGCAAAGCTCTTAAGACCTTAGTGGTAAAGAATCTGCCTGCCAGTGCAGGAGACACGGGTTCGATCCCTGGATCAGGAAGATCCCCTGGAGGAAGGAATTGCTGCCTGCTCCATCATTCTTTCCTGGAGAATCCCAGAGACAGAGGAGCCTGGCAGGCTCCAGTCCATGGGGTCAGAGAGTCAGACATGACTGAGCATGCATACACAATAAGCTTCTAAAAGTTGTAGTCTTCTTTTTTAAATATTTAAAGGTATTTAAGCTAGTCTTAAGAGGTGAGCACAGTAATTTAGCTGCCACGGGGTGAGTGGCCACAGACTTGACTTACCTGGGTTGCCACAAGATAGAGCCTGTACTGACCCTGCCACCCTCAACACGTACAGAGGAGTAACTCTCCTTTTCTTCTCGTCACCAGAGAGATTCATTTCACCATTTGACAGTCATGTCTGCCAGAAGATCTGGCATGTCTGCCAGAAGTGTAAGAGCAAGAAGATCCCTCTTACACTGGCAGAGAGACTGTTTTCCCTTGTTCAGTGGCTCAGTCATGTCCGATTCTTTGCCAGCCTAGGACGGGAGCGTGGACCGCGGCGCGCCAGGTTCCTCTGCCCTTCACTGTCTCTGGAGCTTCCCCAGGCTCCTATCCATTGAATTGGTGACGCCATCGATCACCCATCACCCAGCCATCTCATTTTCACTTATTGTCGCATATTCTTTTCTTACAAAGATGAAGAATCTTTAAGGAAGCTATTGATTGGCTATAGTTCACACTTGTATTACTTTTTCCTTAAGACTGCCATTTCCCTTTTTCAAAAATGAAATTGCATATTGTGTCACCATACTGAGTAACTTGACATTGAAAACCATTTTATAAATACAGCCATCTCCTTTAAAGAAAGAACAACAAAACAAACCCCGCCATGGAGGGCTCCTGCCTACGTGGTCTTTTGTCTCTTGTTCCCAGCAGTAAAGATTCCTCTCCCACTCTCGCTTCTAAAGTGGACCAGCTGGAGGGCATGCTGAAGATGCTTCGGGAAGATCTGAAAAAGGTAAACACACGTTCTCTAAGCAGGTTAGCCCGTCCACGCAAGCGCCTAACAGAGAGCCCTCTGTCAGCAATGTTAGTGGAGCAAGTTGTGGGCGTTTGCCCTGCTTCCTCAGTACACATGTTTTAGGGGGCTGCTTGAAGCTTGGTTTCCACTGACAGGCGTGGTGCAAGAAGGCTTTCATGTCGTGTACAGAGAAAGCGTTCCTTTTTTTGTAAGTGCCTTTCAACTTCAGCCAGCCCCCTGTGAGCCCTATCCCAGCCTCCCCACCCCTGGTCCCTAGCCCAGACCCACACAGCCTCACTGTTATTCAAGCTCTTGCACCAAAAGAACTAGGTGATGTTCGTTTCTTGAGTGGCTTTATATTAAGACCACAGCCCCTGGGTTAATTGCCTAGAAGGTAAGACAGCCCTTATTCCTTATTAATGTGACAGACATTATACTAGGTGTCATGTATTTATAAACCTGTAGTGGATGGCTCTGAAGTCCCGTGCCCTGGGTGAGCGCGTCTTAACACTTTGTTGACCAGAGATGTATTGACAGCATCTTGTTATCTGAACGTTATTGACCAGAGATGTGTTTTAGAGTTGACAGAGTTAACATCGCTGTATACAAATTACAGTTGTATCATTCACATTTTGCTCTGTTAGGTTTTTGTTCAACCTTGTGTATATTATAAATGCAGGTTCATTTCTGTAAAATTTTCAAAAAGGGAGGCATTGCAAAATGAGTGAAGAATATTTTGGTGAATTTTACGCAGAAACTTTGATTGTCCTGGTGACACATATACTAGGGTCACAGAAGATAATAATTCTTCAGAATACATTTCCAATTCAGAGGATGTGAATATTAGACCAAGAAAAAGAAAACTGTAGTGATTGATTCTGGTATGGGACATGAACATGAAACCCATGGTGCCAGAGAAGACTTTACAGCTGTGTCAGCTGTAACTACTGAATGTAATGACCTGCAGAGTATTCGTGAAATTACAATTCTTGGCCGGCAAAGTAAAAATTGCCAGCCACAGGCGTTAGTTGCTGCAAAAATCCCCCTGTAGTAATTAAGGCCTCGTGACAGCTTTTTAGTGGAATGAAGAAGAGTGGTGGGTGAGGGGTGCACGCAGGTCCACAGCCACGCCTAGCGCTGGGCCAGGTGGGGCTTCCCTGCTAGTCTTTCCTGCTCTGCCCACCCTCCCAGGAAAAGGAAGACAAAGCCCACCTTCAGGCGGAGGTTCAGCACCTGCGTGAGGACAACCTGAGGCTGCAGGAGGAGTCCCAGAACGCCTCTGACAAGCTGAAGAAGTTCACAGAGTGGGTCTTCAACACCATCGACATGAGCTAGGCCGGAAGAGGCGGCCCCGGCGGGGTGCCCGCCCCTCGGTCCTGCTGCTGGAGGCTGCTTCTGAGTGCCGGCCCCAGCTCCCGACTTTGCCCCCTTTTGGGGAGTGCACAACGTGACAATTGCAGATCAACAATCATTATCTGCCTTTTGTAGAAAAGAAAATGAAAATGGTAAATAAAAAATTTAAAAAGTAAAATAAAAGTTTAACTGCTAAAATGTGAATGTCTTTATTTTTTTGCACAATATCTTTATCTGTTATGTATTTAAAAAGCAGCTGGGCCTCGGACCAGGGTTCCCCCCCACTGGCCCATCTGCCTCTATTTCCATCAGCTCTTTCTTATCTATTTCAGGTAACCCAAGCTTTCCCTTGTTATCCTGACAAACGTCATTGTTCCTAGGAAAATAAAGTTTTTAAAAACTGTTTATTTGGGGAGGGGGATTTCCTTACCTTTGTTCCTGAAATGCCTGGGGAGGGAGGTGCTTTCAGAAAATGCCTGCCTCAGATGGCTTGTGCATGAGCTAGTGAAGTCTGTCCCTGTCTTTCAGAGGTCAGCAGGATTGGGTGACTTACCAAACCAGTGGACCAGAGAGGTGGAGGCGGAGCCTGTAGGCCATGCCCCTTTTCCATCCTACATTGACATCACTACTTCCTGCTTCCTTTCCCTGGGAAAAACGGTCCCAGGTGCTCCTCTGAGCTGGAGCCCTTTGTTTGGCTTAAGTAAGTCCCTATAAATGGGAATCAGCCTTTCTCTATAGCTTTCTGGCTCCAAATAGTAATTGGTTTCAGAATTCCTCCAAACTAAAAATCTTATGATTTGTATGCATTTTGGTCCAAAGTCTAGTTTTTGTTTGAACTGTTTTTAAGGTATCAGTGTGGCAAAACTATTTTTAGCTCCTTCAAAACGATCTTATTAATAAGTTAGTAAATCCTTCTCTCCAAAGCAAGACTTCACCAGTGTTTGTAACTAGGAAAAAGTGAATGTTATAGTGAACTTGAATACTTACTTGTTAGGAGCAATGACTGTGATAATGGAATGGCCTTTTGAGACCTGCATGTCCTGGTGTGCAATTTCAGCCCAGCATTTTCTGCATCCTTGTGCGGCCAGCTAAAGGATTCTGCTGCAGAAACGATTGATGTGCTGCTTCTCTTGTCTAGTGATGCAGCTGCTTTGGGCGCCTGGCCATTGTTCCAAGGCTCTCGGTCCTGCACAGAACAGAGACACTGGGTCACTAGTGTCGAGAGGCCCCAGGGGGCCTTGTTTCTTGCCTTCACAGTTGTCACCTGTGCCCCTTCAGTGGTGACTCTGGTCTAAGGGAATGTTTGGCAGTCCAGCGGTAGCTGCTCAAAAAGTTCCCTGCCCCAAGTAATCCCCACCCATTCCTCTCTCCATCCCTGGAAGAAATGGGATGGGATTTCCCCTTCTCTCCCCACCTGCATCAGCAGACTTTTATGCTACAGTTTCATTCATAATTGTGATTTCTCCATGGGACATTTCTATCATGGAAATAGGAAGATTTCAGAGTTCTTTGCAAAGATATCAATTGTCTGTCTCTTTCTCTCTCTGACTTGTATGAAGGAGATTGTACATTGCCTGATATCTCTTTGTAACTGAGAAATAGCACTAACATCCAAGCATTCTGAAGTCTTGCTTATCCTTCTGAATTTAGTTTTTATTTGGTTTTAAATTTTGTTTGGGGACTTGGGGCAAGCTATTTATTAGAGTTTTGCAACAGAGTTCTTGTTTGAAGCCTTTAAAGACTACTTGTAAATTTCAGATAATAAAATTCATTTTAAATGCTCTTTTAAAATGCTTTGGTATTATTGTTTGAGGTTTTTTCTTATTTGAAAGACCACCTAGAAACTCACTGACCATCCGTGTAGCCTTATTTTTCTATCACACTCCACTAACACCTAAGATGATTCTTGAAAGTGTGTCCCTTTTAGAATTTTAATAAGTTTCTTACTCTCTATTCACATACCCATAGAGAATTCCTGATTCGCCTCTCCTTCTTACGGTTTGATATTCGCAGATGATTATGTTTTTCTAATTACCCATGTGTGGGTTTTCCCTAGCCACACTGTCATTCCCTGAGACCAGCACAGCCTTGGACTCCTCCTCTGCATCTCCCGGCTCTCAGTGTTAGATGTTATATGCTCTGGGAATACAAATGCCTGTTAATATTATACTGTGGAAAATATAATTAGGAAAGTTAATCTACTGAAAAAATCATAATGCATCCTGAAGCCAAATGGAACCAAATGTTTAAAATCTACCACGTCACTGTTCCTCTCCAGTGGGGCAGCTAATTGAGAGCTGACAGACTTTCTTCCTTTTATTTGGTTCAACAATTCTGCAGATTCTAGAATTACAAGACAGGCTAAGACTGGATGCCACAGGATAATCTCATTAGCCAGTGAAAAGGTCACTTTTTTTTTTTCACCTCGTTTAGAGGGTTTTTCCATTGTTTCTGAAGGGCTTGGACATGAATTGCCAGTCTCTGGGAACAAGTGCCACTGGCCCACGTGAATGGAGGATCTTCATCCATGAGCTGACTGAAGGAGCCAGTTGGTTGTGCTCTTGAGTCTACAGCAGATGATAAACAGATTGAGTTGGGTTGGATTACTAACTCTGGAACAAAAAAAGTGAAAGTCAAGTCGCTTAGTTGTGTCTGACTCTCTGACCCATGGATGAGCGATGGAATTTTCCAGGCAAGAATACTGGAGTGGGTTGCCGTGCCCTCCTCCAGGGGTCATTCCCAACCCAGGGATCGAACCCAAGTCTCCCACACTGCAGGTGGATTTTTTACCAGCTGAGCTACAAAAGTTATTGTCTGTAGGGATTAACCCTGTAAATGGAGATATAAATGGTAACACAAGGGCAAAGGAAAGGCTCGGCAAGCTTAAGCCACCTGTCTCTGGTTAAACAGTGAACAATGACCTGAACAGATTACAGTCTCCCAGTAGATTCACATGTACTACCTGGTGCTGTCTCCACCGAATGAGCAAAATTGAGATAAAAGTACACAGTGACACACCTTGGTCAGAAACGCTTAAACTGCAAACACATGAGCACTGTTAAAGATGAACTGGTATTCTTTTTAAGAAGAATGATAGCACAGTACTATTGGTTACCTTTTCCCTGTATGAATTATACCACAACTAACCTGCCCGTAAGGAATCAGCATATTCTGATAAAGATATCTGACCTGGACTCAAATCCCATGCAGGCTTCCCCGGTGGCTCAGTGCTGAAGAATCCACCTGCAACACAGGAGAAACAGTTCAGTCCCTGGGCTGGGAAGATCCCCTGGAAGAGGAAATGGCAACCTACTCCCTATCCTTGAGTGAGAAATCCCCTGGACAGAGGAGCCTGGCGGGCTAGAGTCCAGAGGGTCTCAGAGTCGGACACAACAGGGCACACACACAAACCCCATCCATCACGTAGCAGCTGTGTCTGTAGGTAAACCACTTAATAGCTTTGAGTTTGGTTTCCTATCTGGCAAAGTAGTAACAGCCTCATATTGTTTTTAAGGATTAAGTGGGATCCTGTGTGTAAAGCCATTGGCTGGCAAGTTCAAGACACTCAATAAATGTGTCTTTGTTGTCCTTAGTCTCCAGTATGTGAAGGCTTTTATGTTGGTTTTTCTAGGAGAGAGTCCTGATATTAATAGGAGATGCGTGTGGAAGAGCCAGAATGAGCTTGTCCACTCTGCTTAATATTGGTTGGGTGCTTTATAGCTAAAGAGAGTTTAGGCAAAATAACTTTTTGACTGAAAAAATCATTTAGAGCCCCCATTGCATGAAACTTTCTGCAATCTATTTTAAATTCTTGTGTTACCTGGATGTGATTGGAGCATCCTGCCCACCGTTAACAATAAGAGACTATTTGCAAGGTCAGCAAGGAATGACCTTAGTGGTCTTGAGGAGCTAACAATTTGGGAGCCCGTGGGAAAACCCTCAGTCAGGTGCACAGTGTAGGGCCTCACAGAGTACAAAGACTGTGAGACCTAGTCCCAGGCTGGGAGCATTGAATCCCAGTCACGCACTTCCAAATTCAACCCAGCCTGCTTACCCTCATCTGCAAGAACCTATCAAACCTCAAAGTTACTAGACCAGAAATTCAACTGCTATATCCACGAGTGAATCACAGTGACACACCTTGGTCAGAAACGCTTAAACTGCAAACACATGAGCACTGTTAAAGATGAACTGGTATTCTTTTTAAGAAGAATGATAGCACAGTACTATTGGTTACCTTTTCCCTGTATGAATTATACCACAACTAACCTGCCCGTAAGGAATCAGCATATTCTGATAAAGATATCTGACCTGGACTCAAATCCCATGCAGGCTTCCCCGGTGGCTCAGTGCTGAAGAATCCACCTGCAACACAGGAGAAACAGTTCAGTCCCTGGGCTGGGAAGATCCCCTGGAAGAGGAAATGGCAACCTACTCCCTATCCTTGAGTGAGAAATCCCCTGGACAGAGGAGCCTGGCGGGCTAGAGTCCAGAGGGTCTCAGAGTCGGACACAACAGGGCACACACACAAACCCCATCCATCACGTAGCAGCTGTGTCTGTAGGTAAACCACTTAATAGCTTTGAGTTTGGTTTCCTATCTGGCAAAGTAGTAACAGCCTCATATTGTTTTTAAGGATTAAGTGGGATCCTGTGTGTAAAGCCATTGGCTGGCAAGTTCAAGACACTCAATAAATGTGTCTTTGTTGTCCTTAGTCTCCAGTATGTGAAGGCTTTTATGTTGGTTTTTCTAGGAGAGAGTCCTGATATTAATAGGAGATGCGTGTGGAAGAGCCAGAATGAGCTTGTCCACTCTGCTTAATATTGGTTGGGTGCTTTATAGCTAAAGAGAGTTTAGGCAAAATAACTTTTTGACTGAAAAAATCATTTAGAGCCCCCATTGCATGAAACTTTCTGCAATCTATTTTAAATTCTTGTGTTACCTGGATGTGATTGGAGCATCCTGCCCACCGTTAACAATAAGAGACTATTTGCAAGGTCAGCAAGGAATGACCTTAGTGGTCTTGAGGAGCTAACAATTTGGGAGCCCGTGGGAAAACCCTCAGTCAGGTGCACAGTGTAGGGCCTCACAGAGTACAAAGACTGTGAGACCTAGTCCCAGGCTGGGAGCATTGAATCCCAGTCACGCACTTCCAAATTCAACCCAGCCTGCTTACCCTCATCTGCAAGAACCTATCAAACCTCAAAGTTACTAGACCAGCAAATTTCCCAACTGCCTTATACCTATTCCAGACTTAAGGAATCTTTACCTAAATGCTCCTGCTGCATCATGGCCCATTTTTGGCACCAGTGTCCAGAGAGGAGGCAGGGGTTACATGACCTCTATCCTTTAGGTAAGCTGCAGCTCACAGTCTGCAAGACACTTGGCTGTCTTTTCGGAGATCATCATAACCTTGGGTTTAGTTGCTGCTTTGTCCCCTCACTGCCCTCCTTTCCTCGGATCCCCCTCCACTCCCCAGTGGAGTCTGCCAGTGCCATGTTCCCTGGTTTCCTTGCCGCCATCCTTGCAAACTCAGCATCTCCCCTTCTCGTGCCTTAGCACATCCGAGCCATCATACCTGGGACCCAGTAGAGTCTTCACCTTGCCTGTCTCTTATTACACCTCTCATTATTCACCTTCACCACACTTGCCTTTGGTCCCGTGAACATGCATGTCTCCAACATCCTCCCGTGACTTTGTCTAAATGAGTACTCCTCACTGGACCCCCTTAAAGAGCTTCTCTGCCTGGACAGCCCCACCTTCAAATACATGCAGTTCATTTTGTCCTTCACATTGTATCTCTCATAACCCATGTTCAACCTGAATGATCTCCCAGGCGAAAATCCCCGAAGCTTTGGGTACCTTACTCAGTACTGTTAAATGTGTTAACGAGGCTCATCCCATGTTCTAGGGAGGCACCTTCACTCCTTTCCCTTAAGAAAGTGCTCTGTTCTTTTAAAGGTGCTGATCTTCCTATACACTGCAACACCCCTGAATCTCTGAGCCCACCCAGCAGCACCTCTCCCATGCATTTCTGTAACTTGGCATGTAGGAAGAGAATTACAGAAAGGCTATCCATCAATCCAATCCAAGTCCCTTGCAAAAATATGAAGAGCTGGGAGGGTGTGGGTTCTCTCACTCAGCGCAGACACCTCCACTCCCTGCTGCCCTCATACCTCCAACTCACCCGCAGTTCATTTATGTAACAGGACTGGTGGGTGGACATCTGAGTGGGTGCCTCCAGACGCCCCATGCCAAACACAAGGGAGCCATTTCCTTCACCAAGCTCAGCTCAGCCCCCACCATTGCACACAGACACTCCCACCACAGCCCTACCCTCACCTGTTCTGTGTTTCTGAGAAGCAAAGCTCTGAGAAAATACATTTAAGAAAGGAGTTTTATTCAAGTCCAAGTCCAAAGCAAGCCAGAAGTGGCTAAGAAAGTTGTCTCGAGGCAGGTCTTCAGTCCTTTGTCTTAGTGAAGAGGTGGGAATGGATTTGTAACTGACCTAGTGAGTTTTTCTAGAGTTTAGGGATATTTGAACACAGTTACCGCTTGCACGGCGCTGTGCCATCTGAAGACAATGAAAATGCTCAGCAAACTCAGGTTGTAATCAGTACAAAGATTCAGTCCAATGTAGGCACATGTCAAATTCATGTGCATGTGTGCTCAGCTGTAACTGACTCTTTGTGACCCGATGGGCTATAGCCCTTCAGGCTCCTCTGCCCATGGGGTTTCCCAGTCAAGAATACTGGAATGGGTTGTATCTCTCATAACCATGTTCAACCTGAATTGTTTTCTGCCCACTGGACCCTCTTAAAGAGCTTCTCTGCCTGGACAGCCCCACCTTCAAATACATGCAGTTCATTTTGTCCTTCACATTGTATCTCTCATAACCCATGTTCAACCTGAATGATCTCCCAGGCGAAAATCCCCGAAGCTTTGGGTACCTTACTCAGTACTGTTAAATGTGTTAACGAGGCTCATCCCATGTTCTAGGGAGGCACCTTCACTCCTTTCCCTTAAGAAAGTGCTCTGTTCTTTTAAAGGTGCTGATCTTCCTATACACTGCAACACCCCTGAATCTCTGAGCCCACCCAGCAGCACCTCTCCCATGCATTTCTGTAACTTGGCATGTAGGAAGAGAATTACAGAAAGGCTATCCATCAATCCAATCCAAGTCCCTTGCAAAAATATGAAGAGCTGGGAGGGTGTGGGTTCTCTCACTCAGCGCAGACACCTCCACTCCCTGCTGCCCTCATACCTCCAACTCACCCGCAGTTCATTTATGTAACAGGACTGGTGGGTGGACATCTGAGTGGGTGCCTCCAGACGCCCCATGCCAAACACAAGGGAGCCATTTCCTTCACCAAGCTCAGCTCACCCCCCACCATTGCACACAGACACTCCCACCACAGCCCTACCCTCACCTGTTCTGTGTTTCTGAGAAGCAAAGCTCTGAGAAAATACATTTAAGAAAGGAGTTTTATTCAAGTCCAAGTCCAAAGCAAGCCAGAAGTGGCTAAGAAAGTTGTCTCGAGGCAGGTCTTCAGTCCTTTGTCTTAGTGAAGAGGTGGGAATGGATTTGTAACTGACCTAGTGAGTTTTTCTAGAGTTTAGGGATATTTGAACACAGTTACCGCTTGCACGGCGCTGTGCCATCTGAAGACAATGAAAATGCTCAGCAAACTCAGGTTGTAATCAGTACAAAGATTCAGTCCAATGTAGGCACATGTCAAATTCATGTGCATGTGTGCTCAGCTGTAACTGACTCTTTGTGACCCGATGGGCTATAGCCCTTCAGGCTCCTCTGCCCATGGGGTTTCCCAGTCAAGAATACTGGAATGGGTTGTCTAGGGGATCTTCCCAACCCAGGGATGGAATCCTCATCTTCTACATCTCCTACACTGGCAGGCAGATTCTTATCACTGAGCCACCTGGGTATATCAAATTAAAAGGGCTATGCCTATTAAAACTTGTGCTGTAAATGCAGTCTAGCTTACTATGAAAGATTCCAGCTGGAGTAGGAACTTGAATTTCATATACAGACACGGGGACAAGCAATTATTCCCCCAAAGAGAAAAGACCGAGTGGAGGATATAGGGGTTCAGGGATACAGAACTACTGATAATGATCTTGAAGTAGTTGACATACTGTGGTGTGAAGGAGAAGCCAGCCTTGATCTCTGTGATTCTAGGGGGAAAAAAATTAGAACCAGTGGATGCAAGTTACAGGAAAAAGATTATGTCTCTGAATTAGTGGATCAATGGTGATTAAGTGGTTTTCCTGGGCTTAAAGCCAAGAATTAAGTGAGGCCGGGAACCACTTTGCAAAGATGCCATCTCATCACCTTTTATAGTGGTCTCTGCTCTCTTTAAATAAACTTGGAGTCATGAGTTATAGACTCAGGGTGGCAAAGGAACTTTAAAGTTACATTTCTACCTCCCTTCCCAGTAGTCAATCTCTTCATCACCCAGCCACAAGTCCAGGCACCAGGGTGTATGTGAGGACATCCAGTGATGGGGAACTGACTTCCTGACACAGAATATTTTATCTTTATATTTCCTCCTCTTTACAAAGTGCCCCTTTTTTTTATTTTTTTCATATTTAAGAAAGGAGTTTTATTCAAGTCCAAGTCCAAAGCAAGCCAGAAGTGGCTAAGAAAGTTGTCTCGAGGCAGGTCTTCAGTCCTTTGTCTTAGTGAAGAGGTGGGAATGGATTTGTAACTGACCTAGTGAGTTTTTCTAGAGTTTAGGGATATTTGAACACAGTTACCGCTTGCACGGCGCTGTGCCATCTGAAGACAATGAAAATGCTCAGCAAACTCAGGTTGTAATCGGTACAAAGATTCAGTCCAATGTAGGCACATGTCAAATTCATGTGCATGTGTGCTCAGCTGTAACTGACTCTTTGTGACCCGATGGGCTATAGCCCTTCAGGCTCCTCTGCCCATGGGGTTTCCCAGTCAAGAATACTGGAATGGGTTGTCTAGGGGATCTTCCCAACCCAGGGATGGAACCCTCATCTTCTACATCTCCTACACTGGCAGGCAGATTCTTATCACTGAGCCACCTGGGTATATCAAATTAAAAGGGCTATGCCTATTAAAACTTGTGCTGTAAATGCAGTCTAGCTTACTATGAAAGATTCCAGCTGGAGTAGGAACTTGAATTTCATATACAGACACGGGGACAAGCAATTATTCCCCCAAAGAGAAAAGACCGAGTGGAGGATATAGGGGTTCAGGGATACAGAACTACTGATAATGATCTTGAAGTAGTTGACATACTGTGGTGTGAAGGAGAAGCCAGCCTTGATCTCTGTGATTCTAGGGGGAAAAAAATTAGAACCAGTGGATGCAAGTTACAGGAAAAAGATTATGTCTCTGAATTAGTGGATCAATGGTGATTAAGTGGTTTTCCTGGGCTTAAAGCCAAGAATTAAGTGAGGCCGGGAACCACTTTGCAAAGATGCCATCTCATCACCTTTTATAGTGGTCTCTGCTCTCTTTAAATAAACTTGGAGTCATGAGTTATAGACTCAGGGTGGCAAAGGAACTTTAAAGTTACATTTCTACCTCCCTTCCCAGTAGTCAATCTCTTCATCACCCAGCCACAAGTCCAGGCACCAGGGTGTATGTGAGGACATCCAGTGATGGGGAACTGACTTCCTGACACAGAATATTTTATCTTTATATTTCCTCCTCTTTTTACAAAGTGCCCCCTTTTATTCAGGGAAAATTCATTTTCCTTTCATTTTTGCAGCTATTCCCAGTCCTACCATTTTGAATTACACCAACAAATATAAATTCCCTTCCCAGGTAATAACCATCAATATGTCAGAAAATATCAAGCCTTCCCCATATTATTTCTTCCCCAAGATATGAATTCTGTATGTTCTCAATGTGTCCTCATGTGTCATGGCTTCCAGCTCCTTCCCTTCCATAATATAATCACATAGTATGCATTAAAGACAATTGTTATATATGCATTTGATTATTGAGTTCTTATAACAGCCTGGTGAGGAGGGTGCTTTTACTGTTCCCACTTCACAACAATAAGAAATGAGGCCTAGAGAGGTCAAATCATTTGTTTGTGGTAGAATATCTGGTGAATGGCAGAGCTGAGATTTAGACTCAGGCCTCTAATTTCAGAGACAATAATTAACCTGTACTTTCTCAGTTACGTTGGTCCAAACTATAGGCCCCTTGCATGGCCTGGTTACATGGATCCTTACACCAAAGGCATCTAAGAAAATGTTTATCACAGACACTGAGTAAATGGGGTGGGGCTAGGATCTAGGGAAGAGCCCCTAAAGGCCAGAGGACTCAGAGGAAACCACCTCTCCTGGGGACTCTTCAGCAGAGAGAAAACTGAAGTGCTTCAGCGTAGATGTTCTGGACTTTCAGGGTGGCTCAGTGGTTAAGAATCCACCTTCCAATGACATGAGTTCAATCCCTAGTCCAGGAGGTCTCTGGAGTGAGTTATGAACAATGGTGATTAAGTGGTTTTCCTGGGCTTAAAGCCAAGAATTAAGTGAGGGGAACCACTTTGCAAAGATGCCATCTCATCACCTTTTATAGTGGTCTCTGCTCTCTTTAAATAAACTTGGAGTCATGAGTTATAGACTCAGGGTGGCAAAGGAACTTTAAAGTTACATTTCTACCTCCTTCCCAGTAGTCAATCTCTTCATCACCCAGCCACAAGTCCAGGCACCAGGGTGTATGTGAGGACATCCAGTGATGGGGAACTGACTTCCTGACACAGAATATTTTATCTTTATATTTCCTCCTCTTTTTACAAAGTGCCCCCTTTTATTCAGGGAAAATTCATTTTCCTTTCATTTTTGCAGCTATTCCCAGTCCTACCATTTTGAATTACACCAACAAATATAAATTCCCTTCCCAGGTAATAACCATCAATATGTCAGAAAATATCAAGCCTTCCCCATATTATTTCTTCCCCAAGATATGAATTCTGTATGTTCTCAATGTGTCCTCATGTGTCATGGCTTCCAGCTCCTTCCCTTCCATAATATAATCACATAGTATGCATTAAAGACAATTGTTATATATGCATTTGATTATTGAGTTCTTATAACAGCCTGGTGAGGAGGGTGCTTTTACTGTTCCCACTTCACAACAATAAGAAATGAGGCCTAGAGAGGTCAAATCATTTGTTTGTGGTAGAATATCTGGTGAATGGCAGAGCTGAGATTTAGACTCAGGCCTCTAATTTCAGAGACAATAATTAACCTGTACTTTCTCAGTTACGTTGGTCCAAACTATAGGCCCCTTGCATGGCCTGGTTACATGGATCCTTACACCAAAGGCATCTAAGAAAATGTTTATCACAGACACTGAGTAAATGGGGTGGGGCTAGGATCTAGGGAAGAGCCCCTAAAGGCCAGAGGACTCAGAGGAAACCACCTCTCCTGGGGACTCTTCAGCAGAGAGAAAACTGAAGTGCTTCAGCGTAGATGTTCTGGACTTTCAGGGTGGCTCAGTGGTTAAGAATCCACCTTCCAATGACATGAGTTCAATCCCTAGTCCAGGAGGTCTCCAAATGCTGCAGGGCAATGAAGTCCATGTGCCCCACAACTATGGAAACCCATGCACCTAAAGCCTGTGCTTCAGAACAAGAGAAGCCACCACAACGAAGAGTAGCCCCAGCTCATTACAACTAGAGAAGGCCCTCACACAACAACGAAGACCTAGTGCAGCCAAAAAGAAAAATTTAAAACAAACAGACTTTCTCCCTACAAGTTTCAATTCAGAAAAACATCTTCTCTGTCTAGTCACAGGCCAAACCTAGAGGTCAAGAGGCTTTGGGAAGCTATGCCAGTGGTTCCTAGACAAGAATCCATCAGTACTGCCCGGAGAGATTGTTTAAGTTCCAATTCCTGAACTCCAAACTCAAAGATTTAGTATCACTAGATCTAAGGTGGAGCCATGAAAGCTTCATTTTTAACAAGCATCCTAAGTATTTATGGCTTCTGAGCCATTCTAAGAAACTCTTTTCTAAGCTCTCAAAAATTCTTGGCCAACTCTTCTGAGTAAAGAGAATGACATGTAAAATGCCAGGTGTTCCAGGCAATGGGGTCATCTGGCTTGAGACACCTGGATATTGTGGCGCACCTCAGGAGGTGGAGACAGAAGGACATGTTACCCTGTTAGCAGCCATGCATACAGTGGTTGAGAATTCTCAGCCTCACCTCACCTCACCCTATGCCCCAGTTTTCCTTTTTAAACCCAAGATTTCACAACAATAAGAAATGAGGCCTAGAGAGGTCAAATCATTTGTTTGTGGTAGAATATCTGGTGAATGGCAGAGCTGAGATTTAGACTCAGGCCTCTAATTTCAGAGACAATAATTAACCTGTACTTTCTCAGTTACGTTGGTCCAAACTATAGGCCCTTGCATGGCCTGGTTACATGGATCCTTACACCAAAGGCATCTAAGAAAATGTTTATCACAGACACTGAGTAAATGGGGTGGGGCTAGGATCTAGGGAAGAGCCCCTAAAGGCCAGAGGACTCAGAGGAAACCACCTCTCCTGGGGACTCTTCAGCAGAGAGAAAACTGAAGTGCTTCAGCGTAGATGTTCTGGACTTTCAGGGTGGCTCAGTGGTTAAGAATCCACCTTCCAATGACATGAGTTCAATCCCTAGTCCAGGAGGTCTCCAAATGCTGCAGGGCAATGAAGTCCATGTGCCCCACAACTATGGAAACCCATGCACCTAAAGCCTGTGCTTCAGAACAAGAGAAGCCACCACAACGAAGAGTAGCCCCAGCTCATTACAACTAGAGAAGGCCCTCACACAACAACGAAGACCTAGTGCAGCCAAAAAGAAAAATTTAAAACAAACAGACTTTCTCCCTACAAGTTTCAATTCAGAAAAACATCTTCTCTGTCTAGTCACAGGCCAAACCTAGAGGTCAAGAGGCTTTGGGAAGCTATGCCAGTGGTTCCTAGACAAGAATCCATCAGTACTGCCCGGAGAGATTGTTTAAGTTCCAATTCCTGAACTCCAAACTCAAAGATTTAGTATCACTAGATCTAAGGTGGAGCCATGAAAGCTTCATTTTTAACAAGCATCCTAAGTATTTATGGCTTCTGAGCCATTCTAAGAAACTCTTTTCTAAGCTCTCAAAAATTCTTGGCCAACTCTTCTGAGTAAAGAGAATGACATGTAAAATGCCAGGTGTTCCAGGCAATGGGGTCATCTGGCTTGAGACACCTGGATATTGTGGCGCACCTCAGGAGGTGGAGACAGAAGGACATGTTACCCTGTTAGCAGCCATGCATACAGTGGTTGAGAATTCTCAGCCTCACCTCACCTCACCCTATGCCCAAGTTTTCCTTTTTTAAACCAAGAAGCATTTGCTTAGCAGAAGCCAATTAAAATCTTTGTTTAAAACCAACTTCTAAATATTGTATCTAACACTCTTCCCTCCTTAGGATAAACTGCAACAATGTTCATTTTACACCCTGGTCTAATCAGATCTCATTACTGATGTTACTGTAATAACCTGCTACCAGTTTTGTATCTTTACCAGTGAGCGGATTGAAGTCATGGATTTCAAAGTTGGTCCCTGTTTTTAGCAATTGAAAGTCAAAGAAGAGACTTTCAGCTTACACTTCTAAGCCCATCTGTTGGAAAACCATGCCCAAGGTCTTTGCAGCCTGCTTCCTAAAGCAACAGACTGAGAAGAACAAAACAAGCTCAGCTCCCAAGTATAAACCTAGGCAAAAGTCCAAATGCCTCCAGACTGCCTGCCAAGGCTACAGCAGGACACCTGGGAGTGAGTGTTCCCAGCCAGGACCTCTTCCTTCAGCCAGCATTCTGGTTATCAATGGTCAGTTAGTTGTTCAAACAATCACCATTGTGTTATGTTATGTCTGGTACTCTGTCTTTATGGCTGCCACCCAGGGGATGCCCCTTGGTTGCCTGGATCTAGTGGCCATTGTAACTTATGTTCATGGGTTCAATGGATTGGTGGCATAAAATACAAAATAAAAACAACCAAAAACACAGTTCTTAACTAGCTATCAGAGAGAAATGCCTGTCTCCCAGTCTTCCCCTTAAGAGAGGTATATTTGCACAATTTAAAAGCTACTGCCTGAAGGTTTGGCTTCCAATTAGCCAGAGTAAAGGTGTCAACTGAAATCCTCCTGTTTAGGATCCTGACAGGACTTATCACACCCACAACTACTAAAGGCTATTAAAAATAAGCAGCTTGGATAATCACAAAGATTTGCCCTGAGAAATAAGGCAGTGTAGCATTTTTAACAAGCATCCTAAGTATTTATGGCTTCTGAGCCATTCTAAGAAACTCTTTTCTAAGCTCTCAAAAATTCTTGGCCAACTCTTCTGAGTAAAGAGAATGACATGTAAAATGCCAGGTGTTCCAGGCAATGGGGTCATCTGGCTTGAGACACCTGGATATTGTGGCGCACCTCAGGAGGTGGAGACAGAAGGACATGTTACCCTGTTAGCAGCCATGCATACAGTGGTTGAGAATTCTCAGCCTCACCTCACCTCACCCTATGCCCAAGTTTTCCTTTTTTAAACCAAGAAGCATTTGCTTAGCAGAAGCCAATTAAAATCTTTGTTTAAAACCAACTTCTAAATATTGTATCTAACACTCTTCCCTCCTTAGGATAAACTGCAACAATGTTCATTTTACACCCTGGTCTAATCAGATCTCATTACTGATGTTACTGTAATAACCTGCTACCAGTTTTGTATCTTTACCAGTGAGCGGATTGAAGTCATGGATTTCAAAGTTGGTCCCTGTTTTTAGCAATTGAAAGTCAAAGAAGAGACTTTCAGCTTACACTTCTAAGCCCATCTGTTGGAAAACCATGCCCAAGGTCTTTGCAGCCTGCTTCCTAAAGCAACAGACTGAGAAGAACAAAACAAGCTCAGCTCCCAAGTATAAACCTAGGCAAAGTCCAAATGCCTCCAGACTGCCTGCCAAGGCTACAGCAGGACACCTGGGAGTGAGTGTTCCCAGCCAGGACCTCTTCCTTCAGCCAGCATTCTGGTTATCAATGGTCAGTTAGTTGTTCAAACAATCACCATTGTGTTATGTTATGTCTGGTACTCTGTCTTTATGGCTGCCACCCAGGGGATGCCCCTTGGTTGCCTGGATCTAGTGGCCATTGTAACTTATGTTCATGGGTTCAATGGATTGGTGGCATAAAATACAAAATAAAAACAACCAAAAACACAGTTCTTAACTAGCTATCAGAGAGAAATGCCTGTCTCCCAGTCTTCCCCTTAAGAGAGGTATATTTGCACAATTTAAAAGCTACTGCCTGAAGGTTTGGCTTCCAATTAGCCAGAGTAAAGGTGTCAACTGAAATCCTCCTGTTTAGGATCCTGACAGGACTTATCACACCCACAACTACTAAAGGCTATTAAAAATAAGCAGCTTGGATAATCGCAAAGATTTGCCCTGAGAAATAAGGCAGTGTAGCATGGTAAGGTTCATCTACCACCCAAGGCCGCTCTCTAAAGACTGAAGAGGTAGCGGCTTTATGTAATGCATAGAAACCAACACAGTCAAGGAGGATGAACAAATAAAAGAAAATATTCAACATGAAAGAGGAAGATAAGACCTGAAATATATGGAGATAGGTGATCTGCCTGATAAAGAATTCAAATACTTGGTCATAGAGGTGCTTGGGAGAAGAATGAATGAACAAAGTGAGAATTTCAGTGATGAAATGGAACACATAAGAAATACCAAGAAACCACAGAGCTGAAGAATACCGTAACTGAACTGAGAAATACAGTGGAGGGGTTTGACACACAGGTGGTGCAGAGGAAAGAACCACTGAACTCAGATGCAAGGAAGTGGAATTCACCCAATCAAAGCAGCCAAAAATAAATCTGGTTTAAGGGACTTATGGGACAATGTCAAGTGCACCATTATTTGAATAATGGCAGAAATTTTCCCTAGCCTGGAGAAGGAAACACACATGTAGATCCAGAAAGCTCAGAGTCTCAAGATGAACCCAAGGACACCCACATCAAGACATATTATAAAGTGTCGAAAGTTAAGAAAAAAGAAGGAGGGAAATCAAGACGGCAGAGCTCACCTCCCTTCCATAAACACATTAAAACAATACATCGACCTGTGGCGTAAGTCTCACTGAGAGCAAACTGGAGACTGGCAGAGAGATTCCTATATAACCAAAGCTGTAAGAAAGATCCACAAGGGAACAGGGAGGGAGGGAAGAGAAGCAATCCGGTCAGGCTCTGCACTTCTAGGAAGAGAAATATGGCCTCTAGATCCTCCCTAAGGAGTGAACCGTTCGATCCACATATTTTGCACTCCAACCATGAGAGGATGAGTCACTTAGGAGGGCAAGTCACCTTTGTTGTTCAGTCGCTAAGTCATATCCAACTCTTTGCAACCCTATAAACTATAGCATGCCAGGCTTCCCTGTTCTTCATTATCTCCAAGTTTGCTCAAAGTTATGTTCATTGAGTTTTTGAGGCTATTTAATGATCTCATCCTCTGTCACCCCCTTCTCTTTTTGCCTTCAATCTTTCCCAGGGTCAGTCTTTTCCAAGAGTCTTCGCATCAAGTGGCCAAAGTATTGGAGCTTCAGCTTCAGCATCATATTTAGGGTTGATTTCCTTTAGGATTGACTAGTGTGATCTCCTTGCTGTCCAAGGGACTCTCAAAAGTCTTTTCCAGCACCACAATTCAAAAGGATCAGTTCTTTGGTGTTCAGCCTTCTTTATGGTCCACTCTCACATCTGTATATGAATACTGGAAAAACCATAGCTTCGACTATGTGGACCTATGTTGGCAAAATGATCTCTGCTTTTTTATACACTGTCTGGGTTTGTCATAGCTTTTCTCCCAAGGAACTAGCATCGTTTAATTTCATGGCTGCAGTCACCATCCACAGTGGTTTTGGAGCCCAAGGGGAAAAAAAATCTCCCAGTGTTTCCACTTTTCCCCCTTTTATTTGTCATGAAGTGATGGGACCAGAAGCCATGATCTTAGTTTTTTGAATGCTGTATTTTAAGCCAGCCTTATCTCTCTCCTCTATCACCCTCATCAAGAGACTCTTTAGTTTCTCTTCACTTTCTGTCATTAGAGTGATTAGCTGGCTTGAAAATAGAAGACCCAACAGTAAAGCTATAAGAAACTTAGACTCTGTTCATAAAAAGCAGGCACCTACTTGCTTACACCCGCAAGAAGGCAGAAGATTGAAATTGTCTGGGACTCTGCCAGTTCCCTGTGAACACCCCAGCACACGCTCCCGTCTGAGCTGAACACCCACTCCAGCCTCCACGTGCTCTGTGGTGCATCTCCACACTGAGACAAGGCCTGCTGCAGCCAAGGGAGATGCAGCACTTTCGAGGGAGTTGGGAGATGGAGCTAACTCAGCCTCTGTATGAGGGGAGGCCATTGTTGGTGCTCAGAGAGGGCACCAGAACTCTGATGGGTCTGGGACTGCCACAGGCTGCACCCACATCCATGTCAAGCACCCACTGTGGCGCCTCTTGCTCCAGCACTGCTCCCTTCTGGTGTGAAGCTACCAGTGCTAGGAGGGAGGAGAGCACACTTAGAGGGAAGGAAGCCGACTTGGACCTTGCCCTCAGTGCTTTTGTCCTGGCAGCTTGGGACCTGACCCGACCACCAGGAGGGTGGTGCTGGCCACGGAGCAGAGGAGACCCAGCTCACACCTGGCTCTGGCCCAGCCCTTCCACCTCCAGCCCTGGTTCCTACCAAGGTGACAGCTACCGGGCACCCTGGGGAAGATGTGACTCATGCTCATGCTGGATCCAGCTCACCGAAGCCACTGAGCACACACAGACTGTACAGGGATGCTCCCATACAGGAACACTGCTTCAAGACCAGGAAAGGTAACTGTTTTACCTAATTTCATAGAGCCAGAGGAAGTTGAGCAAACTGAGAAGACAGAAGAATTTGTTTCAGTTGAAAGAATGAGACAGCCCCTAATGAAACAACAGAAAGCAACAATATACCAGGGCTTCCCTGGTGGCTGAGGGATAGAGAATCTGCCTGCCAGTGCAGACATGGGTTTAGTCCCTGGTCCAGGAAGATCCCATATGCCCTGAGGCAGCATGGACAAAAGTAAATAAATAAAGTATATATTAAAAAAAAAAAAAAAAACAAGCAAAAGCTCAGTCAAATGAACTGAGGGAGGTTTAAAAATAAAAGCAATTTTCCAGATAAAGAGTTTAAATCATTAATACTAAGAATACTAACTGAATTGGAGGAAAGAATGGATAAACACAGTAAGAATTTTTAGAAGGAAATAGAAAATATTAAAAAGAAGCACTCAGAGCTGAAGAATAACTAAAATGAAAAATGCACTAGAGGGAATTAATAGCAGACTAGGTAAAACAGAAGAATGCCTAAGTGATCCAGAAGAGAGAGTGTGAAAATCGTCTAGTCAAAACAACAAAAAGCAAATTAAAAAAAATGAGAACAGTTTAAAGGATCTCTTAGACAACATCAAGAGTACCCACATTCACATTTTAGGGGTCCCAGAAGGAGAAGAGAGAGAAAAATGAGTTGAAAATGTATTTGATGAAATTATAGCTAAACACTTCCGAAACCTGAAGCAAGAAACATATCAAAACAGAAAGCACAGAGTCCCACACAAAATGAACCCAACATCCATAAAAAAGAATAAATTTCTTCTATTTGTACCAACATGGATAGGCCTAGGAGGTCTAATACATGCTTAGTGAAATAAGTCAGACAGAGAAAGAAAAATAGTGTATGTTACCACTTATATATGGAATCTAACATACCTTTTTTTTTTAATGCCACAAAGCCAAAAACCTAGAGTAGATACACAAGTGATAAAAGAAATGAACCAAGCATTCTACTATAGAAAACCAAATTACAATGGAAGTGAACAAGAGAAAAAGAAAGGAACAGAGGAATTAAAAAAAAAAAATCCAGAAAATAATTAACAAAGTGATAATAAGTACATACATATCAACAATTACTTTAAGTATAAATGGACTAAATTCTCCAAGCAAAGACACGGAGTGGCTGAATGGATAAAGAGACCCAACTATATGCGACCTCCAAGAGTTTCACTACAGATGTAATGAAACAGACAAAATGGGTAGGGATAGAAAATGATTCTCCATGCAAATGGAAACCAAAAGAAAGCAGGGTGGAATAGCAATACTTAAATCAGACAAAGTAGGTTTTAAGACAAACTGTAATGAGAGACAAAGAAGAGCCTGACATAGTTCTAAAGGGATCAGTTCAACAAAAACACACGTAAATATTTATGCATCCAACCTAGGAAGACTTAAATATATAAAGCAAATATTAACAGACTTAAAAAGAAAAGTAGATAGCAATACAATAACAGTAGAAAAATTTAAACCTCACATCATTGGATAGATCATCTAGACAGAAAATTAATAAGAAAACACCAACATTAAATGATACATTAGACAAGAAGGAGTTAACAGATATGTAAGAATCCATTCAAAGCCACAGAATACACATTCTTTCAAGTGAATGTGGAATATCCCCCAGGATAGATATATTGGGCTGCAAAACAAGTTTTAATAAATTTAAGAAATCCTGAAATTATACCAAGCATCTTTTCCAACTACAATGATAGGAAACTAGAAATCAGTTACAAAGAGGATACTAGAATATTCCAATAGATGGCAATTAAACAACATGCTAATGACTAAGAGCAAAAGGAGAAGAGAGCATCAGAGGATGAGACGGCTGGATGGCATAACTGACACAATGCCCATAAACTTGGGCAAACTTCAGGAAATGGTAAGGGACAGGGAGGCCTGGCCTGCAAGAGTCCATGGGGTCACAAAGAGTTGGATACAACTGGGCGACTAAACAACAATGAACAACCAAAAGGCCTAAGAAGAAATTAAATAAGAAATTTTTTAAAAAATACATTGAAGCAAGTGAAAATGGGAACACAACATACCAAAATGTGTAGGATACAACAAATACAGTTCTAAGAGGGAAGTTCACAGCAATAAGGTCTACGTCAAGAAGCAGGAAAGATCTCAAGTATAATATCAACAATTACTTTAAGTATAAATGGACTAAATTCTCCAAGCAAAGACACGGAGTGGCTGAATGGATAAAGAGACCCAACTATATGCGACCTCCAAGAGTTTCACTACAGATGTAATGAAACAGACAAAATGGGTAGGGATAGAAAATGATTCTCCATGCAAATGGAAACCAAAAGAAAGCAGGGTGGAATAGCAATACTTAAATCAGACAAAGTAGGTTTTAAGACAAACTGTAATGAGAGACAAAGAAGAGCCTGACATAGTTCTAAAGGGATCAGTTCAACAAAAACACACGTAAATATTTATGCATCCAACCTAGGAAGACTTAAATATATAAAGCAAATATTAACAGACTTAAAAAGAAAAGTAGATAGCAATACAATAACAGTAGAAAAATTTAAACCTCACATCATTGGATAGATCATCTAGACAGAAAATTAATAAGAAAACACCAACATTAAATGATACATTAGACAAGAAGGAGTTAACAGATATGTAAGAATCCATTCAAAGCCACAGAATACACATTCTTTCAAGTGAATGTGGAATATCCCCCAGGATAGATATATTGGGCTGCAAAACAAGTTTTAATAAATTTAAGAAATCCTGAAATTATACCAAGCATCTTTTCCAACTACAATGATAGGAAACTAGAAATCAGTTACAAAGAGGATACTAGAATATTCCAATAGATGGCAATTAAACAACATGCTAATGACTAAGAGCAAAAGGAGAAGAGAGCATCAGAGGATGAGACGGCTGGATGGCATAACTGACACAATGCCCATAAACTTGGGCAAACTTCAGGAAATGGTAAGGGACAGGGAGGCCTGGCCTGCAAGAGTCCATGGGGTCACAAAGAGTTGGATACAACTGGGCGACTAAACAACAATGAACAACCAAAAGGCCTAAGAAGAAATTAAATAAGAAATTTTTTAAAAATACATTGAAGCAAGTGAAAATGGGAACACAACATACCAAAATGTGTAGGATACAACAAATACAGTTCTAAGAGGGAAGTTCACAGCAATAAGGTCTACGTCAAGAAGCAGGAAAGATCTCAAATAAATGACCTCACTTTACATTGCAAAGAACTAGTAAAAGAAGAACAAATGAAGATCAAAGTTAGTAGAAGGAAGGAAATAAATCAGAGCATCAATGAATGAAAGAGAGGCTAAAAGGACAAAAGATCAGCAGAAGAGTTGCTTCTTTGAAAAGATAAACACAATTCACAAACCTATAACCAGGCACACCAAGAAGAGAGAGAGAGGGCTTAAATAAAGTCAGAAATGAAAGAGGAAATTTTACAGCTGATACCACAGAAATACAAAGTTCCATAAAAGACTACTATGAAAATTATATACCCCAAAAATGGACACATAGAAGAAATGGGTAAATTCTTAAAAGCATACCACCTACCAAGACTGCATTATCAAGAAATAGAAAACTGAACAGACCCACTACTAGTGAGGAGATTTAATCAGCAACCACCAACCTCCCAATGTTACAAACATCCAGGACCAGACAGCTTCCTTCTCAATATCCCAACAAACAGAAGAGGAGGGAACTCTTCCAAATTATTCTTTGGGGCATAACCTTAATACCAAAGCTAGAAAAGGACAGCATGAGAATATTACATACCAATATCTCCGATGAACATCAGTACAAAAAGTTCTCAACAGTAGAAAACCAAATCCAACATTCCCTTTACAGGATCTTGCATCATGATCAAGCGGGATTTATTCCAGGATGCAAGGACAGTCTAAGATCATGATCACCACAATCTGTCAATCCTTGTGATGTATCCGCTCAACAAAATGCAGGACAAAAATCATATGATCATCCTAATAGATGCATAAAAAGACCATGGATGTTTTCAACATTCATTTATGATAAAAGCCCTTAGCAAAGTGGGCATGGAGGGAGCATACCTCAACATATGTGACGAGCCCACGGTTATTATACTCAACTGTGGAAAACTAAAAGCCTCTCCACTCAGGTCAGGAACAAGACAAGGATGCCCACTCTCACCACTTACATTTAATACAGTATTGGAAGTTCAGGGTAGACGGATTAGGCAATAAAAAGAAACAAATGGCATCCAAATTAGGAAGGAAGACGTAAAACTATCACCGTATGCAAATGACATATAGAGAACTCTAAAGACTTCACCAAAAAACTATTAAAACTAATTGAAAAATTTAGTAAATTTGCAGCACGAATCTATATACAAAAAGCTTGTGTTTCTAATAATACTAAAACAAACTATCAAAAGATGTTAAGAAAACAATTCTACATACAGTTGCATCCAGAGAATAAAATATCCCAGAATACATTTAACCAAGGAAGTAAAATATCTGTACACTGGAAACACTGTAGACTGTTGTAAGATGTTAATGAAGGAAATTGGAGAAGGGAACGGCTACCCACTCTAGCATTCTCCCTCTTGCCTGGGAAATCCCATGGACAGAGGAACCTGCAGTCCATGGGGTCACAAAGAGTCGGACACGACTGAGTACAGACACACGGGGACAGAATCTCCCAAAGGCCATCTGAGGGCCACCAGAAGGACAAGAGGAAGCAGAGCAGTCAGCAGGTGGCTGGCAGAAGTGCTACAGTACCGTGAACCCCAGCCGGCAGGCTGCCTGTCCCCCCGAGGCAGGGTGCCAGTGCCCAGAGCTCTAACGGAAGTCCCCTACCTGCCCCTGCAGCACCAGCGACAGCTTCTGTTGCCTGGGAAGCCGTTTCACCAGAATTCCAGCCTGCAGGGCTGCAACTCCCTCTGCCTGCCATCTAGAGGAAGGGGAGGCAGCCTGGTGGCCTGCCTCCTGCGCTTCAAGTCCCGGCGATTTACTGTGAAAGCTGTCAGCTTAATCCCCTAAGTGGCTGCTGGGGTCTGCCCACTGGGCCCCACCCTCCACCTGCCAGAGAACTGCCCACAAGCAGCAGCAGGAAGGGGCACTGAGGAAAGTCCTCAGCGGGCATGCTGTGAACCCCCACCTCCCAGCGACCCCCCCCATCATGTGACTCTATGAAAATTGTCCTCCGAGGGGACATCTGGGAACATTCACATCCCCCGATACGTAAGTCCCTTTCAGCTTCCCAGCCATGTCCACTGTCTCTGCCCTCACTGGCTGTAAGCCTCCCTGAGTGGAGGTGCCGGGAACCACTGCCCTGAGTCTGGGACGGCTTCCCGGGTCCGGCTGTGGGGACACCCCCAGCCCTCCCCTCTGTGTGTTCGGCAGCATAGTGGCAGGAGGGGCCAAACATAGTTCTTTCCTCAAAGGCAGGGCTAAATTCTCCCCTGAGCCCAAGAGCGAGACTTGTCATCAATCTCGTTGGGGCAACAAGGTACACAAGAGCATTCTGTTGTCAGCATTATAACTGCCTGAATGTCTGTAGCCTGCCCAAACTGCTCTCTGTAGGAGGGAAGCTTCCAGTGCTAGAAGATTCTTTTGCATGAAATCCCAAATTGCCCCCCTCTACCTACCACCTAATAGTCAACCAAGAAGTACACTCTTTCCAGCCCTTACAATGCTTCTGGTGCTCTGCTGAACCCTTTTGGCTGTTGTTCTACCCTGGGGGCAGCTTGTGAGCAGACAAACCAGCATCCCTGCTTGGCAGTTGAGGTTCAAGGTTCAGGGGACCAAGGAGATAGCCAGGTCACTCCGGTGGGTTTGCACACAGGTTGGTGGGATGCCCCGGACCGATAGATCCTTCCAGCCTGTTGGGCCTGGTTCTAGCCTCTGAAACCCCAAAGAAAAGCATCCCAGTTTTTTCTCCTGCACCAAGCATCTTTGGGCTTCTCCTTACCAGTTACCAGCCTTGGCCTCAGCCCCCTCACCATCCTGGTCACTGTTTGCTGGGCCCTCTTCAAAGGGCAATAGGCAGAAATGGACCTAGTGTTCTAGTACTGGTAACCACTTCACGTCCAGATTCTGTACGCCCTGTGATCCAGCCTGAGCTATGTGCTCAGACGCTCAGTTGTGTTTGACTGTTTTCGGCCCCATGGATTGTCGCCCGCCAGGCTCCTCTGTCCATGGAATTCTCCAGGCAAGAATACTGGAGTGGAGTCCCATTTCCTCCTCTAGGGGATCTTCCCAACTCAGGGATGGGACCCTCTTCTGTTTCCTGCGTTGGCAAGCAGGTTCTTTACCACTAGCGCCCTCTGGGAAGCCCAGTGATACAACATAAGATAACGTTTCTTGGTCTCTTACTCCATCTAAGCACAGAGGCAACTCCAACACCTGAGGTTTTTAGGGTATTCTTTCTGCATTCAAAACTTTACATTTATCTCAATCAGATTTTATCTTGTTCTATCTGATTGTTTCAGTCCGTTGAATATTTTTACAATGCTGATTCTGCTATTTAGCACAAACACTATCCCTCAAAGTGTTGCTAAGGTTGGCCTCACGGAGGACACCGAGGACAAGGCCGACTGGCTGAGGACAGGGCCTGTGGCCACACACGCCCCATCCAGACCGGGACCCTTTCCTTCTAAACAGGCTCCCTTGGGAAACACCGTTCAGCCCCATGAATGCACCGCTCAGTTGCATCCTGGTACTCACCCCTCTCCTTCCAGGTTTCCTCCTGGTCCCGGCTGCCGGCCCCCGGCCCCTCAGGCTCCAGCTTCCTGATGTATCTGTGCAGAATAATGGCAGACTTTGGTTTCTTTGTGAAATATTGTCCATGTCTGCTCCACATCATGAAGTCGTCTATGTTTTTTTTTTTTTCCTGCAGAGCCTCCTGACAGGAGATGAATGCTGTGGAGCAGAGACCTCTGGAACATCCAGGAGAGGATCAGGGTGCAGGCGACTGAGACCTTGAAAAACAGGCAGGAAGCCCCAGGGGCCGAGGCCGAGGAAGGGAAGGCCGCTGTCCTGGAAGGTGAAAGCAGAAGCGCCTCTGGAACCCAGAGTTGAAATGTGAGTCCTGATCTCAAGAAACGTACAGCTCTCGTCTGGAAAGGTCTGTGGGGGCCCTGAGCAGGGGATGCGAGAACTTCTCGGTGGAGGGAAGGAGGGAAGGAGGGAAGGCGTCTTCGCCTGGCGGAGCTCGTGGGTTTCTGGTGGAGACGAGGTGGACGGAGGCTGCCTCGGTTTCTTTTCATTTTTCTCAAGAGGGATTTCACCTGGGCTTTGCTGATTGGGTTCAGCCTCTCTTTGAAATGATGTTACTGCAGCAGAAAGTGCTGGGGCCTCCCTTTAAGAACAGCTTAATATTTTGTAAGTGCCTAACTGGGAAAAGAATTTGACAAAGAAAAGATACATATGTATGTATGACTGAATCACTTTGCTGTACACCTGAAACTAATACAACACTGTTAATCGACTATACTCCAGTGTAAAATAGAAAGTTAAAAAAAGATAGTTGGGTAAGGAGTTGATTAGCTCCATTACCAAAAGGTGCGTCTCATCATGATTCATGGTCCTCAGAGACAGAAAGTTCCCCCGACGCTTTTCCAGGTGCTCATATGTAAGCCATTCAAAGAGGACCTGAGGGAAAGGGCAAATATTTAAGTTCCAGGGGGAGGGAAGGGATTGCCTACTGCAAAAGAATCATAAATGAAAGTAAGTTCCCACTGTAAATGTGAGAAAAAATGAACCTTAATAGACAAAAGTTTGTATTTCTACCTGCTAATAACACAGCAGCTGTGAAAAGATGGGTTGAAGTGGGAGAGAGGCACAGGGATGAACTTTGAAGGAAATCACAGTGGGCCCCTGGGAGGCCTTCACTGAAGTCAGTGTCTGTCTTCCTCCGGGTACTCTCGTTCCAAGGGAAAGCGGGAACAAACCCTTGAAAAAGTTACTACTCTTCAGAAGCCTGGCCTGAATGCCAACAGCAGGTGGCTGGCTCCCTCTGCTGGACAATTTGGAGTCTTGCTTCAAGTGAAGAAATGCTGCTCCAGGAGAAAATCTGAAGGCCCTTGGCTTGAACCCTGGGGCTCTCCAGGACCGGGACAGGCCCTGTTCTGGATTGAGCAGGATCCACCGTCCGGGCGGTGTCTGGGTTAATGGCTAGGGCTGGAAGTGGCCCACTCATTGACCAGGTGACCCCCAGAGCCCAGTTTGTTTCAAGGACTTTTTGGGTACCTGGGGTGGAGGTGAAGAGGAATCCTCTGAAAGCAAAGGGATTCACAGAGCAATTGAGCAAACGATGAAGACACTGCTTCAACCTGAATAGACATTTTTACAAAGAAGACATATGGATGGTGATGGACATGTGGAAAGATGCTCGATGTCACTAGTCATCAGAGAAAAGTGAATTAAGACCACAAGGAGATGTCATCTCACCTGTCAGAATGGTCTTCATCAAAGAGTCTACAAATAATACATATTGTCAAGGATGTGGAGAAAAGGGAACCCTTGTGCACTATTGGTGGGAATATAAATTGGTGCAACCACTATGGAGAACAGTATGGAGGTTTCTCAATAAAACTACCATATTAACCTAGAAATTGCTGGGTATATATCAAAAATGACCAAAAACACTAAGTAAAAAAGATATATGCATCCCAATGTTCAGAGCAGCATTATTTACAATTGCCAAGATATGAAAGCAACCGAAGTATCCACCAACAGATGAAAAGATGTAACATATATATGGATGTATATATACACATACATACAATGGAATACTACATAGTCATCAAAAATTTTGACTGTTTGGAACAACATGGAAAGACTCACAAGGTGTTATGCTAAGCGATATAAGACAGAAAGACAAACACTATATTTATATTATATCACTTGTATATGATATCTAAAATGAAGTAGCGAATGTAACGAAAAAGAAATTGACTCAGGTATGGAGAATGAACCAGTGGTTACTGGAGGGGAGAAGGGGGCGAGTTAAGGGGATGAACGGATACAAACTACGGTTGCAAGGAGGACCAATTCTGACCCCATGATGGAATTGTTTCTTTGACTTGCTTTTCGTTGCGTGTGTTATTATAATCATGAATGGTTTGCCTAAGAGAATCCTGCCCCTCTGCCTGACTGTTAAACTAAGGTGCCTTTGTTCAGAAACGTGTCTGCCTGTAGATGGCAGGAAGGGAGAAATTCATCCTCTGCCTGAGGCTTGCCATTCTAGGAGATGTTTGAGAGATTAATGGCCATTTTACTTTGCTTCCTAACCTCCCCCATCTCTGCTCTATAAAAGTATCTGGCATCCAGACCCTGAGAAGGTGGTGATTTTGAGGAGCTAGCCTGCTTTCTTCTTGGTCAGCTGCTTTCCACATAAAGTCTTTTCCTTGCCGCCACACCTTTTGGCTCATTGGCCTGTTTCTTTCAAAACCTGATGGATGGGGGATGGACATGTGGAAAGATGCTCGATGTCACTAGTCATCAGAGAAAAGTGAATTAAGACCACAAGGAGATGTCATCTCACCTGTCAGAATGGTCTTCATCAAAGAGTCTACAAATAATACATATTGTCAAGGATGTGGAGAAAAGGGAACCCTTGTGCACTATTGGTGGGAATATAAATTGGTGCAACCACTATGGAGAACAGTATGGAGGTTTCTCAATAAAACTACCATATTAACCTAGAAATTGCTGGGTATATATCAAAAATGACCAAAAACACTAAGTAAAAAAGATATATGCATCCCAATGTTCAGAGCAGCATTATTTACAATTGCCAAGATATGAAAGCAACCGAAGTATCCACCAACAGATGAAAAGATGTAACATATATATGGATGTATATATACACATACATACAATGGAATACTACATAGTCATCAAAAATTTTGACTGTTTGGAACAACATGGAAAGACTCACAAGGTGTTATGCTAAGCGATATAAGACAGAAAGACAAACACTATATTTATATTATATCACTTGTATATGATATCTAAAATGAAGTAGCGAATGTAACGAAAAAGAAATTGACTCAGGTATGGAGAATGAACCAGTGGTTACTGGAGGGGAGAAGGGGGCGATTTAAAGGGGGATGAACGGATACAAACTACGGTTGCAAGGAGGACCAATTCTGACCCCATGATGGAATTGTTTCTTTGACTTGCTTTTCGTTGCGTGTGTTATTATAATCATGAATGGTTTGCCTAAGAGAATCCTGCCCCTCTGCCTGACTGTTAAACTAAGGTGCCTTTGTTCAGAAACGTGTCTGCCTGTAGATGGCAGGAAGGGAGAAATTCATCCTCTGCCTGAGGCTTGCCATTCTAGGAGATGTTTGAGAGATTAATGGCCATTTTACTTTGCTTCCTAACCTCCCCCATCTCTGCTCTATAAAAGTATCTGGCATCCAGACCCTGAGAAGGTGGTGATTTTGAGGAGCTAGCCTGCTTTCTTCTTGGTCAGCTGCTTTCCACATAAAGTCTTTTCCTTGCCGCCACACCGTGTCTCTGGGACTCATTGGCCTGTCATGCAAGGAGCAGTGTGAGCTTAGACTTGGTAACACTATATATAAACTAAATCAGCTACACAGATATATTATACAACAAAGGGAATATAGTCAATATTTTGTAATAACTATAAATGGAGTAGAGCCTTTAATAATTTTAAACCACTGTGTTATACACCTGAAACTTATTATACATCAACTGTACCTCAATTTTAAAAAAGACATTGCTTCACACTCTCTCTCTGTCTCTGTCTCTCCTTGTGTCTCTGTCTCTCTCTCTGTGTCTCTGTCTCTCTCTCTCTCTCTGTCTGTCTCTCTCTGTCTCTGTGTCTCTGTCTCTCTCTCTCTCTCTGCAGCACCCAGTGCTGGCACAGAGTCACCTGTAAACCCTAAACCTCACCTTACTAAACCCCATCAGGCCTCAGAGAAATGCCTATCCTGTCTTTTGTTCTAAGAGGCGGTGGTGACAGATGCTTGAAGGGAGCTGGATGCTTCTGTGCCATGCGGGAAGGGGCTGAGCACCAGGAGTGTCTAGCTTGCCAGATGCGCTCTCATAGGTGGCATCAAAGGAACAGTGCGCACAGCAAAGAGTTACTTCTTGATAATGTCAACTGTCCATCTTCTAGTTTCCCTTCGTGTTCCAGTTCATGGTTCTGATTCTGTGACATTCACAACAGATGCGTACAGTGGTTGAGGACCGTTTTATTGTGAGGAAACAAACCTGCGAAGGTTTTGCAGCTTTGGCCGAGCCAGGAGAAAACCATCTTGGAAATAAGAAAACTGAGAAAAATAAGTCAATTTGATTCACATGGGTTTATTAGCTGGGGATATACTGAACGGCAACAGGTGAGAGATCTTCGGATGGACTGTTAACTGGGTTTAAAAGGGATAAAATTCATCCTCTGCCTGAGGCTTGCCATTCTAGGAGATGTTTGAGAGATTAATGGCCGTTTTACTTTGCTTCCTAACCTCCCCCATCTCTGCTCTATAAAAGTATCTGGCATCCAGACCCTGAGAAGGTGGTGATTTTGAGGAGCTAGCCTGCTTTCTTCTTGGTCAGCTGCTTTCCACATAAAGTCTTTTCCTTGCCGCCACACCGTGTCTCTGGGACTCATTGGCCTGTCATGCAAGGAGCAGTGTGAGCTTAGACTTGGTAACACTATATATAAACTAAATCAGCTACACAGATATATTATACAACAAAGGGAATATAGTCAATATTTTGTAATAACTATAAATGGAGTAGAGCCTTTAATAATTTTAAACCACTGTGTTATACACCTGAAACTTATTATACATCAACTGTACCTCAATTTTAAAAAAGACATTGCTTCACACTCTCTCTCTGTCTCTGTCTCTCCTTGTGTCTCTGTCTCTCTCTCTGTGTCTCTGTCTCTCTCTGTCTCTCTGTCTGTCTCTCTCTGTCTCTGTGTCTCTGTCTCTCTCTCTCTCTCTGCAGCACCCAGTGCTGGCACAGAGTCACCTGTAAACCCTAAACCTCACCTTACTAAACCCCATCAGGCCTCAGAGAAATGCCTATCCTGTCTTTTGTTCTAAGAGGCGGTGGTGACAGATGCTTGAAGGGAGCTGGATGCTTCTGTGCCATGCGGGAAGGGGCTGAGCACCAGGAGTGTCTAGCTTGCCAGATGCGCTCTCATAGGTGGCATCAAAGGAACAGTGCGCACAGCAAAGAGTTACTTCTTGATAATGTCAACTGTCCATCTTCTAGTTTCCCTTCGTGTTCCAGTTCATGGTTCTGATTCTGTGACATTCACAACAGATGCGTACAGTGGTTGAGGACCGTTTTATTGTGAGGAAACAAACCTGCGAAGGTTTTTGCAGCTTTGGCCGAGCCAGGAGAAAACCATCTTGGAAATAAGAAAACTGAGAAAAATAAGTCAATTTGATTCACATGGGTTTATTAGCTGGGGATATACTGAACGGCAACAGGTGAGAGATCTTCTGTGGACTTAGGAACACCGGGTCAGCGCACGTTAAAGCGCTGCGTGCACACACACAACAGACTCGTTAACTTCTTGCAGATCTGGTTGCCCCCCGGCTGCAACACACCCTTTCCATCCTCAAGGCCACGAGAGTGATCATTGAACAGGGCTGTGACTGAAAACGCCAGTGCTAATATCATTACCTGTAGACACCCGGAGGCTTCAGCTCTGAATAAAAGCAGACTGGTGAATGTGTTCAGGGCCTTGACCGGAGAGGTGTTGAGCCCCACCTCGCCCCCACACACACCCTGTTCCCATCCTTCCTCTCTGTCTCTGTATGTGTGTGTATATTTCTTAAGGTCTCATCACACCCACTATTCTCTATGCACCCGGCTGACGAGTTGCGGCATTTTATGCTATTAAACATTTCATATTACTCTTCAGTATAGAGGTCAGGGCGGGGGGCGGGGGGGGGGAGTAATATGTTTGAAGTAATACACCAAATTCTTTTAAGCTTTACATTTATCGCAATTTACATTTTTGATAAATAGACATTAAAATTGTGTGGATTTGGGATATAATTCCATTTAATTTTTCTAGATCCTTGACAATAAGAGAGTGAGTCAGGATGATGAAAACAATGGAATATCTGACAGAGGAACTCAGGGAAAAAAAGGCTGAAAAGAGAAAAGAAATAGAAAACCTTTTAGAGAAACGCTTAAATTTTTTAAAAAACTTGGAAACGTTGAAAGTGAGCAAGTTTGCATGTCAAAATGTACTCAGGCCATTATGGAAACAGAAGACTGGACAGACAGCCAACAATCAAGAAATTCAACAAGGAAACATGTGTCAAGGCTTGAAATATTATAGTCCAATTAGTCAAATAGCGCAGAAACCATAAGTCAACTGTCCATCTTCTAGTTTCCTTCGTGTTCCAGTTCATGGTTCTGATTCTGTGACATTCACAACAGATGCGTACAGTGGTTGAGGACCGTTTTATTGTGAGGAAACAAACCTGCGAAGGTTTTGCAGCTTTGGCCGAGCCAGGAGAAACCATCTTGGAAATAAGAAAACTGAGAAAAATAAGTCAATTTGATTCACATGGGTTTATTAGCTGGGGATATACTGAACGGCAACAGGTGAGAGATCTTCTGTGGACTTAGGAACACCGGGTCAGCGCACGTTAAAGCGCTGCGTGCACACACACAACAGACTCGTTAACTTCTTGCAGATCTGGTTGCCCCCCCCCGGCTGCAACACACCCTTTCCATCCTCAAGGCCACGAGAGTGATCATTGAACAGGGCTGTGACTGAAAACGCCAGTGCTAATATCATTACCTGTAGACACCTGGAGGCTTCAGCTCTGAATAAAAGCAGACTGGTGAATGTGTTCAGGGCCTTGACCGGAGAGGTGTTGAGCCCCACCTCGCCCCCACACACACCCTGTTCCCATCCTTCCTCTCTGTCTCTGTATGTGTGTGTATATTTCTTAAGGTCTCATCACACCCACTATTCTCTATGCACCCGGCTGACGAGTTGCGGCATTTTATGCTATTAAACATTTCATATTACTCTTCAGTATAGAGGTCAGGGCGGGGCGGGGAGTAATATGTTTGAAGTAATACACCAAATTCTTTTAAGCTTTACATTTATCGCAATTTACATTTTTGATAAATAGACATTAAAATTGTGTGGATTTGGGATATAATTCCATTTAATTTTTCTAGATCCTTGACAATAAGAGAGTGAGTCAGGATGATGAAAACAATGGAATATCTGACAGAGGAACTCAGGGAAAAAAAGGCTGAAAAGAGAAAAGAAATAGAAAACCTTTTAGAGAAACGCTTAAATTTTTTAAAAAACTTGGAAACGTTGAAAGTGAGCAAGTTTGCATGTCAAAATGTACTCAGGCCATTATGGAAACAGAAGACTGGACAGACAGCCAACAATCAAGAAATTCAACAAGGAAACATGTGTCAAGGCTTGAAATATTATAGTCCAATATTTAGTCAAATAGAATGATGCTTTTGAGGGCAGTGATAGTACAATATTTATAGAAACAGTGGTAATGTTTCAGCTTAATAGAAAGTATTTTGAAATGTGATGCTAGAATGGCCAAAAGATGTAGTTCAGACAAAAATTAAAGAAATAATTCCTCCCTAGGATGGAGAATTCAAAATGAGATTATTAATTCATGAGTAATAAAGTGAAAAAGACCCATACATATATCCAATTCAACTAGATTGTGCTAGGGAGGGACAAAATCATGATGCATACTAACATTTTTATACGTATCACTGAGCTACCAGAAGAAAACAAGGTTGTTGCTAGTTGCTTAGTTGTGTCCAATTCTTTGCCCTGTGCTCTGTAGCCTGGTAGACTCCTCTGTCCGCAGGATTTTCCTCACAAGAATACTGGAATGGGTTGCCATTTCCTTCTTTAGGGGATCTTCCCAACCTGAGAATCAAACCCAGGTCTCCTGCACTGCAGGCAAATGCTTTGCTATCTGAGCCACCAGGCTGGTTGGGGTGACCTCTAATTTGTTAACGTGTATGACCTTAAATTCATGAGAATCCCAGCTCCACCACCAGAAGAAATCAAGGCAGTTGAAGTTAATAAATGTTTTTCATTGGTTTTTCAAACAATGTAGAAGATAATAGTCTTGTTCTAAGTGAAGAATTTAAAAAGTTTACATTTTAGGCATCCATTGAAAGCATAGGTCCACAAACTTTGCATGTAAAGGGCGAGACAGTAAATATTTTAGTTTCTCTAGGCTAGACTGTGCTTCCAATCCTTCTAACTCTTTCAAGCAAAAAGCACAGGTTTCAGGATAAAACTGGGGTCAGCCTGTCCCAGATGAATAACTAGGAAATGCTGAAAGAGGTTACAGAATGCCTAGTCCGGGATGCTGAGCAGGGTTCCTGTTCACCAACAAGCGCTGCTAGGGGCTCCTACAGACTCAGAGAACCCAGTCTCGCTTCTCCACATCCTGTTTACCATTGGCCACTGGAAGGACAAAATCAGACACGTCTGTGGTACATTATATTTAATAATCTCTTTCTCATACTGCATATTTTCTTCGTGCCTATTTTAGAACTTTTATCATTTGGCCGGATGCACGTATCTTCTAAGGAGTCCAAGTTATTTGATCCATGAAGTTGTCTTTACATTGCAAATTCAACGTAGAAGAGTTTCTTAGTTCTTTACTATCTTTTAGATTTCTTTCTGTGGTCCAACCCATCCCCTTCATATTTCTAGAAGAAGCAACATGAAAAGAAAGAAAGCCCTTACAACTTCATAGAGATTTCTAGCAGCACAGCAGGCCATTACCTAAAGAAAGCAGACAGCAGAGTTCCAGGTAAAACTTTAAAAGTTGAGACTGTATTTTACTTTATGTTAATAAACAGTTTTTTTTTTCTCCGATAACACCTGCAAAGTCTTTTTTGAAGTTATGGAAGGGAGTGTGTGTGTGTGTGTGTCTGTGTGTGCTTGCCATCTTTATTTTTCTTAAAGTTCTGTTAGGCTGGCCTGCTTGGGCTGGGATTGCATAGAGAACTTCAGAGAGAAAGAGTAGAAACCACTGTCTCTTGAAGTTTGCCGGCTGGCCTCTTAGAGACTGGCTCCTGGTTTGAGGTGCAGCCAAGCTGTGTGGGGACGTGGAACACTGTGAAGGGGTAGAGCCTCTCTGTCCTGCTGAATAATGATGTTGTCTGTAATTAATACAAACATGCCATGTGAGGAGTCATGAAGCAAAGAGGGAGAGCTTTCAGAATGAGCCTTCTCTTTCTTTAAATTCTTTCCTATTATGGTTTATTCTAGGTGGCGCTAGAGGCTGAGAACCTGCCTGCCAGGTGCAGGTTCAATTCCTGGGTCTGGAAAATTCCCTGGAGGAGGGCATGGCAACCCACTCCAGTATTTTTGCCTAGAAATGAAGACAAAAAAGGCCACAGATGAAAGCGGGGATTCCATAGGTCCTTTTAACCTGGGGTCACTTACGAATTTTAGAAGCTGTTAGAGCCTGCAAGTTGAGGCTTGCCCCTAAATCGGCTGCTAGGGGCTCCTACAGACTCAGAGAACCCAGTCTCGCTTCTCCACATCCTGTTTACCATTGGCCACTGGAAGGACAAAATCAGACACGTCTGTGGTACATTATATTTAATAATCTCTTTCTCATACTGCATATTTTCTTCGTGCCTATTTTAGAACTTTTATCATTTGGCCGGATGCACGTATCTTCTAAGGAGTCCAAGTTATTTGATCCATGAAGTTGTCTTTACATTGCAAATTCAACGTAGAAGAGTTTCTTAGTTCTTTACTATCTTTTAGATTTCTTTCTGTGGTCCAACCCATCCCCTTCATATTTCTAGAAGAAGCAACATGAAAAGAAAGAAAGCCCTTACAACTTCATAGAGATTTCTAGCAGCACAGCAGGCCATTACCTAAAGAAAGCAGACAGCAGAGTTCCAGGTAAAACTTTAAAAGTTGAGACTGTATTTTACTTTATGTTAATAAACAGTTTTTTTTTTCTCCGATAACACCTGCAAAGTCTTTTTTGAAGTTATGGAAGGGAGTGTGTGTGTGTGTGTGTCTGTGTGTGCTTGCCATCTTTATTTTTCTTAAAGTTCTGTTAGGCTGGCCTGCTTGGGCTGGGATTGCATAGAGAACTTCAGAGAGAAAGAGTAGAAACCACTGTCTCTTGAAGTTTGCCGGCTGGCCTCTTAGAGACTGGCTCCTGGTTTGAGGTGCAGCCAAGCTGTGTGGGGACGTGGAACACTGTGAAGGGGTAGAGCCTCTCTGTCCTGCTGAATAATGATGTTGTCTGTAATTAATACAAACATGCCATGTGAGGAGTCATGAAGCAAAGAGGGAGAGCTTTCAGAATGAGCCTTCTCTTTCTTTAAATTCTTTCCTATTATGGTTTATTCTAGGTGGCGCTAGAGGCTGAGAACCTGCCTGCCAGGTGCAGGTTCAATTCCTGGGTCTGGAAAATTCCCTGGAGGAGGGCATGGCAACCCACTCCAGTATTTTTGCCTAGAAATGAAGACAAAAAAGGCCACAGATGAAAGCGGGGATTCCATAGGTCCTTTTAACCTGGGGTCACTTACGAATTTTAGAAGCTGTTAGAGCCTGCAAGTTGAGGCTTGCCCCTAAATCTGCTGCTAGAGGGCAGAGAGCATTTGATATTTATGAGAGATTGGAGGTTGATACAGCTGAAGCCCAGAGGTATCTCAGAAATACGGCTGGGCTCCCTTTCAGGAAATGTACTATACTTTGAATCTGTGTGAGGAGAGATGCTAAAAAGCTAAGCTAAAAACCTGAGAAGGGCAGAGTTGAATCCCCTGCAGCCTCCAGGCTTGATAGATGGACCCCAGGTGAGGCATTTACAACCAGACTCCTGTTTACATTTCATGGGGCAGAAAAAAGGTGGACTTCAGGCTGGACACTTATAACTAGCCTCCTGTTTGCATTTCCTGAGACAGGAAATGGGCGGGGTCCAGGTTAGATGTTTATAATCAGCCTCCTGTTCACATTTGGAAGTAGAAATAACAGAAGAAACCGTAAATAGTCAGGCTTTGTCGCCTGAGGAAATAGTCAGGCCGTAGGAGACACCTGAGGTGACAGTCAGGCAGTAAGAGAGGGGATGAACCTTGTTTGAGTGAAAGATCAAGAGGTCTTCTATTCCCTTCCTGGGGAAAAGGGAGACACTGCACATGCGCAGAAAGGCTCCTTGGGGTCAAAAGGTGGGGGCACCACCCCATAATATGTGATGCCAAAGCCACCCTTATAGATCTCTGGGCTGAATCCATCTTGGAAAATTTCACACATACATGTCAGAGAGGGTCCTAGGGTAGGTCAGGGGTGGAAAGAGAAACCAGGTAATTGGCCAAAGGTAGACAAACACCCAGAAGAACTGTCCTATATAAAGGATCTTGATGCCTCTTTACCACCCTCCTCATTAGGGAGGATGCCCACACCCTTCTGTGGGGGTGCATCTCTTCCTGGCTTCTCTCTCAACTAAAACTGTTTCTCTGTGTGCTCTCTCACTTGCTGTTGTCCTGTGTTTCAAGTAATAAATTTTGTACCTGTTTTTATCATTTTTGTCTTCTTGGGAAATGCTGTTTCCAGGGAAAATGTGCTTCTAGCCTCTCGCCCTTACTGCTCTGGTGATCAGGATTCCTGGCTTTCATCTAGGCTACCCAGGTTCAAATCCTGAGCAGGAGACTAAGATCGTGCCTCCTGCCACCACTCACTTCTGCCTCTCCAAGATCAGGATCTAATGGAAAATTCTTCAGAGTCATACTAGGGGCACAGGGATAAGCTGGAGGTAGACTGAGTCTAACCAAAACACTTTCCAAAATTACATCCAAGTCCCAATTCAGCTCAATCTCTGATGGTCAATTTCCTGCCTGCAGAGGGGAAACTAACATCATCTTGAACCTGGACAGGGTTTTCATCAAAATGTTTAACACATGATAAAAAAAAATGCCAAATACGTGAAAAGCAATATCACAGGTAAGTATATTTAATAATAAAGATTTTTTTTGTGTGTGGAGGGGTGCGGGTTGGGGAGGGAGGGGGCGGGCAGGCCACTTCTATTGGTCCTTCATTTATCTATTTTCATCCATCTTTGTTCTTTGGCCCGTGTGGGCCTCCCATTGCAGGGGCCTCTGTTGTTGCAGAGCATCAGAGAGCTCCAGAGCTCCGGCTCGGTAGTTGGACACATGGGTCCAGCCGCTCCACGGCACATGGGATCTTCCCAGACCAGGGATCGAACCGGCGCCCCTTGTACTGCAAGGCAGTGTCCTTACCCACTGGACCACTAAGGAAGCCCAAGTATATTTAAAACTTATACAAATAAACCCATAGATGGTTCAGATATTAACAGATAAGAACTTTTAAATAGCTATGATCAACGTACTCAATAAAATAGGAAAAGATGGACAAGAGATGACAGAATTTGGGCTTCCCTGGTGGTCCGGTGGGTAGAGAGTCCATTTTGTAGTGCAAGGTACATTGGTTCCATCCCTGGCCTGGGAAGATCCCACGTGCCGTGGAGTGGCTGGACCAGTGTGTCCAATTACAAGCCAGCGCTCTGGAGCGCATGCACCCAGAGCTGGTGCTCTGCAGTGAGAGAGGCCACTGCAATGGGAGGCCCACATATGCCAAAGAATAAAAAAGATGGATGAAAATAAATACAAATAAAAGAGGCATGATGGGGGTAAAAAGAGATGACAGAATTTTTTACCAGACATTTGGAACAGAAACTTTAAGAAGAATCAAATGGATATTGTACAACAGAAAAATACAGTATCTAAATATGAGAACTCACTGAATATGGCAGATTGTGAACATAATCTGGTAACTAGTTGGAAAACAGGCTATTAGAAAGTATTTAATACAAATTATATATAAGAAAAATATGAAAAAAAAAAAACAAACCCAGTGTGACTTGTAGGGTCACTAGTGTCTAAGAAGGAACAAAGAGGAAATGTACAGAAGCAATAGTTAAAGAGGTTATGTGTAGGTGGCGCTAGTGGTAAAGAATCCATCTGCCAATGCAGGAGACATAGGAGACACAGGCTGGACCCCTGGGTCAAGAAGATCCCCTAGAGAAGGAATGGCAACGCACTCGGATTCTTGCCTGGAGAATCCCATGCACAACGGAGCCTGGGGGTCTTGGTCCAGCCGCTCATTTATCTATTTTCATCCATCTTTGTTCTTTGGCCCGTGTGGGCCTCCCATTGCAGGGGCCTCTGTTGTTGCAGAGCATCAGAGAGCTCCAGAGCTCCGGCTCGGTAGTTGGACACATGGGTCCAGCCGCTCCACGGCACATGGGATCTTCCGAGACCAGGGATCGAACCGGCGCCCCTTGTACTGCAAGGCAGTGTCCTTACCCACTGGACCACTAAGGAAGCCCAAGTATATTTAAAACTTATACAAATAAACCCATAGATGGTTCAGATATTAACAGATAAGAACTTTTAAATAGCTATGATCAACGTACTCAATAAAATAGGAAAAGATGGACAAGAGATGACAGAATTTGGGCTTCCCTGGTGGTCCGGTGGGTAGAGAGTCCATTTTGTAGTGCAAGGTACATTGGTTCCATCCCTGGCCTGGGAAGATCCCACGTGCCGTGGAGTGGCTGGACCAGTGTGTCCAATTACAAGCCAGCGCTCTGGAGCGCATGCACCCAGAGCTGGTGCTCTGCAGTGAGAGAGGCCACTGCAATGGGAGGCCCACATATGCCAAAGAATAAAAAAGATGGATGAAAATAAATACAAATAAAAGAGGCATGATGGGGGTAAAAAGAGATGACAGAATTTTTTACCAGACATTTGGAACAGAAACTTTAAGAAGAATCAAATGGATATTGTACAACAGAAAAATACAGTATCTAAATATGAGAACTCACTGAATATGGCAGATTGTGAACATAATCTGGTAACTAGTTGGAAAACAGGCTATTAGAAAGTATTTAATACAAATTATATATAAGAAAAATATGAAAAAAAAAAAACAAACCCAGTGTGACTTGTAGGGTCACTAGTGTCTAAGAAGGAACAAAGAGGAAATGTACAGAAGCAATAGTTAAAGAGGTTATGTGTAGGTGGCGCTAGTGGTAAAGAATCCATCTGCCAATGCAGGAGACATAGGAGACACAGGCTGGACCCCTGGGTCAAGAAGATCCCCTAGAGAAGGAATGGCAACGCACTCGGGATTCTTGCCTGGAGAATCCCATGCACAACGGAGCCTGGGGGGCTATAGTCCACGGGATTGTACAGAGTCAGACACAACTGAAGCAATTTACCACGCATGCTTGAAAATTTCCCAAACTGAGGAAAGATTCCCACAGATTCAGAAAGCTCAACAAAACCCCAAGCAAGACAAATACAAACTTATGAAGCACTTCTGTGTTGTTTTTAGATCGTGGACTGAATACAATAAGATACAAGGTCTTCAGCTTAGAGAAAGAGGTATTTGTTCCAGGGCATGTATTACTGAGTCCAAGTTTGCTCTGCTCACCACATGACAGGCCAATGAACCCGAGGGGCAAAGGCAAGGAAGAGACTGTAATTGGGAGCTGGCGGACAGAGAAGACGGCAGGCTAGCGTTTCAAAATAACCATTTTGTCTGCGCCTGGTTGCCAGGTTGTATGAATCAGAGGTGGTAGGAGAAAGTGAGGAAAGTGAGGAAAGTGAGGAAACAAAGTAAAAAGTAAAAAAACTACTCAGTTCTTGCAAATGTCCCTAAGAATGGCAGACTTCAGGCAGGGGAATGTGTTGGTTTCACTTCACAGATGGCGGCTCATTATCTCCCTGAGGCTGGCCATTGTTTGTAAACAACAACAACAACAACAAAAATGGGTTCTAGTTACAGAAGTCCATCCAGTATGAATTTAAAATTAACCCTTCCCAGTACAGACAGAACACTTTTAGTTAGGAAACTGACAGATTTCACAAACTAATGTGATTACTTTCCATTTCCTGTGGCTTTTTGAACAATGAGACCTCCCTGCCTTGCTTTTGCTTTTGTCTCTACTTGGAATGTGCCCTCTCCACCTGTTAAACCTCTGTCCTTTAAGATCTGTGGCGTGTGGTGCTTCTCACTGTGGATCATTTTGGGTTAGAGTGGAGGGCACTCCTGTCTGCCGCCTTTGGCAAGAGAAAATTGTGTTGCAGTAAGAGAGCTGGCCCCTCTCTTCCTCTTGGCTGTATCTCATTATGGAAGGAGGCATAATTCATTTGACTGGACCACTGGAGAAGTCTGACACCTTCCCCCACAGTTATATTTCTCTACTGATGAGTCTAACAGATTAAAGGACTTTCTTGGTGGCTCAAACATTGAAGGATCTGCCTGCAAAGCAGGAGACCCAGTTTTGATCCCTGAGTTGGGAAGATTTCCTGGAGAAGGAAACACCAGTATTCTTGCCTGGACAATTCCACGGGCAGAGGAGCTGGGGTTGCAAAGAGCTGGACACGACTAAGTGACTTTCATTTCACTTTGTAGGTTAAAATGGCCCCCACCCGTGGCCTTTTTCTCTTTTCTGTGTGCAGTATTTGAGTTGCAGTTCACTACCCTGCCTGCTGCTGGCTCAGTCTGCCCTGCTCACTGGGTTGTTTCATGAACTCCCCATGTGCGGATCCTAAAGTCTAGACTTATGAGAGAAATGTGAAGATTTTGTCTCACCCAAAGGCCCACACCTCATTCTAAAATCCAGTTTTACATGCAACATTTCACTCCCTATTCTACTTCTTAATTGATTCAAGCTTGAAGGGAATGAATAAGGTTTATTGCCACCCTTAAAATCCCAATAAAATACATCTTGAAAGTTACACCTTATTTCTTTTTCATCCTTTCTAAGAAGAATACACTGCTCCCTTTATGGCTCTGAAGCACTTAACTAAAGCACCACATTGTGTGGTAATTATTTCTTGATCTAGGTGTCCTCCTCACTGGGGCCAGTCTCTTTGATTTCCGCGTCTGACTTCTTCAGATCACCTGACTCAGCATCTGACATACTCCAGGTATTCCACGTTTGTTTAAGAAACACAAGGCTGTAACTTCACCAAAGATTACTAGGTGAGAATCACTATTGGTAGCAACGAATTCTTTGTTCTTCTGTTGTTTTCTGTGTATCAGGTTCACTTTTATTAATTCAGGGTAACTAGGAATGGACTGTTTAAAAAAGCTAACTCTTAAATAACAACATTTTCTTTTCTAAATGCCAATGTTTAAATTTGCTTTTAACTTTTGGAATGAAACTTCTTCATACATACATAAATATGTAACTATTAGATTATTTCTCTGCTCTTTGAAATAGAATATCTTGAGGATAGCATAATCTTTCCAAGACTCTGGACCCTGATTCGGAATAGGAATTTTGTTTCTACAGAACAATGAACTCCTAAGTAGCTATCGAGATCTAAGTTTCTTTGCATCTGTGTTAAGTGATGGCTGTGATTTTCAAGTTCAGAGTTTTCTCCCTTCTTCCTTTCTGTTATCAGATGCTTGTGGTTTCTGATTGGGGCTTACCTCCAACAATGAGTTAGTACTTTTCATATTGTAGTGGTGAGAAAACCACATGACTATGTGTTGAGGAGAATAAAAAGGCTTTGATTGAGAAGCTCTTTAAAGAGTCAAGAGTCTGACTGGAGAGCATATGCATGACAGCCACACACACATAGTGATCTGCTCTGCTGGGTGACCTTGTCTGTCACCCCGCCAGGCGTGGAAGGTGAAGCTCCCGGCTCTGGAGGAGGCAGATTTCTTAAAGAGATAACAAACATGGGGGAGGGGGGCAGGGAGGATGAAAAGACAGTTATGGAAACCACTTACAGGAGAAGAATTGGATCTGTTCTGCTTTTATTGGCGAGCTCACACTTAGCAGTGACTGAATTAATTTACCTTAAACATCTTAAATACAGCACAACAATATAGTAGTTTAGCACCATGAGCTGAGCAATCGGCCTTTCCAGACTGAGCTGGTTTAGGAATTAAGATACAGTCCTCTAGGGAATTTAACACAGGAGAAATTTGTCTTATGTTGTAAAGCAGCACAATTTTTTAATAGCACTTCTTACTAATTACTCGGGAAATGAGGTATCAGCTTTGGAATCACTTAGGTCGTTTGGGCCAACATCAAATGTATGCAGATGCTGACTCTATTCCCACCTTGGATTATATGTGTTTTGGGAAGGATGTGTACAAGCACTTCCTTTCCTGCTTTGTTAGCATACGAAGCAGGAAAATTACGGAATGATACACAAGATTTTGGAGAAGGAAATGGCAAACCACTTCAGTATTCTTGCCTGAAGAATCCCACAGACAGAGGAGCGTGGTAAGCTACATTTCAAGGGTCACAAAGAGTTGGATACCACTGAGGACTAAGCACATACAAGCTTTATTTCTCTTTTGTATTTATATCAAAAATGTTTTTTGTTTCATATAAAACTGTTATAGTTTTCTTTGGAATTTTATTGAAAATTTATTGACAAGTATAACTTGGTGTATTTTCATTTGATTGAGAGAAACCATTCTCTTGTGAATCCCTGTTAGTTATTATATTATAAAGAAGGTTGGCCTCATGAATCTAGAATTAGGGATAATAAGATTCCTGAGTTTTTTGAGGGTTCTAGTAAAAGCTACCTTATCTCAGGCTATTCAGAGTGGGTTCCCAAGGAGGAAATGAACTGATGTAATCATCCTTGTGTTTGCCTTCTTTCATTCTTTTTTTTTTTTTTTTAATCTTTATTGAGATAGAATCACATGCCATATGTCTTAGTCTGCTTGGGCTGTAATAACAAGATAGATGGTGGCTTAAAGAGCAGATATTTATTTCTCACAGTTCTGGAGGTTAGGAAGAATAATATCAAGGTGCTGGCAGATTTAATCCCTGGTGAGGGCTTCCTCTTGGCTAGAAGGCAGCACCTTCTTACTGTGTGTTTACCAGTTCTTTCCTGAGTGTAGAGAGACCTCTGGATCTTCTTATAAGGGAACTAATCCCATCACAAGAGTCCACCCTCATAACCTAACCTAAACCTAATTATTTCCCAAAGGCTACCACCTTATATTAGGGGCAGGACTTCAACAAATGAATTTGGGGTGGGGGATACAAACATTCAGCCCATAACACCGTACAATTCACCCATCTAAAGCATACAACTGGAAAAGGAAATGGCTACTCACTCCAGTATTCAGGCCAGGAAAATCCCATGGACAGAGGAGCCTGGCAGGCTACAGTCCATAGGGTGGGACTTGCAATGAATTTTCAAGCGTGCACAAATATGCACAACCATCACCGTAGTCAACTCTGGAACATTTTTCTGATCTCAAAAAGAAGTCCCAGGACCCTCCTGATGGCCCCATGGTAAAGAATCACCTGCCAGTGCAGGGGACACAGTTTCAGTCCCTGGTCTGAGAAGATTCCATGTGTCTCAGGGCAACTAAGCCCATGTGCCACAGCTATTGAGCCCACACTCTAGAGCCCAAGCGCCACAACTACTGAAGCCTGAGAACCTAGAGTCTGTGCTCCCCAGAAAGAGAAGCCACCATAATGAGAAGCCCATGTACCACAACTAGAGAGAAGACACCGCATAAAGCAAGTAGAGAAAATCCTCATATAGAAAAGACCCAGTGCAGACCAAAATAAAGTAAATCAACTATCAACAAAGAAAAAGTTATTAAAAAAAGAAAAAACCCATATTCTTTAGTTTTAATCCCGTTCTCTTTGAATCCCCAACTGTAAGCAACTACTAATCTGCATTCTGTCTCTGTAGGCTTACATAATTTTAAAATTTTATATGCATGGAATTATATAATATGTGGTCACTAGTGACTTAGACAAGGGGTCTAGTTGAGGGTCTCTCAGGAAATTGCAGTCATGATGCTGTTTGGGGTCAACAGTTATGTGAAGACTTGTCTGTACCTGGAGGATTCACTGCAGGAGGATTCCCTCATGTGACCACTGGCAGAGGGCCTCAGTTCCTCCTCACACAGACCTCTCCACAGGCTGCTGGAGTGTCCTCACCATATGGCAGGTGGCTCTTCCTACAGCAAATGCCCTGAAAGAAAAAAGAGGAGACTGAATTAGATTCTATGACTTAAGGTCTCAGAAATCACACGCCATCACTTTCACCACATTCTGTTTGTCAAATGTGGGGATACAAACATTCAGCCCATAACACCGTACAATTCACCCATCTAAAGCATACAACTGGAAAAGGAAATGGCTACTCACTCCAGTATTCAGGCCAGGAAAATCCCATGGACAGAGGAGCCTGGCAGGCTACAGTCCATAGGGTGGGACTTGCAATGAATTTTCAAGCGTGCACAAATATGCACAACCATCACCGTAGTCAACTCTGGAACATTTTTCTGATCTCAAAAAGAAGTCCCAGGACCCTCCTGATGGCCCCATGGTAAAGAATCACCTGCCAGTGCAGGGGACACAGTTTCAGTCCCTGGTCTGAGAAGATTCCATGTGTCTCAGGGCAACTAAGCCCATGTGCCACAGCTATTGAGCCCACACTCTAGAGCCCAAGCGCCACAACTACTGAAGCCTGAGAACCTAGAGTCTGTGCTCCCCAGAAAGAGAAGCCACCATAATGAGAAGCCCATGTACCACAACTAGAGAGAAGCCCCTGCATCCAGCAAGTAGAGAAAATCCTCATATAGAAAAGACCCAGTGCAGACCAAAATAAAGTAAATCAACTATCAACAAAGAAAAAGTTATTAAAAAAAGAAAAAACCCATATTCTTTAGTTTTAATCCCGTTCTCTTTGAATCCCCAACTGTAAGCAACTACTAATCTGCATTCTGTCTCTGTAGGCTTACATAATTTTAAAATTTTATATGCATGGAATTATATAATATGTGGTCACTAGTGACTTAGACAAGGGGTCTAGTTGAGGGTCTCTCAGGAAATTGCAGTCATGATGCTGTTTGGGGTCAACAGTTATGTGAAGACTTGTCTGTACCTGGAGGATTCACTGCAGGAGGATTCCCTCATGTGACCACTGGCAGAGGGCCTCAGTTCCTCCTCACACAGACCTCTCCACAGGCTGCTGGAGTGTCCTCACCATATGGCAGGTGGCTCTTCCTACAGCAAATGCCCTGAAAGAAAATAGAGGAGACTGAATTAGATTCTATGACTTAAGGTCTCAGAAATCACACGCCATCACTTTCACCACATTCTGTTTGTCAAATGTGGGTCATTAAATCCACACTCAAGGCAAGAGGAAGAGGCTATACTTCTTGAAAGAAGAAGGATCAAGGAATGTGTGTGTGCTCAGTCACTTAGGCATGTCTTACTCTTTGAAACCCTGTGGATGGCAGCCTGCCAAACTCCTCTGTCCATGGGGTTCTCAGGCAAGAATTCTGGAGTGAATTATCATGCCCTCCTTTAGAAGGATCAAAGACATATTTATAAATCACCACAGATATACTACTGGATTAAAGAACAATTGTAAAAAGTCAGTACCATTTTTTATACCCACAACAATTAACTAGAAAATTTAAGAACCACAAAACAAGCTATTTATCATAGTATCAAAAATAAAAACTTTCTAAAAATTAATAAAGAATACCAAGTCTTCAATAAAAGCCATAGAGAACGATCTGATAAATGGAGGGAGATCCTACGATCTAAGATGGAGGTAGTTAATGCAAGCTCTGCTGCTACCAAATGAATTGTCTGGAACCTGTCTAATTCCTGAATTAGTTGCCAGGATACTCAGTTTGACATACCTGCACAAAGGAGACTCCTCCGAGATCTTGCATGTGATATGGAATTCAACTGATGTAGCCACAGCCATCTGAGATAGTTTCCAATTTTGTTGTCATTATGTGATAACCCTGGGCATTGAGAGACCCTCTCAACAATGTGCCCTCAACTCAGAGTCTACCAGATGAGTTAACATAGAGATTTCCAAGAAGAAGCCATACCTAACCTTGTTCCATGCCTGATGGGGTATGGTGGGGAGGTGTGTGGAGAGGTGGGCAAGGAAAAAAATGCCAAAAACCATAGTGGGTATAGGAAATTGCAGTCATGATGCTGTTTGGGGTCAACAGTTATGTGAAGACTTGTCTGTACCTGGAGGATTCACTGCAGGAGGATTCCCTCATGTGACCACTGGCAGAGGGCCTCAGTTCCTCCTCACACAGACCTCTCCACAGGCTGCTGGAGTGTCCTCACCATATGGCAGGTGGCTCTTCCTACAGCAAATGCCCTGAAAGAAAATAGAGGAGACTGAATTAGATTCTATGACTTAAGGTCTCAGAAATCACACGCCATCACTTTCACCACATTCTGTTTGTCAAATGTGGGTCATTAAATCCACACTCAAGGCAAGAGGAAGAGGCTATACTTCTTGAAAGAAGAAGGATCAAGGAATGTGTGTGTGCTCAGTCACTTAGGCATGTCTTACTCTTTGAAACCCTGTGGATGGCAGCCTGCCAAACTCCTCTGTCCATGGGGTTCTCAGGCAAGAATTCTGGAGTGAATTATCATGCCCTCCTTTAGAAGGATCAAAGACATATTTATAAATCACCACAGATATACTACTGGATTAAAGAACAATTGTAAAAAGTCAGTACCATTTTTTATACCCACAACAATTAACTAGAAAATTTAAGAACCACAAAACAAGCTATTTATCATAGTATCAAAAATAAAAACTTTCTAAAAATTAATAAAGAATACCAAGTCTTCAATAAAAGCCATAGAGAACGATCTGATAAATGGAGGGAGATCCTACGATCTAAGATGGAGGTAGTTAATGCAAGCTCTGCTGCTACCAAATGAATTGTCTGGAACCTGTCTAATTCCTGAATTAGTTGCCAGGATACTCAGTTTGACATACCTGCACAAAGGAGACTCCTCCGAGATCTTGCATGTGATATGGAATTCAACTGATGTAGCCACAGCCATCTGAGATAGTTTCCAATTTTGTTGTCATTATGTGATAACCCTGGGCATTGAGAGACCCTCTCAACAATGTGCCCTCAACTCAGAGTCTACCAGATGAGTTAACATAGAGATTTCCAAGAAGAAGCCATACCTAACCTTGTTCCATGCCTGATGGGGGTATGGTGGGGAGGTGTGTGGAGAGGTGGGATACAGATTTTAGCTGCTGATATATACCATAGACCATTTACCATGTCTCAAAGGAAAAGATGGAGCTAAGGAACTATGCCTGGCCACTGTGGAAAGAAGTGGGGTGGGAGAAAAGTGAAGTGAAAATGTTAGTCGATCAGTGGTGTCTAACTCTTTGCCAGTCCAAGGGCTGTAGTCTGCCAGGGTCCTCTGTTCATGGAATTCTCCAGGTAAGAATACTGGAGTGAGTATCCATTCTCCAGGGGATCTTCCTAACCCAGGGATTGAACCTGGGACTCCAGCATTGCAGGTGTGTTCCTTACTGTCTGAGGCATCAGGAAAGCTTGGATTGGAGAAAAGGTGAGCAAAGAGAAGAGAAATCCTTAAGGTCAAACTTCTGAAGAGAATATGGCTATTGACCAAAGAGGTTGTTACTGAGGAAGCTGAATGACTGACCATCCAATCCTAACCTGTGAAAAATACAGACAGGCAGGTTTCAGAAGTCTAAGGTGCTCAGGGATGCCCTTTCCTTACTGGGTCAGGGGCCTAGGAGGATTCTAAGGAGCTGTATAAGTCTCTGGAGAAACGCTAGAACAAGCGACCTCAGGTCCAAAGGTCTCCCTTGGCCAATCCCAGGCCTTACCTATAGTAACAGAAAAGGCAGAGGCCACAGGCATAGTGGTGGGGGAATGGAGGAGGGCTGGAGAGATATCCTGGCCTGGACATGATGCAAATACAGTTTCTGAGGGATAAAGCCTTAGGTCTAGGGGTCCTTCAGGGCATGCTGGTTTCTTGAGCTCATGTTTTTTTTTTTCCTTCTTTCCTTTCCTTCTTTTATGTACAATGTGCCCTCAACTCACGAGTCTACCAGTTGACATACCTGCACAAAGGAGACTCCTCCGAGATCTTGCATGTGATATGGAATTCAACTGATGTAGCCACAGCCATCTGAGATAGTTTCCAATTTTGTTGTCATTATGTGATAACCCTGGGCATTGAGAGACCCTCTCAACAATGTGCCCTCAACTCAGAGTCTACCAGATGAGTTAACATAGAGATTTCCAAGAAGAAGCCATACCTAACCTTGTTCCATGCCTGATGGGGGTATGGTGGGGAGGTGTGTGGAGAGGTGGGATACAGATTTTAGCTGCTGATATATACCATAGACCATTTACCATGTCTCAAAGGAAAAGATGGAGCTAAGGAACTATGCCTGGCCACTGTGGAAAGAAGTGGGGTGGGAGAAAAGTGAAGTGAAAATGTTAGTCGATCAGTGGTGTCTAACTCTTTGCCAGTCCAAGGGCTGTAGTCTGCCAGGGTCCTCTGTTCATGGAATTCTCCAGGTAAGAATACTGGAGTGAGTATCCATTCTCCAGGGGATCTTCCTAACCCAGGGATTGAACCTGGGACTCCAGCATTGCAGGTGTGTTCCTTACTGTCTGAGGCATCAGGAAAGCTTGGATTGGAGAAAAGGTGAGCAAAGAGAAGAGAAATCCTTAAGGTCAAACTTCTGAAGAGAATATGGCTATTGACCAAAGAGGTTGTTACTGAGGAAGCTGAATGACTGACCATCCAATCCTAACCTGTGAAAAATACAGACAGGCAGGTTTCAGAAGTCTAAGGTGCTCAGGGATGCCCTTTCCTTACTGGGTCAGGGGCCTAGGAGGATTCTAAGGAGCTGTATAAGTCTCTGGAGAAACGCTGGAACAAGCGACCTCAGGTCCAAAGGTCTCCCTTGGCCAATCCCAGGCCTTACCTATAGTAACAGAAAAGGCAGAGGCCACAGGCATAGTGGTGGGGGAATGGAGGAGGGCTGGAGAGATATCCTGGCCTGGACATGATGCAAATACAGTTTCTGAGGGATAAAGCCTTAGGTCTAGGGGTCCTTCAGGGCATGCTGGTTTCTTGAGCTCATGTATTCCTTCTTTCCTCTCCTCATTCCTAGAATGCCTGTCATAGCTGGAGTGATCTTCATGATGGACAGGTTCTGATTTACCCTGGGGAAAGTGTGATGCCAGATGGGATATATTACACTGGAAAATAGCAACAGTGACAATGACAACAGTAATAGCTAACTTGACTGTGTGCTTTCTAGATGTGAGGCCCTGTTCCTAGGACTACACCTGCTAACACATTCATCCTCAGAATCCCTCTGTGATTATCTCTGATTATCTCCACTGTACGCAAGAGGAAACAGAGAAGATTGTAAGTTGTCCAGGGCAACGCAGCTAGTGAGGGGCCTCCGCTCCCATGGATGGACAAACGCGTGAAGGACACAGACTTCAGATTACATATCTGCACTGCTTCTTTCCAAACCTCACCTGTCTGATTATTAGAAAGGCTGGGACAGTGAGCAGTGTAGTGTGGAGTGAATGAAAGTAACCCATGGAGTCAGATGGCCTGAATTCTAATCCAAGATCTACCACTTAAGAGTTGGTTCACAGCATGTTAGTTATGCTTTTTGAGCCTTAGCTTTTTCATCCTAAAAAGGCTGATGCACCCAGACTCCTTGTGTAAGAATCCTAGGTGTTTAAACCACTGCTGACTGGCTTTCCCTTTCATGCAAATCATTATACCCTCGTAGACATATTTTATCTAGGAAAGAACCAGCCATTGTTGACCTCATCCATGGGACCAGAACACTTGCCAGTGGAAACCAAGGCACAAATACATTCCAACTGCTGCTACCTTACCAGCTTTGGGTGGCGGGGAAAAAATAAGTTTAGGTGCAAAAATATGAAAGGCACAGAAAGGGTTAAAATGAGTAAAATGGATGATTTTGGTAGGGAGTCTTTGATTTTTGGAAGAAAGAGGGAAGAAAGGGGGAAAAATTGGTGACAAAATTCATGTGGAAAAATAAGTGGATAATAGAGCCGGGCCAACTCCTAACTCTTGTCCTTCCCCTGGTGGAAATGGAAGAAAGCAAACAAACTTGTAGTTTGCTTGGAGTGTACATGACTCACATCCATGGTGCTTCATTCAGCTGGCAGGAACTAGTCACCTGGCCAACTTCCCTCAACTTTTCCTTCAAAAGCATCAATTCTTGGGCACTCAGCCTTCTTTAGTAACTTTCTCAAGTTCATATCAGTAATTGTCAGGGCTAGAAATCGAACTAGTAAGCAAGGCATCCCAAGACTAAGCTCTTTCCTCCACAGCAGGCTACATTTTAGAGCTGGAAGGGAACTTAGACCTGACCTACTTGCACCCTTGACTATAAAAGGCTTGCAGGTTTCTCCTGGACCTAGCTTGGTCTCTCAACTACATGTTACTTTCCCGACAAATGGACAGGCTGATTCTCCTCCAGATGAGCAAACTGAGGTCCCAGGCCTTTGAACAACATGCCCAGGTCTTCTCCTGGTTAACCGCAAAATTGGGATGGGCCTGTCTCAGTTTATTGCTCTGTCTTCTAGGCCACCCTGCATGATCCTCTTCTCTCCTCCATATTAACTCATACCAATTTCTGAAACCCCTCTTTTCAGACGGTAATCCTTTACCCTTCATTGTGAGGTTAAATATGATTCATGGGCAGTTTTACAAGTAGTGATAACTTCACAGAAAAGTCTGCCTTCACGTCTGAAGTCCTCACTTCTGAGGCTTGAGCAGCTGTTTTATTTCTTCTTCTTCTTTTTCTTTTTCATTTTTTTTTTACATTATAGACACATTTTTAAAAAGTTATTTTTGGCCATAAGGCATGCAGGATCTTAGTTCTCCCATCCGGGATCGAACCTGCATGCCCTAATGTTGAAGCACAGTCTTAACCACAGACCCGCAGGGAAGCACACTTCTTTCTTGATTACCCCTACTCTAGACAAGAACAAAGTTTTCTCTGGCTTTCCTTCCTCCTGGAATTTAGTTTGGAAATTCGCCCTTTCTCCCCAGTTCCTCACATCTGGAACTGGTTTATCTTTTAGCTACTTTTCTCCAAATCTGTACTCTCTCTCTTAAAAAAAAAAAATTATCTACTTATTTTTGACTGCACTGGGTTTTTGTTGCTGCATGTGGGATTTCTCTGGTTGCGGCAAGTGGGGGCTACTCCTCATTTCTGTGCATGGGACTCTCATTGCAGTAACTTCTCTAGTTGTGGCTCCCAGGCTCTAGGTGTGTGGGCTTTGTAGTTGTGGCACACGGACTTAGTTGCCTGGTGACTTGTAGAGTCTTCCCAGACCAGGGCTAAAATCTATTCGCCCTGCATTGATAGGCAGATGCTTAACCACTGGGCAACCAGGGAAGTCCTAGACTCTCTTACGTGGTCATTTCCTTGCACTTGTAATCTGAGATCGGATCCACTGGTGGATTCATTTCAAATACCTTCTGCCTAGTAACTAGCCCTTGCCCTCCCGGGCAGTCATGGGGAAGATCTGGCATTGGGACAACTGTGTCCTCAGTGGTCTGCCTTGGGTCACTTGTGCTCCAGCCCACAGCGATGACAGTTTTACTTTCCTGCAGGACTCTACCAGCCCCAACTACTCAGCATTTTATTGCTCTGTCTTCTAGGCCACCCTGCATGATCCTCTTCTCTCCTCCATATTAACTCATACCAATTTCTGAAACCCCTCTTTTCAGACGGTAATCCTTTACCCTTCATTGTGAGGTTAAATATGATTCATGGGCAGTTTTACAAGTAGTGATAACTTCACAGAAAAGTCTGCCTTCACGTCTGAAGTCCTCACTTCTGAGGCTTGAGCAGCTGTTTTATTTCTTCTTCTTCTTTTTCTTTTTCATTTTTTTTTTACATTATAGACACATTTTTAAAAAGTTATTTTTGGCCATAAGGCATGCAGGATCTTAGTTCTCCCATCCGGGATCGAACCTGCATGCCCTAATGTTGGAAGCACAGTCTTAACCACAGACCCGCAGGGAAGCACACTTCTTTCTTGATTACCCCTACTCTAGACAAGAACAAAGTTTTCTCTGGCTTTCCTTCCTCCTGGAATTTAGTTTGGAAATTCGCCCTTTCTCCCCAGTTCCTCACATCTGGAACTGGTTTATCTTTTAGCTACTTTTCTCCAAATCTGTACTCTCTCTCTTAAAAAAAAAAAATTATCTACTTATTTTTGACTGCACTGGGTTTTTGTTGCTGCATGTGGGATTTCTCTGGTTGCGGCAAGTGGGGGCTACTCCTCATTTCTGTGCATGGGACTCTCATTGCAGTAACTTCTCTAGTTGTGGCTCCCAGGCTCTAGGTGTGTGGGCTTTGTAGTTGTGGCACACGGACTTAGTTGCCTGGTGACTTGTAGAGTCTTCCCAGACCAGGGCTAAAATCTATTCGCCCTGCATTGATAGGCAGATGCTTAACCACTGGGCAACCAGGGAAGTCCTAGACTCTCTTACGTGGTCATTTCCTTGCACTTGTAATCTGAGATCGGATCCACTGGTGGATTCATTTCAAATACCTTCTGCCTAGTAACTAGCCCTTGCCCTCCCGGGCAGTCATGGGGAAGATCTGGCATTGGGACAACTGTGTCCTCAGTGGTCTGCCTTGGGTCACTTGTGCTCCAGCCCACAGCGATGACAGTTTTACTTTCCTGCAGGACTTAACCTACCAGTAACTCTCACCTATTACTAACTTGCAATTGTAAAATACCTATAAACACATTTTATAGACCCCCTGCCTCCTTCCTATTTATGTAAGTTTGTTCTTACCTGCTCCTGAAAACAGATACATTTGTAACACTCCCAGCACACCTGAACCAGAGGGTTGTCTACGGCCATGCCACCCTGAATGCGCCCGATCTCATCTGATCCCAAACCAGAGTGTTTTTCATCACAATCAGCTCCTGCCCTTGGAGTGATTTCACTTTTGTCTATTGGGAATTATTCTCCTGGGGAACAGGCCAGAGTAGGTTGGTATCAATCATTTAGATACAAGAATTTAGCCAAGCCAAACCAAATCAACTCATAACTGGAGGCCCTGGAGAACTCTAATTAAAACCTCTTTAAAGAGAATTTTGAGAGGTAACAATTATCTTGTTAAGTAACCCCTATTTAAGGTGGTCTCCAGAGTAGGAAAACTTCTTTAAATTTTATATGGATGAAAGAAAGGTCGTAAGATATAAATTAATACATATGTATTTGACTCAATAATATCTTTTACTGCAAGTAATGTCATGTGATGTCTTAAGCCTTTGAAGCTGGACATTTGATAATGTGATTATTGATATTTATCTGCATTCACCTTTGTGTGCTCAAGTCTTATTTTTGAGCAAAATCATGTAAATCCAGTTAATAACAATGTAATTAGGCCATAAAAATCTCAATAAACCAGCAACAGACACTGTAACACTTACTATCCAGGATCACATCTTTATGTTAAGCCCTGAAAACAAGTGGCAGGATGGAAAAGACTAACCTCTGCTAAAGACTGGGATCTCTTTCTACCAGAGGAAAGATTGGGGGCCACATGGCAGCCTTGAAGCCAAATCTAACATCTCTGAATTACCTCTTGTTCACATCACATCCAAAGTCTTCTGATTATTCCTTATCTCAGGAAGGAGAGGAAAGTCAGGTGCTCCCCTTGACAGGATGTTGGAATGTGAAATTTATCCAAGGTGGATAAAGGAAGGAAGGAAGTTCTGTGGTGGGTAGAGAAGATGGAGGAGGCAGAAATAGGAGTTCACTGGGCTGTGACCAGGGCAAGAAGGCCACGCCACAACCTGTCATCTGTCTGGAGGCCACTCATCAGGTGCGAGGACCAAGGAGAAGGGGTAGAGATGAAGGACAGGTGGGTTATAGCTCATGGCTTGGGAACAGTAACTGAGGGACATATCATGAGTATGTGGGCAGAACCATGAGGTTGTGCTGTACTGGAAAGAGATGCAGGAATGGAGGCAGAGCAAATGCTGGCAGCAAGGAGAAACATCCTAGCTGCAATAAAGTAGTGAGTGGAGAAGCTTTTTCTAACAAGGTAGTGGAGTCATGTTTGTGGATTTCCAGATGCTCCTTGGACAAGCAAGTGCAATGGGATAATGGTTTTCATTTCTATAACTCCTCTTTTTGTTTTCAGGATAGAGTTGTTAGAGTGAGGTTCAAAGGGAAAAGGAAAAACCTACATATTTCTTGGGTTTTGAATCCAAGTGGACATCTACATTTCCAGTTGGGAGTAAAACTAGCTTTTGAGTACCAAAGCCAACCTTTGTGCCATACACAATAGGCCTGGGAACATAGCCTGATGTGGTAACAGCCAGTCCTCCTGTCCTAAGATCAAGGGTGAGAGTTGGCGTGGAAGATAAGAGCCTAGGTGCTGACATATGGCCCTGTGCTTTCATCCCATCCCTCCCCTCTGGAGGCTGAGTCCAGGGGAAAGATCACTCGATAGTTAGGCATCTGGGAAGAAAGGGGACGTATGTTTTGCTATCCATCTGGTGCTCTACTGGCCTCAAAAATGTGTGGGGGAGGCAGGTAAGGCTGGGGGGTGGGGTGTGGTGGCAGGGCAGGGAGGCCTGGATCCTGGCCAGCCCTGACCTCTCAGAAGTGAGTTTTCTTGTGTGGAGACAAAGGGATGGACTCAGAGTTAGCAATAGAAACGGGAATGGAAAGATGCCTAAGGCTGTTCATCTATGCAGGAATGACATCTGAGCGTGGCTGACAGATGATGAAAGCCCTTTGGGGATTTATGGTTTTCAGTCTCCTCCTGGGATCCGGAAGTGCATAAGTTCATCTGTTCATTGGTTTGTTAGTTTGCCTGGTTATTATTTCAATTGCTCACTTGTTCTCATTGGTTTTAGCATCTACTATTTTTCTAGAATTTAAATCTTGTATTAGCTACTGAATTGATTCTCTGCAATTTTAAGGAATGTTCCCTTATCTTATCCAGGGAAATGGTGATCAGTTCTGAACTGCTCCCCCTCCCAAGATTCTTCATTGCTTTCGATACTCAGAGTGGATGGACTTTCAGCCTGAAAAGTAAAGTTTAAGAATTCTTAAAATATGGAGCAAAAACCTTTGTGTGGGCACATATTCACCCTCTTTAGAGCTCTCTACAGCTATGGAATTACTTCATTTATGAAAAAATAGGAAGGAACATCTAATTTTCAGAAGTCAAAGACACTTAAACTCTTACTTTTCAGGAAGGCAAACTTTTAACTTTTTTGTGCATCATAAGATCACACAGGCTTCGAGAAAACCCAAACTTCCTTTTAACTCCAAGCCCCTTGACTTGCTATTAATCTCTTAGCCCTGAGATTTTGGAGCAAATAAGGTGATGGAGAAGTTCCAAGCATATCTGAGGAATAAAGTTTCCACAAATGCTAGAGATTCTGTCAGTCAGCTGTAGAAAGGTAAGTGATCTAGGGCCAAAGGTGTAATGGTTCCTGGAGACTGTCAAGAGCTGCTTTCTTCAAACTCCCCTTATTCTTAGGATTCTCGGGGGAAAGGATGGGAGGCAAGTGTATTTAGGGACCATACCTTGGGTTGATCATCAACCTTGATATTTCCAGAAGAATCCATTAACATGGCACTAGACACCCCATACAGCCTCCTCCTTTGTGAAGAACAAAGGCTATTTTCTACACATTTCTGAAGAAGAGTTTGTATTTTTCAATACCTATTTCCTTCCTGTAAAGGAAAAGAAAAATGGGGACTTCCCTGGCAGTCCAGTGGTTAAGACCTTGCCTTCCAATGCAGGGGGTGTGAATTCTATCCCTGGTTGGGTAGCTAGGCTCTCGCATGCCTCAGGGCCCTGACCCCCACACACCAAAAAAAAAAAAAAAACTCATAAAAAATAGAAGCAATGTTGTAACAAATTCAATAAAGATTTTAAAAATTGTCTATATAAGAATATCTTTTAAAAAAAGAAAAAGAAGAGTGAGAGTCCATAAATGTCCCGGCTGGTTACTGCAGTCTTTGGAATAACAGGAATGAAACCAATGGTTTAGTCTCAATTTCCACCTGTTAGTCTCAATGTCTGACCACGAATTATTCTCCTCACATGATTTGCCAATGCCTCATGTTGGTCATGAGAACTGATTAAGAAATACAGATGGCTCAGTGCGTATCCATCACCCCCAGTGGGACAGTAATGCCAAGTGCATGCTGATACCTCATACCAGGCCGTGGCAAATAGCTTCCTCTCTGGTTGTGTTGAAAGCTGAAGGTTTTTCTTATTATTAAAAAAATGCTATTTAAATTACTGTTTGCTTTTGCTCTGATGTGAGAAGAGAAAAAAAAAAAAGTGTGGGATTTCAAAGATCCTTTTCCTGCTGAGATGAAATGGAGAGGGATAGGTTGCAAGCTGAGAGGGCATATGTGGTCTCTGTGTGGCTCTAGATCCTGGGGTAGCAAAGAGACACCTTCATTCCATAACAGGGTTAATGCGGATTCAGAAGGGGAGTGCAAAAGCCTCCAAGGTCACAGGCTTTCTCTGAGAGGAAAGAAGAACTAATGAAGGAAGCCACAAAGAGATGGCAAGGGAACCGAGAAGGAATGAATCTGTCAATAGTAATTTGCCATCTGCTTTTATTACGCGCAAGACAATTAGGTGACATCTAAGGCTGAGTTTTTCAAGGACAGTCATAAACAAACAGAGCTTCTTCAAGCATCTGTAATAGGCTCATAGATTAACTTGCGTGGTGATTTATTTGCAACTCAGCTGGTGAACAATGGTCTGGCAGTCTGCCCTCTGAGCTTTGAGGAATTCTTGAAGATATTTGGTAAGTTGAGGAATAGTGTTCAGAGAATAGTTGGTATCAGTTGAGGCAGGGCCCCTCGGGAGAATCATCCTTACCCTGAGCAAATTCACGCATTTTATTTTATTTATTTACTTATTTTGGGCAGGGGTCGGGTTGGGGAGGGAGGGGAGCGGGCGGGCCACTTCTATTGGTCTTTCATTTGTCCGTTTTCATCCGTCTTTGTTCTTTGGCTCCTGTGGGCCTCCCATCGCGGTGGCGTCTGTCATCGCAGAGCGCCGGCTCTGGACGCATGAGCCCCAGAGCCCCGGCTCGGTGATTGGACACATCGGTCCAGCCGCTCCGCGGCACGTGGGATCCTCCCAGGCCAGGGATGGAACCGGCGCCCCTTGCACTGCAAGGCGGTGTCCTTACCTACTGGACCACCAGGGGAAGCCCCCGCATTTGATTTTGGTGTGTGTGTTCCAAGGTGAGCTGACACCAAGGGACTGGCTCATATTAACCAAATTCATAAAAGGCAGATGGGAAAGTCGAGCTAACAATTCATTAGTTTTTAGCAAGAAACCTAACAGTTGACATACTGTGTCCACTGGTCAGCATGTCGGCTGCCTGGAGGGATGGGAAACTCCAATGCCCACAAGGCCAGGCAGATAAAGAAATGAACTGACCAGATGTGAGGTGAAAAGGAGGCATGGGAATTATGCTGCATAGGGGGCCCTATTCCCCTTCTAAACTATGCAGCCAGTATGACTCCACCCAATGGTTGCTTTTCAAGGGGTGGTGTGTGCAGAACTTCTGATTTTTTAGCAGTTACATAAGAAATTTTCTGATTTATAAATATTAGCAATTAATTTTAAAAGTTTTAAAACCCACTGTGTAAGGCAAACATGCCTACATACTTCTCATTTGCAGCTGTTCATTAAATTAGGACAAGAAGGGTGCTTTGAGAGCCAATTTCAGGTCAAGGGAGTGAGTTGGTTGAGCTCAGTGTTTAGCATCATCAAACTGGAAAAGCCTGGTGTATCTGTTTCTATTCCATGCACATGCCAGGAAGGGTTGAAGTCTCCTCTGGTACAGATCCACAGTCACAAGCACCTCAACTTTATAGGTTTCATTAAAACTATGAACTACCCCATGCTAGCCATACTTTCTTCATTTACACTCTGGTGTCTGCCAAGTAAGACTCTACCTTTCTGGACATCTTCTGGGATTGCATTTTAACTCTTCAGTTTACCAAGCTCGGCTTCTACCTAAGGATTCAGAAGCACTTTGTCCAAGAGGATATACAGTCTTATCCATTAGGACTTGACAAAAGCCAGTATTATAAGTATTTCTGTTTTATGGTTAAGAAACTGTGCCTAATCAAGATCTAACAACCCCACCTCCACTATCCAGAGAGGAAACATGGGTCCTCATCTGTCAGCCTGAGTGTCTGTCTAGCCACTGAGACTCAACTTCTTTCCCTACCATGCTGTCCTGGAACTAGACTTGGTAGATGGGAAATGGGCTGGGTTTTCTGATGGGAATTCCACATTATGTGTTGAAGGTCTTTCCATTTCAAGAGTTCTTAATACTAATTATTAGAAGAGATACGATTTTCTAGGTGCTTACTTTGTGCTGGGCTCCATGCTGAGTATTTTACATATATTCATTAAATTCTCTGAGCTTACAATCTGACTCAGATCATGAAGAATCTGCCTGCAATGTGGGAGACCAGGGTTCGATCCCTGGGTTGGAAAGATCCCCTGAAGAAGGGAATGGCGACCCACTCCAGTGTTCTTGCCTGGAGAATCCCATGGACTATAGCCTGATGGGCTACAGTCTATAGGACTGCAAAGAGTCAGACATGACTGAGTGACTAACACTTTCACTTCCATTAAGTCCTCAAAACTATCACACTAAATAGGTATAATTTTACCTTTTTGCAGATGAAGAAATGGGAGCTCAGAGAAGTCAATACCTGTCCAAGGCTACATGGAGGGTTAGCTGCACACCTCTGGGCACTGACTTTGCAGACTATGGAGTTAGGCGGTACATGACCTAGTAAGTTGTTCACAGAGTTCGCAAGTGATGGTGCCAAGAAGTGACCCCAAACAAATACAGTCAGATTGGAACAGAGTTGAAGGGACAGAAGAAAGGGAAAGAGAATTCCAGAAGGGATTTGAAAGAAATCCCCAAATGAAATGGGGATGTCACAAATTGTGGGAACAACATCTCCAACTTCATAATTTTGCCCATGGTCAACCCAACTATTAAAAGAGTTGGCTTAGCTAATTGGCCAAAAAGACAAGCAACTGGTTGTTTCAGTTATAAAAGAGTCTTGTAAAACTGTTGGACTTGTTCAGTTTCCTTGATCTGAAACATTTGGGAATGGAATTTTTTTCCTTGACCAGGTTTTTTGCCACTATGTGGACAAGGGAAATAAAATTTTAGATCCAAAATGTCTACATCAATACAGAAGCACTTTGTCAAGAGGATATACAGTCTTATCCATTAGGACTTGACAAAAGCCAGTATTATAAGTATTTCTGTTTTATGGTTAAGAAACTGTGCCTAATCAAGATCTAACAACCCCACCTCCACTATCCAGAGAGGAAACATGGGTCCTCATCTGTCAGCCTGAGTGTCTGTCTAGCCACTGAGACTCAACTTCTTTCCCTACCATGCTGTCCTGGAACTAGACTTGGTAGATGGGAAATGGGCTGGGTTTTCTGATGGGAATTCCACATTATGTGTTGAAGGTCTTTCCATTTCAAGAGTTCTTAATACTAATTATTAGAAGAGATACGATTTTCTAGGTGCTTACTTTGTGCTGGGCTCCATGCTGAGTATTTTACATATATTCATTAAATTCTCTGAGCTTACAATCTGACTCAGATCATGAAGAATCTGCCTGCAATGTGGGAGACCAGGGTTCGATCCCTGGGTTGGAAAGATCCCCTGAAGAAGGGAATGGCGACCCACTCCAGTGTTCTTGCCTGGAGAATCCCATGGACTATAGCCTGATGGGCTACAGTCTATAGGACTGCAAAGAGTCAGACATGACTGAGTGACTAACACTTTCACTTCCATTAAGTCCTCAAAACTATCACACTAAATAGGTATAATTTTACCTTTTTGCAGATGAAGAAATGGGAGCTCAGAGAAGTCAATACCTGTCCAAGGCTACATGGAGGGTTAGCTGCACACCTCTGGGCACTGACTTTGCAGACTATGGAGTTAGGCGGTACATGACCTAGTAAGTTGTTCACAGAGTTCGCAAGTGATGGTGCCAAGAAGTGACCCCAAACAAATACAGTCAGATTGGAACAGAGTTGAAGGGACAGAAGAAAGGGAAAGAGAATTCCAGAAGGGATTTGAAAGAAATCCCCAAATGAAATGGGGATGTCACAAATTGTGGGAACAACATCTCCAACTTCATAATTTTGCCCATGGTCAACCCAACTATTAAAAGAGTTGGCTTAGCTAATTGGCCAAAAAGACAAGCAACTGGTTGTTTCAGTTATAAAAGAGTCTTGTAAAACTGTTGGACTTGTTCAGTTTCCTTGATCTGAAACATTTGGGAATGGAATTTTTTTCCTTGACCAGGTTTTTTGCCACTATGTGGACAAGGGGAAATAAATAATCAACTCTAAGATCCAAAATGTCTACATCAATATACAGTTAAGGAGCATCAGAACATTCTGTAGAGTGTGAAGCTTTCCCTGTTTATGGTTTGTCCTATTGTCCTAGCTGGATTGAGGAAGGAAACATTTTCCTAGGGTTTCCTAAATACTTAACTGTAACACATCTATTAAATCTAGTAGAATCATCAATGAATATAAATCTTCAATGCTCCAGTAAAATTCTCTTAACAACGAACTTACAAAAAATCACAATCTAAAATTAACTACTTCATCATCATCTTATTATTTTTTTGGCTTCACCAAGCGTCAACCTGGGATTGAACCTGTGCTCCCTGCAGTGGAAGCTCAGAGTTCTAACCACTGGACTTCCAGAGAATTCTCACTCCATCTTACTTTTTAAACTGGAATCCCAAGGCAGTGTTTTATTCCTTAATATTTCAAATTCTCTTATACATTTTAGATAGTTTTAGCATAAAATACACAGGTTGTTCCAATGTTCTCAAAATCTATTCTTAAACTGAATAGAAAATTATTGATTCAATGGAATAGATGGATTTCATCATCTCCTTAAGTTTAAATTTTTCCTAGGCTTTGGTTGTCATTTCAATGAACTGAGGTTGCTAACAAGGGCCATGAAGGATTCAGCTGTTATGAACAGTCTAGCATGGAGGGTACACAGGGGAGATGTTGCTGGATATGCACTATGCTTTTTTTTTTTTTTTAATTTAAGCATAATGGCTTTACAATATTGCATTGGCTGATGTACATCAACATGAATCAGCCATAGGTATTCTTATGTCCCCTTCCTCTTGAACCTCCCTCCCATTTCCCAACCCATCCCACCCCTCTAGGTTGTTACAGAGCCCCATTTTAATTCCCTCAATCATAGAGCAAATTCCCAGTGGTTATCTATTTTACATATGGTAGTGCATGTGTTCCACATTGCACTATATTTTGAATCCTTTTTAAAGCTGTTTCATCAATAGGTCTTATAGCCCAGGGTTCTCTGGTTTGAAATGATAAATCTCTCTTTTCACTTACATATTCATTCCCTTTCTACTGTGCAAGTGTGCTTGCAACTTGATTGGAGTCTGTTAATCTGTTTACTGCCTTACTGTGTTCTGAAGCTTTTTCCTTGATTCCTTTTTCTCCCTGCCCAGGTCACAACTCTTAGAGATACTTACTGACATCTGTTTGGATTCTGTATGGATATCTGAGTTTTGTCTGGTTCTGTGGTCACAATCCAATGACATCCTAGAGGTCATTCCCTCACATGGTCTTTTCTTGTAACATATAAGTCCTCTGGGCAGGATCTGGGAGTGGTTTCAGGCTTTTCTCCTTCTTTTCAAGGAAAAATATCCCCCTGCCCCATGCTGTCTTATAGACCTCTGAGGCAGAGCAGTTCTCCCCAGGGAGCTGGCTCCCAGTTGGATACAGCCAGACTTATGGCAGCATTCTTCTGTGGAAGAGATTTCAATACAGAAAACTTAAATATAATGCTATTTCAAGTGTCTCAATACTTCATTTGAATATAAAATTTACTGGGTATGTTTGGGTGGTTTTAAGATAAAATAAAAGGCAGATGGTGGGATGGATGGATAAATTAGTAGTTTGGGATTAACATAAATACACTACTATATATAAAATAGATAATCAAAAAAGGCCTACTATATAGCACAGAGAATTCTACCCAATATTCTTTAATAATCTATATGGGAAAAATATCTGAAAATGAATGGGTATATATATATATATAAGTGAATCACTTTGCTGCACACCTGAAACTGACACAACACTGTAAATCAACTATACTCCAATATAAAATAAAAATTAAATTTAAAAAATAAAAAAATATTATGTGATGTGCTCAAATTTTACTTTGGAGGGCCCTGGGACCTCCAAAGTGAATTGAAATCAGAATTCAGAGAAGCAGAAACTAAGATATTGCTGGAGACCCAAATAGATTCTGGTCAGGAGTAATCTATATATTAGGATGCTATAAATAGAGAAATCAAGCAAGGATTTCAAATCAAAATTCACCTTGAATTGCAGGTGTCTGTTTGCAATGAGCTGCTTTTCTCATGGGCATGTGCCTGGGTACAAGGCAGATGCAGATGAAAGATTAAATAAGGCTTTACTGATTCTCCAGCACGATACTGAGTTAGCCTGAATTTATTTTCTGTGTATGTGATGTGTGTATATACATGTCACATGTATATGTATATATCTTTCAAATTAAAAAAGAAACAAGTTACTTAAGTGTTTGTTTATTTGCAAAAATATTTTGCTGAGTTTGACAGAACTTCAGAGTGTATGTAGATATTGTCAACTTGTCCTGCTCTGGTAAAAAACAGCCTGTAGATGAAATTAGTTGAGCCTGTCAGCAGCAGCACATGTGCTGTAAGAAAAAACAATCAGCCAGCATTCCCTCATGGTGGCAGTGCTCTCCCCACTCTCCTGTCCAGGGTCCCCATCATCCCCTATATATCTACCTGACACTGAGGGTCAGCTGCTATTTGTCCTCACATCCGCCTTGCTAGTTTTCTTACAGTGGCATTAAGCAGCGGCAGAATTTTAGCAAAGATGGAAAAAGGAAAGATCAGCAGAGTGGCATATTTCAAGTAATGAAAGCAAATATATTTCTATGCAGAAGTAAAGGCTGTTCTTATGTTCTTAACATGCAGGGTTTTCTTAGTCTCAGACAGCATGATTCATTGACTTGGCCTCCAGGGTTCTACCTACTGGCTTGTGAATATGCAACTCCCGAGTCAGCTGTGCTTGAGGCTCCCTGATAACAAGTGTCAACATGCTATAACCCACTGAAATACACATGGCATGGAGGGTGGGTCAGCTTCACAAACTAGCAGTTCTCTCTCTCTTTTTTTTTAAGATTTATTTATGTATTTATTTTGGGCGGGGGTCAGGTTGGGGAGGGAGGGGAGCAGGCAGGCCACTTCTATTGATCTTTCATTTCTCTATTTTCATCAGTCTTTGTTCTTTGGCTCCTGTGGGCCTGCCATCGCGGTGGCATCTGTCGTTGCAGAGCGCCGGCTCTGGGCGCATGCGCTCCAGAGCTCTGGCTCCATGATTGGACACATCAGTCTAGCTCTGTGGCACGTGGGATCTTCCCAGGCCTGGTGGCAAAGGGGGTTTGGGGTGCTTTTCTCATGGGCATGTGCCTGGGTACAAGGCAGATGCAGATGAAAGATTAAATAAGGCTTTACTGATTCTCCAGCACGATACTGAGTTAGCCTGAATTTATTTTCTGTGTATGTGATGTGTGTATATACATGTCACATGTATATGTATATATCTTTCAAATTAAAAAAGAAACAAGTTACTTAAGTGTTTGTTTATTTGCAAAAATATTTTGCTGAGTTTGACAGAACTTCAGAGTGTATGTAGATATTGTCAACTTGTCCTGCTCTGGTAAAAAACAGCCTGTAGATGAAATTAGTTGAGCCTGTCAGCAGCAGCACATGTGCTGTAAGAAAAAACAATCAGCCAGCATTCCCTCATGGTGGCAGTGCTCTCCCCACTCTCCTGTCCAGGGTCCCCATCATCCCCTATATATCTACCTGACACTGAGGGTCAGCTGCTATTTGTCCTCACATCCGCCTTGCTAGTTTTCTTACAGTGGCATTAAGCAGCGGCAGAATTTTAGCAAAGATGGAAAAAGGAAAGATCAGCAGAGTGGCATATTTCAAGTAATGAAAGCAAATATATTTCTATGCAGAAGTAAAGGCTGTTCTTATGTTCTTAACATGCAGGGTTTTCTTAGTCTCAGACAGCATGATTCATTGACTTGGCCTCCAGGGTTCTACCTACTGGCTTGTGAATATGCAACTCCCGAGTCAGCTGTGCTTGAGGCTCCCTGATAACAAGTGTCAACATGCTATAACCCACTGAAATACACATGGCATGGAGGGTGGGTCAGCTTCACAAACTAGCAGTTCTCTCTCTCTTTTTTTTTAAGATTTATTTATGTATTTATTTTGGGCGGGGGTCAGGTTGGGGAGGGAGGGGAGCAGGCAGGCCACTTCTATTGATCTTTCATTTCTCTATTTTCATCAGTCTTTGTTCTTTGGCTCCTGTGGGCCTGCCATCGCGGTGGCATCTGTCGTTGCAGAGCGCCGGCTCTGGGCGCATGCGCTCCAGAGCTCTGGCTCCATGATTGGACACATCAGTCTAGCCGCTCTGTGGCACGTGGGATCTTCCCAGGCCAGGGATTGAACCGGCACCCCTTGCACTGCAAGGCGGTGTCCTTACCCACTGGACCACCAGGGGAAGTCCCTAGCAGTTGTCTTTAGCTTCTTCTCTAAGGCCCTCCTTTCTCACTAAATTTTCAAGCCAGTCACCCTAACTCCGCTTCACATAAACATAATTGTCTTCACTGGTACCTTTTCTCTTTTTAATCTCCCTTGAAACAATTGGGTTATTGCACGAGAAGTGTTCATGGCCACGAGAGACTTAAAAGCTAATAGAGATATGTAACACAGAAGACTCAGCTCTCCCTTAGGAAATTTTTGTGGAGTGTAGTTGAAAGGAGAAGATATTAAAATCAAGATTATGTTGAATAAGATTGAAAAGGAAACACTGTAATTGGGGAGAGGGGTAAAGAGGGTAGTTGAAGAGATTTCTTGATTTTAAAATTCATTCTATTAAAAAGACATTGTCAGTTTAGAATAGGCCTTACTCTTAGCTTTTGATTAAAAGGTAGGGAGAAGAAATGACTATTTCAAACTTTCATGTGGGCAGAAATAGCATTATGGATCACTCATTGCAAAGGGGAAAGAAGAGTGGATGTTTTCTTGCAGTGGTGCACAGAGGGCTAGAAAAGAGGCAAATCTTTCAGACAATGAATCTGATCTACTTAAATTCGGGGTCTGAAGAAGCAAGAAAACGTAAAATTCCGGGGAATCACTCTGATCATGTCCTCTCTTTCATATATGAGACTTCTTTAGGGAGTGATAACCTTCCATTACCAATGCGATGAACACAGAGGATTGACCTCTAAGGTGTGGCCCTAAATAACTTTATTGGCGCCCCCAGCCCTAGGTCCTGGCTTAGATCTGCTCCATGCAGCTCCTTTCCCTGACTCTGGGATGAGATCTAGGGTGGGCCAGACTGTTTTGGTCGCCCTCAGATAAGGAAAAAATCTTCTGATCACCTGAAGTCACAAAATCAGGTTCATCTCAGTAATTAGAGTATTTCAGTTCAGTTCAGTTGCTCAGTCGTGTCTGACTCTATGCAGCCCCATGGACTGCAGCACTCCAGACTTCCCTGTCCATAGCTAAAACTCCAAGTACATTTAGAGTTATGAGTTCTCTTCTCCTTGAAGTCAGGCCTGCTCCAGGAAAAGCAGACCTGATTGGATTCTTCAAGATTTCCCAGTCTAGCAACCAGGCCTTCCTCCTTTCTCAGTGTGCTGACCAGAATTTTTAACCATTCCAAGAAGCAGAGAAGAAATCAGGAGAGGTCTTACTTGACAGGTATGGATATGGCTGTCACCAGGGTCAGGATTAGGAAATACAGTTTAAGAGGCTCCCTAGGGGACTTCCCTGGTGGTCCAGTGGTTAAGACTTTGCCTTCTAATGTAGAGGGTGCAGGTTTGATCCCTGGTTGGGGAGCTAAGATCCTACATGCCTTGTGGCCAAAAGAAAAACCAAAAGCATAAAACAGAAGTAATATTGTAACAAAACAAATAGCAAAGATTTTTTAAAAGGCTCCCCAGATTAGAAATCAAGATAAATATTTTAATCCAACATTTTAAGGGACTAAATGCAAAAATCCCTAGTAAACAAAATGTCAGTATTTTAAAGAAAGACAGGATAAGCTGAAATTCATTTAAAACTTATTTCAAATAGTCACACAAGAGAAATCATCAAACACAGCAATTCTCTCAAATGAAAATAAGTAAAGAAAGCTGATTTTTGAAACTCTTATTGATGGGTTTGTGTCCATTAAAGCCAGGAAATTAAAATAATAGTAAATCTGTTGGGGGTATAAATAAAATATTTGAATTTAAAGTAATGTGGTTTCAAAACACTTTTCAATTTCTCAATATTTTTTCCAACTATGCTAATGTTCTGGGAAAAAAATTAACCATGAAAAAGATACATTAAAAATGTATGTAGAGGACACATATCTTTCCTTTCACCTCGGGCTCTAATATCGCTTGCTACAGCACTGTTACCAATCCTGATTTTTTAAAAATGTTAATACTCGGTTCATCATGAATGTTTTACCATTAATTTTGATTTTTAAAAATATCATGTCATGGGGAAATGTAAATAAAATCATGAATGAGGTACCACTACATTCTTATTTGCCATCTGTGTTTCTTCTTTGGTGAGATGTCTGTTACATATGGCCCACTACTTTAGTGAATAGATTATTTTCCTGTAATAAAGGGTTTTTGGCATGTTTTGGATAATAGTCCTTTAGCAGATGTGTCTTTGAAAATATTTCCTCCCAGCTGTGATTTGTTTTGTTCTCTTGACCTAGCATCCTTTTTCTGTTCTAGGATCCCATCTAGGTCACCACAGTATCCTTGTCATTTCTCCTCAGGCTCCTCTTGGCTATGAGAGTTGCTCAGACTGTCGTTGGTTTTGGTGACCTTGACCATTTTAAGGCGTAATGATCAGGTACATTCTAGGAGGTCCCTCTGTTGGAACTCGTGTTATGTTTTGGTCATGATCACACTGGGGCTATAATTTTTTAGGAGGAATATAAAAGAAGTGTCATTTTTATCACAGCCTGTGAAAGGTATATACTAGCAACATGATGTATGACTGTTGATTTGAACTTGAGCACCTGACTGAAGCAGTGTTTGTCAGATTTCTCTACTGTAAACTTACTCTTATTTATCTTCTTTTCATACTGTACTCTTTAGAAGGCAGTCATTACATGCAGCCCACCATTAAGGAACAGGGAGTTATGTTTTATGTGGAACACAGTGGGGGTCTATCCCCCTTCCCCTTTCTCCAGCCATTTTAAAGTGAAGCATCTACTTAATTTATTTTAAATTTTATTATATAGGATATCAGTGCTTTATTAATTTATTCAATAGATTATTTATCTCACTAGGACTCACGTGTTGTTCAGTCACTCAGTTGTGTCTGACTCTTTGGAGTCTCATGGACTGCAGCACACCAGGTTTCCCTGTCTGTTTTTTTTTTTTTTTTCTTAACTTGTATTTTCTTTTCTTTTGGGAGGTCTTTTTTGGCAATTCTGGGTTTTCACTGCTGCTGCAGGCTCTTCTCTAGTTGCAGGGAGTGGGTGCTACTCTCTAGTTGAGATGGTCAGGCTTCTTGGTGTGATGACTTTTCTTGTTGTGGAACTCAGGCTCCAGGGCACACGGGCTTCAGTAGTTGCAGCACATGGGCTCCATACATGTGGATTCAAGGCTCTAGAACACAGGCTCAACAGTTGTGGCTCATGGGTTTAGTTGCTCTGCAGCATGTGAGATCTTCCCAGATCAGGGATCAAACCTGCGTCTCCTGTATTGGCAGGCGGATTCTTTACCACTGAGTCACCAGGAAAGCTCTCCTGTCTTTTATTATCTCTCAGAGTTTGCTCAAACTCAAGTCCACTGAATCCATGATGCCATCCAATCATCTTACACTCTGTCACCCCCTTTTCCTCTTGCCCTCAATCTCTCCTAGCATCAGGGTCTTTTCCAGTGAGTTGGCTCTACACATCAGGTGGCTGAAGTATTGGAGCTTCAGCTTCAGTATCAGTCCTTCTAATGAATACTCAGGGTTGATTTCCTGTAGGATTGATTGGCTTGGTCTATTTGCAGTCCAAGGGACTCTCAAGGGCCTTCTCCAGCATGACAGTCTGAAAGTATCAATTTTTCTGTGCTCAACCTTCATTATGATCCAACTCTCGCATCCGTACATGACTACTGGAAAAACTATAGCTTTGACGATATGGATCTTTGTTAGTGAAGTAATGTACACTCTTATTTATCTTCTTTCATACTGTACTCTTTAGAAGGCAGTCATTACATGCAGCCCACCATTAAGGAACAGGGAGTTATGTTTTATGTGGAACACAGTGGGGGTCTATCCCCCTTCCCCTTTCTCCAGCCATTTTAAAGTGAAGCATCTACTTAATTTATTTTAAATTTTATTATATAGGATATCAGTGCTTTATTAATTTATTCAATAGATTATTTATCTCACTAGGACTCACGTGTTGTTCAGTCACTCAGTTGTGTCTGACTCTTTGGAGTCTCATGGACTGCAGCACACCAGGTTTCCCTGTCTGTTTTTTTTTTTTCTTAACTTGTATTTTCTTTTCTTTTGGGAGGTCTTTTTTGGCAATTCTGGGTTTTCACTGCTGCTGCAGGCTCTTCTCTAGTTGCAGGGAGTGGGTGCTACTCTCTAGTTGAGATGGTCAGGCTTCTTGGTGTGATGACTTTTCTTGTTGTGGAACTCAGGCTCCAGGGCACACGGGCTTCAGTAGTTGCAGCACATGGGCTCCATACATGTGGATTCAAGGCTCTAGAACACAGGCTCAACAGTTGTGGCTCATGGGTTTAGTTGCTCTGCAGCATGTGAGATCTTCCCAGATCAGGGATCAAACCTGCGTCTCCTGTATTGGCAGGCGGATTCTTTACCACTGAGTCACCAGGAAAGCTCTCCCTGTCTTTTATTATCTCTCAGAGTTTGCTCAAACTCAAGTCCACTGAATCCATGATGCCATCCAATCATCTTACACTCTGTCACCCCCTTTTCCTCTTGCCCTCAATCTCTCCTAGCATCAGGGTCTTTTCCAGTGAGTTGGCTCTACACATCAGGTGGCTGAAGTATTGGAGCTTCAGCTTCAGTATCAGTCCTTCTAATGAATACTCAGGGTTGATTTCCTGTAGGATTGATTGGCTTGGTCTATTTGCAGTCCAAGGGACTCTCAAGGGCCTTCTCCAGCATGACAGTCTGAAAGTATCAATTTTTCTGTGCTCAACCTTCATTATGATCCAACTCTCGCATCCGTACATGACTACTGGAAAAACTATAGCTTTGACGATATGGATCTTTGTTAGTGAAGTAATGTCTCTGCTTTTGGATATGCTGTCTAGGTTTGTCATAGCTTTTCTTCCAAAGAGCAAGCAACTTTTAATTTCATGGCCATAGTCACTGTCTGTAGTGATTTTGGAGCCCAAGAAAGCAGTCTGTCTCTATTTCCATTTTTTCCCCTTCTATTTGTCATGAAGTAATGGAAGCAGATGCCATGATCTTCTTTTTTTTGAATGGTTAGTTTTGTGCTAGCTTTCCCACTCTTCCAACTTAATAAAGGGCTCTTTAGTTTCTCTTTACTTTCTGGTATTAGGGTGGTGCCATCTGAATACCTAAGGTTATTGATGTTTCTCCCTGCAATCTTGATTCCAGCTTGATCTTCATCCAGCCTGGCATTTCACATGATGTACTCTGCATGTAAGTTAAATATGCAGGGTGATAATATACAGCCTTGATGTACTCCTTTCCCAATTTGGAACCAGTCCTTTGTTCCTTGTCCGGTTCTAACTGTTGCTTCTTAACCTGCATACAGGTTTCTCAGGAGGTGAGTAAGGTGGTCTAATATTCCCATCTCCTTAAGAATTTTTCACATTCTATTGTGATCCACACAGTCATATGCATTTATTTATTATTTATTCATTTTTTATCTCTCTTATTTTTTTTTAACTTTTTATTTTATGTTGGAGTATAGCCAGTTACCAGCATTGTGATAGTTTCAGGTACACAGCAGATCAACTCAGCCATACATGTACATGTATCCATTCTTCCCTAAACTCCCCTCCCATCCAGGCTGCCACCTAACACTGGGCAGAGTTCCTTATGCTATACAGTAAGTCCTTGCTGGTTATGCATTTTAAATATAGCACTGTATTTCTGTATATGATATTTATTTTATTTTTGTTTTTTTAATATAGATGTTTATAGCCATGGATTTCCTTTAAGGACTACTTAACTGCATTGTGTATATGCAAAACTAGTTTTTAATCAACTCCTAAGTCAGTCCTTTAGAGTGACTATTTGTTATTTCTGTCTTGGAGCTATTTGTTGCAGTCTGAAGTATCAATTTTTCTGTGCTCAACCTTCATTATGATCCAACTCTCGCATCCGTACATGACTACTGGAAAAACTATAGCTTTGACGATATGGATCTTTGTTAGTGAAGTAATGTCTCTGCTTTTGGATATGCTGTCTAGGTTTGTCATAGCTTTTCTTCCAAAGAGCAAGCAACTTTTAATTTCATGGCCATAGTCACTGTCTGTAGTGATTTTGGAGCCCAAGAAAGCAGTCTGTCTCTATTTCCATTTTTTCCCCTTCTATTTGTCATGAAGTAATGGAAGCAGATGCCATGATCTTCTTTTTTTTGAATGGTTAGTTTTGTGCTAGCTTTCCCACTCTTCCAACTTAATAAAGGGCTCTTTAGTTTCTCTTTACTTTCTGGTATTAGGGTGGTGCCATCTGAATACCTAAGGTTATTGATGTTTCTCCCTGCAATCTTGATTCCAGCTTGATCTTCATCCAGCCTGGCATTTCACATGATGTACTCTGCATGTAAGTTAAATATGCAGGGTGATAATATACAGCCTTGATGTACTCCTTTCCCAATTTGGAACCAGTCCTTTGTTCCTTGTCCGGTTCTAACTGTTGCTTCTTAACCTGCATACAGGTTTCTCAGGAGGTGAGTAAGGTGGTCTAATATTCCCATCTCCTTAAGAATTTTTCACATTCTATTGTGATCCACACAGTCATATGCATTTATTTATTATTTATTCATTTTTTATCTCTCTTATTTTTTTTTAACTTTTTATTTTATGTTGGAGTATAGCCAGTTACCAGCATTGTGATAGTTTCAGGTACACAGCAGATCAACTCAGCCATACATGTACATGTATCCATTCTTCCCTAAACTCCCCTCCCATCCAGGCTGCCACCTAACACTGGGCAGAGTTCCTTATGCTATACAGTAAGTCCTTGCTGGTTATGCATTTTAAATATAGCACTGTATTTCTGTATATGATATTTATTTTATTTTTGTTTTTTTAATATAGATGTTTATAGCCATGGATTTCCTTTAAGGACTACTTAACTGCATTGTGTATATGCAAAACTAGTTTTTAATCAACTCCTAAGTCAGTCCTTTAGAGTGACTATTTGTTATTTATGTCTTGGAGCTGAGCTAAAACTCAGACTGAGTATCCTTTTAACATCCTGGTACACTTATAACAAGGTTCTTCAGTACTTTACCAACAAACTCCTCTTTTTTGAGGTCAATAATGGATATACATCTATTTTACATTTCTATGATACTGAGCAAAGTCCCAGGGCAAGAAGCATTGTGGGGCTGGGGATTGCCAGGGCAGGAAGTTAGAATTTTGATGTTCACAGTGGTTATCCTTAGTATAATTTAGGTACATTCTTAGACCAGTTGCACAGCTGCAATTATAAGTTAAGCAGAGTAAACAAACATTTCTTCTAGATTATTTGGTTAACTTAGACCAGCCTATGTGTTTACATGTGGAGGAAACAGCAAGAGAGGAATGGGCAAATGAAGAAATGGATAAACTAAATATTTCCAATTTCTTGAGGTCTGGCTCATAATCCAGAAAGGAGCCCAGAATACAATCAAGAGGCAAAACTCTCAGGCAGTCATAGTGACTTCAGGAGCTTGTTTGCTTGAAAATGTTTATTGCTATAAAACCAAAAGAGTAGCTTATTTGAAATAGGATTATCCTGGTCTACTTCCTTGTGCCTTGAGTCTGAAATAAACAAAGGTTGGCCTTTGGTTCTTGGAAGACTGACTTCCCAGGAATAGCTCTTGAGAAAGCTGGTAATATATGGGTAAGGTATTGCCTTTGAGGGTGCCCAAAGCATGTTATGGTGTGAATGATATGGTCACATCATAACATGTTCCATAATCTGCTTGAGAAATCTCCCTTAACTTTTCTGAGCCTCACCTTCCTTACATAGAAAACTAAGACTGGAAAGATGGAGGAAATGATATCTAGATTCCCTACCAACTCTAATTTTCTATGTCAGATTTCTCAGCTGATGTTGGCCCATTTTCCATGACAAAATGACTTCCAGAGAAACATAGTGAACTAATCTGTATTTTCCTCCTCTCCCTTTTTTCTCTCCTCTCTCTTGCCCATACTATTCTTCCTTGTATTTATCCAAATACGAAAATTTCCCTTGAACTTGAAACTGGGATGGAATTTAAAAAGATGTGATGTTGCATCACCAACTCAATGACTATGCGTCTGAGCAAGCTCCAGGAGACAGTGAAGGACAAGGAAGCCTGGTATGCTGCAGTCCATGGGGTCACAAAGAATCGGACAGTACTGAGTGACTGAACAACAAAGCTTCATGAGTGAAGCTCCCATGTAGTGTTTCTATTTATGAGATCACTGAACTTTTAAGAATAAAGCATTTGTATAGAAAAAGAAAGATTGATGGTTCCCATGTATGTTTAATAAGCTAGAATGACTGCTTCAGTTAGGGAGGGAAGACCTCAGCAAGTCTAACACACAGTTCCTAAGGACACATCCTCATTATGTTTTCATTCAAGGCTTTTTCAGTGAACAAAAGATAGTTAACAATGACATCGAAGCAAAGCAAATACATTTGTGCCCATCTGCATTCTCTTCATCTGGCAATGTCTAATTCCAGAGGCAAAGTTAAAAAAAAAAAAAAAAGACAACAAACAGCACTGTTGTGATTCAGTGGGGAAACAGCACAAGCCAGTTTCTTTCAATACGCAAAAGGTTGGGGAGGAGGTCAAATCTGATTAGGTTGCAAGAGGTTTGTTCTGTAAAAACTCAGTGAATTTTTCATCCGTGTTGTACCTGGGCTTCCTGAAATTCCCCGAAGTATCTTTATTGCTAAAACATTTCAGAGAATGTTTTAGGGGATCTCAGAGAAGAGGGAAACAAAAAATTGATGTCAAGAACAGGTTGAACAATCTGGTTTATGCCAGAGAGGGCCTAGAATTAGATGTTTCTCCAGGATGACAGTACAGTATAGGAGAAACATGCTGGATTTGGAGTCCAAGTCAGAACCTGAACCTCCTCATTTGTAGCACAGAACTCCACCTAACACTTGCTCACGTGAGTGTTGTGAAGGCCAAAAATAGCTCTGTTTAAATGCTTGGAAAACAACAACAACTCACACTGGCCATTGTCCCAAAGAGTTCACACTTCTTGGAAAGAGAAATGCATTTCACACTAAGCAGGGATTGTTGTAAAGGGGGCTGTATTCAGGGATGAAGTGGGCCTCAGGGATTTTTATCTGCTCTTTTCCACAGATATCTCTTCTTAAAGAGGCCTATTGCTTGTGGCTGGTGAGGCAGGGTCTCTCGGGGAACTGTGCTGGGGGCGCAGGGGAAGCAACCCTGGGGACTCAGGCTGGGGAGTTACTGGGGATCTTGAGATGCTCGAGGGAAGGGCTAGCGCACTACAGGGAATGGCTGCGGAAGGCCAGCGCACCCCTCCTTCTAGCTAGAACATGCGTTAGACTTGGTTGGATGATTAACCGTCATTATGTGATTTCTTTTGTGCTCTGATTCCTACTCACCTTATGTGAAGATTTCATGATTTCAACTAAATGGAGACCTGGTGGCTAAAGTGAACTTCCATATTTGTTGTTTCGAGATGTCTCCTCTAGGACTGCACGTTTCTTGAGGTGTAAACTAAGAGAGTTACTTTAGATAAGAAATACAAAGTTCAGTGTGTGTCCCTGGAACAGAAAGAGTGACTGATAGCCAAGACCCCTTTCCCAGGGTAATAGTTACTCCTTAAAAAGAAACCACTCAGCTGAGGACCTTGATGGCTCTTTGCTGGGGGACAGACTCCATACTCCCCAGAGCTGTTGCAGATGACACCTCCCAGGGACCTGCTGGAGCAGAAGGTGACTTGAAACTCACACATCACAAGGCCTGCTGCCAGAACAGAGACCACTACTCCTGATGACCCCCCTTGGGTGTGGTTTGTTACCCTCTCCTCCTTACTTTAACATACCTGTGTTGTGTGCTAATCGTGTACAATGAACCGAATGATTCATGCGTAAAACAATGGTTACTGTTTCATCCATCTCTGATTCCCGTGATTCTTACCTGCCCCTGCTGCCAGGCCCTGCAACGAGAATTAAACCTTTCCTCTCTGAAATATTAAAGTAAACATCCCCCAGAACTACAGACTCAGAGGTCTAGGGGTTGCTGTTCTTCTCAGTTAACTCCTTTCCAACCACTATTTGATGGTCATGTCTTTTAAACTTCCAGTGTACTTAACTCCTCTCAGATTCACTGTCCTCTATCTTCTTCCTGTTTTAGGTTCTTCCTGTAGCTTGGGCTCACTTGGGAAAAAAAGAGTCCCAAAGAGTTCACACTTCTTGGAAAGAGAAATGCATTTCACACTAAGCAGGGATTGTTGTAAAGGGGGCTGTATTCAGGGATGAAGTGGGCCTCAGGGATTTTTATCTGCTCTTTTCCACAGATATCTCTTCTTAAAGAGGCCTATTGCTTGTGGCTGGTGAGGCAGGGTCTCTCGGGGAACTGTGCTGGGGGCGCAGGGGAAGCAACCCTGGGGACTCAGGCTGGGGAGTTACTGGGGATCTTGAGATGCTCGAGGGAAGGGCTAGCGCACTACAGGGAATGGCTGCGGAAGGCCAGCGCACCCCTCCTTCTAGCTAGAACATGCGTTAGACTTGGTTGGATGATTAACCGTCATTATGTGATTTCTTTTGTGCTCTGATTCCTACTCACCTTATGTGAAGATTTCATGATTTCAACTAAATGGAGACCTGGTGGCTAAAGTGAACTTCCATATTTGTTGTTTCGAGATGTCTCCTCTAGGACTGCACGTTTCTTGAGGTGTAAACTAAGAGAGTTACTTTAGATAAGAAATACAAAGTTCAGTGTGTGTCCCTGGAACAGAAAGAGTGACTGATAGCCAAGACCCCTTTCCCAGGGTAATAGTTACTCCTTAAAAAGAAACCACTCAGCTGAGGACCTTGATGGCTCTTTGCTGGGGGACAGACTCCATACTCCCCAGAGCTGTTGCAGATGACACCACCCAGGGACCTGCTGGAGCAGAAGGTGACTTGAAACTCACACATCACAAGGCCTGCTGCCAGAACAGAGACCACTACTCCTGATGACCCCCCTTGGGTGTGGTTTGTTACCCTCTCCTCCTTACTTTAACATACCTGTGTTGTGTGCTAATCGTGTACAATGAACCGAATGATTCATGCGTAAAACAATGGTTACTGTTTCATCCATCTCTGATTCCCGTGATTCTTACCTGCCCCTGCTGCCAGGCCCTGCAACGAGAATTAAACCTTTCCTCTCTGAAATATTAAAGTAAACATCCCCCAGAACTACAGACTCAGAGGTCTAGGGGTTGCTGTTCTTCTCAGTTAACTCCTTTCCAACCACTATTTGATGGTCATGTCTTTTAAACTTCCAGTGTACTTAACTCCTCTCAGATTCACTGTCCTCTATCTTCTTCCTGTTTTAGGTTCTTCCTGTAGCTTGGGCTCACTTGCTCTTGTGTTCTCCCCTGTACACTCACAGCTATTCCATGGTCTTTCTTCTCTGGCAATCTTCTAACCTTCCTAGTGAACTTTATTCCTTCATACATAATAAAGAAGTGCTGCCCCCATATTCTCATGTCCTGCAAACTCTCACCACTTGGACTTCAACAGGATGTTTGCCTTTGCTGACCCTGTGTGTGTGTGGTAGGTGGGGCAGCAGTGGGGTCAACTGGATACGGAAGGAAAATGTTATGTGGTTATGTGATATGATGTAGTTTTCTAGTCCAGTTCTGGTTAGATGCTCCGCCAGTCAAAGATGGATAGAGGTTTCTCCTAAATCAGCCTACAAGGAAACACATACCTTGATATTTCCAGACAAAAGTATGGAAAATTGTGAGCATATGTGTGCGTGTGTGTGAGAGGGAGAGAGAGAGAGGAGAGGGAGAAGGAGAGAGAGGAGAGGAACTTAAATGTCATTCTGTTTTTAAGTAAAGTAATTTTAAAATTTAATTTTAAAATTTTCAACTGGGAGCATGGATAGATGGTTAAAAACCATGTACACATTTATAAGCTTTAATGTGCACATGACAATGAAGGACAGTCAGAGAAAACTGAAGTAAGTGATAGTTATAGCAGATTTGATATGATCTTGAGACTCCATAGTGAATCTCCGTAATGACTAGTAAAGACAGCAGTACCAAATCCATAGCAAATGTTCCACATAGCTCATTAAAATTTTCTTTAACTTGACCAAAAAGAGTTTGCAAATCAATACATTTTCACCCACACATTATTTAAAATGGAGCAAAACAAGTATAATAAAATGTCAAATTCACTAATGGCTTTAGTCAGAAGTGAAAATGGGGTTGACCTTAGTCTTTTAGTTGGAGTTCAGGTACGTCTTTTGAACATATAAAAATGCATCATTTCAGCTTGGCCATTTCTTCTTGAGCCTAAACCCAGATCCACAACCCAGGACTCCACCAAGTTTTCTCCTAGCAAATGATTCTGAAACTTTAAAAGAAGATTCCAGCAATTTTATTCATTTCCATCATCTTATTAAAGATGTACTGAACATGGCTCTGCCCACCAGAGCAAGATCTAGTTTTCTTCTCAAACAGTCCCTCCCATTAGGAAGCCTGAACAAGTCTCTTATCTTCATCCACCAGAGGGCAGACATAATAAAGCCACACTTGCTGTGTAGGGCCAGCCAAGATGGATGGACCATGGTGGAGAGTTCTGACAAAACATGGTCCACTGGAGAAAGGAATGGGAAACCACTTTAGCATTCTTGCCTTGAGAACTCCATGAACAGTATGAAAAGGCAAAAAGATATGACACTGAGAGATAAACTCCCCAGGAAAATGTTATGTGGTTATGTGATATGATGTAGTTTTCTAGTCCAGTTCTGGTTAGATGCTCCGCCAGTCAAAGATGGATAGAGGTTTCTCCTAAATCAGCCTACAAGGAAACACATACCTTGATATTTCCAGACAAAAGTATGGAAAATTGTGAGCATATGTGTGCGTGTGTGTGAGAGGGAGAGAGAGAGAGGAGAGGGAGAAGGAGAGAGAGGAGAGGAACTTAAATGTCATTCTGTTTTTAAGTAAAGTAATTTTAAAATTTAATTTTAAAATTTTCAACTGGGAGCATGGATAGATGGTTAAAAACCATGTACACATTTATAAGCTTTAATGTGCACATGACAATGAAGGACAGTCAGAGAAAACTGAAGTAAGTGATAGTTATAGCAGATTTGATATGATCTTGAGACTCCATAGTGAATCTCCGTAATGACTAATAAAGACAGCAGTACCAAATCCATAGCAAATGTTCCACATAGCTCATTAAAATTTTCTTTAACTTGACCAAAAAGAGTTTGCAAATCAATACATTTTCACCCACACATTATTTAAAATGGAGCAAAACAAGTATAATAAAATGTCAAATTCACTAATGGCTTTAGTCAGAAGTGAAAATGGGGTTGACCTTAGTCTTTTAGTTGGAGTTCAGGTACGTCTTTTGAACATATAAAAATGCATCATTTCAGCTTGGCCATTTCTTCTTGAGCCTAAACCCAGATCCACAACCCAGGACTCCACCAAGTTTTCTCCTAGCAAATGATTCTGAAACTTTAAAAGAAGATTCCAGCAATTTTATTCATTTCCATCATCTTATTAAAGATGTACTGAACATGGCTCTGCCCACCAGAGCAAGATCTAGTTTTCTTCTCAAACAGTCCCTCCCATTAGGAAGCCTGAACAAGTCTCTTATCTTCATCCACCAGAGGGCAGACATAATAAAGCCACACTTGCTGTGTAGGGCCAGCCAAGATGGATGGACCATGGTGGAGAGTTCTGACAAAACATGGTCCACTGGAGAAAGGAATGGGAAACCACTTTAGCATTCTTGCCTTGAGAACTCCATGAACAGTATGAAAAGGCAAAAAGATATGACACTGAGAGATAAACTCCCCAGGTTAGTAGGTGCCCAATATGCTACTGGAGAAGAGTGGAGAAATAGCTCCAAAAGGGATGAAGAGATTGAACCAAAGAAGGAATGACGCCCAGTTGTGGATGTGTCTGGTGGGTCAAAGTAAAGCCTGATACTGTAAAGAACAGTTTTGCATAGGTATCTGGAATTTTAGGTTCAAAAATCAAGGTAAATTAGAAGTGGTCAAACAGGAGGTGGTGAGAGTGAACATTGAGATTTTAGGAATCAATGAACTAAAGTGGACTGGAACAGACGAATTTAATTCAGATGACTATTTTTTCTTTTTAATTTTGGCCTATTTTATTGGTTTTTTATTTATTTATTTTCATCCATCTTTATTCTTTGGCCTGTGTGGGCCTACGACTGCAGTGGCCTCTCTCGTTGCAGAGTATCAGCCCTGCGTGCATGCGTTCCAGAGCTCTGATTTGGTAATTGGACACACTGGTCCAGCTGCCCCATGGCACGTGGGATCTTCCCAGGCCATGGATCAAACTGTCACCCCTTGCACTGCAAGGCAGACCCACTGGACCACCAGGGAAGCCCTAAGATGACTATTATGTCTACCACTGTGGGCAAGAATCCCTTAGAAGTAATAGAGTAGCTCTCATGGTCAACAAAATAATCTGAAATGCAGTACTTGGGTGCAATCTCAAAAATGACAGAATGATTTCAGTTTGTTTCCAAGGCAAATCATTCAATATCACAGTAATCTAAGTCTATGCCTCAACCACTAATGCTGAAGAAGCTGAAGTTGAACAATTCTATGAAGACCTATAAGACCTTCTAGAATTAACACTAAAAAAAGATGTCCTTTTCATCATAAGGGACTGGAATGCAAAAGTAGAAAGTCAAGAGATACCTTGAGGTATGGGCAAGTTTGGCTTTGGAGTATTAGATAAACCAGGGCAAAAGCTAACAGAGTTTTGGGCTTCCCTGGTGGTCCAGTGGGTAAGGACACCGCCTTGCAGTGCAAGGGGTGCTGGTTGGATCCCTGGCCTGGGAAGATCCCACGTGCCACAGAGCGGCTGGACCGATGTGTCCAATTACTGAGCCAGAGCTCTGGAGCGCATGCGTCCAGAGCTGGTGCTCTGCAATGAGAGAGGCTACTGCAATCAGAGGCCCACACAGGCCAAAGAACAAAGATAAACAGATGAAAGACCAATAGAAGTGGCCAAAAAAAAAAAAAAGCTAACAGAGTTGAACATCTACTCACGTCCACATGCAGGCAACACTCAGGAGAATCAGCCCATGCTGAAGCCACTGCCATACACCAACAGTTACACCACAGTTGTTTAGATTACCTTTCCTCAAGGGGTCTATATTAGGGTTCTTCAGAGAAACAAGACCAATAGGAAATACACAGATATGTAAAAAGAGCTTCATTGTTAGGAATCAGCTCAGGCAATTTTGGAGGCTGAGAAGTTCTACCATCTGCTGCGTAAAAGCTGAAGTTAGGAAAGCTAGTAGTTCTAGTCTGGACCTCAAGTTCTGAGAGCCAGGAGGGCTGGCTGAGTCTGAAGGCCTGAGAATCAGGAATGCTGATGTCTAAGGGCAGGAGAAGATGGATATTCTAGTTTGCTCTCTAGAGAGCAAATTCACCTTTCCTCTGTTTTTTTCTTCTATTCAGACCATCTAATGCTAACCTCTCCTGAAAACACCCTCACAGACACACTTGGAAATAGTGTTTTACGAGCCATCTGGTCATCCTTTATCCCAGTCAAGATGACATAGAAAACAAATCGCAGGGTCTGAGTCTTGATCTTCTCAGTTTACTCACGGGCAAAAATAGTATGTAAACTGTAAAGATCGGTGGTTTGAACACTGACTTTCCCGGAGGAAGTTGAAAGCTAACGTTAGCACATATCTATATACTATTTCAGCTGGGAGAAGGCGCTCTTCAAAATTTTCAGGCAGAGAATTAGATGATTATTCTGTCTTTGTGGTGGAAAATGTGACCTTGAGGCAAAGGTAAAAGCGTGAATAGCCAAATGATTTAATCATTAACCTCGATGATGAAAAGTGACTCACAAAGTCGCCTTTTTGTGGCAGATATTCATTTTCATGACTGACTGAGCATGCTCATTCAACACAAAGGCAAAAATAAATATTTCAAATCGCACTTGATCTGATCACAAGTAGAAACGAAGCTTGAGAGTTGGATAAAGGCAGTTGATTGTAAAGACTATGAATCATTTAAAACTGTTTACCTTGCATTCAAAATCACAGCCCTGTTGGTAAAATAAAGAACAACATCAGCAGTGGTCTTTTATTGGAGAAAAAGCCACTTCATGATTATTTCTTGGGGTTATAAAGCCTCATAGATGCTCCTTCAGAACAAAATGTGCATGAGCAACTTGACCTCTTACAGATATATTTGTTAAGTTTGCATCAGCTGAGTTTCCATATCCTGGCAACATTGTGCTGTATACCTCTTAGCACAGTTCCAGCATCTCTCCTCAACTGTTGCTGTGATGTTTAAGCTGCAAAAATAAATTTAGCCATTATGTTTATATAAATATGTATTTATAAATATTATGACATGAAGACAGAGAAGAGAAATTGTGTTGATGGTGAACATGGTATGTGTCCCCTTCCTGCCCTTCAGCCTCTTGTTCTGTCCAGGCAGCCTGTGCTGCTCACTCCTCAGTTCTGTTTGCTCACTGCTCCCCTCTCTTTCAAACCCAGGTAAGCAGGTCAGGTGATGACCACTTTCACCTTGTGCTGTCGTCAAAGGAATTCTTCTTGACCCAGGAGTTCTTTGCAAAGTGCCTGTTAAATTAGTCTTTTGGGCCTAGTTTCTAGTTTATCTGGTAGGTTTTTAATACACGTCTGCTGTGGGATGTTGTTCAGCTGCTGTGTTTTTGACTTTCCCATTTGGGATACTTGGGCTCTCATCCCAGTGTTCAAAAGTGTTCTTTTCATTATGGCACACTCTTTGACTTTGCTGGTTTTGAGTGCCTGGTATTTTTGGTCTTTGGCTCAGTCCTTTTCCTGGGTTTCTAATAAGTGGCCTTTTAAATAGTCTCGAGGCTTCCTGTGGGTTTGCTTGCTTGATCTTTTTAAAAAATCTTGTCTTGTCACACTTCCTTCATAATTTTTTCCCCTAACTAGCATCCAGTAGTGTCAAATTTCCCCTTTCTAACATTTGCTATCTATGCAATGGATATGCTTTGGTTTCTCTCTCCCTACAGAGAGTAGGAAAGGGTTAGAGTTGGAAATGAAAAGAGATAACTAACATTTATTATATACACAGTACATCATTTATATGTAATTTTTTTAAAAGATTTATTTATTTTATTATTTATTTTTGGGCAGGGGTCAGGTTGGGGAGGGAGGGGAGCGGGCAGGCCACTTCTATTGGTCTTTCATTTCTCTACTTTCATCCGTCTTTGTTCTTTGGCTCCTGTGGGCCTCCCATCGCGGTGGCCTCTGTCGTTGCAGAGTGCTGGCTCTGGGCGCATGCACTCCAGAGCTCCAGCTCAGTAATTGGACACATCGGTCCAGCCGTTCTGTAGCACGTGGGATCTTCTCAGGCTAGGGATCGAACTGGCGCCCCTTGTACTGCAAGGCGGTGTCCTTACCCCCTGGACCAGGGAAGCCCTATAATTTTACTTAATCCTCACAAATGCTTATGGCCAAGATTATTCATAATAACAGCCAATATTTACTGAGGATTTAGCACCATACTAGAGATTGAGCTTTTGTTAATTTGTGTTTATTATCTCACGTAATTAGTTCTCACGACAACACTGTGGGAAAGATTATATTATTCTCACCATTGTAAATGTAAGGAAGCTGAGGATCAGAGTGCAAGTGACCTGACCAAGGTCATACAGGTAATAAGGGGCAGAAGTAGGCTTCACACTCTGTCCAAAACAGGAAGTTATGCATCTGAGCATTCTGTTAACAGGTGTTGTAGCCAGGGTTCACCACCAGGGTTCACATCCAGGAAGGACTGGCCATGATGGCCTTGTTCCTTCCATTACAGCACCCTGTCTCCTTTGGTATTACATGCTATTAAATTCAACTCTGCAGTATGTAATTTAATAGTCTCATGATTACTGACCCACAGTGGAAGGTAATATCCTGATATTGCCTCCAAAAGTGTTTAAAACTATGATAAGGCTAAAGCTGTGACAACCTAGACATCATATCAAAAAAAACAAAGACATCACTTTGCTGACAAAGGTCCGTAGAGTCAAAGCTATGGCTTTTCCACTAGTCATGTATGGTTATGAGAGTTGGACCATAAGACTGAGTGCCAAAGATCTGATGCTTTCTAACTGTGGTGCTGGAGAAGACTCTTGAGAGTCCCTTGGACAGCAAAGAGGTCAAATCAATTAATCCTAAAGGAAATCAACCCTGAATATTCATTGCAAGGATTGATGCTGAATCTGCAAACGTTTGGCCAGCTGATGTGAAAAGCTAACTCATTTGAAGAGACCCTGATGCTGGGAAAGATTGAAGGCAAAATAAGAAGGCGATGGCAGAGGATGAGATTGTTACATGGCATCACTGATTCAATGGACAGGAATCTGAGCAAACTCTGGGAGACAGTCAAAGGCAGGGAAACCTGGCATGCTGCAGTCCATGGGATTGCAGAGTCAAACACGGCTTAGCAAATGAACAACAACAAAGGCTGAATAGTTAAAAGCATAAATGGGTATTAGAAGAGATAGTCAAATGATCTGGTTGATTCTGAATGTTGAATAATATGCAACAGGTTAGAAAACATTGAAAGCCAATTTCCACACAGAATGCAAAAGACTCACCAACCGTGTTTTAGCTTCACTGAGTTCCATTCTGATCTCAGCCATGTCTCAGTCACATTTGTGAAAGAGAGAAATTGAGTTTGCACAGGACTCCAATTCATTCATTCATGTATCCATTGATTGTCATTCAACAAATGTTATACTCATTAAGTTTAAAATTGTGTCAGGTACTGTTGTGGTTATAAACAGAACAAGACAGATGAAGCATCTGTCCTCTTGGATGATATTCTAAGGGTGATGGGAACCATTGGAAAGTTTAAGCAGAGACGCATGAGCTGTTCTAATGTTTCTTTTTTTAAACTTATTTTTCTTTTTCCCCATCATGCCTCTTTTATTTATATTTATTTTCATCCATCTTTGTTCTTTGGCATGTTTAGGCCTCTCATCACAGTGGCCCCTATCAGTGCAGAGCACTGGCTCCAGGCACACATGCTCCAGAGCACTGGCTCCTAATTGGACACACTGGTCCAGTCACTCCTGGGCACTTGGGATCTTTCGGGCTAGTGATCGAACTGGTGTGCTTTGCACTGCAAGGTGGACTCTTTATCCACTGGACCACCAGGGAAGACCCCTGTTCTAATGTTTTGAAAGGCTCACTCTGGCTGCTGGAGAGCAAGAGTGGAGGGAGGGAGACTAGCTGAAAGGATTTTGTAGTGGCATGGGCAGAAAATCGTGGTGGCTTGGATGGTTGAGGGTGATAGAAGTGGAGGGAATGAGAGGAATGAGAGGAGGTTGAGGTCAGGGGACATCTTGAAGGTACAACCAATGAGATAAATTGTGGGAAGTGAAACAGAGTGAGAGTTGAAGTTGGTTCCAAATCTTGGGGCTAGGCCACTGGATGAATGGAAATGCTGTTACTCTCTGTAGGAGCAACAGATTTGGGAAGGAGTTCTGTTTTGAGCCCTTTAAGTTCAACAAGTCTGTTACGCACTTCCTGGCGCCATGTCTCCGAGGTAGAGGCTATGGGGGTATGGAGCTCAAGGGAGGAGTCAGGTACTCCCTGCATGTGGCTTCCCTATCCCACACAGGTGATTCAACAGTAGGGAAATAGGGGTCTGAGCTAAGGGTATTAGAAGAGATAGTCAAATGATCTGGTTGATTCTGAATGTTGAATAATATGCAACAGGTTAGAAAACATTGAAAGCCAATTTCCACACAGAATGCAAAAGACTCACCAACCGTGTTTTAGCTTCACTGAGTTCCATTCTGATCTCAGCCATGTCTCAGTCACATTTGTGAAAGAGAGAAATTGAGTTTGCACAGGACTCCAATTCATTCATTCATGTATCCATTGATTGTCATTCAACAAATGTTATACTCATTAAGTTTAAAATTGTGTCAGGTACTGTTGTGGTTATAAACAGAACAAGACAGATGAAGCATCTGTCCTCTTGGATGATATTCTAAGGGTGATGGGAACCATTGGAAAGTTTAAGCAGAGACGCATGAGCTGTTCTAATGTTTCTTTTTTTAAACTTATTTTTCTTTTTCCCCATCATGCCTCTTTTATTTATATTTATTTTCATACATCTTTTTGTTCTTTGGCATGTTTAGGCCTCTCATCACAGTGGCCCCTATCAGTGCAGAGCACTGGCTCCAGGCACACATGCTCCAGAGCACTGGCTCCTAATTGGACACACTGGTCCAGTCACTCCTGGGCACTTGGGATCTTTCGGGCTAGTGATCGAACTGGTGTGCTTTGCACTGCAAGGTGGACTCTTTATCCACTGGACCACCAGGGAAGACCCCTGTTCTAATGTTTTGAAAGGCTCACTCTGGCTGCTGGAGAGCAAGAGTGGAGGGAGGGAGACTAGCTGAAAGGATTTTGTAGTGGCATGGGCAGAAAATCGTGGTGGCTTGGATGGTTGAGGGTGATAGAAGTGGAGGGAATGAGAGGAATGAGAGGAGGTTGAGGTCAGGGGACATCTTGAAGGTACAACCAATGAGATAAATTGTGGGAAGTGAAACAGAGTGAGAGTTGAAGTTGGTTCCAAATCTTGGGGCTAGGCCACTGGATGAATGGAAATGCTGTTACTCTCTGTAGGAGCAACAGATTTGGGAAGGAGTTCTGTTTTGAGCCCTTTAAGTTCAACAAGTCTGTTACGCACTTCCTGGCGCCATGTCTCCGAGGTAGAGGCTATGGGGGTATGGAGCTCAAGGGAGGAGTCAGGTACTCCCTGCATGTGGCTTCCCTATCCCACACAGGTGATTCAACAGTAGGGAAATAGGGGTCTGAGCTAAGGTTTCCCCCCTCTTCCACTCAACAGTGATTGGCCTCATGTCAGGTGGCCTGGAGGTCATCTGAGCCCCCACCCCTCTGTGCTCCTCACATTTCCCCTGAAGACATTCTAAAGGTGGAGGATGCGGCTCCCAGGGCTCTTGGAAAGGCCCAGTGGTCAGTTGGAAGAGGTTATAATAAACTCCCCAAGTGTAATATTACTTCTCTACATCCTCCTGCCTAAATCTGTGGTGTAATAATAGAAATAGTCAGTACTCCCCTCAGGTCACAGGAGCTGGGAACACTTCTAAGCACTTTACTTCCCCAACTCACCAATCCTTATAACAACCCCTCATGGAAGGCAGTCCTGTTATCTCTGTTTTATAGATGGCACACTGAGGCACACACTGAGGAGGAGATCTGTGGCCACCAGCCTGTCCTGCCCTGTCTGTCCAGACAAGGACTTCCTTCCTCATACCTACTGCTCCCCAGGGCCCCCTCTGTCTTCCTGGTTGAAGCCTGGCCCAGGGGAGGGGCTTTCTGCCTAGAACTCAGGCCTGATTGTTCTCCTCTGATCCCCGTAGAGCTGAAAGACCCCTCTGTGATGGGTTCTTCAGTCACATTCTGGTCTACGTAAGGTGAGGCCCATTTCTCTGCTTGACCTCTGAAGCACCCCCAAGCAATCCTTGATGAGTTTTCACTGAAAAAGGTGTGAGAGGAAGTTCAAAACTGAGAGGAGAAAGCTTTCCAGTATTTTGAACCGCTTAGATTATATCACTAGGATCCATCAGTGCCGAAAATTTCCCTGCAGACCCTGTTTCTGCTCTACTTGATTATGTCTTCTTTAAGGTCTCTAAAAGTACATTTTACTTATTTTTTTTTTTTAAAGATTTATTTATTTATTTATTTTGGGCGGGGGTCAGGTTGGGGAGGGAGGGGACTGGGCGGGCCAATTCTATTGGTCTTTTATTTCTCTATTTTCATTCGTCTTTGTTCTTTGGCTCCTGTGGGCCTCCCATCGCGGTGGCCTCTGTCGTTGCAGAGCACTGGCTCTGGGCGCATGCGCTCCAGAGCTCCGGCTCGGTCATTGGACACATTGGTCCAGCCGCTCCGGCACGTGGGATCTTCCCAGGCCAGGGATCGAACCGGCGCCCCTTGCACTGCAAGGCGGTGTCCTTACCCACTGGACCACCAGGGGAAGCCCCTCTTTTACTTATTTTATAACTTATTTTTAAAGTTGAAGTATAGTTGATTTACAATATGTTAATTTCTGCCAATGCTGGGAAAGATCGATGGCAAAAGGAGAAGAGGGTGGCAGAGGATGAGATGGTTGGATAGCATTGCTGACTTAATGGATATGAACTTGAGCAAACTCTGTAAGAAACTGGAAGACAGGGAAGCCTGGAGTGCTGCAGTCCATGGGTTGCAAAGAGTCAGAGACGACTTAGTGACTGAACAACAACAATTCCTTCTGTAAAGTGACTCAATTATATAATAGATATATTATTTTTTATATTTTTTCCATTATGTCTTATCTCAGGACATTGACTATAGTTCATTGTGCTATATAGCAGGAGCTTGTTGTTTATACATCCTTTATGCAGCCATTTAGTAACTTTTAAACATTTTCTTCATATTTCTTTGTATATTTTTTGTTCTCCTCACAGCTAGGTATTTTATCTTTTTGTTGCTACTTAAAAAGACTTCTCCACGTTATCTACTAACTAGTTGATATGTGTGTGTGTGTGTGAGTGTGTGTGTGTGTGCATGTGAAAGCTATTGATCTGTAACCCACTATGGTACTGAACTTACTGTTAGCAGAGAATTTTCAGTTGATTTTCTTGGGCTTTACAGATAAAGATTAATATCGTCAACAATAATTTTAGCCTCTCTTTTAAAATTTTTTACACTTGTAACTTCTTACCCACTTCTGACTGTGTTGGTTGGTACCTCCAGAATATCGATAATGGTGGTGATGGCCAGCTCATTTGCATCTTCTTGACTTTAGTGGGACCACCTCTCATAGTGAAGCAGGAGAAGCAGAGGGAGAAGAGACGCAAATCGAGTGACAACCTCTAGTGACTTCTTGGGCTGCTTTGGAGCTAGAATGGCCTTCAGAGTTGTCCTCCAATGGGCTGCGTGGCCAGGCCTCTTTTCTGCTTTGAAGAGATATGGACCACTCTCTGCAGAAGGAGTGTGATCTGAGTGAGGTGACTCTCTGCAGCTGATATAATCCTCCAAGTCACTGACAGCTGCAGCAGTGAGTCCACAAGAAGGAATAACTGGGGAAACCAACTTGGTTTATCAACATTTTATTTCTTGAAGATTCTACATGTTACTTATTTATTGTCTTGACTGTTTTTTCTCCCTGACATATTGATTTCTGATTTTACCCTTATTCTGTCTTCTTTCAGCTTATTTTGTTGTTCATTTCTTTACATTTAAAGTCAGATGCCTAATTCATATGTTTTCTCTTTCATGTCTATATGCATTTAAAAACATTTTACTCTGTGTATGGTGTTAGAAGTTTTCTGTAGCTTCTGATACATCTTTATGATGGTTTATTTTCCTTTCTAGGAAGTCTGCAATTTCTATTGTATTTCCCTTTTGACCATAAAGGTTTTGAGAGTTTTTAAAATTTGCAGATGGAAAGTGTTTTCTGATTGTTATTAGTTTCTAATTTTATCAACTTTAACCAGAAAATATTGCTTGTACTATTTCTACTATTTGAAATTTATTGAGGTTTCCTTTGTGGATTTAATATCAACAATTTTTGGGAAAGTTCTATAGGTACTTGAAAAGAAGGCATATTTTAGATTATTTTTAGGATACACAACTTGATGTATATCAATTTAGACAGATCTTATTAATTATTTAGATACTTTATATCTTATTTATTCTTTGCTTTACTTAGTGCTTTTGGCTTAAATTTTAGCTTACGTCGTATTTAGGACCATAACCTCTGCTCAGAATTACAACAATTTAGCCTCTTTTAAAATTTTTTACACTTGTAACTTCTTACCCACTTCTGACTGTGTTGGTTGGTACCTCCAGAATATCGATAATGGTGGTGATGGCCAGCTCATTTGCATCTTCTTGACTTTAGTGGGACCACCTCTCATAGTGAAGCAGGAGAAGCAGAGGGAGAAGAGACGCAAATCGAGTGACAACCTCTAGTGACTTCTTGGGCTGCTTTGGAGCTAGAATGGCCTTCAGAGTTGTCCTCCAATGGGCTGCGTGGCCAGGCCTCTTTTCTGCTTTGAAGAGATATGGACCACTCTCTGCAGAAGGAGTGTGATCTGAGTGAGGTGACTCTCTGCAGCTGATATAATCCTCCAAGTCACTGACAGCTGCAGCAGTGAGTCCACAAGAAGGAATAACTGGGGAAACCAACTTGGTTTATCAACATTTTATTTCTTGAAGATTCTACATGTTACTTATTTATTGTCTTGACTGTTTTTTCTCCCTGACATATTGATTTCTGATTTTACCCTTATTCTGTCTTCTTTCAGCTTATTTTGTTGTTCATTTCTTTACATTTAAAGTCAGATGCCTAATTCATATGTTTTCTCTTTCATGTCTATATGCATTTAAAAACATTTTACTCTGTGTATGGTGTTAGAAGTTTTCTGTAGCTTCTGATACATCTTTATGATGGTTTATTTTCCTTTCTAGGAAGTCTGCAATTTCTATTGTATTTCCCCTTTGACCATAAAGGTTTTGAGAGTTTTTAAAATTTGCAGATGGAAAGTGTTTTCTGATTGTTATTAGTTTCTAATTTTATCAACTTTAACCAGAAAATATTGCTTGTACTATTTCTACTATTTGAAATTTATTGAGGTTTCCTTTGTGGATTTAATATCAACAATTTTTGGGAAAGTTCTATAGGTACTTGAAAAGAAGGCATATTTTAGATTATTTTTAGGATACACAACTTGATGTATATCAATTTAGACAGATCTTATTAATTATTTAGATACTTTATATCTTATTTATTCTTTGCTTTACTTAGTGCTTTTGGCTTAAATTTTAGCTTACGTCGTATTTAGGACCATAACCTCTGCTTTGTTTGGTTTGTTTATTTGTATTTGCCTAATATGTTTCAGGATAAACTTTCATTTTCTTGCTGCACAACTTTTTTCAGGTGTGTATTTTGTGTGCTACATAGAGGCAGTTTTTGCTTTGTGATCCAAACTAAAAATCTTTTTATTTTAATAGATAAGTTAAGCCATTTGTATTAATTGATGTGACAAATACCTTTGGTTCTATTATTTTAATTTATATTATTTTTCCTGAATTTGGAAAAGTTTTTAAAAAGCTCTAGTCTTTTTTATTTCTTTATGTGTGGTTCTTTGAGCAGTACTTCTGATATTTAGAAAGTAATATACCTTTGTTTTGTTAATAAATAACAGTTTATATTTTCATTTAATGCCCTTCAGTTCAGTTCAGTCCCTCAGTTGTGTCTGACTCTTTGTGATTCCATGGACTGCAGTACGCCAGGGTTCTGTGTCCTTCACCATCTCCTGGAGCTTGCTCAAACTCATGTCCACTGACTCAGTGATGCCATCCAACCATCTCATCCTCTGCCATCTTCTTCTCCTTTTGCCTTCTATTTTTCCCAACATCATGGTCTTATTTGATGAGTCGTCTCTTTGCATCAGGTGGTCAAGGTATTGGTGCTTCAGCTTCAGCATCTGTCCTTCCAATGAATATTCAGGGTTCATTTCCTTTAGAATTGGTTGGATTGATCTCCTTGCAGATCACAGGACTCTCAAGAGTCTTCTCCAGCACCACAGTTCAAAGGCATCAATTCCTCAGCACTCAGCCTTCTTTATAGCCCAACTCTCACCTCCGTATATGACTACTGGGAAAACCATAGCTATAACTAGTCAGATTTTTGTTGGCAAAGTGATGTTTCTGCCCTTGAATACGTTATATAGGTTTGTCATAACTTTTCTTCCAAGGAGCAAATGCCTTTTAATTTCATGACTGCAGTCATCATATGCATTGATTTTGAAGCCCAAGAAAATAAAGTCTGTCACTCTTTCCATAGTTTGCCCATCTCTTTGCCATGAACTGATGGGACCAGATGCCATGATCTTCGTTTTTTTGAATGTTGAGTTTTAGGTCAGCTTTTTCACTCTCCTCTTTCACTTTCATCAAGAGGCTATTTAGTTCCTGTTCACTTTCTGCCACAAGGGTGGTGTCATCTGCATACCTGAGATTATTGATATTTCTCCTGGCAATCTTGATTCTGCTTCATCCAGACTGGCATTTCACATGTTGTACCCTGCATATAAATAAAATGGGGAATGTCCTTGACGATAAGTTAAGCCATTTGTATTAATTGATGTGACAAATACCTTTGGTTCTATTATTTTAATTTATATTATTTTTCCTGAATTTGGAAAAGTTTTTAAAAAGCTCTAGTCTTTTTTATTTCTTTATGTGTGGTTCTCTGAGCAGTACTTCTGATATTTAGAAAGTAATATACCTTTGTTTTGTTAATAAATAACAGTTTATATTTTCATTTAATGCCCTTCAGTTCAGTTCAGTCCCTCAGTTGTGTCTGACTCTTTGTGATTCCATGGACTGCAGTACGCCAGGGTTCTGTGTCCTTCACCATCTCCTGGAGCTTGCTCAAACTCATGTCCACTGACTCAGTGATGCCATCCAACCATCTCATCCTCTGCCATCTTCTTCTCCTTTTGCCTTCTATTTTTCCCAACATCATGGTCTTATTTGATGAGTCGTCTCTTTGCATCAGGTGGTCAAGGTATTGGTGCTTCAGCTTCAGCATCTGTCCTTCCAATGAATATTCAGGGTTCATTTCCTTTAGAATTGGTTGGATTGATCTCCTTGCAGATCACAGGACTCTCAAGAGTCTTCTCCAGCACCACAGTTCAAAGGCATCAATTCCTCAGCACTCAGCCTTCTTTATAGCCCAACTCTCACCTCCGTATATGACTACTGGGAAAACCATAGCTATAACTAGTCAGATTTTTGTTGGCAAAGTGATGTTTCTGCCCTTGAATACGTTATATAGGTTTGTCATAACTTTTCTTCCAAGGAGCAAATGCCTTTTAATTTCATGACTGCAGTCATCATATGCATTGATTTTGAAGCCCAAGAAAATAAAGTCTGTCACTCTTTCCATAGTTTGCCCATCTCTTTGCCATGAACTGATGGGACCAGATGCCATGATCTTCGTTTTTTTGAATGTTGAGTTTTAGGTCAGCTTTTTCACTCTCCTCTTTCACTTTCATCAAGAGGCTATTTAGTTCCTGTTCACTTTCTGCCACAAGGGTGGTGTCATCTGCATACCTGAGATTATTGATATTTCTCCTGGCAATCTTGATTCTGCTTCATCCAGACTGGCATTTCACATGTTGTACCCTGCATATAAATAAAATAAGCAGGGTGACATATATGTCCTTGACATACTCCTCTCCCAATTTGGAACCAGTCCGTTGTTCTCTGTCCAGTTCTAACTGTTGCTTCTTGTCCTGCATACAGGTTTTGTAGGAGGCAAGTAAGGTGGTCTGGTATTCCCATTTATTTCAGAATTTTCCATTGTTTTAGCACCATCAATGAAACAGAAGTTTTTCTGGAATTTCCTTGCTTTTTCTATGATCCAACAGATGTTGGCAATTTTATCTCTGGTTCCTCTGCCTTTTCTAAATCCAGCTTGTACATCTGGAAGTTCTCTGTTCATATACTGTTGAAGCCTATCTTGGAGAATTTTGAGCATTACTTTGCTAGCATGTGAAATGAGTGCAATAGTGCAGTAGTTTGAATATTCTTTGGCACTGATTTTCTTTGGGATTGGAATGAAAACTGACATTTTCCAGTCCTGAGGCCACTGCTTCATTAGAAAATATCCATTAATTTTTTGACAAGAGAAGTGACAAAGTTGTTACCCTTTTTTTTTTTTTACTTCCTCTCTTCCTCTTTTCCTCTATCACTTGATTTTTGCAAATATTTCTTAGCATTTCTTTTGAATCATTATATGTGACTCAGTGTAGTGGCCTGCAATGCAGAAAATGGGTTCAATCCCTGGATTGGGAAGATCCCCTGAAGGAGGGCATGGCAGTCCACTATAGTATTCTTGCCTGGAGAATCCCATGGACAGAGGAGCCTGGCAGGCTACAGTCCATAGGGTCATAAAGATCTGGATACTACTGAAGCGACTGAGCATACACATACTTTGATAACTTATTAATTTGTTTTAAATGATATCTTTGGCTTCTGTTTTTTACAAATGAGATCATCTCTGAACTTACTCATTCAATTTCCTAACAACTTCACCCTTTTCTCTCCCATTTTTTATTGCATAAATTTACACTGTTAAGAATAAAATAGCAGTATTCCTGATATAGGGTGTACCATTTTAACATGTAAATGTAAGAAGGAACAGTCTCTCGAATTTTACCTTTTAATGTTCTTCTATTTCATTGTCTTGGTTTTCTTCCTTCTTTCAATTAAAGGTATACTGGGTTTTTCAACTGTTCTCCATGTTTATCACTATTTTATCTAATCTTTTAAAGTTATTCCTTTGCTGCCATTTCATTTCAGTCTTTGTTTTTACTTCTACCTTGAGTCTCATGTTTTTCTGAAATTCCTATGTTCTCTGTGCTCCCTCCAAATATTACTATTTTTCTTTTATATTTTCTGTTTTAAAAATTGAAGTATAGTTGATTTACAATGTGTTAATTTTCCTGAGTTTTTCTAGTTCTTTTTTTAAAAATTGAATTATGGTTGATGTACATTTATTTAAAAACTGGGGTATTTTAGTTCAAGTTTTATCCCCTTTTGTAGTTTACTAGCTCTTCCTTGATTTCTTACACCTGTACTCTGTGGAGTTTTCTTTGTAGAAGTAATTACCTTGTTAGGTTATTTTAATTCTTAGCAAGCATTTGCTCACAATTTCTATCCATTGTAACAGTTTTTTTCCAGTAGCAATTATATCTGTTGATAGGTTTTACTGCTCTTTCCACCTTTCCTTGTGGTATCTTTGTATCAATATTTTGTCAGTTTCTTTAAGATTATTCTCCTTTGAGTGAGAAATATCTCGGGGAAGCTCTTTGCAGGAGATTCCTTTGTGGGTAGGGCAGCAAGTAACTTTTAATGCTTCATAATTCAAAGGTTTTCTGGTATTAGCTGCCCGAATGACAGCTTTCTGCAAATAAGTCCCCTTGCATTGGGAGTGGGGAGTCTTAGACACTGGACCACAACGAAAGTCCCTGTTTTCTCTTCTTAATCTATCTTTTACTACAGCCTGTATGCATGCTCAGTTGTGTCCAACTCTTTGCGGCCTCATGGGTTCCCCTTCCCCTGTGGTAATCTACAGGGTTCTCAGCTAAGAACTCAGAAGGGTTTAGAGGGCGAATTATTTTCCTTCTCTATATTTTATCCTAACAACTTCACCCTTTTCTCTCCCATTTTTTATTGCATAAATTTACACTGTTAAGAATAAAATAGCAGTATTCCTGATATAGGGTGTACCATTTTAACATGTAAATGTAAGAAGGAACAGTCTCTCGAATTTTACCTTTTAATGTTCTTCTATTTCATTGTCTTGGTTTTCTTCCTTCTTTCAATTAAAGGTATACTGGGTTTTTCAACTGTTCTCCATGTTTATCACTATTTTATCTAATCTTTTAAAGTTATTCCTTTGCTGCCATTTCATTTCAGTCTTTGTTTTTACTTCTACCTTGAGTCTCATGTTTTTCTGAAATTCCTATGTTCTCTGTGCTCCCTCCAAATATTACTATTTTTCTTTTATATTTTCTGTTTTAAAAATTGAAGTATAGTTGATTTACAATGTGTTAATTTTCCTGAGTTTTTCTAGTTCTTTTTTTAAAAATTGAATTATGGTTGATGTACATTTATTTAAAAACTGGGGTATTTTAGTTCAAGTTTTATCCCCTTTTGTAGTTTACTAGCTCTTCCTTGATTTCTTACACCTGTACTCTGTGGAGTTTTCTTTGTAGAAGTAATTACCTTGTTAGGTTATTTTAATTCTTAGCAAGCATTTGCTCACAATTTCTATCCATTGTAACAGTTTTTTTCCAGTAGCAATTATATCTGTTGATAGGTTTTACTGCTCTTTCCACCTTTCCTTGTGGTATCTTTGTATCAATATTTTGTCAGTTTCTTTAAGATTATTCTCCTTTGAGTGAGAAATATCTCGGGGAAGCTCTTTGCAGGAGATTCCTTTGTGGGTAGGGCAGCAAGTAACTTTTAATGCTTCATAATTCAAAGGTTTTCTGGTATTAGCTGCCCGAATGACAGCTTTCTGCAAATAAGTCCCCTTGCATTGGGAGTGGGGAGTCTTAGACACTGGACCACAACGAAAGTCCCTGTTTTTCTCTTCTTAATCTATCTTTTACTACAGCCTGTATGCATGCTCAGTTGTGTCCAACTCTTTGCGGCCTCATGGGTTCCCCTTCCCCTGTGGTAATCTACAGGGTTCTCAGCTAAGAACTCAGAAGGGTTTAGAGGGCGAATTATTTTTCCTTCTCTATATTTTATCCTTTCATAGGACCTCACAAATTTTATTTGTCTCTTTCCCTTTAATGAAATAAAATTCATATTTTATGGCAAGACAAGAAAAATTTAAACATACACTGTTTCTTTGCTTGTTTGGGCCTTTTCCCTCACCTTCCATGTGCATTAAGCATCTGCATTAATCAGATCTCTTTAGGAGATAACTTCCTTCTTAATATTTGGATGTATAGATCTGGATTCTGAAAATTGTTAATTCATCATTGGATGTATAAACCTTTGTCTCAAAAATGTAACTAACTGTACTTTGGTGTCTAATAGGTGGAACAGTCTTTAGGGCTTTCTGAATGACTGTCTCCTGGGTTGTCATCCTCAGGCTGACTCGAAGGAAATTTTCTATTTCTTTCATAGACTACTGACTAAGAAATTATTGATTAATTTTTGATTGACAGTTTCTTCTCTTTTCTTCTTCCTTCCTTCTTTCCCTGATTTCTTTCTCCTTTTCCTTTTCTCTCTTACTATAAACTTTAAGAATAGAATAAGGGAGTTGTCATTATCTTATTTTTCATATTCGCCACAGTGCCTGCCATTAACATGAGCTCAATAAACATTTGTCGAGAGTAAATACATTAATCAGTGAAGATTGTTTTCACACATGGTGTCATATTTGAATAGGGATATCAATAGGGTCTGTTGTTTGCCCTGGAGACCAGACAGCTTGGAGGGAATTCTGGAGACTGACTCTTGGAAGATTTGGTTATAGGAACAAAGGAGATGTAATTTTTGGAAATGAGAAAAAAATAGAGATAGAAATTCATAGCCTTCAAATATAGGCTGTTTAACCTTGTAGAAAAGTGTTTTACATCATGAAAATCACCTGAGGAGCTTGTTCAAAACATGGAAAACCCCCAAAGGGCCTTTTTTTTTTTTTGCCCCTTGGAAACTTTTTGGGGGTTTTCTATGGGAGATTTCAGAAATGGAAAAGAAAGCAGAAGAGAGGATATAATTCAAGCCAAGTGGACCAGACAATATTCCCCTTCCTGTGGTAATCTACAGGGTTCTCAGCTAAGAACTCAGAAGGGTTTAGAGGGCGAATTATTTTTCCTTCTCTATATTTTATCCTTTCATAGGACCTCACAAATTTTATTTGTCTCTTTCCCTTTAATGAAATAAAATTCATATTTTATGGCAAGACAAGAAAAATTTAAACATACACTATTTCTTTGCTTGTTTGGGCCTTTTCCCTCACCTTCCATGTGCATTAAGCATCTGCATTAATCAGATCTCTTTAGGAGATAACTTCCTTCTTAATATTTGGATGTATAGATCTGGATTCTGAAAATTGTTAATTCATCATTGGATGTATAAACCTTTGTCTCAAAAATGTAACTAACTGTACTTTGGTGTCTAATAGGTGGAACAGTCTTTAGGGCTTTCTGAATGACTGTCTCCTGGGTTGTCATCCTCAGGCTGACTCGAAGGAAATTTTCTATTTCTTTCATAGACTACTGACTAAGAAATTATTGATTAATTTTTGATTGACAGTTTCTTCTCTTTTCTTCTTCCTTCCTTCTTTCCCTGATTTCTTTCTCCTTTTCCTTTTCTCTCTTACTATAAACTTTAAGAATAGAATAAGGGAGTTGTCATTATCTTATTTTTCATATTCGCCACAGTGCCTGCCATTAACATGAGCTCAATAAACATTTGTCGAGAGTAAATACATTAATCAGTGAAGATTGTTTTCACACATGGTGTCATATTTGAATAGGGATATCAATAGGGTCTGTTGTTTGCCCTGGAGACCAGACAGCTTGGAGGGAATTCTGGAGACTGACTCTTGGAAGATTTGGTTATAGGAACAAAGGAGATGTAATTTTTGGAAATGAGAAAAAAATAGAGATAGAAATTCATAGCCTTCAAATATAGGCTGTTTAACCTTGTAGAAAAGTGTTTTACATCATGAAAATCACCTGAGGAGCTTGTTCAAAACATGGAACCCAAGGCTCTTGCCTGATCTTTGATACATGGGGTATGGAGTGGCACTAGAAAATCCGGTTTGGTTGTTGTTTTTCTTTTATTTTTAGAATAAGCACCTCAGGAAGTTATTTATATCAGAAAATGTTGAGAAATGCTATTTTATAAGAGGCAGCATTGTTACTATGGAAAAACCTGGGAGATTTCAGAAATGGAAAAAGAAAGCAGAAGAGAGGATATAATTCAAGCCTCAAACGTCTTGAAGACCAGAGACAATCTGACATTTTTAATGTCTTTAGCACCTTAGGAGAAGCAATGAGAGTGAAGTGAGTGGAGTCTTGGTTATTCACTAGATTATCTTTGAGTGCAAGGGCCTCAGCCATGACCATGCTGAATCACTGTGGCTTTGCAAATAAAAACTTAGGAGGAAATGGACTGTGGAGCAGTGGATTCTAGGCTGTGAGAAGATGAAATGACTAGAAACTGTTCATCTCTGATCGTTAATTCCCAGGTAGCCTTGGAGCAGGAGAAAGATCTGTGGCCACTGACTTCCAAGCAGTGTTAAAAGTCAGAAGCTGCCTGGTATATTTCTGTTGAAGGCTGCTATAGAAATGGACTGGTTCTAGAAACTCACTCTTGACTGGCCTGATGGAGACTCAGAAAGGCAGAGATGAGCATCCTCACTGTTGGTTTGTTTTTTAAGAAACATTTAAGTTTCTTATGTATTATTATTATATATAATTTAATTCTCATAAAAATTAAAGTGAGAAATTTACTCCTCTCCATTTTTTGAGGAGGTACTGAAGACTCTGAGCAATGATCTAATTTGCCTCAAGGAACATAGCTATTCCCTTAACAAAAGCTTGCTGAGTATTTTCTAGGGTTTGGTCAGCATAGGAGATTCTAGATTTGAACTCATATCTAAACTTCAAAGCCTACGCCTTTTGTCCTTTGTAACAAAGGGCCAGTTTTAATAACAAAGTGCTATTATAAACCTGTAAATCAAATCCCAATAATCCCAAAGAAAGACTGGCAAATAATCCAAAAAAGTAAATAATCAAAAAACCTGAGGAGCTTGTTCAAAACATGGAACCCAAGGCTCTTGCCTGATCTTTGATACATGGGGTATGGAGTGGCACTAGAAAATCCGGTTTGGTTGTTGTTTTTCTTTTATTTTTAGAATAAGCACCTCAGGAAGTTATTTATATCAGAAAATGTTGAGAAATGCTATTTTATAAGAGGCAGCATTGTTACTATGGAAAAACCTGGGAGATTTCAGAAATGGAAAAAGAAAGCAGAAGAGAGGATATAATTCAAGCCTCAAACGTCTTGAAGACCAGAGACAATCTGACATTTTTAATGTCTTTAGCACCTTAGGAGAAGCAATGAGAGTGAAGTGAGTGGAGTCTTGGTTATTCACTAGATTATCTTTGAGTGCAAGGGCCTCAGCCATGACCATGCTGAATCACTGTGGCTTTGCAAATAAAAACTTAGGAGGAAATGGACTGTGGAGCAGTGGATTCTAGGCTGTGAGAAGATGAAATGACTAGAAACTGTTCATCTCTGATCGTTAATTCCCAGGTAGCCTTGGAGCAGGAGAAAGATCTGTGGCCACTGACTTCCAAGCAGTGTTAAAAGTCAGAAGCTGCCTGGTATATTTCTGTTGAAGGCTGCTATAGAAATGGACTGGTTCTAGAAACTCACTCTTGACTGGCCTGATGGAGACTCAGAAAGGCAGAGATGAGCATCCTCACTGTTGGTTTGTTTTTTAAGAAACATTTAAGTTTCTTATGTATTATTATTATATATAATTTAATTCTCATAAAAATTAAAGTGAGAAATTTACTCCTCTCCATTTTTTGAGGAGGTACTGAAGACTCTGAGCAATGATCTAATTTGCCTCAAGGAACATAGCTATTCCCTTAACAAAAGCTTGCTGAGTATTTTCTAGGGTTTGGTCAGCATAGGAGATTCTAGATTTGAACTCATATCTAAACTTCAAAGCCTACGCCTTTTGTCCTTTGTAACAAAGGGCCAGTTTTAATAACAAAGTGCTATTATAAACCTGTAAATCAAATCCCAATAATCCCAAAGAAAGACTGGCAAATAATCCAAAAAAGTAAATAATCAAAAAAAAACCTGACTGTTATTGCCCACAAACAGTCAGGTTACCAAAAAATTATTACCAGTAAATTTAAAGGCCATGAATAGGGTGCAAAATTTTAAGGACATCACAGTGAAAGGAATACAGGGAACAAGCAAAGGCATATTTGTTGGGGGTTGGGGTGTAAACTAGTGAGCCTCTTTGGTGGACTGTTTGGATATTTTAAATGAACGTTCCCTTTGGCTTAGCAATTTCATTCTAGGATTTTATTGTATATATGAATTTATATATGTATGTATTTTATAAAAATATATAATTATCTATATACAAATATATATACACACATACATACACATATAAAAAGACACACCTGAAGACACTTCCTTTAGTGCTGTTTATGAAACCAAAGGACCAGAAGCAACTTGAATAGCCTTTAGTTGAGGATGTGTTAAATATATCATGGTAAAACCTAAAATAAAATTTACAAAGCCCACACTTCACTACTGGGTGATTCATCTCCTTGATAGTAACAACGAGACTCAGTGATAGTCATTGCACCTTCTAAAGAAATGTTAAATTTTGTGATACAGATCACTTGCAAACAGACTTTGCTGTGAACGTTTCAGCAGCCCTAAGAGATAGACAGAGCAGGCATTATCCCATCCTGTAGATGGACAAGGAGACAGAGGCTCTCTTGGGTTAGCTGTTCCATATATTGATGAGAAATAGCAGAGGCCTGGAAGGCATATTCTCAAGGCTGTTTGCTTGGCGCACTTCACAGCACCCCCAGTATTTAGACAGTAGGCCTCTGTAGAGGAAGAGACGCCATCATCTAGAGAAGGGACAACATCAAGGTGTTATTTTTTGAGTTGATGTGGAGAATGTCCCCTTGGAAGGGAGCATGTTTTGCTCTGCTAACAGAATGGTTTCATCTCTCCCATCCAGGGGAACAGACAGCTCTGAAAGTTCAAAATAGGAGCAGTTTTCAGACAGATACACTCTAATGTGGAACTTGTTCTTCTGCATATCCATAGAGGCTTTTCTAGCTTTAGAGCAAAAACAAGGAGAAAAGGGAAGTAAAGCTGAGTCAGCCTGGAATATGACTTCAGGCCTCAGCAACAGAATCATGTCCTGTTTTCCTCTTTGTTAAGGTTTCTAGTCCTGGCAGCACATTGGACATGTGTGGGAGAAGTGATGCTTTGGAGTTGGTGTACATTAGCTGCTCAAGAAAAACAATTCAGAAAAATACAGGGAACAAGCAAAGGCATATTTGTTGGGGGTTGGGGTGTAAACTAGTGAGCCTCTTTGGTGGACTGTTTGGATATTTTAAATGAACGTTCCCTTTGGCTTAGCAATTTCATTCTAGGATTTTATTGTATATATGAATTTATATATGTATGTATTTTATAAAAATATATAATTATCTATATACAAATATATATACACACATACATACACATATAAAAAGACACACCTGAAGACACTTCCTTTAGTGCTGTTTATGAAACCAAAGGACCAGAAGCAACTTGAATAGCCTTTAGTTGAGGATGTGTTAAATATATCATGGTAAAACCTAAAATAAAATTTACAAAGCCCACACTTCACTACTGGGTGATTCATCTCCTTGATAGTAACAACGAGACTCAGTGATAGTCATTGCACCTTCTAAAGAAATGTTAAATTTTGTGATACAGATCACTTGCAAACAGACTTTGCTGTGAACGTTTCAGCAGCCCTAAGAGATAGACAGAGCAGGCATTATCCCATCCTGTAGATGGACAAGGAGACAGAGGCTCTCTTGGGTTAGCTGTTCCATATATTGATGAGAAATAGCAGAGGCCTGGAAGGCATATTCTCAAGGCTGTTTGCTTGGCGCACTTCACAGCACCCCCAGTATTTAGACAGTAGGCCTCTGTAGAGGAAGAGACGCCATCATCTAGAGAAGGGACAACATCAAGGTGTTATTTTTTGAGTTGATGTGGAGAATGTCCCCTTGGAAGGGAGCATGTTTTGCTCTGCTAACAGAATGGTTTCATCTCTCCCATCCAGGGGAACAGACAGCTCTGAAAGTTCAAAATAGGAGCAGTTTTCAGACAGATACACTCTAATGTGGAACTTGTTCTTCTGCATATCCATAGAGGCTTTTCTAGCTTTAGAGCAAAAACAAGGAGAAAAGGGAAGTAAAGCTGAGTCAGCCTGGAATATGACTTCAGGCCTCAGCAACAGAATCATGTCCTGTTTTCCTCTTTGTTAAGGTTTCTAGTCCTGGCAGCACATTGGACATGTGTGGGAGAAGTGATGCTTTGGAGTTGGTGTACATTAGCTGCTCAAGAAAAACAATTCAGAAAAATTCAGAGACTTTGTGAACCACTTGCTGAATATACCTATTATTAAAAATTAATTATGTGGTGAACTTCTCTGGTGATCCAGTGGTTAAAAATTTGCTTCCCAATGCAGAAGACCCAGGTTTAATCCCTGGTCTGGGAAGATCTCACATGGCATGGAGCAACTCAGCCTGTGAGCCATAACTACTGAGCTCACACTCTGTGACTATGGAAGTCCATGCACCTAGAGCCCAACTAAGCAACAAAAGAAGCCACCACAATGAGAAGCCTGCATGCTACAACAAGAGACTAGCCCCACCTCGCTCGTCACAACCAGAGAAAGCCTGTGCAAAGTAATGAAGACCCAGTGCAGCCAAAAATAAATACATTAAAATTAAGTATAATGAAAGTATAATTGACTACATTATGTTGAAAACAAAGCTCATCACTTCCTAATTATTTTATTCTTGTCTATGCTCTTGAGGTTGTTTGTATCTATTGTACCTATTGTATCAGAGCTGTTGAGCCTATTTGTAGGGTGGAAGCACTACACAATTGTGTGTTACCACTCATTGCTTCCCAACTCTTTGCTCAGTGTTGTCACACTGTTATCTTAAAAGTGGTCATAGTGGGAGTACTCACACCATAAAAATTGGGAAATACTATAATTATTAGTTGATCTTCTATCTTATTGATTGTCTAGGCTTAAGGTAATGACAGAAAAGTGTCAATAATGCAGATTAAACTTAAAGATATGTTCTATTTATATCTGTTGCATTGTGAATAATAAAAAATTGTATATTCTTCCAACATTTCAAATTATTATCTGATTAATAAAGAAGTTACTTGTGTTATTGACAACTGAGAAAAATTCTGAACTACTTTTACATGTTTCATTTTCCTCATTAACATGAATGAAAATACCAGTCAACATTTATGTCTGAACCTCTACTCACTTGTCATGAATCTTTTTTGAACCTTTTTAGCTTGCATAAGTGTTTTCCTCTTTGTTAAGGTTTCTAGTCCTGGCAGCACATTGGACATGTGTGGAGAAGTGATGCTTTGGAGTTGGTGTACATTAGCTGCTCAAGAAAAACAATTCAGAAAAATTCAGAGACTTTGTGAACCACTTGCTGAATATACCTATTATTAAAAATTAATTATGTGGTGAACTTCTCTGGTGATCCAGTGGTTAAAAATTTGCTTCCCAATGCAGAAGACCCAGGTTTAATCCCTGGTCTGGGAAGATCTCACATGGCATGGAGCAACTCAGCCTGTGAGCCATAACTACTGAGCTCACACTCTGTGACTATGGAAGTCCATGCACCTAGAGCCCAACTAAGCAACAAAAGAAGCCACCACAATGAGAAGCCTGCATGCTACAACAAGAGACTAGCCCCACCTCGCTCGTCACAACCAGAGAAAGCCTGTGCAAAGTAATGAAGACCCAGTGCAGCCAAAAATAAATACATTAAAATTAAGTATAATGAAAGTATAATTGACTACATTATGTTGAAAACAAAGCTCATCACTTCCTAATTATTTTATTCTTGTCTATGCTCTTGAGGTTGTTTGTATCTATTGTACCTATTGTATCAGAGCTGTTGAGCCTATTTGTAGGGTGGAAGCACTACACAATTGTGTGTTACCACTCATTGCTTCCCAACTCTTTGCTCAGTGTTGTCACACTGTTATCTTAAAAGTGGTCATAGTGGGAGTACTCACACCATAAAAATTGGGAAATACTATAATTATTAGTTGATCTTCTATCTTATTGATTGTCTAGGCTTAAGGTAATGACAGAAAAGTGTCAATAATGCAGATTAAACTTAAAGATATGTTCTATTTATATCTGTTGCATTGTGAATAATAAAAAATTGTATATTCTTCCAACATTTCAAATTATTATCTGATTAATAAAGAAGTTACTTGTGTTATTGACAACTGAGAAAAATTCTGAACTACTTTTACATGTTTCATTTTCCTCATTAACATGAATGAAAATACCAGTCAACATTTATGTCTGAACCTCTACTCACTTGTCAGATGCAGCAAATACAGTTTGTTGAATATACGAGTTCAGGACAAATAACTATGAGAGTTCAATAAAAATCAATGAAAGCCTTTGCAAGAATCAATAAACTAAGTGATATTTACAATGAAGAGTATTACGTCTTATTTTCATATGTATGTTGAGTGCTGGACATGTTTTACATCCCTAAAATTTATAGTATGCTCATGTTGGGCTTCCCAGGTAGTGCAGTTGGTGAAGAATCCGCATGACAATGCAAAAGACACAAGAGATGTGGGTTCAATACCTAGGATGGGAAGATCCTCTGGAGAAGGAAATGGCAACCCATTCTAGTATTCTTGCTGAAGCCTGGTGAACTATAGTCTATGGGGTTTCAAAGCATTGAATGTGACTGAGAGCACACACACATATGTGTAGGCATATGTCTACTAATTTTTTTGCTTTTGGAAGAACTGGTTGTTAAACATTACCACCACACCACTGTTGCTTATAAGTTTCAAAAATCACTGCTACCTAGAAAGATGTCAACAATAAGATGTGGAATGAAAGATACCATTTTTGAGTTCTCTCATATAAAACAATAGCTAGATAGGTATCATAACAAAAATAGCTCTGGGAGGGCTCAAGTCCAATTAAGAACATGCAGCAACACAATGGAGTGTCAACTACATCATCGTCAACAACAATACATGAAGAGTAACTGTCCAGAAAGGATTGCTGGGGAGATATGCATAGGGGAGATGTCTGCAGATGGTCAAGAACAAAGAATCAGCCTGTGTGCTATTAGTGATACCCACTGATGTGGTGACTCCTTGTGGCCTGCACCACTCTGTGATGGACCCTGGCATGCCTTGCTGCTAAAGACTTCAACAGCCCTCACAACAGCCACAGCACACGGACCCCAGCAGCCTGCTCCACAGAGGACTCTTCATTGTCACCTCCACCTTTCTAGGTAACTGACAGTCATCACAGGCACAGATCCCCCTGGAGAGAGTTGCTGCTGTGCTCTTGTCTCAAGAAGAAGCCACTGTTGTGCCATCCTGGGATCAGGGCTGACACCCATCTCCCAGTCCCATACATGGCCTGGTCTGAAGAGCCATGGCTGCTCTATGTACACCTATGCTCAGTCACCAGAGCCACTGACACTGTGGACTAGCCCATGCTCTAGGCTAATTCTTGACCCCAGTCCCATGACCCCTCTGTGAGCCCTATGGATATTAGAAGCCCTGTTGCAACAGGTATGCCGGCACCATGAACCCTGGAGCCATGGCCAGTCTCCTCACACCTGTGCTCTGGATTCCCTCTCCAAAGCCACTCTATGAGTACGTGGTACCACCATCACCGGAGTACATACAAAAGCCAGATCTGGTACCAAGATGCATTCCCTTGGCCATAACTTCCCCCGTGGGAGAAAAGAGATTCAGAAAAGCCTGGAAGCCTTTGCCATGAGAGACCCCAGCAGCCCTCACTATTGCTGTAGCCACTTACCACATTGGCTGCTGAGGATCCCTGTGATCTTTGCAAATGCTGACCTCAGCTGGTGGACAAGCACAAAGACCACACCACTGTGCCTTCCCTGGTGTAGCAGCTGCCATATTCCACCCAGCCTATGCCCTTACACATACCCATCAACAAAATCTTTCCCCACTGAAACCAGTCCAGAGTCTGGTAGAGGTAAGTGGTACATCTAGTACATACATTAATACAAGGATAGAAGAAATCTGAAAAAAATCAAGGTAATACAAAACCACCAAAAGAACACAATGATATTACAGTAAATGACTCCAAAGAAAAGAAAATCTACAAATTGCTAGACAAATCAAAATGTTTTAAGGAAGCTCAGTGGACTATTAGAAAAAATAGGTAACTCAGTGAAATCAAGAAAACAATATATGCACAAAACAAGTTCAACAAAGAGATAGGAATCACAGAAAAGAACCAAACAGAAATCCGTGAGTTGAGGGATACAATGAATGAAATAAAAATTAGGATAGACAGCATTAGTGGTAGACTTGATTAAGCAAAAGAAACAATCTGCAAACTAAATGGTAGATCATTTGAAATTACCCAGTTAGAAGAACAAAAAGAGAGAACAATGAAAAAGGGTGGGAAAAGCCCATAAAATTTGGGGAGCTTTTGTTGGGGCTAAACACCCAACAAAATGAACAGGCAACTTGTAAAATAGGAGAAAGCATTTGTTAACCATATATCTGATAAGGAATTAATATCTAAAATATGTGATTTGCAAATACTTTCTCTTATTCTGTAAGTTGCCTTTGGTTTTGAATTATTTTTCTTTTACAGTCTATTTTTTTCCCTATCAGTTCCTTTCTTTGATTTTTATATGACATCTTACTCATTACTGTGGAAAAGAATCAGAGTAACTACATGTTCTTCCCAAGTCTCCTCAGAGCCAGCAGAATGTCAACAGGCTGGCCAGTTATCTCAGGTTCAGGTTCTTAGCAAGGTAGGAAACCAGAGCTAGAGGTTTCAGGGAAACAAAAGAGAAAAAGAGTGTTAAAGGGCCAGCCTATACCAACATCTTCTCATAATCAAACTCAGGTGACATCCAAAGAGATCTGCAGACTGAGTGAGGCCTGTGGGGGATGGGTGGGAAGACTAGCAAAAATCGTCCTCTTCGCTGACTCAGGAGTCTCAGGGTACTACAGAGAGCCTGGTAGAAAAATGCAGAGCAGCCTGGATTATTCTGCAATAACCCTTCATCTTCTAGGATTTAGTTAGACTGACTTCAGTTCTATACAAACTTTAGATGTATTTAAGAGATAAGGATATTGGAAAGAGCTAAAACTGGCCACTTGAGACAGAGGCTTCTACTTATTCCCCAATTTATTATTTCTTTCTTCCTTTTAAATACACATACCATTTTTTATGTAAGCAAATGACTACCTAAAATAAAACCCCTTCTATAGTTTGTTGAGGACTTATGGCCAAGTTCTAAGAGTACATGAGACTCTACGAGGTGTCCTTAAAGAGAGGAAATGCATTCTTTGTCTCTTCTTCCTTTATGCTGGTTGGAATGCAGACATGGAAACTGGAATGTTGGCAGCCACCTTGGACCATTGAGGACAGTGAAAAACAAGAGGGAAGGGGCTGCAGTTCCAGGTACTGGTAGGATGGAGTAGACACTGGGCCTTGTCTCGCCCACTGAGTGCAGCTATACAACCTGGGAAGAATCCTTAGGACTGATATCTGAGAACTCTAAAAAGTAAATGATAGCAGGAAAATGAGAAGACCACCAGAATTCAAATAGTCACCAAGGCAGTGATGAATCCCCCTCTTTTCCTGTGTTATCCCCTAGCCTAGACTCAAGGCAGCCTGAAACCAGTAAGGAGGCACCAAGGCAGGAGAAGCGCTCTAGTTCTGGCTTGAAAAGTGGGAAAGAAGATTCCTAACATAGTGAGAAATCCCCCATTTCTCTCTGTTTCTCTCTTCTCTTGCACCCCAGCCCCGACAACCCAGTGAAAGTGGTGGCAACAGTGATAACAGTGGGACCTGCAGGAACCTAACACTGAGGGGTGTGAGTTTTCCTCTATGGTCAGAGGTGCTGTGGTCCAAAAGGGTAAGATAGACCTCTATTTTGGTTTGTTTCTCAGAGTGCTGGTGGTTTTCGAGGAAACAAAGAGAAAAAGAGTGTTAAGGGCCAGTAACATCTTCTCATAATCAAACTCGGACATCCAAAGAGATCTGCAGACTGAGTGAGGCCTGTGGGGGATGGGTGGGAAGACTAGCAAAAATCGTCCTCTTCGCTGACTCAGGAGTCTCAGGGTACTACAGAGAGCCTGGTAGAAAAATGCAGAGCAGCCTGGATTATTCTGCAATAACCCTTCATCTTCTAGGATTTAGTTAGACTGACTTCAGTTCTATACAAACTTTAGATGTATTTAAGAGATAAGGATATTGGAAAGAGCTAAAACTGGCCACTTGAGACAGAGGCTTCTACTTATTCCCCAATTTATTATTTCTTTCTTCCTTTTAAATACACATACCATTTTTTATGTAAGCAAATGACTACCTAAAATAAAACCCCTTCTATAGTTTGTTGAGGACTTATGGCCAAGTTCTAAGAGTACATGAGACTCTACGAGGTGTCCTTAAAGAGAGGAAATGCATTCTTTGTCTCTTCTTCCTTTATGCTGGTTGGAATGCAGACATGGAAACTGGAATGTTGGCAGCCACCTTGGACCATTGAGGACAGTGAAAAACAAGAGGGAAGGGGCTGCAGTTCCAGGTACTGGTAGGATGGAGTAGACACTGGGCCTTGTCTCGCCCACTGAGTGCAGCTATACAACCTGGGAAGAATCCTTAGGACTGATATCTGAGAACTCTAAAAAGTAAATGATAGCAGGAAAATGAGAAGACCACCAGAATTCAAATAGTCACCAAGGCAGTGATGAATCCCCCTCTTTTCCTGTGTTATCCCCTAGCCTAGACTCAAGGCAGCCTGAAACCAGTAAGGAGGCACCAAGGCAGGAGAAGCGCTCTAGTTCTGGCTTGAAAAGTGGGAAAGAAGATTCCTAACATAGTGAGAAATCCCCCATTTCTCTCTGTTTTCTCTCTTCTCTTGCACCCCAGCCCCGACAACCCAGTGAAAGTGGTGGCAACAGTGATAACAGTGGGACCTGCAGGAACCTAACACTGAGGGGTGTGAGTTTTCCTCTATGGTCAGAGGTGCTGTGGTCCAAAAGGGTAAGATAGACCTCTATTTTGGTTTGTTTCTCCATCTCTGTTATAAGTGCAATTGTGGGACATATACAAGAGGGTTCAATGAAAAATTCCCAGTTTTCCGGCCAAAGGACCACAAAGGCCCTGGAAAATCGGAAAGTATCAGCAATATCACAGGGAGAAGATGCTAGGGGCAAAAATCTGTTGGGCTACGGGTTCACCTGCATTTTGTGTACACATAGACCCGACTTTAAACAGCATATTACAAAGTTGAAAATGAAGTCCTGGATAGACGACCACCTAAGCATCAGATTGGCCACTGGGTGGCACACACGTCAGACAGATCTGAATAGCACAGGAAAAAGCTTTGAAAACAGAACTGATACATGGAATTACATGCTGTAGAAGACTGGTCAGAACTTGATGCCTGAACCCAAACAGGTCTCAAACTTGGCAAAACAGAAATGTCAGCATTCTCTATAGGATTGAAACAAGACTTGGAGTCTTATGACATTAGAGCCAAAATGTCCAGGATACAATCTGAAATAATTTGGCATATCAATAAGAAAACAATCTCAATTTGTATTGAAAAAGACAATCAACAAATACCAACTGTTGAAACAGCAAAGATGGGAAGATCATCTGACTATAACTTTAAAGTAACTATTACAAATTGCTTCAAAGACTAAGGATCCCATTTTTTTTTTTTTTTCAGGAAGAAAACTGCTTTTAATTGTCACATATCAGTGATTGCTATGACACATACATTAGTTTCTAAAGTTAAAAAGTTTTAAAATGAATGAGAGCTTTGTTTAAAAGTTCTTATGTGAAATTAGAGAAACTAATTATTACAAGGAACGTGATTTGTATTTAGAAAAGACAAGGGATGCTTATAAAATTTGATGTGAATGCTGCTTACTTAAGGGAGTTTAAAAGTATATAATTTCTGTACTTTAAAAAATATTTTCTCAGGAGAAAGACATTCAACCCAAACTCTTGCACCCCAGCCCCGACAACCCAGTGAAAGTGGTGGCAACAGTGATAACAGTGGGACCTGCAGGAACCTAACACTGAGGGGTGTGAGTTTTCCTCTATGGTCAGAGGTGCTGTGGTCCAAAAGGGTAAGATAGACCTCTATTTTGGTTTGTTTCTCCATCTCTGTTATAAGTGCAATTGTGGGACATATACAAGAGGGTTCAATGAAAAATTCCCAGTTTTCCGGCCAAAGGACCACAAAGGCCCTGGAAAATCGGAAAGTATCAGCAATATCACAGGGAGAAGATGCTAGGGGCAAAAATCTGTTGGGCTACGGGTTCACCTGCATTTTGTGTACACATAGACCCGACTTTAAACAGCATATTACAAAGTTGAAAATGAAGTCCTGGATAGACGACCACCTAAGCATCAGATTGGCCACTGGGTGGCACACACGTCAGACAGATCTGAATAGCACAGGAAAAAGCTTTGAAAACAGAACTGATACATGGAATTACATGCTGTAGAAGACTGGTCAGAACTTGATGCCTGAACCCAAACAGGTCTCAAACTTGGCAAAACAGAAATGTCAGCATTCTCTATAGGATTGAAACAAGACTTGGAGTCTTATGACATTAGAGCCAAAATGTCCAGGATACAATCTGAAATAATTTGGCATATCAATAAGAAAACAATCTCAATTTGTATTGAAAAAGACAATCAACAAATACCAACTGTTGAAACAGCAAAGATGGGAAGATCATCTGACTATAACTTTAAAGTAACTATTACAAATTGCTTCAAAGACTAAGGATCCCATTTTTTTTTTTTTTCAGGAAGAAAACTGCTTTTAATTGTCACATATCAGTGATTGCTATGACACATACATTAGTTTCTAAAGTTAAAAAGTTTTAAAATGAATGAGAGCTTTGTTTAAAAGTTCTTATGTGAAATTAGAGAAACTAATTATTACAAGGAACGTGATTTGTATTTAGAAAAGACAAGGGATGCTTATAAAATTTGATGTGAATGCTGCTTACTTAAGGGAGTTTAAAAGTATATAATTTCTGTACTTTAAAAAATATTTTCTCAGGAGAAAGACATTCATCCCAAAGTCAGCCCCTTTCCTTAAATTAGAGTTGGATGTGTTTTGTGTTTTATGTGTAATAACATCCAATCACTGTCACAGCGTCATTGTATCTAATCCACAGACAAGTTCATATTTGATATTAAAAGGGACTCCTGCCAGAGCTGTTTTACAGAAATACAGAGGTTGACAGAAGCAAAGATTTACATATTATTGCACTGCCCCAGACATACGTGTCTGTGAACAACAAAACTCTGTAAAAATTAAAAAAAAAAAAGGCCCCCCACCCCCCCCCCACACACAAAGTAAGGATAAATGTTCTCAGAAATGCAGAAAGTTTCAGCAAAAACAACCCCCCTGAAGCTATGAGGAAAATACAAATGAAAATTTTAGAACTGAAAAATACAAAATGTGAAATAAAAATCTTGCTGGGTGGATTCAAAAGCAGAATTGTGATGACAAAGGTAGGAGTCAGCGAACTTGCAAATAGACCAATCAAAAATTTCCAGCTTAGACTTGAAAGAGAAAAAGAACGGAAGAAAAATTAACAGAGGCTCAGGGACCTAGAGGACAATACCAAAACTCTAACATCTGTGGCAGCAGAGTCCTAGAACATGCAGAGAAAGAATGGTACAGGAAGACAAAAAAAGTAAAGAAATCATGGCTGAGACCATCTCACATTTCTCAGAAGACATAAACCTACAGATTTAAGAAACTCAGTGAACCTCAAAAAAATATAGCAAAGAAGTCTATGTCCAAAGAGATCATAATTAAACTGCTGAAAACTGAAGACATGGAAAAAAGATCATACAAGAAGCCTGAGAAAAACAACACATGCTTTTAGTGGGAAATAAGTGACTGTGGAGTTTTCAACAGAAATCATGAGAAGTAAGAAGTGAGGCAGCATTTTCAAAGTGCTGAACGAAAATAAGTGTCAATCCAGAACTGAATTCCTGGAGTAAATGGAACTTGTTTATGAAGTGGTATCAATTTTACACTTTGCTGAATTTGATTTGTGGCTATTTTGATTTTTTTTCCCCATCTTTGTTCATGGGAAAGATTGGCTTGTAATTTTCTTGGATTTTTCAAGTCAAGTTTGGATTTCAAGATTCTTTTTTCTATACTTGGCAACAGCTTGCATAACGTTGTTATTTTATTCATATTTACATATTCTTAGTAGAACTAGCTAGGAAGCCATCTGGGACTCAAGTTTTCTTTGTGAGTTTCAAAAAATTGATTAGTTTTTATTTATTTATTTAAATTTTGGCCTCTTTTATTATTTTTGTTTATTTATTTTCATCCATCTTTATTCTTTGGCCTGTGTGGGCCTCCCATTGCAGTGGCCTGTCTCATTGCAGAGGCTCTGCGTGCATGTGCTCCAGAGCACTGGCTCCTAGTTGGACACACCTGTCCAGCCGCTTAGTGGCATGTGAGATCTTCCCGGGCCAGGGATCGAACTGGTTCCCCTTGCCCTACAAGACGGACTCTTTACCCACTGGATCACCAGGGAAACCCTTGGTTAGTTTTAATGGCTTTAGACTATTCAGATTTTCTATTTCTTCTTGAGTCAATTTTGGTAAGTTATTTTTTTCTACATATTTACTGACCTAAATTTCCAAATTTATTAGCACAATTGTTCATAATAGCCCCCTTATCTTTTAAATGACTGCATCATCTTGTGTTGATGTCCCCCTCTTTATTCCTAACGTTGTTTATTTTGTAATTTTTTTTCTTTTTTTCAGAAATCTTTCTAGAAATTTTTTTTTTCAATTTTCAGAGTCTTCAAGAAGTCCACTTATGATTTTGATCCTATTTGCTATTCTATTGATTTCTGGTTTTCCTCCACCCCTTCTTCTTTTGGCCATGCTGAATGGCATGGGGAATCTTAGTTCCCCAACCAGGGATTGTGTCCACACTCCCTGAAGTGGAAGCTCAGAGTCTTAACCACTGGACCAAGAAGGAAATCCCAATTTGTTGTTTTTAATTTTTTGTTACTTTCTTCCTTCCCCTTCCTTTGAAATGCTACCCTTTTTCTAGTCTTTATCTCGTTTTCTAACTATACCTCAGTAACTTCCAACTTTTTATCTTTTCATATATGTAGACATGTAAAGTTAAAAATCCCTGTGTATTCTGTTTTGCCTTATACCTTAAGTTTTAATATATAGTGTTAATTCTATGATTATTCAACTTTAAATAGCTCTAATTTCTCTTATGATGAGAAACAGTATAGCATTTTGATTATGTGTGGAGTCTAGGGCTTTACTGACTGAATCCAGCACTGCCGGTCGTATGAGCTTGGGGAAGCCACTTAACTCCTTGGCAGTAATGACTCCTTTGTTTGCAGCAATGGGTGAAAATAATGTCTATCTTAGGCGGATTTTTGTGCAGATTAAATAGAACCTGGCACACAGTAGGTAACATATGTGAAAGTGGATATGTTTTAGCTGTTATTTCTTCTTTGAATCATTTGTTATCATTCCTAAATTTCCCAATGTTTTTCATAGTTAACCTTTATAATTTATTTCTAGTTCTATTGCACTGTGATTAGAGAACATTTTCTGTATGGATTCAGCTACTGTGTGTGTTCAGTTGCCCAGCTGGACCGCAGCACGTCAGGGCTCCCTGTTCTTCACCATCTCCTGAAGTTTGCCCAGGGTCATGTCCGTTGAGTTGGTGATGCCATTCAGCCATCTCATCCTCTGAACCCTCTCCTCCTTCTGCCCTCAGTCTTTCTCATCATCAGGGACTTTTCTGATGAGCTGGCTGTCCACATCAAATGACCAAGATATGGGAGCTTCAGCTTTAGTATCAGTCCTTCCAAAGAGTATACTGGATTGATTTCCCTAAAGATTTCCTTAAGGCCAACTACTGTATGACCCAGTAGGTGGTCAATGCTGGAAAAGTGTACGCTTGAACATAAAATGTGTTCTGCAGAATTGAATGCAATGATAGATTTTATTGTTTTATTAGTTAGTATCTCTCAGGGAAATGGAAACCATGGGAGTTTGAAAAACAGAGAAAATTTAAAACAGTAGTTTGGTTAAAATTAGTTAAAAGGGCTAGAAGAGAGAAAAAGGGAGCTTAGAAAATACAGAAAGCAACTAGCAACTATCTTTGGGGGGTTAGAAACAAGAAGGAAATCCCAATTTGTTGTTTTTAATTTTTGTTACTTTCTTCCTTCCCTTCCTTTGAAATGCTACTTTTTCTAGTCTTTATCTCGTTTTCTAACTATACCTCAGTAACTTCCAACTTTTTATCTTTTCATATATGTAGACATGTAAAGTTAAAAATCCCTGTGTATTCTGTTTTGCCTTATACCTTAAGTTTTAATATATAGTGTTAATTCTATGATTATTCAACTTTAAATAGCTCTAATTTCTCTTATGATGAGAAACAGTATAGCATTTTGATTATGTGTGGAGTCTAGGGCTTTACTGACTGAATCCAGCACTGCCGGTCGTATGAGCTTGGGGAAGCCACTTAACTCCTTGGCAGTAATGACTCCTTTGTTTGCAGCAATGGGTGAAAATAATGTCTATCTTAGGCGGATTTTTGTGCAGATTAAATAGAACCTGGCACACAGTAGGTAACATATGTGAAAGTGGATATGTTTTAGCTGTTATTTCTTCTTTGAATCATTTGTTATCATTCCTAAATTTCCCAATGTTTTTCATAGTTAACCTTTATAATTTATTTCTAGTTCTATTGCACTGTGATTAGAGAACATTTTCTGTATGGATTCAGCTACTGTGTGTGTTCAGTTGCCCAGCTGGACCGCAGCACGTCAGGGCTCCCTGTTCTTCACCATCTCCTGAAGTTTGCCCAGGGTCATGTCCGTTGAGTTGGTGATGCCATTCAGCCATCTCATCCTCTGAACCCTCTCCTCCTTCTGCCCTCAGTCTTTCTCATCATCAGGGACTTTTCTGATGAGCTGGCTGTCCACATCAAATGACCAAGATATGGGAGCTTCAGCTTTAGTATCAGTCCTTCCAAAGAGTATACTGGATTGATTTCCCTAAAGATTTCCTTAAGGCCAACTACTGTATGACCCAGTAGGTGGTCAATGCTGGAAAAGTGTACGCTTGAACATAAAATGTGTTCTGCAGAATTGAATGCAATGATAGATTTTATTGTTTTATTAGTTAGTATCTCTCAGGGAAATGGAAACCATGGGAGTTTGAAAAACAGAGAAAATTTAAAACAGTAGTTTGGTTAAAATTAGTTAAAAGGGCTAGAAGAGAGAAAAAGGGAGCTTAGAAAATACAGAAAGCAACTAGCAACTATCTTGCACCAGGAGAGAATGTTAGAATGACTTTGTCCAGAGCCCAGGATCCCTGCATGTCTCAGAATGCTAAAGCAGCATGGTGCCTTTAGGACCATTGCTGTTCTTTTGTGCAGACAAAGCAAGGTGATGGATGACATAGACACCCAGCAAACGGAAGTCACGTGGATTGCTGCTGCTGTTGCTGGAGGTACCATCACAGACAGGAAAGAAAAAAGGGGCTTCTTGTCTGCCATATGTTCTCTGACTCATGTCTCTCATTGGAATCATATAAATTGAAGCCAACTGACCAAAGGGTGTGGAAAATGTACTTTATAGGGTTCAACCCTATTTTGAGACAAAGCAGTGCTCAGAGTGCCTCGAATGAAGCAAGAACTAGATGGCTGACCAACTAAAGTGTGGTATTCAAATCTGGATCTTTAGTGATTATTTTTTTTGGTACTGCTTGTTTTATCAATTATTGAGACAGTGGATCAGTATGTTTCTCCTTATAGTTTTGTCCACTTTTTTCCTTAATTATTTGAGGCTGTATTATTGGATACATACAAATTTAATATTTTTCAGAGCTTCCTGGTAAATTGAATCTTTTAAAAAATTATGAAGATAGCCTTTATCTCAAGTAAGCATTTTTGTTTTAAATTCCATTAAATAGTTTGTCTTAGGCTGGGTTCTTTAAAAGCAGAGGAGAGACAGGGATTCTGATGTGAACTTTACCATTTTATCCATTTGCAAGTGTACAGTTCATTGGCATTAACATTTACATTTTTGTGCAACCATTATTGCTATAGATTTTTAGTAGATGCCTCTATAACACTGATAAACTTTACATTTTTCCTCGTTTGCTGAGAGCTGGTATGGTAAATGCATCCTGAATTTTGTCAAATGTTATTTTTTCTGCATTTGTGAGATGATGATGTGTTTTTCTTTTAGCAATTAATTTAATACATCATACTTATTTGTTTTAAAATGTTCCACAGACTATTTTGGCTAAAACTCACTTGTTCATGGAGGATTACCATTTCACTATATTGATGTACATGAGTGGTACTGGTTTGTAATTTTTCTCTTTCAATATTTTTGTCAGTTTTGCTATAGTCTGTTGATCTCGAAAAACAAGTTGGGAAATATTTCTCCTATTATTTGAGAGGTTTTTTTTTTTTTTTTTTGTAATTAAAAACCTTTCCATAAAGAAAATACTAGGCTTACATGGATTTACTGATGTACTATAGCAAACATTTAAGGATAAAAGAATTCTAATCTTACTAAAGACCATCTTTTGACTTCAAAAATTTTCATTATTGTTTTTTTATTCTCAATTTTTAAATTATTACTCTTTATAATTTTCCTCCTGTTATTTGTTCTGGGTTTAATTTCTTCTTCCACTTCTAGCTCTTAGGTCATTATTTAAAATCTTCCTTTTCTTTTCAAAATCTGCATTTATAAATTTTCCTCTAAGTAGTACTTTAGCTGAATCTTACAAATTTGGTTATGTTTTCAGTCTTATTCCACTAAAAACACTGTATAGTTTAAGATTTCTTCTTTGACTCATGGATTATTAAGTATGCTATTTAATCTTTTTTAATGTGGAACTTTTATAATATCTTATTGATTTCTAATTGAACTCCATGTGTTTAGAACACATACTCTGTATGATTTCAATAGTATGAATATTTTTGATTATTTTAGGACCCAGAAGGTAGTCTGTTTTGGAGGATGTTCCATGCACACTTCAGGGCACATTCTAGCATTTTTGGTCCTTGTGATTTATAAATGTTATTTAGGTGGCTTTGTTGAGAGTGTTCATATTTTCTGTATTCTTACAGATTTTTAAAAGTCTACTTGGCCTATCACTGAAAAAGAAGTACTAAGCTTTTCAGCCATGATTGCAAATTTGACTATTTATACTTTTTTGTTATGTCAAATTTTGCCTCCTGCATTTTGAAACTCTCTTATGAGGTACAAAATAATTTAGGATTATTATGTTATCCTGGTGAACTAATGCTTTTGTCTTTACAAGATGTCCCTGGTCATAGTCTTTGTGATCTTTTCCCCCCTTCACTTGGTACCAAGGTGCAAGACAGTTGGTTTTCCTTATGGTCTCCTCATTGGGGCTGGATGGCTTAATCTTATGCTAATAATGTAGTTATTTGCGGTTCTGGCTTTATAAACGGATAGTTGATGTCACTTTTTAAGATGAGAAAAGCATTTTGGTGGACAGTGGGGAACAGAACTGAGATGCAGACATTTTATGTTTGGGTTTCCTAAGAACTATACAGATGCAAGAAGGGGTAATTTTTTGAACCTTTTCTATATGACAAGCACAATCCCAGTTACTTTACATGTACTAAGAGATTGAATTTGTAGCCGCCCTATGAGGAGGATCACATTGCTATCCTCTTTTATGGATGAAACTGAGACTCTGAGAAGTTAAATTACTTGCAGAGCTAATAGAGGAAAGAGGCAGAACATGAACCTGGGCAGCAATGCTCAGGAACCCATCTCTGAACCACGATGGCCACGTATGAGGTCATGACCTCTAGTAAATCGTTACATTCTGAAATTAATAGGCAAATCTGATCATGACACTTGACTGCTCAAATCTTTTTAATGGTGTGTCATGGTTCTTAGGTTAAAGAGCAAAAATTTTCACCTGTCCCTGTAACATTTAGCTGCCACTTATGACCTGAGTCTCATTTTGAGTTACTTTGTCCCTTGGTTTACCTCATTCACACTGCTCATCGCTAAGATTTTCAAATATAATCTGGTTCCTCCTCCTCTAAGAGCATGACACTTAATGGGCTCTAGGTCTGAAGCATGCTTCCTCTATCTTTACCACAGCATGGAAGTGCGTTTTGAGCCATGATTGGCAATATTTGTTAAAAATTTTTTTTTTAGAGTGTTCATATTTTCTGTATTCTTACAGATTTTTAAAAGTCTACTTGGCCTATCACTGAAAAAGAAGTACTAAGCTTTTCAGCCATGATTGCAAATTTGACTATTTATACTTTTTTGTTATGTCAAATTTTGCCTCCTGCATTTTGAAACTCTCTTATGAGGTACAAAATAATTTAGGATTATTATGTTATCCTGGTGAACTAATGCTTTTGTCTTTACAAGATGTCCCTGGTCATAGTCTTTGTGATCTTTTCCCCCCTTCACTTGGTACCAAGGTGCAAGACAGTTGGTTTTCCTTATGGTCTCCTCATTGGGGCTGGATGGCTTAATCTTATGCTAATAATGTAGTTATTTGCGGTTCTGGCTTTATAAACGGATAGTTGATGTCACTTTTTAAGATGAGAAAAGCATTTTGGTGGACAGTGGGGAACAGAACTGAGATGCAGACATTTTATGTTTGGGTTTCCTAAGAACTATACAGATGCAAGAAGGGGTAATTTTTTGAACCTTTTCTATATGACAAGCACAATCCCAGTTACTTTACATGTACTAAGAGATTGAATTTGTAGCCGCCCTATGAGGAGGATCACATTGCTATCCTCTTTTATGGATGAAACTGAGACTCTGAGAAGTTAAATTACTTGCAGAGCTAATAGAGGAAAGAGGCAGAACATGAACCTGGGCAGCAATGCTCAGGAACCCATCTCTGAACCACGATGGCCACGTATGAGGTCATGACCTCTAGTAAATCGTTACATTCTGAAATTAATAGGCAAATCTGATCATGACACTTGACTGCTCAAATCTTTTTAATGGTGTGTCATGGTTCTTAGGTTAAAGAGCAAAAATTTTCACCTGTCCCTGTAACATTTAGCTGCCACTTATGACCTGAGTCTCATTTTGAGTTACTTTGTCCCTTGGTTTACCTCATTCACACTGCTCATCGCTAAGATTTTCAAATATAATCTGGTTCCTCCTCCTCTAAGAGCATGACACTTAATGGGCTCTAGGTCTGAAGCATGCTTCCCCTCTATCTTTACCACAGCATGGAAGTCTCAAACATTTCTTCCTCCAGGAAGCCTTCTTGGATATGCTCTTTGGTGAGATTCTCCTGCCTTCCACCTTCATCTTGTGAATATTCTCTAAAATATATCACACTTGGAACTAGAAATTACCATGCTTGTTGGAAGAATGTTTTTTTAACTTTTTTTAATACTATAATTGATTAACAATATTGTAATAGTTTCAGATATACAGCAGTATACATGTATATGTATCTATTCTTATTCAAATTCTTTCACATTTGGATTGTTATATAATATTGAGCTGAGTTCCCTGTGCTATACAGTGGGTCCTTATTGGTTATCTATTTTAAACATAGTAGTATGCACGTGTTAATCCCAAACTCCCTACCAATGTCTTTTCTTTCGGACTTTCAGCTCAATAATGACAGAAAGGGTGACTTTCACAAGGCTAGCATTCTCCCCTATTGCTCAACAAAGGGCTTGACACATAATGTGTTGGTGTTCGGTCACTCAGTTGTGTCCAACTCTGTGCGATCCTATGGACTGTAGCCTGCCAGACTGCCCTGTCCATGGGATTTTCCAGGCAAAACTACTGGAATGGAAGAGACATCTGTATCCCAATGTTTATTGCAGTACTCTACACAATAGCTAGAACATAGAAGCAACCTAGATGTCCATCAATGAATGAATGGATAAAGAAGCTCTGGTACACATATACAATGGAGTACTTATCAGCTGCAAAAAGAAATGTAGAAATGTTTATTGCAGTACTCTAGAAACCAAATCCCCTTGAACCACGATGGCCACGTGACTGCTCAAATCTTTTAAATTAATAGGCAAATCTGATCATGACACTTGACTGCTCAAATCTTTTTAATGGTGTGTCATGGTTCTTAGGTTAAAGAGCAAAAATTTTCACCTGTCCCTGTAACATTTAGCTGCCACTTATGACCTGAGTCTCATTTTGAGTTACTTTGTCCCTTGGTTTACCTCATTCACACTGCTCATCGCTAAGATTTTCAAATATAATCTGGTTCCTCCTCCTCTAAGAGCATGACACTTAATGGGCTCTAGGTCTGAAGCATGCTTCCCCTCTATCTTTACCACAGCATGGAAGTCTCAAACATTTCTTCCTCCAGGAAGCCTTCTTGGATATGCTCTTTGGTGAGATTCTCCTGCCTTCCACCTTCATCTTGTGAATATTCTCTAAAATATATCACACTTGGAACTAGAAATTACCATGCTTGTTGGAAGAATGTTTTTTTAACTTTTTTTAATACTATAATTGATTAACAATATTGTAATAGTTTCAGATATACAGCAGTATACATGTATATGTATCTATTCTTATTCAAATTCTTTCACATTTGGATTGTTATATAATATTGAGCTGAGTTCCCTGTGCTATACAGTGGGTCCTTATTGGTTATCTATTTTAAACATAGTAGTATGCACGTGTTAATCCCAAACTCCCTACCAATGTCTTTTCTTTCGGACTTTCAGCTCAATAATGACAGAAAGGGTGACTTTCACAAGGCTAGCATTCTCCCCTATTGCTCAACAAAGGGCTTGACACATAATGTGTTGGTGTTCGGTCACTCAGTTGTGTCCAACTCTGTGCGATCCTATGGACTGTAGCCTGCCAGACTGCCCTGTCCATGGGATTTTCCAGGCAAAACTACTGGAATGGAAGAGACATCTGTATCCCAATGTTTATTGCAGTACTCTACACAATAGCTAGAACATAGAAGCAACCTAGATGTCCATCAATGAATGAATGGATAAAGAAGCTCTGGTACACATATACAATGGAGTACTTATCAGCTGCAAAAAGAAATGTAGAAGATTCAGTTCTAAAGAGATGGATGAATCTAGAACCTATTATACAAAGTGAAGTAAGTGAAAAAGAGAAGGACATGTATAGTATACTAACACATATATATGGAATCTAGTAAGATTGTACTGATAAATACACACGCAGAGCATCTGTGGAAAAATAGTCATAGAGAGCAGACTTATGGACATTGGGGAGAGGGAAGAGTGGCTGAGAGATACGGAAAGAGTAGCATGGAGCCCTATACTAGCATATGTAAAAGAGATAACTATTGTCAATGCACTGTGGGTTAAGGGATCTTACATGGAGACTATGTGATGGCCTGGAGGGGTGGGATGGGCGGGTGGGATGTACATATGATTAATCTGGGATTATACATCTATAAACAACAAAACTCTGTAAAAGTAAAAAGCCAAAAAAAAAAAAAAAGGTAAGAAAAAAAAAAAAAAGAATACTGGAATGGGTTGTCATTTTCTTCTCCAGGGGATCTTCCGAACTCAGGAACCAAACCCATGTCTCCTGTATCTTTTTTTTTTTTCGGGGGGGGGGTTGGTGGGCGCGAGTTGGGGATGGAGGGGGACAGAGCCACTTCTATTGGTCTTTCACTTATCTACTTTCATCCATCTTTGTTCTTTGGCCCGCGTGGGCCTCCCATCGCTATGGCCTTCGTTGTCGCAGAGCACCTCTCTGGGCACATGCGCCCCAGAGCTCCAGCTCAGTAATTGGACACATCGGTCCAGCTGCTCCGCGGCCATGGGATCTTCCCAGGCCAGGGATCGAACTGGCACCCCTTGCACAGCAAGGCGGTGTCCTTACCCACTGGGCCACCAGGGAAGCCCTCCTGCATCTCTCTCTTTTTTTTTAACTTATTCATTTATTTTGGCCGGGGTGGGGAGGGAGGGGGGCGGGCGGGCCACTTCTATTGGTCTTTCATTTATCTATTTTTTCATCCATCTTTGTTCTTTGGCCTGTGTGGGCCTTCCATCACAGTGGCCTCTGTTGTCGCAGAGCACCGGCTCTGGGCGCGTGCGCTCCAGAGCTCCGGCTCGGTAATTGGACACATCGGTCCAGCTGCTCCGCGGCCATGGGATCTTCCCAGGCCAGGGATCGAACTGGCACCCCTTGCACAGCAAGGCGGTGTCCTTACCCACTGGGCCACCAGGGAAGCCCTCCTGCATCTCTCTCTTTTTTTTTAACTTATTCATTTATTTTTTGGAGGGAGCAGGCGGGTCACTTCTATTGGTCTTTCATTTATCTATTTTTTCATCCATCTTTGTTCTTTGGCCTGTGTGGGCCTTCCATCACAGTGGCCTCTGTTGTCGCAGAGCACCGGCTCTGGGCGCGTGCGCTCCAGAGCTCCGGCTCGGTGATTGGACACATCGGTCCAGCCACTCCGCGGCACGTGGGATCTTCCCAGGCCAGGGATTGAACCGGTGCCCCTTGCACTGCAAGGCGGTGTCCTTACCCACTGGACCACCAGGGCCCCTCCTGTATCTCTTAACGTTGGCAGGAGAACTGTTTACTGCTGAGTCACCTGGGAAGCCCTTGACACATCACAGCCCTACAGTAAATATTTTTCAACTATTTCAGTCCCCGAAGCAAAACTGGCATCTTTACATAGTGCCCTCTTTAGTTACATGGCCTCTGAGAATTTGGAATATATTATAAATACGTCAGGCACTGTGTATGGCTCACATCCGTGATTTAAGTTACTGAAAGTTAGGTTTGCATTCTCCTGAGACCAAGCCTCTGTAGATGAGATTTCTGGTACTTCTCGCATGATGAAGTTAGGAAAGCATTTCTTGTGGCATTTTGACCGCATAGACTTCAGTAACATTTGGAATCAACAAATGCAAAGTCATGTCTATTTATAAGAAAAAAAATGGCCAAAGCTATGAAATAATCCTTTTTACAAATTCCAAATAAATTTGTTTTAACCAATGAAGAGAGAGCATAGGGAATAGAGATTGACTTAAAGTATGAAAGGGATGCCAGCAAATCCCCTGTACCCCTAAGTATTTCCTTGTTGCTCACTCAAATTCCACTTGTAATATTTTGGATAAAAGCAACTGCCTCTTTTGAAATGCAAATATCATCCGGGCTTGAGGGAGGCAGAGCTAAAGGAGATAGCATGATGAGCTGCTTTTAGTGTTCATTTGTTCTATTTTCTTTTCACCATTTTGTTGTGAATTAGTAAATCATCTCCTTCCCAAACTGAAAGATAAGTTGAGGACAAGTTCCTTGAGGAGTAAAAGAGAGAAAAAGATAAGAGAAGGAGTTACTGCTGTGGGATCCTTCTTGGGAGTGGGATGGAGAATCCTGAGTACCAGGCAAGCAGGAAAGATCACAGAATGCCACAGAATGAGAAAGACAGCCCTGTAGAGGCAGAATAGAAATCTTCAATGAAGCCACATGGGGTTCACTGTGTTTCCAGGGACAAGTTTATCTGTTTAATTCAGTTTCGTTTAATGACCTGCACATACATCTATCTATTCTACCTGTATTAATTTGAGAAAAGGGACTGAAGAAAAAGACAGCTTTATTGAATTAGCATATGATCAACTGCTATATGCACTTTAAATTTTTATTAAAATTTGATATATAAATACACTGGTGAAATTGTGACCACAATCAAGATAATGAACATAACCACCACCCTAAAAGTTTCTTCATACCTCTTTCTAAATTCTTCCTCTTGTCCCTTTCCATCTTTTCCATCTAGAAAACTGATTTTCTCTTTTTTTATCTTTTAAAAAGTTCATATTGAGGTATAGTTGATTTACAATGTTGTGTTAGATTATTTGATTTTCATCAGTATTTCTTGAATTTTTCTATAAATATAATTATGATATATGTATTCCTTTATTCAGCATAATTATTTTGAGATTCATCCTTGTTGTTTGGATGTACCACAATTTGTTAATTCATTTGCCTATTGATGTGCATTTGGGTTGTTTCCCAGTTTGACCTGTTAGAAATAAAACTGCTATGGACATTCATGGATAATTCTGTACATCTCTATGTGGATGTATGGTTTTAGTTTTTTGGGGTAAATACAAAGGATTAGAATGACTGAGTCATACAGTAGGTATATTTTAACAACTTAAAAAAAGTTTATTTATTTTTAGATATTCTGGGTTTTCACTGCTGCCAAAGGCTCTTCTCTAGTTGCAGGGAGTAGGGGCTACTCTCTAGTTGAGGTGAGTAGGCTTCTTGTTGTGGTGACTTCTCTCGTCAACTGCCTCTTTTGAAATGCAAATATCATCCGGGCTTGAGGGAGGCAGAGCTAAAGGAGATAGCATGATGAGCTGCTTTTAGTGTTCATTTGTTCTATTTTCTTTTCACCATTTTGTTGTGAATTAGTAAATCATCTCCTTCCCAAACTGAAAGATAAGTTGAGGACAAGTTCCTTGAGGAGTAAAAGAGAGAAAAAGATAAGAGAAGGAGTTACTGCTGTGGGATCCTTCTTGGGAGTGGGATGGAGAATCCTGAGTACCAGGCAAGCAGGAAAGACCACAGAATGCCACAGAATGAGAAAGACAGCCCTGTAGAGGCAGAATAGAAATCTTCAATGAAGCCACATGGGGTTCATTGTGTTTCCAGGGACAAGTTTATCTGTTTAATTCAGTTTCGTTTAATGACCTGCACATACATCTATCTATTCTACCTGTATTAATTTGAGAAAAGGGACTGAAGAAAAAGACAGCTTTATTGAATTAGCATATGATCAACTGCTATATGCACTTTAAATTTTTATTAAAATTTGATATATAAATACACTGGTGAAATTGTGACCACAATCAAGATAATGAACATAACCACCACCCTAAAAGTTTCTTCATACCTCTTTCTAAATTCTTCCTCTTGTCCCTTTCCATCTTTTCCATCTAGAAAACTGATTTTCTCTTTTTTTATCTTTTAAAAAGTTCATATTGAGGTATAGTTGATTTACAATGTTGTGTTAGATTATTTGATTTTCATCAGTATTTCTTGAATTTTTCTATAAATATAATTATGATATATGTATTCCTTTATTCAGCATAATTATTTTGAGATTCATCCTTGTTGTTTGGATGTACCACAATTTGTTAATTCATTTGCCTATTGATGTGCATTTGGGTTGTTTCCCAGTTTGACCTGTTAGAAATAAAACTGCTATGGACATTCATGGATAATTCTGTACATCTCTATGTGGATGTATGGTTTTAGTTTTTTGGGGTAAATACAAAGGATTAGAATGACTGAGTCATACAGTAGGTATATTTTAACAACTTAAAAAAAGTTTATTTATTTTTAGATATTCTGGGTTTTCACTGCTGCCAAAGGCTCTTCTCTAGTTGCAGGGAGTAGGGGCTACTCTCTAGTTGAGGTGAGTAGGCTTCTTGTTGTGGTGACTTCTCTCGTTGTGGAACTCGGGCTCTAGGACACATGGACTCCATAGTTGCGGTTCCGAGGCTCTAGAGCATAGGGTCAATAGTTGTGGCTCACCGGCTTAGTTGCTCCACAGAATGTGGGATCTTCCCAGATTGGGGATTGATCGCGTGTCTCCCGCATTGGCAGGCAAACTCTCCACCACTGAGTTACCAGGGAAACCCTATTTTAACTTTTTAAGAAACTGCCAAACTGTTTTCCAAAGTGATTGTACCATTTTACATTCTGATCAGGAGTGTAGGAGAGTTCCGGTTTCTCTGCATTCTTGTCAGCATTGGATGTGGTCATACTTTCTAGTTTCAACCATTCTAACAGTGAGCAGTAGCATTTCCTTGAGGTTTTAATTTGTATTTCCCTAATTACTGATGATGTTGAGCATCTTCAGTTGCTTATTTGTCATCTGTGTATCTTCTATGGTGATGTGACTATTCAAATCCTTTTCTCATAAAAACTGGATTTTTCCCTTATTTTTGAGTTTTGAGAGTTCTTTACATATCTTGGATATAAGCCTTTTATTAAATATCTGACAGTGTCTTCCAGAACACAGAAATTTTTTTTCTTTTTCCACTTTTACAGAGTTTTGTTGTTTAGTGCCATACATAAACTTGAATCAGCCATAGGTATACACATGTCCCCCTTCCCACTTGAACTTCTCTCCAACCTCCTTCCCCATCCCACCCTTCTAGGTTGTTACATGGCCCCTGTGTAAGTTCCCTTAGTCTTACAGAAGATTCACATTGGTTGTCTACTTTACATATGGTAATATAAGTTTCCATGTTGCTGTTTCCATACATCTCACCCATTCCTCCCTTCTCCCAATGTCCGTAAGTCTTCTCTATGTTTGTTTCTCCACTGCTGCTCTGCATATATTTTTTCAGTACTATCTCTTTAGATTCCATATATTAGTTTTTTTTCTGGGTTTTCACTGGCGGGGCCCCAAAGGCTCTTCTCTAGTTGCAGGGAGTAGGGGCTACTCTCTAGTTGAGGTGAGTAGGCTTCTTGTTGTGGTGACTTCTCTCGTTGTGGAACTCGGGCTCTAGGACACATGGACTCCATAGTTGCGGTTCCGAGGCTCTAGAGCATAGGGTCAATAGTTGTGGCTCACCGGCTTAGTTGCTCCACAGAATGTGGGATCTTCCCAGATTGGGGATTGATCGCGTGTCTCCCGCATTGGCAGGCAAACTCTCCACCACTGAGTTACCAGGGAAACCCTATTTTAACTTTTTAAGAAACTGCCAAACTGTTTTCCAAAGTGATTGTACCATTTTACATTCTGATCAGGAGTGTAGGAGAGTTCCGGTTTCTCTGCATTCTTGTCAGCATTGGATGTGGTCATACTTTCTAGTTTCAACCATTCTAACAGTGAGCAGTAGCATTTCCTTGAGGTTTTAATTTGTATTTCCCTAATTACTGATGATGTTGAGCATCTTCAGTTGCTTATTTGTCATCTGTGTATCTTCTATGGTGATGTGACTATTCAAATCCTTTTCTCATAAAAACTGGATTTTTCCCTTATTTTTGAGTTTTGAGAGTTCTTTACATATCTTGGATATAAGCCTTTTATTAAATATCTGACAGTGTCTTCCAGAACACAGAAATTTTTTTTCTTTTTCCACTTTTACAGAGTTTTGTTGTTTAGTGCCATACATAAACTTGAATCAGCCATAGGTATACACATGTCCCCCTTCCCACTTGAACTTCTCTCCAACCTCCTTCCCCATCCCACCCTTCTAGGTTGTTACATGGCCCCTGTGTAAGTTCCCTTAGTCTTACAGAAGATTCACATTGGTTGTCTACTTTACATATGGTAATATAAGTTTCCATGTTGCTGTTTCCATACATCTCACCCATTCCTCCCTTCTCCCAATGTCCGTAAGTCTTCTCTATGTTTGTTTCTCCACTGCTGCTCTGCATATATTTTTTCAGTACTATCTCTTTAGATTCCATATATATGTGTTAGTATACAACATTTATCTTTCTCTTTCTGACTTCACTCTGTATAATAGGTTTTAGGTTCATCCACCTCATTAGGACCAACTCAAATGCATTTCTTTTTATGGCTGATTAATATTCCACTGTATATACATAACAGAGCTTCTTTATCCATTCATCTGTTGATGGACATCTAGGTTGTTTCCATGTTCTAGATATTGTAAATAATACTGCAATGAATAATGGGGTACATGTGTCTTTTTCAATTTTAAATTCCTCAGAGTATATGCCTAGTAGTGGGATTGCTGTATCATATGGTCATTCTATTCTTAGTTTTTAAAGGAATCTCCATACTATCTTCCATAGTGGCTGTATCAACTTACATTCCCACCAATAGTGCAGGAGGGTTCCTTTTCTCCACACCCGTTCCAGCATTTATTGTCTGTAGACTTTTTGATGATGTCCATTCTGGCTGGTGTGAGGTGATATCCCACTGTAGTTTTGATTTGAGTTTCTCTAATAATGAGTGATGTTGAGCATATTTTCATATGTTTTTTGGCCGTATGTATGTTTTCTTTGCAGAGATGTCTGTTCAGGTCTTTTTCCCATTTTTTGATTGGGTTGTTTGTTTTTTTGGTGTTGAGTTGTCTGAGCTGTTTGTATATTTTAGAAATCAATTTTTTGTTGGTTGTTTCATTTACTATTATTTTCTCCCCTCTGAAGGGTTGCCTTTTCACCTTGTTTATAGTTTCTTTTGCCGTACAAAAGTTTTTAAGTTTAATTAGGTCCCACTTGTTTATTTTTGTTTTTATTTTCATTACTCTAGGTGGCAGGTCATGGAAGATCCTGCTTTGATTTATGCCACTGAGTGTTTTGCCTATGTTTTCCTCTAATAGTTTTATGTCAGAACACAGAAGTTTTAAACTTTGATGAAGTTTACCAATTTTTGCTTTTATGCACTATGTTTAGGTATCACATCAATAAAAGCTTTGTCTGAACCAATGTCACCAAGATTTTCTCCTGTGTTTTCTCCTAGAAGCTTTATAGCTTCGGTTTTTGTATTTGGGTCTGTAATCCATTTTGTGTTAATTTTTGTGTATGGTGGAAGACTAGACAGGAGTTCTATATTTGGGTTATGGATATCCAGTTGCTTCAGTACCACTTGTTGAAAAGATGATCCATTTTCTATTGACTTTTGTTTGTAACTTTGCAAAATCATAGTTGTCCATATATGTGTGTGCCTATTTCTGAACTCTATTCCCTGCCATTTGTATATTTTCCCAACATTTCGTTGGTAATATGCTTTGCTCTGAATATTACTAATATTAATCTAGTAACTCAGTTTTCTTTTGATTAGTTCAACATGGTATACGTTTTTTCCATCTTTTTACGTTTAACTTTATAGTAAATGTTTTTATAGCTAGCATATCATTACACCTTACCTTTTCCAATCAATCTGACAATTTTTTTTAATCTGACAATTTTTTTCTTTTGATGTGAATTGCATGTTTATTAGGGTATTTAAGGCTTTATCAAAGCTCATTTTTAAAATTCATTTTTTAATTTCATCAGTTTTTTTTTTCATCAGTTGTTTCTACTGTTATATACAGTTCTGTTTTTTCTTCTGAAAAGCCTAATATGCCATTAATTGCATTCATTTTTTTCACCTTTAGACATTGAGGTTTTTTTGTATGGAAGTTTGATTTGGGCCATTTTATTTCCTTCATATGTACCTTTGAACACATGGGATGTAGTTATAATGACTATTTTAATATACTTGTTGGCCAATTCTTCTGTGTAAGTTTGGGATCAGTTGTGATTAACTGCCAATTTGTCTTTTCTTGAAGGGTTGCCTTTTCACCTTGTTAAACCAAAAGTTTTTAAGTTTAATTAGTCCGTTATTTTTTTCATTACTCTAGGTGGCAGGTCATGGAAGATCCTGCTTTGATTTATGCCACTGAGTGTTTTGCCTATGTTTTCCTCTAATAGTTTTATGTCAGAACACAGAAGTTTTAAACTTTGATGAAGTTTACCAATTTTTGCTTTTATGCACTATGTTTAGGTATCACATCAATAAAAGCTTTGTCTGAACCAATGTCACCAAGATTTTCTCCTGTGTTTTCTCCTAGAAGCTTTATAGCTTCGGTTTTTGTATTTGGGTCTGTAATCCATTTTGTGTTAATTTTTGTGTATGGTGGAAGACTAGACAGGAGTTCTATATTTGGGTTATGGATATCCAGTTGCTTCAGTACCACTTGTTGAAAAGATGATCCATTTTCTATTGACTTTTGTTTGTAACTTTGCAAAATCATAGTTGTCCATATATGTGTGTGCCTATTTCTGAACTCTATTCCCTGCCATTTGTATATTTTCCCAACATTTCGTTGGTAATATGCTTTGCTCTGAATATTACTAATATTAATCTAGTAACTCAGTTTTCTTTTGATTAGTTCAACATGGTATACGTTTTTTCCATCTTTTTACGTTTAACTTTATAGTAAATGTTTTTATAGCTAGCATATCATTACACCTTACCTTTTCCAATCAATCTGACAATTTTTTTTAATCTGACAATTTTTATCTTTTGATGTGAATTGCATGTTTATTAGGGTATTTAAGGCTTTATCAAAGCTCATTTTTAAAATTCATTTTTTAATTTCATCAGTTTTTTTTTTCATCAGTTGTTTCTACTGTTATATACAGTTCTGTTTTTTCTTCTGAAAAGCCTAATATGCCATTAATTGCATTCATTTTTTTCACCTTTAGACATTGAGGTTTTTTTGTATGGAAGTTTGATTTGGGCCATTTTATTTCCTTCATATGTACCTTTGAACACATGGGATGTAGTTATAATGACTATTTTAATATACTTGTTGGCCAATTCTTCTGTGTAAGTTTGGGATCAGTTGTGATTAACTGATTATTCTTACTATAGGTCATATTTCCTGCTCCTTTGTTTACCTGGTAATTTTTTTGGGGTGGGGTGGGGAGCGGGTTGGGAAGAGAGAGGGGCGGGTGGGTCACTTCTATTGGTCTTTCACTTATTCAGTTTCATCCATCTTTGTTCTTTGGCTCCTGTGGGCCTCCCATCGCGGTGGCCTCTGTTGTCGCAGAGCACAGGCTCCGGGCGCATGCGCTCCAGAGCTCCGGCTCAGTAACTGGACACATCAGTCCAGCCGCTCCACTTGCATGTGGGGTCTTCCCAGGCCAGGGATCCAACCGGCGCCCCTTGCACTGCAAGGCGGTGTCCTTATCCACTGGACCACCAGGGAAGCCCTACCTGGTAATTGTTGATGAGATGTTAGACACTGAATTTTACATTGGCATGTTTTTATCTTTCTGAAAATATTCTTGAAGTTAGTTTCTAGATACAGATTACTTGGAAACAGTTTGATCCTTTAAGGTTTAGCTTTTAAAATTCTTTAGGTTGTATCAGAGGGTTCCTAGACCCTTCTGAGTAACCAGTCTATTTCCTTATCAATGTTAAGGTTCTTCACTTTCATCTAGGTAGTTCTCCCCCTGGCCTTGGGTAATTTCCCCGCAGGAATGTGCTGAGTTCTGAGGGCAGACCCTCTGAAGAACTCCAGGGTTCTCTCTCTGTATAGCTCTTTCCTTTTTGGCACTGTCCTGCCAGCTCTAATGGATTTGGTCTCATCAGATGATCAGTTCCATCTCTTCAAATCAGGAGTCTGCCAGGCTCTGTTTGGGTTCCCTCTCCCTGAACCACAGCTTGGGAACTTTTTTAGGACAATAAGCTGGGGCTGTTATAGGCTCATCCTCTCTAGGGAGGACTCCTTTTATGTGTGCAGTGCCTTTTTTCATCAAGTTGTTCTACTGTTATATACAGTTCTGTTTTCTTCTGAAAAGCCTAATATGCCATTAATTGCATTCATTTTTTTCACCTTTAGACATTGAGGTTTTTTTGTATGGAAGTTTGATTTGGGCCATTTTATTTCCTTCATATGTACCTTTGAACACATGGGATGTAGTTATAATGACTATTTTAATATACTTGTTGGCCAATTCTTCTGTGTAAGTTTGGGATCAGTTGTGATTAACTGATTATTCTTACTATAGGTCATATTTCCTGCTCCTTTGTTTACCTGGTAATTTTTTTGGGGTGGGGTGGGGAGCGGGTTGGGAAGAGAGAGGGGCGGGTGGGTCACTTCTATTGGTCTTTCACTTATTCAGTTTCATCCATCTTTGTTCTTTGACCCCCGTGGGCCTCCCATCGCGGTGGCATCTGTTGTCGCAGAGCACAGGCTCCGGGCGCATGCGCTCCAGAGCTCCGGCTCAGTAACTGGACACATCAGTCCAGCCGCTCCACTTGCATGTGGGGTCTTCCCAGGCCAGGGATCCAACCGGCGCCCCTTGCACTGCAAGGCGGTGTCCTTATCCACTGGACCACCAGGGAAGCCCTACCTGGTAATTGTTGATGAGATGTTAGACACTGAATTTTACATTGGCATGTTTTTATCTTTCTGAAAATATTCTTGAAGTTAGTTTCTAGATACAGATTACTTGGAAACAGTTTGATCCTTTAAGGTTTAGCTTTTAAAATTCTTTAGGTTGTATCAGAGGGTTCCTAGACCCTTCTGAGTAACCAGTCTATTTCCTTATCAATGTTAAGGTTCTTCACTTTCATCTAGGTAGTTCTCCCCCTGGCCTTGGGTAATTTCCCCGCAGGAATGTGCTGAGTTCTGAGGGCAGACCCTCTGAAGAACTCCAGGGTTCTCTCTCTGTATAGCTCTTTCCTTTTTGGCACTGTCCTGCCAGCTCTAATGGATTTGGTCTCATCAGATGATCAGTTCCATCTCTTCAAATCAGGAGTCTGCCAGGCTCTGTTTGGGTTCCCTCTCCCTGAACCACAGCTTGGGAACTTTTTTAGGACAATAAGCTGGGGCTGTTATAGGGCTCATCCTCTCTAGGGAGGACTGCCTTTTATGTGTGCAGTGCCTTGAATATCATTATTTTTTATATTTTTGTCCCTTTTTCCTGGTTGTTTTAGGTTGAAGGGTTATTCCAGTCTCTGCTACTCTATCTTGTCTGGAAACATTCCAGGGGCTTTCTTTGTTACCTATAGTATCAGGTCTTAATACTTGCCTCCTCACTGAGTTCCTAAAGAACAGACCCAAGACAGTCAGATTTAATCATAAGGAGGTCCTTGCATAGGATTATTTCAAGACCTCAACTCCTTCATTGTCAAACTTTAGATTTATGATTCAGATTAATATTTAGAACTGCAAAACAGATTTCTCTACAAGGGCAAGGAAATGCTTTATTTAAATAAGATTTTTGAGATTAGATGTCAGGATTATTCTGCAGATTAGGAATAGGATTTTTTTTTTTTTTTTTTTACTGTTAAGAGTTTATTATAAAGGCTATGGCTCAGGAACAGCCAAATGGAAGAGACACATAAGGCAGAGGATGAGGATGGATCAAGTCAGGGGTTTCATGCCCTCTCTGGGCAAGTCATCCTTTTATTCTGGTGAAATTGAGATTCTTGAAGTCTCATTGCAGAAAGAATTGAGTGAGAGAGAAGGTGATAGGAAAAAAGTGGATTTCTTTAGAGAGAAACACAGTCCACAGACAGTGTGGGCTATTTCAGAAGGATAGGCCAGGAATAAATGTTTAAATGAAAGACTTTTGAGTTATTATAGTTGATTCGAGAGTTTCATTAGTGTATATTCCAGGTTTTTCTTTTTAAATAAGACCCCAAAACTAATCACAAAGGTTTTTTTCCTTGCAGTCCTTCTCTGCCAGGCCATCACCTATCTCATGCATATTTTCCTTCTCTCACTCACCATTCCCTGTGTCTCTCTCTCTCTTATCCTTTCTCTTTCTTACTATCTTGGGACACAAGCCATATACACTCTATTCCCAGAATTATTACTATGTCCATGAAACACTAGGTAAGTTACTGCAACCCACTGGCTTTAAAAAAAAAAAAAGTCATTTATTTATTTGGCCATGCTGGATGTAGGATCTAAGTTCTCTGATCAAGGATTGAATTGGTACCCCCTACAGTGGAAACTCAAGAGTCTTTAACCACTGGACTGCCAGGAAAGTCCCTCAACCCACTGGCTTTTAACAAAATAATAAGGGTTAAGTTAGTTACCACTCTATCTGTGGAAATCCTGGTCCTAGGTAATATAGATGTGGATAGAGGTTCTCAAGGTTAACAGAGTTTATCTGTTTAATCCATCCATGTAGTATATCTCTTATTAAAAATGCTCATAGGGGTTTAGGACTGGGAAAGGTATTACTGGGGGAGGTTTTGGGTGGGTTGGGGAAAGAAAGAGCTAGCAAGAAAAAGGAACCCTCAGGTAGTTTTTCATCTTATAGTGCTATTCTCTTAAATGCAGATTTTGCTCTAGGCTCTTAGAAGAGTTACTAGGGCCCATTATAACTGAAAAATATTTATTACAAAGAAGATGCTTTTGAGTTTGTGTATATGTTCAACTGACCTAACATATTTGCATGCAAACACTAAAGAGGTTTTGAATTTTTAGCCAGTTCCTTTGTAGCCTTTTTGTTCAGAAACAATGATCCAGGCTGTCCCAAATGGGCTCAGGATAAATAGCTTTTCCTGGCTTTTAAAGCATAGTAGTCAGATTACATTGGTTTGTTAGTACTTTAAACTTGGGTAGGACAGGAACCTCTAAGTCTTTATTTTTTCAGCTGAAATGTGAGAACACTCCCAGATAGGGCTGTTGTGGGAATTAAGTGAGATGTTGCATGTAAAGCATTTAGGGAAGTGCCTGGCATATGGTGAGCTCTCAGTTACTGTCAGCTACTACTGTTATTCATGATCTAACCATTGCTTGTTGGTTACCCAGCAAGTATGATGCCCTGGACTGGGTTCTGAGATATTCAAGTGAAAAAGGCACCATCTCTGTACTCCAGTGTAGAGCAAGGTCAGCAAAGCTTTTCTGTGAAGGGCCAGAGGGTAAATATTTTTGGCTTTGTGGTACATACTGTCTCTTTCACAACTATCCAAGTTTGCTGTTACAGCTTGAAAGCAGACATATACAAGACATAAGCAAAAGGACATGGTTGTGTTCCAAAAGCTCCAAGCCAACCCCTGTTCTATGGGGAAGACAGATACTCAAAGAGGCCATTACTATACAGTGTGATAAGTGTTCTGACAGAGGAAGTGGGGAATAATATAGGCTCTTACTACTTGAAGTATGGTCCTCAGACCAGAAACACCGCTATAACTACAGGACTTGTTAGAAATGTGGAAACTCAGTACTTCCCTGGCAGTCCAGTAGTAAAGACTCCACTTCCACTGCAAGGGGCACAAGTTCAATCCCTGGTTGGGGAACTGAGATCCTACATGCTGTATGGCACACCAAGAAAAAGAAAATAGAAAGATGGAAAGAAATGCAGGATCTCATGCCCTGCCCCAGAAATGCTAAATCAGAGTCTGCATCTAAAAAGAAAAGCTTTGGTAAGGGGCTACTTCATAGAAGGAAGAACATCTGATTTGAAAGCTGTACAACTAGGAGAGTATGACGTGATGTGTAGAGCTGGGGACATATTTCAGGCAGAAAGTACCGTAAATGAAAAAGCCTGGAAATGAGGGAGAACCTGTTTGAGGAGCTGAAGAGGTTGAAGTCAAACCTGGCTGACATTGTTTAGATGTTAACATGACTCTTGGTTAGAAGAGATTTAAGCAACATAATAGTCAAAAGCAGTGACTCAGTTTTGTTTAGATACTGTTTTGAAGAAACCAGTTATTAAAATATTTTTAAGATAATTGGAAACTTGAATATAGAGTGGGTGTTAATCCCACTGCCTGTGAAAATGGTTTTGTTTATAGAAGAAAAGCATTTAGGGAAAGTGGCCTGGCATATGGTGAGCTCTCAGTTACTGTCAGCTACTACTGTTATTCATGATCTAACCATTGCTTGTTGGTTACCCAGCAAGTATGATGCCCTGGACTGGGTTCTGAGATATTCAAGTGAAAAAGGCACCATCTCTGTACTCCAGTGTAGAGCAAGGTCAGCAAAGCTTTTCTGTGAAGGGCCAGAGGGTAAATATTTTTGGCTTTGTGGTACATACTGTCTCTTTCACAACTATCCAAGTTTGCTGTTACAGCTTGAAAGCAGACATATACAAGACATAAGCAAAAGGACATGGTTGTGTTCCAAAAGCTCCAAGCCAACCCCTGTTCTATGGGGAAGACAGATACTCAAAGAGGCCATTACTATACAGTGTGATAAGTGTTCTGACAGAGGAAGTGGGGAATAATATAGGCTCTTACTACTTGAAGTATGGTCCTCAGACCAGAAACACCGCTATAACTACAGGACTTGTTAGAAATGTGGAAACTCAGTACTTCCCTGGCAGTCCAGTAGTAAAGACTCCACTTCCACTGCAAGGGGCACAAGTTCAATCCCTGGTTGGGGAACTGAGATCCTACATGCTGTATGGCACACCAAGAAAAAGAAAATAGAAAGATGGAAAGAAATGCAGGATCTCATGCCCTGCCCCAGAAATGCTAAATCAGAGTCTGCATCTAAAAAGAAAAGCTTTGGTAAGGGGCTACTTCATAGAAGGAAGAACATCTGATTTGAAAGCTGTACAACTAGGAGAGTATGACGTGATGTGTAGAGCTGGGGACATATTTCAGGCAGAAAGCACCGTAAATGAAAAAGCCTGGAAATGAGGGAGAACCTGTTTGAGGAGCTGAAGAGGTTGAAGTCAAACCTGGCTGACATTGTTTAGATGTTAACATGACTCTTGGTTAGAAGAGATTTAAGCAACATAATAGTCAAAAGCAGTGACTCAGTTTTGTTTAGATACTGTTTTGAAGAAACCAGTTATTAAAATATTTTTAAGATAATTGGAAACTTGAATATAGAGTGGGTGTTAATCCCACTGCCTGTGAAAATGGTTTTGTTTATAGAAGAAAACACCTACTGCCTAGACATACATATAGAAAGATTTAGGGACAAAATGACCTGATCAGGGGAATCGGTTTGAAAAATATTCACAAAAAGGATGACAGATAAAAAGGAACTGATGAAGCAAGTGGTACAGACTGAATAACTCTTCAGTCAGGGGATGGGCACATGGATTCATGCTATTATTCTCTCTTCCTTTGTGTACTTTTGACAACTTTTGTAATAAAATGTTAAAAAAGAATTTTGGACTTCATCAAATCTCTTATCTTTGCCTTTATGTGCAGTTCATGATTAAACCATCCCAAGAGCTGTGCACAAAGCAGTATTTTCCTTCTTTGAAGACAATTCAGAGGCACTTGACAGAAGGTCACTTCGAGTCCCACCGGGTTTACCTGCAACTTCTCTCATTGGAAAGATCAGAAAAACAATCGCTTTATGGAGGTTTTGACTCCATTTCTTTAATCAGATGTGCCTGGGCACAGGGGTCTCTGCCCAGAGGGAGCACAGACCCTTACCCGGAGGGTGCCTGTGTAGACACAGCTGGACCTGCGGCCTGGTGGACTGCATTCTGCAGTGGCCACAAGAAGACTGTGTGCTTCTGTGCTCCTTGGTTTGGAATCTTGTGTATGTGACAGTGGTTTCTGATGGTAAGGATTATAGATTTTTCAGTGAGGGCCATTTACTGTATCTCTGAGCAGATCGGTAATAAGGAAATAAGAGCAGCTGAAGGGGATGGCTTTGGAGCCACCATTTATCAGCTCTGTAGCCTTGAGACAGCTATTAGGTTTCTCGAGGTCTCATTTCATCATCTGTGAAATTATTTCACCTATGCACTTGGGCTGCTGTGAAGATTTAATGAGATAATTTGTATAAAGGCTTGGTCTCATTTGGAGCTGTATGAAGTCATCAATAAGCGCTTCTTTTTTTTTTTCTGTGTTGGACCTGTTTGTATTCTCCCTTATTTCTTATGTGGTTTGGAAAGCCTATTTTTGGACCTTAAATCTTACTGTTCCCCTGTACTCAGTCTTCTAATGCCAAAGGTGGTCTATTAGCATGTATCTCTTTACCTGGATCTTCTTCCTCCTTCCTGGAATGTTGACATGATTCCTAGTGAAGCAGCACCCATCTTGTCCTCCAGAGGATTAGCCTACAGCTTAGGGGTGTCAGGGCAGAAGGATAGAAACCTGGTTCTCAAAGGCAGTGTGGGACTGTACTAGGGCAGGACTACCCACAAAATCTCACCTCAAGAACACACATCCTGGAATTTTTAGCTCCAGTTGTCTCTCACATAAGAAAGAAAATAGGTGTAGGAAGGAAGTGTGACACAATACTGATAAATGGTGAATCTGGAGAATACATATACGAGTTCACTGTGTTTTTCTCTCTGCTTATATACATACATGTCTGTGTATGTACATGTTTGTGAAAATCTTCCTAATAAAGACTTCCTTTATAGAACTTGAACTTCAACAAATTTCACATCTTATGTAAAACTCCAGCTCATAATTAAGTTCTTCCAAGAGCCGAGCACAATGATTTCCTGATGGTAGAGTTTTCACTGGTCTCCTCCTCTCCTGGCCTGCCTCCCTATTCCCACCACACTGAGGCCCTCTGCTGGCTCCTGCCATGGTGTGTGCCTGAGGTTGAACTTAAAGGGTCCTGGGTGCAAGCTGTCTCTGCTTAACATTTTCAGGGAGAGATCTGTTTTCTGTGTTCAGAGGATGTTTTATAAGCAAGTGTTCCTTCTCTTCTAAAATTCTTAAGGCTTGTTTTTTGCAAGGCAACATGGGTCCCCAAAAATGGCATGTGGGGAGATACAAGAGACAGAAATGCTGCTGTGGGGAAATTAACAAGATGGTGCCAGTGAGGTAACTTCTAGGTAACTAAAGACAGGGCTTTATAAGCAGGTTATATTTTGTATGTCCTTTCATTCAAGAGCAGATAAAACACAGGTGTTCTGTTACTCAAGGAAGACGGAAGTTGTCAATTCCTGTTTGTTTCTTTATGGAAGTAGGGAATACATATTAAAGATAGAGGGGAACTTTTAGAGAAAAAATTATGCTAAAATTATCTTTACGGCACTGGAGTTTTACTGTTCCCCTGTACTCAGTCTTCTAATGCCAAAGGTGGTCTATTAGCATGTATCTCTTTACCTGGATCTTCTTCCTCCTTCCTGGAATGTTGACATGATTCCTAGTGAAGCAGCACCCATCTTGTCCTCCAGAGGATTAGCCTACAGCTTAGGGGTGTCAGGGCAGAAGGATAGAAACCTGGTTCTCAAAGGCAGTGTGGGACTGTACTAGGGCAGGACTACCCACAAAATCTCACCTCAAGAACACACATCCTGGAATTTTTAGCTCCAGTTGTCTCTCACATAAGAAAGAAAATAGGTGTAGGAAGGAAGTGTGACACAATACTGATAAATGGTGAATCTGGAGAATACATATACGAGTTCACTGTGTTTTTCTCTCTGCTTATGTATATGTCTGTGTATGTACATGTTTGTGAAAATCTTCCTAATAAAGACTTCCTTTATAGAACTTGAACTTCAACAAATTTCACATCTTATGTAAAACTCCAGCTCATAATTAAGTTCTTCCAAGAGCCGAGCACAATGATTTCCTGATGGTAGAGTTTTCACTGGTCTCCTCCTCTCCTGGCCTGCCTCCCTATTCCCACCACACTGAGGCCCTCTGCTGGCTCCTGCCATGGTGTGTGCCTGAGGTTGAACTTAAAGGGTCCTGGGTGCAAGCTGTCTCTGCTTAACATTTTCAGGGAGAGATCTGTTTTCTGTGTTCAGAGGATGTTTTATAAGCAAGTGTTCCTTCTCTTCTAAAATTCTTAAGGCTTGTTTTTTGCAAGGCAACATGGGTCCCCAAAAATGGCATGTGGGAGATACAAGAGACAGAAATGCTGCTGTGGGGAAATTAACAAGATGGTGCCAGTGAGGTAACTTCTAGGTAACTAAAGACAGGGCTTTATAAGCAGGTTATATTTTGTATGTCCTTTCATTCAAGAGCAGATAAAACACAGGTGTTCTGTTACTCAAGGAAGACGGAAGTTGTCAATTCCTGTTTGTTTCTTTATGGAAGTAGGGAATACATATTAAAGATAGAGGGGAACTTTTAGAGATTATCTAAATACTCTTCTCATTTTATAGACATAAAAACAGAGGGCCTTGTCAGGTGATTTACCAGATGTCCCATTGATAACTCAGTGGTAGGCAGGCACTGGAGTTTTAGCTATCTTTTTAAGACATTTGGAACATTTTCCAGGATAGATTATGTCCTAGATCATAAAATATACTCTACCCAAATTAAAATAATTGAAATCAGACAAGTACATTCTCTAATCATAATGGATTTAAAATAGAAATCACAAAAAATAGGAAAATTCCCAAACATTTAAAAAAAATCAAACACTTCCAAATAATCCATGTATCAAACGATGTCTCAAAGAAAAGTAGGAAATATTTTAAACTGAATAAAAATAAAAACATAACATTTAAATTTGTCTAATGCTACTAAGGCAGTACTTAGAAGGAAATTTATAGCATTAAATGCTTATACTAAGAAATAAATTGGGAGTTGAGAATATTCATCTGAAATACTTAAAGAACTAGGAAAATAAGAGAAAAATAAACCCAAAGCAAGCATAAGGAAAAGTAAAGATAAAAGTGGAAGTTGCCTGAAAACAGGACAAAATGATCAGTAAAAAAGCTGGTTTTGATAAATATTCATCAACTTGTAGACAAAGAATGTCACCTGCCATATCAGTAAGCAAAGGATCTTGAGGCCCTCAAGCTGTCAGCCGCTGCAGCCACCCCAGTCATGCAGGCTGAGGGTACTCAAGATGAAAGAAGAGAGCAAACTGGCCCTCAATATTTAAGGTGCACATCTAAGGAATAATTTCAGTAAACCCAGACTCTTGCATCTTCCCATCTAAAGGCATTGAGTTCATGAATGTGAAATGTCTGATTTTAATTAAAAGTAAATGTTTGGACTACCTGGTTTCGGTGAGAAAGTTTCTCTATATCTTGGCTCCTCTCTCACCACTTTGGAATAGTACCTCAGAGGGGTAAGTCCTCCTTGAAAAAATTTTCAGTGAGTAACTTCTAGGTAACTAAAGACAGGGCTTTATAAGCAGGTTATATTTTGTATGTCCTTTCATTCAAGAGCAGATAAAACACAGGTGTTCTGTTACTCAAGGAAGACGGAAGTTGTCAATTCCTGTTTGTTTCTTTATGGAAGTAGGGAATACATATTAAAGATAGAGGGGAACTTTTAGAGATTATCTAAATACTCTTCTCATTTTATAGACATAAAAACAGAGGGCCTTGTCAGGTGATTTACCAGATGTCCCATTGATAACTCAGTGGTAGGCAGGCACTGGAGTTTTAGCTATCTTTTTAAGACATTTGGAACATTTTCCAGGATAGATTATGTCCTAGATCATAAAATATACTCTACCCAAATTAAAATAATTGAAATCAGACAAGTACATTCTCTAATCATAATGGATTTAAAATAGAAATCACAAAAAATAGGAAAATTCCCAAACATTTAAAAAAAATCAAACACTTCCAAATAATCCATGTATCAAACGATGTCTCAAAGAAAAGTAGGAAATATTTTAAACTGAATAAAAATAAAAACATAACATTTAAATTTGTCTAATGCTACTAAGGCAGTACTTAGAAGGAAATTTATAGCATTAAATGCTTATACTAAGAAATAAATTGGGAGTTGAGAATATTCATCTGAAATACTTAAAGAACTAGGAAAATAAGAGAAAAATAAACCCAAAGCAAGCATAAGGAAAAGTAAAGATAAAAGTGGAAGTTGCCTGAAAACAGGACAAAATGATCAGTAAAAAAGCTGGTTTTGATAAATATTCATCAACTTGTAGACAAAGAATGTCACCTGCCATATCAGTAAGCAAAGGATCTTGAGGCCCTCAAGCTGTCAGCCGCTGCAGCCACCCCAGTCATGCAGGCTGAGGGTACTCAAGATGAAAGAAGAGAGCAAACTGGCCCTCAATATTTAAGGTGCACATCTAAGGAATAATTTCAGTAAACCCAGACTCTTGCATCTTCCCATCTAAAGGCATTGAGTTCATGAATGTGAAATGTCTGATTTTAATTAAAAGTAAATGTTTGGACTACCTGGTTTCGGTGAGAAAGTTTCTCTATATCTTGGCTCCTCTCTCACCACTTTGGAATAGTACCTCAGAGCTATCTGAGAGGTTGTCTCCCTGGCTTAAAGTCCTCAGAAAGAACATTGAATAGAACATAATTTTCAACTTTTAGGTTGTGTCTTTTTTTTCCAGTCAACAATTTTGCAGCAAGACTGCCAAAGGTGATGGGAAAAAGAGGAGAATAATCCCTCCCTTTTAGTTTTAGCACTGAAAGTCCAGCTTCCCAGGTAGTCCCTCAATCATGAGCAATCTTGGATGGTTGGTCAACCTACAACAAATTACCTGGGGATGAAAACAGATATCACTGCAGACCTTGCGAAGAATAATAAAAGAATACTAAAAGAAATTCTAGACATAGAAACTCAATGAATTCAAATGAATTCTTGCTTTGAAAATCACACATTATAAAAACCCACCCAAGATGAAATGGACAACTTGAATAGCCTGACAAGTACTAAAGAAATTGAACTTATAGATAATAACCGTCTGTAAAAGAAATGTCCATGCCTAAATACTTTCACTGGCAAATTCTATAAATCATTTAAAGAAGAAATAGCACCAATTCCGTACTATCCTCCCCCAAAATAGGAAGGAATATTTCACATTCTATCAATCCACCACTCATCTACCTATTTTTCTATCTCATTATGATGAAGTGGATTTTATCCTGGTAACGCAAGAAGACTTGTTCAATTTTCAAATAATAATCAATGTAACCCATTATATTAGAATTCTAAAGAAGAAAAACCATATGGTCATATGGTCTTTCTTTCTTATTACACTAGCTGGGCTTCAGTACCATGTTGACTAGAAATGAGGAGAACAGATTTCCCAGTCTTATTTCTGATCTTAGAAGAATTTTTCACCATTAAGTATAATGTTAGTAGTACATATTTTTTGAGATTTTCTTAAGTTGAGAATATTATCTTCTGTTTCTAGTTGATCAAATATTTGTATCATGATTGAATGCTGACTTTTTTTTTTAAAGTTTTTTCTTCACCAGCTGGTATGATTGTGACTCTGTAATCTCATGGACTGCATGCAGCCTGCCAAGCTCCTCTGTCCATGAAATTTTCTAGGCAAGAATATCGGAGCAAGTTGCCATTTCCTACTCCAGGGGATCTTCTTGACTTGGGAATCAAACCCACTCCTGGCTTAAAGTCCTCAGAAAGAACATTGAATAGAACATAATTTTCAACTTTTAGGTTGTGTCTTTTTTTTCCAGTCAACAATTTTGCAGCAAGACTGCCAAAGGTGATGGGAAAAAGAGGAGAATAATCCCTCCCTTTTAGTTTTAGCACTGAAAGTCCAGCTTCCCAGGTAGTCCCTCAATCATGAGCAATCTTGGATGGTTGGTCAACCTACAACAAATTACCTGGGGATGAAAACAGATATCACTGCAGACCTTGCGAAGAATAATAAAAGAATACTAAAAGAAATTCTAGACATAGAAACTCAATGAATTCAAATGAATTCTTGCTTTGAAAATCACACATTATAAAAACCCACCCAAGATGAAATGGACAACTTGAATAGCCTGACAAGTACTAAAGAAATTGAACTTATAGATAATAACCGTCTGTAAAAGAAATGTCCATGCCTAAATACTTTCACTGGCAAATTCTATAAATCATTTAAAGAAGAAATAGCACCAATTCCGTACTATCCCCTCCCCCCAAAATAGGAAGGAATATTTCACATTCTATCAATCCACCACTCATCTACCTATTTTTCTATCTCATTATGATGAAGTGGATTTTATCCTGGTAACGCAAGAAGACTTGTTCAATTTTCAAATAATAATCAATGTAACCCATTATATTAGAATTCTAAAGAAGAAAAACCATATGGTCATATGGTCTTTCTTTCTTATTACACTAGCTGGGCTTCAGTACCATGTTGACTAGAAATGAGGAGAACAGATTTCCCAGTCTTATTTCTGATCTTAGAAGAATTTTTCACCATTAAGTATAATGTTAGTAGTACATATTTTTTGAGATTTTCTTAAGTTGAGAATATTATCTTCTGTTTCTAGTTGATCAAATATTTGTATCATGATTGAATGCTGACTTTTTTTTTTAAAGTTTTTTCTTCACCAGCTGGTATGATTGTGACTCTGTAATCTCATGGACTGCATGCAGCCTGCCAAGCTCCTCTGTCCATGAAATTTTCTAGGCAAGAATATCGGAGCAAGTTGCCATTTCCTACTCCAGGGGATCTTCTTGACTTGGGAATCAAACCCACATCTCTTACGTCTCCTGTGCTGGTAGGCAGATTGTTTAGCCTACTGTGCCAATAGACTCCCTCCAAAAGAGACAGAGACAGAAAAGAAATATTGATGTATAAATCAAACAAAGCATGTAGAGGTTCTGTATGCTGACAAACAACAAAACTCATGAAAGAAGAGCTAAAAATATGCAGATACAAACCTTGTTTGAATTGGAAGTTTCAAAATAGTAAAAATGTTAGCTCTCCACAAATTAATGTACAAATATAATTCCAATACAAATTTCAAACTTTTTGTAGTAGATGTGGAGAACTTATTCTAAAACTTGCATAGAATGGCAAAGAAAGTTAGACTAACCAAAATAATTTTGCAAAAAAATAATTTGACCCTGAAGACTTCACACAAAAACTACTAGAACTGATAAGTGAATTCAGCAAGATAGCAGGATTCAGATATACAGAAATCTGTTGCATTTCTTTGCATTAACAATTAAATATCAGAAAGGAAAAGTAAAATAATCCCTTGTAAAGTCACATCCCCCCAAAATATTTAGGAATAAGCCTGACCAAGGAGGTAATAGACTTATACAAGGATAACTATAAAACATTGATAAAGGAAATTTCAGGTTATAAAGAAATGGAAAGATATTCCATACTCTTGGATTGGTAAAATATTATTAAAATGGCCATGCTATACAAAGCAATCTACAGATTTAATGCAATCCTTATCAAATTACCCATGGAGTTTTCCTCAGAACTAGAACAAATTATCTTAAGATTTATATGGAATCACAAAAGATGCAGAATTGCCAAAGAAATGCTGAGGAAAACTAATGAACCTGGAGACATACCCTCCTAGACTTCAGACAATGCTACAAAGCTACAGTAATCAAAAACAGTATAGTACTGGCACAAAAACATCATGGATCAATGGAAGAGAGAATAGAAAGCCTCGAAATAAACCCATACACCTATAGTCAATTTGTCTTTGACACAAGAAGCAAGAATATGCAATGAAGAAAGACAGTCTCTTCTGCAAGTGGTGTTGGGAAACCTGAACAGCTGCATGTAAATCAATGAAGTTAGAATACTCCATCACACCATACACAAAAATAAACTCCAAAAGGCTTAAAAAACTTAAAGGACATAATACCATAAAACTACTAGAATTTAGGCAAAACATTCTTTGACATAAATCATAGCAATGTTTTCTTATGTCAGTCTCCCAAGGCAATAAAAATAAAAGCAAAAATAAACGCATGGGACCCAAGCAAACTTATAAGCAAAAGAGACTACAAACAAAAAGACAACCTACAGAATCGGTGAAAATACTTGCAAATGTTTTTTCTGACAAGGGGTTAAGTTCCAAAATATATAAATAATTCATACAACTCAATAACCAAAAAAAAAAAAAAAAACCCAGAAAACCCTGATTGAAAAGTGACCCAAATAGACATTTAGGTCTCCAAGGAAGACATCCAGATGACCAATAAGCACATCAAAAGATGTTTAACAGAGAAATACAAGTCAAAACTACAATGAGATACTACTTCACATGGGTCAGAATGGTCATCAGCAAAAAGTCTGCAAATAACAAATACTAGATAGGGTGTGGAGAAAAAGGGAAACTTCCTACACTGTTGGTGGGAATGTAAACTGGTGCAGCCACTACAGAAAATGGTATAGAAGTTCCTCAAAAAAACCCCAAAACTAAGAATAGAGTTATTGTATGATCCAACAATCCCACTCCTGGGGATATATCCAGAGAAAATACTAATCTGAAAATACATTGCACCTCAATGTTCACAGCAATACTATTTACAACAGCCAAGATATGGATACAATCTACATGTCTACCAACAGTTAAATGGATAAGGAAGATATAGTGTATATATACATATATATGTGTGTGTATATACATATATATATATATACACACACACACATACAATGAAATATCTCTCAGCCATAAAAAAAGGAGTGAAATAATGCCATTTGCAATAGCACAGATGGATCTAGAGATCATCATACTAAGTGAAGTAAGTCAGAGGAAAACAAATATTATGATATCACTTATATGTGTAATCTTAAAAAAATGTTACAAATGAACTTTCAAATGTTACAAAACAGAAAGGAACACGGAAGACAAACTTCTGATTACCAGGGGAAAGGTTAAGGGGAGGAATAAATTAGTACCAGATACTAATACAACATTGTAAATCGCCAGTACTTCAATAAAAGTAAATAAAGTTTGAGGAATCACACTGTATAATTCTAAGACTTACTGTATAGCTATAGAAATCAAGATAGTGTAGTATTGGTGAAGAAACGTGTAATAGAGCAGTGAGATAGCATAGAGAGACCAGAAATAGATTTATGCAAATATGATTACTGATGTTTGACAGAGGTTCAAACACAGGTCTCTGGAGAAAGGATTATCTTTTCAACAAATAGTGTTGGAACAACTGGCTGTCTATGTGTGGAAAAAAGAAAAACACCCAAACTCAACCTAACATTCACACATTTATGTGTGTGTTCAGTTGTTCAGTCCTGTTTGACTCTTTGTAATTTATGGATTGTAGGCCACCGGGCTCCTCTCTCTGCGGGATTTTCCAGACAAGAATACCACAGTGGCTTGCCATTTCCTACTCAAGAGGATCTTCCTGACCCTGGGATCGAACCCATCTCTCTTAGATCTCCTGCACTGGCAGTCAGATTCATTACCACTGCGCCACCTGGGAAACCCCATAACCTTCACATCTACACAGCAATTACGTCAAATTGATCACAGATCTAAATGTAAAACATAATACTATAGAACTTTTATAGGAAAACAGAGAAAGTCTTCATGATCTGGGATAGGCAAAGAATCCTTAGATACAATACCCAAAGCATGATACACAATAGAAAATAATGATAAATTAGACTTCAACCAAAATTTAAAAGGTTTTGCTCTGATATTATTGACCTAATGAAAATACATACTACACACTGGGGTAAAATATCTGTAAATCACATATCAAAGTTCTGGTATGCACAGTGTATAAAAACAATCACCCTCTTAGGTATTTTCCCTAGCGAAATAAAACCTTTTGTTCATGTAGGTATCTTGACAATGCACCAGAACTGGAAATAATCCATTAAAATAAAACAAACTATGGTACATCCATACAATTGAATTTTACTCAGCAACAAAGACTGAATCTACATTTAACAACCTGAATATTGTTCAAGACATCATGTTAAAAAAGAAAACCCCACTATTAAAAGATTATACCATTATATGATATTCTTGAAAGGACTAAAGCATAGTGACAGAACAGATAACAGGTAATGTAAAGGTGTGATTACAAAGGGAACAGAAAACACTTCAGGGAGACAGAACTATTCTGTATCCAGACCGTCAGGGTAGTTACTGAAATTGATATATGTGTTAAAATTCCTAGAACTGTACATACATGTTAATTTAAAAAATAACAACAACATTTGAACCTATAATAATAATAGGCATTATAATTTAATTGCTTCCAATATATAAATTTGGGTAAAACTCACTCTTAAAAACTGAAAATATTATAGGATATTAGAGAAGAAAGGATTAGGTGTTTATCAACAAAACATCCATTTTCTTTAACATATGAAACAAGAAAATAGGTGGAAAAAGTATCATTCTAACCTTATTAGGACTAATCTGCATTTTAGTCAGGAGCTGTTTTAACCACAACCATTTAAACACAATAGGGACCCCACCTTCTGTTTTTCTACTTCTCCATCCTTAACATACAGTCTGCATCCTCAGGGTCACCTCATGGGTCTTGGCTGATGGACTTCAACCATTCTGTTTACCTTCCAAGGGAACAAGCACCATGAGGGGGAGGATTTGCAAACACCTTCCTACTGAGTCAAGTGGTTTTTAGGGAATTTTCTTTGTGTGGAAGGTGTGTATATATGCTTCCTCTCAATGGCCAGACCTTAGTCACATGGGTGGCCAAATCTGCAAGGCAAATTGGGAAATGTAGTTTTTTGGCTAGGCCCAGTGGAGCCCAGGATAAGATCAGAATTTTGTTACTAGTGAAGGAGGGGAAATAGATGTTGGGTATTGAGCTAGTGGTCTCTGCCCTGGTGTAGCAAGGGGTTCTCCTAGGGGAGTGAGGGTTAATTTGATCACGAGGAAGAGTGAGCTGAAAGGCAGTTTTGCAACAACATAGATAAGAATTTGTCTTTCAGGGGGATAATCTGGTTGAACAAGTTGCAGAGAACAATGCAACCTCAGGAGAAATCTCTTCACCAGTAAGTATGACCAAGAGAAGGTCCTCTTCAATCTGTCAGGATTTTAGAATAAGAAGGGTCTTCTAGGAGCTTCCCTGGTAACTTAGTGGTGAAGAGGTCACCTGCCAATGTAGGAGACACAGGTTTGATCCCTGATCCGGGAAGATTCCACATGCCGTGGAGCAGCTAAGCCTGTGAGCCACAACTATGGAACCTGTGCTCTAGAGCCTCTGAGCTGCAACAGTTGAGCCCATGTGCCACAACTATAGAAGCCCATGTGCCCTAGAGCCCAAGTTCCACAACAAGAGAAGTCACTGCAACAAGAAAATCCCGCATGCTGTGGAGCAACTAAGTCATGAGCCATAACTATTGAGCCTGTGCTCTAGAACCTCAGAGTCGCAACTATTGAGCCCATGTGCCAGTTACTGAAGCCCATGAGCCATAGAGCCCGAGTTCCACAACAAGAAAAGTTACCACAACAAGAAGCCTGCTCACCTCAACTAGAGAGTAGCCCCCACTCCCTGCAACTAGGGAAGATCCTGTAGCAGCAGTGAAAACCCAGACTAGCCAAAAAATAAATAAATAAAAAGAAGGGTCTTCTATTCCTGGATGTTTCCAGGAAGAATTACAAGTTGTAGCCCCGTGTGACTAGGTCTTACTTGAGTTTAGGACCCATGTGGTCACCCCCAGCCTCGCACATGAGGTAGGAGGACCCAGCAGTCCGGGCTAAAAGCTGGGTAGTCACTCAGGATTTGCACACACTTGGGCAAGTGTAGGCTTCCAGTAGCTCTTCACTGACCCACTTCTGTGGAATTTGGAATTTCTCTCTCATTTTCTCTCCTCTGTGGAGATGCAGCTGGCCTTAGTGAGGCACACAGGCATTTTCAGCACTGAACTTTGTTGCTACCTTCCAGAGCTCCATTCTCAGGAGTCTGTTCATGCTGTTTTGTGGAAAAGCTGTGTCTTCCTGTTTCACTCTCTTCTCTTCCCTCAGCTTCTCCTTTTCAGCGACGTCTTTACTTCTAATCTTTTCCCTCCCACTATGCTGTCATGATGGCAAGTAAAAGATGGTTCTTTAAGGAAAACAATAGGATACTTATAAATAAGGTGTTGTTGTTGTTCTATTGGTATTGGTTCTTGGTAACCTCATGGACTGCAGCACCCCAGACCTCCCTGTCCCTCAGAATTATACTTAAATAAATATGTATATTTAAGTGTATATAAAATTGGACTTTCCTGGTGGTCAGTGGTTAAGAATTCACATACGAATGCAGGGAACATGGGTTTAATCCCTCATCCAAAAGATTCCACATGCTTTGGGGCACGAAGCCATGTACCACAACTACTGAACCTGTGCTCCAGAGCCCATTCTCCACAACAAGAGAAGCCACTGCAATGAGAAGCCTGTGCACTGAAACTAGAAGAGCAGCCTCTACTCACCACAACTAGAGAAAGCCTGTGCACAGCAACAAAGACTCAGCGCAACTAAAATAAATAAATCTTACTAAAAAACATATATATATAAAATAGAAATTGACTCACATGATTATGGAGGCAAGGAGTCCCATGGTTTGCCCTCTGGAAGCCAGTGGTGAGTCTGAAAGCCTAAGAACCAGGAGCACTGACCTCCAGACATGGAATGAGATAAATATCCTGGCTCAGGCAGAGAAGGAACTCCCCCCTCCTCCACCTTTTGGTCTTTCTCATATCCTTAAGGGACTTGATGATGCCCAGCTGCGTGAATGAGGATAGCCAACTGAAATGCTGGTCTCTTTCAGAAACACCTTCACAGAGGCATTCAGAAATAATGGTTCAGCAGCAGTCATGGTTATTGCTATCCATAGCAGGTGCAGGCCATTAGTTTAGGACAAACACTACTATACACTTCAGGTGGCCCCAGTGTATCTGTGTTTATAAAACTGTAGCCGATCTATTCTAACTTCTAGATCTTTCTTCTTGACTTGATCTACTAATCCATAGCCCACTGCTGTTGCCCAGGTGTAGATCCTTCTTACATCTTGCTTGGATCATCATCAGCTGCCTATCAGGCCTCTAACAACAGGCTTACCTCTCCTTAATTCATCCCCACTGCTGTTGCCAGAGAGATTATTTTAACATGCAAACCAAATTGTGCTTAAAATCATTTAGTAGCAGTATTTCCCATCCAAGGAATGTTGCAAATGTCCTAGGGGTTTTACACCCTTAAAGATATTTTATTTCCTGTTTCAGAGTCTGTTTTTCTGAACTTGAAATATGAATGTTAGACTTACTTGATTATTTCCCCCTGTGAAAGCAGAAGCATTTGCTCCCCTCTGAGTGGGTGTGCACTCTGGTTAATGAGGTGGGAAGAAGGAAAACTTGAAGCAGTTATTCGCTGGGATATCAGGGGACCATGGATATCCACAGTGGGGGTTTTAGATGGGTAGGTCATTTTAAGTTGTTTGCATTTTGGGTTGTATATTTTAAAATTTATACCCATAATGGATTAATGGCTAAAGATGGGACACATGTACGTTCTCATATTGAAATGCAACAAATGAATGAAAAAGAAAACTGTAACATTCTCTAAATCTCTTTAAGATTATTTCATCAGATCTATAAGTTGCAGTTATATAAAAACATTTGTCATAAAGCATATCAAGGAATCTGTTGTACTTGTGCCAGTTACATGTAATCTGGTGTCTGGTTTATTTGGTATAAAGATCATTAATACCTACAAAGTGTTCTTGGTTAGAAGAGCTGAAAAGAGCAGCCTGAAGCCCTTTCCTAATTTCACCATTTAGAAACAAACATGGCCGTTTCAAAAATAAACCAGTTGATTTTTTTTCCATAGCAAAGGCAAGCATTCCAACATTAGGTCATGAAAGCAGTTTTAATCTATTTTTGTTACTATAAAATGTAGTAAAAACCGTTCTATATTAGGTATCTATATTAAAATACACCGACAATATAAGATGTTCATGGTAAAGGTACTGGTCAAGAAACCATGTTTATCCTTATATAATTAACAGGTAAATTTAGAAGCATGTGTTGCCTATTAAACAAAGAAGAAATCTTTTAAAATAAATATTATTAAACAGCTATTAAAAGTGAATCTTGTAATATAATCTGCAATTTATTGACCTAAAACTATTTTGTAACTCAAAACTATTTCTTTATCTTATGCCACATGTGATATTAGATTCTTAAAATCTAAGCATTACAACCTTATATCTTTTATCTCTGTAAGAGGCATTCAAGGGTCATAACTAGACCCTTTGGCATGACACACTAACTTTCTGAGACTTGGTCAACATTCCTGCCACTCACTGATGCTCACTGCCTCTCAAACCATTGGAAGTTCCCCCAAACATGTCCTTAAATTCTGGATTTTTTCACATGCTTCTTTCTGCCTGTGATGTTCGTCCATCATTGTTGAACCAAAAGAAGAATTTCTTACTTAATCCTTCAGATCAATTTATCTCTTAATATTTCCCTTTCTGAAAGTCAGAAAAAGTTAAAAATCACTTTCTGTGTTTCCAAACTGTCCTTTTCACAATCCATTTAATTACCAGGGAGTTTTGTAAGTAGTTGAGTAATTCTTTTTCTCTCCCACTAGACCATGAGTTCTCGATGGTGGGGTTTTTGTCTTATTCATGTTTGTATCCCCTTGGCACAGTGCCTGGGACAAAATTTCGCTCCCAATAAATGTTTAAAATGATGTTCTATAACAGCACAAAAAAGCTTAATTATATTTTAAAACTTTTGTTTGGAAAACCACAAAGTATAAACTGTATTTTGAAAAAGTTACCATACTCAAATGACTATAACTGAAACAAAAATGTTGTTATTTACAAAGGTGCTCTCGAAGGCCATCAGGGCAGTGAGCTTTCTACAGAACCAAGTCCCTATGGGATTTTGGGTACACAGGCTGTGCTCAGAATCACCCATTTTTTCAACATGAGCTCAGCTGTATCTATCTGATGGTTGTGTTCCAGGCTGACACCCGCTTTATAAATGTTTTTTTTTCTATATTAAAATACACCGACAATATAAGATGTTCATGGTAAAGGTACTGGTCAAGAAACCATGTTTATCCTTATATAATTAACAGGTAAATTTAGAAGCATGTGTTGCCTATTAAACAAAGAAGAAATCTTTTAAAATAAATATTATTAAACAGCTATTAAAAGTGAATCTTGTAATATAATCTGCAATTTATTGACCTAAAACTATTTTGTAACTCAAAACTATTTCTTTATCTTATGCCACATGTGATATTAGATTCTTAAAATCTAAGCATTACAACCTTATATCTTTTATCTCTGTAAGAGGCATTCAAGGGTCATAACTAGACCCTTTGGCATGACACACTAACTTTCTGAGACTTGGTCAACATTCCTGCCACTCACTGATGCTCACTGCCTCTCAAACCATTGGAAGTTCCCCCAAACATGTCCTTAAATTCTGGATTTTTTCACATGCTTCTTTCTGCCTGTGATGTTCGTCCATCATTGTTGAACCAAAAGAAGAATTTCTTACTTAATCCTTCAGATCAATTTATCTCTTAATATTTCCCTTTCTGAAAGTCAGAAAAAGTTAAAAATCACTTTCTGTGTTTCCAAACTGTCCTTTTCACAATCCATTTAATTACCAGGGAGTTTTGTAAGTAGTTGAGTAATTCTTTTTCTCTCCCACTAGACCATGAGTTCTCGATGGTGGGGTTTTTGTCTTATTCATGTTTGTATCCCCTTGGCACAGTGCCTGGGACAAAATTTCGCTCCCAATAAATGTTTAAAATGATGTTCTATAACAGCACAAAAAAGCTTAATTATATTTTAAAACTTTTGTTTGGAAAACCACAAAGTATAAACTGTATTTTGAAAAAGTTACCATACTCAAATGACTATAACTGAAACAAAAATGTTGTTATTTACAAAGGTGCTCTCGAAGGCCATCAGGGCAGTGAGCTTTCTACAGAACCAAGTCCCTATGGGATTTTGGGTACACAGGCTGTGCTCAGAATCACCCATTTTTTCAACATGAGCTCAGCTGTATCTATCTGATGGTTGTGTTCCAGGCTGACACTTTTATCCCTCACACTAGCTTTCAGCTTCTTTTGGAGAAGGCCCTATTGCTTGCGTGAAGGAGGTAAAGGCAGAAAAGGACAAAGAAGCCAGGCTATTATTGCCATAAAGTGTTAGTTTAATGCCTATCAAGGAAAGAGGCCCTCAGAAGAGTGAATCCACATATGCAAGGACAAGAGGTTGCATTTAATTTCATTTCAGCAAAATTCTGAGAAAAACTGCAAGAAAGCAGAGGTGTATTCTCTCTTTCCAGTCCAGGACTCAAATGTGAAAGCCTCCTCATTACTCATATATCAGGGACAGGTGGGTCTTCTGGTCATCCTGTCTTCATACCTGAAGACTGTCAGGAAATCCCTAATTAAGTATTCTGGAGGTGGTCTAATTGTTTTTGGAATCCTGTTTGAGCAAAACCGGAGGGATGGAGAAATAGAAAGGAAAGTCTTAAAAGTCTACCTTCTTTTTTCTGTTGGAAAGGGCACTAGTGCATTCTACCAAATTCAATCTAACATTTTTCTAAAGAAAATGGTGCAAGTGGGGTGCCCTTCTATCTTCCAAGAGAGGTCAGTCATTTAACTCAGGTTCAGGTGATCTGGCTGAAGGCCGTTTGATCGAATATAATTTGGTCAGTAAGATAACTCTGGTCAAAAATGAATGTTTCTTAATCATTGATTTGTCATGCATCAATCATTTGGGCAGACTAGGAGGGAGGTTTTGCAACCCTTAATGCATTGTTTGGGCATTTTTTGGTCTCCTCTCCCTGTCGTTTTAAAGTGCAGTAAGTTTTTTCCCCCTTTTATTCTTTGGATATTTTAACTTTGGAATTAATTTTCAAAATTTATTCCAGCTCTACACTGTATATGATAATGAAAAGTTCAGAAACATTTTAAATGCTTAGTGAAAGAAAATTAGTTGAAATAAACTCCATATCCCACAATTGGTGGATTGCTTAAACATGTAATATCATATGTTTCAAAGAAGCATGAAAATCCCCAGCCATCCCTGAAATAAGCTGCTTTTCAGGATTAATTTAGGGATGTACATGTATACATCCTTGTGAAAAAGACACATGGACACACACAGAAAAAAATCTGAAACAGGTATGCTTTGGTGATCGTTTCTAATGTGTTGTGCTTAGTCACTCAGTTGTATCTGACCCTGTGGATGGTAGCCTGCCGGGCTCCTCTGTCCCTGGGGATTCTCCAGGATGCTGGAGTGGGTTGCCATGCCAGGGGATCTTCCCAACCCAGGGATCGAACCCAGGTCTCTTGCATTGCAGGTGGATTCTTTACCATCTAAGCCACCAGGGAAGCCCTTGATTATTTCTTTTCTAATAGGTGGATTTATATGTGAAAGCCTCCTCATTACTCATATATCAGGGACAGGTGGGTCTTCTGGTCATCCTGTCTTCATACCTGAAGACTGTCAGGAAATCCCTAATTAAGTATTCTGGAGGTGGTCTAATTGTTTTTGGAATCCTGTTTGAGCAAAACCGGAGGGATGGAGAAATAGAAAGGAAAGTCTTAAAAGTCTACCTTCTTTTTTCTGTTGGAAAGGGCACTAGTGCATTCTACCAAATTCAATCTAACATTTTTCTAAAGAAAATGGTGCAAGTGGGGTGCCCTTCTATCTTCCAAGAGAGGTCAGTCATTTAACTCAGGTTCAGGTGATCTGGCTGAAGGCCGTTTGATCGAATATAATTTGGTCAGTAAGATAACTCTGGTCAAAAATGAATGTTTCTTAATCATTGATTTGTCATGCATCAATCATTTGGGCAGACTAGGAGGGAGGTTTTGCAACCCTTAATGCATTGTTTGGGCATTTTTTGGTCTCCTCTACCTGTCGTTTTAAAGTGCAGTAAGTTTTTTCCCCCTTTTATTCTTTGGATATTTTAACTTTGGAATTAATTTTCAAAATTTATTCCAGCTCTACACTGTATATGATAATGAAAAGTTCAGAAACATTTTAAATGCTTACTGAAAGAAAATTAGTTGAAATAAACTCCATATCCCACAATTGGTGGATTGCTTAAACATGTAATATCATATGTTTCAAAGAAGCATGAAAATCCCCAGCCATCCCTGAAATAAGCTGCTTTTCAGGATTAATTTAGGGATGTACATGTATACATCCTTGTGAAAAAGACACATGGACACACACAGAAAAAAATCTGAAACAGGTATGCTTTGGTGATCGTTTCTAATGTGTTGTGCTTAGTCACTCAGTTGTATCTGACCCTGTGGATGGTAGCCTGCCGGGCTCCTCTGTCCCTGGGGATTCTCCAGGATGCTGGAGTGGGTTGCCATGCCAGGGGATCTTCCCAACCCAGGGATCGAACCCAGGTCTCTTGCATTGCAGGTGGATTCTTTACCATTTAAGCCACCAGGGAAGCCCTTGATTATTTCTTTTCTAATAGGTGGATTTATATGTGAATACTTTATAGTTGCCTTTTTCTGTCTCCTTTTTAATGAATAGTCATTGACTTTTTAATGTGAAAAAGAACTTAAGGAACTTTCTTAATAAAATAAACTATAAGAATGATCTGGAATTTTCACACTTTGGGGATGTGGTAGACTATTGCACCTGCCTACTGCCTACATCCTCACCAGGTTATCTGAGGCAGCAGTCTACTCGGCTGGAGGGCTGCCTCTCCCAGCCCCCTCCGTAGCGGCACGGGCCTCGAGACTGGGTTCTGACCTCAGCCGAGGGGCTATGTGATCCTTCCAGAACATCTCCTTAAAAGGGGTGGAGCAGGCCTTTGGGCCGTCCCATCTTCTGTCCTCTGCCTGAACTTGGATATGATGGCTGATATGTCAAGAGTTAAGACCAGGGATGATGGACTAAAAATGAACTAAACAATTAAGGACAAAACGGCCAGCTTACCTCACCAAAACATGAAAATATTTAGAAAAACAGACAGATTTGCAGAGACTGCAAAACCATCCCCTCAAAGTACTAGAACTGTTAATACTTTAAAAAGTTAGCAGCTGGAGATATTTATGTAACGGGATGGAGATAGGTGCCTAGTGGGAGTGTTTTCTCATATTAGTTGGAACTGATAACTAACTTCGCTGCTGAAAACAAAACCTCAAGTTTCCCCACAATGTAAGAACACAGAATGGCCAGCCACTGGGATGGCAGCTTTCCTGAATGACTGGATGAGAGGTAATACTTTCAGCAGGTCCCGCACCACCACCAACTCCATCCTGCCGGGATCCCTCTGACCCCATCCTGAAAGCCCACTCCATCTCCTAGTATGGGACTTCAAGGGAGGGAGATGGTCTTTTAAGCAGGAAAATATTATGAAGAAGAGTGATGTCTCATTTTTCTCGTGCCCCTCATGGGGAAAGGGATTAAGCTCCAAGACAAGTGGAGAGTTTTCAGAGTTAGTTGGGGGCAGATTAACATCCTCCCTGGGAGATGCCTGAGTCAGTTGGGGGGAGGGTAGAGGGTGACGTTTGCTGATGACCCTTGAGCTCTATCAGGGTAGCCAAAGAAGTAGTTTAAGGGGGTGATGCTAAAGACATCTGGGGAGTCTGAGAATTCACCCCGAGTTGGCGGTGGGGGGAGGTCATGCCTTCCTCACTGATCGAAGAGTCAGGTATCTCTGTATATGATATGGGCTCCGTGTCTAGCAAGGACCTCAAAGCTGCTTAGAGTCCCCAGAAAAATACCAAGACAGGGGGCTTGGCTGCTGTCACTATCTGAGTTCCCGTGACCTCCTGGGCCCTGAAGCAGAACCTCTGGAGGGAGGCCACTTGCAGGCAGCAATGCCACTGATCAGTCCAGGGGAGAGGCAGCCAGGGTCCTGCCCCCTCCAGTATGTTCCCAGGGGGCACCAGGACTGTCCCCGCAGTGTGCCCAGCTAAGGGCTGCATGAAGGGAAAAGGGAACCTCAAGCCTCCCACCTGGGTCACTGTATAAGGTGGACATAGTTTGATGCTTGTACCTCTGTGAGGTGGTCCAGGTTGTTTGCAAGTCCTCCTGGAAAAGCAACAATACCAGTAGTGAGGTGGGAACATGGAAAAGTCAAATAAGCTGCCCATGGGTTCGGCTAGCTTTCCCATCCTCCCAGGGTGCCCACTGACTTCTCGATTAGAAAAGAAAACAGGGTCTCTTCTCCACTGACACTCTGTTCCTGAGGAACGTGCTTCCTCAGGGGTGCGGAGCTGTTTGGGGAGTGAGTCCAGGGTAACCTGAATGGTTGAACTGGAAAACATGCCCTTAAAATGATGACGGGGCAAGGGAAAGCCCCAGACCAGAGCTTTTCCCTGAGAATGTTCCATACCTGAAAAAGGACGCCAACACAAGCTACTGTTGGGTGGCCAACAGAAGCCAGACTGCTCGCCCAAGACTCCAGAATCCTTGTCTTGTTCATTTCTGATGACTTCCGGATTCTGTCCTCCTGTGTGCATCTGTGACCGCCTTCCTTCATACCAGACGCTGTGTATTTCCAAGGTTTGGTCTTTAGTTCTGTGCTATGTGTGTTTTTTTTTTTTTTTTCCTCCTCTCTTTGAGAACTAATTCCCATGAAACTCACTCCTCAGACATCACCTCTGTGCCCATCTCTAACTCCTGACTACCTAGGGACCATCTCCTGTGGATGCTCCTGAGACCCACGTGTCACCAACTTAACACCATCTCCTTCACCCACCACATTCTGCTGGCCAGCAAGGTCAGGTGACTTCCTTCTTCTCCTTCCTGTTTGCTCTTCTTACATCTATTGCCCTGACCCAGGTCTCCATCCTCTCACACCTGAGTTACTGTCAGGGGACTTGGCCAACAGAATTCTTTCCTCTCCAGCTCATTCCTCATCTCTCCCTTGAATGAATCTTCTGGAGCGTCTTTCCCCCTGTTCTCTCACCCACTTACATCCAAACCTTTGCCTGGTGCATCAGACCTGAGTCTGACCTGAGCGGGGCGCAAGGCATGAGCAGATGAGCAGAGAGGTGAGGCATCAGGAAGGCAGGCATCCCTCTTCGACAGATTTCCCAGGAGCTGCCCTTGGGCAGCCGCTCAGCAGGTCTCTGGCTCTGGCTTCAGCTGAGATTTATTCGGTTCTAATTACAAGCGAACACAATACCACCCCCACTCCTTAGCCACTAACTCCTGCTATGCTCGCCCAGAAAAGCTGAAAAACGAGCAGTTTGCCACACCTCCACCCACAGGATCGGATAAAAGAAGAAACGATTCGGTGACTCAGGGCTTCCTTCTCCCACGGACAGTCCCACCCTCTTGCCCGCGGTGCGCACAATTTCCCCGGGTTAGGTTTCCGTGATCCTAGGCGCACGGCTGGAGTCTCTGATTAGGGCAGAGCGCAAAACAGTTTCTTTTGTCTACGGGGCTGTAAGATGCGTCCTTTCCTCCTCCCGGAGCTCAGTTTGGTTTAAGGGGTGCTCACGCTGGTGGGCGGCCGTGGACCCCGGGGCCTCATCATTTCATTTGTGTGAAAGTCCCAGGGTTTTCCTGGTTTAAAAAAGAGTTTTTAATCTCATGCTATAATTGAGTAGAACCTGGCAAACTTGAGGGCTTCTCCGGGGTCACGAGTGATAAAGAACCCGCCTGCCAATGCAGGTAGACCTAAGAGACAGTGCGCTGGATCCCCGGGTGGGGCAAGCTCCCCTGGAGCTTTCACTCCAGTATTCTTGCTTGGAGAATCCCATGGACAGGGGAGACTGAGGTCTATAGTCCATGGGGTCGCAAAGAGACGAACACAACTGAAGTGATTTAACACACACGTAGCAAACTTGAAGAGAAAGCGTGTGTAAATGTAGAAAAGCTATTCCAAAGCCTAATAGAAATGAGATTTTTTTTTTTTTTTAATTCAGCACTTTGTTTTATCTTAGCCACAGCTCCCTTTCTTGAGGGAAGGTGATTTAGAATTCTATTTCTTAGAGTCCCACCAAAACTTTGCTTCTGTCTGGGTTTTGTACCATTTAATCAGACATTTGGGGCATAGTTGTTCATTTTTCTGGATATCTTCCATTTTGCAGTTTATTCTCTTTTCTGACCTACACAGACCCCTTGTCTGGATTCTTAATTCTTCAATGAGACCGAGGCTTAAGAAAAGGGAGAAAAAACTCGCTGAGGGTGGAGCTTCAAAGCTGTAGGCGCTCACAGGGCAAAACCTGTGGATTTATGGGAGAATGGTATTTTTATTCCCCCTCTTTGCCTTATTTTAAAATTTACTTCTTCAATTGAAGGATAATTGCTTTGTAATATTGTGTTGGTTTCTGCCAAGCATCAACATGAATCAGCCATAGGTACTACACCTGTGTCCAGGCTTCCCAAATGGCACTAGTGGTAAAGAACCTGCCTGCTAATGCAGGAGACATAAGAGGTGTGGGTTCTCTCCCTGGGTTGGGAAAATCCCCTGGAGTATTTGCTCTAGTATTCTTGGCCTGGAGAATTCCATGGCCACAGGAGCCTGGTGGACTGCAGTCCATAGGGTCATATAGAGTCGGACATGACTTGGCACACATGCATACCTATGTTCCCTCCCTCTTGAACCTCCTTCCATTTCCCTCCCCATCTCATCTCTCTAGGTTGTTACAGAATCCTAGTTAGAATTCCCTGAGTCGTAAAATGAAAAAGCTTGGAGATATAATAGATAATTCTAAAATTTACTTGATTATTCACAAGTGAAAGATTTGTCTGGGAAGAAGGGCAGTAGAGAGGAGTGGTTACTAGGATAGCCTTCGAACAGAGATGGAACTGGCCCTGCTGTGTGACTTAAGCAAATGGACTCAACCTCTCTGAATCTATGTAGCTCATGTTTAAAATAAGCATAGAACTCCTCACAGCACTGTGAAGATTAAATGAGTTGCTTAGCACAGAGCCTGGCACATAGTAGCAGACAAAAATCACAAACCCCTGAACCAAAGGTGAGTCCAATAATTAAACAGCACTTTTTCCGCTGCCTTTCTTCCTTTCTTCCTTCCTTCTTTTTTATTATGGTAACATAATATACACCCTAAAATTGCCCATTTACCCTTTATTAAGTATACCATTCAGTGGCATTAAGTCAATTCACGTTTCTGTCCAACCAGCACCACTACCTATCTCCAGAACTTTTCACTGTCTCAAACATACTCTATACCCATTATTAACTTCCCATTCCTTCATCTCCCTAGCCTCTGGTAAACACTCTTCACTTTCTGTCTCTATGAATTTGATTATTCTAAGAACATCCTAGAGGTGAAATCATGCAGTAGTTGTCCTTTGTGTCTGGCTTATTTCAGTTAGCATGCTGTTCTCAAGTTTCACCACATTACGGTATGTATCAAAAATTCATTCTTTTTAATGGCTGAGTAATGTTCCACTGTATGGATATACCATATTTGGCTTATTCATTCATCTATCAATGAACATTTGGGTCTACCTTTTGGCTATTTTGAATACTGCTGCTATGAATATCAATGTACAAATATCTGAGTCTCTGTTTTCTGGGCAGTACTTTTAAAAGGTATGGTGTGCTATTAAAAATTATTTCAAACTTGGAAACAAGTTAAAAAGATTACTGGATGTCCTCTGTGCAGTGCTGAATGCTATTTAACAGTCTGTCCTCTGTGGGGATAATCTGATTTTCTAGGGATCTTTACCCATGTTTGATTTTCTGTTTATGATTATTTCACAGCTCTGTAAGGGCAGAGGTTAGTATGTTGAAATTCAGCAGAATTACCCTTTTTTGGGTTCGATTGCAATGCAAATAATTTGTGCCCAGGAAGAAAGAAAGTGAACTCCAAAGTTACAGTTCATGTCTTGTGGAATATTTTAGCAGACTTAAAGAGGTAGTAAAATAAATAGAAAATCTGTATGTTTAAAAAAGGATGGTTTTGGCTTCTTGGTTTATTTTGCTCAGCTTCCCAAGGAGTCTTCCATGGTGTTTGTTTTCTAGACTTGTTCAACCCTCCACCTGCCTCCCTGAAAGGGAGGTTGGGACTTTTTTTCCAGCCTCTCACACTACATGTTTTGGTCAAGAACCCTTATTCTTGATTGGAGTCTTCATATCTTATGGAGAATCCTGCTGTCTCTTCGAACAGTTGAGATGTATTTCCCTACTCTAGTTCATTTCATTACTTGTGCTTTTTTTGTAGTAACATAATATACACCCTAAAATTGCCCATTTACCCTTTATTAAGTATACCATTCAGTGGCATTAAGTCAATTCACGTTTCTGTCCAACCAGCACCACTACCTATCTCCAGAACTTTTCACTGTCTCAAACATACTCTATACCCATTATTAACTTCCCATTCCTTCATCTCCCTAGCCTCTGGTAAACACTCTTCACTTTCTGTCTCTATGAATTTGATTATTCTAAGAACATCCTAGAGGTGAAATCATGCAGTAGTTGTCCTTTGTGTCTGGCTTATTTCAGTTAGCATGCTGTTCTCAAGTTTCACCACATTACGGTATGTATCAAAAATTCATTCTTTTTAATGGCTGAGTAATGTTCCACTGTATGGATATACCATATTTGGCTTATTCATTCATCTATCAATGAACATTTGGGTCTACCTTTTGGCTATTTTGAATACTGCTGCTATGAATATCAATGTACAAATATCTGAGTCTCTGTTTTCTGGGCAGTACTTTTAAAAGGTATGGTGTGCTATTAAAAATTATTTCAAACTTGGAAACAAGTTAAAAAGATTACTGGATGTCCTCTGTGCAGTGCTGAATGCTATTTAACAGTCTGTCCTCTGTGGGGATAATCTGATTTTCTAGGATCTTTACCCATGTTTGATTTTCTGTTTATGATTATTTCACAGCTCTGTAAGGGCAGAGGTTAGTATGTTGAAATTCAGCAGAATTACCCTTTTTTGGGTTCGATTGCAATGCAAATAATTTGTGCCCAGGAAGAAAGAAAGTGAACTCCAAAGTTACAGTTCATGTCTTGTGGAATATTTTAGCAGACTTAAAGAGGTAGTAAAATAAATAGAAAATCTGTATGTTTAAAAAAGGATGGTTTTGGCTTCTTGGTTTATTTTGCTCAGCTTCCCAAGGAGTCTTCCATGGTGTTTGTTTTCTAGACTTGTTCAACCCTCCACCTGCCTCCCTGAAAGGGAGGTTGGGACTTTTTTTCCAGCCTCTCACACTACATGTTTTGGTCAAGAACCCTTATTCTTGATTGGAGTCTTCATATCTTATGGAGAATCCTGCTGTCTCTTCGAACAGTTGAGATGTATTTCCCTACTCTAGTTCATTTCATTACTTGTGCTTGTTTATTTAGTTTGGTGATAAGTGGGGTGGTGGGTCAGTGAAAGTGATGGGTTGAGTATTTGTAATCAGCACCTCTTCTTGCCTTGGGAAAGTGACTCTTCTAAGCCAAGACACATTTTGTTGTTCTCAGTCAGAGAATGAGGTCTCTATTTTTTCTAATTTTTATTTTTTCATCAAGTTTTATTGAGGTATAAGTAACATCTCTCTGTGTGCATATATATATATATATGTATATATAGGTATATATATATGTAGCACTAAATAGTTTAAAGTATACAGTATAATGGTTAGACTTATATACATCATAAAAGTATTATCACAGTGAGTTTAGTAAACATCCAGAACTATATATTACATATAGTTAAAATGTATGTCTTATGTTGTGAGACTTTTTACCATGATAAACAATTTAATAATAATAATAATTTTTCTATAATTATTTTTATTTTACTTTTACAGAGTTTTGTTGTTTACAGACATGTATAATCCCAGATTAGTCATACGTGTATTCCTGGCCCCCTTCCTCCTTCAGCCCCCTCCCAGTCCCCCCCATCCCACCTCTTCAGGCTGTTGATAAAAAATTTAAAAACCTTGTAATTGCAAAATAAATGAGTCACTGGTATGACGTGTACAGTATAGGGAATGCAGTCAATAACTAAGCAATGTGTTGTTATTTCACAGCTCTGTAAGGGCAGAGGTTAGTATGTTGAAATTCAGCAGAATTACCCTTTTGGGGTGCCCAGGAAGAAAGAAAGTGAACTCCAAAGTTACAGTTCATGTCTTGTGGAATATTTTAGCAGACTTAAAGAGGTAGTAAAATAAATAGAAAATCTGTATGTTTAAAAAAGGATGGTTTTGGCTTCTTGGTTTATTTTGCTCAGCTTCCCAAGGAGTCTTCCATGGTGTTTGTTTTCTAGACTTGTTCAACCCTCCACCTGCCTCCCTGAAAGGGAGGTTGGGACTTTTTTTCCAGCCTCTCACACTACATGTTTTGGTCAAGAACCCTTATTCTTGATTGGAGTCTTCATATCTTATGGAGAATCCTGCTGTCTCTTCGAACAGTTGAGATGTATTTCCCTACTCTAGTTCATTTCATTACTTGTGCTTGTTTATTTAGTTTGGTGATAAGTGGGGTGGTGGGTCAGTGAAAGTGATGGGTTGAGTATTTGTAATCAGCACCTCTTCTTGCCTTGGGAAAGTGACTCTTCTAAGCCAAGACACATTTTGTTGTTCTCAGTCAGAGAATGAGGTCTCTATTTTTTCTAATTTTTATTTTTTCATCAAGTTTTATTGAGGTATAAGTAACATCTCTCTGTGTGCATATATATATATATATGTATATATAGGTATATATATATGTAGCACTAAATAGTTTAAAGTATACAGTATAATGGTTAGACTTATATACATCATAAAAGTATTATCACAGTGAGTTTAGTAAACATCCAGAACTATATATTACATATAGTTAAAATGTATGTCTTATGTTGTGAGACTTTTTACCATGATAAACAATTTAATAATAATAATAATTTTTCTATAATTATTTTTATTTTACTTTTACAGAGTTTTGTTGTTTACAGACATGTATAATCCCAGATTAGTCATACGTGTATTCCTGGCCCCCTTCCTCCTTCAGCCCCCTCCCAGTCCCCCCCATCCCACCTCTTCAGGCTGTTGATAAAAAAAATTTAAAAAACCTTGTAATTGCAAAATAAATGAGTCACTGGTATGACGTGTACAGTATAGGGAATGCAGTCAATAACTAAGCAATGTGTTGTTGTTTTTTTTTTATTGGAGTATAGTTGATTTACAATGCTGCATTAATTTCAGGTGTATAGCGAAGTTATTGTTATACGTCTTTCACAGAGTTTTGTTGTTTATAGCTATACATAATCCCAGATCAGTCACAGGTATCCCTAGCCCCAATAACTATGTAATTTTTTTTTTCCTGGCCACTTCTATTGGTCTTTCATTTATTTCCATCTTTGTTCTTTGGTCCATGTGGGCCACATTTCAGTGGCCTCTCTCGCTGTAGAGCACAGGCTCTGGGTACGTGCGCCCCAGAGCGCTGACTTGGTAGTTGGGACACATCGATCCAGCCGCTCTGCGGCACGTGGAATCTTCCCAGGCCAGGGATCGAACCGGTGCCCCTTGCAATGCCAAGCGGTGTCTTTACCCATTGGACCACCAGGGACGCCCTGTAGTGTTTTTTTTTTTTTGAAATATAGTTCCCTGTTCCATGTTTTCTTTTTTTATTTTATTTTATTTATTTATCTTTTGGGGGGTGGGGTGGGGAGGGAGGGGGACGGGCGGGCCACTTCTATTGGTTTTTCATTTCTCTATTTTCATCCGTCTTTGTTCTTTGGCTCCTGTGGGCCTCCCATCGCAGTGGCGTCTGTCGTCGCAGAGTGCCAGCTCTGGGCGCATGTGCCCCAGAGCTCCGGCTCGGTAATTGGACACATCAGTCCAGCCGCTCCGCGGCACGTGGGATCTTCCCAGGCCAGGGATCCAACCGGCGCCCCTTGCACTGCAAGGTGGTGTCCTTACCCACTGGACCACCAGGGAAGCCCCCTGTAGTGTTTTTATATTGACATGCTATAACTAGATTTATCATTTTGAAATGTCTAGAGGTCTCTGGCTTTTTGTTACATCTATCAACTTTTCACCAATCCCGTTTTCCACCTTGGCATTCCCATTTGGTACGATGGAGGGAATTTATGTCTGGAGACCCTCACAGAGCTCAGTTCCTCAAGGTCAGAACTAGGAAGCCAATGGAGTGACTGGGTGCCTGGGCACAAAACAGAAGGCGGCCTCCCTCTCAAGTCAGTGCTGTCACCCAAGAGTGATGACCTCGTCACATGTTCTCCCGTTTGGGTCTCACTTGCCTCACCCTAGTTTTTCCCATCCTATGGAAGCAACAGCACTGCTCATCTAGAAGATTCCTCTCCGATACAGTCTTCCTTCCTCAGTACAACCTTTCTCTAGATGCAGGTTTCTCCTTTCCCAGCCATTCTTCTACCTATTGAAAGAGACTATAGTGTTTAAATTTAAATACAACACAAATTAGATCCTTTAACCGGCACTAAAACAAACAAGTATTTCTTTTTAAAATAGTTTTATTTATTTTTGGCTGAGTTGTGTCTTCATTGCTGTGGGCAGGCTTTCTCTAGGTTCAGTGAGCGGGGGCTACTTTCTAGTTGTGGTGGGAGGGCTTCTCATTGTGGTGACTTCCCTTGTAGCAGAGCACAGGCCCTAGGGCACACAGGCTTCAGTAGCTGCAGCACACGGGGTCTAGATCGTGGGCTCAGTAATTGTGGTGCTAGGGCTTAGTTGCTCCATGGCATGTGGGATCTTCCCAGATCAGGAATCAAATCCATGTCTCCTGCAATGGCAGGCAAATTCTTAACCCCTGAGCCACCAGGGAAGCCCAAGCTTTTCTAACATAACCAAGTTAATTTTTTCCTTCATAAAGTTACCAGACTAACTCAGTATGTAGAGTCATGTGATACTAGTCTCTAAGGTACCTGAGCTAGGTGATGTTACACCCATCTCTGGGTTTTAGAAATTAAAAGTAGTCTTCAGTTCTTATAAGGGCACAGTTCTGTTTTTGGAGCTCATGTGGCTCCAAAAGAAGCCAGAGCCAATTGGGAAAGTCTTAGTGATTCTCCTAGGATTCAGGAGAGTTCACCTGGGGGTCACCTCAGAGAGCCAGAGGGGATTTGAAGGGTAACAATGATTGAGGCTGTTGGAGGGTTTGAGACACAAACATGAACTGCAAAATTAACAACACAGTACCTTCTTTTGAGTATGGGAGAGCTCAAAGACTGTTCTCATAGGATATTAGCATTCCTTCCAGCACTGTCTATTTTCATAAGAGATCCTCCCCCTCGGCCTTGTTTCTGTCCTAAGTGGCATCTGTCTTCAGCCAGGGAAAGAGGAAGACTGTTTAATAGGGGATAAAATTCCTTCTCTTCTTCCCTCCCTGCCTTCCTTTCTTTGTCTGCCTTTATTTTCTTCAGAAATGCATGTAATCCTCAGACAGAGAAGATGCTTGTGGACACAGCTGGGGAAGGAGAGGGTGGGACAAATTAAGAAAATAGCATGACATGTATACACTACCATGTGTAAAATAGCTAGTGGGAAGCTGCTACACAGCACAGGGAGCCCAGCCTTGTGCCTAAAGGGGCAAGAATGAGGTAGGGAGGGAGGCCCAAGAGGGAGACTGGCTATATAGATATAGATAGGTATACTTAGGTATACGACTGACTCACAATATATGACGGAAACCAACACAACACTGTAAAGCAATTATCTTCTGATTAAAAATTAATTTTTTTTCAGCTTTGGCTTCTTTTCTTTTTTTTTTTCTTTATTTATTTTCATTCATCTTTATTCTTTGGCCTGTGTGGGCCTCCCATCACAGTGGCCTCTCTCATTGCAGAGCACTGGCTCTGGGCGCGTGCACTCCAGAGCCTGGCTCGGTAGTTGGACACATCGGTCCAGCTGCTCCGCAGCATGTGGGATCTTCCCAGGCCAGGGATCGAACCAGTGCCCCTTGCACTGCAAGGCAATGTCCTTACCCACTGGACCACCAGGGAAGCCTCCTCTCCAGTATTCTTACCTGGAGAATTCCATGGACAGAGGAGCTTGGTGGGCTGCAGTCCATGGAATCACAACTGAGCAACTAACACACGCATACATGTGGTCTCCCAGGAATCCCCCAGGTAAAGAAGCTCCTTGCCTATCATACTTGCACTATCTTAATCTCTTATTTTTCTGTTTAAGAGTTGATTATTCGTCCCACTCAAAGTTAAGCTCCCTGATGGCAGTGACTGCTTATGTGTGGAATAAAGATCCTCACTTACTCTCACTGTGCACATCCCAGAGTAGGTCATTAATATTGGTTAAATGAATGAATAACATAAGTGTGTGAATGAGTTGCATTCCAATAATGAGTCATCTAAGTAAGTAGATAATAGTGTGTTTTGCATTTTCTTGTTTAGTGATAATCCTTCTCTGCAGGGGACACTTGGAGACATATGCCAGGCAGTGTGCTGGGCACTGAGGCTAAGGCCATGAGAAGACCCCCATGGCTCCTGCCTTCATGGAGCTTAAGAGTCTAGCAGGAAATACAAGCAATAAACAAGTAATTTCAATATAGTATACTTTTTATAAGGTAGAACTTCAATTTTGTTTGTTTGTTTTGGAGGAAGACAATTGAGGTATGACTTGAAGGCTGTTGGGTACAGTTTCACAAAATGCTTGGAAGAAACCCAGGCTTCTGGTGGGGCATATCCGTTAGAGATTGCTTTTGCCTGCATATGATAGAGTCTTGACTGTGGGCTCTTAACTAAGTTGGAGTTTAGTTTGCTCATATAGTAAACAGGTGACTCCATGTGTGGTCAGTGTTTCAAAAGCTTTCTATCTTCCTGTGGTACCATCTCAAGCATCTCTCCTTCTCAGGGTTGCAGAATGGCTGTTCTACCTTTAATCTGATGCTTGCTTTCCATTTACGAAGAAGGAAAGGGAAATGGCATGGTGCAAAGGGAGGTGCCTCTATTGTACCTTAGTCTCTAATGAATTCTCTAAATGAAAATCTTCCTTGAAGTCAGTTCTTCCAAAACTGTGTCATGTGGGCAGCCTCGGGCTCAAGCAGCTGGGGAACTATAGGTTTTTCTAAACTTGGGCAAAAGCTGTATTGAACAGGAGAATGGCAAATGCTACTCCACTACAAAAGCAGGTTTCCATTCGTAAAGAAAAGGGGAAGAAAAAATTTGGGAAAGAGCTAGCAATGAGCAGAGTCGTCTACAGATGACTGATTTCCTCTCAAACTTGTTTAGGTAGACGGAGCTGGCCTGACTGTGAGTTCGTGACTGGAAACAAGAATGTCATGAGTCACACAGGAGACGACCTCTTCAGAATGCTGGGATTGCAGCAGGCAGTGACAACAGACATCAGCACTAGCAGCAGAAACTGTGATATGGTCCATAGAGACCTCTCTCAGTGTGATGACAGGAGGATTGCAGAGCAATCAGAGAAAACTGGGAACAGATTAGGCTGTTTTATTAAAAGAGATTTTAAAACACAGTGGCTTGAGCAAGATGGAAAATTTCCCTCTCGTATGTAGCATTCCAGGGATAAGCTGTCCAGGGATATTTGATCAACTCTGTCATTTCCACCTTGTGGTTTCCCTCTCAAGGCAAGGAAGCTTCCCCAGTTTTCTTCAGCTGTTAGCCGAAATGAAGGAGAAAAGGGCCAGAAATAGATGTACCAATCCTTTTAAAAGCAAGGCCTGGAAATCTTCCAGCTTCAAGGGGCTATCCTGATTTCATTAGTGATTCAGGAATATGCAAGTCTGGCTCTCTGTGAATTAGTAAGCTTTGGAGTCTATAAAAGAATAAAGATTCCAGAAAGAACGGCAGGCATTCTATAAAGTAGGGACATGGATGTGCGTGTCTTGAACTTAGTCATACTCCTAGAAAGCTGTTATTTGTACTCCACTCTGTGAAGTAGAACTCCAGGTCTCGATAATAAAACGGGATGATTATAAAGGGAACTTTCTTAGCCTGCATACTGCAGAGCCTGAAGCAAGGATTAAAATGCTAACCCCCTTTACAGGGAGATGCAAACACAAAGCAGGGAGAGTAAAGGGAAAAAAGAAGTGACAAAGGAAGAGGGAAGTGATGTGATACAAAGCGTTGCACATTGGTCACTGCCTCTCAATGAGCCACAACGAGACAAGGGACACAGCAGGTGTGTTCTCTCAGCACACACAGCACTTCGCCCACCTGGACTGCAAGGAAGGAACCCCACCTGAAGCAGCTAACATGTGAAAGAGAGGAGGAAGAATTGATTAGTCTGGCTCCTCCCATTTCCTATTTCTCACTGATGGAGGTTCACCCCACAGAAAGCAAATGCTCCCTGCCTTCCAGCATCACCAGGTGGTCCCTTAACAGCTGCTCAGACTGGATCTAAAAAGGCCAGATCCCTGTGCTTCCCTGGTGCCTCAGTGGTAAAGAATGTGTCTGTTATTGCAGGAGACACAGGTAAGATCCCTAGTCCAGGAAGATCCTACATGCTGTGGAGCAACTAGGCCCATGTGCCTCAACTACTGAGCTCTATAGCCCAGGAGCCACAACTACTGAAGCCTGTGTGCCCTATAATCTGTACTGTGCAACAAGAGAAGCCACCACCGTGAGAAGCCTGTGCACCAGAAAGAAGAGAAGCCCCACTACAACTAGAGAAATGCCCACGCAGCCAGGAAGAGAAGTTTCCTCCTCACCTCAATAGGCTAATCCTTTTAAAAGCAAGGCCTGGCAAAGGCAAGGAAGCTTCCCCAGTTTTCTTCAGCTGTTAGCCGAAATGAAGGAGAAAAGGGCCAGAAATAGATGTACCAATTTTTAAAAGCAAGGCCTGGAAATCTTCCAGCTTCAAGGCTATCCTGATTTCATTAGTGATTCAGGAATATGCAAGTCTGGCTCTCTGTGAATTAGTAAGCTTTGGAGTCTATAAAAGAATAAAGATTCCAGAAAGAACGGCAGGCATTCTATAAAGTAGGGACATGGATGTGCGTGTCTTGAACTTAGTCATACTCCTAGAAAGCTGTTATTTGTACTCCACTCTGTGAAGTAGAACTCCAGGTCTCGATAATAAAACGGGATGATTATAAAGGGAACTTTCTTAGCCTGCATACTGCAGAGCCTGAAGCAAGGATTAAAATGCTAACCCCCTTTACAGGGAGATGCAAACACAAAGCAGGGAGAGTAAAGGGAAAAAAGAAGTGACAAAGGAAGAGGGAAGTGATGTGATACAAAGCGTTGCACATTGGTCACTGCCTCTCAATGAGCCACAACGAGACAAGGGACACAGCAGGTGTGTTCTCTCAGCACACACAGCACTTCGCCCACCTGGACTGCAAGGAAGGAACCCCACCTGAAGCAGCTAACATGTGAAAGAGAGGAGGAAGAATTGATTAGTCTGGCTCCTCCCATTTCCTATTTCTCACTGATGGAGGTTCACCCCACAGAAAGCAAATGCTCCCTGCCTTCCAGCATCACCAGGTGGTCCCTTAACAGCTGCTCAGACTGGATCTAAAAAGGCCAGATCCCTGTGCTTCCCTGGTGCCTCAGTGGTAAAGAATGTGTCTGTTATTGCAGGAGACACAGGTAAGATCCCTAGTCCAGGAAGATCCTACATGCTGTGGAGCAACTAGGCCCATGTGCCTCAACTACTGAGCTCTATAGCCCAGGAGCCACAACTACTGAAGCCTGTGTGCCCTATAATCTGTACTGTGCAACAAGAGAAGCCACCACCGTGAGAAGCCTGTGCACCAGAAAGAAGAGAAGCCCCACTCGCTACAACTAGAGAAATGCCCACGCAGCCAGGAAGACCCAGCACAGTCCCTCCTCACCTCCAAAAAAAAAGAACAACAGATCCCATGCTCTGCAACTGGATGTTTGTACTCAAGTAGACTGGTGACTTGGCACAGGAGGACACCCATCAGCATAAAACAGGAAGGAGGTGGGCAAGGGAATTTGAGCTTCTGTGCAGGTGTCTGACCTAATTACAAGGGCGTGCAGATTATGACAGGAAAGTAAATGTTGAGGAAGACTAACTTTGGTCAGCTGAACTGTCTCAATATATGCTCCATTGGCTCCTATTCCTGAGAGTTACCACGTTGTTGAAAGCAATGACAAAAATACCAATGAACTATATGACCTCCCCGGGAAGAGCACCGAGTCAGGAGTTTCTGCTGTAGATTTTCTTTTCATTGAAGCAAGCATGTCGTCTGATGTAAGTTGAGTGCGGAGCATGGTGTATCAGAGGGACCAAAGAGACACAATGCTGTCACTGCCCCACACTGAGACATAGAAACATAAACAAATGAAGAGTACTGTGACATTCCATTGCTAACCACATGAGTGATAAAGAATTCAGAGGTGGATATTTATCACTAGGACTTGGGTTGGGGGAAGAGGCTTCATGGACATGGTCCAATCTGACCTGAGTCTGAAAAGAAAGGTGGACTTAAGTATGTTGGGGTGGGAATTCTGGGTTGAAGGCAGGGAACAGACTAAGACATGGTATTTTGGGCAAATTACATGATGAACAGCAGCCAGAAGGATGAAGAAGAAGGGATAACTTCTTTTGTCTGGAGAAGGAAAGCATGAGAAACATAGCTATCAAGAAGAGGTTAGATCTTAAACTGTAGATACTCTTAAATACCAAGATAAGCAATTTGGGTTTTTTCTTTCCCTAAGACCTTGGAGATGCCAGAGAGGGGTTTTAGCATTGAGATAATAGGAAATTGAGGACAAGGTTTGAAAAGTAGAGGAAAGAGAGTCGGAAAAGTGCCATTTTGAAAATGGTCCCTTTTCAAGGACCCTTAACCAAATGGGGCACATGTACTTGGTTAGAGAGGATAGAAAAGAGAAGCCGGGTGCACCAGAAAGAAGAGAAGCCCCCCTCGCTACAACTAGAGAAATGCCCACGCAGCCAGGAAGACCCAGCACAGTCCCTCCTCACCTCCAAAAAAAAAGAACAACAGATCCCATGCTCTGCAACTGGATGTTTGTACTCAAGTAGACTGGTGACTTGGCACAGGAGGACACCCATCAGCATAAAACAGGAAGGAGGTGGGCAAGGGAATTTGAGCTTCTGTGCAGGTGTCTGACCTAATTACAAGGGCGTGCAGATTATGACAGGAAAGTAAATGTTGAGGAAGACTAACTTTGGTCAGCTGAACTGTCTCAATATATGCTCCATTGGCTCCTATTCCTGAGAGTTACCACGTTGTTGAAAGCAATGACAAAAATACCAATGAACTATATGACCTCCCCGGGAAGAGCACCGAGTCAGGAGTTTCTGCTGTAGATTTTCTTTTCATTGAAGCAAGCATGTCGTCTGATGTAAGTTGAGTGCGGAGCATGGTGTATCAGAGGGACCAAAGAGACACAATGCTGTCACTGCCCCACACTGAGACATAGAAACATAAACAAATGAAGAGTACTGTGACATTCCATTGCTAACCACATGAGTGATAAAGAATTCAGAGGTGGATATTTATCACTAGGACTTGGGTTGGGGGAAGAGGCTTCATGGACATGGTCCAATCTGACCTGAGTCTGAAAAGAAAGGTGGACTTAAGTATGTTGGGGTGGGAATTCTGGGTTGAAGGCAGGGAACAGACTAAGACATGGTATTTTGGGCAAATTACATGATGAACAGCAGCCAGAAGGATGAAGAAGAAGGGATAACTTCTTTTGTCTGGAGAAGGAAAGCATGAGAAACATAGCTATCAAGAAGAGGTTAGATCTTAAACTGTAGATACTCTTAAATACCAAGATAAGCAATTTGGGTTTTTTCTTTCCCTAAGACCTTGGAGATGCCAGAGAGGGGTTTTAGCATTGAGATAATAGGAAATTGAGGACAAGGTTTGAAAAGTAGAGGAAAGAGAGTCGGAAAAGTGCCATTTTGAAAATGGTCCCTTTTCAAGGACCCTTAACCAAATGGGGCACATGTACTTGGTTAGAGAGTGGATAGAGAAGAGGGGTAGGTCAATGGGGCAGTGTGCTTCGGAGGGTGTAAAGTACAGAAAGGAAAAGAAGAAGGGCAGTGCATATAATTATTCTATGTTGTGGTTTTGTCAAATTTTGGCTGTGAGCTGACCAAGAGATTTGGTTCACGTGGGTCCTTTTAATGTTATGTGGGAGGCAAAGCCAGTGCAAGACGGTCTCCATGAAAAACTACAGGAAACAACAGTTTGATTTTATGGCTCTAAGATAACTTTCCAAGGGTGTGTATGTATGTTTGTGTGTATGTGTGGATAGATGAGAAACAGACCTCAAGGCAGAACTAGACTGGCTGTACTTCACGCTTCCTTCCAATGCATTGTAATTCTAGGGCACCTGTCTTCCTGTTGGGCCAATTGTCAGATGTTTTTGGTGAGCACACGCCTTTGTTCTACCCTATTCTTTAAAAAATTATTTTCCAGATTATTCCGTTTCAAACCATGTACCTGCTACTAATCCTCCATGCGTTTAATTCTAGGGCTGCCTGCTGATCCTGCCATGGTTGTTTTATAACTGTTACAACGTAATTTTCAAAATCACTTGGGATGTTTTCCCTGGAGTAACTTACCCTTCTAGAAAGTCTTTAGCTGCTACCCACACACCACATGAGTCACAACAGATCTTGAGTCAGAGCTAGTGAAACCTTTAAGAATAAAGCTGTTATTAGTGAAAAAGGCTTAGTGCAGGGGCAACTAAGAAGATCCAATGTGGTCTTAAAAACAACACAATATTTTTCAAAATTTTGTTTTTGTATATCAAATCTATGTTTTGAGAAAATATTTTAGTACTTAGTGGAATTTCTGGTGAAATAAAATATGAGAAAAATGGCTTTTGGAGTGAAAGGTAATTTATTTGAGTTTTATTTAATGTCTGGAGAAGAGAGGCACTTTTCTAGATCTGGAACGAAAAGAAGGCACTACAATTACTAGGACAGTTTGTCACAACCAGCCTACACACTGACTTTTTTTGAAAAAAGGTTTTCTTAAGCAGTCTTGAATATTCTGATTGTAAAATTGGCACTCAGATCTCCTGTAGGTCAACAAATCAGTCCTTGGTTCGGTTTTGGTTGCTATAAGTTAAATTGCCCCAGGGCCAGCAATTCTGAAGGGCTTAGCTGAGAAGTTCTCATTTTAGTTCCTGCAGTGTAATTGCAGTCATGTGTGACTGGGCTGCAAACATACAAAGGTTCGACTGGGCTGGACATGCAAGAGGGCTTATCCCGCGGCTGGTAGTTGATGCTCCCTGGTGGTTGATAAGGGTCCGCACGTGACATTTACATCAGCCTTAGAGTAGTCAGACTCTGATTTATGATGGCTGGCTTCCAACACAGGGCACACATTGCAGCAAAACCAGGTGGAAGCGGTATGGCCATCTCCAACCCAGCCTCAAAAGTCACAAGGTGACTGCCCTGGGTGATGCAGTCATCAGCCCATCCACACTCATAAGGAAGGAGGCAGAGACCCACTCTTGATGAGAGAAGTATCAGATACTTTGCTGCCATTTAAATCAAGCAAACTGTACAATCCTTTATACCCAGGCTTCAGATGTCTTTGAGGACCTTTGTAGGGATTCTTACCAGGTTCATGTCTAACTTTGTTAGCATCCTGATATCCACTAAGTAGGCTGTCTTCTCCAGTGTTTCCCCAGCACCTCCTTGTCATCTTTCTTCCTTTTTTCCTGTCTACTTTGACACATCACCTTAAATTTTAAGGACTTTCTAACTGAATTGATTCTGATCAGTTAATGGATTCCTAACTTGCATGTAGAATGCCTGTCATAAAATTTACTTTTATATTAATAGCAGAGGAGAGTTTAATATAATAGCTCATTTTTTGAACTATCTTTCACATGACTACATTACACATGAATCATTATAAGACGCATCATTTCAGTGGAGAATGTTTTTCATCTTAACAGCATCTAATTGGCCTTCTATCTCAAACAACACAATGAAATTTCTTTATGATAAATTACTATGGACCATCCTTTGGAAATAATTGTAATGGGTTGGCCCCATGTTAGAAAAGGAAAGCTACTGGGAGCTGGTTGAATGCCTGAGAAATTGTATTCTGTTGAATATTTTCAAGCAATTAGCCACCAATAAGCCTCATAAAAATAGATTCTTCTCTGCCTAAGAAAACTGGATAATTGCCAGTAATCTTCAGCTAGATGGGTACAGCCTTTCTACAATCACTTTAAATTTTCCTTGTCAGTCTTCCCAGGTCAGCCTCAGAATTCTCCTCGCATTAGCTGTTTAATAATGAATGAACTGAGATTGACAGAATGGATCTCACCCACTTCTCCTGCTTGAGTAAGGATGGACACGTGGCTCCTTCTCCTTTAGGAGGTAGTTCTGAAGAGGGATGATCCTGGGGAAGAGGGAGCGTTATAACCTGAGCATGTCATGCTGAGCATGTCCAAGGGTGTGAACATGGTTTGCAAACTATTGAAACTGTTATCCAGAGCAAAAGGAAATGGTCAATTTAGAAGGAACAGCATGCTCCTGAGATGGCAGTAGGGGTTATTCAATAAACTATTAATACCCTCTTAGAAATTAAATGTAGTTTATCTAAGACAGTGGATTATTAAGGATTTTATTAATACCCTCTTAGAAATTAAAAGGCTTCAGATGTCTTTGAGGACCTTTGTAGGGATTCTTACCAGGTTCATGTCTAACTTTGTTAGCATCCTGATATCCACTAAGTAGGCTGTCTTCTCCAGTGTTTCCCCAGCACCTCCTTGTCATCTTTCTTCCTTTTTTCCTGTCTACTTTGACACATCACCTTAAATTTTAAGGACTTTCTAACTGAATTGATTCTGATCAGTTAATGGATTCCTAACTTGCATGTAGAATGCCTGTCATAAAATTTACTTTTATATTAATAGCAGAGGAGAGTTTAATATAATAGCTCATTTTTTGAACTATCTTTCACATGACTACATTACACATGAATCATTATAAGACGCATCATTTCAGTGGAGAATGTTTTTCATCTTAACAGCATCTAATTGGCCTTCTATCTCAAACAACACAATGAAATTTCTTTATGATAAATTACTATGGACCATCCTTTGGAAATAATTGTAATGGGTTGGCCCCATGTTAGAAAAGGAAAGCTACTGGGAGCTGGTTGAATGCCTGAGAAATTGTATTCTGTTGAATATTTTCAAGCAATTAGCCACCAATAAGCCTCATAAAAATAGATTCTTCTCTGCCTAAGAAAACTGGATAATTGCCAGTAATCTTCAGCTAGATGGGTACAGCCTTTCTACAATCACTTTAAATTTTCCTTGTCAGTCTTCCCAGGTCAGCCTCAGAATTCTCCTCGCATTAGCTGTTTAATAATGAATGAACTGAGATTGACAGAATGGATCTCACCCACTTCTCCTGCTTGAGTAAGGATGGACACGTGGCTCCTTCTCCTTTAGGAGGTAGTTCTGAAGAGGGATGATCCTGGGGAAGAGGGAGCGTTATAACCTGAGCATGTCATGCTGAGCATGTCCAAGGGTGTGAACATGGTTTGCAAACTATTGAAACTGTTATCCAGAGCAAAAGGAAATGGTCAATTTAGAAGGAACAGCATGCTCCTGAGATGGCAGTAGGGGTTATTCAATAAACTATTAATACCCTCTTAGAAATTAAATGTAGTTTATCTAAGACAGTGGATTATTAAGGATTTTAAAATATAATATGGTTTCTGTCATACAATGGCATTTTTATGGTTTTTCATGATGATTTTGTATCAATATTGAGTATACAGTTTTAGCTTACAGAAATGGTGTAACAAGACAACAATAATGTGCTCTACATACAGATGATTAAGTGACCTGAATAAGCCTCATGGGATGGCAGTATTCTGTCCAAGGGCATTTATCTGTTATACTGTTTGTAATTTAAAACACTTCTGTGTAGACACTGTAAAATCTGTATTAGTTGCTTTTTATCTACACTTCAGAGGCTGTTAGTTAATATTTGAAGTACTCTAATCAGAAATTATACACCAAAGGGATGGTAGTATTTGAAAGTTCTAAATAAAGTCTATACTCCAGAGACAGCGGACAGTAGAGGGAACTCAACATTTTTGTCTGTGACCCACACTAGAGGTTCTGGTGAATATAGTGGATGGTAGAATTCTGTCAGTGATGAAATGCTTCTGCTTCTGCTTCTCAGTCCCATCAGTTACTTCAATCTTTTGTGACCCCATGGACTGTAGCCTGTCAGGCTCCTCTGTCCATAGGATTCCCCAGGCAAGAAAACTGGAGTGGGTTACCATGCTGTCCTTCAGGGGATCCTCCCAACCCAGGGATGGAACCCATATCTCCTGCACTGCAGGCAGATTCTTTACCCACTGAGCCCCCACCAGTGAAATGAGTGGTCTTCAAATGTGTGGGTGTGCTAGGAATATTGTCTGAGCACACCCACCTTTGTGGGCAGACATTGAGCAAGGCTAGTACATCTCTCTAGGGTTTGATTACAAACTTGCCTTGGGCTCAGATGTTGATAAGAGAATTTTTCTGACCTTGCTCTGACTTGGCAACTAAATTTGCTGCTAGACTATTACCACATTGGCTTACCTTCGTCATTTATGGAATAGAATGTATGATTCCTTTTGTGTTTATATGTTAAAGTAACTTGTCAAGCAAACTACTTGCAAGTGTATCTCAAAGGTATTTTTCAAACCCACTGCCAGGGAAGAAGCTTATGAGCACACTAATTTCACTTCTTACTTGATGCTTATTTTATAGGGGAAAATTGTTTAGATAATCACTACTAGGCTGTACTTTTTATAAAAAAAAGAATGCTTATACATGTACCCTAAAGTTCATTATAACACTATTTACCATAACCATAACTTGGAGGTAACCTAAATGTACATTTATGGAGGAATGGATAAAAAAGATGTGGTACATATATACAATGGAATATTACTTGGCCATAAAAAGGAACAATATAATGCCATTTGCAGCAACATAGGTGAACCTAGAGATTGTCATACTGAATGAAGTAAATCAGACAAAGACAAATACCATATGATATCACTTATATGTGGAATCTTTAAAAAATGGTACAAATGAACTTATCTACAAAACAGAAATACAGTCCTAGATGTAGAAAACAAACTTATGGTTACCAAGGGGAACAAAGTGTGAGGGGGGAGATAAACTGGGAGATTGGGATTGACATATATACACTACTGTATACAAAATAGATAACTAATAACTAACCTACTGTATAGCACAGGGAACTCTGATCAACACTATGATGGCCTATATGGAGAAAGAATCTAAAACTGAGTAGATATGTATTTGTGTACCTTTGATTCGCTTTGCTGTGCAGCAGAAACTAACACAGCATTGCAGATCACCTATGTTGTTGCTGTCGTTCAGTTGCTAAGTCATGGACTGTAAGTGGCAACCCTATGGACTGTAACATGTCAGGCTGCTTTGTCCTCCAGTATCTTTTGGAGTTTGCTCAAATTAATGTCCATTGAGTTGGTGATTCTATTTAACCATCTCATCCTCTGCTGCCCCCTTCTCATTTTGCCTTCAACCTTTCCCAGCATCAGGGTCTTTTCCAATGAATTGGCTTGTTCCATCAGGTGGCCAAAAGACTGGAGCTTCAGCTTTAACAACATCTTTCCAATGAATATTCAGGATTGATTTCCTTTAGGATTGACTGATGTGATCTCCTTGCAGTCCAAGGGAGCATCAAAAGTCTTCTCCAGTACCACAATTTGAAAGCATCAGTTCTTCAGCACTCAGCCTTCTTTATGATCCAGCTTTCACACTTGTACATGACTACTTCAAAAACCATAGCTTTGACTACACAGACCTTTGTCAGCAAAGTGATGTCTCTGCTTTTTAATATGCTGTCTAGGTTTGTCATACCTTTCCTTCCAAGAAGAAATCATCTTTTAATTTCATGGCTATAGTCATGATCTATAGTGACACCAATAAAACTTAAATTTAAAAAATTAAAGAGAAAAGAATGTTTGAAGATCCTTAGACACTCTGGGAGATTGTCATAGATTGCTAGACAACTCATGAGTTTGATAGTGCATGTGTTAGCCTAGGTCTTAGTAGAAAGCAAATGGTCCACTCAAAATGGGTGATGTGAAGGCAATCGGAGAAGACTGCTTGTTATGGTGTGTGGCGGGTTTGGGGATGCTAACAAAGGGTGTGCCTCTCAGGGCTGGCAACTGTGGGAACTGTTTGTACTTTCACCTGAAGGGACAAGGCAAGGGAGCTGGCACTAGAGCAGAAGAAGGGAGCTACACAGAAGGTGCCATTTCCCAGAAGCATAGGCCTTCAAGACGGGGGTATAGCCAACCCATACATCTTTGCAGGGAGAGAGAGCCAGGATGTGGATTCCCAGCCTCACTCTCCTGCACTTTGCTCTCCAGCCTCCTGCTGGTGCTTCTCACAGGCCAAACCCATTCTAAGATGGAAGACCAGGGACCCCAAGGAGGGCGGTCCACACATGCTAGCTTCCAAGGTTCACATGTATGGGAAAAGGTACAGAGTGGAACTAGAGGGACAAACAGAAGACTTGGCACAGGAAGTTTCCTGGGCAGGACTCAAGCTCATTGAAATCTATCAGAAATAGCTTATGTGATTTATCAGAACTGCTAATTACCTCTTTAGAGGAGCCACTAACTCACATCAGACCACAGAGTTCTTCCTCCATTCAGGAAGAATTTTTCTTTCTCAGTGTGCAAAAATTGGTCTGACCTGGCTTTTCTTACTGCCTCATCCAGCTATAAGCAGGGGAGGTTATTAGGCAAAGATCAGCATCTTGATACTGCGTGTCTGTGAAGGGCTGGGTTAAATGAGATAAATTCACCTCAATAGTCTGCAGCCTCATCTTTTCCCTCCTCATTCTTGCTGCCATTCAGATTATACATTTATTAGTGTGTTCATCTGTTTGCTGTCTCTCTGTTATCTCACTTGGTGAGATGGCCCATGAAGACCAAAGAATATGTCTCTCTACACTGCCTATCATGGTGCCAAACATGAGGTAGGTGCTCAATAATTATGTATGGAATGAGTGAGTACTCTGGTGATCTGCCAGCAAGACAACATTAGTGAAGCAGTGAGGAGGTGGGTGCTGGAATAAAGAGAAAATGGGTTTGAATCTTGGTCTAGTTGGGAAATGAGAAATAGAGTGATATATGTTTCTGTTCTTATCTACTTATTGTTAGGGTATATTAAATAGTGTTTACAGCAAAAGAGGACTCACTTCAAGTGAGTAATGCTCATTAAAACTTTTTTTTTTCTTGAAGAAAAAACCAGGGGCTTAGGATATAATACAAAATCTTTATCTTTTTGAGGGTTTTGGAAATTTCTTTTAAAATGATGACTGGTCACTGGGATTTTACTACAATCTAATGGATATTCTTGGGCTTCCCAGATGGCACTAGTGGTAAAGAATTCTCCTGCAGTGCAGGAGCTGCAGGGGAAAAGGACTCGGTCTCTGTTTTGGGAAGACCCCTTGGAGGAGAACATAGCAGCCCACTCTAGTATTCTTCCCTGGAGATTCCCATGGGCAGAGGAGCCTGGCGGGCTACAGTCCGTAGGGTCACAAAGAGTCGGACACAGCTTAGTGTCTAAACAACAATGCTTGAGGTTGCTGCTGTCATCCTTCTTCTTCTTCTTCTTCTTTTTTTTTAAATTTGGCTTCTTTTATCAGTCCTTTATTTATTTATTTTCATCCATCTTAATTCTTTGGCCTGTGTGGGCCTCCTGTTGCAGCGGCCTCTCTCATTGCAGAGCACCAGCGCATGCACTCCAGAGTGCCGGCTCCTAATTGGACACACCGGTCCAGGGGCTCCGCAGCACATGGGATCTTCCCAGGCCAGGGATTGAACCGGTGCCCCTTGCACTGCAAGGCAGACTCTTTACCCACTGGACCACCAGGGAAGCCCGTAGTCATCCTTTCTAAGGAAGCAACTTTGCAGGCACACACAGTGGATATATTGGGCTGGCCAGAGAGTTCGTTTGGGCTTTTGCATACCATCTTATGGAAAAACCCAAATGAACTTTTTGGCCAGCCTGGTACTTTCAGCTGAGTCTGAAGCCCTTAACATCTCTGAGACAGGGTGTCTGCATGGGGTAAGTGCAGTAGAAATATTCTTAAAAGTATGTAAGCACACTTTTCTCAATGATGTCATATTGTAAATGCATTAGGAACGTTTAGCCTGTGGTGAATTCTCTTCTAATTCTAAGAAGGACTTCAAGATTCTTTTTAAAATCTAATTTCCTTTAAGTAATGCTAATGTGGGAAAACCCGAAGGCTGATGATGTCCTCTGACGCTGACTTTCCAAGTTCTTTTCAGTAAGCAAACTCCCCCCTCAACCCCCACCCCGCCCCCGATAACTTTAAAGTGGCCTTTAAAAGAAAATGATTGGTTCAAGCCAGAGATGCAAGAACAATCAAACCTGTGCCATTCCCTTAGCCACAAAAGTTGACTTCTGGGGGATCCAATCAGCTTGTATCTTGAGCCTTATGCTGGGAATTCTGCAGTATAAAATTTTCTTTCCTGGATATGGAATGTGGGTGTGTAACACATTCTAGCTAATGCAATATGAGGAAAGCCTTTTTTTTTTTTTTTTTTTCCTTTTTCAGGGCTTCTGGAAAAGAAAAATTTTCTCTTAAAAGACAAATAGGGATAGAACATTTTGTCCTCCAGCCATGGAGTGTTCATATATGAACACAGGTGGCTCAGTGGTAAAGAATCCACCTGCTAATGGAGGAGCGGTGAATTCTATCCCTGGGCTCAGAAGATCCCCTGGAGAAGGAAATGGTAACCCACTCCAGTATTATTGCCTGGAAAATCCCAGGGACAGAGGAGACTAGTGGGCTACAGTCCATGGGGTCGTGAAAGAATCGGATACAGCTTAGTGTCTAAACAACAACAATGCCTGAGGCTGCTGCACTCATCCTAGTAATGTATTGTGTTGAGTCTGAGAGAAGAATCAGCATTCTGAGGAGAAAAGAATCTGGCTTTTGATGGTATTCTTGAACTTCTACAAACCAGCCTTCCTCGGATGGCTTGCTGCACAGTAGATTCAATCCTTTTATTTTTTAAGCCATTTAGAGTTGAATGTTCTGTTGCTTACATCAGTGATTCAGCTATGGGATATGAATAACCTGTTTTCTCCTCATAAATGTTTTTCATTTTGTTCAGAGAGAAGAAAGCTGTGGAAAAACATGAATAACTCCACTCAGTTTGTAGACCAAAAATTACCAAAGGTTCTTTTGGCAACTGTTTTCATGTATTTCATATTTTTGGGTGACAGCAAAAATTATTAGGCTTAAAGAAAACATAAAACCTTTGTTTCCTGTTAGATGTGGAGAGTTGGGTACCTCAAAGAGAACTCTGGGTATCTTTTGGGACATTTTACTTTATTGGCACAATTGAAAAAGTCTGAATGCTCACAAACAGTAGTTTCCTTTTGAGGTATGTTCTTCAAAGAGGAATAAAATTGTTTGGAAATATAAGATTCAGATAAAGAAAAATCCTCTTTCTAGGGACAGAAAGGAAAATTCTTGAAACTACAACTTCTGGCAAAATCAATATAGTTAGAGAAATAGAAAGAATAGATGTTGTTTCTGGATCATATTATGACAAAGGAAATAAATCAAATATATAAACTTATTTGCCTTTTGAAAGGAAAATACTGTGCGGTATTCACTTAAAGGCAGATCAATCCCTCTCCCAGACTAAATGAGGAAGAGATTAATTGGAATCCTAATGAAACATAAAATTGGGCATTGGTTATATTTCCTACAACCACTGTAGATTGACTAATAAGGCAGTCAGTTTGTTTACCTCATTGGAATGAGCCCTGGGGAGGCCGTAGATCTGACTCCTAATCTGAAAATAAAATCTTTACTCCTTAGTTTCTGTTGACAGGGCTAATTTCCTTTCTCACTGGATAAATCAGGTACATTTCCAGCTTACTTTGTTTCCACCTAGGGAAGATTTAATGACATTTGTCTAGGCATGGCGAAGGAAGTCCAAAACTGTGTTAAAAAGAGCTGGGATACTAGTAGACCTGGCCCTATTAAGAGCAGTGTTCCATTTAAGAGAGCTGAAGGGAGGGCTTCCCCTGGGGGTCCAGTGGGTAAGGACACCGCCTTGCAGTGCAAGGGGCGCTGGTTCGATCCCTGGTCTGGGAAGATCCCACGTGCTGGACCCATGTGTCCAATTACCGAGCCAGAGCTCTGGAGCGCATGCGCCCAGAGCTGGTGCTCAGCAACGACAGACGCCACCGCGATGGGAGGCCCACAGGAGCCAAAGAACAAAGACGGATGAAAATAGAGAAATGAAAGACCAATAGAAGTGGACCGCCTGCTCCCCTCCCTCCCCAACCTGACCCCACCCAAAATAAATAAATAAATCTTTAAAAAAAAGAGAGAGAGCAGAAGGGAAATGATGCCTTTTGAAGAAAGCCCATGACACCACTGTCCTCTGCTGTGTATACCAGTTATCATACATGGTTGAGCTCTCTGAGGGAGAGACCCTTCCTTTCTGAACCTCCTAATTTCCCTCTTCCTGTCATGGTGCTCTGGACATAGTGGATGTTTGATAAATTCTAGATTTGGCTGATAGTTGAGGTGAATCTATTCTGCCATTCACACTTTGAAAGGTTGGGTTCATTATCACTGAATCTCTAAGTAAAGAAGGGTCTTGATGAATGACTGTAGTGATAGTGTCTGACAGCCTGGAGTGGGACAGAAGGTGGGCCTCCCACATGGAGGACAGCAGGTCCTGAGTGAGAGTCTTGCATCAGGTCATCATAGCATCAGGTAGTGAGTCTAAAGGGTGCTGAGAGATGGAGTGGAGAAAAGGAGGCCAGGGGCCAGAGGAGCAAATGAGCAAGTGGAGTTCATACTTTTTTCCTGAGACCCCTATTCCCATTGCCATGGAGGTCTGACTTCTGAACATAGTAAGGACATCATTGCCAATTCATATATCACTACACAAAAATGTTAATAAAGCTTCCTTTTATCTTAAAAAATTAGGTAAGAAAAAAATAACTAGAAAATATACTATTATCTTCATGCACCATAACTTTTTACACATACCATTTTGGAGATTGCTTATCCACATGGATAAACATGATAAACCATAGTCTCAGCCCTCATAGGGGCTATAATCTACTGGAGAATATTAATTTAAAAAATCATTATAATAATACAATACCCATATTAAAACACACACTTCCATACCATATATGGAATAATAAGTGAATATTAATTGCTAGTAACATTTTTGTATAGTTAAACAGATGAGAATATTCCTCAGCTACCATAACAGACAATCGTGACTTCTGCTCCCCAACCTCTATTCCTGCTTTTTCTGGGAAAAACATCCTAGAGTTTTTTCTTAGGATAACATCTCTCCTTCCTCGTGTACTTAGTTCACCACCCCCCTCCTCCCACAGATCTAGGGGTGGAGAAATTATCCAGATTTCAACAGTATGATATTTTAATCCCTAACCAGGAAGTAGGGATTGTTTCAAAAGTAGTCATGAGACCCACGTAGGCTAGCCCAATCAGATACTACACTTGATCTTAATTAAAAGGCTGAGAAGTGATGGCTAGTCCAATCAGAAAAAATTCTGGGATTTTTTTTTTTTTTCTTGGAGTAACTCGGAAAGAATAGTTCTCTTTCCTAGACTTGGAATCAAGTATGAAAGTTTGGAACTCCAGGCAGATATCTTCTCCACAAGGAGCCTATGAAAAGAGAATCAAGACAGAGGAATGGAATATTCAAGAGGCAAAGACAGAGAGACTGACTGTTGATGATGTTTGAGTCCTGAACACCAGATCTACCTCTATACCTTCCATTGCCATGGACCAATAGCTTCTTGATATTTTGGCTTATCCAGTTTGAGTTGGGTCTTCTCTCTCTTAACAAACAGAATTTTGTACCAAACTTACTAATGTGCAGCTACTTTCAATGACTTCTAAGCTAACCTTGGTCTTGTTTGAATGGAACTCACCTTTTTAACATCCTATTTTTTTCTTGGATTTATACTATCCTAATATTTGTCTTTTATCTCTCAGCTTTTAAAATGATAATGGTTTCTAGATACCATTATCCTTCCTAGCACACTCCACTGTGATTTTAGCTATCCTAGCACAGTTCTGCCTTGGGTTGCTTTGGAATCATGAGATACCCATAGAAAATGCAGATACTGTGAAGGTCTAACAATCTGCATTCTTAAAATGCTCTGAGGTGGTTCTGTCAGCACTTGAGAAACAGTGTCTTTACACTAGAGCCTCATCTATAATTGCTTTCTATTCTTCCCCGCAAACCCTTCAGTCACTCTCTGCCCTTGATCAGTTTTGTTTCCCATCCATGGATAGAAAGTGAATGAGAAACAGAAGAGCCACCTGGACTTCCCATGGATCAGTGTGACCCTGTTCTTTCTCAGTCATTCATGTAACTGGGAAAAATTTCCCAGATGAACCATCTCAAAACTCAGCTCTTCGCCCTTTGGAAATCTGAATTTCTGTTTCCTAACAAGTGCACCAATGTTCTGTCTTCTATATTTTTTGCAGCTGTAGTTTTTGCAAGGGGCACAGAATGCCTAAAACTCAGCCCACATCAGACATGAGAAAACATGAACATAAATAGAACCTTACAAGATATTTAAATGTTTTCCCTTTTCTCCTTTCTCGGAGAGGCAAAGGCGATCTGAGGCTGCCTATCTCCTCTTCTGTAAAAAGAGCCCACTTATTAAGCAGGGTCTTTAAACAAGCATATCCAATGATTTCCTCAAACTTGTTGGGACTGTTGATTATGATACATGAGGCTAAAGGAAAAGTTATGGGACAGTCATAGAAGCCAACTTTGAACCGTGAGCCTTTCCCATGACCCGTGCCCCCAAAATAGTAGCTCCCTGCCGTCAACCATCTGCAGCCCTGATCTGACCCTGCCCCAAACTTCTGGCATGTGGAAGCTGGCCCAGCTGTCACAGAGCAAACAGATACATTTTCCAGTGTTTACAGACTTCTTCTGGTCTTGTGCATATCTTCGCAGTAAGCGCTGTTTAAAAACACTCAATAAAATTCAAGAACGTGCCAATAATAACTCCCTCATCCCAGGCTGGGCTGCATCTATGGAGCACCCAATGCTGAATGCTGCTTCTCCAGGAAAAGTTGAGCAGGGGGCTAGTGGAAGGCACGGATCTCACCCTAGCTCCCAGGTCTGTCTCACTCCAAACCACAGGCCTGTCCACTTCTGTTCAGGGAGATGTGGGCATGTGCAGAGTGGGTAAGGAAAGTAATCAGCTTTTCTTAACCCTCCTTTGCCCTGCAGGTCCTTTCTCATCTCACCATCCCTGTCTCCCCACCTCTCACCCTCTACCATGGAAACAGATGCCTTAAAAGCTTCATGCAGAAGACTTACAGTCACCTCTCCCAGCACCGTAAATTCTCCCTTTCTGTTGTACTTCCCTAGATCTCCTCCACAATACAAGGGAGTGCCTAAGACTTCATCTGTATTGCCAGGTTCAAAACATGTATTTTTCGCTTACCAAGGAAAATGACTTATGAGCTCTACCATTTGAATTGAGAAATCCAGAGACGTGATGCCAACCACATTCAGGGGCCCTTCAGAAGAGCCAGGCAAAAGTCAGCACTTTGGGACATTCAGGGTCTACCTCCTTCGTCATCCAGTATATACAGAAGGTTTCCCGTCCAAAGATGAGGACAAGAAATGATAGGAAACCAGGGTGCTTGTGGCGGCATTGAGGTGAAGTGCTGCAGTTAGAACCTACAAGTATTTTTTTTTTTCCCGGAGAGGCAAAGGCGATCTGAGGCTGCCGATCTCCTCTTCTGTAAAAAGAGCCCACTTATTAAGCAGGGTCTTTAAACAAGCATATCCAATGATTTCCTCAAACTTGTTGGGACTGTTGATTATGATACATGAGGCTAAAGGAAAAGTTATGGGACAGTCATAGAAGCCAACTTTGAACCGTGAGCCTTTCCCATGACCCGTGCCCCCAAAATAGTAGCTCCCTGCCGTCAACCATCTGCAGCCCTGATCTGACCCTGCCCCAAACTTCTGGCATGTGGAAGCTGGCCCAGCTGTCACAGAGCAAACAGATACATTTTCCAGTGTTTACAGACTTCTTCTGGTCTTGTGCATATCTTCGCAGTAAGCGCTGTTTAAAAACACTCAATAAAATTCAAGAACGTGCCAATAATAACTCCCTCATCCCAGGCTGGGCTGCATCTATGGAGCACCCAATGCTGAATGCTGCTTCTCCAGGAAAAGCTGAGCAGGGGGCTAGTGGAAGGCACGGATCTCACCCTAGCTCCCAGGTCTGTCTCACTCCAAACCACAGGCCTGTCCACTTCTGTTCAGGGAGATGTGGGCATGTGCAGAGTGGGTAAGGAAAGTAATCAGCTTTTCTTAACCCTCCTTTGCCCTGCAGGTCCTTTCTCATCTCACCATCCCTGTCTCCCCACCTCTCACCCTCTACCATGGAAACAGATGCCTTAAAAGCTTCATGCAGAAGACTTACAGTCACCTCTCCCAGCACCGTAAATTCTCCCTTTCTGTTGTACTTCCCTAGATCTCCTCCACAATACAAGGGAGTGCCTAAGACTTCATCTGTATTGCCAGGTTCAAAACATGTATTTTTCGCTTACCAAGGAAAATGACTTATGAGCTCTACCATTTGAATTGAGAAATCCAGAGACGTGATGCCAACCACATTCAGGGGCCCTTCAGAAGAGCCAGGCAAAAGTCAGCACTTTGGGACATTCAGGGTCTACCTCCTTCGTCATCCAGTATATACAGAAGGTTTCCCGTCCAAAGATGAGGACAAGAAATGATAGGAAACCAGGGTGCTTGTGGGGCGGCATTGAGGTGAAGTGCTGCAGTTAGATGGAGTGATTCTTTTCTTTTTTAGCAAGAAAATAGAATTTATTAGAGAGGAGGAAAGTATAAAGCTCTCGGCATAGGCACTGAGAAAGGGTAAAGAGTTCCCTGGGGTGACTCTCTTCTTTCTCTTGGGAGAAAAGGAAGGCTTGGACCTGCCAGGGGGTGAACGTTTCCATCTTCCAAGAAGTACTGAGTGTCCCCATATGTGCCAGGCAATGTATTGGATGGGGAGGATACAAGGATGAGTACAGAGACATGGTTCCTGGCTTCAGAGAGCTACTGTTGGGAGAAGTAATGCAAGTAATCAAGTAATCATTAAATAAACACACATGTGAAGCAGTGGTAAGTGCTGCTAAAGAGAGGTCTGTTGGGTTAGGAGAGGCAATCAGAGAGGATTTGACCCCTTCTGAGGGGTCCGGGAAAGTTTTCCTAAGAAAGTGATGACTGAATTGAGAGCTGAATGATGAGCAAGAATTAGGCAGCCAAGGAAAGAAGGACAGAGCTGGACCGAGGGCCCCGGGGAAGCCTGATGGGCAGAAGCAATTGGAGGAAGGACAGTGGATTGGAGTTGGAAGAGCAGACGAGGGAGGCCTGAGCTGGAGAGGTCCTAGGGCACGGGTTAGGAAACACCTTGTTCGTAAACCATGTAGAGGATTCTCATCTTTAGCATACAAACAACGAAAAGCCATCGAATCATTTTAATTGGTGGTGCTGTGGTCATGGTCACAGCAGGGAATACGTTCATATTTGCGCGGGAAAAGATTGTTTTGGTTACAATGTGATGGGTTGGGGGAGGGGGATAGATTCAAGGTAGAAAGCCAAGGCAAGACACGACAGTAACTCAGGCTAAGTTGGTGACTGTGATGGGAAGAGAGATTTTAGAGGTAAAATCAACAGGGCTTGGTGTGTATGTGCTCACCTTATTACCTTCAAGTTTCCTCGAGTGTAAATCCAACAGGAGCCTGAAAGTAGCCTGCCCACTGGTGCATGAGAGAGCAGGTCACAACTAAATTGCATTTATATGAGAAAACAGCTCCAGTGGTGGATCCCAAGGAGCATTTTCCAGCTCTTCTGCATCTTTGGCATGAGCAGGCACTGAAAATGTAGTGCTAGCAAAGGAAGCAGGCTCCCGCGTTATTTTTAGCAAGCTCTGAGAAATAGCCAACATTCTAATTTGAATCCTCATTAAAATCCGGAGCCTCACCTGACACAGTTCTTGTTGCTAATGTCTGCAAACTTCTTTTTTTTACAGATAATTGACAATAGGCTCCCCTGGAAGTCTTCTCAGCGTTTTTGCAAAAATTTAGGAAACATTAGGTTTGACAACATCATCATGTTTGCTAAGACAGCAAAAATTCTAGCTTGCAAAACTTCAAGTGTGATGAAGCGCAAGTGCGGGGACAGCACAGAATGACTGATGGTCTCAGGATCTCCTCTAGCGCGAGTTTCCAGGGTGGGCATTTTCCCTTGTCTTTCAAGTAGGAGCAGGAGGCAATGGTGGCTTTGGGGACACACCGTGGTGATGTAGGTAGGGTTTACCTGCCTTCCTTTTCTACCTTTCCTCTCTGCCCTCAAGCAGTTGCTGGATTGTAAGTTATTTTTTTTTCCAGATTAGTTTCTTTTTAAATTTCTTTTATTAGAGGTAATTGATTTACAACATGGTGTGTGTTTCTGTCCTACCTCAACACCTCTTCACATCTCACTGACTATTCTATGTAATTTCAACATATTGACTTTTAAAATTACTTTTATGTTATTAAATCAAAATATTAAAATAACTTTATTTTAGAATACTTTATTTAAATCTATTTTAGAATAGTCAGTGCCTGATTCTTATATTTGCATTCTAGGCCTTCCTTATGGGCTTGACCTAGGCATGTGTTATTTAGCTTTCTTGCTCCTTGCTGGAGATGTGCAGAGGTGTTACACCAGCGTGGCATTTTTCTGCCTTCGGTCATTCGGACATCACTCTTATCGTGTTGACTTTTCACTTACATTATTTAATTAACATTTTTTTCTCTAAATTGGCATGTTTATGTCAGTCTCTTTTAAAAAAAACATCTTGGCTACAGTGAAATTGTAGGACTGAAGTGGTAATAATTTTTTGAAAACACATATAAATCAGCACATAATTTAAAATAAAAAATGTTTATCTGTCTATCTCCAACTACATTTCACCACGATGCTATTTAGACCCCACTCGGGGAAATTCTGGGTAAGCTGCTTTCTCAGCTCTCTTGCAGTACTAACATATTATTGTTCACATCTGGCCTTACTTGCCCAGCCTTATTTTCCATGACTTTCTAAGAGAAAGCCTCATTTGTCCACATCAGTGTCCTTGTTGCTCCTTCTAAACAGGGTAAGCATGCTGTTCCCTTCATCTAGAATCAATAATTTATGAAGGAAAAAGAAACTCTGATCTAAGAAGAAAAAAACAAGTTAAGAAAGCACATGATTATGTGGACAAGCTACCCTTGACCCGTTGGCCAAGAAAATCTTTGGCTTGGCAGTTGTTGGATGAAAGTTAAGTGGAAAGAGTTAAAGCATTGGTCATTTGTGGGTCATCTTTTTTTTCCTTTTAAAAAGAGAGTTACTATTTACTGGGCAAATTTGCTGGACAAACTTTTGAGTGTCCCTTGGGGTTCTTCAACTTCATCTAATAGAGAAGAGAAAAACTGCTTTGATTATTAGTGTTAGTAATTATTATTTCCTATAGAAATTAATTAGTTCACTTATTTACAATGCATGGTGTTTTATTCCATGCTTGTCACTGGATATACAAAGATCACTAAGCTATTTCTCTCCCCTTAGGAGCTCCAGTTTAGGAGGAGACAGAAAGTAAATAGGTGAACATGATAAGCCATGTTCAGGCCCCAGAGCAGAAAGGTATCCAGGGAACAGTGGTGCCACAGGAGACAGAGTGTGTACTCTATGGAGGCAAAACTTCCCAGGAGTTACAGAATGATTTATAAGTTAGGTCTTTATTTATTAGCCAGTGTTGGTTAAGTGAACGCGTAATGTAGGGCAGAATGCCCTCCCAGGGAGAATAAACATTGTCGTAAGATTATCCGGTGTAATCAGTAGAGCTGAAAAATGAGTACAATTTAGTGGGGGTGGAACATACACTTATGTGTGTGTGTGTGTGTGTGTGAGAGAGAGAGAGAGAGAGAGATTGAGATTGAACTATAGTCTCTATTCAAGAAGGAGCTATTGAAGACTTTTAAGTGAGAGGTGATGCATTCAGAGCTATATGCTAAAAGTTCACTCAGGCAGATGGGTAGTGAATAATTGGGTTGGGAGGCATTTCCAAAGTACAGACAGAGAGACCAGTTAAAACATTATATGTAGAACAGATAGCTAATTGGAAGTTTCTGTGTGACCTAGGGAGCTCAGATGGATGCTCTGTGACAACTTTGAGGGGTGGGATGAGGTGGGAGGGAGGTTCAAGAGGGAGAGAATATTTGTATATTTATGGCTAATTCATGTTGATGTATGTACAAAGCATTGTAAAGCAATTATTCTCCAATTAAAAATAGATTAATTGAAAAATCCTCTATTACCAGGCTCCAGCTGAGATAGGATGAGGGCAGTAGCAGTGTTAAAAGAGGGAGGGGAGAGATCTGAGAAGGAAGTGATGATGAGAGATTGGGTGATGGTTACGAAGACGCTGAGATTTCCAGCTTGGGTAATAGGATTGTGGTGTCTCTCAAACCAAACAGGAAATATGCAATATGCGGAAACATGAACTTCGTTTTTTAAAACCTTTTGTTTTATACTGGAGGGCGTACATGCATGTGTCTGACTCTTTGCAACGCTATGGATGGTAGCCCACCTGGCTCCTCTGTCTGTGGAATTCTCCAGGCAAGAATACTGGAGTGGGTTGCCATAGTCTCCTCCAGGAGATTTTTCCAACCTAGGGATCAAGCCCCCGTCTCCTGCTCCTCTGGCATTGCTGATGGATTCTTTACCGCTGAGTCACCAGGGTAGTCCATGTTAGAGTAAAAACAATTAACAATATTGTGATAGTTTCAGGTGCACAGCAAACTTCCCTACCATCCAGGCTGCAACATAACATTGAGCAGAGTTCCCTGTGCTGTACAACAGGACCTTGTTGGTTATCCAATTTAAATATATTAATGGCAGTGCATGTTGCAGTCCACGGGGTTGCAAAGAGTTGGACACGACTGAGCGACTGAACTCAACTGAAGTGAATATGTCGATCCCAGAATCTCTAATTGTCCCTTCCCCGCACTTCTGTATTGGCAACCTCAAGTTTGTTCTCTAAGAAAACATGAATTTCTTTTGGAACTGTATTCCCTGGAGCCTGCTTGAACCAAGTGACAGGGTATGGAGCAATTATGCCTGAGTTTCTTTTCCCATCTCCGTTGGTATGACTGTGTCTGACTTCCCAAGATCACTTTGTCCATAAAATGTACTACCTATAGTGGTTTGATCTGAGCTCTCAAAGAAAAGATACATGCAAACATACATTGTAAATGCCTTCACAAATGTAAATATTTATGTCTCCAGGGAACTGCAAGGTTGAAAAAGCAGAGTCATCAGCACAGTTAGCTTATCAATGGATTGAGTGCACGCTGCTTTCCACTGTGATCCAGTATCCAGCAGAGATTTCTCTGTGAAATTGCCAATATCACTGCTTGTCCTTCTGACTATGCTGGCCTAATTCCTATGAGATGAAAATGTATTACTTTGCCCTGCAATAGTCCAGTTCAAGAAATATCACACATTTTTAGTTTTCTAAACCTTATTAAATTGCTTTTCCATTTCCACTTGCTAGGGTCGCCTAAACATCCATCTTCAATCAGAGTTGAGAGTCCCATTGGATCACATAAAATCCTATTTTTCATTAGTGAAATGAGTAGAGTTCAGGGTATGTAGGTAGGCTAACATTACATAGGCAGCCCCCCACCCCCCTTCCCATGCTGTTCCTTGTGTGAAATGGGTAAACTAATTGTCATAGGTCTAGGTAAACCCATAACACCTGTTAATTCAGGCCCAGGTCTTTGACATCTGTTGCCAATAGGGCAGAGAAGAAGACCAGCCTAAGGTACCCATACCTAAGACATACCCAAGACAGCTCAGCAGCCTTATTATCCAGACCCCCAAATTGAGGGTTTATTTTTGGTCGCTGTTGGGTTCAGTTTGCCATGGAATAGCTATGCTCCTTATAGATGAGGAGAATTGTGATATCAATGGTGTAGGCATGTCAAGAGGGCAGCGGAACCCCAAAAGTGAACCACTGACAGTAGAGACTTCTGAGGAGGGCTGAGTGTACATGATGGAGTTGAGTTTACTAAAGAGAAAGAGGTAGTAAATAAACATTTTATATGAAAAAGAGGTCTTAGTGGAGGAAACTAGAAATAAGAAAGCAATTTTTTCATTGAAAATCTTTCTTATAATTCTTACAAGTTGTGAACTTTCTTAGGGAAATAAATTTTTTTTACTTCCCAAGATCACTTTGTCCATAAAATGTACTACCTATAGTGGTTTGATCTGAGCTCTCAAAGAAAAGATACATGCAAACATGCATTGTAAATGCCTTCACAAATGTAAATATTTATGTCTCCAGGGAACTGCAAGGTTGAAAAAGCAGAGTCATCAGCACAGTTAGCTTATCAATGGATTGAGTGCACGCTGCTTTCCACTGTGATCCAGTATCCAGCAGAGATTTCTCTGTGAAATTGCCAATATCACTGCTTGTCCTTCTGACTATGCTGGCCTAATTCCTATGAGATGAAAATGTATTACTTTGCCCTGCAATAGTCCAGTTCAAGAAATATCACACATTTTTAGTTTTCTAAACCTTATTAAATTGCTTTTCCATTTCCACTTGCTAGGGTCGCCTAAACATCCATCTTCAATCAGAGTTGAGAGTCCCATTGGATCACATAAAATCCTATTTTTCATTAGTGAAATGAGTAGAGTTCAGGGTATGTAGGTAGGCTAACATTACATAGGCAGCCCCCCACCCCCCTTCCCATGCTGTTCCTTGTGTGAAATGGGTAAACTAATTGTCATAGGTCTAGGTAAACCCATAACACCTGTTAATTCAGGCCCAGGTCTTTGACATCTGTTGCCAATAGGGCAGAGAAGAAGACCAGCCTAAGGTACCCATACCTAAGACATACCCAAGACAGCTCAGCAGCCTTATTATCCAGACCCCCAAATTGAGGGTTTATTTTTGGTCGCTGTTGGGTTCAGTTTGCCATGGAATAGCTATGCTCCTTATAGATGAGGAGAATTGTGATATCAATGGTGTAGGCATGTCAAGAGGGCAGCGGAACCCCAAAAGTGAACCACTGACAGTAGAGACTTCTGAGGAGGGCTGAGTGTACATGATGGAGTTGAGTTTACTAAAGAGAAAGAGGTAGTAAATAAACATTTTATATGAAAAAGAGGTCTTAGTGGAGGAAACTAGAAATAAGAAAGCAATTTTTTCATTGAAAATCTTTCTTATAATTCTTACAAGTTGTGAAACTATTAACTTAGGGAAACTAAGCATTTTTGATCAGAATATTTTAAATCCTAACTTAACTCCTGGGAGGAGAGAAGCCTCGCCTCTTAGAATGACTCTTCTAGAGTTAGATACATTGACCACTGGTGGCCTGTGAAATGATTGTTGGAGTTAAACAATCCAACAATGAGAATATTCTTTTATTCTAATAGTTGTATATTTATTTTTATTTTTGTTTGGTGACTCATGATAGTTTTTTATTTAAAGCAGTAACACTTTTTTTTTGACCACTTCTATTGGTCTTTCATCATCCATCTTTGTTCTTTTTGGCCTGTGTGGGTCTCCCATCGCAGTGGCCTCTTTCACTGAGGAGCACCGGCTCCAGTTGCATGCACTCCAGAGCACTGGCTCGGTAACTGGACACATTAGTCCAGCCTCTCCATGGCAGGTGGATCTTCCCAGGCCAGGGATCGAACCAGTGTCCCTTGCACTGCAAGGCAGTGTCCTTATCCACTGGACCACCAGGGAAGCCCAGCAGTAACATTTTAAAAAACATTTTATTTTATTTTGGTGTATAATTGATTTACAATGTTGCATTAGTTTCAGATATATAGCAAAGTGGTTTAGTTATACATATAGATATGAGGTGTTAGTGGTAAAGGATCTGCCTGTGAATACAGGAAACATAAGAGAAGGGTTTCTCACATTTGCTGGCATATTAACTGCATTATATTTTAGATAAAAAAAATACCTCGGCTGGAATTCCATCACCTGCACTAGCTTTGTTCATAGTAGTGCTTCCTAAGGCCCATGTGACTTCACACTCCAGCATGTCTGACTCTAGATGAGTGACCACACCGTCGTGGTTGTCCCAATCATCAAGACCTTTTTTGCATAGTTCTTTTGTGCATTCTTGCCACCTCTTCATAATCTCTTCTGCCTCTGTTAGGTCCGTTTCTGTCCTTTATCATACCCATCCTTGCATGAAATATTCCTTTGATATCTCCAATTTTCTTGAAGACATCTCTAGTCTTTCTCATTCTATTATTTTACTCTGTTTCTTTGCATTGTTCATTGAAAAAGACCTTCTTATCTCTCCTTGCTATCCTCTGAAACTATGCATTCAGTTGAGTGTATCTTTTTCTTTCTCCTTTGCTTTTCACATTTCTTCTTTCCTCAGCTACTTGTAAAGCCTCTGCAGACAACCACTTTGCCTTTTTTCACTTCTTTTTCTTGGGGGTAGTTTTGGTCACTGCCTCCTGTACAGTGTTACTGATCTCCTTCCATAGCACTTTAGGCACTCTGTCTACCAGATCTAATCCCTTAAATCTATCTGTCACCTCCATTGTATAATCATAAGGAAATTGATTCAGGTCATACTTGAATGGCCTAATAGTTTTCCCCACTTTTTTTAGTTTAAGCCTGAATTTTGCAATAAAGAGCTGATGATCTGAGCCACAGTCAACTTCAGGTCTTGTTTTTGCTGACTGGATAGAGTTTCTCCATCTTTGACTGCAAAGAATGTAATCAATCTGATTTCGGTATTGACCATCTGGTGATGTTCATGTGTAGAGTCACCTCTTGTATTGTTGGAAAAGGGTGTTTGCTATGACCAGTGCATTCTCTTGGGAAAACTCTGTTAGTCTTTGCACTACTTCTTTTTTATTCCAAGGCCAAACATGCCTGTTAATCCAGGTATCTTCTGACTTCCTATGTTTGCACTCCAATTCTGTATCTATACAGTAGGTCCTTGTTGATTATTTTACATGTAGTGTGTATGTTAATTTCAAACTCATAATCTTCTCCCACCTTTTGACACTTTTTAAAATAAATTTAAGGAAAACAGTGAACTGATTTACACAAAAGTATAAGTATTTATTAAAAGAAACTGATGGCATGGAAAAATAGAAAGTAGTGCTAAGATGACTAAGGCTTGGGAAACATCAAAAGTTGTGCTATGTTTGGGTGGAGAAGCAGGAAGGAAGCAGCTTACACAGTTTGTGATGGTCACAGACAAGTAATTTCTTACTAGGTTACCTCATTGCATGGGTTTTTTTTCTCCGAATGCAAATAATCAGAGGAGAGCATTGTAACATATACTGAACACATTTCTTATTTATTGTTTTGAACATGCTTCATGGCTTGTGGAATCTCAGTTCCCTAACCAGGGATTGAACCTAGGCAATGGCAGTGTAAGTGCCTAATCTTAACTAGTGGACAGTCAGGGAACTCTATCAGCACATTTCTTTTCTTTTTTTTGCCTCTAAGTCATCGTTTATATTCATCCATCTTTATTCCTCAGAATGTGTGGGCTTCCCACTGCAGTGGCCTTGCAGAGCACCGACTCTGGGCACATGAGCTCCAGAGCGCTGCCTCTTAATTGGACACACTGGCCCAGCCTCTCTGCAGCATGTGGGATCCTTCCGGGCCAGGGATCGAACTGGTTCCTGCTGCACTGCAAGGTGGATTCCTTTCCCAATGTACTACCAGGGAAGCCCAGCACATTTGTTAATGGTCCACTTACACTCTGGCCAGGACATATCTGGAGAGAGAGAGGAAATTCCTGGACTGAAGTGGGGGTGGCGAGGTGTGGACTCCAAGGCAGTTCATGAACCTCACATCTTTGTCCAGTTCTTGAGCAGAGAGCATCCTTAGGTGGTGTTGTTTACCTTGGGCACTGGCTGAGGAGTGGATTGAATTCAAATGACAAAAGGCTTAATTTCAAGGTGATATGAGTACCCCTTGAGGGTAGACTTGAGGCATTGTGACATTTTTAATATGTAGATCCTAAAGTCCCTAGAAGAGTCCTTGGCACATATTATGCAGATGTTCAATAAATAATTGCTAAATAAAATTTAAAAAATAGCTGTGAAAAATGCACAATATTTTATTTTATTTATTTTATTTTATTTTACTTTTACAGAGTTTTGTTGTTTACAGATATGTACAATCCCAGATTAGTCATATGTATATCCCTGGCCCCCTCCCCATAATATTTTATATTCATACCTGTGAATGAGTAGAAAGGCTTGAAATGATAAAGATCTGAGTTCACATCCTATTTCTGTCCTTGACTTGCTGTGTAAGCGTGCACAAGCTACTTAATCGCTAAGAGTCTCCTCTGTCAGAAGGAACTAACCAGTGATATGCTGGCAAATGTTTCACAACTGGATCTCCAAGAAGAAGAAAAGCTCTGCTTTGTAGCACTTGCTGATGTCTGGGGTGTAAATTTCCATCAAGCTAACAACTGTTAAACAACTAGCTTGCAATATCCCTGCAAATCATCTTTCATAAGTGACAGAATAGAGTTCACCACTGGAGGCAACCTCATAGGAGTGTCAATCATTTTTGGAGCACGTACTAACTGCTGATACTATGTTTAGTTTATTTTGTTTAATTCTCATAACAATGCTAGGAAGCAGAAACTATTATCCCACTGCAGTGGCCTTGCAGAGCACCGACTCTGGGCACATGAGCTCCAGAGCGCTGCCTCTTAATTGGACACACTGGCCCAGCCTCTCTGCAGCATGTGGGATCCTTCCGGGCCAGGGATCGAACTGGTTCCTGCTGCACTGCAAGGTGGATTCCTTTCCCAATGTACTACCAGGGAAGCCCAGCACATTTGTTAATGGTCCACTTACACTCTGGCCAGGACATATCTGGAGAGAGAGAGGAAATTCCTGGACTGAAGTGGGGGTGGCGAGGTGTGGACTCCAAGGCAGTTCATGAACCTCACATCTTTGTCCAGTTCTTGAGCAGAGAGCATCCTTAGGTGGTGTTGTTTACCTTGGGCACTGGCTGAGGAGTGGATTGAATTCAAATGACAAAAGGCTTAATTTCAAGGTGATATGAGTACCCCTTGAGGGTAGACTTGAGGCATTGTGACATTTTTAATATGTAGATCCTAAAGTCCCTAGAAGAGTCCTTGGCACATATTATGCAGATGTTCAATAAATAATTGCTAAATAAAATTTAAAAAATAGCTGTGAAAAATGCACAATATTTTATTTTATTTATTTTATTTTATTTTACTTTTACAGAGTTTTGTTGTTTACAGATATGTACAATCCCAGATTAGTCATATGTATATCCCTGGCCCCCTCCCCATAATATTTTATATTCATACCTGTGAATGAGTAGAAAGGCTTGAAATGATAAAGATCTGAGTTCACATCCTATTTCTGTCCTTGACTTGCTGTGTAAGCGTGCACAAGCTACTTAATCGCTAAGAGTCTCCTCTGTCAGAAGGAACTAACCAGTGATATGCTGGCAAATGTTTCACAACTGGATCTCCAAGAAGAAGAAAAGCTCTGCTTTGTAGCACTTGCTGATGTCTGGGGTGTAAATTTCCATCAAGCTAACAACTGTTAAACAACTAGCTTGCAATATCCCTGCAAATCATCTTTCATAAGTGACAGAATAGAGTTCACCACTGGAGGCAACCTCATAGGAGTGTCAATCATTTTTGGAGCACGTACTAACTGCTGATACTATGTTTAGTTTATTTTGTTTAATTCTCATAACAATGCTAGGAAGCAGAAACTATTATCCCTACTTTAGGGATAAGGAATAGTGTTGGAGAAATTAAGGGATCTGTGTATGGACATATAGCTTGTATACTCTCTACTAGATTGTCTCCTCTATTCCTTGAATTGAATTCAAAAAGAACAAGTACCACATGCAGTATCTGGCATATAATAGATGCTTAATTAATTCTACCTCTTCCTTCCTTCTTTACTATTTCTATGAAAAATATATTGGTAGAAGTGTCCTGGACCAAATCCCAGACATCCTTGGGAAGATCTAGTCATAGAACAAATCCCAGAAACATTTTTTAAAAATATATTTTTGAGAATGCATGTTCAGAAGTGGGGAAGGAAAAAAAGAACATAAAGAATTTTGAATATACAATAAAGTCCAAATGTAGCTTCAAGTACTTCAAGCATCAGATTGTTGTCTAATGATCCATTGAACATTCTTCCCCAGTGGCTCAACAGGTAAAGAACCTGCCTGATTGCAGGAGACACAGGAAATGCGGGTTCCATCTCTGGTTTAGGAATACCGCTGGAGAAAGAAATAGCAACCTCCTCCAATATTCTTCCCTGAAAAATCCCAAGGATAGAGGAGCCTGGTGGACTACAGTCCATAGGGTCACAAAGAGTTGGGCATGACTGAGCGACTGAGCAAGCATGACCCATTTAACACGTCTGGGCTTTTGAACAAGCATGTTTCCTCGCTAGGAGGGCAAAGGCCACCTCCACTAGCTTCCTGTCCAGTGAGAGGGCTTTGTAATGACTTACCAGCTAAAAATTTTTTGGGGGACACGGGCCTAAGAGTCTCCTCTGTCAGAAGGAACTAACCAGTGATATGCTGGCAAATGTTTCACAACTGGATCTCCAAGAAGAAGAAAAGCTCTGCTTTGTAGCACTTGCTGATGTCTGGGGTGTAAATTTCCATCAAGCTAACAACTGTTAAACAACTAGCTTGCAATATCCCTGCAAATCATCTTTCATAAGTGACAGAATAGAGTTCACCACTGGAGGCAACCTCATAGGAGTGTCAATCATTTTTGGAGCACGTACTAACTGCTGATACTATGTTTAGTTTATTTTGTTTAATTCTCATAACAATGCTAGGAAGCAGAAACTATTATCCCTACTTTAGGGATAAGGAATAGTGTTGGAGAAATTAAGGGATCTGTGTATGGACATATAGCTTGTATACTCTCTACTAGATTGTCTCCTCTATTCCTTGAATTGAATTCAAAAAGAACAAGTACCACATGCAGTATCTGGCATATAATAGATGCTTAATTAATTCTACCTCTTCCTTCCTTCTTTACTATTTCTATGAAAAATATATTGGTAGAAGTGTCCTGGACCAAATCCCAGACATCCTTGGGAAGATCTAGTCATAGAACAAATCCCAGAAACATTTTTTAAAAATATATTTTTGAGAATGCATGTTCAGAAGTGGGGAAGGAAAAAAAGAACATAAAGAATTTTGAATATACAATAAAGTCCAAATGTAGCTTCAAGTACTTCAAGCATCAGATTGTTGTCTAATGATCCATTGAACATTCTTCCCCAGTGGCTCAACAGGTAAAGAACCTGCCTGATTGCAGGAGACACAGGAAATGCGGGTTCCATCTCTGGTTTAGGAATACCGCTGGAGAAAGAAATAGCAACCTCCTCCAATATTCTTCCCTGAAAAATCCCAAGGATAGAGGAGCCTGGTGGACTACAGTCCATAGGGTCACAAAGAGTTGGGCATGACTGAGCGACTGAGCAAGCATGACCCATTTAACACGTCTGGGCTTTTGAACAAGCATGTTTCCTCGCTAGGAGGGCAAAGGCCACCTCCACTAGCTTCCTGTCCAGTGAGAGGGCTTTGTAATGACTTACCAGCTAAAGAAAGCCTCTTCCTTTGCTTCTGTGGGCACACCAGGCAATGTGAAACTCACAGGTGTTTCTAAGAGTGTGATATCACTAAATATACAATATTTGGAACTGAACTGATGCATTATTATACTTTTTCTGCCAAAAGAGTGTGAACATCTTTCCTCCTATGGAAAACTATGAGCATAACTTGGGTTGGAGGAAATTGGGCTGAGGGCTTTAGCTAAAGGGATGGGGTCTCCTACCCACTGGTCATTCCTCTTCCACATTCTCCTGCCTGGCAGAGTCATCTCCACAAGATGCTGGAAATGGCAGGAATTGCTTGAATGGAAGATGGCCATGTAACCCACTCAGTTCTGGTCAATGAGACTTAAGTGAAAATGCGTGAAGGGGCTTCCAGGAAAAATTTTCTTTACTGAAAAAGGTAGAAACATGCACAAATAAATTCCATATCTCCTTCCTTGCTTTTTGACCTTGTTATCTGAGGGTGACAGATTTGGAGTCAAACTAGGTAGATAGTCTGGAAATATCTACCTCCCTATTTCCTGTTAAGCAAGATAAAGAAATATCCTTATCATCTAAAGCCTATTTGTCATGTATTCTCTACTTTGTAGGCCCAAACATCCTACATAATTAAAATGGATATCAAGTTTACCAGCTAGAATTTTAGTGTTAGAACCCATGGTCACTAAAAAGCTTTGGATAAGAAAACTTTCTGCTCCAAGTAATTAGAAGTGCTGAGTCCATTTGCGTTCCTACAGGGAAGTTTATCACCTCATGTGGCAGGCATGCCCTGGCTTCACTTCTCTGAGACTCTCCTATTCTGCCCTCCCTGGTGGCTTTGATCCTGAGGCCAACTGACTGCCAAGTTCTAGGTATTATGTCCCAACAAGACAATGCCCAGTTGAAGTAGAGGATTTGTCCATTCCTGTGTCTCTTCAGAGAAGTCAGGAAATCTTCTTTGTCAGTGATGGTTCGTTTTCCATTCTTTCCTAAGTCATTCTCTGCCAATGGAGGCATAAGATCTTCATGGGCTACATCTGGGGTGGAATGGACTTAGGGGGACTCACAACCAAGGACCAAGTGTCACTTCTCTTCCTTCTTCTTGGAGACCCCTCATGGACCCTGGGGAGCTTGTTTTTACTTAGAATCTCTGCAAGTCCAACTGATCTTTTTTTTTCTCCTTCTAACTTGGTTTCAGGCTTTAGCTTACTCAGATTTCCCTTAGCTGACAAGTGGTTTCTTTTAAAAGAATTGGATCCGTTATGTTTCTGGGTCTTGAATTACCCCTGTGAATGATAAAATAGATATAGTTAAAAAAAATTGGATATCCATTTCTTCAAAGAAAAAACACCACACCTTAATGTACAAACTACTGTTTTCACGGATAAAAATGTTTTACCTCTATTTGTTCTTCTTAGATTGAGCAGGACCTTATGTTCCTTACCCCCACACCTCCCCAGGTCCTCAGCCTGCCTTTAGTCTGTGCAAAACTTTAGCCTGTGAGTAACTTTAATCAGTGAAGTGGGAAAATACAGAAACAAAGGAAAATAGTCAGAGGAGACCAAATACGAAGTTTAGTCATTAAGTGTAGTCAAGGACATTTAGTTCCTTCTCAAGGGCTATAGATAATATTCTGAGCCATATCCTGTGAGCTGTCTCATCCTGAAGCCCTCACTGTGTGGAGACATTAACTACGTGATGACTAGAGTGTAGCCACGACATAAGCTGCCATAGTTTTGAGAACTGGCCTCAAAGAAATGCAAACAAACTGACCCTGGAAGTGAAGATTAACTGTACCTAAAACAACCAAGATGGTACTGGTCAGACCACCAATGACCAACCTGAAGAGGACTTTCAGAGCTGACTGTACTGTTTCTGCGTGGAGCCCTCTCCCTCTGACTATACAAACTCTTACTCCCTGACAGCCGACGAGGGCAGTCAGCCTCTGGACAAGCCATTCCCCTCTTCCCTGCACTGGTTGCCAGCATCCAAAATAAAGCAAACTTTCTTTTCCACCCACCTGATCTCTTAACTGACTTTTGAGTGGCAAGCAGGCAGACCCTGCTTTCTGTAGTGCTTCTGCTTGAGCGTATTTTCATACTTACAAAGAAAATAGGCACCATGCCTTTAAGAGGCAATACCTGTCAGATTTTTTTAAGTGACATAAAGTTACTTAAGGAATAAGAGTATTAGATGTGAAGTGGCTTTTATCTGGGGGAAACTTCAAGATTGAATTTGGAGGCAAGAGTTAGTAGAGGAGAGGAACTTGTGCACTGGGTGAACCTTTTCCTCATTTGATGAAAACCCTGTCATTTTCATTACCCCTCATGCTACTTTCACCTGTGCTCACCTGTAGCTGATTAAACCATGAAAGTCTTATTTTATGCCTGATTTCTATTGCCTTTTTTTCTTTTTGGTCTTTCATTTATTTATTTTCATGCATCTTTGTTCTTTGGCCTGTGTGGGCCTCCCATCACAGTGACCTCACGTATCCTAGAGCACGGGCTCTGGGTGCATGTGCTCCAGAGCTCCAGCTGGGTAATTGGACACATGTGTCCAGCCGCTCCGCGGCACGTGGGACCTTCCCAGGCCAAGGATCAAACCGGTGCCCCTTGCACTGCAAGGCGGTGTCCTTACCCACTGGACCACCAGGGAAGCCCTGATTTCTACTGCTTTTAATCACAAGATCCCCTGGGTGAATTGGGCGACAGCAGTAACTGTTTTGGCTATTTCTATAACACTACCTAGCATCCCATTCCTCCTTTCCCCCATCCTAAAGGAGCCAGTGTCCACCCCACCCCATACAGCCTGGCTTGGTTGCCGTCATTGGCTCAGGGTTAACCTGAGACAGACATGGCCTAGACAAGAGGAAGCGTAGGATTATTTTGTGTCAAATGCTATGGCAGTTAGTCTCTCTCTCTACGTGGTATGTGGACATGAAGTTGGGTGCTGTTTATACTCTGGAAGACAAAAGAGAGATTGAAAACAAAACAAAAACAGATGGAAAAACTGAATCAAGACAGGGCTTTCCTGGTGGTCCAGTGGGTAAAGAGTCTGCCTTGCAGTGCAAGGGACACTGGTTTGATTCCTGGCTCAGGAAGATCCCACGTGCCGTGGAGTGCCTGGACCAGTGTGTCCAATTAGGAACCAGCACTCTGGAGAGCATGCGCCCAGAGCTGGTGCTCTGCAATGATAGAGGTCACTGCAATGGGAGGCCCACACGGGCTGAAGAATAAAGATGGATGAAAAATAAGTAATAAAAAAATCAATAAAAATAGCCCCCCCCCCAAAAAAAAAACCAATAAAAGAGACCAAAACTTAAAAACTTCAAGATTGAATTTGGAGGCAAGAGTTGGTAGAGGCGAGGAACTTGTGCACTGGGTGAACCTTTTCCTCATTTGATGAAAACCCTGTCATTTTCATTACCCCTCATGCTACTTTCACCTGTGCTCACCTGTAGCTGATTAAACCATGAAAGTCTTATTTTATGCCTGATTTCTATTGCCTTTTTTTCTTTTTGGTCTTTCATTTATTTATTTTCATGCATCTTTGTTCTTTGGCCTGTGTGGGCCTCCCATCACAGTGACCTCACGTATCCTAGAGCACGGGCTCTGGGTGCATGTGCTCCAGAGCTCCAGCTGGGTAATTGGACACATGTGTCCAGCCGCTCAGCGGCACGTGGGACCTTCCCAGGCCAAGGATCAAACCGGTGCCCCTTGCACTGCAAGGCGGTGTCCTTACCCACTGGACCACCAGGGAAGCCCTGATTTCTACTGCTTTTAATCACAAGATCCCCTGGGTGAATTGGGCGACAGCAGTAACTGTTTTGGCTATTTCTATAACACTACCTAGCATCCCATTCCTCCTTTCCCCCATCCTAAAGGAGCCAGTGTCCACCCCACCCCATACAGCCTGGCTTGGTTGCCGTCATTGGCTCAGGGTTAACCTGAGACAGACATGGCCTAGACAAGAGGAAGCGTAGGATTATTTTGTGTCAAATGCTATGGCAGTTAGTCTCTCTCTCTACGTGGTATGTGGACATGAAGTTGGGTGCTGTTTATACTCTGGAAGACAAAAGAGAGATTGAAAACAAAACAAAAACAGATGGAAAAACTGAATCAAGACAGGGCTTTCCTGGTGGTCCAGTGGGTAAAGAGTCTGCCTTGCAGTGCAAGGGACACTGGTTTGATTCCTGGCTCAGGAAGATCCCACGTGCCGTGGAGTGCCTGGACCAGTGTGTCCAATTAGGAACCAGCACTCTGGAGAGCATGCGCCCAGAGCTGGTGCTCTGCAATGATAGAGGTCACTGCAATGGGAGGCCCACACGGGCTGAAGAATAAAGATGGATGAAAAATAAGTAATAAAAAAATCAATAAAAATAGCCCCCCCCCCCAAAAAAAAAAACCAATAAAAGAGGCCAAAATTTAAAAACAAACAAAAAATCAAAAAATTTCCTTTAAAATAAAAAGACAGGCTTGTGACCTGACCTGGCTATGAACCTTTCAGTGACCTCAGTCGAGAATTCTCTTCATTGTTGATTAAGTTTTTCGTTAGCAACCACCCAAAGGTCCACACTGATGGAATGGCTGATGCCATAGGCTGAAGGAGAAGCTGCTCTCAAGACGTTTCAGTAAGTAGGTCTATGTGTTTCATAAGTCTAGATTCCTCAAGGCAAATATGTTTATTGCCCAAGAAAGAGAGGAAAATGAATCCTTTGTGTTTTGAAGGTTGAAAAGAGAATTAGCCTGATTGCAAGCCTAGAGCCGCAGGCCTGGGAGATAAATATGGTTTAGGAATTCTTCAGAGGCTGAGCCTACACCATTCAGGTGCAGCCAAGGCACGGGGTCTTTGAGGGGACTGACTAACACCTGAAAGGACCAGGAAATTAGGGCAATTGTGGTGAACCTGGCAGAGTGGCCACAGAGGGGCTTGATGCCTAAGCAGGAGGCTTGTCTGTGTCCTGAATCAGCATGCAGGGCAAAGGGTGGAGGATCAGTGATTCTCAGTCAAGTTGTCTGTTAAAATGAAGATTTCCAGAACACTCATTAAAGCCACTGAATCAGAACTCCCCAGGAGCACAGCCTGGAAACAGACATTTGAAAAGCTATCCCAGTCAATCTGGGAATGAGTACCATTTGAGAAAGGCTTCCCAGGTGACTCAGTGGGTAAAGAATCCACCTGCAATTCAGGAGACACAGGAGATGTGAGTTCAATCCCTGGGTGGGGAATATCCTCTGGAAGAGGAAATGGCAACCCACTCCAGTATTATGGCCTGGAGAATTCCATGGACAGAGGAGCCTGGTGGGCAGGCTATAGTCCATGAGGTCATAAAGAGTCGGACATGACTGAAGCAACCGAACATGCACCATTTGAGAACCCACACCTTAGACTGTGTGGAGGATTAAGTCAGGCTCAATCCACTTGTCACCAGCCATCCAGAGAATAGCTGAAAGGAGGTGGCAGAAAGCCCAGGGTCTGAGTTCTAGCAGATCAGAAATAGGATGCCATCAGTTAACACTTTGGGTCAGATCCTGGGATAGCAGAGATCTTAAAATCCTTTAAATAACCAATACTTCTATTATTAGGACTCGTTTCGTGTCACCAATGACCTTAGACACTTGTCCTCGTTGGATCACCCTGCCAGCTTTGAGTGTGGCGTTGTGGGTGATGGGCATACTGGCTCTGATCCTGTCAGAGCTCCTTAGCTGGTGTCAGGGTCACATGGTCCTTGTGACGGACCTCATCATGGACTGGCTACAGGATTGACGTCATGCAATCTTTTCTGCTGCTGCTTTAAAAGTATACATACAGCAGTTTGGTAGGGTAAAGTTTTTACCACCACTGTTTATAAAGGGATAGAGAAGCATGGAATTGTTAGATTGGTCCTAGGTCAAGCAACAGAGTCATGGGGTATGAGAACCAGAGTGGTTTCTACCTGTAACCCTCTGAGTCCTCAAGTTTGGTAGAGGTCACGGTCTAGAGAGCAGACCCCACATGGCCAGCCGCTCCCCATATCATTATTTGAGTTCTGAGTGTTCTTCAGTTAAAAAATCAACATGAATACAAGCAATGGGTAAAACCTGAACAAGCACTATTAGGAAGAACGCAAGGCTGGAATTAGGGGAATGGAGTTCTGCTCCCAGCTGTAACCCTTTGGCAGTCCATGATACTTTTTGGGCCACTTCTTTCATCAGTAAAGTATCATCTAGGGCTGCTAATGTTAAGCCTCTCTAATAGATGGCTGACTTGGAAAAATGCTCTAAGTGCATATTTTATTGTGGTGGTTCTTGAATTTTTACGTTTCAGTTTATCTCATTTGGACAATACTTCTCATATTTATCAACACAGTGAAATTAAAGGGAAAGACTTCATTCTCCATTCACAGGCTTGTTGTCACTTGCTACATCAAATCAGTTGCTAAATTCTTGATCCCATGAAAGGATTAGCTAATGGATCTCATCCCTTAATGTTGCCTAATTCTAGAGACCTCTTAAGTGAATGAAAATGCATAGTTTACTGGGATTGGAATTTTGCTGCTGAAATTTTTCATTAATTGAGAGGAAAGAGATACAAACAGAGATCTAGTTTACTGCCAAATAGTTTTGTGTTTCCATTTGATTGGATTCAGTAGTTTAAAAAAACAGAAGCCTCCTACTTAAAAAAGTCCCTCATTGTAAATATTTATGCATGTATATTTTCTTAAACCTCAATCTTTTTCCATTACATGAAATAGTTTTCATTCTTGGTATGTAATTCTGTTAAACTATCTATCGTCCTCAAAATTAAGCACTTTAATAATTTCCTTGGGGATTAGTATTTTTTCCTTTACATTAAGTATGCAAAATATTTATTGATTCAGACTCACACCGAACTTACTTTCTTGACCAATGATTGTATTATTTTGGGTATCAATCAGTGCCTAAAGATACTACCTCTACAATAAGGTGATTTGTGAAGTTGCTGAATTCCTGTGGGAATATATTCCATTTGGTCATGATAGAACTGAAGTTTGTTAAAGAGAGAGAGGTTAGAAATAAAGACTTTATCTGAAAAAGAGGCGTGAATGAAGAAAGCTAGGAATAAGAAAGTATTTTGGGTTAATTAAAATGAGCTCAAAAACTTTCTTATAATTCTTACTTTCAAATTGTGAAAAGATCAACATGGGGCAATCACCCTTAGAACAGCATTTCTGATTAGGGTATTTTAAATGCTAATTGCCTGTTTCTGTGTATATTAAACCTAATGGACACACTTATATCTTTCCGAAGTGTAGGTTAAAATGCATTAGTTTTGATGCCCCAGTTGGATGCCTCATAAGAGAGACTAGAACAGTGATTTTCAGGGAGAAAAGAAGACCTGTGGGCATGTATATATATGTGTGTGTGAGGGTAAATGTAATTAACACAGATTTAGTTAGGCTTGTTGTCACTTGCTACTTTTCAAATTCCAAACAAAGTGAAATTAAAGGAAAGACTTCATTCTCCATTCACAGGCTTGTTGTCACTTGCTACATCAAATCAGTTGCTAAATTCTTGATCCCATGAAAGGATTAGCTAATGGATCTCATCCCTTAATGTTGCCTAATTCTAGAGACCTCTTAAGTGAATGAAAATGCATAGTTTACTGGGATTGGAATTTTGCTGCTGAAATTTTTCATTAATTGAGAGGAAAGAGATACAAACAGAGATCTAGTTTACTGCCAAATAGTTTTGTGTTTCCATTTGATTGGATTCAGTAGTTTAAAAAAACAGAAGCCTCCTACTTAAAAAAGTCCCTCATTGTAAATATTTATGCATGTATATTTTCTTAAACCTCAATCTTTTTCCATTACATGAAATAGTTTTCATTCTTGGTATGTAATTCTGTTAAACTATCTATCGTCCTCAAAATTAAGCACTTTAATAATTTCCTTGGGGATTAGTATTTTTTCCTTTACATTAAGTATGCAAAATATTTATTGATTCAGACTCACACCGAACTTACTTTCTTGACCAATGATTGTATTATTTTGGGTATCAATCAGTGCCTAAAGATACTACCTCTACAATAAGGTGATTTGTGAAGTTGTTGAATTCCTGTGGGAATATATTCCATTTGGTCATGATAGAACTGAAGTTTGTTAAAGAGAGAGAGGTTAGAAATAAAGACTTTATCTGAAAAAGAGGCGTGAATGAAGAAAACTAGGAATAAGAAAGTATTTTGGGTTAATTAAAATGAGCTCAAAAACTTTCTTATAATTCTTACTTTCAAATTGTGAAAAGATCAACATGGGGCAATCACCCTTAGAACAGCATTTCTGATTAGGGTATTTTAAATGCTAATTGCCTGTTTCTGTGTATATTAAACCTAATGGACACACTTATATCTTTCCGAAGTGTAGGTTAAAATGCATTAGTTTTGATGCCCCAGTTGGATGCCTCATAAGAGAGACTAGAACAGTGATTTTCAGGGAGAAAAGAAGACCTGTGGGCATGTATATATATGTGTGTGTGAGGGTAAATGTAATTAACACAGTTTATATGCTTCAAGGATTCTCTCAAGCTTTTTGACCCTGTTTTGCTCTCTGTAGACACTGTCACTGCTATAGGAAATTCTCTAAATTCCATGACTTTAAATCCCATCTATATTATATCTGCAGCCATTTCTCCCCTGAAGTATTGAAATGAACATATGACTTTCCAACAGACATGTCAAACAAACATGGTCCTAGACTGCATGCTTGTCTCCAGCACACCTGGAACACCTGTTCCATCTGATTGTTCACCTTGGTAAGTGGTGCTATCTTAGTTTTTTCCTAGTTTTTAAGGCTAGAATCATTCTTGTTTTCTCACAATCTCTATCCAGTCTATCAGCAAGTCTTATCAGCTACATTGTGTCCTTGAAGTCAGTGATTTCTCATTACTTTCACTCTGTCTCCAGTCTGAGACAAAACACCAACCTCCCTGGCCCTATTGATTACTGCAGTAGCTATAGTTTGTGCTTTCCCCCTACAGGCTACTCAAAGCACAGCAGTTAGAATTTCAATAATAAATAGGATTGTGTGATTCTTCTACTCAAAGGCCCCCCTGCCCAGGAGTTTTCCATTGCACTTAAAGTAACATCCAAAGTCATTCTTATGGTCTCAACGTCTGCCATGATCTGAACCCCAGGTATTTCTATGAACTCATCTCCTACTTTCTTCTTTGTGTGTTCTGCTGTCCTTGGAACATGCCAAGCTCATTCTCACCTCAGAATCTTTGCAAAAGCAGTTGCTTCAGTCACACAATAATTTACCCTAGGTATCTGCATGCCTTGCCTACCCTCTTCAAGTCTATGCTCAAAAACCACATTTCATCATAAAGGCCTCCTGTAGCCTCCAGCTCTAAAAAAACATTATCCAACTTTATTTTCCTTATGACATTATTGTTATCTGACAATAGATTTATTTGGTTCTTTCTTTCTCTTTCTGCTTAACCTTCTTTACTACAGCGTAAGCTCTATGAGGACAGACTTTATGTCAATTTTGTATCTGGTAAATTCCTAGGACCTAAATTGTGCCTGTTATTTAGTGAGAACTCAATAAATATTTATTGAATGAACCAATAAACTTTCAAAACCATGTTAAGCAAATTGAAGTGATACCTTTTAAGCAATAAATCACAAAAGCCTTACAACTTTCAAAATAGTCTATGGCCTTAAAATTTTTAAAAATTTGGAATAATTTTAAGGTTACAGAAAAGCTACAATGAAAGCACAGTGTTTCCATAAACCTTCACTGTAATATAATATTTCCATGAACAGTTTCCCCTAATGTTAACATCTTACATAATCAAGGTACACTTATCAAAGTGAAGAAACTAACACAGGTGCAATACTGTTAATGGAACTACTGATTCTATTTGGGTATCATCAATTTTTCCACTAACATCCTTTCTGCATTCCAGATGTAATCCAGAATATGACATTTCACTTAGTCACCATGGATCTTTAGTCTCCTCTGATCTGTGTCAATTTCTGATTCTTCCTTTGTTTATCATGACCTTGACAGTTTTGAACAGCATTGGTCAGGTATTTTGGAGAATGTACTGTATTCTCTTTGTTTACCACAGAAGCCAATGTAATAGGAAGCTAACAAAGGGGAACTCTCAACACCCCTTGAAAATTTTGCTCTAGTTTACTTCCTGTGGGCTCCTGTAAGAGGACGAGCTCGTTCACATAAGTAGGAGATTGTAGGGGGCTAGGGAGATCAGTAGAGCAGGGATTAAGAGCCAAGAAGCTTTTATACAGATTCTCCCAGAAGATTTTCCATCAAGTCCCTTTGGTCATATGCCATGGCCACAGAAATGGAATCACCATGACTAGCTTAGTTTAATGAAGATCTACTCTGGATCTGCATCATCCCTGACTCATGTTGCTAGAAACGGGAGAAGCCAACAAAGATGAAGGAGGAAGTTGAGAAGCATCAGAGATTGGGATGGGGTAAGGAATGGGTTTGGTAGACAACAAACTATTACAAAGTCAATTTATATATTCTGTGTACCAGTGCTGTTCAGATGGGTCATGGCCTCCTAGGAGAAGGACATATCACAAGTAGGATGCTTATGAACAGATGGCTGGTGTGAGTAAACAGACTGTGGTATAATCAAACAAGGAAACACTACTCAGCACTAAAACTGAATGGACTGCTGGTACATGCAACATCATGAATAAATCTCAAAGGGATTATGCCAACCAAAAGAAGCCTGACAAACAACTGTATACTGTATATTTTCAATTACATGACTTTCTAGAAAAGGCAGAACCAAAAGGACAGAAAACAGATCAGTGGCTGCCCAGTGAGGGTGGGGGAGAGGCGACTGGATGCAAAGGGGTATGAAGGATCTTTTGGGGTCTGATAAGAATGTTCTAGAGATAAAGGGAAAATGACTATTGGGTCTTGGGTGGTGGCGTGAAAAGACACAAAAGGATATTGTAGGGAAGTTCATTTTGAGCACAGGATACAGTTCTGTTGTCTTGAGAAACAGTCATCTACCTAGACTTTGGTTTGGGCAAATGGTGCAAATTTCATTTCTGTGCTCTTTGGAACATCAATTAGGAGTTGGCAAACACAAGACTCTGCAGAGGGCTGAGTGTACCCTATGAGCTGAGCTCTGGTTCTTAAATATTTGTAAAAGATCTTTAATTAAAATACAGTTCTATTAAGAAGAAAGCTTTGCTGTGTCTTACAGGGGGTGTTATGTGTTCAGTTTCACAAAGGGTTTTACAGGGGATATTAGGTGTTCAGTTTGGAGGACCTAACTGTACGTGTGTGTGTGTGTGTGTGTGTGTGTGTGTGTGTGTGTGTGCATGCTAAGTTGCTTCAGTCATGTCCGACTCTTTGTGACCCTATGAACTGTATCCCATCAGGCTCCTCTGTCCATGGGGATTCTCCAGGCAAGAACATTGTAGTGGGTTGCCATGCCCTCCCCCAGTGGATCTTCCCGACTGAGGGATAGAACCTGCTTCTCTTAATATCTACTGCATTGGCAGGTGGGTTCTTTACCACTAGCACCACCTGGGAAGCTCAGCTGTTTGTAACTGATAGATTTTGCTTCAGTAAAGGATCTTTCTAGTTGAAGTACATCCCTGACTACCATGGTCCTAACCAGGTGTGTTTGTAACTGGTTATCAAAAGCCCTGGGAATCCCAGAATCTAGCAGCAGGGGAACAGAGCAGAGGCGAGGAATAGATATTTTTGGCAGAGGTGACCTGTTCAGTATTTCAGATCACATCACACAAATAGCTGCCTGTTCTGTGATGATTCTGACCCCAAGATCCTAGATGACCGTGCCTGAAATAATGCTTAGGAGGTGATCTGATGAAGAACCTTAGTCTGAACAACTGGTGTGACCCAGATAGATACTCTAGAAAAGGCAGAACCAAAAGGACAGAAAACAGATCAGTGGCTGCCCAGTGAGGGTGGGGGAGAGGCGACTGGATGCAAAGGGGTATGAAGGATCTTTTGGGGTCTGATAAGAATGTTCTAGAGATAAAGGGAAAATGACTATTGGGTCTTGGGTGGTGGCGTGAAAAGACACAAAAGGATATTGTAGGGAAGTTCATTTTGAGCACAGGATACAGTTCTGTTGTCTTGAGAAACAGTCATCTACCTAGACTTTGGTTTGGGCAAATGGTGCAAATTTCATTTCTGTGCTCTTTGGAACATCAATTAGGAGTTGGCAAACACAAGACTCTGCAGAGGGCTGAGTGTACCCTATGAGCTGAGCTCTGGTTCTTAAATATTTGTAAAAGATCTTTAATTAAAATACAGTTCTATTAAGAAGAAAGCTTTGCTGTGTCTTACAGGGGGTGTTATGTGTTCAGTTTCACAAAGGGTTTTACAGGGGATATTAGGTGTTCAGTTTGGAGGACCTAACTGTACGTGTGTGTGTGTGTGTGTGTGTGTGTGTGTGTGTGTGTGTGCATGCTAAGTTGCTTCAGTCATGTCCGACTCTTTGTGACCCTATGAACTGTATCCCATCAGGCTCCTCTGTCCATGGGGATTCTCCAGGCAAGAACATTGTAGTGGGTTGCCATGCCCTCCCCCAGTGGATCTTCCCGACTGAGGGATAGAACCTGCTTCTCTTAATATCTACTGCATTGGCAGGTGGGTTCTTTACCACTAGCACCACCTGGGAAGCTCAGCTGTTTGTAACTGATAGATTTTGCTTCAGTAAAGGATCTTTCTAGTTGAAGTACATCCCTGACTACCATGGTCCTAACCAGGTGTGTTTGTAACTGGTTATCAAAAGCCCTGGGAATCCCAGAATCTAGCAGCAGGGGAACAGAGCAGAGGCGAGGAATAGATATTTTTGGCAGAGGTGACCTGTTCAGTATTTCAGATCACATCACACAAATAGCTGCCTGTTCTGTGATGATTCTGACCCCAAGATCCTAGATGACCGTGCCTGAAATAATGCTTAGGAGGTGATCTGATGAAGAACCTTAGTCTGAACAACTGGTGTGAAGAGAACCCCACGGTGCATTTGGCCTTGTTGATGTAAATTTTCTCCCATGTGCATTGGTTGTACACGTACATATCCTGACATCTTGAACATTAAGCACTGAAACTTTGTAAATAAACATTCCAATCTGACATAACATTACCTCTGAGTTTCAAAACATTGCCATTCCAGCTCCATGATATAAACACATTTTCAAATACACGATTTTCAAAACTGCGGATCAAGTACTAAACTGTATAACTGTACTGGAAAGAGAAAAAAATCTCCTTCATATCATAATCAGTTTGCCTGCCAGAGACCCCTCCTGGGAAGGAGATTATGCTATTAGTAGTAACAGAAATGCTGGGCATTCTATGAAGGAACACCCCACAAGATGTGGGTTGGTCACAAGTTGTTAGAGGAGGTCACGGTTGAGGTTGACTTGTAAGCTGAACCTGGGTGATCAGAGGCTCCTCACCATCTCCCCGTCCTTGGAATGTACATCCTGCCCACATTCTCACAGTGTTCCAAGAATGTCACCTTAACAGAGTAAGGTATTGTTGAGACCATCTGGATGGTATACATGACTAAACCCAGGTAAGGCCTCTAGGTAAAATTTCAAGATTCTGGTAGGGTGTAGAAATCTACTTGCCTTATAGCTGCCTAAGACTAGCCTCTCAGGTAAGTTTCCTTGCTTGTGAAGACTGCCCCTGCCAATCTGGAATGGTCTGCCTCTTTCTTCAGTCTCTTCTTATCCTCTGGGGTCAGTTTTCAAACCAATACAAATATTTGTTCAACAGTAGAGTCCCAGGTACCATCACTAGAAATTTCAACTTAGCAGGAGTGAGGAGGTGCTCAAAAATCCTTTCCTTTTATTGCCGAAATGCAAAACAAATTGCCTTCAAAGTGTTGAATATCTTACAATTGAAAGGAAAATAAATACATTACATAAATTTCGGTAAGGCCCACAACTACAGATAAAATTTGTACAGGAAGATTATGATCCAAAAGGAAATAACTCTTAATCCTCAGACAAGAAGACTACACTAAACAGGGAAAAAGGGTGAGCACTTGAGGAAAAGCAGTCTCAGCTGTCAAGTGTCACAAAATCACAGTCTGCGGAAATAGACACAGTACCAGACACATTATCCTCCCAAATCCACCGCCATAAACACATGCACCAAATGCACTTCTACTCTATTTTCCTACCTTTTGTCTGCCAATGCAGTTTGAAACTAGATTGTCAACTCATCTTCATTCTTCTGTGCAATTTATCACCCAATTTGAGAGCTATGCCACAACCAATTCTATCACATACTTTCCTGCAACTCCACACTTGATAATAAAGTAAGCAAAGGATTCAGGGTTTTACCTATAAATGTATGTTATTTTGTACTTCAGATGAGTCTTGGGAAAGACGTTTTCTGAGTGAGTCAATGAAATGTTGAACTGAATCACATTATTGTATATATTCCCAAGATGTCAGCGGTTGGTCACAAGTTGTTAGAGGAGGTCACGGTTGAGGTTGACTTGTAAGCTGAACCTGGGTGATCAGAGGCTCCTCACCATCTCCCCGTCCTTGGAATGTACATCCTGCCCACATTCTCACAGTGTTCCAAGAATGTCACCTTAACAGAGTAAGGTATTGTTGAGACCATCTGGATGGTATACATGACTAAACCCAGGTAAGGCCTCTAGGTAAAATTTCAAGATTCTGGTAGGGTGTAGAAATCTACTTGCCTTATAGCTGCCTAAGACTAGCCTCTCAGGTAAGTTTCCTTGCTTGTGAAGACTGCCCCTGCCAATCTGGAATGGTCTGCCTCTTTCTTCAGTCTCTTCTTATCCTCTGGGGTCAGTTTTCAAACCAATACAAATATTTGTTCAACAGTAGAGTCCCAGGTACCATCACTAGAAATTTCAACTTAGCAGGAGTGAGGAGGTGCTCAAAAATCCTTTCCTTTTATTGCCGAAATGCAAAACAAATTGCCTTCAAAGTGTTGAATATCTTACAATTGAAAGGAAAATAAATACATTACATAAATTTCGGTAAGGCCCACAACTACAGATAAAATTTGTACAGGAAGATTATGATCCAAAAGGAAATAACTCTTAATCCTCAGACAAGAAGACTACACTAAACAGGGAAAAAGGGTGAGCACTTGAGGAAAAGCAGTCTCAGCTGTCAAGTGTCACAAAATCACAGTCTGCGGAAATAGACACAGTACCAGACACATTATCCTCCCAAATCCACCGCCATAAACACATGCACCAAATGCACTTCTACTCTATTTTCCTACCTTTTGTCTGCCAATGCAGTTTGAAACTAGATTGTCAACTCATCTTCATTCTTCTGTGCAATTTATCACCCAATTTGAGAGCTATGCCACAACCAATTCTATCACATACTTTCCTGCAACTCCACACTTGATAATAAAGTAAGCAAAGGATTCAGGGTTTTACCTATAAATGTATGTTATTTTGTACTTCAGATGAGTCTTGGGAAAGACGTTTTCTGAGTGAGTCAATGAAATGTTGAACTGAATCACATTATTGTATATATTCCCAAAGTAGTAGATCAAGTCACATTTTCAGTACAGCTAACAGGGAGTTGGCCTCATAGAGTCAATGGACATGAGTCTGAGCAATCTCAGGGAGATGGTGACGGACAGAGAAGCCTGCAGTCCAGGTGCTGCAGTCCTCGGGGTTGCAAAGTCAGACACGACTGAGCAACTGGACTGAATCGTGACTTGATTTTAAAGAAAACTCATGATGAACATTTTTGAAAAAAGAAGATGATTTGAGGGGGTAATGTATCTTTTTTGAAAATCTTCTGTTTTGCAATGATTTTAAGTTACAAAAAAGTTGCCAAAATAATTCAAATAGGCCACTTGAGTTGCAAACATTTCTGAACCACTGGAGGGTAAGTTGTAGACGTGATGTCCCCCTCCCTGCCTCATAGTTCAGAGCATATTCTTTAAAAACAAGAAAACTCTCCTAAATAAATGCAGTACAATCTCAACATCAGGAAAATAACATTGATCCAATTTAATTCAACAGAATGCACTGAAATTTTACTGTTAAGTGTCATTTTAGGTCTTGGATGCCATTCGATATTCTCTCTTGCATTTAGTTGCCCTTTACTGTCCTCCAATCTGGAACAATCTTTAAAGATTATATATCATGTCAGGAGGCAACATGAGGTTAATTTTTCCCATCACTGTTTTTTGTGTAAACTTTTGCTGGTTGATTAAGATGATATCTCCCAAGTATTTTATCTGTAATGTTAATAAGTATATCATCCTTGTTAATAATGAATAATATGTTAATGAGGATTATTTGGGCAGCAAAAAAATAGATTAAACACATGCCTGCTTCTACCCTCTATTTTCCTACCTTTTGTCTGCCAATGCAGTTTGAAACTAGATTGTCAACTCATCTTCATTCTTCTGTGCAATTTATCACCCAATTTGAGAGCTATGCCACAACCAATTCTATCACATACTTTCCTGCAACTCCACACTTGATAATAAAGTAAGCAAAGGATTCAGGGTTTTACCTATAAATGTATGTTATTTTGTACTTCAGATGAGTCTTGGGAAAGACGTTTTCTGAGTGAGTCAATGAAATGTTGAACTGAATCACATTATTGTATATATTCCCAAAGTAGTAGATCAAGTCACATTTTCAGTACAGCTAACAGGGAGTTGGCCTCATAGAGTCAATGGACATGAGTCTGAGCAATCTCAGGGAGATGGTGACGGACAGAGAAGCCTGCAGTCCAGGTGCTGCAGTCCTCGGGGTTGCAAAGTCAGACACGACTGAGCAACTGGACTGAATCGTGACTTGATTTTAAAGAAAACTCATGATGAACATTTTTGAAAAAAGAAGATGATTTGAGGGGGTAATGTATCTTTTTTGAAAATCTTCTGTTTTGCAATGATTTTAAGTTACAAAAAAGTTGCCAAAATAATTCAAATAGGCCACTTGAGTTGCAAACATTTCTGAACCACTGGAGGGTAAGTTGTAGACGTGATGTCCCCCTCCCTGCCTCATAGTTCAGAGCATATTCTTTAAAAACAAGAAAACTCTCCTAAATAAATGCAGTACAATCTCAACATCAGGAAAATAACATTGATCCAATTTAATTCAACAGAATGCACTGAAATTTTACTGTTAAGTGTCATTTTAGGTCTTGGATGCCATTCGATATTCTCTCTTGCATTTAGTTGCCCCTTTACTGTCCTCCAATCTGGAACAATCTTTAAAGATTATATATTATGTCAGGAGGCAACATGAGGTTAATTTTTCCCATCACTGTTTTTTGTGTAAACTTTTGCTGGTTGATTAAGATGATATCTCCCAAGTATTTTATCTGTAATGTTAATAAGTATATCATCCTTGTTAATAATGAATAATATGTTAATGAGGATTATTGAAGTTTTTAGGGACATGCTTTGAGATTGTAAATATTCTCTCCCTTATCAAACTTTTACCCACTAGTTCTAGTATCCTTTGATGATCTTAGCCTGAATCAATTTACAATGATGATGACTGCAAAGCGGTGATCTTTAATAATATCTTTCCTTCTTCATCTATCAGTTGTATTCTACTGGTAGAACTTTCTTTCTATAATCATGGACACATTGATTCCTTTTTTACACAAAAGCTTCAGCCTGTTCCTGTCATTATTTATTTTGATGCTTAAATGGTCCTGGATTTGGCCAGTGATAACCCCTTTAAGCTGCCCCTATATTCTTTCATTTATGTGTTTTACAGTAGGACCTTCTTGGTTACCTACTTTAAATACAGCAGGGTGTACCTGTCAATCTCAAGCTCCCAATTTATCCCCTAGTCCTTCCCCCCTACTCTTTGACACATCTCCAAGCTCTTTAAAGTGCCTTCTTATTTTATTGCTCAACAAAGTATTCCAGTTCCACCCACTGCACATGCAGCCATAGCTCCCCTCGTGGAGAATGGTGTTTAGAAACGAAGTCGGAGTTCCAGACATGTTCAGTGTAGTAGAGGTGCTATTGCTTGTAGGCACTCTCGGTAGACAGAGCTAGGAAATATATCAACGTGTCATGTGTGCTCAGTTGTGTCCGACTCTTTGCGACTCCCCTAATTGGGATGTTTTCCCCAGCAAGAATACTGGAATAGGTTACCATTTCCTTCTCTAGGGGACCTTCCAGACATCGAGCCCTAGTCCGCTGCATTGCACGCGGATTATTTACCCACTAAGCCTCTGGGGAAGTCCCTGAAAACATCGATGTTGCACATCAGTCCCATGGCAACAGCAATAATGTTCTATTTCCACCTGCAGCTTCCCCGAATCCTTAACTAAGCATCACATTTTAAAGCTCCCACATTAAAGAAGGCCGTCAGTTCACGTTTCCCTTTCTCATTTTCTGTCTCCAGCTTTTGACTTCTTTCTCCAAGATTTTTGGCCGAGTTTTCTTGAAAGTCCTTTTGTGGCGTACCCGATAGGGAGACTCATAAAACGCTCCAAGTACAGCCTGTGGCGTAAATGTTGAATCAATAAAAATGACGAGATGAGTAACTCTATCCCTGACGACCGCGGTGGCCCATTTTAATTTAGAGGGCGCCAGCTACGCGTCAGTGAGGGATTCAAAGCTACCGGGCACCACCGCGGACCAGGAATCCCTAAGACAACCCTGACGCCACCAAAGTTTCCAGTGGCAGCCAGCTCTCGGAACTGACGGAAGGCGCCTCCGCCTCTCTGAGCTGCTCCGCCAGTTTTTTTATTTTTTCTACTGGTAGAACTTTCTTTCTATAATCATTTGATTCCTTTTTTACACAAAAGCTTCAGCCTGTTCCTGTCATTATTTATTTTGATGCTTAAATGGTCCTGGATTTGGCCAGTGATAACCCCTTTAAGCTGCCCCTATATTCTTTCATTTATGTGTTTTACAGTAGGACCTTCTTGGTTACCTACTTTAAATACAGCAGGGTGTACCTGTCAATCTCAAGCTCCCAATTTATCCCCTAGTCCTTCCCCCCTACTCTTTGACACATCTCCAAGCTCTTTAAAGTGCCTTCTTATTTTATTGCTCAACAAAGTATTCCAGTTCCATCCACTGCACATGCAGCCATAGCTCCCCTCGTGGAGAATGGTGTTTAGAAACGAAGTCGGAGTTCCAGACATGTTCAGTGTAGTAGAGGTGCTATTGCTTGTAGGCACTCTCAGTAGACAGAGCTAGGAAATATATCAACGTGTCATGTGTGCTCAGTTGTGTCCGACTCTTTGCGACTCCCCTAATTGGGATGTTTTCCCCAGCAAGAATACTGGAATAGGTTACCATTTCCTTCTCTAGGGGACCTTCCAGACATCGAGCCCTAGTCCGCTGCATTGCACGCGGATTATTTACCCACTAAGCCTCTGGGGAAGTCCCTGAAAACATCGATGTTGCACATCAGTCCCATGGCAACAGCAATAATGTTCTATTTCCACCTGCAGCTTCCCCGAATCCTTAACTAAGCATCACATTTTAAAGCTCCCACATTAAAGAAGGCCGTCAGTTCACGTTTCCCTTTCTCATTTTCTGTCTCCAGCTTTTGACTTCTTTCTCCAAGATTTTTGGCCGAGTTTTCTTGAAAGTCCTTTTGTGGCGTACCCGATAGGGAGACTCATAAAACGCTCCAAGTACAGCCTGTGGCGTAAATGTTGAATCAATAAAAATGACGAGATGAGTAACTCTATCCCTGACGACCGCGGTGGCCCATTTTAATTTAGAGGGCGCCAGCTACGCGTCAGTGAGGGATTCAAAGCTACCGGGCACCACCGCGGACCAGGAATCCCTAAGACAACCCTGACGCCACCAAAGTTTCCAGTGGCAGCCAGCTCTCGGAACTGACGGAAGGCGCCTCCGCCTCTCTGAGCTGCTCCGCCAGTTTTCTCGCCAGGGCTCAATTGTCAGAAATCTCTAGGCTCCCCGCCCTCCCCCCACCCCGCAACTCCCCACCCGTTCCTCGGGCAAATCTTCGTCTGGACCTTCCAAAGCGCAGGTGAGCCGGGCGGCGGCGCCCTCGGGACGCGCTCAGGTACGTCGGCCCGTCCCCGCCCCGCCCCGCCCCGCCCCGGCCGCCGCCCCGCCCCGTGCCTGCCGGGGCGCAGGTACCGGCGCCCAGGTGCGCGCGGTGCGGGCTGCAGCTCCGCTCGACACCCGACAGCGGGCGCCGCTGCAGTAGCTCCCGAGCGGCGGAGCTGAGCGCCTTCGCGACTTGGGGCACCTCCTGCGCTCGGCCCTGCTCCGCAGCTAGAGCTCCGCCCGGGCGCAGGGTTCCCGGAGCTGCGGGAGCGGGCGGGAGGGTGCCGAGGGGGCGGACCGAGCTCCGCGGGCCCAGCCGGCCTGGAGCGGGAGAGGCGGGCAGGCGGGGAGCGCCCGGGAGCGCGGAGAGCGGGGCCAGCCCCCAGCGCACCAGAGACACCCGCGTGCCCCGCGCCCTGGCACTATGCGACCCGCCGCGTCTCCGCGCCGGCCCCGGGCGTCGCTGTCTGCTCGCTGAGCCCCTGCGCTCGCCACCTTGGAAAGTCGGAAAGACCGGGCGAGACGTGGGAGACCGCGGAGACGCAACCAGACGGACTCAGACGTCGCCTCTGCCCCGAGCTCGATCTGATCTCTGGGCCCCAGTTCGTTCAGCTTTTGACTTCTTTCTCCAAGAGGGTTTTCTTGAAAGTCCTTTGTGGCGTACCCGATAGGGAGACTCATAAAACGCTCCAAGTACAGCCTGTGGCGTAAATGTTGAATCAATAAAAATGACGAGATGAGTAACTCTATCCCTGACGACCGCGGTGGCCCATTTTAATTTAGAGGGCGCCAGCTACGCGTCAGTGAGGGATTCAAAGCTACCGGGCACCACCGCGGACCAGGAATCCCTAAGACAACCCTGACGCCACCAAAGTTTCCAGTGGCAGCCAGCTCTCGGAACTGACGGAAGGCGCCTCCGCCTCTCTGAGCTGCTCCGCCAGTTTTCTCGCCAGGGCTCAATTGTCAGAAATCTCTAGGCTCCCCGCCCTCCCCCCCCCCCCCGCAACTCCCCACCCGTTCCTCGGGCAAATCTTCGTCTGGACCTTCCAAAGCGCAGGTGAGCCGGGCGGCGGCGCCCTCGGGACGCGCTCAGGTACGTCGGCCCGTCCCCGCCCCGCCCGCCCCGCCCCGCCCCGGCCGCCGCCCCGCCCCGTGCCTGCCGGGGCGCAGGTACCGGCGCCCAGGTGCGCGCGGTGCGGGCTGCAGCTCCGCTCGACACCCGACAGCGGGCGCCGCTGCAGTAGCTCCCGAGCGGCGGAGCTGAGCGCCTTCGCGACTTGGGGCACCTCCTGCGCTCGGCCCTGCTCCGCAGCTAGAGCTCCGCCCGGGCGCAGGGTTCCCGGAGCTGCGGGAGCGGGCGGGAGGGTGCCGAGGGGGCGGACCGAGCTCCGCGGGCCCAGCCGGCCTGGAGCGGGAGAGGCGGGCAGGCGGGGAGCGCCCGGGAGCGCGGAGAGCGGGGCCACCCCCAGCGCACCAGAGACACCCGCGTGCCCCGCGCCCTGGCACTATGCGACCCGCCGCGTCTCCGCGCCGGCCCCGGGCGTCGCTGTCTGCTCGCTGAGCCCCTGCGCTCGCCACCTTGGAAAGTCGGAAAGACCGGGCGAGACGTGGGAGAGCCGCGCGGAGACGCAACCAGACGGACTCAGACGTCGCCTCTGCCCTCAAGAGGCTGCCGACCTCTGCATCTCTGGGCTCCTCTAGCTTTACCATGAACCTGGTGCACGCTTGGCGTTAGGAGAGATTTCTGAAGCCGGAGGGGGAGTCAAGGCAATTCTTTGGTTGCTAAGGTAATTGTAGTTTTGACAAAAATGGGCAAGAAACAAACGGGGAAAAAGGTGTTTTCAAAGGCCCTTCACCCCTCCAGTTCCTGTGTGTTGATTTCATCTCCCGGATGCTGATGCTTGTCCATTTCAAATACGTGACAGGTGTTGGATGGAGTGTGTGTGTGTGTGTGTGTGTGCGTGCGCGTGTGTGCAGTTTGGGACTGTAGAGGCACGAGCTTACATAAGTGGTTAGGCAAGCTGGCGTGTGGAGTTGTGTGGGATGGGTGCAGGTCTGCATAGATATCATGTTCCTGGGTGTCCGGGTGTGAGGCGCGCATCGGCCGGGACAGCTGGTAGAGGGTACGTGCTTTATAGGGACTTGCAATCTTCTGATTCTGAGAGCACAGGGAGGGCAGCTTTACCTCAAGAGCAGTCGTTGATTAACTTTTTCTCTGGATAAACTCAAGCGAGCGGCGAGGCGTGGAGAGACGGGTGGTGAGGTTTGCTAGTTGGGGACTGCGGCAGGGAGGGGACGGGTGGGTATTTGCTCCGTGAGGATGGCGACTCGGGTTGCGTGACGAGATCGTGTTTACGGACACTGTCAGGCTGCGTAAGAAGTGGCCCAGAGAGACAAGAAAGGAAATTGACCCAGAAAATTTAATTTTGTTCAGAATGAAAACTACTGAATTTTATTATTATTATTTAATTTGATGAAGCAGGGGCGTTGTTTCTTTGTCTCTTGTTGAGAGGAGTGGCATTTCTACCCTACAGACGGAAGGTATTGTGGGTCTTGTTCTTAGCTTGAGATGGTTCCCTCAGCATTTATCAGTGCTCAGCAGCTGGATCTGCAGGTAGTTTCTGATCAATCCCTTTTAGCAGTCCCCAAGTAAAACTGCAGAAATAAACACTCCTAGGTAAAACCTAACATTGGACCCTTAACACCGCGGGTGAGAGATGGGAGAAATAGAATTGGGCTTGCAAGTGTTGGGATGGAGTTAGAGACTTGAGCGACAAGTTTGTGTGTGTTGTCAAAAAAAAAAAAAAAAAAAAAAATTGCTCACCAGAAAGGAAATTGCCAGATTTGGCTTAATAGGTAAGGCTTTTCTAGATCACTTTTCACAGGCAGATAGGTAATTACATGGGGTAGGCACTGGAGAGGTTGGTGGGAAACTTTCTCCAAGTGGTATAGTTATTATCATCTTTTCTTCTTTTTATTAATTTGTTACTTTTATGATGGGTGGGACTACCCTGTGAGAGGAAGCAAGCAGAAAACAGGGAAATTGGAGATTCTGTAGAGGATCCTTGTAAGCAAATGCTCACATGCTGAACAGCAAAAACCACGATGGTAAATCCGTTCTGAATTCTCTGATAGTGAGCAGAAATGTTGGGTAGATATGGTGATCTTATGTACTGTAAAGGTTGGTATGTAACTACACACACATATATGTAGAAGGAATACTTCATACTTTGGTAAAATGTCTGTAAGATGCAATGTCAGAGGCTGCGAGAAGCTATTTCATTTGGATGAAATAGGTAGCCACTGGTGTTTCCTTTTCCATAATAATTTGTTCTTAACTTTACTTCCCTGTCTCCTTGAAGAAACTTTAATTAACCCACACTGAATTTATATGGCTGAGAGTTTCAGTGAAACAATGCTAGATTTTCTTCCAGCGACACATTTGTCTTGTCCAGTGAAGTATTCCAACAATGCTTTTGTGGCAGAACTGTCTCTTTAAATGAGACAGTCCTTTATTTATTTATTTATGATTTATGGAATGAGGTAGCCAACATAGACTTTTTTTTAACTGAGCAAACACTTCTTGAGAAAGAAAATTTTTTTAAAGGATATTTAGGACAATGATATTTGCCAGTAATTTCAAATGTCTTACTGTCCACAGGCACAAAATTTTATGTGACAGTCTCTTTCTTATTTCTCTGATATTCTCCCATGTATTTTATCCTCTGGACTCCTAAGATTTTGTCAGGAATTGCCAGACCTTCTGTTCTGTGCCAGGGGTTAAACAACAGGGAGATATGAGTCAGGAACGATGTGTCACATCAACGTGTTTCAAAAGAGATGCTCTCAGAGATCTCAGTACTGGGATTAAATTTTCCTTTAGCTGCACAGTTAGCTCATCTTAATTCACAGTGCTTTGAACCTGGGAAAGCATTTAACCTCTTCATTTTCAGCACCAGCTGGAAGGAATATATTTACCAAATTTCATCTTCATTGTAACATATGGCATGATATAAATAATTACTACACACACACTACCCTGCTGTATGGAGAGAAATAGAATTACAAAATAAACCTTTATGTTGAGTGATATAGATGTAACATTGCAAAAAAAATGGCTTTACCTTTTCTTGATTACAAAAGTCATAAGTAACTGTTGGGAAAGATTCAGGAAAATGCACACATAAAAAAGATGATTTGTAATTTTCCACAGGAGGTGAACCACTGTTGACATTTCTCCATACTGTATGTTCTTCTAGGCTATATTCTAATCATATTCTGATTGCATTGTTCCTTGAATTTTTACTTTCTTCCTACCCTCATACCTCCACATTTTCCAACTGTAAATGAAACTAGGATGTGTGTTAAAAGGTTTGGGAAATTACTGCTAGTATGACGGATGGTTTTGATAGATCAGGTTTTAATTTTTGTTATTGTTTTTATTTTCAAAAAGAGGAATTTCTCTGTTTTTCTGTCATTTTTGAAAACCAAGGTTTGCGTTTTGGATTGTCAATGCTCCCTGTAAGATTTAGTGTCTAAGGCATCAGAAAAGAAATAGAGCACTGGCAATGTAGGGTGGGGGTAAGGTTGCTGGTGGGAGGCCTGAGTTCTGGTTTCCACGCCTCCACCAACTCCTTATGTGACTTTTGGCCTCTGGGCCTGTTTCCTTAAAGGATAAAGGACACTTCTAGATTCAGCTCAATAAGCTAACCATATACTTGTCAATTTGATGCTTGATGAGGATTATCTTTGTTTGAAGCAGGCTTTTTCAAGGGCTGATGGATGAGGGTCACCCCCAGAGTTTTGGACTCATTTGGGGGTGAGGCCTGGGAATTTAGATTTGTATTTCTAGCATGATGATCCCCAGACGATGCTGATTCTGCTGGTCTGGGGACCACCTGGAGAACTAGATGGTAAGCTCCCTGGGGGCAGAAACACTGTTGTGCTTGTCTTTGCATCCATCTACCCCATGCCCAGGAATGTACCTGCCAGCAGAAGCCTAGTAAACATTGCTTCTCCATGGAGAAAAAACTTTCTGAAGTGGTCAAGATAAAAGAGCTCATCATCCATCTTTTGCAACCATTAAATCTGTCATAAGAGTATTAATAAGTTGTGAAATCCAGTTCCTAAACTGTGGGGAGAGTAAAACTGCTCACAAGTAGGCAGTTAAAATGCACATTAAACCTTAAGAGTTACATTAAGTAACAACTCAGAGTACCTGCATGAGCTGTTACAGACCACAGAGCTCTTCCAATCCTTCACAGCTGCCTCCCTGAGACCTGTAAAAGGCAATTCATTTACTGCCACATACACATTCCAATAACGGGGAGGAAATTCACTATAAATTATTCCAACTACCAAGGCAGTGGCTAAAGCAAGCAGTGGTAATTTTACTGAACCACTGTTGACATTTCTCCATACTGTATGTTCTTCTAGGCTATATTCTAATCATATTCTGATTGCATTGTTCCTTGAATTTTTACTTTCTTCCTACCCTCATACCTCCACATTTTCCAACTGTAAATGAAACTAGGATGTGTGTTAAAAGGTTTGGGAAATTACTGCTAGTATGACGGATGGTTTTGATAGATCAGGTTTTAAATTTGTTATTGTTTTTATTTTCAAAAAGAGGAATTTCTCTGTTTTTCTGTCATTTTTGAAAACCAAGGTTTGCGTTTTGGATTGTCAATGCTCCCTGTAAGATTTAGTGTCTAAGGCATCAGAAAAGAAATAGAGCACTGGCAATGTAGGGTGGGGGTAAGGTTGCTGGTGGGAGGCCTGAGTTCTGGTTTCCACGCCTCCACCAACTCCTTATGTGACTTTTGGCCTCTGGGCCTGTTTCCTTAAAGGATAAAGGACACTTCTAGATTCAGCTCAATAAGCTAACCATATACTTGTCAATTTGATGTTTGATGAGGATTATCTTTGTTTGAAGCAGGCTTTTTCAAGGGCTGATGGATGAGGGTCACCCCCAGAGTTTTGGACTCATTTGGGGGTGAGGCCTGGGAATTTAGATTTGTATTTCTAGCATGATGATCCCCAGACGATGCTGATTCTGCTGGTCTGGGGACCACCTGGAGAACTAGATGGTAAGCTCCCTGGGGGCAGAAACACTGTTGTGCTTGTCTTTGCATCCATCTACCCCATGCCCAGGAATGTACCTGCCAGCAGAAGCCTAGTAAACATTGCTTCTCCATGGAGAAAAAACTTTCTGAAGTGGTCAAGATAAAAGAGCTCATCATCCATCTTTTGCAACCATTAAATCTGTCATAAGAGTATTAATAAGTTGTGAAATCCAGTTCCTAAACTGTGGGGAGAGTAAAACTGCTCACAAGTAGGCAGTTAAAATGCACATTAAACCTTAAGAGTTACATTAAGTAACAACTCAGAGTACCTGCATGAGCTGTTACAGACCACAGAGCTCTTCCAATCCTTCACAGCTGCCTCCCTGAGACCTGTAAAAGGCAATTCATTTACTGCCACATACACATTCCAATAACGGGGAGGAAATTCACTATAAATTATTCCAACTATCAAGGCAGTGGGTAAAGCAAGCAGTGGCCAGACTCTACCTCCTCCCCACCCAAAGGCAGACCGTTGCTCTTCAGCTCATCTTGACCAGTCTTGGAGGTAAGTCTCCATCTTATGATGGAGGAAACAAGAGAAGAGGGTCGTCAGTGAGTGTGTTTGTTAGCTAGGAGGGTCTAGCTGGCTGAAACACCGCAGTCAGAACTTGTTGATCTTGCGTGGCTACTTGTGGGTAAAAAATGAATCTTTTCCTTTCACTTCAGTGTTAGAAACATAGGTTACAGAGGACACCTATTTTTATGGATAGAAACTGGAAAAATGTGTCCATAGTTAAATATGAACAGAGCAGGTGCTCCTGTGAGGCTACTCAAGTGAGTTTGTTGTGGAGACAGCTGTTCAAGCTTTCTGAAATACCATCAATGGACAAAAGCACCTTCAAGTTTTGGCATGTAGAGTTCCCTTGTCCACTGCTACATGCCCTACCCTAGAGGCTTTTCTTGCACAGGGAAATGCACATGTTCAGCAGAGCCTTGAGATGAGAGTGTCCTGTGTGAAGGTGGACCAGTGGCGGCTGTCCTTGGGCGGTCCCCACGTGTTTGTGTTGCACTCACTAGAGGCCAGTCCTGAGCTCACAGAGCTACGATCCATAGCTCTTCAAGTAGCCCAACAGGCACTTCAGACCCTGTTCATTGTGTTCCTGAGGCTCAGTGTCCCCATCTGTAAAATGAAAATAAAGAATATATCCCTTAAGTATGCATGGCTGTGATGAGAAAATAGGATCCTGGGCAGAGCAGGCCCAGAAGGTAGAAAAGACGGAACCTGTTACATCAGAGTTGCTGTTTTCTGATAATTTTGATAAGGAGTTATTCTCCACCCTGGTTGTTCCCTGGGTGAAATCTGAAACCAGCCTCCGCACACTGAGGGCAAGGAGGTGAAAGAAAGAGGGAAACTGCCCCAGACTGTCAGGCGGCAGATGTAGTAAGTAAGGAAACTTGCAAAGGAGGCTTGTCTTGGACACCTGCGATAGGGGTAGCTTCCTGCCCACACCCAGTACCTTACAAATTGATGTTTTTCAGGCCTGTGTTTCTATTTTGGGGCTTTAACTGGGTTCAGTCACGTCTTCAGTCCAGACGGTCTTAGCGACTTGTTCTCAAGGCTACGTCCTTGCAAATGGCTCCCTGGGGGACAGTGGGCAGAATGTACATTCCAGGCAGGAGGGAGGGGTGCGGAGTCTTCGAGTGCCCATTCAGCTCTCAGGTCATCTGGAAGCCATGTCCCCTGCATGACCTCCTTCTGCTTTAGTCTGTTGGGGAAATTGGTATTTCAGGGCAATGGTTTCCAGTGCTTTTCTGTTCCTGAGGACTTGCTTTCTTAGCTGAGCACTGGAGGAACTCCTAAATTCTTTGGAGCAGCAGTGCCCAACCTTTTTGGCACCAGGGGCCAGTTTAATGGAAGACAATTTTTCCACAGACTGTGGGTAGCGAGATGGTTTGGGGATGATTCAAGCTTATTACATTTATTGTGCACTTTTTCTGTTATTATTAAATTGGTTCCACTGTCAGGCATTAGATCCCTGAGGTTATGGACCCCCTGCCTTGGAGAATCTTGCTCCGTGGTTCTAACTCTGGATGTAGGAAAGCAAGTGGCCCAAAGATTCAGTGGGAATGGTAGAGGATGACCTTCCTTTGTAGCAGCCAAAGATATGTTTCCTTGAGCCTAAAGGCCACAGGTCACAGGCAGGAAGAGAAGTGAAAAATAGGGGCTGCAGCTACATTGATATCTCTTGTGCCATACTACAATGCACACTGGACAAGGCCCTGTGCTGTTTTACCCTATTTCCTTGGTGTCTCTTACAGTGCCTGTACATGGCAGGGGTTTGGTGAATATTTGCTGAATGGTTAACCTGCTTTGCCTGGGATCACTTCCTTGTCGTGGTGAAGGGGCTTGTGCAACTCAATGACGCTATGAGCCATGCCATGCAGGGCCACCCAAGACAGATGGGTCATAGCTGAGAGTTCTGACAAAACGTGATCCACTGGAGAAGGGAATGGCAGATCACCCCAGGGTATTTACCATGAGAACGTCACAAACTGTATAAAAGGACAAAAAGAGTGACAGCTACGGGTGGGAGAAAGTGGAAGGCAGGATGGACTAACAGTGCAGATGCAGTGTGGACTGGACTGGCTGTGGGTGCCTAGGCCTTTTCGAGTGTGGCTGCATGGACTAGTCCAGGTGTGGGTGCACAGACTGGCCTGGGTGCAGGTGTGTGGGCAGTTACACATGAAGATGCAAGGTGCAAGTGATTATAACCCTCATTCTTATTGTTTGCTTGATTCTGCTGGGCCTGGCTAGATCCACCTGAGAGCTGTGATATAGTGAGGACCTCATCCTGGTTTGTAATTGTCCATCAATGGTTGTGTCTCCCACTAGGCTGTGGTCTGTTTTTTCTTTAAACTGTGGTTTTATCCTGCCCCCACCACAAGGCAACACACATAGTAAATGTGTGAGATAAATTGGTTTAATTAGGGCTTCCCCTGGTGGTCCAGTGGGTAAGTACACCGCCTTGCAGTGCAAAGGGCGCCGGTTCGAGCCCTGGCCTGGGAAGATCCCACGTGCTGCGGAGCGACTGGACTGATGTGTCCAATTACCGAGCCAGAGCTCTGGAGCGCATGCGCCCAGAGCCAGTGCTCTGCAGCGACAGACGCCACCGCGATGGGAGGCCTACAGGAGCCAAAGAACAAAGACGGATGAACAGAGAAAAAGGAAAGACCAAGCTCCCCTCCCTCCCCAATCCCTGCCCAAAAATAAATAAATAAATCTTAAAAAAAAAAAAAAAAATTGGTTTAATTAGGCCAAAGTTTCCCAGCCTACAAAGCTGTGGAAGTGTCATACGTCAGTGGACTGACCTTATAAAATAACAAGAGGGACGGGGCTTATGTATACCTATGGCTGATTCATGTTTGGCAGAAACCAACACAATTCTATAAAGCAATTATCCTTCAATTAAAAAAATAAATGGATTTTTAAAATGTAACAAAAAACCAATCTGGGACCATACATATCTGTAAACAACAAAACTCTGTAAAAGTAAAAAGTAAAATAATAATAATAAAAAAACCAATGAGCACATACAAAGCTATTGGAGATCAAAGCTCTTAACAGGAATCAGATGGTATCACTCCCATTTTACAAATGAAGAAACAACTTGAAGAAGTGGTTCAGTCACTTGCCCTTGGTCAGATAGTTATTGAGTTATTAAAACCAAAACTTATCTCCAGGTCTTATCTGACTCCCAAATCCCAAGTTTCTCTGGTATATCACAGGGTCAGGGATAAACAGAGACCCTTTCCTTGAGATCAATTCAGTTCTTTTGGAGAGAAATTGAAATAAGTAGATAACAAACAATACAGGATGGTAAGCGATGGTTTAGGAAAACAATGCATGGAATTTTATGTCAGATTATGTAGCAAATAGATGATGAAGACAGAAAGTACTGTCCAGTTCAGAAAGAGAACATTGTATAATCGGACCTGGAAGGGAAGCTTTGGGAGACAGGCAGAAATGTCATTGGCAAACAGAAGGGATAATACCAGCTTTTCAGGTAAAAGGTACTACTAATAATGAAACCAAATTTTAAGCCAATTATTGTTTGCTTTTAAAGTAAGAACTAATATTGTAAAATCTTCACCATCGGTGTCCTCCCAGACCATCATAACTAAAATAGTGAGCTCTTGCCTCTATGCACTGTTCTTTATCGCTTTATCTGTTCCAGTTTTCTACAGCTTTATCACCATGACATGGCACTCACTGTGTGTTTTTATTTGTATTTTGTCTGTCTCTATCCTCTAAAATATCCACTGCCTGAGAGCAAGAACTCTTTTTTATTCCCTCTCGTGGCTTCAACATTTGTCAGATTCTGGTTGATAGTAATTGCTTAAGAACTAATTGTAAAATAAATGAAAGGAGGAAAAAGTCTTAGAAAATGGGTTGCAAACTCAAACACAGAGCCAGTTAGGTAAAGCAGATGAATGAAACAAGTGGGGTTTCTTTCACAGTGGTAGCTGAAGTTGCATTTTTTCATCCAAAACATGCGTTGTTTGTGTTTAAAACAAGTAGAAAGTTTTTACTACCAGAAACAAATGTATTTATCCCCAGTTCTTGAAACAGGGGGCCTCTGCCCCATTTTAAAAACCAATCTGGGACCATACATATCTGTAAACAACAAAACTCTGTAAAAGTAAAAAGTAAAATAATAATAATAAAAAAACCAATGAGCACATACAAAGCTATTGGAGATCAAAGCTCTTAACAGGAATCAGATGGTATCACTCCCATTTTACAAATGAAGAAACAACTTGAAGAAGTGGTTCAGTCACTTGCCCTTGGTCAGATAGTTATTGAGTTATTAAAACCAAAACTTATCTCCAGGTCTTATCTGACTCCCAAATCCCAAGTTTCTCTGGTATATCACAGGGTCAGGGATAAACAGAGACCCTTTCCTTGAGATCAATTCAGTTCTTTTGGAGAGAAATTGAAATAAGTAGATAACAAACAATACAGGATGGTAAGCGATGGTTTAGGAAAACAATGCATGGAATTTTATGTCAGATTATGTAGCAAATAGATGATGAAGACAGAAAGTACTGTCCAGTTCAGAAAGAGAACATTGTATAATCGGACCTGGAAGGGAAGCTTTGGGAGACAGGCAGAAATGTCATTGGCAAACAGAAGGGATAATACCAGCTTTTCAGGTAAAAGGTACTACTAATAATGAAACCAAATTTTAAGCCAATTATTGTTTGCTTTTAAAGTAAGAACTAATATTGTAAAATCTTCACCATCGGTGTCCTCCCAGACCATCATAACTAAAATAGTGAGCTCTTGCCTCTATGCACTGTTCTTTATCGCTTTATCTGTTCCAGTTTTCTACAGCTTTATCACCATGACATGGCACTCACTGTGTGTTTTTATTTGTATTTTGTCTGTCTCTATCCTCTAAAATATCCACTGCCTGAGAGCAAGAACTCTTTTTTATTCCCTCTCGTGGCTTCAACATTTGTCAGATTCTGGTTGATAGTAATTGCTTAAGAACTAATTGTAAAATAAATGAAAGGAGGAAAAAGTCTTAGAAAATGGGTTGCAAACTCAAACACAGAGCCAGTTAGGTAAAGCAGATGAATGAAACAAGTGGGGTTTCTTTCACAGTGGTAGCTGAAGTTGCATTTTTTCATCCAAAACATGCGTTGTTTGTGTTTAAAACATGTAGAAAGTTTTTACTACCAGAAACAAATGTATTTATCCCCAGTTTTCTTGAAACAGGGGGGCCTCTGCCCCATTTTTAAAGAGACATGAGAACCAAAAAACAATTTCCTTTTTTCTAAAAACCAAACAGCCACCCATGTGTGATGATGAATGGCATCTGGACCTCAGAGTTGGGAAACACTAGAGACAGGTGAGGACTGTGTTAAAGCAAAATGTCATCCATTTTTTTCATCCATTTTTACTCATTGGCAACTAATTCCAATGATAAAATATTATTGGGATCTGCACTCTCCAGTCCAAATGGAATATTTGTTTGAACTGATGGTGGTATTTTTTTAATTTTTTGCTTGTGACCTCTGTAGAAGAAAGACAACTTAAATACCCTGTATATTTTTCCCTGAAGCCACTATGTAAGTGTTACAGTATTTAGATTTCAAACCAAGCAGGAAGCTGCCATTATATTATTTTGCTGACCATACATCCTAAAACAAAGACTGATTCAGCAGCTGGTCAAAATAGAAAGGATGCATTCACAAAGAATACATTTATTGATTATATTTGAGTGTGTTTTTTTTTTTTTTAAGGGGAAGGCACTTTAACTTTCAGAATGGCAGGTAGTTTAGGGGCTTGACTGCTGGTGACATTAGACAAAGCCGCTGAACGCTATTGATCTGTGTTCTCCCCAGGTGCAGAATAGGGCTGAGAAGTTGTGATGGCTTTGAGGGCATTCCTGAAAAGGAGAGTGTTTCTGGAAATCAGAGGTTTGGTTAACTCTTAGTTGGGGAATAGGGGGGACCCTGGAAGGGAAAGGGGTCACAGCTGGTCTAAGGTCTCCAGTGTTTTGCTCCACTAGTTGCCCTGCTTGTTCGCGATGTCAGCAGTCCCACTTCTGAAGGCCCTTTTATAGATGATGGCTCATCAGATGTGGCTCCTGCTTTTAGGAAGTTTATAATTCCATTGAGGGATGGATTAACTGAATGGGATAAGACAGTCATGTATACATGGAATAGGGGAGGGAGGCTTCACTGAAGAGGCTGAGTGGGTGGGATGTTCTAGAATGAAATGCCAGTTAGGTAAAGCAGATGAATGAAACAAGTGGGGTTTCTTTCACAGTGGTAGCTGAAGTTGCATTTTTTCATCCAAAACATGCGTTGTTTGTGTTTAAAACAAGTAGAAAGTTTTTACTACCAGAAACAAATGTATTTATCCCCAGTTTTCTTGAAACAGGGGGGCCTCTGCCCCATTTTTAAAGAGACATGAGAACCAAAAAACAATTTCCTTTTTTCTAAAAACCAAACAGCCACCCATGTGTGATGATGAATGGCATCTGGACCTCAGAGTTGGGAAACACTAGAGACAGGTGAGGACTGTGTTAAAGCAAAATGTCATCCATTTTTTTCATCCATTTTTACTCATTGGCAACTAATTCCAATGATAAAATATTATTGGGATCTGCACTCTCCAGTCCAAATGGAATATTTGTTTGAACTGATGGTGGTATTTTTTTAATTTTTTGCTTGTGACCTCTGTAGAAGAAAGACAACTTAAATACCCTGTATATTTTTCCCTGAAGCCACTATGTAAGTGTTACAGTATTTAGATTTCAAACCAAGCAGGAAGCTGCCATTATATTATTTTGCTGACCATACATCCTAAAACAAAGACTGATTCAGCAGCTGGTCAAAATAGAAAGGATGCATTCACAAAGAATACATTTATTGATTATATTTGAGTGTGTTTTTTTTTTTTTTTAAGGGGAAGGCACTTTAACTTTCAGAATGGCAGGTAGTTTAGGGGCTTGACTGCTGGTGACATTAGACAAGGCCGCTGAACGCTATTGATCTGTGTTCTCCCCAGGTGCAGAATAGGGCTGAGAAGTTGTGATGGCTTTGAGGGCATTCCTGAAAAGGAGAGTGTTTCTGGAAATCAGAGGTTTGGTTAACTCTTAGTTGGGGAATAGGGGGGACCCTGGAAGGGAAAGGGGTCACAGCTGGTCTAAGGTCTCCAGTGTTTTGCTCCACTAGTTGCCCTGCTTGTTCGCGATGTCAGCAGTCCCACTTCTGAAGGCCCTTTTATAGATGATGGCTCATCAGATGTGGCTCCTGCTTTTAGGAAGTTTATAATTCCATTGAGGGATGGATTAACTGAATGGGATAAGACAGTCATGTATACATGGAATAGGGGAGGGAGGCTTCACTGAAGAGGCTGAGTGGGTGAGTTGGATGTTGGAGGACCAATGGGTTGAGGGCCTGCAGAGATAAGGCAGGGAACAGAGGTAGTCAATGTGTGCTTGAAGCAATTTAGTGTTAGTAAACGGATAGAGGTGAGAGAGTGTGCAAAGTATTTTTAATACCTCTCTACAGAGTCCGATGCTTTCAGTCTGGGTGGATGAACTCAGAACTTAAAAAACAGGAAAGGGGAATCTAGGTTGTAAGCAAAACTGTTGGTTAAATATTTATGTTTACTGAAAGTAAAATGATAAAACAAGATAGACCGAGCGACAATTTCCTCACCTGATGTTGGCATTGGAGGGGATATCACATGAATTTCATTATTTCTCACTGTTATGCAGGAGACTGCACCCCTGCAGTGAAATACAAGGAAGTGGTTTTGCTTTATTATAGTCAATGCGCAGTTTTCACACAAACGGACATTTCTCCCCACTGTATCAGGCTCTCTGTCCACATGTTCAGTGTCTTTTTGATTTTCAGACTGAGAAGTTGGCCACTGGCTCCCAGATCATCCTGTGGCTCAAGAGCAAAGTGGGTACATCTTGGGATAAACTTTATTTAACTTGCTTGGCATGGCCAATTAGGAAGCTCTCAGATATCTCACCCTAACACATAGGGTATTTAGCTTTATGCCAAAGCATATGCTGTCACTGCTACGTTTGGCTTCCTTTAACTTTCAAAAGCTTCTCTGCAAAAGCCACTTCCCCAGCCTGCCAACTGCCATACTCCCCTACTTAAAAAAATCTATCTCTAATCCCCAGTTTCTTAAAATTTCTAATAATTCTTAACAGGAATGGCCAGTTACTATCACTAGTGTATTTTCAAGTCAAACTTCACTTATTGGGAATTCGTGGTTGGGGAAAGTTTCCTGTGGTTGAGATTGTTCATGTTGTTGGTTATATGTGGATGAATAGTGACTGACACTAGTAGAAATGAAAATTGGGGCCAGTCTATTGAAGGAATTGAATGCCACACATATATAATAAAGGTAATAATGATAATGGTGATTCAGAATTCTCTTGGATGTAGACAAAAAAAAAAAATGACTGCACTAAAACAAAATTCAAACCAACTGAAGCAAAAAGGAATTAATCTGACTAATAAATCTGGGATTCAGGCATGACTGGATCCAGGGACTTAAATGACATCATTAGCATTTCTTACTGACACTCATCATCTTGATATCCTCCTTCTGCATCAACAGAGAAAAAGATGCTCATTAATCTCCTTCCCCTCAGATGATTTCAGACTCATTTGTCTGGAGGAAGGGGCCTCCTTTCTTCTAGTGTTCTTATCTCACCCCTCAGAGAAGGATCCTGATTGATCCTGATTAGAGTCACATGTCTGTCTTGGTCCAATCAGTGTGTCCAGTGGTATGGCATACTCTGCTGAGGACCATTCACAAGCCTGTCTTTCTCTGTCAGGAGAAGTAAATTTAAAATTATATATATATATATATATATATATATATATATTTATATATGTGTGTGTGTGTGTGTGTGTATGCTGGGTTTTTTTAATGAGTGTTTTGGTTTATCAAAATACTTGTCAACACTTGGGATTGTCAAACTTTTTAATTTTAGCCATTATGGTGGGTGTGTAGTGATGTCTCATTGTGTCTCAGTTTGCTTTGGTAACTAATGATATGCCTTGTTAGTTTTATTTTATCACTTTCATTTAATCTTTTGTAGTCCTTCAAGTTGATTACATATTTTTCAGTTGGATTATCTGTTTGATCAATTTGGTTTTTTAATCAATTTTTTTAAACAATTCTGAATCAAAATATTTTTTACCAGTTATTTCTATTTAAAATGTCTTTTCCAAAGCATATGCTGTCACTGCTACGTTTGGCTTCCTTTAACTTTCAAAAGCTTCTCTGCAAAAGCCACTTCCCCAGCCTGCCAACTGCCATACTCCCCTACTTAAAAAAATCTATCTCTAATCCCCAGTTTCTTAAAATTTCTAATAATTCTTAACAGGAATGGCCAGTTACTATCACTAGTGTATTTTCAAGTCAAACTTCACTTATTGGGAATTCGTGGTTGGGGAAAGTTTCCTGTGGTTGAGATTGTTCATGTTGTTGGTTATATGTGGATGAATAGTGACTGACACTAGTAGAAATGAAAATTGGGGCCAGTCTATTGAAGGAATTGAATGCCACACATATATAATAAAGGTAATAATGATAATGGTGATTCAGAATTCTCTTGGATGTAGACAAAAAAAAAAAATGACTGCACTAAAACAAAATTCAAACCAACTGAAGCAAAAAGGAATTAATCTGACTAATAAATCTGGGATTCAGGCATGACTGGATCCAGGGACTTAAATGACATCATTAGCATTTCTTACTGACACTCATCATCTTGATATCCTCCTTCTGCATCAACAGAGAAAAAGATGCTCATTAATCTCCTTCCCCTCAGATGATTTCAGACTCATTTGTCTGGAGGAAGGGGCCTCCTTTCTTCTAGTGTTCTTATCTCACCCCTCAGAGAAGGATCCTGATTGATCCTGATTAGAGTCACATGTCTGTCTTGGTCCAATCAGTGTGTCCAGTGGTATGGCATACTCTGCTGAGGACCATTCACAAGCCTGTCTTTCTCTGTCAGGAGAAGTAAATTTAAAATTATATATATATATATATATATATATATATATATATATATATGTGTGTGTGTGTGTGTGTATGCTGGGTTTTTTTAATGAGTGTTTTGGTTTATCAAAATACTTGTCAACACTTGGGATTGTCAAACTTTTTAATTTTAGCCATTATGGTGGGTGTGTAGTGATGTCTCATTGTGTCTCAGTTTGCTTTGGTAACTAATGATATGCCTTGTTAGTTTTATTTTATCACTTTCATTTAATCTTTTGTAGTCCTTCAAGTTGATTACATATTTTTCAGTTGGATTATCTGTTTGATCAATTTGGTTTTTTAATCAATTTTTTTAAACAATTCTGAATCAAAATATTTTTTACCAGTTATTTCTATTTAAAATGTCTTTTCCTATTTTGTGAATTTTCATTTGACTCTTGATGAATTAGAGACCTTTAATAATTCAGTTTATCAATTTCTTCCTTATAGTGCCTGTTTAAGAAAGTTTTGCCTACCCTACACATCATGAAGATATTTTCCCACTTTAATTTATAGAAGCCTTTTGTCTTTAGGAAAAAAAAATATCTATGGCATAAAAAGAAAGATTTATGTTTGTTTTCCATAAGTATATCCAGTTGACCCAGCAATACATATTGAAAAATCTCTTACTTTCCACTGCTCTGGAATGCCATCTTTGTTATAAATCAGGTATCATTTATATGGGAATCTGTCTCTGCTTTCCACCTCTTCCATTGTTCTATTTGCCTTTTTTTAAATATAATATTACACTGTCTTAATTAATATAGCTTAATAATAAATTTTGATGTTCAGTAGTACATCTCCTCTAGCTTTGCTGTAATTTAAGATAGTTTAGTTATTCTTAGCCATTTGCATTACTGTATGAATTTTAAAACCATCTTTTGATGGGACTCTGCATTGCATCCCTAACCCAACTTGGAAGTACAGTAGTATCTTTAGAATATTGATGTTTCAATTTATTAATATGGTCTATCTATCCTTTCATTTATTTAGAGCTTTATTTCTGTTCATGTTTTGTATCTCTCTGTGCTATAAACACATAAAACATCTTTCTTTGGATATATTCTCAGCATTTGAAGGTATTTAATACTATTAGAAATGGTATCTTTTAAAAGCATCATTTTTTGATTATTTGTTGTATATATATAGAAATACAACTGATATTCATATATTGACCTTGTATCCAGTGATTTTGTTAAATTTACTTGTAAATTCTAGTAAGTCTGATAAGATAGATTATTATAACTTTTCCATGTACATAATTAAATTACTGGCAAGAAGTTTTTGTACATAGGGAGTACATAGGGAAAACTTATTTTGTCTTCCATCTACATAATGTGAGTTGAACTGTACCCTGAGGAATCTATCCAGCTGTTATTTCTTTGACCTATATTGCTCCTGCCTGATGAACTTTATGAATAGATTTTTCTTTTGTCATGTCTTGCTTTCTCCAGCAGGGAAAAGTCTGTACATTCCATGTAGTCACTCTAGAATCATGAAAGAGATGGACCCATTCTTTTTTGAAATTTTTATTTTATTTATTTTTGGCTATGCTAGGTCTTTGTTGCTATGCTTGGGCTTTCTCTAGTTGTAGTACACAAGCTTCTCATTGTCGTGACTTCTCTTATCATGGACCATTGGTTCTAGAGTGCAAGAGCTTTAGTAGTTGTGGCGCCTGGGCTTAGTTGCTCAGTGGCATGTTGAATCTTCCCAGACCAGGTATTGAACCCCTGTCCCCGGCACTGGCAGGCAGATTCTTAACCACTGAACCATCAAGGAAGTCCTGGACTCCATATCTAACTGCCTAGTTTTAGAGTATAAAGATACTGATTTTTTACCTGTTCTTAAAATTTAAAAAAAAAAAAAAGAAGAAGAAAGCAAAACCCAAGGAATAGAACTGACATTTTTTAAAAACAAAAAAACCCAACAAGCCAGTTGGGGTACTTGTCTTCTTGGTCCCCTGGGAACGTGTCACCCTCTTCCTCTCTTAGTCATCTCATTCTTGAGCATAGAAACTGGCAAAGCTTCTCTGTCACCCCTATTTCTCCTCTAGCAGCCATGCTGTCTTTCATGTGAATTGAGAGAATACTAAATGTTACTTCTGCAGCCAGTAGTATTAGTCAGCGGTATTGCACACTATGATCTTAGAATCTGCACTTATAAAATTGAAGTCCTCTCAGGCACTTGGATCTGAAGACTTGCATTTTGACACAGGTTCTGTTACTGACCAGGAAAATGACATTCGACTGTAATTCTGTCTCCCAGGCCTTGCTTTCAGCCTCTGAAAAATGAAGTGATCAGGCTTGTTCAGGGAACAGAAAAAAATTTATGTGAAGGATATAAGGCTAAGTACTTTGGGAGCCGCATCAACTCTGCTATAACTACCCAACCCTGCCCTTATAGTACAAAAGCAGTTAAAGCAATAAGTAAACAAATGGGTGTTTATCAAACTTTGTTTTTGGCAGAGAATACTGATTTTTTTTTATACACCAAAATCATTTTTATTGGGGTACATCTAATTAACAATTTTGTGATAGTTTCAGGTGAACAGTGAAGGAGCTCAGCCATACATATACATGTATCTATTCTCTCCCAAACCCCTCTCCCATCCAGGCTGGTACATACAGTTTTCATGTGTCATAAAGTATTATTCTTCTTTTAACCTTTTCTACCATCTGAAAAGTGGAAACCATTCTTAGCTCATAAGCCAGACTGTTGGCCTTTTTGTTTATTTTATTTATTTTTGGCTATGCTAGGTCTTTGTTGCTATGCTTGGGCTTTCTCTAGTTGTAGTACACAAGCTTCTCATTGTCGTGACTTCTCTTATCATGGACCATTGGTTCTAGAGTGCAAGAGCTTTAGTAGTTGTGGCGCCTGGGCTTAGTTGCTCAGTGGCATGTTGAATCTTCCCAGACCAGGTATTGAACCCCTGTCCCCGGCACTGGCAGGCAGATTCTTAACCACTGAACCATCAAGGAAGTCCTGGACTCCATATCTAACTGCCTAGTTTTAGAGTATAAAGATACTGATTTTTTACCTGTTCTTAAAATTTAAAAAAAAAAAAAAGAAGAAAAAAGCAAAAGCCAAGGAATAGAACTGACATTTTTTAAAAACAAAAAAACCCAACAAGCCAGTTGGGGTACTTGTCTTCTTGGTCCCCTGGGAACGTGTCACCCTCTTCCTCTCTTAGTCATCTCATTCTTGAGCATAGAAACTGGCAAAGCTTCTCTGTCACCCCTATTTCTCCTCTAGCAGCCATGCTGTCTTTCATGTGAATTGAGAGAATACTAAATGTTACTTCTGCAGCCAGTAGTATTAGTCAGCGGTATTGCACACTATGATCTTAGAATCTGCACTTATAAAATTGAAGTCCTCTCAGGCACTTGGATCTGAAGACTTGCATTTTGACACAGGTTCTGTTACTGACCAGGAAAATGACATTCGACTGTAATTCTGTCTCCCAGGCCTTGCTTTCAGCCTCTGAAAAATGAAGTGATCAGGCTTGTTCAGGGAACAGAAAAAAATTTATGTGAAGGATATAAGGCTAAGTACTTTGGGAGCCGCATCAACTCTGCTATAACTACCCAACCCTGCCCTTATAGTACAAAAGCAGTTAAAGCAATAAGTAAACAAATGGGTGTTTATCAAACTTTGTTTTTGGCAGAGAATACTGATTTTTTTTTATACACCAAAATCATTTTTATTGGGGTACATCTAATTAACAATTTTGTGATAGTTTCAGGTGAACAGTGAAGGAGCTCAGCCATACATATACATGTATCTATTCTCTCCCAAACCCCTCTCCCATCCAGGCTGGTACATACAGTTTTCATGTGTCATAAAGTATTATTCTTCTTTTAACCTTTTTCTACCATCTGAAAAAGTGGAAACCATTCTTAGCTCATAAGCCAGACAAAAACAGGCAGTAGGCTAGGTTTATCTCATGGACCCTATTTGGCTGATACTGACCTAGTGATTGTCTGGGGAGGGGGCTCTTCCAGACAGTGCTCTGGGTTAGGCACTGATATGTTAATCTGTTAAAAATATATTTTCTGGCTGAACTAAAGAAAATCTCATGTGGAAGCCCTGGTTGCCTCAGTTCCTATTATCTGATGCATTGTGTTTGACTTTCAACAAGAAGTCATGAGCCATGCTAAGAGACAATGAAGAAACACAATCTAGAGAGTCTTTTTCTCACAGGTCAATTAAGAATAATGAAATACAAAGTTTTATTTCCCTTTATTTCTTCCTTGATGGTTGCTCTTTCATGTGGTAGATCCAAAGTTTTCAACTGATATAATTTTCCTCTGAAGAACTTTTATCATTTCTTGCAGGCAAGTCTGCTAATGATGAACCCACTCAATATTTATTTGTCTGAGAAAGTTTATTTTTCCTTCCCTTTTGAAGGATCATTTCACCAGATGTAGATTTACAATTTGGTGGTTTTTTTTTCCCAATATTTTAAGTATTCAGTTGCACTCATGTTTATATGGTTTCTAGTGAGAAGCCCCCTGTAATTCTTATCCTTGTTCTTCCATAGTCAAGGTTTATCTTCTTGTTTCTTTCAAGACTTTTTCTTTGTCTTCGATTTTCTGCAGTGTGAATATGGTACGTCTAGGTGTAGTGTTCTGTTTTAATGTATCCTGATTGGTCTCTGATCTTTCTGGATCTGTGTTTTGGTGTATATTGTTAACTTTGGAAAATTCTGTCAATATTACTTTCAATATATTGTCTTCCTTCTCTTTCTTTTCCTCCTGGAACTCTAATTATATTTATACCTTTTGATATTTTGATATAATTTGAACTCTAATTATACCTATACTTTTGATATTAGTTTTGGATGTTCTGTTCCATTAGCCCTCCCCACCCACCACTTTTCTTTTTTTTCATTTTGGGAAGTTTCTATTGATGTTAAGCTCACTGAATCTTTCCCTGGCAGTATGAGCCCATTAAAGGCATGCTTCATTTGTTGCAGTGTTTTTGACTTTTAGCATTTCTTTTTTAAGGAGTTTTTTTCTTTTTTGAAAAGTATTTCCACCTCTCTGCTTTCATTACCGTCTATTTTTCCATTAGAACTTTTAACATATTTGATCATAATTATTTTTAATTGCCTGCCTGATAATTTCAACATTTGTGTCATATCTGTTTTTCACAACTGCTTGTCTCTATAGATTATGTTTCTTCATTGCCTCTTAGCATGGCTCATGATTTTTTGTTGAAAGCCAAATATGATGAATCAGGTAATAGAAACTGAGGTAACCAGACCTTCCTCATGAGGTTTGATTTAATTTGGGCAGGAGTTGGGTTGCGCTGAATGTTTGTTGTAGTCATAGGTGCTGGAAGCTTCAAATTCTCCTCGTCTTGTTTTTTTTTTTTTTTTTTTTAAAGATTTATTTATTTATTTTGGTGGGGGTGGGGAGGGAGAGGAGCAGGAGGGCCACTTCTATTGGTCTTTCATTTGTTCATTTTCATCCATCTTTGTTCTTTGGCCCGTATGGGCCTCCCATCGCAGGGGCCTCTGTTGTCGCAGAGCACCAGCTCTGGGCGCATGTGCTCCAGAGCTCCGGCTCGGTAGTTGGACACAGGTAGTTGGACACATCAGTCCAGCCGCTCCACAGCACGTGGGATCTTCCCAGGCCAGGGCTCGAACTGGCGCCCCTTGCACTGCAAGGCAGTGTCCTTACCCACTGGACCACCAGGGAAGCCCTGTCTTCTTGTTTTTGCTTTCTCTCTTAACTTAAGGTTAAGGGATGTTCTCCCTATGTACTTATGTAGCATCACCAACTCAATGAACATGAGTTTGATCAAACTCCAGGAGATAGTGAAGGACAGGAAAGCCTGGCGTGCTTCAGTTTACGGGGTCACAAAGAGTTAGACACGACTTAGCAACTGAAATACAAAAATGTACTCATTGGAGAGTGTCTTAGTCTTTGAGGTTTAATCTGCTGTTATCATACTGGAGCCTTTCAGTGTGGTGGGAGGGTGTAAGAGAGAAGCAATGTGCTATCTTCTGTGCTATCATCTTCTAGTTAAGAGCAAAAGCAGAGCAGCTTCCTTTTAGTAAATGCAGCAACACTTCCCCTATAGCAATGGAAGACCAAGAACATGGTGGTTTAGATGAGGTTGTCTCAGGAGGAGAAACTTGCCTTCTTGCTGTTGTTCAGTCATTAAGTCATGTCCAAATCTTTGTGACCTCATGAACTGTAGCACACTAGGGTTCCCTGTCCTTCACCATCTCCCAGAGGTTGCTCAAACTCATGTTTGTTGTCATTGATGCCATCCAACCATCTTATTCTCTGTTGTCACCTTCTCCTCTTGCCCTCCATCTTTCCCAGTATCAGGGTTTTTTCCAATGAGTCAGCACTTTGCATCTGGTAGCCAAAGTATTGGGGCTTCAGCTTCAGCATCAATTTCTCCAATGAGTATTCAGGGTTGATTTCCTTTAGGATTGACTGCTTTGATCTCCTTGCCATCCAAGGGACTCTCAAGAGTCTTCTCCAGTACGACAGTTTGAAAGTGTCATTTCTTTGGTGCTCAGCCTTCTTTATGATCCACTTCTTACATCTGTACATGACTACTGGAGAAACCATAGCTTTGACTATATGGACCTTTGTTGGAAAAGTGCCTTGCCTTCTGCTGGCTTCCATTTCTTCCATGGATTTCGAACTGAGCTCATCAGCTGAGGCCATGTGCGAAGCTTGAGCAAGGAGAAGCTATGAGATAGCCAACTCAGAAAGCAAGTTTGGCAGGAGAATGTTTCAGGTTTGGTGATCAGAATTTACTAGCTTTTTCCCCCTTCTTCAACCCTCCCTCTGTCCCTTCCTTCCTTCTCATTTAAAGTTTGTGCTCATGAATTTAAACTGTAACTTGTCAGCCTGGTAGTGTGCTTTCCTCCCCACTCCCCAAAGTGTTTGCCTGCTCAGTGTGAGCTTGGACATTCAGATATTGTGTGGCAGAGAGTTGGGTTCCATCAATGTTGGAGTTTTGTCAGCAAATATGACACAGAAGAAGGTAGGTGAGGAGGTGGAGGCAATTTTCGAGAGAGTGATGATGAGTGATTGAAATGATACAGCCAGGGAGAGAGGAATGTGAAGGCAGAGCGGGGAGTGGTATGAATGGTACCAAAGGTGTGGTTGAAATGGATAGAATGTCTAGGTATGAGAATTGTTGGGAATGTAGATTAAGTGATCTGGAAAGATGAGGTTGTCTCAGGAGGAGAAACTTCTTCTTGCTGTTGTTCAGTCATTAAGTCATGTCCAAATCTTTGTGACCTCATGAACTGTAGCACACTAGGGTTCCCTGTCCTTCACCATCTCCCAGAGGTTGCTCAAACTCATGTTTGTTGTCATTGATGCCATCCAACCATCTTATTCTCTGTTGTCACCTTCTCCTCTTGCCCTCCATCTTTCCCAGTATCAGGGTTTTTTCCAATGAGTCAGCACTTTGCATCTGGTAGCCAAAGTATTGGGGCTTCAGCTTCAGCATCAATTTCTCCAATGAGTATTCAGGGTTGATTTCCTTTAGGATTGACTGCTTTGATCTCCTTGCCGTCCAAGGGACTCTCAAGAGTCTTCTCCAGTACGACAGTTTGAAAGTGTCATTTCTTTGGTGCTCAGCCTTCTTTATGATCCACTTCTTACATCTGTACATGACTACTGGAGAAACCATAGCTTTGACTATATGGACCTTTGTTGGAAAAGTGCCTTGCCTTCTGCTGGCTTCCATTTCTTCCATGGATTTCGAACTGAGCTCATCAGCTGAGGCCATGTGCGAAGCTTGAGCAAGGAGAAGCTATGAGATAGCCAACTCAGAAAGCAAGTTTGGCAGGAGAATGTTTCAGGTTTGGTGATCAGAATTTACTAGCTTTTTCCCCCTTCTTCAACCCTCCCTCTGTCCCTTCCTTCCTTCTCATTTAAAGTTTGTGCTCATGAATTTAAACTGTAACTTGTCAGCCTGGTAGTGTGCTTTCCTCCCCACTCCCCAAAGTGTTTGCCTGCTCAGTGTGAGCTTGGACATTCAGATATTGTGTGGCAGAGAGTTGGGTTCCATCAATGTTGGAGTTTTGTCAGCAAATATGACACAGAAGAAGGTAGGTGAGGAGGTGGAGGCGATTTTCGAGAGAGTGATGATGAGTGATTGAAATGATACAGCCAGGGAGAGAGGAATGTGAAGGCAGAGCGGGGAGTGGTATGAATGGTACCAAAGGTGTGGTTGAAATGGATAGCATGTCTAGGTATGAGAATTGTTGGGAATGTAGATTAAGTGATCTGGAAAGAAGGGCAGTAGGAAGAGTGTGCCCTCTCAGTTTGTACTGAGACTCGAGGTGGTACAGTCACCAGTGATGGCAAGATACAGTGTATGGCCATGCAAGATGGTTGCTGAGGAGGAAGAATAAATGAAAAGAGTTTGGATGAGGAAAGAAGAAAGACAAACAAATCATCTTTGGCTGTAACCTTAAAGTTGCCGAGTTGAGCAAGGAATGGAGAAAACCTGTGAGACCTGGAAGCTGGAATCCTCAGGAAATGAAAAGGCGTAATAGGAGAGGATGGGAACACAGTGGCATGGCTGATGGTGTGGGTGTTGCAAGGGGAGGAGTGTGGGTAGGGTGACAGGAGGGAAATCATTGAAGCAGCAGTAGAGAACCAGGAGGATGCTTGCCTGCCTTCCTGGTCTTGAAATAGCTGGGGTGAGGACAACTAGGTCCAGGGAAGGGGGTGTCTTTGAGGGAAGCCGGTTTGCTGTGAAGGTCACAGTAGGTTCGAGTTCAGAGAGGAGGTGGAAGGACATAGTGGGTATTCTGTTAACAGAAGAAAGGTTCAAAAGGCAGGAGGAGTCAGTGACAAGTTGGCAGGGGTTGTGCTCTCCAGAGCTGTGACTACAGTCTAGTCAAATCCTGGGAACCTGGCATGCCAGCCACGTTGGTCCTTAGGGGTTGAACTCTAGCGCCTTGATTTCAGGTCTTTGATGCGTTGCTTGAGATAAACACAGGAGCCGTCATGGAGCATCTGAACTTGGAGTGTATAGGAGACGTCAGGTTGGCAGACTCTACAGTTGCAGAAAGAGTTGTTTGCTCCCAAGAGCTGTTGCTCTTCCTCCTTCCCCCTTGAGGTTCCTGCCCACTCAGAACAGAACTGTATAAACAAGCTTCTACTACTGAGCTAGTACACATCTTGTAATTTTTTTCCCCTAAACCTTGCTGATGTCAGAAAAGAAATCCATTGGATTTTAACAGGCTGAGGCAAATGATGTGAATTGGATATCATATGGGGAAGAGGGAGTACTGGGAAATTTCAACATTCTTCGTTGGCTGCAAAAATATTCAGACTATATCACAAGCAGGGTTTGATGACCTCTCCTACAAGGTATTTTCCTGAACAGGGCTTTGAGGGCTGGGCATTAGGGGTGGTGGGCATGATGTTTCAGGCTTCTTGCTGTGTGTAGTGCTGTTTTGTCCTGATGGGGTAGTGTGACTGTAGTGGTCTGCCGCTAAGTTGTGAATCAGGATCACCTGAGAAGCTTGGGGGACTGCTGGTGGCTCCATCTCAGATGCTCCGAATACCTGAGATGAGAAAGACTTTCTCCAGTGACTCTGATGTGTATGGCTTGGCAATTTCACTTGGCCAAAAACAAGACTGCTGGTCAGTTGCTTCCGTTCTTTCTTTGCCAAGGAAATTTGTGTGGTTTGTTTGATTCCATCTTCAACGCTTCAAAGCAGAGGATTCTCTGCTTCCAGGTGAAGAGATGAAAGTGTAGGGTAGAGGAATCACTTAGGCCAGACAGCAGCCTTGATGTGGCCAGAGCTGAGATGTGCTTCCTGGTCTGACTTCAAGGCCCCTCCCTTTTCCACAGCATCGAGATTCCTCCTACCTTCCCTCCTCAGCGTCATGATCTGCTGGACTGTAGGGCATGCTTGTTCCAGAGAGGCCAGCCTAACAATGGGAAACAGCTGGCACTGGTTATAGCTGAAGCTACAAATGCAATGCAAGTTTGGAGTGAATTTCAGTCCTGACTTTCAGAAGACTGACCAATTAGAGTTTGAGTCATAGATGCTCGTTTGTTGTTATTCACAGGGTCTCGCCTTGTAGACTTTCTGGCCTCCCACATATTCCTTCAGACCTAAATTGCTGATGGATTCCAAAAGTGTATTCCTGAGTGAGGGCAGGCCCATATCAATCAACCTTGAGGAATATCTTCATGTATGATTCCATCCCTAGGTCTTTGTTGATAAAGAGCCTTCTTTGCAGAGCGGTTTCAATGGCTTGTTAACCAGATGAGTGTTATAAATGAGATATACTGCATCTTAGTGAAATCTTATCAGTTCGGTCATTCATGAAAAATGTTCGAGTACCTTCTAGGTGCCAGGAATAAAGGGGGTAAACCTCACCGACAAAGGCTCTGCCCAGGCAGAGCTGGTTTTCTAACAGTGGAGGTCCCTGGTAGAAAGTCATATGAATTCAGATACGTGCAGATTTCTGTGATTTCAGGCCCCACATTTGACTGTCTCCCGCTTAATCTCCTTAACAGCAGATCATCGTCACGGTTTTTCCTCCCAGGTGTCTACCACTTCTGTGGCTTCAGGTGTCCCTACTTGTGTTCCGATCCAGGCTGGAGGGACCTCTTCTGTGTCACCTCCAGCCTCCTGTTCATCCTTCTTCTCTGATTGTAGTCGTCACCTCTTCCTGCTGTGTACTATTGTAAGTGAGCACCCCCATATTACAATGTCCTGCATTTCTGAACACGTGTCACCTCTCCTGGACATTTTAAGGAGAGACCATTTGTGTCCGATTTGTCTTTGTAGCTCCAGCACAGAGCATGGAGCTTTGTGCTCAAGTGTTTGCGCCCAAGTGTTTGCGCCAAGATTAAATGTTGAGTCCTACGGCACCTAGTGGCGGGTGGTGGTATTACAGGAATTGCTTCGTTGAGAGGGGTGGAGTCTTGGAGGGGATTATGCTAGCCTATCAATTAGGTGTTTCTTTGAGAGTTCAGTATGAACCTTGCCATGGCTAGAGGAGATGAGCTAGTATATAGTCGTGATGATGGAAGAGAGCCAGCCTAGGACATTCTGTGAGTCTCTGAAAGAAAGTTAGGAATTTGCAGTTCTGAGGCAGAACTGGAATACTCAGGATCTATAGCTAATGTCTAAACAGGGCTGTGGTTTGACCTGGTTCCAGTAGCTAGTTAGTTAGTTGCAGATCAGGTAGGGCATCCAGGCTTCTCGGTTTAGAGGGCTTTCTACTATGCTGGGACTGTGGTCTGTGACAGATAAGGAAGCAAAGACACAGAGAGGTAAAGTAATTTGCCGCAGATCCACTCAGTGAGTGATGGAGCTTGGATTCAAATACAGATCTGTTCAATGACAGAGGCCAGCTTGTCACCCCTAAGCTATCATGTCTCTTCTTGGAGACTGTGAAATGTGTGGCTGTAACTCATTTACAGTTTTCCTCTTTTGTTAATCGAAAGTGATTATAGAAAATATTATTAGTAACATGTTTTCTTTCTATGGAATGTAGTTGGGGTTGCTTTTTTTTCAGAAAAACATTCACAAATGTTATTTTACTGTGTTTATATATGTGTGTATATAAGTACTATAAAGAAGGCTTTGTTTTTCTCCACCACAAAATTTAAAATACTATTTCATTTTTATTGTAGTTCATTTAAAAATAAATGTTATGCTATATAATAATAAATGAGAACCTAGTTCTTTACTTTTAGAAATGCCAGCTCTACAGTCAGTGATTTAATTAGAATATCCTTACCTGCACCTAGTACTCTCTAACATCTGTTGACATATAGAGTAGATGAATTGCATCACTGTTTTAGAAATGTTTCTTTCTAACAGGAAAGTTAAATGACTTCTCTGAATTTCAAAATTAGTTGATGGGGAACCCGAAGTAGAAGCCTTTCTACTGCATATGAGAATCACTAAAGTTTCAAACACAGGCTGTTCGCATTCACTGAGCAGTCTGAAGTCCAGAGCCTAGGACACTGGCCTGTTTTGGGGAGGGAGGGGAGGGTGGGGAGGGAGAGGGGCGGGCCGGCCACCTCTACCGGTCCTTCATCCATCCTTTCTCTTTGGCCCTTGTAGACCTCCAATTGCGGCGGCCCCTGCTGTCACAGAGCACTGGCCCTGGGCATATGCGCTCCAGAGCTCTGGCTCGGTAATTGGACACATCGGTCCAGCCGCTCTGCGGCACGTGGGATCTTCCCAGGCCAGGGATCAAACCGGCGGCCCTTACACTGCAAGGTGGTGTCCTTACCCAGTGGACCACCGGGGAAGCCCCTGGCCTGTTTTAAAACACGCAAATGTTGCTGTTAAGGGTGCGAAATGACCAGGAAAAGGCAGAAGGAGGGCTGACACCATTGTTTCCAGTTCATGTCCAACCTTGCTATCATTGCACAGTCTTTTGGGTGGAACATGTTCATTAAAGTGCAAGTGTTCGTTTTGAAATAAAGCAATAGAAATCCAAGATGACTTTGCTACATAGTTACATGAGATACATAAATGGACTTAATTTTTGTTTTGTGCTCAGTCCTATTCCTGTGTTCATGTAAAAGAGTAGGTAAGTAAGTAGTTGTTTAAAAATGAAACACTGTGTTGTTCATTTAACTTGAAAAGCAACTGATTAGAATAATAATGCTTGTTTTCATGTAGTACAATATTCATAGAGACACTGACATGATAGTGGGTAGAGATAATAGGATGATACTCTTTATCTGTGCTTATAATCTGTGAAAAGGCACCCTAATTCCTTAATGATGAAGAAAACAAACATTATTCTAATAGGGTCCTTGGGGCAATTAAATTCTTAGCATCAATTACAAATTCCTATATCTTGCCCATCTTTTGCCCAGATTTGTTTTTATCGATGACCTTTGGTACCAACTTATTTTTCTAATAAAATGTTTCCTGAGTTTTTATTTTAAATTGAAATGGCCTTTTCTGTCAAGTATGGTATTTATAAAAGTTTCTTTGATGAAAAGCCTATGAATTTTGTGCAAACAACCCAGGCAGTCTCTTAGATTAGTGATAACATTTGTATAGGACTTTTATGGCTTGATACCATACTTTGTACTTGATTTATTTGACCCTTACCTGTGAGTACTCAGTGGAATTCACATTTTACTGATGAAAGCAATGTGGGGGAAAGTGACTTGGCGTGGTTCTGGGCACTAATGGGCATTCAGCATGTTTGCTTTAAAAGAAAGTTAACAAAAGGGACCAACAGGGCTACTTGTTCAAAGTCACCTGGCAAATACTGCATCATACCAAGGATTGAATTGCTGCTTTCACTCAAAAATTCCATATGCTGTCATTGTCTCCCTGCTGTCTTTTCAGGCTGTTTTAAAAAAGGTCAGATTAAAAATATTCATTTCTCTTAATTGAGGTGAAATTCACATACATTTCAGTAGCATTTGGTGCATTCACAGTGTTCTGCAGCCTTCGCCTCTGTCTAGTTTAAAAATGTTTCCTTCATCCCCAAAGGAGATCCCCATATCCATTTAGCAGCCTTCCATTCCCTCCTCCTCCCAGCTGCTGGTAATGACGAATCTGTTCTGTCTCTATAGATTTCCCTATTCTAGATATTTCATGTAAATGGAATATGGATTATCTTAATCCCTATAGGCTGCTACAATAGAATATCATAGACCAGGTGGCTTAGAAACAAGAGAAATTTATTTTTCACAGTTCTAGAGACTGGGAATTCCAAGGTCAAGCTTAAGAAGATGTGTGGTGAGGACCCAGTTCCCCATGCATAAATGGCTTTTTTTTCCACTGGATTCTTGCTTGGTGGAGGGGAGCTCTCTGGGATCTCTTTCATAAGGACACAAATCCCAGTCATGAGGGCTCTGACCTTAGAATCTAATCACATCCCAAAGCCTTTACCTCTGAATCCTATCAGATATGGGACTAGGACGGTAGCTTAGATGCTAAAGAATCTGCCTGCAGTGTGACCTGAGACCTGGGTCTGATCCCTGGGTTGGGAAGATCCCCTGGAAAGGGGAACAGACACCCACTCCAGTATTCTTGCCTGGAGAATTCCATGGACAGAGGAGCCTGGCGGGCTACAGTCCATGGGGTCACAGAGAATTGGATACAACTGTGATTTTCACTATATCAATTTTATAGGTACATAAATATTCAGTCAATAGCAGTGACCTTTTGTGTCTGGTTTCTTTTACTTAGCATAATGTTTTCAAGGCTAATCTATTTTGTAGTGTGTATCAGGACTTAATTACTTTGGATGGCTGAATTACATCCCATTGTATAGATAGACTACATTTTGTTTAACCATTTATCAGTTGGTGGACATTGAGTTATTTCCATTTTTCAGTGAATAGTGCTGTTCTGAACATTTGTGTTCTAATATTGATTTGAATGTCTGCTTTTAGTTCTTACAGGTAGAATTTCCAGGTTATATGGTAAATTCTATGTTTAACTTTTTGACAAACCAACAAACTGGGCTTCCCTAGTGGTCCAGTAGGTAAAGAGTCTGCCTTGCAGTGCAAGGGGCACCATTTCGATCCCTGGCCTGGGAAGATCCCACGTGCTGTGGATTGGCTGGGCTGGTGTGTCCAATTATGAGCCAGCACTCTGGAGCTCATGCATCCAGAGCTGGTGCTCTGCAATGAGAGAGGCCCTGCACTGGGAGGCCCACAGGTGCCAAAGAATAAAGATGGATGAAAAATAAATAAATAAATAAAATATTTTCTTTTTAAAAAAAAAAACCAACAAACTGTTTTCCATAGTGACCAAACCATTTCACGTTCCTATCAACACTGTACAAGGGTTCTGATTTCCCTACATCCTTGTCATGCTTATTTGAGTTAAAAGAATTATTTTAAACATCCTGGTGGGTATAAAGTAGTATCTCCTTGTGGTCTTGATTTGCATTTTCTTGATAAAATGTTCATATTTTAATGCATAGAATTAATCATAAAATGAGCTTTGATAAGACAAAATAAACGTCAAAATGATTGACTTCACCTATCTTTAGGAGATTATTTAAGGTGGGCATATGATCATCCCTAGAGTGCACATTTTCTGAGCTGAAAATAAAATGAAAAAAGACCATGTTGCTTTGGGGTGAAAAGAACATACATGGATAATAAGACTACAATTATCCCCTGACTTTAAAAAAAATAGCTCTTAAACTAATGAGGAAAAAAAAATTATATCACATTTCATTTCCATGCCACCTGCCAAAAGACCCTTAGTTCTTTGCATGACAAAACTTTTTTTACGTAATTCTTTTCTGTCCTAATGGTCTGTCTATTCATTTATTTTTGCAGTGTGAGAGAAGACGCCCAGGTCAATAGCAGTGGCCTTTTGTGTCTGGTTTCTTTTACTTAGCATAATGTTTTCAAGGCTAATCTATTTTGTAGTGTGTATCAGGACTTAATTACTTTGGATGGCTGAATTACATCCCATTGTATAGATAGACTACATTTTGTTTAACCATTTATCAGTTGGTGGACATTGAGTTATTTCCATTTTTCAGTGAATAGTGCTGTTCTGAACATTTGTGTTCTAATATTGATTTGAATGTCTGCTTTTAGTTCTTACAGGTAGAATTTCCAGGTTATATGGTAAATTCTATGTTTAACTTTTTGACAAACCAACAAACTGGGCTTCCCTAGTGGTCCAGTAGGTAAAGAGTCTGCCTTGCAGTGCAAGGGGCACCATTTCGATCCCTGGCCTGGGAAGATCCCACGTGCTGTGGATTGGCTGGGCTGGTGTGTCCAATTATGAGCCAGCACTCTGGAGCTCATGCATCCAGAGCTGGTGCTCTGCAATGAGAGAGGCCCTGCACTGGGAGGCCCACAGGTGCCAAAGAATAAAGATGGATGAAAAATAAATAAATAAATAAAATATTTTCTTTTTAAAAAAAAAAACCAACAAACTGTTTTCCATAGTGACCAAACCATTTCACGTTCCTATCAACACTGTACAAGGGTTCTGATTTCCCTACATCCTTGTCATGCTTATTTGAGTTAAAAGAATTATTTTAAACATCCTGGTGGGTATAAAGTAGTATCTCCTTGTGGTCTTGATTTGCATTTTCTTGATAAAATGTTCATATTTTAATGCATAGAATTAATCATAAAATGAGCTTTGATAAGACAAAATAAACGTCAAAATGATTGACTTCACCTATCTTTAGGAGATTATTTAAGGTGGGCATATGATCACCCCTAGAGTGCACATTTTCTGAGCTGAAAATAAAATGAAAAAAGACCATGTTGCTTTGGGGTGAAAAGAACATACATGGATAATAAGACTACAATTATCCCCTGACTTTAAAAAAAATAGCTCTTAAACTAATGAGGAAAAAAAAATTATATCACATTTCATTTCCATGCCACCTGCCAAAAGACCCTTAGTTCTTTGCATGACAAAACTTTTTTTACGTAATTCTTTTCTGTCCTAATGGTCTGTCTATTCATTTATTTTTGCAGTGTGAGAGAAGACGCCCAGGATGGCTCAGGGATCTGGGGATCAAAGAGCAGTGGGGATTGCGGATCCAGAGGAGAGTTCTCCAAATATGATCGTCTACCGCAAAGTAAGGCATCTGGGTAAAGGCTGGGGAGCTGCCATGTGTCCGTGTTCTCAGTATGGCTGACTAATGGCTGATAACTTGGCAAATGTTTTCTGCCTAAATGCCCTTGACTGATAAATGAACATAATTTTCTCATCCCCTAAAATTCAAGGGAGCTAGGTTGGTATTGAACATTTGAAAAACATTATGTGGCTTAGTTTTCTTTAAACCGAAGATTACCTAAATAATGCAGATGGACCCATATTGTCCTTCTGCCTAAAGGCCTTAATGTAATATTGATTAATTGAGTGTTCTTCAAACTCATAGATCTGTTCTAGATGTTGTTGGGGGGACACAAAAGTGTGTATGTATTAGATGGTTAAACAGCTGGTAGGAGACATAAGATGTAGGCAGATCACTGTTCTAGAGTCTGAAAAGGTATCTCCTTGTGGTCTTGATTTGCATTTTCTTGATAAAATAGATGAAAGAGAAGTGTGGGTTAAATGTTACATAATCTCAGATGTGCCAAGTTGTGTTCAAATCTTTGTGACCCTATGGACTGTAGCCTGCCAGACTCCTCTGTCTGTAGCATTTTCCAGGAAGGAATACTGAAATGGGTTGCCATTTCCTTCTCCAACATAATCTCAGAGGAGGTGCGCATTTACTTCCAGCCTCAGAGATCTGGGATGGGCTATGGAGGAGAGGCCTTTGAGCTCAGTTTTCAACGGATCCACAGGATTCTTTTTGTGGAAAGCAGACGGGAAGAACAGCATTCCAGGCAGTGAGATGTGTTTAGCAAAGACAAAGAGCTGGAGAAAGTGAAGGGCCACCAGCACCAGTTATCTTGGGCAGAGGATGAATTACAAGTAATTGGAGTAAATGGAGGCGAGGTTTAGACAAGAGAGTCTGGATGGAGCCAAACTGTAGAATGTTGAGTCATAGGCAATTTAATCATAAAAGCTTTAGTGCCAGCAATTGTAAGATCAACGTTTCTTTGGGGTTATGAGCCTTGCCCTGGTGTGCCAAGTGGACTGTTGGCAAGGATGGGTTGGAGGCTTTGGCAGGGGTGGAGAGAGGGTGCTTCTGTATCTGTGAGAAAGATAAGGAAGACCCTTGCAGGAAAAATGCGCCTCAGAAATGAGCAGGACTGATCAGGGGGATTAAAGAGTCGGAATTAACAGTAACTTGGAGATGGAATGAGTATGAAATTAGAAGGTGAATAGACAGTCAAAGATGATTGGATTTTTGCCCTTGGGTGATAGAAAGCCACTGATACTATTAATTCAGATAGAAATATTTGGAAGCATATATTTAAAGGAAGAACATATAGCACATAAATTTTACTTGTGCACTACTAAATTTGAGGAATTAGTTGCTGTTTCTCATATAGCTTTTCTAATGTCTGAATATTTGTGAAAACAGAGCCTAACTATATCATATATTATTAATAATAAGAAAAATTAGTTCATACTCATTCATTTTGTTAGATATTTGAGCTGTCTGCTGAGTTTTGTGTTCTCTGCAAGACTCTGTGTTCTGTCCATGTTAATCATATGAACAATGTTGAACTAGATATTCCTGGATGATCAATATGTTGAGGTTTTATCTTCTTGTAAAATTAGAACTCTCAGGGTAACCTTGCTTTCAGTACTGAATTCCTTAATCCTTTGATTTGCAGAAGAATGCTTAGATAGCCCATCTCTAAGAGAGATGCTTATTAAGTTGTAATAAAGAAAAAAATATTAGTGGGGCTCACCAAGTTGTGAGGCATATTGAATAATACAAAGACATTTATTCAGGACTTTTCCTAACTCACCTCAGATTAGGAGACCCTGTGCCAAACTTGTAAGAATATGGAGTTTGGAGTCAGACCCTGCATTAAAATTGCAACTCTGCCACTTGCTAGCGATGTGACCTGGAGTCAGTTAGTTAACTTCTGTGATTCTATGTTTCTTTATTTATAAAAAGGAGAAGAGGTGAGAGGAAGGATAATACCCATAAAGTCAACATACCATCTCACAAGTAATTGGAGTAAATGGAGGCGAGGTTTAGACAAGAGAGTCTGGATGGAGCCAAACTGTAGAATGTTGAGTCATAGGCAAAAAAGCTTTAGTGCCAGCAATTGTAAGATCAACGTTTCTTTGGGGTTATGAGCCTTGCCCTGGTGTGCCAAGTGGACTGTTGGCAAGGATGGGTTGGAGGCTTTGGCAGGGGTGGAGAGAGGGTGCTTCTGTATCTGTGAGAAAGATAAGGAAGACCCTTGCAGGAAAAATGCGCCTCAGAAATGAGCAGGACTGATCAGGGGGATTAAAGAGTCGGAATTAACAGTAACTTGGAGATGGAATGAGTATGAAATTAGAAGGTGAATAGACAGTCAAAGATGATTGGATTTTTGCCCTTGGGTGATAGAAAGCCACTGATACTATTAATTCAGATAGAAATATTTGGAAGCATATATTTAAAGGAAGAACATATAGCACATAAATTTTACTTGTGCACTACTAAATTTGAGGAATTAGTTGCTGTTTCTCATATAGCTTTTCTAATGTCTGAATATTTGTGAAAACAGAGCCTAACTATATCATATATTATTAATAATAAGAAAAATTAGTTCATACTCATTCATTTTGTTAGATATTTGAGCTGTCTGCTGAGTTTTGTGTTCTCTGCAAGACTCTGTGTTCTGTCCATGTTAATCATATGAACAATGTTGAACTAGATATTCCTGGATGATCAATATGTTGAGGTTTTATCTTCTTGTAAAATTAGAACTCTCAGGGTAACCTTGCTTTCAGTACTGAATTCCTTAATCCTTTGATTTGCAGAAGAATGCTTAGATAGCCCATCTCTAAGAGAGATGCTTATTAAGTTGTAATAAAGAAAAAAATATTAGTGGGGCTCACCAAGTTGTGAGGCATATTGAATAATACAAAGACATTTATTCAGGACTTTTCCTAACTCACCTCAGATTAGGAGACCCTGTGCCAAACTTGTAAGAATATGGAGTTTGGAGTCAGACCCTGCATTAAAATTGCAACTCTGCCACTTGCTAGCGATGTGACCTGGAGTCAGTTAGTTAACTTCTGTGATTCTATGTTTCTTTATTTATAAAAAAAGGAGAAGAGGTGAGAGGAAGGATAATACCTCATGGAGTTATTGTGAAGATTCATTTGGATAAAGTCAACATACCATCTCACATCCTGCTTGGCACAGAGGTGATCCACGATGAAGGCTTCTTTTCCTTTTATCTTTCGTCTTGTAAAGACAATGACACTTGGAGAGGAAATAAATTGTGAAGTGTATAAACGTTGGTGTTGTTAGTAAGGTGCATTCATACAGTGGGTTTCTTTTTAAGACACAGGAAAACAATGCAAATATTTTTTCTATTATTCAGGGGATTGCAAATCAATGGATTATAAAGGTTAATAGGAAATGTAAAGGTCATGCAATCCAAACACCTTTCCACATGAGTGTTTAGTATTATGTTGAAAGGAAAAACTCCCTACAGGTTCATGGGAACTTGGCTTTTACTTTTTAGGTGGTGCCAGGGGCGGGGGTGGGGGGAGATTTCTTAATTTTTTTAGTTTAATTTAGGAATAAAGTTATAAAAGGATGTAATTCTTTAGAGAAATGACTACTAGTCATTTGGCTTCTATATTGGAAATCTATCTTGCTTCCTCATGATAAATCTGTGGTGTGTGTATATGTGTTCATGTTATTTGCTGTGTTAATTAATTGATATTACAGGAACATTGGATCTATTCAATCTATTAGAAAGAAGACAAGCATACTTGTTGCCCAGTATGGGTCCAGGATCTGGGATCATTTAAACCTAGTTAATTTGACTAACTTAAGCTCTAGTTGTGCTTGAAACAGAATACTCACCTAATTCTCTGCTGTAGACTGGCCATATGACAAATTACTATGTGCACTTGGTAGGATTGCCCTAAAGCCTTGCTTTCAGTACTGAATTCCTTAATCCTTTGATTTGCAGAAGAATGCTTAGATAGCCCATCTCTAAGAGAGATGCTTATTAAGTTGTAATAAAGAAAAAAATATTAGTGGGGCTCACCAAGTTGTGAGGCATATTGAATAATACAAAGACATTTATTCAGGACTTTTCCTAACTCACCTCAGATTAGGAGACCCTGTGCCAAACTTGTAAGAATATGGAGTTTGGAGTCAGACCCTGCATTAAAATTGCAACTCTGCCACTTGCTAGCGATGTGACCTGGAGTCAGTTAGTTAACTTCTGTGATTCTATGTTTCTTTATTTATAAAAAAAGGAGAAGAGGTGAGAGGAAGGATAATACCTCATGGAGTTATTGTGAAGATTCATTTGGATAAAGTCAACATACCATCTCACATCCTGCTTGGCACAGAGGTGATCCACGATGAAGGCTTCTTTTCCTTTTATCTTTCGTCTTGTAAAGACAATGACACTTGGAGAGGAAATAAATTGTGAAGTGTATAAACGTTGGTGTTGTTAGTAAGGTGCATTCATACAGTGGGTTTCTTTTTAAGACACAGGAAAACAATGCAAATATTTTTTCTATTATTCAGGGGATTGCAAATCAATGGATTATAAAGGTTAATAGGAAATGTAAAGGTCATGCAATCCAAACACCTTTCCACATGAGTGTTTAGTATTATGTTGAAAGGAAAAACTCCCTACAGGTTCATGGGAACTTGGCTTTTACTTTTAGGTGGTGCCGGGGGCGGGGGGAGATTTCTTGATTTGTTTAGTTTAATTTAGGAATAAAGTTATAAAAGGATGTAATTCTTTAGAGAAATGACTACTAGTCATTTGGCTTCTATATTGGAAATCTATCTTGCTTCCTCATGATAAATCTGTGGTGTGTGTATATGTGTTCATGTTATTTGCTGTGTTAATTAATTGATATTACAGGAACATTGGATCTATTCAATCTATTAGAAAGAAGACAAGCATACTTGTTGCCCAGTATGGGTCCAGGATCTGGGATCATTTAAACCTAGTTAATTTGACTAACTTAAGCTCTAGTTGTGCTTGAAACAGAATACTCACCTAATTCTCTGCTGTAGACTGGCCATTGACTATGACCAAAATTTATCTACTGTAGGACACTGTCTTCAAGATGTTGGTAGAGATTGAATCTTGAAACCAAGGTTGATTAAAAATGCTTTCTATGGAATTCTTTTTGTATAATGATTTATTCAAGGTCATAGCGATAGAATCAAACCTCTCAGAAGTCTACAACAAAATTTACATTTAAAATGTGTAAATAAAGCTTTCATTTTAATTTTCATTCTCTTGCTTGTTGTTTCTCTTGTCAGATGTTTTCAGTGTGAAATTTTTGCTTGGACTGTGTTGTGTTGATTCAGATGCTGACATTTAAAAAGCTAAATCTAGAGAAATGGAGCTTTTGAATAAACCTCCGATTAATAAGTGGGGTGATTATGTCCATAATGTTGTTGTGACTTTTAAATGCCATTTAGGATGGCAACCTTCTGACATATGAGTAATGATGGGTGGGATTCTTAAGTCTACACTTTTCAGAATACACTTCGTTTCCTTTCATGTTTTCTAAGTCATTAACTGTGAGAAGTTGTACTTTCCCAAGGCATGGTTTATTTATTGACTTTAGCAGAGTTTCTAATTTAGTTTTTTAATCCTTCATATTCACATTTTGGATAGGAGGTGTGCATGAAAAATGTATTGGTCACATTAAAACTCTATTTAAAAGAAAATATTAATTATTCATTAAGTCTCCTAGACCTGTTAACATTAAAAAAAAAAAAAAAAACCCTGGATCCAAAAGATCCTAGAGTCTTTGAATTGCCCAATGTAGTGATGATATTTAAACCTAGCTGTAGATTAGATCATTTAGGGGTACTTTCTAAAAATGCTGGTCCTCAAAGAATCCTCAAGTTGTTTTTGTTCAATAGGTTTGAGCAGGGTTCTAGGAATCTGAGTTTTAAAATATTCTGAAGAGAACCTGATGCCCAACTAAGTTTGAAATGTATTTATTTAGTGTCTTTTAAAAATATACAGGTGGGGTATACATTGTAAAGTCATGGGGAGGTTGGTACCTTGAAGTAGATTTTTGATTTCATAATATTTCAAGATGTAGAATAATAAGATTCTTATGAAGTTAGAATTAAGGAATGTAGTAGCTTTATCTTCTAATCAATACCCTCATTTTATAGATGGGAAAACTTAACTATGAGGAATATACATAATTTGCTGAAGGTTACCTGGCAATTTCCCAGTGAACCTGGTAACTCAGCAGCCGCATTTGGTGTCTTCTCTCCTGTCAAGTTATCAACTACAAACTACCATTACTATATTGTTGGGCCTTAAAGCCTTTAGTTAAATTAAACTAGTGAAAATATAATGTGGCAGATTTTTGTTTTTTGAGGTTGTTCTCCGAGGTGTGACTTGGGGTTCCTTTGAACATCTCTTATCCTCAAGCTTCATTCTATTTGCTAGTGCTCTTGCTTCTTTGGTAAAGATGTTCTGAAACGTTTACTTTCTTTATAACTAAGAATGCTTTTGAGTAAGAGTAGGTTGCATTATGATTTTGGTTCTCTGAGTGGTGTTGATAATGTCTTTTGACAAATTTTCATCTGGGTCCGTCATTTGATTTGGTGGAACTCTGGGAAATTAAACGGTAGGTTGTTGTTGTTTAGTTACTAAGTTGTGTCTGACTCTCTTGTGACCCCATGGACTATAGCCCACCAGGTTTCTCTGTCCATGGGATTTCTCAGGCAAGAATATTGGATTGGGTTGCCATTTTCTTCTTCAGGGGATCTTCCTGATCCATGGATCATACCCACATCTCCTACACTAGCAGTCAATTTCTTTACCATTGAACCACGTGGGAAACCCCCACATGATATGTAGTCAGAAGAAATTGTAGCTTCCTGTGATTCAGATTGTGGCGGGTGGGGGATCAGGAGGTGGTAAAAAATGGTAGAAGATGCCAAGCAGGGAGCCAAGATCTCTGACTCACTTACTGCTTTGGTTCTCCCGATGAGGAACTTCATCTTCCCGGCTCTGTTTCTTAGTTTGCCTTCCTCCTTCCCAACTAAGAAGCATTTCTTACCAAAAAAATTATTGTCTACATAAAATAGAAAGAAGCTTGATAAAATTAACCCTGTTTATACACAGGGTAAACTTAATAAGTAAACTCAATAAATAAGATACTGTTTTGGCTTCATTTCCTCTTATGGAAAGTGATGGGGTTGGACTGAATAATGTGCACAGAAGCTTTCAGCAGTAATTTTGAGAAAGCTAGCAACAGGGAGGTGCTTTGGAATTCTAGCAGTTGTAGGACAGGCGACTAGATGGGAAAACTCTTAAAAAATTTGTTAGCAATTAAACTGAACTCAGCACATTTGGTGTCTTCTCTCCTGTCAAGTTATCAACTACAAACTACCATTACTATATTGTTGGGCCTTAAAGCCTTTAGTTAAATTAAACTAGTGAAAATATAATGTGGCAGATTTTTGTTTTTTGAGGTTGTTCTCCGAGGTGTGACTTGGGGTTCCTTTGAACATCTCTTATCCTCAAGCTTCATTCTATTTGCTAGTGCTCTTGCTTCTTTGGTAAAGATGTTCTGAAACGTTTACTTTCTTTATAACTAAGAATGCTTTTGAGTAAGAGTAGGTTGCATTATGATTTTGGTTCTCTGAGTGGTGTTGATAATGTCTTTTGACAAATTTTCATCTGGGTCCGTCATTTGATTTGGTGGAACTCTGGGAAATTAAACGGTAGGTTGTTGTTGTTTAGTTACTAAGTTGTGTCTGACTCTCTTGTGACCCCATGGACTATAGCCCACCAGGTTTCTCTGTCCATGGGATTTCTCAGGCAAGAATATTGGATTGGGTTGCCATTTTCTTCTTCAGGGGATCTTCCTGATCCATGGATCATACCCACATCTCCTACACTAGCAGTCAATTTCTTTACCATTGAACCACGTGGGAAACCCCCACATGATATGTAGTCAGAAGAAATTGTAGCTTCCTGTGATTCAGATTGTGGCGGGTGGGGGATCAGGAGGTGGTAAAAAATGGTAGAAGATGCCAAGCAGGGAGCCAAGATCTCTGACTCACTTACTGCTTTGGTTCTCCCGATGAGGAACTTCATCTTCCCGGCTCTGTTTCTTAGTTTGCCTTCCTCCTTCCCAACTAAGAAGCATTTCTACCAAAAAAATTATTGTCTACATAAAATAGAAAGAAGCTTGATAAAATTAACCCTGTTTATACACAGGGTAAACTTAATAAGTAAACTCAATAAATAAGATACTGTTTTGGCTTCATTTCCTCTTATGGAAAGTGATGGGGTTGGACTGAATAATGTGCACAGAAGCTTTCAGCAGTAATTTTGAGAAAGCTAGCAACAGGGAGTTGCTTTGGAATTCACTGAAGGCAGTTGTAGAGCGGTACAATTGTGAGTCAGACCTGTACATCCTGGTGATCAAGGTGTGATGAGGACTCTGAACTATTCCATTAGCATTATTAAATGTATTGAGTGTCATTTGTGTGTCAGATACGGATGCGAGGAAGGCAAGAGGAATACTGTTCCCTGAAAGAACCCACTGGCCAGTGGGGCAGAGGTGGGTAACTAGACAATTGCAGTGCATGGAGAGGTAAACAGAGGGATCTAGGAGGCGATAGAACAGTCAAGAGGCCCACGTCAGGAGAAAGGATGATGATATCATAGAAGGCATACAGAGGGTTTGGTTCCTGTCTTCATTCTTGAAAAACAAATAAGAAGTAACCTTGTAGACAATGGGAGAAGAAGTGTAGAGGCAGAAGGACTAACACATGCAAAGAGACGGAGTTGTGATGTTGTATACTGAATTCTGGAAGCTTTAAGTGTATTCTTGGTGCTAGGTTTCTGTGATGAAGAGTTGAGAAATAAAACTGGCTAAATCAGAGCCAGATTATAAAAGGATCTTATCCATCAGACAAAGTGCGGACTCTATGCAGGTATCTTCTCTTTGTGTCTCCACCCGCATACTCCACTCCTCTACATGGCCACATGGACTACACTACAGGGCTCCCAGGACCTCTGGCTTCCAACTGCATTTGGCCAATAGAGACCTGGGGAGGCATGAGAGGAGCAGAAGAGCAAGGTCAGGTTATTTCTTCCCTTGATTGCCAGTTGGTAAGGTTTTCCACTGGCTATGTCCCTTGACTAAAGGTCACTGCTCGTTTTTAGGCAGACTGTTCTCCTCTGGGTCCTGATACCCTTTTCTTCTGCTCATCCTTTTGGGCCTTGGGGTGGTTACAGTTTGTATTAGTAATCTATTGCTGTATGACAGATTACCCCCAAACTCGAGTGCTTAAACCAAACACTTATTGCCATGGCTTCCATGGGTCCATATCCAAGTGCAGGTTAGGTGGGTCCTCTGGCTCAGGATGTCTCACAAGCTAGAGTCAAGATGTAGTAGGTTTATCTGAAGGCTCAGCTGGAGAAGGACCCCCATCCAAGCTCACTTATATGGTTGTATGTGGGATTCAGTTCCTCGAGAGCTATTGAATGATGGCCTCACTTCCTTGCTGTGTGTTGTCTGGGGATTACTCATGTCGCCTAGGGATTACTCTCAGTTCCTCACTGGGGGTTGTCTGGAAGTTACTGTCAGTTCCTTGCCATGTGTGACTCTCCATAGGGTGGGCCACAACATGGAAGTATTTTGAATTAGAGTAAACAAAGAAAAGGCGGAATGGATGGGTGACAGTGGGAGTCACACTGTTTTATAACCTAATCTTGGACATGATGCTCCATCCCTTTCATGAGGGGCAAGTCATGAGGTCTAGCCCTCAATCAAGGGGAGGGCTTTATGCAAGGGCACAGATACCCAGAGGTAGAGATCATCATGGATCACTTGAGAAGCCATTTACCCCGTGATTCTATTTCCACAAGTCAGAGGTTTGTGAATGTTCTCTTATGGTTTCTCTAGGCCCTGGCACTTCTTTATACTTAATTCTTTTGGAATAACCTTCTTTGAATTGTGCTATATTTTATGTGCCATCTGTTTACAGATAAACCTCTGACTCATACAGGTCTAATCCCCAAAGCAAGGGAATCCATTGAGATCCTATTTTTTCTTCATAAGGAAATTCTCCATGAATTAAATTAGGGAAGTCATAAATTCTGTGTGCAGAATGGGATTACAGAGAGGCTGTAAGAGAAATGGTGGGATTGGTAAATAGAAGAACAGTTTGATGATTTTACAGGAGTTCCTGGGAGGAGAAAGAATGATGTCCAAATCAGTGGCAGTGGTAATGTAGATGAAGGGAAGTGCTTGAGAGCTGTTTGGGAGACAGAATCTATGGGACTTGGTGATGGGTGCAGTAGAGGGCAGATTGGAGGATAATGAAAGTGTATGATAGGGTTTTTTTTCACTTGGTTATACCTGAGAGTTGTCTGACTGTCTCCTGGGACCAATGAAATTGTGAACCAAATAGTTGTAGAACTGGATTGCCTTCCTCTGTCCTTGTACATGGATAAATCAAGAGTGTCACAGAAAAGGTCTGTAACCAGACCAGATTATCTGGCTAGTTGTTGTCATTACCCCAGCGGTTCCGTTTTGGCCATGCACAAGTTGCTTCTGTTGTATTAAGTTCAGTTTTGTTATCTGTGAAATGAAAGGTTAACTGGGCTGAGTGATCACAAAAGCACTTTCAGTTCTAACATTCCAGAGCTGATAATCCATAATACAGAAATCCACGTTTTATTATGTTTATTCTTTCATGGCCCCCTTTGTTTCCTTTTTAATTCTCTTAAAAAAGTTAACCCAAGTTAAACTTTAAAAGCAAGGAGGTAGGTATGTTTTAAACAAATAACTTTTGGTGTTAAATAGGGCTATCTTTCTTCTATCTCAGTGGGAGTCACACTGTTTTATAACCTAATCTTGGACATGATGCTCCATCCCTTTCATGAGGGGCAAGTCATGAGGTCTAGCCCTCAATCAAGGGGAGGGCTTTATGCAAGGGCACAGATACCCAGAGGTAGAGATCATCATGGATCACTTGAGAAGCCATTTACCCCGTGATTCTATTTCCACAAGTCAGAGGTTTGTGAATGTTCTCTTATGGTTTCTCTAGGCCCTGGCACTTCTTTATACTTAATTCTTTTGGAATAACCTTCTTTGAATTGTGCTATATTTTATGTGCCATCTGTTTACAGATAAACCTCTGACTCATACAGGTCTAATCCCCAAAGCAAGGGAATCCATTGAGATCCTATTTTTTCTTCATAAGGAAATTCTCCATGAATTAAATTAGGGAAGTCATAAATTCTGTGTGCAGAATGGGATTACAGAGAGGCTGTAAGAGAAATGGTGGGATTGGTAAATAGAAGAACAGTTTGATGATTTTACAGGAGTTCCTGGGAGGAGAAAGAATGATGTCCAAATCAGTGGCAGTGGTAATGTAGATGAAGGGAAGTGCTTGAGAGCTGTTTGGGAGACAGAATCTATGGGACTTGGTGATGGGTGCAGTAGAGGGCAGATTGGAGGATAATGAAAGTGTATGATAGGGTTTTTTTTCACTTGGTTATACCTGAGAGTTGTCTGACTGTCTCCTGGGACCAATGAAATTGTGAACCAAATAGTTGTAGAACTGGATTGCCTTCCTCTGTCCTTGTACATGGATAAATCAAGAGTGTCACAGAAAAGGTCTGTAACCAGACCAGATTATCTGGCTAGTTGTTGTCATTACCCCAGCGGTTCCGTTTTGGCCATGCACAAGTTGCTTCTGTTGTATTAAGTTCAGTTTTGTTATCTGTGAAATGAAAGGTTAACTGGGCTGAGTGATCACAAAAGCACTTTCAGTTCTAACATTCCAGAGCTGATAATCCATAATACAGAAATCCACGTTTTATTATGTTTATTCTTTCATGGCCCCCTTTGTTTCCTTTTTAATTCTCTTAAAAAAGTTAACCCAAGTTAAACTTTAAAAGCAAGGAGGTAGGTATGTTTTAAACAAATAACTTTTTGGTGTTAAATATAGGGCTATCTTTCTTCTATCTAAAAGAAGAACGTTTTTTTTAAAAAAACGTTAAATAAAATTCCCAAGGATGAACGACAGTGTTTGGGGTAACTAATTTAATTGTTCAATCTGCATTTTAAGATTCCTTTCATTAAATATTTTGAAGACTCTTAATAGCCTTAGGAAAAAACTGTTCTGTTTTTCTTTTCCCCTAGGATTAAAATTGTGAGAGCAGAAGCTTCCCATCACATTATCTTGGTTGGCAGGAGACAGGAGTGCAGGCAAGTCCCAGACCAGTGGTATCAGTGTCCACAGATGAAAGGGATGGTATTTTTAGTTTGGAGAATAGCTCAGTGTGGTTTAACATGATGTGTTTCCCCGAGTATAACTTTCTAACTTGAAAACCTTTGGTGTATTTAAGGCTTCATTTCATTTTCTTCAAAAATTTTCTGTCATTTCATTCCAAAGAGTCTAAGCTTTTACATTTTGGCAGACAGTTTATTACTCTAGCTATTGATATTCTTGTATCCTTACACTGTGGACAACCTTAGTGGTCACAGAATAGATTCCCCATTCTCTAGATTTCAAACCAGAAAAGCTAAGAGCTAATAAATATCTGTGAAAGGAAAATAAATGTGTTTAAATCTTTGGGGGGTGGGTTTAAAAAGTCTGTTAGTTTGCTATTACCAGTCAACACTGAAAATGGACAGTGAGAGAACAGGGAAAATATACTGAGCTATAAACATAGATATATACCTATCCAAAAGAATATCCATACCTCTTTGGTGAATAATATCCAAAGTTGGAAATAAATCAAATGTCTCTTAAAAGGGACGTAATTAATAATTTTTCAGATGTGAGATGCCTCCACAGTTAGGTTACTGGACTTCTGGTAGACCTAATAACTACCTTGAAAGGGAGATGGTTACTGATATCCAGGGATATGGTCAGATTGACTGTTCTTTATTTTGAAAACCCTATAAGACTTGACCATATTTATTTTATTTGCTAAATATAATAATTATGTAAATGTATTAAAAATTATTGTTTCCATTGTTTTATCTATTTTCTGCCTCTATGTGCGTAATTTAAAAGCAAGGAGGTAGGTATGTTTTAAACAAATAACTTTTGGTGTTAAAAAGGGCTATCTTTCTTCTATCTAAAGAAGAACGTTTTTAAAACGTTAAATAAAATTCCCAAGGATGAACGACAGTGTTTGGGGTAACTAATTTAATTGTTCAATCTGCATTTTAAGATTCCTTTCATTAAATATTTTGAAGACTCTTAATAGCCTTAGGAAAAACTGTTCTGTTTGTTTTTTCCCCTAGGATTAAAATTGTGAGAGCAGAAGCTTCCCATCACATTATCTTGGTTGGCAGGAGACAGGAGTGCAGGCAAGTCCCAGACCAGTGGTATCAGTGTCCACAGATGAAAGGGATGGTATTTTTAGTTTGGAGAATAGCTCAGTGTGGTTTAACATGATGTGTTTCCCCGAGTATAACTTTCTAACTTGAAAACCTTTGGTGTATTTAAGGCTTCATTTCATTTTCTTCAAAAATTTTCTGTCATTTCATTCCAAAGAGTCTAAGCTTTTACATTTTGGCAGACAGTTTATTACTCTAGCTATTGATATTCTTGTATCCTTACACTGTGGACAACCTTAGTGGTCACAGAATAGATTCCCCATTCTCTAGATTTCAAACCAGAAAAGCTAAGAGCTAATAAATATCTGTGAAAGGAAAATAAATGTGTTTAAATCTTTGGGGGGTGGGTTTAAAAAGTCTGTTAGTTTGCTATTACCAGTCAACACTGAAAATGGACAGTGAGAGAACAGGGAAAATATACTGAGCTATAAACATAGATATATACCTATCCAAAAGAATATCCATACCTCTTTGGTGAATAATATCCAAAGTTGGAAATAAATCAAATGTCTCTTAAAAGGGACGTAATTAATAATTTTTCAGATGTGAGATGCCTCCACAGTTAGGTTACTGGACTTCTGGTAGACCTAATAACTACCTTGAAAGGGAGATGGTTACTGATATCCAGGGATATGGTCAGATTGACTGTTCTTTATTTTGAAAACCCTATAAGACTTGACCATATTTATTTTATTTGCTAAATATAATAATTATGTAAATGTATTAAAAATTATTGTTTCCATTGTTTTATCTATTTTCTGCCTCTATGTGCTTATATCTGAAGTCATTTTTCTTGGGTCTAAAGAACTGCCTTTTGGAAAAGGAAATGACAACCCATTCCAGTATTCTTGCCTGGAAAATTCCATGGACGGATAAGCCTGGTGAGCTACAGTCCATGGAGTCTGGGGCTTCTCTTATGGCTCAGTGGTGAGGAATCTGCCTGCAATGCAGGACACTCGGGCTCCATCGCTGGGTTGGGAGGGTCCCCCTGGAGGAGGGAATGGCAAGCCACTCCAGTATTCTTGCCTGGAGAATCCCCATGGACAGAGGAACCTGGAGGGTTGCAGTCCATGGGGTCGCACAGAGTCAGACATGACTAAAGTGACTTCGCAGCAGCAAAGTACTACCTTCAGTATTTTCCTTAGTGCAGGTCTCTGTTTCTGTTTGTCTAAAAATGTCTTTGTTTCATCTTCATTTTTTTGGCAGATGTATTTCTTGGAATTCTAGACTGTGAGTTATTTTCTTTCTACTCTTTGATAATTTTCATTGTGTCTTGGCTTCTGTGGTTTTTGTTCAGAAGTTACCCATCAGTTTTATTATTGCTTTGCTGACCGTAATCCTCTTTTTAAATCTTTGGCTGCTTTCAAGATTTCTTTCATTTTGGATTTTAGCAGTTTCATTATGAGGTATTATTTTCTTTTTATTTATTATTCTTAAAGTTAATAGCAATTCTTTTTATTTGATTGATGTTTGGAACATTCTCAGCCATTAAATTGTCAAATTTGTTCATGTCTTGCTTTCTCTTTTTATTCTTCTTGAGATTTTGTTCATATATTGTGACTTTTTCTGTTTCATATTTTTTATGCTCTTTTCTGTATATTTTTATTCCTCTGTGTTTTAATATGGATATTTTGTAGTGACTTATCCTCCAGGTTATAACAAATTGTTTATATGGTCTTTAATTTTTTTCTAGTTACTTTTTTTAAGTTCATAACATTGTTTGTACAACTAACACTGGAGAGAGAATTTTTAAGGCTCTGGGGGAATGCTATCTTATTTCCCAACCAGGGATCAAACTGGTGCTCCCTACCAGTGGAAATACAGAGTCTTAACCACTGGACCACCAGGAAAGTCTTAGAGAGGACTGAGTTCTATTTTTTTTCCCTCTTTTTTGTCAGTTAGACAAGGGACAGAGTCCCTTAACTAAACCCAATGCAGAGATTTTGGATAGCTGAATTTCAGTTCTTGGTAGCACTAGTATATTTCTAGATCACCTTTGCTTTTGGGTGTGAGCTCTTTACTCCCCAAAAAAACCCTGGATGTTTGCTCATTTCTTCATTTTTGGTGATTCTGACCTTCAGTTGTTGTCCCTTAAGTGCCATGAGACTACTGAAAGCACTGATCAACTTCTCAGTCATGCTTTTTACTTAAGAAATTGACAGTGTCCTGAGAGGAAGAAGAAACTCTAATTGCCAGGCTCATCTTCTTGGCTCTCTTCTTGCAGATCTTGGTTTAAAGTTCTTATTGCTTTGGTAGTACTTCAGTGCCTTCAAACAAATTTAACACAACAGTTTCCAGTCTTTCTGGTGGCTCTCAGCAGGAGGTTTATCCTGAAACAGTCATTGACAGAAGTAGAACCTCAGAACATTGGCTTTGAAAGAAGATAGATCTCTCTGATAGCCTCAGTTTGCTCCTAAAATGTTTTAGAAAAGGCATTTCCTAAGTGGTTTATTGGTCTAGTGTGGCAGTGGTAGAAATGAGAGAGATTTTTGATATGTTTAAGAAGTAGAACTGACTTGAAGGGTGAAAGAGAAGAACTGGAGGCTGATGACTGGGATATGGGTCTGGGTGGCTAGTGGCTCCAGTCACTGGAGTAGGTAGATGGAGGAGGAAGATACCACTAAATTACAATATCACCACAGTGCCCAAATGGCATTTATTCACTCCAACCCAGTCCTGCAGAACTCTAGGAAGGGGGACTCTGCCAGGCAAATAACTGTAATATGAAATGGGCCTGAAAAGAAGCTTTATCTAAGGGAAATCTTGTTGTTTACTTGCTAAGTTGTGTCTGACTCTTTTGTAACTCCATGAACTGTAGCCTGCCAGGACCCTCTGTCCATGGGATTTGCCAGAGAAGAATACTGGATTGGTTTGCTTTTCCTTCTCCAGAGGATCTTCATGACCCAAAGGTCAAACCCATGCCTTCTATTTGGCAGGAAAATTCTTTACCACTGAGCCACCTGGGAAGCAAAGGACATCCTACCTGGCTCCAAAGACCTTTTTAGTTTAGAAAACAGGACATAACTGATATCTGTCAGTGTGATACTTCTGAATATTTCCGTATCCATTTCCTATGGCTACTGTAACAAATGACCACAAACTGTATGGCTTAACGTAATAGAAATATATTCTATCACAGTTCAGGAGGCTAGATGGGTAAGATCTAAAGAAGAATCCTTCCTTGCCTCTTCCTAGATTTGGGTAGCTGTCAGTAATCCCGGGTGTTCCTCTACTGTAGCTGCATCAATCCAATTTTGTTTCCATCTTCTCATGGCCTTCTGCTTCTATGTCTTCACATGGCCTGCTTATGAGGACCTGCCCTAATCCAGTCCAATTCAGATCTGACAGGCACTTAACTAATTGCACCTGCAAAGGCCCCTGTCCGAGTAAGGTCACATACCCAGACACCAGGCCTTAGGATTTTAACATGTTTTTTGGCGGGGACGTGATTCAGCCCCTAATAGTTTCTAATATTTCTCTGCCTGAAGCTTAGTGCTCCTTGCAAAACAAAACAAAACAAACCTTATTCAACAAGTAGTATGTATACTGAGCATCTGCTTCTGGTTAGACACTCTGCTTTATTCCCTCACACACTTTTGTGGGGGAATAAAAAGTAGGATACCACATGCTCTCTGTCCTAGACAATTATACAGTCCAGTTGGGGAGACTAGGAATGGTGCAGGATTAAGAAACTAAGCATTTATTGGCTCCAGCATATACCATGTACTCTCCTGGGTGCAGTACATACACTAAATCATTTACTCATTAGAATAACTTGTTAGGTATGTGGTGATCACCCTATAATCAGACAAGGAAACTGAGTTTCATAAGGCTTAAATAACTGATATGAGTATTTGAATCTGGGATTGCTTTATTTTAAAGCATGTGATTTTTACAGATAAATTGAATTATGCTAAAAAAAGAAAAAAAAATGAACTTTCAGGGCTATTTGTAATTAATTACAGGAGTTGGTATGCACAGGATGGGCATACAGTGGAAAAGGCATTTGGAGAGAAATGACTTGACTTGCCTCTTTAAGAAAGGGAGAATTTGGCAGAAGAAGAGCCAAGAAATGATTCTAGGTGATGGGTGCTATGTGAGCAAAAGTGAGATGATAGAAAAAAAAATACAGAAGATCTATTTAAGAGATAGTATATTATAATACTAAATTCAGGAGCTATGCCTGCCATAACAATAGCCTCATTCTTCATATGGAGACCCTGAAGCAAGAAATCATAAAACATTTTTAGTTCTGAAACTCACATGGCAAGATATCGGTATAGCTGAGCTTCCTGTAGACTGATTTTCTTTCTCCTCTCCCTCTTAAAAAACAACTTCTTTTCTATTTTAAAAGTAATAACTCAATTTGAAAGAATTGAAGCATGAACTATAGAAAATACCTACCAAGCAAATATGACTACAGTGAACATTTTGGTCTGTTTCCTCCCAGCTTTTTACATTTATATCAACAGTGTATAGATTTTGTGTGACCCTAGTGGATAATCACAGTGCATGAACTATTTTCTGTTTCCCTACCATTCCTTAAGCATTAATCTGTGCCACAATATGTTATCATAATTTTAAAGGTTGCTTAATATTCTAAGTGGATAATGTCCCATAATTCAATTAACCAGTTTCTTGTAATTAATAGCAAAAGTTAGAATTGCTAGATCAAAACGTATAAATTGTATTATAACTCCTGATTCTCAAATATACACACATATTTTTTTTCCTTGTTTTTTTTTTTTTTTTTTTTGCATGATCAGATTGGATTCCCCTGGGCTGTGGTCACAATTCTGTGTCAGGAGACTACAGAGAGTTGGGGGATTTCTAATCATCAGGATCAGTGTTTTCTTCACTCTCAACCTCTAAACCAGATCTTCCTTCTGCTGGTGCACTTCACCCTAATCAGACAAACTGAGTTTCATAAGGCTTAAATAACTGATATGAGTATTTGAATCTGGGATTGCTTTATTTTAAAGCATGTGATTTTTACAGATAAATTGAATTATGCTAAAAAAAGAAAAAAAAATGAACTTTCAGGGCTATTTGTAATTAATTACAGGAGTTGGTATGCACAGGATGGGCATACAGTGGAAAAAGGCATTTGGAGAAATGACTTGACTTGCCTCTTTAAGAAAGGGAGAATTTGGCAGAAGAAGAGCCAAGAAATGATTCTAGGTGATGGGTGCTATGTGAGCAAAAGTGAGATGATAGAAAAAAAAATACAGAAGATCTATTTAAGAGATAGTATATTATAATACTAAATTCAGGAGCTATGCCTGCCATAACAATAGCCTCATTCTTCATATGGAGACCCTGAAGCAAGAAATCATAAAACATTTTTAGTTCTGAAACTCACATGGCAAGATATCGGTATAGCTGAGCTTCCTGTAGACTGATTTTCTTTCTCCTCTCCCTCTTAAAAAACAACTTCTTTTCTATTTTAAAAGTAATAACTCAATTTGAAAGAATTGAAGCATGAACTATAGAAAATACCTACCAAGCAAATATGACTACAGTGAACATTTTGGTCTGTTTCCTCCCAGCTTTTTACATTTATATCAACAGTGTATAGATTTTGTGTGACCCTAGTGGATAATCACAGTGCATGAACTATTTTCTGTTTCCCTACCATTCCTTAAGCATTAATCTGTGCCACAATATGTTATCATAATTTTAAAGGTTGCTTAATATTCTAAGTGGATAATGTCCCATAATTCAATTAACCAGTTTCTTGTAATTAATAGCAAAAGTTAGAATTGCTAGATCAAAACGTATAAATTGTATTATAACTCCTGATTCTCAAATATACACACATATTTTTTTTCCTTGTTTTTTTTTTTTTTTTTGCATGATCAGATTGGATTCCCCTGGGCTGTGGTCACAATTCTGTGTCAGGGAGACTACAGAGAGTTGGGGGATTTCTAATCATCAGGATCAGTGTTTTCTTCACTCTCAACCTCTAAACCAGATCTTCCTTCTGCTGGTACCTGATGAGCTTTGCGGCCCCACCCTTTTCTGGAGAGCTGCAGTGCTGGGTGTTCAGAAACTTTCAGCCTGGAACCTTTCCAAGTCATTTGCTATTTTGCCCTCTATTTGTTTTTCTTAAGCAACTAACTAAATAAGAAGAACATCTCAGCCTCTTTCCACTGTCCACGGCATTTTTCCTCCCTGCACCATCCCTGCCTACAGTTTAACCATGGGGTGGCTTCTTATATTTTAAAGCTCAATACAAAAGCACAGTCCTGAGAAGCAGCCAAGTTCTGCAGCCAAGTTTGAAGAATAAAACTTTAAAACAGCTCTTCTGTCACACACTGGAGAGGGGAGGCAGGCTTTGCTATAAATAAGTCACATTCCATTTCTATCTCATCCTTTGCAGTCCTCTTGGGTAATGGTTTTCATATATAACTACAGTGTTCTCCAACTGCCCACTCACCCTTTCAACCTGCTATCTTAGATCTCATTTTATTTAAAGGTTGGGTAGTTCTGGAATTTGGGGGACCCTGCATAAAAGGGGATAGAACTTTCATCCTCCAGGTTAGGTGTCATGAGATCAAGTGGCCGACTTGGTAGAAACTAGAGCTTACCTGGAACATTTTCTCAGCTTCATGTATTAGCTTTCTACCGCTGCTGTAACAAATGATTGCAAACCAGCAGCTTGCAGGGGCTTCCAAGGTGGCTCAGTAAAGAATCAACCTGCATTGCAGGAGATATGGGTTTCCCTCGGTCAGGAAGCTTGCCTGGAAAAGGAAATAGCAGTATTCTAGCCTGGGGAATCCCATGGACAGAGGAGCCTGGCAGGCCACAGTCCATGAGATCTCAAAGAGTCAGACATGACTTAGCGACTGAACAACAACAACCGAGCAGCTTGAAACAAAACAGATGTATTCTTTTAGAGTTCCAAGGTCAGAAGGTGAAAATGATTTGGCCGGGCTGTATTCCTTCTGGAGGCTCTGGGGGAAGATCCCTTTCCTTTCTTTTTCTGGAGGTTGCCCGCATTCCTCAGCTTGGAACTCCTCATCTCCCTGATTCTTTCTTCACTCTCAACCTCTAAACCAGATCTTCCTTCTGCTGGTGCCTGATGAGCTTTGCGGCCCCACCCTTTTCTGGAGAGCTGCAGTGCTGGGTGTTCAGAAACTTTCAGCCTGGAACCTTTCCAAGCCATTTGCTATTTTGCCCTCTATTTGTTTTTCTTAAGCAACTAACTAAATAAGAAGAACATCTCAGCCTCTTTCCACTGTCCACGGCATTTTTCCTCCCTGCACCATCCCTGCCTACAGTTTAACCATGGGGTGGCTTCTTATATTTTAAAGCTCAATACAAAAGCACAGTCCTGAGAAGCAGCCAAGTTCTGCAGCCAAGTTTGAAGAATAAAACTTTAAAACAGCTCTTCTGTCACACACTGGAGAGGGGAGGCAGGCTTTGCTATAAATAAGTCACATTCCATTTCTATCTCATCCTTTGCAGTCCTCTTGGGTAATGGTTTTCGTATATAACTACAGTGTTCTCCAACTGCCCACTCACCCTTTCAACCTGCTATCTTAGATCTCATTTTATTTAAAGGTTGGGTAGTTCTGGAATTTGGGGGACCCTGCATAAAAGGGGATAGAACTTTCATCCTCCAGGTTAGGTGTCATGAGATCAAGTGGCCGACTTGGTAGAAACTAGAGCTTACCTGGAACATTTTTCTCAGCTTCATGTATTAGCTTTCTACCGCTGCTGTAACAAATGATTGCAAACCAGCAGCTTGCAGGGGCTTCCAAGGTGGCTCAGTAAAGAATCAACCTGCATTGCAGGAGATATGGGTTTCCCTCGGTCAGGAAGCTTGCCTGGAAAAGGAAATAGCAGTATTCTAGCCTGGGGAATCCCATGGACAGAGGAGCCTGGCAGGCCACAGTCCATGAGATCTCAAAGAGTCAGACATGACTTAGCGACTGAACAACAACAACCGAGCAGCTTGAAACAAAACAGATGTATTCTTTTAGAGTTCCAAGGTCAGAAGGTGAAAATGATTTGGCCGGGCTGTATTCCTTCTGGAGGCTCTGGGGGAAGATCCCTTTCCTTTCTTTTTCTGGAGGTTGCCCGCATTCCTCAGCTTGGAACTCCTCATCTCCCTGATCTGTACTTCAGTCACTGTGTCTCTTTCTCTGACCAACTCTCCTGCCCCCCTCTCCTAGGAACTCACAATTACATGAAACTCACTCAGATATCCCAGGTTGACCTCCCCGTCTCAATGTGTGAACATGATGGTCGCTCAGTCACATCTGACTCTTGGCAACTCCACGGACTGTAGCTCGCTAGGCTGCTCTGTCCATGGGATTTTCCAGGCAAGAATACTGGAGTGGGTTGCCATTCCCTTATCTAAGGAATCTTCCTGATGCAGGAACAGAACCCATGTCTCCTGAATTGTAGGAGGATTCTTTATAAAACCTTAACTTTATCGCACCAGCAGAGGCCCTTCTGACACAGAAGGTAGTGTATTCACAGGTTTTGAGGATTAGGATGTGGACATCCTTGGAAGAGGTGTTTGTTCTGCTGATCACACTGTCTATCTGAGGAAAGGAAAGGAAAAATAAGTTTGGAATGCTATCTTTTTTCACAGCTCGGAAGAGGATGTGCGAAGCAGGAGGATTGGTATCCCTTTCAGTGCTTAGTGGATAGGTGGTGTATAAATAAAGTCTCATATCTCCATTTATATTGGGTCGAGTCCATTGGAGGCTAGAAAAGAGAAGTCTTTCAGCAACTAGCAGTGAGGATGGGAGAGTGTTTTAGTCAAAGAGCTTTCTCTTTGCTGGTGCTCAGGACACAAGTAAGCTTTTGCCAGTGAAGGGATATGGCTGGGACTTCCTTGGTGGTTCAATGGTTAAGAATCCACCTTGCAATGCAGGGGACATGAATTTAATTCATGGTTGGGGGCACTAAGATCTCACATGCCATGGGGCAACTAAGCCTCTCTGCTACAACTGCTGAGCCTGTGTGCTCTGGAGCTGGGGTGCCACAATGAAAAATTCTGCAGGCAGCAACTAAGACCCAACACAGCCAAACAAAAAAGTATTTTTTAAAAAAGGAAATGATCAAGCAGATGCATTCACACTAAATGAAGGAAAACCTTTACTGTAGCCCCACATGGTACAGCCTCCTTATAGGACTGTTTGTCTCAAGTATTTTCTATTTTAGGATCTAAAAATTAGAGTACTGAGCAACATAATGAATAAACACTTTCCTCATGGCTGGCCAGCCAATAAAGTCAAAGGCCATGACCTCACTTTGGTTTTTTTTAACAGTAAGACAGAGTGCTGGCAAAATGCACTCGCTGTAGCCCAAGAGTCATTCTGCTGGTTGACTTTCCTGAGGCCTCTCTTTCCACCTTTATCTTGTGCTGGTGTGGAGCTGTGACATGTTATGGCCAACAAAAGGCACACAAGCACTTGTGTTAGCAGTAGAACTTCCCTGGGAGAGTGTGACCCTGGCTGTTACCTGAACTCATGGCAGATAAGACCCTCCAAGGAGCTAGTCCAGGAAGCAGATGACAGAGCCTAACTGTCTGAAAAGGATTGCAGAGAGTGAGCTTTTCCTGCCTGAGAGAAATAAGTAATATCATTAGTTTCACTGCCTTCCTGGGAAGGAGAGGTCAGTAGTTGGGGGAAAAAAAAAAAAAAAAAAGCTACTGAAGCTGATGACATGTTACAGCTTGAGGACAGTGATCCATAAGCTACTTGCTCTGGGGCCTAATCCATCACAAGGCCAGGTTTTATTTTTTAAAGCTGCACCAAGGTCTTAGTTGAGGCATGTGGGATCTAGTTCCTTGACCATGGATCAAATCCAGACCTCCTGCTTTGGGAGCATGGAGGCCCAACCACTGGACCACCAGGGGAAGTCTTGCCAAGCCAGTTTTCTTATAGCACTTGAGCTAAGGATGGCTTTTACATTAAAAAAAATTTTTTTTAAATTTTTTAACAGTTGTGGCTACTAGTGACTCAGGAGTTGTGGCTCCCAGCCTCTAGAGCACAGGCTCAATAGTTGGGGCTCATGGGGTTACTTGCCCTGTGGCATGTGGGATCTTCCTGGGTCAGGGATCAAACCTGTGTCTCCTGCATCAGCAGGCAGATTCTTTACCACTGAGCCACCTGGGAAGCCCCTGGTTTTTCCATTTTGAAATGAGTAGGAGGAATCAAAAGAGGAGCCATAGTCTGTGATGTGTGAAAATTATGCAAATTCATATTTCAGTGTTCATAAATCGCATTTTATGGAAACAAAGCCACCGTGCTATTGCTCTGCCAGTTGTCTGTGGTCGTTTTTGTGCCACCGTGGAGGAGTTGAGTGGTTGTGACAAGAGATGACCATATGACTGGCAGTCTAAAATATTTGCAAACTGGCCCTTTACCGAATGTTTGCAGGCTTTGTTTGGGGGATTTGGAAGAGACTGAAGAAGCATCTGCCAGCGTCCTCGTTGGGACAATATTTCCATAGGAACCAAGACCCAGTGATGCTGCAGTGTTGGCTCATTTCCAGGAACCCACGGAGAGTTGAACTGCAGGATGGGCACATGCGAGCACTGGGGGGTCAGGGTGCTGTCAGTAACACACAGGTCCTGCCATTCCCCCGGAATAGTGTGTTCCCCTTTACTTAGGGGTCACAGACTTTATGCCAGTACTTTATTGAAGAGATTTTGTTTGCCTGGTTGTTTCCTTTTCCTTTCTTTCTTTTTTTTTTTTAAGTGAAGAAAAGCATATTGAGCTGTTGGAAGTGTTGGGCTGTGTGTTCTAAAAAGTCCTGGTAGGAAAAGCGCTAGCTACCTACGTTTCAGATGCAGCATCCAAATGAATCTCCTCCCTCCAGGACCCACTCTGTCTGGGTGTCTGGCCAGGGCTGTGGCCCGGGATTGCTCAGTGATAACACCTCGACAAGCGCACTGTTGTTCCCACTTGGCCTGTGAGGAGAGGGGCTTCCGGTGGGTGAGCTCGTTTCCTCTCTGTAACTTCCTCCACTTGTCCCAGGACTCCTTGTTCCCCCTCTCTTTCTGCATGTGGTCTGGGGGCAGCTTGAACTCTGTATTCTTATCTGGGGATCCCTAAATTGCTATCCCCTCTCCAAACTCCAAAGACCGGCTACCAAAAGGACACCTCTGAATTTTTCTTGTTTATTGAGGACTCAACTGCTAGAACATAAACATGTTTTTGTCAGCCCTCATGAAACTTCTCCCTCTAGGATTCAATGTAGCAGCATTCACCAATAGCATCTGAGTAAAAACCTGAACCCTATTCTTCAACAAGAAACATCACTCACCACTCCAGGCTATGTGAACATTTTAATTTGTGTGTGTGTTACATTGTGTGTCTTTCTCCCCATGATATTGTAAAAGCTTGGCACCAAGTAGGCACTAAATAAAGGTTTGGTGAACAGACCTGTTGTTTTAGCTTTCTTGAATCATATCCCATTATCTTTCCCAGACGAGATTGGGGGCCACATGACTTCTCCTTTTACTGGGTGGATCCTGTAACTCAATCTTTGGTTTGAAGATCAGTAGCCTCTCTCCACACTTCACAAATCTATTTATCTTAGGAATTATGGGGTCTGGCTGCTGTCCATGTCATGTAACTATTCTGTTCTCACATTTCCCCTCTTGTTTTCTTTCTTCCCTCTCTCCCATATCTTTCACATTCCTGTCTGAGAGAGAATAAGAAAAAACGAAGATGGGAATACAAATCCATATTTCACTCACCAGTTAAAAATATCTTTCCGGCTTGTTTTACCATTAAATATGTTGTTTTCTCTCTCTGTGATAATTAAAACAGCTTAGTTTCTTCTTACTTTTACAAAACTTTTTCTTGTTGCAGAAATAGTTTGTATTTATCATAAAAGAAAAAAGATTATAGATAAAATCACAAAGAATAAAGTGTGTAAAGCCCCAGCTCATACTCAGAACACTATAGTTAACTTTTTTTTTTTTAAGATTTTTTTTGGGGGGTGCGGGTTGGGGTGGGGAGGGAGGGGGACGGGCGGGCCACGTCTATTGGTCTTTCATGTGTCTATTTTCATCCATCTTTGTTCTTTGGCCCATGTGGGCCTCCCATCACAGTGGCCTCTGTTGCCACAGAGCACTGGCTCTGGGCGCACGCACTCCAGAGCTCTGGCTGGGTAATTGGACACATCGGTCCAGCTACTCCGCGGCCATGGGATCTTCCCAGGCCAGGGATTGAACCAGCGGCCCTTGCACTGCAAGGCGGTGTCCTTACCCACTGGACCACCAGGGAAGCCCTATAGTTAACTTTTGAAGCACCTGATTCCATAACTTTTTTTCTGTATATGTATTTGAACAAAAATGGAGACTTCCTGTTCTTGCTTTTGAAAAACTTCTCACTCAATAGATTGAGAACATTTCCCCTTGATTTATCTGCTCCTCTAGATCATCGTCAGCAAACCTTTTCTATAAAGAGTGAATATTTTGGGCTTTGTGGGACATATCGCTTCTGTTAAAGTACTTTCTTCTTCTTTTTTTAATTCGCCTCTCCTTTTTTTAATTAAAAAAAAATTTTTTTTACAGATTTCTGTTGTTTACTGCCACATATCAACCTGAATCCTCCATAGGTATTCACATATTCCCCACCTCCCTGAGCCTTCCCCCCGTCTCCCTCCCTATTCCACCCCTCAGAGCAGCTCTGTTCTTATAGTGCAAAATCATAGACAATATGTAAATAAATCAGCACAACTGTCCATGAAGGAGACAGAAGAGACAAGGATTCCATCCCTGGGTCAGGAAGATCCCCTGGAGAAGGAAATGACAGCCGACTCCAGTACTCTTGCCTGAAAAATTCCATGAACAGAGGAGCATGGCAGGCAAAAATCTATGGGGCTTCGAAGTGTCTGACATAACTGAGTAACTGAGCACATAGACTCACATGTTCTAAGAAAGCTTTATTTACGAAGTGGGCAGTGGGCCAAGTTTGGCTCATAGGTCGGACTGTAGTTGCCTATGTTTCCTCTAGAATATCATTTTTAATAGCTAAATAGCATTCTACTTTATCAATATATCATAATCTATTGGGTCAATCAGAATAATAGCAACTGTTGTTTGAGTCCTTATGTACACCTTGACATATTGCTGGATTTGCTCTGTATACTTTCTTACCTTTTCCTGCATATAACCCTGTGAAGTGTAGGTATCATTCCTTTTATTTAATAGATGAGGAAACTCAGATAAAGAACAGGTAGGTAATTGGCCTCACCTTAGATGGCTAATTGGTTGAAAGGACAGAATTTAAATTCACTTGATTTTGAGAGACCAGTTCTTAACCGCTCATTATGTTTTTTATGCATATTGGTGGTTATTTCCTTAGGATAAATCCCTAGAATTAAAATAACAAGTGCATTTTAAGGCTTTTGATCTATGTGGCTAGGTTGATATGTAGGCCATTTCTCAGGCTGTATGTAACAGGGCTGTGTTTTTCATACCCTTGCCTGTAGTGGGGACTCTTAAACTTTTGTGATAATAGGTAGATCAAACCTCATTATTTTAAACCACATTAAAAATTATAAACACAGAGAAACACTAATCTCATGCACAGTTCTCTTTGAAGTATAGTTGATTTACAATGTTGTGTGAGTTTCAGGTGTGCAGTAAAGTGATTCAGTTATATACATATATATATATATTCCAATTCTTCTCTCTTATATATTATTACAAAATATTGAGTATAGTTCCCTGTGCTATACTCTAGGTCCTTGTTGGCTCTCTCTTTTGTATATAGTAGTGCATATATGTGTAATGTGTATGTGTGTGTGCTCAGTCACTAAGTCGTGTTCGATTCTTTGCGACCCCATACACTGGAACCGCCAGGCTCCTCTGTCCACGGGATTTTCCAGGCAAGAATAGTGAAATAAGTTGCCATTTGCTTCTCCAGGGGATCTTTCTGACCCAGGGATTGAGCTGGTGTCCCCTGCATGGCAGGTGGATTTTTTACCACTGAGCCATCTGGGAAGCAGCATATGTTCGTCCCAAACTCCTAATTTATCCCACCCCTATATATCTTTTAGTGGGCAGTGGGCCAAGTTTGGCTCATAGGTCGGACTGTAGTTGCCTATGTTTCCTCTAGAATATCATTTTTAATAGCTAAATAGCATTCTACTTTATCAATATATCATAATCTATTGGGTCAATCAGAATAATAGCAACTGTTGTTTGAGTCCTTATGTACACCTTGACATATTGCTGGATTTGCTCTGTATACTTTCTTACCTTTTCCTGCATATAACCCTGTGAAGTGTAGGTATCATTCCTTTTATTTAATAGATGAGGAAACTCAGATAAAGAACAGGTAGGTAATTGGCCTCACCTTAGATGGCTAATTGGTTGAAAGGACAGAATTTAAATTCACTTGATTTTGAGAGACCAGTTCTTAACCGCTCATTATGTTTTTTATGCATATTGGTGGTTATTTCCTTAGGATAAATCCCTAGAATTAAAATAACAAGTGCATTTTAAGGCTTTTGATCTATGTGGCTAGGTTGATATGTAGGCCATTTCTCAGGCTGTATGTAACAGGGCTGTGTTTTTCATACCCTTGCCTGTAGTGGGGACTCTTAAACTTTTGTGATAATAGGTAGATCAAACCTCATTATTTTAAACCACATTAAAAATTATAAACACAGAGAAACACTAATCTCATGCACAGTTCTCTTTGAAGTATAGTTGATTTACAATGTTGTGTGAGTTTCAGGTGTGCAGTAAAGTGATTCAGTTATATACATATATATATATATTCCAATTCTTCTCTCTTATATATTATTACAAAATATTGAGTATAGTTCCCTGTGCTATACTCTAGGTCCTTGTTGGCTCTCTCTTTTGTATATAGTAGTGCATATATGTGTAATGTGTATGTGTGTGTGCTCAGTCACTAAGTCGTGTTCGATTCTTTGCGACCCCATACACTGGAACCGCCAGGCTCCTCTGTCCACGGGATTTTCCAGGCAAGAATAGTGAAATAAGTTGCCATTTGCTTCTCCAGGGGATCTTTCTGACCCAGGGATTGAGCTGGTGTCCCCTGCATGGCAGGTGGATTTTTTACCACTGAGCCATCTGGGAAGCAGCATATGTTCGTCCCAAACTCCTAATTTATCCCTCCCCCTATATATCTTCTTAGGTGAATTTTTCATTCATGTCTTTTGCTCATTATTCTTTAATAAAGTTTGTCTCTTCTATTGTTTTGTTGGAGTCTACACATAAGGGACTCTTGGTATTCAAGTTAATGTTACGTTGTTTGTTATGAAAATAACCTGTTTACTTTGATGATATACTGCCTTTATTTATTTTTATTTTTAAATTATTTTTTGGGAGGGATGGGGAGGGAGGGGGGCATGCGGGCCACTTCTATTGGTCTTTCATATATGTATTTTCATCCATCTTTGTTCTTTTGGCCCGTGTGGGCCTCCCATCACAGTGGCCTCTGTTGTCTCAGAGCACTGACTCTGGGCATACGCGCCCCAGAGCTCCAGCTTGGTAATTGGACACACTGGTCCAGCCGCTCCATGGCACGTGGGATCTTTCCAGGCCAGGGATTGAACCGGCGCCCCTTGCACTGCAAGGCGGTATCCTTACCCACTGGACCACCAGGGAAGCCCAGATACTGCCTTGACAATTGAAAAGAACTAAAGAGGAAGTTTTCTTGTTTTTAACATCATAGCACCAGTCAGACTTCTGAAATTTAAAAAACAAAAAAAAAATCTGTAAGTTAAGAGATAGCTTATTTCTTCTAGAGAGATTGCTTCCTTCTGTCTCTTAAGTCACTAGGGTTTGTGCTCTTTAATTGGAACTACTACTTTGCTGTGGCCGTGGCAACACATCTTAGCTGCCACGAACAGCACATACCTTGACAAAATATTTTTTAGAGAGTAGTTTTCATTATTCAGTGTATTCATGGAGAGTCTAGATGAATTAATGGGTATAGACCCATAATTATATAATGATAACAGTAATAAAAACAGTAAAATTAACAGTTACTACTGATCAGTTACTGTATTCCAGCCACAATGCTAAATGCTTTGTATTATTTAATCTGATCTTCACAATAACCCTAGATTGTTATTTTATACATGAAGAAATTGGGACACCAAAAAGTTTTAAGTGGTTTGCCCTGGGTTATACGGATGGTTAAGTGTTGGAGTTTAATGTTGACCCTGATGCTGTATTATTCTAAGTCTTACAGGTTTTTTCATTCATGTCTTTTGCTCATTATTCTTTAATAAAGTTTGTCTCTTCTATTGTTTTGTTGGAGTCTACACATAAGGGACTCTTGGTATTCAAGTTAATGTTACGTTGTTTGTTATGAAAATAACCTGTTTACTTTGATGATATACTGCCTTTATTTATTTTTATTTTTAAATTATTTTTTGGGAGGGATGGGGAGGGAGGGGGGCATGCGGGCCACTTCTATTGGTCTTTCATATATGTATTTTCATCCATCTTTGTTCTTTTGGCCCGTGTGGGCCTCCCATCACGGTGGCCTCTGTTGTCTCAGAGCACTGACTCTGGGCATACGCGCCCCAGAGCTCCAGCTTGGTAATTGGACACACTGGTCCAGCCGCTCCATGGCACGTGGGATCTTTCCAGGCCAGGGATTGAACCGGCGCCCCTTGCACTGCAAGGCGGTATCCTTACCCACTGGACCACCAGGGAAGCCCAGATACTGCCTTGACAATTGAAAAGAACTAAAGAGGAAGTTTTCTTGTTTTTAACATCATAGCACCAGTCAGACTTCTGAAATTTAAAAACAAAAAAATCTGTAAGTTAAGAGATAGCTTATTTCTTCTAGAGAGATTGCTTCCTTCTGTCTCTTAAGTCACTAGGGTTTGTGCTCTTTAATTGGAACTACTACTTTGCTGTGGCCGTGGCAACACATCTTAGCTGCCACGAACAGCACATACCTTGACAAAATATTTTTTAGAGAGTAGTTTTCATTATTCAGTGTATTCATGGAGAGTCTAGATGAATTAATGGGTATAGACCCATAATTATATAATGATAACAGTAATAAAAACAGTAAAATTAACAGTTACTACTGATCAGTTACTGTATTCCAGCCACAATGCTAAATGCTTTGTATTATTTAATCTGATCTTCACAATAACCCTAGATTGTTATTTTATACATGAAGAAATTGGGACACCAAAAAGTTTTAAGTGGTTTGCCCTGGGTTATACGGATGGTTAAGTGTTGGAGTTTAATGTTGACCCTGATGCTGTATTATTCTAAGTCTTACAGGTTTATTCCAAAAGGGTATTGTTGGGTTATATATTTACTTAAACAGTGTGAGCATGCATGGCAAATATACTGATTGTAAAAGCTGGGGTTAACACTGCTAGCCTCTAAGACAACACTAGGTAGGATTGATGACCACAGTGATTCTGCCAGGATTTTGGAACCTATGCTCTTATACAAGCCATAGTTTTGAAGCTTCATTAGGTTTAAAGAGCTCAAAGGGTAGTTGCTCTAGTATATTCTACCTTGGGTTTCTTTTGAGGACCATCAAACTGAAAGAGGGTCTCTGATGGGGAAAAATAGACCTGTAAGGCACTGTAGGCACTAGGAGAGAAGAATCTCTTCTCTTTCTTCCAGTTTTATTGAGGTATAATTGATGAAATTGTGCATGTGTATAAAAAACACAACATGATCATTTGGTTTGGGTATACATTGTGAAATATTTGCTGCAGTAAAATTAATTAAACATCTGTCACCTCTCTTGTGTGATGAGAATGCTTGAGATGTACTCTGTGAGCAAATTTTAGGCATACAATACAGTATCATAACTACACTCACTGTGCTGTACATAGATCTCCAGAACTTAGTTGTTTTATAACAGAAAGTTTGCACCTTTTAACCAGTATTTCTTCACTTTCTCCCTGGCAATCACTGTTCTGTTCTTTTGTTCTGTGAGTTCAGATTTCACATATAAGTGATATCACACAGTATTTCTCTTTGTGTCTGGCTTATTTCATTTAATGTAATATTTTTCAACCGGAACAGCACATACCTTGACAAAATATTTTTAGAGAGTAGTTTTCATTATTCAGTGTATTCATGGAGAGTCTAGATGAATTAATGGGTATAGACCCATAATTATATAATGATAACAGTAATAAAAACAGTAAAATTAACAGTTACTACTGATCAGTTACTGTATTCCAGCCACAATGCTAAATGCTTTGTATTATTTAATCTGATCTTCACAATAACCCTAGATTGTTATTTTATACATGAAGAAATTGGGACACCAAAAAGTTTTAAGTGGTTTGCCCTGGGTTATACGGATGGTTAAGTGTTGGAGTTTAATGTTGACCCTGATGCTGTATTATTCTAAGTCTTACAGGTTTATTCCAAAAGGGTATTGTTGGGTTATATATTTACTTAAACAGTGTGAGCATGCATGGCAAATATACTGATTGTAAAAGCTGGGGTTAACACTGCTAGCCTCTAAGACAACACTAGGTAGGATTGATGACCACAGTGATTCTGCCAGGATTTTGGAACCTATGCTCTTATACAAGCCATAGTTTTGAAGCTTCATTAGGTTTAAAGAGCTCAAAGGGTAGTTGCTCTAGTATATTCTACCTTGGGTTTCTTTTGAGGACCATCAAACTGAAAGAGGGTCTCTGATGGGGAAAAATAGACCTGTAAGGCACTGTAGGCACTAGGAGAGAAGAATCTCTTCTCTTTCTTCCAGTTTTATTGAGGTATAATTGATGAAATTGTGCATGTGTATAAAAAACACAACATGATCATTTGGTTTGGGTATACATTGTGAAATATTTGCTGCAGTAAAATTAATTAAACATCTGTCACCTCTCTTGTGTGATGAGAATGCTTGAGATGTACTCTGTGAGCAAATTTTAGGCATACAATACAGTATCATAACTACACTCACTGTGCTGTACATAGATCTCCAGAACTTAGTTGTTTTATAACAGAAAGTTTGCACCTTTTAACCAGTATTTCTTCACTTTCTCCCTGGCAATCACTGTTCTGTTCTTTTGTTCTGTGAGTTCAGATTTCACATATAAGTGATATCACACAGTATTTCTCTTTGTGTCTGGCTTATTTCATTTAATGTAATATCCTCCAGTTCATTTGTGTTGTCACAAATGGCAGGATTTCCTTCTTTTTGATGGTTAAATAATATTCTGTTATATATTTATGTATTTACATTCCTAGTAACAACGTACAAGGGTTTCCTTTTCTCTATATCCTCTTCAACACTTGTTACCTCTCTTTCTTTTTTAAATGATAGTCATTCTGACAGTTGTTAGGTGATACCTCATTGTGGTCTTGACACACAGACACAGATCAGCTTCTTTATTCATCCATCCGTGGACATTTAGGTTATTTTTGTGTCTTGGCTATATCAAATAATGTAATGAGCATAAGGGTGTAGATGTCTCTTGAAGATACTGATTTTATTTCTTTTGATATGTATCCAGAAGTGGGCTTGTTGAACCATATGGTAGTTCTCTTATTAGTTTTTTTTGGGAGGGGGGAAATTCCATACTCTTTTCCATAATGGCTGTACCAATTCACATTTCTAACAGTGAACAAGGGTTTCCTTTTCTCCACATCCTCTTCACCATTTGTTATCTATTTTTCTTTTAATGACAGGTGTTAATTGATATCTCATCGTGATTTTGATTTGCATTTCCCTGATGATTAGTGATGTTGAGCATCTTTTCATGTACCCATTGACCATTTGAATGTCTTCTTTGACAAACATCTACTTAGGTTTTCTGTGCATTTGAAAATTGGACTATTATTATTGCTATTGAGTTATATGGGTTCCTTACATATTTTAGATATTAATCCCTTATAAGATATAGTTTGTAAATAATCTTTCCTGTGGGTTGTCTTTTTATTTTGTTGACTAGTTACCTCTACAGAAGATTTTTAGTTTGTTATAGTCCCACTCATTTATTTTTGCTGCTGTTGGCTATGCTTTTGGTGTCATATCCAAAACAAAAAGTCATTGCACAGACCAATGTCAGAGAGTTTTTCCCTTGTTTTGTTCTGTGAGTTCAGATTTCACATATAAGTGATATCACACAGTATTTCTCTTTGTGTCTGGCTTATTTCATTTAATGTAATATCCTCCAGTTCATTTGTGTTGTCACAAATGGCAGGATTTCCTTCTTTTTGATGGTTAAATAATATTCTGTTATATATTTATGTATTTACATTCCTAGTAACAACGTACAAGGGTTTCCTTTTCTCTATATCCTCTTCAACACTTGTTACCTCTCTTTCTTTTTTAAATGATAGTCATTCTGACAGTTGTTAGGTGATACCTCATTGTGGTCTTGACACACAGACACAGATCAGCTTCTTTATTCATCCATCCGTGGACATTTAGGTTATTTTTGTGTCTTGGCTATATCAAATAATGTAATGAGCATAAGGGTGTAGATGTCTCTTGAAGATACTGATTTTATTTCTTTTGATATGTATCCAGAAGTGGGCTTGTTGAACCATATGGTAGTTCTCTTATTAGTTTTTTTTGGGAGGGGGGAAATTCCATACTCTTTTCCATAATGGCTGTACCAATTCACATTTCTAACAGTGAACAAGGGTTTCCTTTTCTCCACATCCTCTTCACCATTTGTTATCTATTTTTCTTTTAATGACAGGTGTTAATTGATATCTCATCGTGATTTTGATTTGCATTTCCCTGATGATTAGTGATGTTGAGCATCTTTTCATGTACCCATTGACCATTTGAATGTCTTCTTTGACAAACATCTACTTAGGTTTTCTGTGCATTTGAAAATTGGACTATTATTATTGCTATTGAGTTATATGGGTTCCTTACATATTTTAGATATTAATCCCTTATAAGATATAGTTTGTAAATAATCTTTCCTGTGGGTTGTCTTTTTATTTTGTTGACTAGTTACCTCTACAGAAGATTTTTAGTTTGTTATAGTCCCACTCATTTATTTTTGCTGCTGTTGGCTATGCTTTTGGTGTCATATCCAAAACAAAAAGTCATTGCACAGACCAATGTCAGAGAGTTTTTCCCTTGTTTTCTTCTGGGAGTTTTACAGTTTCAGATCTTATATTTAAGTCTTTAGTCCATTTCCAGTTAATTTTTGTGATGACATAAGAGAGGGATTCAGTTTCATTTTTGGATGTAGATTCCAGTTTTCCCAACACTATTTATTGAAGAAATGATTCTTTACCCATTGTGTGTTCTTGGGGCCCTTGTCAATGATTAATTGACCATATATGTATAGGCTTATTTTGGGGCTTTCTGTTTTGTTCCATTAGTCTATATGTCTGTTTTTTATGCAAGTACAGGTTATAATTACTATGCCTTTGTAATACAGGTTGAAATCAAGAATTAGGATACCTTTAGCTTTTTCTTCTTTCTCAAGATTGCTTTGAGTATTCTGGGTCTTTTGAGCGTCTATATGAAATTGAGGATTGTTTTTCCTAATTCTGTGAAAACTAGCATTGGTGTTTTGATAGAGATTGCATTGAATTTGTAATTGTTTTGGGTAGTAAGTATATTTTTTAGTCCATGAACTTGAGATATCTTTTCCACTTATTTGTGTTTTATTTCATCAATGTCTTATAATCTTCAGTCTACAGGTCTTATACTTCCTTCATTAAATTTATTCCTAGATATTCTATTACTTTTGATGTTATCATACATGGGCTTGTTTTCTTAATTTCTCTTGAAAATAGCTTCTTTTTAGTGTATAGAAATGTAACTGGTTTTTATATGTTGATTTTATATTCAGCAACTTCTCTGAATGTTTTTTATTAATTCTAACAGTTTTTTGGTGGAGTCTTAGTAGAGTCTTCTATATATAAGATTGTGTCATCTGCAAACAGAGGCAGTTTTACTTTTTCCCATTGTAAATGCCTTTTATTTATTTATTTATTTTGCCTAATTGTTCTGGTTAGGACCTCAAGGACCGTGTTAAATAGACTATCTTTTTTCTTGCCCTTACAAGGAGTCTTTTCAGCTTTTCACTAGTGAGTATGATGTTAACTGTGGGTTTGTCATATATGTTCTCTATATGTTGAGGTACATTTCTGTTATACCTACTTTGTTTAGGGGTTCTTTGAAATGACTGAATGCTGAATTTTGTTAAAGGCTTTTTCTGCATCTCATGAAATGGTCCTGTGATTTTTCCCCTTTATTCTGTTAATGTGTTGTGTCGCATTTATTGATTTGCATATGTTAAACCATTAAATCCCACTTGATTGTAGTGTGTAGTTTTTTTTTAAAACTATTTATTTATTTATTTATTTATTTTACATGTATGTTCCCAGATCATTCATCCCTGTTTTTTAAATGTGTTTTTGAATTCCGTTTGCTAGTATTTTTTTGAGAATTTTTGCATCTGTGGTTATCAGGAATATTGGCATGCAGTTTTATTTCCTTGCAGTGCCCTTGTCTGTCTTTGATATCAGGGTCGCAGTGCCCTTGTAACATGTTTGGGAGTGTTCCCTCCTCTTCAGTTTTTTGAAAGAGTCTAAGAAGTATTGATTATAAATTCTTCAAATGTTTGGTAGAATTCACCAGTGAAACCTTCTGATGGGTGGGTTTTTCTTGTTGGGAGGTTTTCATTGGTCTTTTCAGAATTTCTGTTTTTTTCATGACAGTCTTGGAAGGTTGTATGTGTCTATGAATTTACCCTTTACTTTTTGGTTGTTCAACTTGCTGATTTATAACCATTCATAGCAGTCTCTTATAATCTTTTTGTTTCCATAGAATCAGTTGTAATGTTTCTTCTTTCATTTCTGATTTTGTTTGTGCCCTCTCCTTTTTTGTTCTTAGTCTAGCTAAAGTCTGTCTATTTTGTTTATTTTTTCAAAAAACCAGCTTTTTTTTTTTAAATCTTTTCAATTATTAATGCAGTCTCTATTTCATTTACTTCCATTCTGGTCTTTGTTATCCCCTTTCTTCTCACTTTGGGATTAGTTGTTCTTTTTCTATTTTCTTAATTTAGGTGTTAAGTTTTAACTGTTTCTTATTTCTTAATATAGGTGTTTGCTGCTATAACCTTCCCTCTCAGACTCCTTTTGCTACATCCCATAGGTTTTGGTATACAGTATTTCCATTTTTAAGATTTTGGGGGGGGCGGGCAGGTTGGAGAGGGAGAGGGGCGGGCGGGCCACTTCTGTTGGTCTTTCATTGATCTATTTTCATCCATCTTTGTTCTTTGGCCCATGTGGGCGTCCCATTGCAGTGGCCTCTCTCGTCGCAGAGCACTGGCTCTGGGCACATGTGCCCCAGAGCTCCGACTCGGTAATTGGACACATGGGTCCAGCCGCTCTGTGGCATGTGGGATCTTCCCAGGCCAGGGATTGAACTGGTGCCCTTTGCCCTGCAAGGTGGTGTCCTTACCCACTGGACCACCAGGGAAGCCCAATTTTTAAGATATTTTTTGGTTCACCTTTGATTTCTTCCAGGACCTCAGAAATTCAGAAATTTGTTGATTTCCACATATTCATGAATTTTCCAGCATTCCTTCTGTTATTGACTTCCAGTTTCATACCATTGCTATTGGACCAGATGCTAGATATGACATTAGTCTTCCTAAATGTCTTAAGACTTGTTTGTAGCCTAACATGATTTGCCTTGGAGAATGTTCTGTATGCACTCGAAAAGGACGTATATTCTGCTGCTGTTGGCTAGAATGTATATGTATTTTAGGTCTAGTTTATTAGGTGTAGCTTAAGTTCAGTGTTTCCTTATTGATTTTCTGTCTGTATGATCTATCTGTTGTTGATACTGGAGTATTAAAGTCCCCTACTATTATTGTATTGTTGCCTATTACTCCCTTCAGGTCTCTTAGTGTTTGCTTAATATACTTATGCAGTTGACATTGGGTACATATGTACTTACAGTTATTATACAGTCTTAATGAATTGATCCCTTTGTTATTATATAATAACTTTTTAAAATCTCTGTCACCATCTCTGACCTAAAGTCCATTTTGTCTGTTAAGTGCAGCTATACCTGCTGTCTTTTGGTTTCCATTTTTGTGGAGGATCTTTTTCTTCCCTTCACATTCAGCCTACGTGCATTCTTTTCTTTTTTTTTCTTAATTTTTTGAAACTTTTTAAAAAATTTTGTTTTTCTGCTTTTACAGAGCTTTGTTGTCTGCAGATATGTATAACCCCAGATTAGTCATATCTATAAACTGACATGAGTCCCTGGTAGGCAGCATATAGTTGCATCTTTTTTTTTTAAATCCATTCAGTTACTCTATATGTCATTTGATTATAACTTATTTATATTTAAAGGAATTAATAGGTAAGGATTTAATGGGATTCCCAGTAAAGAACTTATCTGCCAATGCAGGAGACATAAGAGATGTGGGCTTGATCCCTGGGTTCAGAAGGTCCCCTGAAGGATGGCATGGCAATCCACTTCAGTATTCTTGCCTAGAGAATCCATGGACAGAGGAGCCTGGCAAACTGCAGTCTACAGACTATAGGGTTGAAAGAGTTGGACATGACTAAAATAACTTAGCATGCATGCATGCAAGGACTTACTATTGCCATCTTGTGATTGTTTCCTGATTGTTTAATAGTTCCTTTGTTCCTCTTTTGCTATCTTCCCTTGTGATTTAATGATGTTTCTTTAGATGTTTAGGTTTTTGTTTTCTGTTTTGTGCATCTATAATAGTTTTTGGCCTTGAGGTTACCATTAGAGTTACATAAAACATAACAAACTTTTTAAAAGTGATCACTACAAAATCTCTCCTCTTTTGCTACTCCCCCATTTTATGTTTTCTAATGTCACAATTTATATCTTTTTACCTTGTACATCGATTAAGTCATTGAGCTAATAGTTGTTTTAAATCATTAAAATTTTTTTATACGAGAATTAATTGATTGACATATCAACTTTACAGTATTAGAGTATTTTGAATTTGACTATATAACTTTTTTTTTTTACCAGGGAATTACATACTTTCATGTGTTTTTATGATATGAACTAACAGCTTTTCATTTCTGCTTGAGAACTCTCTAGCATTGGTATTCCCAGTGGTAACCTTATTTGGAAATAGTCACTGTAAATATAATTAGTTAAGATGAGGTCATAGTGGAGTAAGGTGGGCCCCTAATTCAATACTACTGGTGTCCTTATAAAAAGGAACATTTGGACATAGACACCCACAGGGAGAACACCATGTAAAGATTGGATATATGCTGCCACAAACGAGAGAGCAGAGCATTTAGGAGAATAGCCCCAAGCTGATGCTTCCCTAGAGCATTCAGAGGAAACAGGAGCTTGTGGAAGCCTTGATGTCAGACTTCTAGCCTCCAGAACTGTGAGACAATACATTTCTGTCAGTTAGTTTGTGGAACTTTGTTTCATAGCCACAGGAAACTAGCATCAGCCTGGGGTTTTCTCCATCCTCAGAAAAATGAGATGGGGTGTGGAAGAGTGTTTTTGCTCCTTTTCTGTGTAGAATTGAGGACTGGGGTGGGGTCGTCAGATAACAGAGTAACCAGAGCCTTCTCTATTATCTATAGCTCGGGTCCGTAGCTCCAGCCTCAGTTCTTTCTGCACTCTCAGCAGCGTGAACACCAGAAGCCAAAGTGTTAGTCCCTCAGTTGTATCTGACTCGTTGGGACCCCATGGACTGTAGCCCTCCAGGCTCCTCTGTCCATGGGATTGTCCAGGCAAGAGTACTGGAGTGGGTTGTCATTTTCTTCTACAGAGGATCTTCCCCACCCGGGGATCAAATCTGTGTCTCCCATATTGCTGACAGATTCTTTACCATCTGAGCCACCATATGCAGGTAGCTTCCAAATCTCTTTGTAAGCCCATCTCAGTTGATTATTATACTCCACTCAGTCCCACTGGATAAATCATTTGGCAATCCCTCCCTTTCCTCACCCCCAATTTAAAGAAAAAAAGCCTAGATTCTGCTATCTTTTGAAAACTAGGAAGATTTGAGAACTTCAGACTCTCTAAAAAACATTAAATTTTTTTATACGAGAATTAATTGATTGACATATCAACTTTACAGTATTAGAGTATTTTGAATTTGACTATATAACTTTTTTTACCAGGGAATTACATACTTTCATGTGTTTTTATGATATGAACTAACAGCTTTTCATTTCTGCTTGAGAACTCTCTAGCATTGGTATTCCCAGTGGTAACCTTATTTGGAAATAGTCACTGTAAATATAATTAGTTAAGATGAGGTCATAGTGGAGTAAGGTGGGCCCCTAATTCAATACTACTGGTGTCCTTATAAAAAGGAACATTTGGACATAGACACCCACAGGGAGAACACCATGTAAAGATTGGATATATGCTGCCACAAACGAGAGAGCAGAGCATTTAGGAGAATAGCCCCAAGCTGATGCTTCCCTAGAGCATTCAGAGGAAACAGGAGCTTGTGGAAGCCTTGATGTCAGACTTCTAGCCTCCAGAACTGTGAGACAATACATTTCTGTCAGTTAGTTTGTGGAACTTTGTTTCATAGCCACAGGAAACTAACATCAGCCTGGGGTTTTCTCCATCCTCAGAAAAATGAGATGGGGTGTGGAAGAGTGTTTTTGCTCCTTTTCTGTGTAGAATTGAGGACTGGGGTGGGGTCGTCAGATAACAGAGTAACCAGAGCCTTCTCTATTATCTATAGCTCGGGTCCGTAGCTCCAGCCTCAGTTCTTTCTGCACTCTCAGCAGCGTGAACACCAGAAGCCAAAGTGTTAGTCCCTCAGTTGTATCTGACTCGTTGGGACCCCATGGACTGTAGCCCTCCAGGCTCCTCTGTCCATGGGATTGTCCAGGCAAGAGTACTGGAGTGGGTTGTCATTTTCTTCTACAGAGGATCTTCCCCACCCGGGGATCAAATCTGTGTCTCCCATATTGCTGACAGATTCTTTACCATCTGAGCCACCATATGCAGGTAGCTTCCAAATCTCTTTGTAAGCCCATCTCAGTTGATTATTATACTCCACTCAGTCCCACTGGATAAATCATTTGGCAATCCCTCCCTTTCCTCACCCCCAATTTAAAGAAAAAAAAAAAAAGCCTAGATTTCTGCTATCTTTTGAAAACTAGGAAGATTTGAGAACTTCAGACTCTCATTACTGAATGGTGATAATTTGCTGGATAAGTGCCTGTGGCTTAACACAGGGAGTGTGTCTTGGTCCTGCTTTTTGCCCCGCCTCTTCCAGGGGGAAATCAGAAGCCAGGGCAACGGGCCAAAGAACAAAGATGGATGAAAATAGATAAATGAAAGACCAATAGAAGTGATCTGCCCATCCCTCTCCCTCCCCAGCCCTCCCCCACCTCACAACAATACATAAATAAGGGCTTGTCTTTAAAAAAAAAAGAAGTCAGGGCAGAGCTGCTGATCCTGGACTCTGAGTAGGCACTGCATCTTCACTTTCCGCTGGTTGGAGGGCCTCCCAAGAGAGGCTCCTTAATCTCACTGGGACTTTGGACATTAATCTGGACATAATAATGATGCTCATCTCCTAGAAACCTTGAGAAGATTAAATGATTTAATGCATATCAAGAGGTTAGACCTTGGCCCCAAGCAGACACTCCATAATTGTTCACTTGTGTTGTTATAGATTCAAGAAAATCTTATTGGCATTTATCCAACCTGTTTTATTATTTTTCATGAAGGAGAGTGTGGTTACTCCCCAGCTTTTCTTTGCGTCTCCCTATCCTCCACCCATTTCACACAGTAACAAGGTCCCCAACCATTTTGGCATCAGGAACTGGTTTCGTGGAAGATGGTTTCTCCACAGAGCAGGAGTTATAGGTAGAGGGATGGTTCGGGGATGATTCAAGTGCATTTCATTTATTGTGCACTTTATTTCCATTATCATTACATCAACTCTACCTCAGATCACCAGGCATTAGAACCTACAGGTTTGGGACCCTGCAGTAAGAGATGTGGGGGTAGTTATTCAGAAAGAAACAGAATTTTAAGTAAAGCTCCCAGGCCGGGATCAAATCTGTGTCTCCCATATTGCTGACAGATTCTTTACCATCTGAGCCACCATATGCAGGTAGCTTCCAAATCTCTTTGTAAGCCCATCTCAGTTGATTATTATACTCCACTCAGTCCCACTGGATAAATCATTTGGCAATCCCTCCCTTTCCTCACCCCCAATTTAAAGAAAAAAAAAAAAGCCTAGATTTCTGCTATCTTTTGAAAACTAGGAAGATTTGAGAACTTCAGACTCTCATTACTGAATGGTGATAATTTGCTGGATAAGTGCCTGTGGCTTAACACAGGGAGTGTGTCTTGGTCCTGCTTTTTGCCCCGCCTCTTCCAGGGGGAAATCAGAAGCCAGGGCAACGGGCCAAAGAACAAAGATGGATGAAAATAGATAAATGAAAGACCAATAGAAGTGATCTGCCCATCCCTCTCCCTCCCCAGCCCTCCCCCACCTCACAAAAATAAATAAATAAAGGCTTGTCTTTAAAAAAAAAAGAAGTCAGGGCAGAGCTGCTGATCCTGGACTCTGAGTAGGCACTGCATCTTCACTTTCCGCTGGTTGGAGGGCCTCCCAAGAGAGGCTCCTTAATCTCACTGGGACTTTGGACATTAATCTGGACATAATAATGATGCTCATCTCCTAGAAACCTTGAGAAGATTAAATGATTTAATGCATATCAAGAGGTTAGACCTTGGCCCCAAGCAGACACTCCATAATTGTTCACTTGTGTTGTTATAGATTCAAGAAAATCTTATTGGCGTTTATCCAACCTGTTTTATTATTTTTCATGAAGGAGAGTGTGGTTACTCCCCAGCTTTTCTTTGCGTCTCCCTATCCTCCACCCATTTCACACAGTAACAAGGTCCCCAACCATTTTGGCATCAGGAACTGGTTTCGTGGAAGATGGTTTCTCCACAGAGCAGGAGTTATAGGTAGAGGGATGGTTCGGGGATGATTCAAGTGCATTTCATTTATTGTGCACTTTATTTCCATTATCATTACATCAACTCTACCTCAGATCACCAGGCATTAGAACCTACAGGTTTGGGACCCTGCAGTAAGAGATGTGGGGGTAGTTATTCAGAAAGAAACAGAATTTTAAGTAAAGCTCCCAGGCCTCTCTTGGCAGCTGAGTCCCCTGTGCTTACCTGTCTTCTGTGTCCTTCAGCTTCCAGTGACCAAAGGCAAAGCTTGGTGACTGGCCTCCTGAGGCCTCCAGTGCTATAGGGATGGGGGCAGGTGCCTCTAATTAGGTTCACTGTTTAGCATGCAGGTATTTACCCTGGAGGCAGGAAGGGCTATTGGGAATCGCTGCTTAAAAGAAAATGCAGTCAGCAAGTCTGGTGTTAGAGAAGCATGTTACTTATTATTTCAAGCATTGGCAGGGCCCAGACAAGTAAAAGGTGAGCATCCTCTATCTTCCACTCCAATTGCTTCCATTCTATTCCCTTTATAGAGCCCCTCTTAAGCAGAACTGACTTATTCAGCTGATATTCATTGACTGAATATTCATTAATCAGTGGGGATTTACTAAGGCAGCAGTTCCTAACCTTTTCAGCACCAGGGGCTAGTTTTCTGGAAGACAGTTTTTCCATGGACAAGGGGTTGAGGTGATGGTTTGGGGATGCTTCAAGTGCATTTTCTTTTATTTTATTGCACCCTTTATTTCTGCTATGATTACATCAGCTCCACCACAGATCCTGGAGGTTGGGGATCCCTGTACTAAATAATTCCTGGATGCCAACTATACTACCCAGTGTTGGTAATAAATAAAATGAAGGTAAGACACAATCCTGCCTGTAAAGAGTTTATAGGCAGAGATGAGGAAGACTCAGAACACAAAAGCTGGGGGATCACAGGTTTGGGTTATGGGATCCCAGGGTGGGAGATCCTGACACAGCCTAGGGTTGGGACTGCAGGCAATTGGGAGATCCTCATATGGGTCATTGTTGATCTAATGTTCCAATAAGATTAGCTTTGTCAGAACAAGACTTGCAGCTGTCTTTTTATTGCTTTGTCTCTAGTGCTAGCCCAGTGATTGGCATATAGTAGGTATATAGTAGAGGCTCAGGACACCTTTTTTTTGTTTTTAATTTTTACAATTTTTTAAAAAAATTTTGCCCTCTTACTGACTTATTTATTTATTTATTTTCATCCATCTTTATTTTTCGGCCTGTGTGGGCCTCCCATCGCAGCAGCAGCCCTCATTGCAGAGCACTGGCTTTGGGCACATGTGCTTCAGAGCGCTGGCTTGTAACTGGAAACATCGGTCCAGCTGCTATGCCGCACGTGTGATCTTCCCGGGCCAGGGATCGAACTGGTGCCCCTTGCACTGCAAGGTGGACTCTTTGCCCACTGGACCACCAGGGAAGCCCCTTCAGTAAACCTTTGATGAATAAGGGGATTAAATGACATCTAAGCTGAGAATGGAAAGAGGAGAGTTCTCATCCAAGGAGGGGTGTGTGTGTGGCAGGAAGAAGTAGAGTAGAAGGGAGTGACAGTAGGAAGTAAAAAGGTGAGGAAGGGCATTGTGAAGAGAGAGTAGCATGAGCTCCTTGGAGGAGGGACGAAGACTGATTTTAGGAACTGTGACTCACATGGTGGGGTGGAATAAAACCATTTGAGGGTGGTATGGGAATGGCTGCTGTGAGATTTTAAACAGAGGAAAAACATAATTAGATTTGCTATGCATGTATTAATGGATTGAAGAGGGCAGAGTAGAAGCGGAGAGGCCAATGCAAAGCCTTCTGCAACAATCTTGCTTAAGAGATGGGAGTGGTGGGACAAGTTCCCAACAGCTGGGATGGGAATGCAGACAGATTCAAAAGCAAAGCAGCTAGGGATGTATTAGAATTGTCAGAACCTGGCATTTGTCCATGAAGAAGGAAGAAAAGTGTCTGAATGGTGCCCAAACCTTTGGGAGATGTAACATCATTTGTTGTTCAGTCACCCAGTTGTGTCCGACTCTTTGTGACCCCATGGACTACAGCACCAGGCCCCTCACCATCTATGGGAGATCCTCATATGGGTCATTGTTGATCTAATGTTCCAATAAGATTAGCTTTGTCAGAACAAGACTTGCAGCTGTCTTTTTATTGCTTTGTCTCTAGTGCTAGCCCAGTGATTGGCATATAGTAGGTATATAGTAGAGGCTCAGGACACCTTTTTTTTGTTTTTAATTTTTACAATTTTTAAAAAAAATTTTGCCCTCTTACTGACTTATTTATTTATTTATTTTCATCCATCTTTATTTTTCGGCCTGTGTGGGCCTCCCATCGCAGCAGCAGCCCTCATTGCAGAGCACTGGCTTTGGGCACATGTGCTTCAGAGCGCTGGCTTGTAACTGGAAACATCGGTCCAGCTGCTATGCCGCACGTGTGATCTTCCCGGGCCAGGGATCGAACTGGTGCCCCTTGCACTGCAAGGTGGACTCTTTGCCCACTGGACCACCAGGGAAGCCCCTTCAGTAAACCTTTGATGAATAAGGGGATTAAATGACATCTAAGCTGAGAATGGAAAGAGGAGAGTTCTCATCCAAGGAGGGGTGTGTGTGTGGCAGGAAGAAGTAGAGTAGAAGGGAGTGACAGTAGGAAGTAAAAAGGTGAGGAAGGGCATTGTGAAGAGAGAGTAGCATGAGCTCCTTGGAGGAGGGACGAAGACTGATTTTAGGAACTGTGACTCACATGGTGGGGTGGAATAAAACCATTTGAGGGTGGTATGGGAATGGCTGCTGTGAGATTTTAAACAGAGGAAAAACATAATTAGATTTGCTATGCATGTATTAATGGATTGAAGAGGGCAGAGTAGAAGCGGAGAGGCCAATGCAAAGCCTTCTGCAACAATCTTGCTTAAGAGATGGGAGTGGTGGGACAAGTTCCCAACAGCTGGGATGGGAATGCAGACAGATTCAAAAGCAAAGCAGCTAGGGATGTATTAGAATTGTCAGAACCTGGCATTTGTCCATGAAGAAGGAAGAAAAGTGTCTGAATGGTGCCCAAACCTTTGGGAGATGTAACATCATTTGTTGTTCAGTCACCCAGTTGTGTCCGACTCTTTGTGACCCCATGGACTACAGCACACCAGGCCTCCCTGTCCCTCACCATCTCCCAGAATTTGCCCAAGTTCATGTCCATTGCATCGGTGATGTCATCCAGCCATCTCATCCTCTGAAAGAAGAGCAGCAGAGTTAAAAGCCCAAGCTGCCCTCTTCTTCTGCCCTCCATCTTTCCCAACACCAGGGACTTTTCCAGTGAGTTGTCTGTTCACGTCAGATGACCAAAATACTGGAGCTTCAGCTTCAGCATTAGTCCTTCCAAAGAATATTCAGGGTTGATTTCCTTTAGTATTGACTAGTTTGAACTCCTTGCAGCATTTCTCATTTACTTACATGTAAATAATGGAGAAAAAAGAGCAGCAGAGAGTTAAAAGCCCAAGTGGACATGTTGAGTTCGGGTTTCTGGTGGGAAGTGCATACAGCAGTCTGAACCTCACAAGAGCGATCTGGCTAGACATACAGGTTTGGACAGTCACTGGCATATGAAATCATAACCTAGAGGTCCAGACATACAATTCAACAGGCCCACAAACATCAGAAATTTCTTTGAGAATTGAGTGTCTGAATGTTACTCTGGGGAGTGTACTTTGTATCAGTTTTCAAAAGGACCGTATCTCTGAATAGGTTATCCCTTAATCTGTGTGGTTATGGATGTTGGAAGGAGAGATGAAGTTTCTCAAGCACAGTGGGAAGGGGAGAGAGAGGACAGTGGTGCTGCCAGGCTGGGAGGCCCTGGGCGAGGTTGGAAATGAGTAAGGGCAGAATACAGGGAAGGAGATGAAGACTCACAGAGAACATTAGCTTTACTGTTTATAAAACATGTTCACAGAAATGTTATTTCATGCCTCTGTAACTTGACTAGATATTTATCATTTGGCTCTGAGTCAGTTAGAGTCAATATAAGACACAGAAACTTGGCCCTAAGTTTTAAACAAAAATGATTTAATACAGAGAGTGAGGTGCTTAAAAAACACTGGAAGGGCCAGCCACATGGAAAGATCTCCAGAACAATATGGAACCATGCTAAGGGCACACTCCTGAAGCTGCCATCCCAGCACTGGGAAACTGGGACCAGAAAGCCACTATGGCTGCCACCACTGCTGCATCTTCTTCTGGACCTTCAGAAAGCTGGAGAAGGGGGTGCTGGGACGCTGCTGAGGTTAAAAGGTCTCATGCTTCCATGACCTCCCTTGACAGCAGTGAACAGTCAAGAAGGAGTCAGAAATGACCCCCATCTTACCTTCCAGAACATCGTCTATGAATGTATCTAATTAGTGGAACATAATTAAACCCTTCCTCTGCCTGTTCACGTCAGATGACCAAAATACTGGAGCTTCAGCTTCAGCATTAGTCCTTCAAAAAATTTCCCTTTAGTATTGACTAGTTTGAACTCCTTGCAGCATTTCTCATTTACTTACATGTAAATAATGGAGAAAAAAGAGCAGCAGAGAGTTAAAAGCCCAAGTGGACATGTTGAGTTCGGGTTTCTGGTGGGAAGTGCATACAGCAGTCTGAACCTCACAAGAGCGATCTGGCTAGACATACAGGTTTGGACAGTCACTGGCATATGAAATCATAACCTAGAGGTCCAGACATACAATTCAACAGGCCCACAAACATCAGAAATTTCTTTGAGAATTGAGTGTCTGAATGTTACTCTGGGGAGTGTACTTTGTATCAGTTTTCAAAAGGACCGTATCTCTGAATAGGTTATCCCTTAATCTGTGTGGTTATGGATGTTGGAAGGAGAGATGAAGTTTCTCAAGCACAGTGGGAAGGGGAGAGAGAGGACAGTGGTGCTGCCAGGCTGGGAGGCCCTGGGCGAGGTTGGAAATGAGTAAGGGCAGAATACAGGGAAGGAGATGAAGACTCACAGAGAACATTAGCTTTACTGTTTATAAAACATGTTCACAGAAATGTTATTTCATGCCTCTGTAACTTGACTAGATATTTATCATTTGGCTCTGAGTCAGTTAGAGTCAATATAAGACACAGAAACTTGGCCCTAAGTTTTAAACAAAAATGATTTAATACAGAGAGTGAGGTGCTTAAAAAACACTGGAAGGGCCAGCCACATGGAAAGATCTCCAGAACAATATGGAACCATGCTAAGGGCACACTCCTGAAGCTGCCATCCCAGCACTGGGAAACTGGGACCAGAAAGCCACTATGGCTGCCACCACTGCTGCATCTTCTTCTGGACCTTCAGAAAGCTGGAGAAGGGGGTGCTGGGACGCTGCTGAGGTTAAAAGGTCTCATGCTTCCATGACCTCCCTTGACAGCAGTGAACAGTCAAGAAGGAGTCAGAAATGACCCCCATCTTACCTTCCAGAACATCGTCTATGAATGTATCTAATTAGTGGAACATAATTAAACCCTCTCCTCTGCCAATTTAGGGAAATCTGGAAAAGATTTCTAACTGTTCCACCTTAAAAGAGAGTGAAATGGAGGTAGAGAAGGGAGTCTTTTTTCCTAAGGCACTAGAATGTAAATATTTCAGTCTTCATGGGTCATGTGATCTCTGTTGTAACTACTTATCTTTACCATCATAGTGCAAATCAGCCATAGAAAGTACTTATTTATAGATAAACAAGCACAGTCCTGTTTCAGTAAAACTTTATTTATGAAAACAAGTGGTGGGTTGATTTTGGCCTGGGGGGTAAGCAAAAAGTCTTGTATGGATGTGAGAGTTGGACCTTAATGAAGGCTGAGTGCCAAAGAATTGATGCCTTCAAACTGTGATGTTGGAGAAGACTCTTGAGAGTCTCTTGGACTGCAAGGAGATAAAACCAATCAATCCTAAAGGAAATCAACCCTGAATATTTATTGGAAGGACTGATGCTGAAGCTGAAGCTCCAATACTTTGACCTCCTGATGCGAAGAGAGGACTCACTGGAAAAGACTCTGGTGCTGGGAAAGATTGAAGGCAGAAGGAGAGGGGACGAAAGAGGAAGAAATGGATGGATGGCATCACTGAGTCAATGGACATAAGTTTGAGCAGGCTCTGGGGACAGGGAAGCCTGGAGTGTTGAAGTCTATGGGATTACAAAGAGTCAGACACAACTGTGTGACTGAGTTTAACTGAACGGAGGTAAGCAAGCCAATTCACAATAGTACCAGAGGTTCTTTTTACAGATGATGAAACTAAAATTGTAGTGATTCAGGGTCATTTAGCCAGTGCAAGTGAACACACACCCTAGTTATTTTAGTTTCAAAGTTCATGCTCTTTTCAGCAAACCATGATGCTGAGTCTCCCTTTGGGAGACTCGTGATCTAAACTAGGAGAGAAAATGTGTGCCTCTTTGTTACAGACCATGGTAAAAGCCCTAGGGATGGTGCAGAATGTTTTTGCATATGAGGCATTTTTTTGACAAGAGAATTCAGGACACGCTTCATTGTGAAGTAGTTTGAGCTAGGTACTAGAGAGAGAGAGATGTAATTTAATTTTTTTCCCACGGAGATGTGATTTTTGACAGGTAGAGATGGTGTGGGGGTCCAGAGGTAGGACCAGAGACCATTTGGGATGGAGGGAGAAACTTTATGGCAAGTTTAGGAAAACAACTAGGAATTCAAACTCATCTGAATATTATGACTATATAGGGTTTCAGTAGAAATAAGGCTGGATTATAGAGGAGTTTAAGATTAGGAATCTAGATGTGAAAAGCAGAAGCAGTGGCAGTTTTTGAATAAGGCTGTGATATATACACATTACTTTGGGAAGAATTTATCTGGTCCTGTGATGCAGACATTTTTGAGATTCAGAAGATCCGGTAACCAAAATCCACATAAATTGTTGTAATATCTTTGCATAGAGACACAAAAGGAAGCAGCGGATATGAGGGACATCTTGAGCCATTCCTGGTACTTGGAAACGTGTAAGCGCAGTAGGAGTAGAAGGATGACTTTGATGGAAATGAGAAGAATAACAACACTTAGAAATCTGGGGACAGGAGTCTGTTTTTGTAGGAAAGGTGGTAGGTTCCACCTTGGATATAAAGTGCCGAGGAGATAAATGGGAATAGGAGCAGCAGGCAACTGGGAATATGGGCTGGATCTTCACAAGAGAGGTGGTGGGAAATTGTCACGTACCGCTGAACAGAGAGACACAGAAAAGCTCGGATGTCTGAGGGAATCTGGCTAGCAGATGATGCACAAATCCAGGGGGCTTGGGTTCTCAAGTACCAGGAGTGGGAGGGCTAAGTTGCTTCAGTTGTGTCTAACTCTTTGTGACCCTGTGGACTGTGTCCATAAGTTTCTCCAGGCAAGAATATTGGAGTGAGTTGCCATTCCCTTCTCCAAGGGATCTTCCCCACGCAGGGATTGAAACTGTGTCTCTTGTCTCCTACATTGGCAGCTGGCAGGTTCTTTATTGCTAGCACTACCTGGGAAGCCCAGGAGAGGGAGAGCGATCAGCAGATGGAGTAGGAGGGTAGGTGGAATGCCAAGATGGATGTGGCATCAGAGGAGTCAAGAGGAGGGGCTGTTTCCAGGGAAAGGACCGGCAAGCAGTGAGGCATGCCGCAGGAAGTAGAGAAGCCTTCACGAGAGGCCACTGGACATGGCCATCAGACCACTGTGATGGGTGGCCCCGGAGGGAACTGTGTACAGCAGGGTGAGTAAATGGAGACAGAAGGCCAGGGACTGTTCTTGTGAAGAGTCTGATACAGAAGGGAAAGAGGAGACAAGCTCATAGATAGAAATATTTGTTTGTTTTAAAGTTGATTAATTCTTCACTGCCTATACACCACACATGATTTAGCATGTCAGACTGTCTCCTGACTTCTCCACTTCTCTACCAAAGAGGGTGGAAAGAGGAATATCATCTAGATCTGGATTTCAGGCCTCTTTCTTGGATCCATTGTTTGGTCTGACTTGACTATGCCTTTAGCTCTGCTGGTTGTCTTTCCTGGCAGCCTGTGGAATTGGACACAATTGCCGGCAATTGTTAGGCCACTGCTGAGAGCCATGAGGCTCAACTAATACATTTGGAACATGTACTAGTTCCCATCTCAGTCTCCACGCAATGGGAAGAAATCAGTCCCTGACTTTGAAATTTCAGAGGTTATATACTGGTGGAATATTAAATCAGTGTGTTGATGATTTTTATCTTACCTCACAGGATCCATTTAAATTCCACTAGAGAAATAACTATGCCTGGCTGTGAAAATTTAGTCTCCCCAGGATTTTTTTTTCCTAGAAAAACATAGGTATGCCCGAACCCTAAAATGAACTGAATATTTTATATCAATGCTTTCTTAACAGAAGCAATACACACAACAACAACAAGACAGACAGACTCTATAGTTTCACAAGGAAATGATCTTATCAGTTTAAATCAAGGACATATTCTCTTAACTTCTTTTCACACCTCGGTATGTGACGTCTACAACATAATCAGCTTGGTCTCAAATGAGTTATGAAATGGATGCAAGGAGAGGTAACTTGGACTAATATTTTTCCCTCAGTGGAATTCACTTCCTCGCTCTCATATTTAAACAGCTGTTTTATTCTTAAATGGCCCTGAGCAATGCTTCTCCAGAGCTCTTTAGAGATTAGAAATGTTACAGTACTCTTTCACGTTTTTAAAGAACTTTAGTTATTGAAGTGTTTAGACAACCATTAATCTCATTTGACCTCACAACAGTTTGAAATAGGCAGTGCATGGTTATGAAGCCCATTGTTGCAGATAAAAAAAGTGAGATTCAGAGTGGTTCATTAACTAGCCCAAGGTCACACAGGCTAGGGGCAGAAGATTCAAGACTGAAGGTCAAGTTTCCCAGCTCTCTATTCATTATTTTGCCCATTATGCTTTGGGTGGCATTTTTTCACATTGGCATTTTCTTTCATTCTTAAGCCCTTCAGTGTATAAACTTTGTATAACATCAGGTTGGTTTCTGGTAGTACATTGATTGTGGAGGGCCAGGAACAAGAAACCACAGACTTTAAATGACAGGTACTCTTATTAGAGGTTTGGCCATTATTGAATGGAGGGCTGTTGTTAAGGGAAGGTATACATTGATATAAGAGGCTTGTCATTTTTTCAAAAAATGGAGACTTTTGGGCTCCTTGGGGATGGCTAATGATGGTGATTATGGAGGTGTTTCCCAGTATGAAGTACTGTGTAAACCCTGGTGTACTTCTGGGGAGATGGACCTTTGCATCCTCTTATTCTCTGGGCACTGCTGCCTTTTGGCGTGCTCTTGATTTTATAAATGAGTCTGTCTTGCTTCCCTTTTTAGAAGTGGTCTGTTATGTAGCTTCATGGTGGTTTTCTGGATGTGTGAGCTTGTGCTTCACTTAAATTAAACATTGTGCTACCGCAAAACTGAATTTAGTAGTGTTACCAATATTTTAGCCCTCAAGTAGTCTTTAAATATTCTTCACCCTGAGAGTTGGCCCAAGCAATAGCTTTTTTTTTTTTTTGCCTGTACCACTCAGCATATTAATCCTGAACTACTGCTGACCAAAGATATGCAAAGTACAAATCAATGAGTATTTTGTTTCTGTATTTTAGGGGATGAGATAGTGAGTGAAAGAAAACCGTTGGAGGGGAGTTTAAAATATTGTCGTTGTTCTGTGGCCTCATGGAGCTGAGGCTGGTCTTTTACTCATCTGTTGACCACCTTGTCTTTACACTGCATTGAAGAAGATTTTTTTTTTAAGTTCATTTTTTTTGGCCACTTCTATTGGTCTTTCATTTATTTGTTTTCATCCATCTTTGTTCCCTGGCCTGCGTGGGCCTCCATTGCAGTCACCTCTTTCGCTGCAGAGCACCGACTCAGGGCATATGTGCTCCAGAGCGCTGGCTCAGTAACTGGACACACCAGTCCAGCTGCTCTGTGGCACATGGGATCTTCTCAGGCTAGAGATTGAACCGGCGCCCCTTACACTGCAAGGCGGTGTCCTTACCCACTGGACCACCAGGCAAGCCCTGAAAAGATTTTTTTAGGTGCTTTCAGTTCAGTTGCTCAGTCATATTTGACTCTTTGCGACTCCATGGACTACAGCATGCCAGGCTTCCCTGTCCTTCACCATCTTCTGAAGCTTGCTCAAACTCATGCCCATTGACTCAGTAATGCCATCCAACCATCTTGTCCTCTGTTGTCCCCTTCTCCTTTTGCCTTCTATTTTCCCCAGCATTAGGTTCATTTCCAATGAGTCATCTCTTTGCATCAGGTGACCAAAGTATTGGGGCTTCAGCTTCAGCATCAGTCCTTCCAATGAATATTCAGGGATGGTTTCCTTTAGGATTGACTGGTTTTATCTCCTTACAGTCCAAGAGACTCTCAAGAGTCTTCTCCAACACCACAGTTCAAAGGCATGAATTGCTTGGAACTTTATGGTCCAACTCTTGCATCTATACATGACTACTGGGAAAAGCATAGTTTTGACTATATAGACTTTTGTCAGCAAAGTGATATCTCTGCTCTTTAATATGATATCTAGGTTTGTCATACCATTTCTGTCAAGAGCTTTATTGAGATATAACCTACACACCAACAATTCACTCATTAAAAAAAATTTTTTTTTTAAAGAGACAGGGTCTTGCTGTGTTGCTCAGGCTCTGGTCTGTTATTCACAGGCACTATCCCACTGCTGTATTTGTTTCTGTATTTTAGGGATGAGATAGTGAGTGAAAACCGTTGGAGGGGAGTTTAAAATATTGTCGTTGTTCTGTGGCCTCATGGAGCTGAGGCTGGTCTTTTACTCATCTGTTGACCACCTTGTCTTTACACTGCATTGAAGAAGATTTTTTTTTTAAGTTCATTTTTTTTGGCCACTTCTATTGGTCTTTCATTTATTTGTTTTCATCCATCTTTGTTCCCTGGCCTGCGTGGGCCTCCATTGCAGTCACCTCTTTCGCTGCAGAGCACCGACTCAGGGCATATGTGCTCCAGAGCGCTGGCTCAGTAACTGGACACACCAGTCCAGCTGCTCTGTGGCACATGGGATCTTCTCAGGCTAGAGATTGAACCGGCGCCCCTTACACTGCAAGGCGGTGTCCTTACCCACTGGACCACCAGGCAAGCCCTGAAAAGATTTTTTTAGGTGCTTTCAGTTCAGTTGCTCAGTCATATTTGACTCTTTGCGACTCCATGGACTACAGCATGCCAGGCTTCCCTGTCCTTCACCATCTTCTGAAACTTGCTCAAACTCATGCCCATTGACTCAGTAATGCCATCCAACCATCTTGTCCTCTGTTGTCCCCTTCTCCTTTTGCCTTCTATTTTCCCCAGCATTAGGTTCATTTCCAATGAGTCATCTCTTTGCATCAGGTGACCAAAGTATTGGGGCTTCAGCTTCAGCATCAGTCCTTCCAATGAATATTCAGGGATGGTTTCCTTTAGGATTGACTGGTTTTATCTCCTTACAGTCCAAGAGACTCTCAAGAGTCTTCTCCAACACCACAGTTCAAAGGCATGAATTGCTTGGAACTTTATGGTCCAACTCTTGCATCTATACATGACTACTGGGAAAAGCATAGTTTTGACTATATAGACTTTTGTCAGCAAAGTGATATCTCTGCTCTTTAATATGATATCTAGGTTTGTCATACCATTTCTGTCAAGAGCTTTATTGAGATATAACCTACACACCAACAATTCACTCATTAAAAAAAATTTTTTTTTTAAAGAGACAGGGTCTTGCTGTGTTGCTCAGGCTCTGGTGCAGTGGTTATTCACAGGCACTATCCCACTGCTGATCAGCATGAGAGTTTTTACCTGCTCTATTTCCAGTCTGGGCCAGTTTGCCCCTCGTTAGGCAACATACTGATCCCCTGCTCCTGGGAGGTCACCATATTGATGCCAGCGTTAGTGTGGACACCTGATTGGCATAGTGCACTGCAACTCAGAACTCCCGGGCTTAAGTGATTCTCCAGCCTCAGCCTCAGCTACCCAAGTAGCTGGGACTACAGGCGGGCATCACTGCCACCAGCCACCCGTTTGTTTTTGAATTCTATTTTTTTGTGTGTGTGGAGAACAAGTGGTTTACTTTTTTTTTTTTAAAGTAAAATTTAGCTTGCATTATGGTATATTAGTTTCAGGTGAAAAATGTAGTGATTTTGTATTTTTGTACATCATGAAATGGTCACCATTATAGGCCTAGTTATTCTTTGTCACTATACTAGATTATTTTAATATTATTGACTGTATTTCCTAGGTTGTGCATTATGTCACCATGACTTATTTATTTTATAACTGGAGGTTTTGTACTTCTTAATCCCCTTCATATTTCACTCAGCCCTCCTCACCCCCTCCCCTATTTCTAACATTAGTTTTTTCTCATTGTCTATGAGTCTGTTTCTGTCTTGTTTCATTTGTTCCTTTTTTTTTTTTTAATTTCACATATAAGTGAAATCATATGTCATTTGTCTTTCTTTGACTTATTTCACTTAGCATAATGCCCTCTAGGTTCAGCCATGTTGTCACAAATGGCAAGATCTCATTCATTTTTAATGGCTGAGTAACATTCCATTATATATTTGTGTGTGTATATATACATATTATGTATGTCATATGTATATACTTACGTCTGTGTATGTATGTATATATACACTTAGGGTGCTTCCATATTTTGACTGTAATGAATGTTGGGATGCAAGTATCTTTTTGAATTACTGTTTTCATTCTCTTTGGATAAATACCCAGAAATGGAATTACTGGATCATATAGCTTCCTAGGTGGCACAGTGGTTAAGAATTTGCCTGCCAATGCAGGAGACACAAGTTCAATCCCTTGGTGGGGAAGATCTGGTAGAGAGGCAACCCATTCCAGTATTCTTGTCTGGAAAACTCCATGGACCATGGAGCCTGGTGGACTATAGTCCATGAGGTCGCAAAGAGTTGGGACTGAGCACACACCTTAGAAGATTTCAGTGTGGCTCAAAGTTTTCTCAACTCTGAGTTCTTATTTATGTTCTGCTGATAACATTTGCTGCCATGGTGTTAAAAATATAAATGGGTGTGGATCTAGTTGGGAGTACACTTATAAATCAATAGAAAAACAGTGCACATTTCCATGGAAATCTGGCAGAAAACGATGTGTAATTCACAAAGAAGTTCAAAGTTCAAATAACCTTTAAACATTTTAAAGGGTAGTAATGTATTGTCTTTTATGTTTGATGATATGAAAATTAAGACTGCATTTGCTTATAATACTCAGGGATGGTGAAGATGGTGGCTGGAGACACTTGGACTCTCTTGATGTGGGTGTACATTGGTGTAAGACTTATGGTGGAACATGAAGCAGTATGCATAGACATTCTTCAAAAGTGAATGTCTTTTGACATAACAAAACTAATTCTAGAAGTTTATCCTGATGAGGTAACTACTAAGTATGTAAAGATGTATGCATAAAGGCATCAACACTGAGCCTTGTTGACAGTGATGGAAAATTGGGAGAGGCATAAATGCTCATCAGTGGGGACTGGTTACATAAGTATGGTGCATACCTATTCTGAAACTATATAGTCCTTCACAGTACTGCAGGTGTACACCTGTTCACAGAAGAAGATAGCCACCATGTACTTTTAAATGAGAGAAGCAGTTAACAAATGAACACAAGTCATTTTTGCATTAAAATCATATTTGCATTTAATATATCTATAAGGGAAATCCTAGAAGCTCCAATACTTTGGCCACCTGTTGCGAAGAGCCGACTCATTGGAAAAGACCCTGATGCTGGAAAAGAGTGAAGGCAACAGGAGAAGAGAGCAGCAGAGGATGAAATGGTTGGGTGACATCACTGGCTCAATGGACATGAGTTTGAGCAAGCTCTGGGAAATAGTGAAGGACAGGGAAGCTTGGTGTTGCAGTCCATGAGGTTACAAAGTGTCAAATGTGACTTAGCGACTGAACAACAACAGTGAACAGAGCCTTTTCCCCAACTGGGCTTCCCAAGTGACTCAGTGGTATAGAATCTGCCTTCCAATGCAGGAGATACAGGTTTGATCCCAGACTGAAAGATACCCTGGGGGAGGGCATGACTATCCACTCCAGAGTTCTTGCCGGGAGAATCCCACGGACAGAGAAACCTGGCAGGCTACAGTCCATAGGGTCACAAAGAGTCAGACATGACTTAGCAACTGAGCACCAAAGAATTACAGGTGAATTCTACTTTCTACCTCGTACCTCTGTGTAATATTTAGACTAAAAAGTACTACCAAAACATGATTGTCTTTTATGTTTGATGATATGAAAATTAAGACTGCATTTGCTTATAATACTCAGGGATGGTGAAGATGGTGGCTGGAGACACTTGGACTCTCTTGATGTGGGTGTACATTGGTGTAAGACTTATGGTGGAACATGAAGCAGTATGCATAGACATTCTTCAAAAGTGAATGTCTTTTGACATAACAAAACTAATTCTAGAAGTTTATCCTGATGAGGTAACTACTAAGTATGTAAAGATGTATGCATAAAGGCATCAACACTGAGCCTTGTTGACAGTGATGGAAAATTGGGAGAGGCATAAATGCTCATCAGTGGGGACTGGTTACATAAGTATGGTGCATACCTATTCTGAAACTATATAGTCCTTCACAGTACTGCAGGTGTACACCTGTTCACAGAAGAAGATAGCCACCATGTACTTTTAAATGAGAGAAGCAGTTAACAAATGAACACAAGTCATTTTTGCATTAAAATCATATTTGCATTTAATATATCTATAAGGGAAATCCTAGAAGCTCCAATACTTTGGCCACCTGTTGCGAAGAGCCGACTCATTGGAAAAGACCCTGATGCTGGAAAAGAGTGAAGGCAACAGGAGAAGAGAGCAGCAGAGGATGAAATGGTTGGGTGACATCACTGGCTCAATGGACATGAGTTTGAGCAAGCTCTGGGAAATAGTGAAGGACAGGGAAGCTTGGTGTTGCAGTCCATGAGGTTACAAAGTGTCAAATGTGACTTAGCGACTGAACAACAACAGTGAACAGAGCCTTTTCCCCAACTGGGCTTCCCAAGTGACTCAGTGGTATAGAATCTGCCTTCCAATGCAGGAGATACAGGTTTGATCCCAGACTGAAAGATACCCTGGGGGAGGGCATGACTATCCACTCCAGAGTTCTTGCCGGGAGAATCCCATGGACAGAGAAACCTGGCAGGCTACAGTCCATAGGGTCACAAAGAGTCAGACATGACTTAGCAACTGAGCACCAAAGAATTACAGGTGAATTCTACTTTCTACCTCGTACCTCTGTGTAATATTTAGACTAAAAGGTACTACCAAAACATGATTGTAATATTTATGTGTTAATTTTATATTCATGAGAAACAGAGAGCCATCTCCCAAATGTCATAATTCCAAAATCACACACACACACATATACAAACATAAATGCATATTTTTACACACATAAATGTGTGTGTGGTATTTGTATATCTCTCTACGTATTTATCCAGCATTCTAAAAAAGTGCAATCTATAATCCAATTAGTGATTATCCCTAGACTTTAAGATCATGCGTGAGTTTCTTACGCTTATTCACAGATGTTTGTAATAAGAGTCTATCTGTTATAATGATAAATGAAAAAGTAGCTTTTATACTCCAGTATGTTTGCCTGACCTAGTTTTGCATCCACTCTTTAAACGGTGCTTTGCATATGTTTCATGTGAAGGGTCCTTTGGTTAGCATTTCTTTTTTCATCTCCATCTTTTTTCTTGCCTTAATTAAATAGTTACTTCTTGAAGAGTTGTGTGCTTTATCAAATTAGAGACATTTATTCCAACTCTCACATTTGTTATCAAATGGTATACTTTCGCTTTATTCATCATTTTTCCTCCTCAAGTTTGACCTTTACAAGAGGCATTTTCAAGCACAGCATTTGTCATCTACCATTATGCTTTTGATTCATCTGTTAAATGGTAATGTGCCCTCCAAAACATTTGATATTAAGTTAAGTAGTTCCGTAGTTGCTTCTAGGAAGAGCTTTGGGGTTATTGAATTTACTGGGCAGGTAGGATATGCAAAAAGAGAAATGCATAGGAAGTTTTCAGCAGGTGGAAGCTTTTCCATGTGTCTGATAGGTTTCAGTCGTCCCTTCAGAGCACCAGATTACATCCACATCACCTCCTCGGTCATATCACCTTGAATCCTCAGGGTAAGATGGTGATAACTTTTCTCATGTGTTTTTTTTATGGCCCTTAGTAAGTTTTCTTGTAAGTAGTTGTTAATGGCTATCACCCCATTAGACTTCTAGATAGACAGTGTGGTAGCCATCCGCCAAGAGGGTCCCCAGTGATCCTCATCTCCTAATATTTGTATATTTGAAAACTAGATTATGACAGAAGTGATGGTGTGTCATGCCCAAGATTAGGTTATAAGTGACTGACTGAGGATTCCATCTTGGCGCTTTTTCTTGGACCACTTAGTCTAGGAAAAGCCAACTGTGATGTTGGGAAGACAGTCAGGAAATGGATGGAGAGAGACTTAGTCACGTGGCAGCAGCTAATAAGAAACAGGGGCTGTGACAACCGTGTGAGTGAGTTTAGAAACAGATCTTCTCCATGTTGCAGCTTCGAATGTTACAGACCCTGCCCATCACTTGACTGCCCCTCAAGACCCTGAGCTGAAAGACCCCAAACTGAAACCCTCCATCTGTCTAAATTTAGGCTTCCAAGTTCTAGCTCCCAGAAGGCATGTGAGACTATAGATGATTGTTGTTTTAATTGAGGTGACTTATTATACTCCAGTATGTTTGCCTGACCTAGTTTTGCATCCACTCTTTAAACGGTGCTTTGCATATGTTTCATGTGAAGGGTCCTTTGGTTAGCATTTCTTTTTTCATCTCCATCTTTTTTCTTGCCTTAATTAAATAGTTACTTCTTGAAGAGTTGTGTGCTTTATCAAATTAGAGACATTTATTCCAACTCTCACATTTGTTATCAAATGGTATACTTTCGCTTTATTCATCATTTTTCCTCCTCAAGTTTGACCTTTACAAGAGGCATTTTCAAGCACAGCATTTGTCATCTACCATTATGCTTTTGATTCATCTGTTAAATGGTAATGTGCCCTCCAAAACATTTGATATTAAGTTAAGTAGTTCCGTAGTTGCTTCTAGGAAGAGCTTTGGGGTTATTGAATTTACTGGGCAGGTAGGATATGCAAAAAGAGAAATGCATAGGAAGTTTTCAGCAGGTGGAAGCTTTTCCATGTGTCTGATAGGTTTCAGTCGTCCCTTCAGAGCACCAGATTACATCCACATCACCTCCTCGGTCATATCACCTTGAATCCTCAGGGTAAGATGGTGATAACTTTTCTCATGTGTTTTTTTTATGGCCCTTAGTAAGTTTTCTTGTAAGTAGTTGTTAATGGCTATCACCCCATTAGACTTCTAGATAGACAGTGTGGTAGCCATCCGCCAAGAGGGTCCCCAGTGATCCTCATCTCCTAATATTTGTATATTTGAAAACTAGATTATGACAGAAGTGATGGTGTGTCATGCCCAAGATTAGGTTATAAGTGACTGACTGAGGATTCCATCTTGGCGCTTTTTCTTGGACCACTTAGTCTAGGAAAAGCCAACTGTGATGTTGGGAAGACAGTCAGGAAATGGATGGAGAGAGACTTAGTCACGTGGCAGCAGCTAATAAGAAACAGGGGCTGTGACAACCGTGTGAGTGAGTTTAGAAACAGATCTTCTCCATGTTGCAGCTTCGAATGTTACAGACCCTGCCCATCACTTGACTGCCCCTCAAGACCCTGAGCTGAAAGACCCCAAACTGAAACCCTCCATCTGTCTAAATTTAGGCTTCCAAGTTCTAGCTCCCAGAAGGCATGTGAGACTATAGATGATTGTTGTTTTAATTGAGGTGACTTATTACACAGCTATAGATAACTAATCAGAGTAGAAGTGGGGTGTTGATGGAACAAAACCCTAAAATGCGGTAGTGGCCTTGAGTCTCGGCAGAGTGCAATGTAAAAAGCTGTAAGGACTTTAAGGAACAGTGTAATAAAAGCTTAACGTACCTTGAATACATTGGCTATAGAACTTTGGGCTTTGAGGAGGCTGCTGGTGAAGGCGTATAGGAAACTCATACTGGGAACAGGAAAAGGACAGTCTTTGTTATGTGGTGGCAAAACATTTAGCAGTACTGGTGCCTGCAGTAATGTGGAAGGTAGAAAATGTACCTAATGAACTAGGTGATACAGTTAAGGAGATTTCTAACCAAGTGTTAAAAGTGCATTCTATTTTTTTTCCTGTTGCTTATAGAAAAATTGCAAGGAGAGAGGCAGCTGAAAGCTTCTCAGCTGAGAACCTTCAGGTAAAAAACAGGCAGGACTAGCTGTTTTTGAAGATTAGCAGCAATAAATGACTTCTAAGCAAAGATCAAATTTGGGACACTTTCAGGCAAGCAAGTTCCTAAAGTGAAGCCAAGGGTCTGACTGTAAGATCTTAAGATCTCACAAATCAAAGATGATGTCTCAGGGTACCAAGCAGCACAGCCAAAAGCCCTCTAAAGAGATTAAGGGTTTGCCTTCACAGGTCCTATTGATCAAACAACAGCACTTGGAAGAGGGTTATGAAAAGTTATGACAGAAGTGATGGTGTGTCATGCCCAAGATTAGGTTATAAGTGACTGACTGAGGATTCCATCTTGGCGCTTTTTCTTGGACCACTTAGTCTAGGAAAAGCCAACTGTGATGTTGGGAAGACAGTCAGGAAATGGATGGAGAGAGACTTAGTCACGTGGCAGCAGCTAATAAGAAACAGGGGCTGTGACAACCGTGTGAGTGAGTTTAGAAACAGATCTTCTCCATGTTGCAGCTTCGAATGTTACAGACCCTGCCCATCACTTGACTGCCCCTCAAGACCCTGAGCTGAAAGACCCCAAACTGAAACCCTCCATCTGTCTAAATTTAGGCTTCCAAGTTCTAGCTCCCAGAAGGCATGTGAGACTATAGATGATTGTTGTTTTAATTGAGGTGACTTATTACACAGCTATAGATAACTAATCAGAGTAGAAGTGGGGTGTTGATGGAACAAAACCCTAAAATGCGGTAGTGGCCTTGAGTCTCGGCAGAGTGCAATGTAAAAAGCTGTAAGGACTTTAAGGAACAGTGTAATAAAAGCTTAACGTACCTTGAATACATTGGCTATAGAACTTTGGGCTTTGAGGAGGCTGCTGGTGAAGGCGTATAGGAAACTCATACTGGGAACAGGAAAAGGACAGTCTTTGTTATGTGGTGGCAAAACATTTAGCAGTACTGGTGCCTGCAGTAATGTGGAAGGTAGAAAATGTACCTAATGAACTAGGTGATACAGTTAAGGAGATTTCTAACCAAGTGTTAAAAGTGCATTCTATTTTTTTTCCTGTTGCTTATAGAAAAATTGCAAGGAGAGAGGGAGCTGAAAGCTTCTCAGCTGAGAACCTTCAGGTAAAAAACAGGCAGGACTAGCTGTTTTTGAAGATTAACAGCAATAAATGACTTCTAAGCAAAGATCAAATTTGGGACACTTTCAGGCAAGCAAGTTCCTAAAGTGAAGCCAAGGGTCTGACTGTAAGATCTTAAGATCTCACAAATCAAAGATGATGTCTCAGGGTACCAAGCAGCCAGCCAAAAAGCCCTCTAAAGAGATTAAGGGTTTGCCTTCACAGGTCCTATTGATCAAACAACAGCATTACTTGGAGCGTCAAGGACATGGTACCCCAGCAAAAGCCCAAGGTGAGGAAGGTAGGTGGGACTTTTGTTTAATTGAATGAAACCTAAAAGAAGTCACAGAAGACCTTCTAAGTTTTTGAGTCATACTTGGAAAGATGCCATCAGATTGAAATAAAAGAAGTGTTAGAGAGAACAAAAGGGAGAGGTTGTTGGACTCCAGGTGTCAATGAGTAGGAGGGAAGCTGAAGAAACTACTCAGCTGCAAATATATTTTACCCTTCATTAAAAGGGAAGGATGATAGGCCAAAAACAAAAGCCCAGAGGGTGGAGTTAAAGGTCATAGAGAATGACCAGCAGTGGAAGTGATGGTATGTCACTTTGAGATTAGTTCATTAAGACCGCAGCTTCCATTTGGAGCATGCACTCTCTCTCTCTAGCTCTCTTGTATGACTCGCCATGGAGGAATGCCAGCTGCCATATGTTGAAGAGGTACAGGCAGCTACATGGACCCCACACAGGGAAGGACTTCCAACCTGTCGCTGTAATCAGTACTTCAGATGAGGAAGCCCCAGCTGACACCTTGACTGCAAACTCATGGGACAGGGCATAGAAAAGAATTCACATAGCAGGCCTGCCCCTGCTATCCTTAGAAAACTCTGGCTACAAGATTGGCTCTTGGCCGGCATCTGGGAGTTTGGAATTAGGAAGGGTTCCCACGGTTCTCTGGGGCTTCCCTGGTGGCTCAGGAGATCCTTGGGTTGGGAAGATCCCCTGGAGAAGGCCATGATGACCCACTTCAGTTCTATTTTTTTTTTCCTGTTGCTTATAGAAAAATTGCAAGGAGAGAGGCAGCTGAAAGCTTCTCAGCTGAGAACCTTCAGGTAAAAAACAGGCAGGACTAGCTGTTTTTGAAGATTAGCAGCAATAAATGACTTCTAAGCAAAGATCAAATTTGGGACACTTTCAGGCAAGCAAGTTCCTAAAGTGAAGCCAAGGGTCTGACTGTAAGATCTTAAGATCTCACAAATCAAAGATGATGTCTCAGGGTACCAAGCAGCCAGCCAAAAAGCCCTCTAAAGAGATTAAGGGTTTGCCTTCACAGGTCCTATTGATCAAACAACAGCATTACTTGGAGCGTCAAGGACATGGTACCCCAGCAAAAGCCCAAGGTGAGGAAGGTAGGTGGGACTTTTGTTTAATTGAATGAAACCTAAAAGAAGTCACAGAAGACCTTCTAAGTTTTTGAGTCATACTTGGAAAGATGCCATCAGATTGAAATAAAAGAAGTGTTAGAGAGAACAAAAGGGAGAGGTTGTTGGACTCCAGGTGTCAATGAGTAGGAGGGAAGCTGAAGAAACTACTCAGCTGCAAATATATTTTACCCTTCATTAAAAGGGAAGGATGATGGGCCCAAAAAACAAAAGCCCAGAGGGTGGAGTTAAAGGTCATAGAGAATGACCAGCAGTGGAAGTGATGGTATGTCACTTTGAGATTAGTTCATTAAGACCGCAGCTTCCATTTGGAGCATGCACTCTCTCTCTCTAGCTCTCTTGTATGACTCGCCATGGAGGAATGCCAGCTGCCATATGTTGAAGAGGTACAGGCAGCTACATGGACCCCACACAGGGAAGGACTTCCAACCTGTCGCTGTAATCAGTACTTCAGATGAGGAAGCCCCAGCTGACACCTTGACTGCAAACTCATGGGACAGGGCATAGAAAAGAATTCACATAGCAGGCCTGCCCCTGCTATCCTTAGAAAACTCTGGCTACAAGATTGGCTCTTGGCCGGCATCTGGGAGTTTGGAATTAGGAAGGGTTCCCACGGTTCTCTGGGGCTTCCCTGGTGGCTCAGGAGATCCTTGGGTTGGGAAGATCCCCTGGAGAAGGACATGATGACCCACTTCAGTATTCTTGTTGGGGATGATCCCAAGGACAGAGGAGCCTGGTGGGCTCCAGTGCATAGGGTTGCTAGAGTCAGACGAGACTTAGCGACTACACCACCACTACCCACCATTCTCTAATTGACAGTGAGAGTGGTTGACTGTGCCTAAATTGTACAAGTAGTATTTTTATCATAAACACCCGCTTCTATTAATATCTAGGAGCATGGAATTTTGGTATGTGCTAGACAGAGAGTGGGAATGTGAACAGCCACCAACATAAACCTTGGGCACTGAGTCTCTAATGAACTTCCCTGGTAGAGAATATTTCACAAATTGTAGTCACGCCATGATGCTGGGGAATTAAGCCTGTTGGTGAGGAGAGGACTCTCAGACGCTTGTGCCTGGTTTCCTCTGGACTTGAGTCCAGGCCCCCTTTACTGATTTAGCTATAATAGATCGGAGCTGAGAATAATACTCTGTGTGCGTCCTGTGTATCCTTCTAGTGATCGCTGACCCTGGGGGGTGTTTGGGAGACCTCCAACCCAAAGACCTGAGCCAGAGCCACCTCCTCCAAAACTGTGAGATAGCAATTGTTATTTTTAAGTCACTGAGTCTGAGTAGTTTCAGTCCACACAGCCACAGATAAACTAACACAGGGAGCCAGTCATTTCTATCCCCCAGCATTTAGCTTAGTGTGTGGGACAGCGGGGGTTAAAGAAATATTTGTTGAGTGAATTGATATTTCTACCTTTGAAGAATTTATAACCCATCTGGCTGCTTCGTGGGAGAAGTCACAATCCTGGGATGGTATGAGAAAACAGGCTTCCCTCTATTTTCTTTTGTCTGGAAAACCTGTCCCTGGGGCAATCACCAACCTTACAGTTGTCACGTCTGACATCTTCCTTTTGGGATAGCATCCATGTATACAAGAATTAGTGGCCATCAGACCATCCTTCTTCTCTGTTACTTGTTAGGTCCCCTGGTTTTTCTCTCTCCTGTTCCTTGGTGATGATGACTTTTCTTACCATGGAAATAAAACCTTCTTCCTCCTGAAAAATTAAATTACCAAGTGTTTCAGGGCCTTGTAGATATTAACATTTCTCTGTTCAGTCTTGCCTCTTCATCACATTATTGCCTTGAGAGAAGTTGAGACAAATGAACTTTTCCTGTTTTACATTGTCCCCTCCTCTGCACACTGTCTCAAAATAGACTTATATACAAAGACAGCAACCATTTAGGCTAAGATAGATTTCATGTGGGAGAAAAACCTAAAATATATACTAAATGTAGACTTCCTTGAGTTATTTACAGTTTCTTAGAGAAGTATTTTAATCAAAGGGTGTGTGTGTGTGTGCTCATGTGTGGGTACATGCACCCACAGACACACAGAGACACACACATGCCACACTGATTGCTGTGGTTGTTATCAGAACCTTTCCCTCTCTTCAAATCTCCTTTGGTTTTAGCAGATGACCTTGATTCCCATTTTCCTGATAATCTCAAGGTGATCTAATAGGATCTCTCTCATTTGATTTACTTTCTACCTAATTAAAAGAAATCCCATCGTCTTTTATCCAAAAATCATCTATCCTTCTTTAAGCCCCGATTAGACCTTGTCACTTCCCATTTTCCCCTGCTAGTTTTGATCGCTGACCCTGGGGGTGTTTGGGAGACCTCCAACCCAAAGACCTGAGCCAGAGCCACCTCCTCCAAAACTGTGAGATAGCAATTGTTATTTTTAAGTCACTGAGTCTGAGTAGTTTCAGTCCACACAGCCACAGATAAACTAACACAGGGAGCCAGTCATTTCTATCCCCCAGCATTTAGCTTAGTGTGTGGGACAGCGGGGGTTAAAGAAATATTTGTTGAGTGAATTGATATTTCTACCTTTGAAGAATTTATAACCCATCTGGCTGCTTCGTGGGAGAAGTCACAATCCTGGGATGGTATGAGAAAACAGGCTTCCCTCTATTTTCTTTTGTCTGGAAAAGCCTGTCCCTGGGGCAATCACCAACCTTACAGTTGTCACGTCTGACATCTTCCTTTTGGGATAGCATCCATGTATACAAGAATTAGTGGCCATCAGACCATCCTTCTTCTCTGTTACTTGTTAGGTCCCCTGGTTTTTCTCTCTCCTGTTCCTTGGTGATGATGACTTTTCTTACCATGGAAATAAAACCTTCTTCCTCCTGAAAAATTAAATTACCAAGTGTTTCAGGGCCTTGTAGATATTAACATTTCTCTGTTCAGTCTTGCCTCTTCATCACATTATTGCCTTGAGAGAAGTTGAGACAAATGAACTTTTCCTGTTTTACATTGTCCCCTCCTCTGCACACTGTCTCAAAATAGACTTATATACAAAGACAGCAACCATTTAGGCTAAGATAGATTTCATGTGGGAGAAAAACCTAAAATATATACTAAATGTAGACTTCCTTGAGTTATTTACAGTTTCTTAGAGAAGTATTTTAATCAAAGGGTGTGTGTGTGTGTGCTCATGTGTGGGTACATGCACCCACAGACACACAGAGACACACACATGCCACACTGATTGCTGTGGTTGTTATCAGAACCTTTCCCTCTCTTCAAATCTCCTTTGGTTTTAGCAGATGACCTTGATTCCCATTTTCCTGATAATCTCAAGGTGATCTAATAGGATCTCTCTCATTTGATTTACTTTCTACCTAATTAAAAGAAATCCCATCGTCTTTTATCCAAAAATCATCTATCCTTCTTTCAAAGTGTCCCCTCTCTAGTTCTTCTTCCCACTTTTAGATCATTATTCATCTGTCTTTCAGCTTTTCATTCTTGCATTTGTTCTTCCTTCTACCAGCTACTATATAGGTGTTCAGATTTCTCCAACACTCAATAGAACTGTCTATTTCTTTAGACTGCTTTTTTTTTTTTTAAGTTAAGCCAATGCTTAACAACTGGTAGGTTTAAAAAAAAAATTTTTTTATTAATATTTATTTATTTATTTATTTTGAGGGGGTGGGGAGGAAGAGGGTGGGCAGGTCACTTCTATTGGTCTTTCATTTATCTATTTTCATCTGTCATTGTTCTTCGGCATGTGTGGGCCTCCCATCGCAGTGGCCTCTTGTCGCAGAGCACCGGCTCTGGGCGCATGCGCTCCAGAGCTCCGGCTCGGTCATTGGACACATCGGTCCAGCCGCTCCACAGCATGTGGGATCTTCCCAGGCCAGGGATCGAACCGGTGCCCCTTGTACTGCAAGGTCGTGTCCTTTCCCACTGGACCACCAGGGAAGCCCCCTTAGACTGCTTTTTGCTGGAGCTGAAATTCTATGTGCTTCCTTCATTTTCCTGCCAAGCTTAAAACTAGTCCCTTAGACTGACTGCCTCCACTTCCTCATCACTCAGCCACTGCTTTGCATGGAAAACCCAGTTTTACCCTTTCTACTCTGAAATTCCCCTCAAGATATCTTAATGACCAAGCGTATTAATCCTCCACCCTCCCTTTCGGCCACCGCACCACGTCCCCATGCAGACTGTTTACCTTCCTAAAGCATTTATTGCTTTATAGCTCTCAGCTATAAAGGGTTACCATTGTAACCCTTCTGGATGAGGTTGGTGTATGTTAGGATTTGAACGTGGTCATCAGGTTTTCTGTGTTACGTTTTTTGTTTCTGGGGCAGTTTTGGACATGGTAATGAGTTTGGACCAGAATTATTTTTTATTTTTTTTTTGCACTGCATGGCGGTGTCCTTACCCACTGGACCACCAGGGACGCCCTTATTGTTTTTTATTGGAGTATACTGCTGTGCTATTTTCTGCTGTGCAGTGAAGTAAATCAATAATATGTTTACATATCCCCCCCCCCCTTTGGATTTTCTTCCCATTTAGGTCACCACAGAGCACTGAGCAGAGTTTTCTGTGCTACACAGCAGTTTCTCATTATTTACTTTAGTCATGTCCGATTCTTTGCACCCTTGTGCACTGTAGCCCGTCAGGTCCTCTTGCCAGGATTCTCCAGGCAAGAATACTGGGATGGGTTGTCCTGCCCTCCTCAGGGCATCTTCCTGACCCAGGGTTGAAGCTGAATCTCTTACATCTTCTGCACTGACTTTTTTTTTTTTAAGCTACTAGTGCCATCTGGGAAGCCCCTATTTAGTTTATACATAGTATCAGCATCAATCATGTGTGTATTTTTTTTTTTAAAGAAATGTATTTTATTTATTTATTTTTGGCTATTCTGGGTTTTCACTGCTGCTGCAGGCTCTGCTCTAGTTTCAGGGAGTGGGGGCTACTCTCTCATTGAGGTGAGCATTTTCTTGTTACGGTGACTTCTTTTGTTGTGGAAACTCAGGCACTAGGGCACACGGGCTTCAGTAGTTGCGGCACATGGGCTCAATAGTTGTGGCTGTGAGGCTCTAAAGCACAGGCTCAATAGTATGGCTGACAGTTTCTCTGCAGCATGTGGAATCTTCTCAAATCAGGGATCAAACCCATGTCTCCTGCATTGGCAAGCGAACTCTTTACCACTGAGCTACCAGGGAGGCCCTCATGTGTGCATGTTAATCCCAATCTTCCAGTTCATCCCATTCTATGTCAGACTAGGGTTTGAGTTGTGAGTCTAACATTCACTAGCTGTATGACTTTTGGCAGGTTGTGAACCTTCGAAGATCTCATTTACCCTCATCTGTAAACTGGGGATAAAAATCAATTACCCACAGGGCTATCTCTCGTGCAAACTAAATGAGTTAGTGTGTGGAAATACATAATAGTGCTTGGCATAGAGTAAGTAAAAAACTTCATCATTCTTGTCAATGTCTGTCCCTTGTTGAATAAGACAAGTTAATCATCCAATAGTTCCTGTAAATGAAGTGTGGCTACATTCTTCAGTAAGATAAATTATGCATTAAATACTTTATTTTCCCAGGTCTGATACCCAGGAACTGTGAACACGGCAATCTCAACATGTAGTTTATAGAAATATTGTATAATCCTGCAGATTTAAAATGTGAGTTGGAGCCCCTTTATAAACAAGTCTCTATCATGACAAATTAAAGGAGAATTAAAGCCTTCTTAGAAGAAATGCCATTGGTTTTGTGAACCAATGTTAATTTACCCCAACACTTGATAAGGGTGTGGATGCTGGCCATTTCAGGTCACCATTAGTCTATCAGCCCTGCTCTCAGCCAAAGTAGGCACTCAATAAATCCGGGACTCTCTAGTAGTCCAGTGGCTAAGAATCTACTTTGCAATGCAGGAGATGAGGGTTCCATCCCCGATTGGGGAACTAATATCCCACATGCCAGGGTAAATAAGCCCATGTGCCCCAGAACCCAGACAACACAACTCTTAAAATAGTCCAGTGGGGCTACTCTCTCATTGAGGTGAGCATTTTCTTGTTACGGTGACTTCTTTTGTTGTGGAAACTCAGGCACTAGGGCACACGGGCTTCAGTAGTTGCGGCACATGGGCTCAATAGTTGTGGCTGTGAGGCTCTAAAGCACAGGCTCAATAGTATGGCTGACAGTTTCTCTGCAGCATGTGGAATCTTCTCAAATCAGGGATCAAACCCATGTCTCCTGCATTGGCAAGCGAACTCTTTACCACTGAGCTACCAGGGAGGCCCTCATGTGTGCATGTTAATCCCAATCTTCCAGTTCATCCCATTCTATGTCAGACTAGGGTTTGAGTTGTGAGTCTAACATTCACTAGCTGTATGACTTTTGGCAGGTTGTGAACCTTCGAAGATCTCATTTACCCTCATCTGTAAACTGGGGATAAAAATCAATTACCCACAGGGCTATCTCTCGTGCAAACTAAATGAGTTAGTGTGTGGAAATACATAATAGTGCTTGGCATAGAGTAAGTAAAAAACTTCATCATTCTTGTCAATGTCTGTCCCTTGTTGAATAAGACAAGTTAATCATCCAATAGTTCCTGTAAATGAAGTGTGGCTACATTCTTCAGTAAGATAAATTATGCATTAAATACTTTATTTTCCCAGGTCTGATACCCAGGAACTGTGAACACGGCAATCTCAACATGTAGTTTATAGAAATATTGTATAATCCTGCAGATTTAAAATGTGAGTTGGAGCCCCTTTATAAACAAGTCTCTATCATGACAAATTAAAGGAGAATTAAAGCCTTCTTAGAAGAAATGCCATTGGTTTTGTGAACCAATGTTAATTTACCCCAACACTTGATAAGGGTGTGGATGCTGGCCATTTCAGGTCACCATTAGTCTATCAGCCCTGCTCTCAGCCAAAGTAGGCACTCAATAAATCCGGGACTCTCTTAGTAGTCCAGTGGCTAAGAATCTACTTTGCAATGCAGGAGATGAGGGTTCCATCCCCGATTGGGGAACTAATATCCCACATGCCAGGGTAAATAAGCCCATGTGCCCCAGAACCCAGACAACACAACCAGAGGGTCCGTGTGCCAACTAAAGAGCCCACGTGATGCAACAAAAATCCTGCATGTTGCAACTGAGACCTGAAGAAGCCAAATAAATAAATAAATATTAAAAAAATACTTGTGAGCTAAATAAATACCAATGCACAAACATATCTTTGAATGTATTGCAATGTATGTTGTAAACAGCATGAACGGTTTGTGCTGAAATGGTGATGGAAAAGGGAACTCTTGTCCACAGAGTGGAATGGGGGCTTGCAGGGTCTTCTGATTATTACTGAACTTGAGACTGAGCAGCTTCAGAAACTGCACATGACAGTTGCTCCTGGTGAATGCCTCCCTCTAAGCCCATCAAGTTCTCTGATTCCTCTGCTGTTCCCTCGTCCCCTCATGATGTCTTGTCCTTATTGCAGCTGCTGTATCTGATCTCGCTGTGAAAATAGTGCTTCTTTTCTCCCAACCCATGGGGTTCAGTTTTTGATTAACAGGTTTCCTGTTTTCTGAGCAAAATACCCAGGTAAATCCCTGTCTGGATGCTGTGAGGATCTGCAGTAATTCACAGTTACCATATGAGCCCTTTGTTGAATGGCATGCTTTTTGTAAGGATGTGGTGTCATTTATAATGCTGGCTCCAATGTCACTTTTAGCTGCGTGGTATGTTGACTCCCATATTAGATGACATTGACAGTCAGGAGAGGAGTGACATTAGTTACTGCTGCTGAATTTTAAAAAAAGAATCATATTTACAGTATAAATGGATTTTACTCTCTTCAAAGTAGTGACCTTGGGATAGATGTAATCCTTTGATGCTTCCATTGATGTGGCTATTGCTCCAAACATTTCCGGAATCCTTCTTTTTAAGTTGTCCCTAGGCCCATGGCATATTCTTGGAAATATTTTCAAGTATGACAAATATTCATTCTTTGTAGGAGGCTTTGATTTTTGGAAAAAATGAAAGAGTTGTTGACCTTGAGTCCAGCAGCTAAAGTGGGTGATAGGGCCGAGGAACACTGTTCCTGTCCAAAGCAACATAGAGTTTTATATGTGTTTTCATTATGTCCTAAGATGGTATGTTTTTGTTCTGAACAGTGTTTCTTTTTTTTTTTTTTTTAATGTTTCAATTCATAAACCTATTAAGCCTATAGAACACTATAGGACTGCATATGACAGGTATGTTCCCAACACTGATGTTGAATGAATGCTAGCTTTTATTTTCCCCCAAGTCAATTAGTTTGTGAAATGAAGACCATAGTGTGATCTTAAGCTTCAATGATACAGGTTAACCATTGTTCACCAGCTCAGACCACAAACCAGGTGTGAAGATGATCCCAACTGTGCCTGGGCAGTGTTGCTCTGGAAGAAAGAAATCTAAGTGGCTGAGTTTGCGTTCTCTGCCTGTTTTCTTAAAGACTTGTATGCCTCCCAAACAAACTGGGCATAAATTGCTTCATAAAAAAAGGTTTTTAACCAAAAAACCACTCTGAACAGTTGCCCCTCCTGGTGAATGCCTCCCTCTAAGCCCATCAAGTTCTCTGATTCCTCTGCTGTTCCCTCGTCCCCTCATGATGTCTTGTCCTTATTGCAGCTGCTGTATCTGATCTCGCTGTGAAAATAGTGCTTCTTTTCTCCCAACCCATGGGGTTCAGTTTTTGATTAACAGGTTTCCTGTTTTCTGAGCAAAATACCCAGGTAAATCCCTGTCTGGATGCTGTGAGGATCTGCAGTAATTCACAGTTACCATATGAGCCCTTTGTTGAATGGCATGCTTTTTGTAAGGATGTGGTGTCATTTATAATGCTGGCTCCAATGTCACTTTTAGCTGCGTGGTATGTTGACTCCCATATTAGATGACATTGACAGTCAGGAGAGGAGTGACATTAGTTACTGCTGCTGAATTTTAAAAAAAGAATCATATTTACAGTATAAATGGATTTTACTCTCTTCAAAGTAGTGACCTTGGGATAGATGTAATCCTTTGATGCTTCCATTGATGTGGCTATTGCTCCAAACATTTCCGGAATCCTTCTTTTTAAGTTGTCCCTAGGCCCATGGCATATTCTTGGAAATATTTTCAAGTATGACAAATATTCATTCTTTGTAGGAGGCTTTGATTTTTGGAAAAAATGAAAGAGTTGTTGACCTTGAGTCCAGCAGCTAAAGTGGGTGATAGGGCCGAGGAACACTGTTCCTGTCCAAAGCAACATAGAGTTTTATATGTGTTTTCATTATGTCCTAAGATGGTATGTTTTTGTTCTGAACAGTGTTTCTTTTTTTTTTTTTTTTAATGTTTCAATTCATAAACCTATTAAGCCTATAGAACACTATAGGACTGCATATGACAGGTATGTTCCCAACACTGATGTTGAATGAATGCTAGCTTTTATTTTCCCCCAAGTCAATTAGTTTGTGAAATGAAGACCATAGTGTGATCTTAAGCTTCAATGATACAGGTTAACCATTGTTCACCAGCTCAGACCACAAACCAGGTGTGAAGATGATCCCAACTGTGCCTGGGCAGTGTTGCTCTGGAAGAAAGAAATCTAAGTGGCTGAGTTTGCGTTCTCTGCCTCAACAGGGAGTTTTCTTAAAGACTTGTATGCCTCCCAAACAAACTGGGCATAAATTTAATGCTTCATTAAAATAAAGGCAAAAAATACAATTTTTATCTAATTTCCCAATTATATAGATTGTAGATATCCCTACTTGTGGTCAGTTGCTAACATTTTGCTCAATTTTTTGTGTCCTTCCTTATCTGGAAAAATGTATTTCAGTCATTTCTAAAACCTGCCTCTGTTCCTCAGGCCTGTATATCACCTGCCCTCCTTCTGTGGTCACACCCTGGCAAACGCAGGGTATGTTTAAGCTTTTTGAAGGGAGTGTGTTAAAATTGATGTGAATTGTATTATATGATACGCACTTTCCTCATTCTTTTTTTTTTTTCTTTTGGAGGCTTGTCCATGTTGATTGATTTACCTCCTCTATGGTATTCCACCATCAGAATTGTTTTGGCCATAGGATCTTTCAGATGTGTTTCAGGAATTTGGAAGCTCTGTTTTGCTTTGTTGGAATTATTCAGATGTTTTACAGATAAACTATGAAAATTTGTCCTCTTATGGTAATGTATTCTCACCCACAGAAATGTAAAGTGAAAGTTGTTCAGTTGTGTCCAACTCGTTAGAACCCCAATGACGACCCATGGAATGCTCCAAGCAAGAATAGCCAAGTGGGTAGCTGTTCCCTTCTCCAGGGGATCTTCCTAACCTGGGAATCAAACCCAGGTCTCCCACATTGCAGGTGGATTCTTTACCATCTGAGCCACCAGGCAAACTGTGTTTATTTAGTTCTTTCTTAATGTCCTTCAATAGCATTTCCCAATTTTTGGTATACTTTTCTTATATATCTTTATTAAATGAATTTATAAGCATCCCTTATTTAGTTAATGGCATCGAGGTATTTTTTCCCAACACTGATGTTGAATGAATGCTAGCTTTTATTTTCCCCCAAGTCAATTAGTTTGTGAAATGAAGACCATAGTGTGATCTTAAGCTTCAATGATACAGGTTAACCATTGTTCACCAGCTCAGACCACAAACCAGGTGTGAAGATGATCCCAACTGTGCCTGGGCAGTGTTGCTCTGGAAGAAAGAAATCTAAGTGGCTGAGTTTGCGTTCTCTGCCTCAACAGGGAGTTTTCTTAAAGACTTGTATGCCTCCCAAACAAACTGGGCATAAATTTAATGCTTCATTAAAATAAAGGCAAAAAATACAATTTTTATCTAATTTCCCAATTATATAGATTGTAGATATCCCTACTTGTGGTCAGTTGCTAACATTTTGCTCAATTTTTTGTGTCCTTCCTTATCTGGAAAAATGTATTTCAGTCATTTCTAAAACCTGCCTCTGTTCCTCAGGCCTGTATATCACCTGCCCTCCTTCTGTGGTCACACCCTGGCAAACGCAGGGTATGTTTAAGCTTTTTGAAGGGAGTGTGTTAAAATTGATGTGAATTGTATTATATGATACGCACTTTCCTCATTCTTTTTTTTTTTTCTTTTGGAGGCTTGTCCATGTTGATTGATTTACCTCCTCTATGGTATTCCACCATCAGAATTGTTTTGGCCATAGGATCTTTCAGATGTGTTTCAGGAATTTGGAAGCTCTGTTTTGCTTTGTTGGAATTATTCAGATGTTTTACAGATAAACTATGAAAATTTGTCCTCTTATGGTAATGTATTCTCACCCACAGAAATGTAAAGTGAAAGTTGTTCAGTCGTGTCCAACTCGTTAGAACCCCAATGACGACCCATGGAATTCTCCAAGCAAGAATAGCCAAGTGGGTAGCTGTTCCCTTCTCCAGGGGATCTTCCTAACCTGGGAATCAAACCCAGGTCTCCCACATTGCAGGTGGATTCTTTACCATCTGAGCCACCAGGCAAACTGTGTTTATTTAGTTCTTTCTTAATGTCCTTCAATAGCATTTCCCAATTTTTGGTATACTTTTCTTATATATCTTTATTAAATGAATTTATAAGCATCCCATATGCTATATTGCTATAGTTAATGGCATCTGTTTATTAATTTTTCTTGTTGTTGCTGGTGTATAGGAACATTGTTCATTTTTGTATATCTCACTAAACTCTCACTTATTTTCATGGTTTATCTGTAGATACTCTTACATTTCCTATGCATACAGGTATGTGAGTTTGATAGGTGCTGATAATGAGGTATATATGTTAAGTTTCTGTGATGAAAGGAAAACTGTCTCTCTACTGATACCACATGTATGGATTTTCCACACATTTCAATCTTCTGATTTTCTGTGGACCAACTGGATGTCTGACAGTTTAATTCAATTCTGGCATTAACTACCTGGAGTTAGCACAGACCCCTCAGGACAGATCTGTATTCCATCATCGGAATTGTTTTGGCCACAGGCTCTTTCAAATATATTTGAAATATATTTCAGAAATCTTGAAGCTCTGTTTTGCTTTGTTGTAATTATTCAGCAATTTTCTAGAACGGTGCTGTTGACTTAAAAAATAATGCACAGCATGAAAGCTGCAAGTTAAGTTTTATTTGGAGCACAGTGAAAACAATAGCCTAGGAGACAGCACCTCAGATACCTGTGAGAAACTGCTTCAAAGAGGCAGGGGGGAAGGTCAGTATATATGTGATTTTGGTGAAGGGGGAAGATAGATGTGCCATCAAGCACATATTTTTGGCAGAAGATTCCCGCTAGTCATGAGGAGCAGTCATCACCATGAAGGATTTTAGTGCTTTTCTAGATAAGAGGAGATACAAGAATTGGGCTCATAAAATTAGGTCCTGAAAGTTGTTCAGTTGTGTCCAACTCGTTAGAACCCCAATGACGACCCATGGAATGCTCCAAGCAAGAATAGCCAAGTGGGTAGCTGTTCCCTTCTCCAGGGGATCTTCCTAACCTGGGAATCAAACCCAGGTCTCCCACATTGCAGGTGGATTCTTTACCATCTGAGCCACCAGGCAAACTGTGTTTATTTAGTTCTTTCTTAATGTCCTTCAATAGCATTTCCCAATTTTTGGTATACTTTTCTTATATATCTTTATTAAATGAATTTATAAGCATCCCATATGCTATATTGCTATAGTTAATGGCATCTGTTTATTAATTTTTCTTGTTGTTGCTGGTGTATAGGAACATTGTTCATTTTTGTATATCTCACTAAACTCTCACTTATTTTCATGGTTTATCTGTAGATACTCTTACATTTCCTATGCATACAGGTATGTGAGTTTGATAGGTGCTGATAATGAGGTATATATGTTAAGTTTCTGTGATGAAAGGAAAACTGTCTCTCTACTGATACCACATGTATGGATTTTCCACACATTTCAATCTTCTGATTTTCTGTGGACCAACTGGATGTCTGACAGTTTAATTCAATTCTGGCATTAACTACCTGGAGTTAGCACAGACCCCTCAGGACAGATCTGTATTCCATCATCGGAATTGTTTTGGCCACAGGCTCTTTCAAATATATTTGAAATATATTTCAGAAATCTTGAAGCTCTGTTTTGCTTTGTTGTAATTATTCAGCAATTTTCTAGAACGGTGCTGTTGACTTAAAAAATAATGCACAGCATGAAAGTTGCAAGTTAAGTTTTATTTGGAGCACAGTGAAAACAATAGCCTAGGAGACAGCACCTCAGATACCTGTGAGAAACTGCTTCAAAGAGGCAGGGGGGAAGGTCAGTATATATGTGATTTTGGTGAAGGGGGAAGATAGATGTGCCATCAAGCACATATTTTTGGCAGAAGATTCCCGCTAGTCATGAGGAGCAGTCATCACCATGAAGGATTTTAGTGCTTTTCTAGATAAGAGGAGATACAAGAATTGGGCTCATAAAATTAGGTCCTGAAAATATCTAGCTATCTGAAGACTCTTCTGCCAGTTCTTCCCAGAGCACAGAATGCCTGACTTCTGCTCCTCTCTCTGAGTTCCTTTCAGGGGTTATTGCAAATCAGCGACCATAGCAACACATGACTTAATGCTTATAGAGGTAGATGGCTAATGTCAATGATAGGGGCCAATTTGTACCTGACAATATGTAGGTCTCAGGAGAGCACTGTACTTACCATCACTGGTTTATCCTAATGATACAACTTAAAAACAGCCAAATGAAAGACATGTAGAGGGCAAGGCATGGGGGGAGGGTATACACTGGGCTTCTAAGCTCTCCTTAGGCACACCACCCTCCCAACACTTCTATGTGGAAACTCTCCAAACTCCATCTTTTGAGGTTTGCAATCCCATGGACTATAACCCACCAGACTTCTCTGTCCATGGGGTTCTCCAGGCAAGAATACTGGAATAAATCACCATTCCTTTCTGCAGGAGATCTTCCTAACCCAAGGATTGAACCTGGATCTACTGCATTACAGGCATATTCTTCACCATCTGAGCCATCAGGGAAGCCCTTGTTGAAGATAGGGAGTGATAGTAACCTTTCGTGTATCATTATTGACTTTACAGGGAAAGCTTGTAATGCTGTGCCATTAAGAATTATGTTATTGAGACTTCCCTGGTGGTCCAGTGGATAAGACTTGACCTTCAAATGCATGGAGTGCAGGTTTGATCCTAGTCAGGGAGCTAGGATCCCATGTGCCTCTTGACCAAGAAACCAAAGCATAAAACAGAAACAGTAGTGTAACAAATTCAGTAAAAAGTCTTATACATTTAAAAAAAATCTTAAAAATAAAAGAATGATGCCATCCATAGGTTGGTTAGCATGCACCCTTTAGTTGGTCAAGAAAATGTTCTTCTAGTCTTAGATTTGTAGAAACTGCTTTCTGATTTGCCAGAAGTTTTAGTATCTTAAAAAGAAATCATAAATGAATGTTGAATTTTATCAAATGTGTGTTTAACATTGGAGATTGGATTTCTCTCCTTTTAAACATACCTAATTATATTCTTTTTCGTATTTTTCTATTGTTTCCAGTTCTTGGAGTCACAATACTCACTTGTGAGCCTCCTGAGTCAGACTTTTCTCTGGAAATTGTCTGAAGCTAGTTTGTGGGAGTTTTGCTTTTATTTTCCCTTGCCCATCATTGGCCCAGAACTCGTTTTATGCTAATTTATTAGGTTGGGAATTTCCAAACTAGTTTTTGTATTTGCTTTTATTCTTGCTGATAGGGGCCAATTTGTACCTGACAATATGTAGGTCTCAGGAGAGCACTGTACTTACCATCACTGGTTTATCCTAATGATACAACTTAAAAACAGCCAAATGAAAGACATGCAGAGGGCAAGGCATGGGGGGAGGGTATACACTGGGCTTCTAAGCTCTCCTTAGGCACACCACCCTCCCAACACTTCTATGTGGAAACTCTCCAAACTCCATCTTTTGAGGTTTGCAATCCCATGGACTATAACCCACCAGACTTCTCTGTCCATGGGGTTCTCCAGGCAAGAATACTGGAATAAATCACCATTCCTTTCTGCAGGAGATCTTCCTAACCCAAGGATTGAACCTGGATCTACTGCATTACAGGCATATTCTTCACCATCTGAGCCATCAGGGAAGCCCTTGTTGAAGATAGGGAGTGATAGTAACCTTTCGTGTATCATTATTGACTTTACAGGGAAAGCTTGTAATGCTGTGCCATTAAGAATTATGTTATTGAGACTTCCCTGGTGGTCCAGTGGATAAGACTTGACCTTCAAATGCATGGAGTGCAGGTTTGATCCTAGTCAGGGAGCTAGGATCCCATGTGCCTCTTGACCAAGAAACCAAAGCATAAAACAGAAACAGTAGTGTAACAAATTCAGTAAAAAGTCTTATACATTTAAAAAAAATCTTAAAAATAAAAGAATGATGCCATCCATAGGTTGGTTAGCATGCACCCTTTAGTTGGTCAAGAAAATGTTCTTCTAGTCTTAGATTTGTAGAAACTGCTTTCTGATTTGCCAGAAGTTTTAGTATCTTAAAAAGAAATCATAAATGAATGTTGAATTTTATCAAATGTGTGTTTAACATTGGAGATTGGATTTCTCTCCTTTTAAACATACCTAATTATATTCTTTTTCGTATTTTTCTATTGTTTCCAGTTCTTGGAGTCACAATACTCACTTGTGAGCCTCCTGAGTCAGACTTTTCTCTGGAAATTGTCTGAAGCTAGTTTGTGGGAGTTTTGCTTTTATTTTTCCCTTGCCCATCATTGGCCCAGAACTCGTTTTTATGCTAATTTATTAGGTTGGGAATTTCCAAACTGTAGCCTAAATTTATACCCAGATGATCCAGAGGCAGAAGTATGAGGTTCAGATTTTGTAGGAAGCTTTTAGTTTTCCTCTCCTGAAACCAGAGATAGACAAATAAGCTGAGATGGTAGGGAAATACTTTTCAGCCCATTTTTCCTGTGATCACAGCTCTTTGCAGGGCCTCATTTTAGGCAGGAGTCTCTCCTCTTGTGACAGGACTCATGGGCTTTGCCTCCTGTTCCCAGGTTTGAGTTGACATCTAAACCCTTACTTCCCCTGGATCAATGCTTATTCCATTTCTTCTGCTGCTCCAAGATTCCCCCTCAGCCCCAGGAGTGGATGCCCAGTGGATTCCTCTGCTTACTTCTGGTTTTCAGTTGTTGTTTTGTTTCGGCACCTGGTAATTTCTCTTCTTTATTGCAGGCTCAAATATGCATTAAAAATATTGTACCTGATATTTATAGGTGCTTATAGTAGGAATGTTTGTGTGTGTACATCATCTTAGCTCAACATCTTGCTGAAATGAGAGATTGACATGTAAATGCCATTTCAGTATTCAACACCCTGAAGCAAAGCAAAAGCTAGTGAAACAGAGAACAAACCCCCCAAGTTGGATCCCTAAAGGAACTAACCATTACCCAGGCAGCATGCAGAGTCTTCTGATATTAGTTCATGTAGTTCCTACGAAGACCCTGTAACTGTGCAAATGGAGCAATTGAGTAACAGGCCTAGCAGCCTGTGAGGGGCAGAGCCAGGTAAGGAACTTGGCTTTCCCTGACATTCCCTCCTCTTCAGTGGTCTGAACATCAGTAACACTAAGTATGAAGTGTGCCCCTTCTCAAGGTGACTAAAGATTAAAACTATTTCTCATCTCATATTTTTAATATATTTGTACAGTCATCTCACCTGGTCATTCTAGAATACACTTTTGATTGTGTTTGTCTATGAGAATTTGCTTCCCTAGTGGCTCAGTGGTAAAGATTCTGCCTGCATTGCAGGAGCTGCAGGAGATGCAGGTTTGATCCCTTGAATGGGATGATCCCCTGGAGGAGGAAATGGCAACTCACTCCAGTATTCTTGCCTGGAGAATCCCATGGACAGAGGAGCCTGGTGGGCTACAGTCCACAGGTCACAATGAGTCAGAGATGACTGAAGTAAATTAGCAGCAGCAGCACGAGCATTTGCAATTTTGGGCAAGTTTAAAGAAAAATCAGCATATCAGTTCCCTAGGGATTTTAACAGGGAACATAAATACACTTCCTTCTGAGCACAGTAAAGTGCCAAGAGATTAACAGGGACCCATTGTTTTCCATGTTGACTTTGGAGAAATGTACCTTACTCTCAGTCTGTTAAAACATGTTTTAAGGATGTATTGTCACGTTTGTGACTTCTGGAAGCCACATAAAGGTGAATTTTTATGTCCTCTCTTGGTTTGTTTACTCATCCTCTGAAATCAAGGCCTTTGCAAAGATGAAATCAGTGGGCATCACATTTTGTCATTAGGGGTTGCAAGTGGCTGACATTCTTTTAGTCTCTGTTAATGGCTGAGGACAGGCTCCAGGGCACTTCACCTTGTTCACAAACTAATTTAGCAGCGTCTTAATTTGAGTTGAAAAATTGCCATAGGAATTTTTGCTCTGTGCTTGCACGAGCATTCTGGAACCTTGTGTGTTCCCTGATGCTGCCTGAGAGGAGGGACCTGGGGAGTCATAGCATCTCCCAAGCCCTGATCTCATTGGGGAGGTTGAGAAGTGGTAGAAATTCTGTTCTACCAGCAGCATAGACCTGTATCACTATGAAATTGTGTTAATGGCTTTGCCAAGAATTTTCTCAATGCACAGTAGACATATTTGCTGGAGGAGCTGATCTTGCAATCCCTGTTTATCTGGAGCAGTCAATTATGAATCTGCTAATTAGCTTGATGTTTGGTCTCCCAGCTAAGTGAGCTCTTGTGAACTCTGCCAGAATCTGAATTTCTAAATGATCTGACAAGAGAAAAGGAAAAGACTGGGCCAGAGAGGCCATTACAGGTTAATTTCATATAGTCAGAAGTTGACTCAGCACAAGGGCCTGCTTTTTGTTGCCATCAGGTTTGATAAAATGGGAATCAGGTTTGATCCCTTGAATGGGATGGAGGAAATGGCAACTCACTCCAGTATTCTTGCCTGGAGAATCCCATGGACAGAGGAGCCTGGTGGGCTACAGTCCACAGGTCACAATGAGTCAGAGATGACTGAAGTAAATTAGCAGCAGCAGCACGAGCATTTGCAATTTTGGGCAAGTTTAAAGAAAAATCAGCATATCAGTTCCCTAGGGATTTTAACAGGGAACATAAATACACTTCCTTCTGAGCACAGTAAAGTGCCAAGAGATTAACAGGGACCCATTGTTTTCCATGTTGACTTTGGAGAAATGTACCTTACTCTCAGTCTGTTAAAACATGTTTTAAGGATGTATTGTCACGTTTGTGACTTCTGGAAGCCACATAAAGGTGAATTTTTATGTCCTCTCTTGGTTTGTTTACTCATCCTCTGAAATCAAGGCCTTTGCAAAGATGAAATCAGTGGGCATCACATTTTGTCATTAGGGGTTGCAAGTGGCTGACATTCTTTTAGTCTCTGTTAATGGCTGAGGACAGGCTCCAGGGCACTTCACCTTGTTCACAAACTAATTTAGCAGCGTCTTAATTTGAGTTGAAAAATTGCCATAGGAATTTTTGCTCTGTGCTTGCACGAGCATTCTGGAACCTTGTGTGTTCCCTGATGCTGCCTGAGAGGAGGGACCTGGGGAGTCATAGCATCTCCCAAGCCCTGATCTCATTGGGGAGGTTGAGAAGTGGTAGAAATTCTGTTCTACCAGCAGCATAGACCTGTATCACTATGAAATTGTGTTAATGGCTTTGCCAAGAATTTTCTCAATGCACAGTAGACATATTTGCTGGAGGAGCTGATCTTGCAATCCCTGTTTATCTGGAGCAGTCAATTATGAATCTGCTAATTAGCTTGATGTTTGGTCTCCCAGCTAAGTGAGCTCTTGTGAACTCTGCCAGAATCTGAATTTCTAAATGATCTGACAAGAGAAAAGGAAAAGACTGGGCCAGAGAGGCCATTACAGGTTAATTTCATATAGTCAGAAGTTGACTCAGCACAAGGGCCTGCTTTTTTTTTGTTGCCATCAGATACCCATTCTTCTCCTTTCATAGCTGCTAACCTGTCCCTGGATGAACTGGGTTTGTCTTCCATTGTTTCATTCTCAGTATTAACATTTGAAAAAGCCGATGGCCACGTGGTCCAAGGCCTCCCAAGGGGCACTTCTCAGGACTCTCCGCTGCCTTAAAAGCAAAGGAAAGTGTTTGTCCCTCAGTCATGTTCAACTCTTTGTGACCCCAATGAATGGTAGCCCACCAGGCTCCTCTGTCCCTGGAATTCTCCAGGCAAGAATGCTGGAGTGAGTTGTCATTTCCTTTTCTAGGGGATGTTCTCAATCTGGGAGTCGAACCTGTGTCTCCTGCATTGCCGGCAGATTCTTTACCATCTGAGCCACCAGGGAAGCACCTCCCTACCTTAAAAGGAGGCCCATGTTTCTAATCTTGGAGAATCGGTTAATTCTTCTTTTTCCTGGTAAGAAAACTGGTGGGATTGTTCCAAGGTTCAGCACCATCTGCCTTTCTCTTTACGACTTTTGAGATGTTCATCAATAAATGCTAATATTTACTGAGCATGCTTTCTATGCCAGACATTTTTGAAAGCCCTTGCACAACAACACTCATATGACTGACCATCTATTGTGTGCCAGGCACTGTTCTAGGCACTGAGGAAGTGTAACAAACAGAACAAAGGCTGTCTCTCCGGAGCATGCATTTTATTGGGCAGGCAGCCAAGCAGTACAACCCATCAGTAAACAAACACATCCTGTGTCAGACCCTTACGCACATGCTCTGAAGGAGAAATGAGTGGAAGTGGCAGCATGTGTAGGGGCAGAGTCTCCAAGGAAATAAAGGACCAGGCTGACCGGGCCTCAGCTCTCCTCCTCAGGTCTTGTTGATTCAGAGCCCGTGGGATGGGGAGTCCCTCTCTCCCCTCTCAACTCTCTGCACAGGGCCCTACTTCCTTCCAGACCCTAGGCTCTGGGCTTGAGCCCCCACCCTTCCCTCTTCTTTCCGTATTCAGTCTCCAAACCTCTTTGACTTTCCTTGTAAATCTTTGTGGCAGCTTCTCCATTGCCTCTGTGGAAAGGAAACTGCTGCCTGGCTGAGGGTTTGGCTGGTCCATTTTAGAATGACTGTAGCTGCCTCCTAAGTGTTCTCTCTGGACTGCTAGGCTCTCTTCTCAGCTATCTGTTACCACCCAAAGGCTGGTACATACTTGCTGTGGTTGGAGTGCTTACTCCAGGCAGGGCACTGGATCCCCACAGGAAGGTATTACGATTATATTATTTTTTTCACTCTTTAAAAAAAAATTTGGCCTTTTTTATTGTTTGTTTATTTATTTATTTATTTTCTTCCATCTTTATTCTTTGGCCTGTGTGGGCCTCCGATTGCAGTGGCCTCTCTCGTTGCAGAGCACTGGCTCTGGGCACATGTGCTTCAGAGCGCTGACTCGTAATTGGACACACTAGTCCAGCCGCCCCGTGGCATGTGGAATCTTCCTGGGCCAGGGAACGAACTGGTGCCCCTTGCACCGCAAGGCGGACTCTTTACCCACTGGACCACCAGGGAAGCCCTTTGATTATATTATTATTCCCATTTTACAGATGGGGAAACAGACTCCCTCAGAGTCCGTCACTGATTCAGTAAGTAAGTTCATCAGAATTGCCCTCAGGTCCAGCTGAATCCACAGGACGCTTCTAGCCAGGAGCCCAAGCTGCCTCTGTTCTGCCCTTGTGTGTGATCAAGACCCAGCTTTGATCTCTCTTTTGCTTGGAAATCTTTTGCTTCCCATCATCTGTGGGGGAAAGTCCAAACTTGTTGAAATAGTTTTCATAGCCTTTCACAGCTGGGCCAGGCTTCACCTGTTTCCCATTTATCTCTGAATTCTCTCCTGTGGCAACATCTGCTGGGCACACGCCAGTGTGTCCCATTGGCAAACCCAGCTACATCTGTGCTCACAAGGTGAGCATTTTTTCTCTGTGTGTGTGTGTTAACTCACTCTCCGTGTGCACCAGCTCTGCTTCCTTTCTTATCTTCTTCTGTGTCCATTTTCACCTGAAGCCTCAGAAGCTGTGTCTCACCTGATTTAAGTCAATCCTAACATCTGAGAATGCTCTGGGCCTTTGACCATTCAGTCTCCAAACCTCTTTAGAATGCATTTTGTTAAAGGAAACTGCTGCCTGGCTGAGGGTTTGGCTGGTCCATTTTAGAATGACTGTAGCTGCCTCCTAAGTGTTCTCTCTGGACTGCTAGGCTCTCTTCTCAGCTATCTGTTACCACCCAAAGGCTGGTACATACTTGCTGTGGTTGGAGTGCTTACTCCAGGCAGGGCACTGGATCCCCACAGGAAGGTATTACGATTATATTATTTTTTTCACTCTTTAAAAAAAAATTTGGCCTTTTTTATTGTTTGTTTATTTATTTATTTATTTTCTTCCATCTTTATTCTTTGGCCTGTGTGGGCCTCCGATTGCAGTGGCCTCTCTCGTTGCAGAGCACTGGCTCTGGGCACATGTGCTTCAGAGCGCTGACTCGTAATTGGACACACTAGTCCAGCCGCCCCGTGGCATGTGGAATCTTCCTGGGCCAGGGAACGAACTGGTGCCCCTTGCACCGCAAGGCGGACTCTTTACCCACTGGACCACCAGGGAAGCCCTTTGATTATATTATTATTCCCATTTTACAGATGGGGAAACAGACTCCCTCAGAGTCCGTCACTGATTCAGTAAGTAAGTTCATCAGAATTGCCCTCAGGTCCAGCTGAATCCACAGGACGCTTCTAGCCAGGAGCCCAAGCTGCCTCTGTTCTGCCCTTGTGTGTGATCAAGACCCAGCTTTGATCTCTCTTTTGCTTGGAAATCTTTTGCTTCCCATCATCTGTGGGGGAAAGTCCAAACTTGTTGAAATAGTTTTCATAGCCTTTCACAGCTGGGCCAGGCTTCACCTGTTTCCCATTTATCTCTGAATTCTCTCCTGTGGCAACATCTGCTGGGCACACGCCAGTGTGTCCCATTGCACAACCCAGCTACATCTGTGCTCACAAGGTGAGCATTTTTTCTCTGTGTGTGTGTGTTAACTCACTCTCCGTGTGCACCAGCTCTGCTTCCTTTCTTATCTTCTTCTGTGTCCATTTTCACCTGAAGCCTCAGAAGCTGTGTCTCACCTGATTTAAGTCAATCCTAACATCTGAGAATGCTCTGGGCCGTCCTTTGACCACTGGTAGCTCTTAGTTCTGATCACAATTGGCCATTGCCATTGGTTTCCTTAGCACTTTTCTATGTGTGATCCTACAATACTGAGAAAACTTATGTGTCCTAAAATGAGCATAACTTTCTAAGTAAAGGTCTTGGGAGAGACGGACTTACTTTACTCAACCTTTTCAGTGCTCAGAACACATTTGGAGAAGCCCCCTTTGCTAAATTGCCTCCCAGCTACTCAAGAAAGCCAATTTCCTTCTTTTAATAGCTGTGACTCATTTTTGGACCCGTGATGACACGAATCCAGTTCACTCACCCATCTGAATCATCAGTAGGGACTCTATTTAAAATTTGACAATTTCCCTAAATCAAATCCATCCTCCTGAGATTAAAAGGAGATATTCACTAGAATGTGCCCCAGGAAATTCTGAAATAAGAGTTCTGAAAATGTTGGTTTAAAATGTCAGGGGCTGAAACTAGGAGAAAGGCAGGACTGGAAGGCTCCTCTTATTCCTTAATTCACTGTCCCTCCCTTACCTGCCTCTGAGCAGAAGGAAAGGCAGAAAAGGAAGTATGGGAAGCAAAGGGGGAGCTAATCAGAGACAATTGGAATCACAGGCAACAGTTAAAACTCACAAAAAAGAAAATGAAGGAACTTGCCTGCTGAATTCGAGCTTTCCTCATGGGAGGAGAGAGCAGGAAATATCATTCTGAAAATGGAATGAGGACCTGTCGGTTGAAATCGGAAAGATGAGACAAGAGGAAAAAGGTGGAAAGGCCTAGGTACCCTGGAGTGGAGGAGTGCCATTTATTTACAAATAATTCTCCACAATAAGAGAGAGGATTGCCCAGAGAGAGAGGCTAGGGAGTAGAGGACTTGGTCCAGTTTGGATCAAAACCTTGGTCTTCTTTACTCTTCAGGTTATAGGCAGATCCACTGCTCAAGTTTTCTCCACCATGAACTCACTGAGAGCTGCCCACTGTGTACATACAGCACTTAGCACTCGTCTGGCCCCTAGTAAGGACCAATGCATACTTGGTTGTTGGAGGAGGATGAGAGGCTACTTCTGGGCTGTCATTTCTGGTAGCGGCCACGAGGTGGTGCCTTCCTAAGAGCAGAAGCAAATGAGACCCTAGTCTAGGGTGGAAGGCTTGAGAGAAGCCTAGAGTCTCACCTGGAATGTGTGTGGGAGTGCATGCCCTCTGGCAGTTCATCACTCTTTTCTACTGAATGTGCGTGCAGAGTCCAGACAAGTAGCTAGCACTTCAGTTAGAGTCAGTAGCACAGGAGGCCCACAAGAGTCCTTCAGGAAGGTTGCATTTGTGGCGGAACATTGGGATTGTGAGACCTGTTCCACCCCAGGCCACTGTGTGTCCTGTGGGTTACTGTTCTTCTCCATTAGCCTGCCTGCTGGCTAGGAGAGCATCTACTCCCATAGATCTGTATTTTCTCTGATATTCTCCCCCAAAGTCATTTATGGCTTCACACGCAGCTCTGGCAGTCTGGGGTGAAGCACTGGGCACTCCTGCCTGCTTTAAGCTGCTGCCTGGTGAGTCCCGGCCCTGTGCCTGGGGTTTATATGTTTACAGTCACAGAACAGTTCCACAAGATGGGCAGAAAGCACGATCGCAGCTCAGTGGGCGTGCAGAGTAGCCCAGCCAGTCTGTGGGAGAGAGGATTCATGCCCAGGGCCAGCAGCCCATGGGTCTTATTGCATTTCACATAGAGTTGAGTGCAGTTCATGTATCTGTATGTCCAAGATCCAGGGCCAATAATGACATAACAACATCCACCTTCCGTGAAGCTAAGTCTTCTGAGAGTCTAAGTGTATCAACAGACACACTTAGCTCTGGTCCGTCTTTAAACAGTGTCAAAGGCATAAATACTCATCCTTTGTGTCCATAAACATGACTAAAGGTCCTAGAGGTTTTGATTGCCAAGAGAAGGGTATGGAGATGCTGCGGGACATTGCATGTGTTCTTGTGTGTGAGTGTGTGTGTATGAGAGAGGGAATGTTAAATTCTGTGAGAACACCAAGAAAATGATAATTTTGTCTGAGCTTGATTTGGGTAAAGCAACAGAGCTGTTCATTTACTCGTCTGGCCCTAGTAAGGACCAATGCATACTTGGTTGTTGGAGGAGGATGAGAGGCTACTTCTGGGCTGTCATTTCTGGTAGCGGCCACGAGGTGGTGCCTTCCTAAGAGCAGAAGCAAATGAGACCCTAGTCTAGGGTGGAAGGCTTGAGAGAAGCCTAGAGTCTCACCTGGAATGTGTGTGGGAGTGCATGCCCTCTGGCAGTTCATCACTCTTTTCTACTGAATGTGCGTGCAGAGTCCAGACAAGTAGCTAGCACTTCAGTTAGAGTCAGTAGCACAGGAGGCCCACAAGAGTCCTTCAGGAAGGTTGCATTTGTGGCGGAACATTGGGATTGTGAGACCTGTTCCACCCCAGGCCACTGTGTGTCCTGTGGGTTACTGTTCTTCTCCATTAGCCTGCCTGCTGGCTAGGAGAGCATCTACTCCCATAGATCTGTATTTTCTCTGATATTCTCCCCCAAAGTCATTTATGGCTTCACACGCAGCTCTGGCAGTCTGGGGTGAAGCACTGGGCACTCCTGCCTGCTTTAAGCTGCTGCCTGGTGAGTCCCGGCCCTGTGCCTGGGGTTTATATGTTTACAGTCACAGAACAGTTCCACAAGATGGGCAGAAAGCACGATCGCAGCTCAGTGGGCGTGCAGAGTAGCCCAGCCAGTCTGTGGGAGAGAGGATTCATGCCCAGGGCCAGCAGCCCATGGGTCTTATTGCATTTCACATAGAGTTGAGTGCAGTTCATGTATCTGTATGTCCAAGATCCAGGGCCAATAATGACATAACAACATCCACCTTCCGTGAAGCTAAGTCTTCTGAGAGTCTAAGTGTATCAACAGACACACTTAGCTCTGGTCCGTCTTTAAACAGTGTCAAAGGCATAAATACTCATCCTTTGTGTCCATAAACATGACTAAAGGTCCTAGAGGTTTTGATTGCCAAGAGAAGGGTATGGAGATGCTGCGGGACATTGCATGTGTTCTTGTGTGTGAGTGTGTGTGTATGAGAGAGGGAATGTTAAATTCTGTGAGAACACCAAGAAAATGATAATTTTTGTCTGAGCTTGATTTGGGTAAAGCAACAGAGTACGTGGGCTTTATCTTGAACCTCCAGCCTCACAGAGCCCTCTGCCTGCAAAGAGTCAGTTCAGTGTCTGAGGGCCCCACTGAAAACTTAATCTGTCCTATGTCTCACTGTCTCTTGTTTCTGCTACATAAATTGCAATGAATTATACAAGGTTAATCCAATAAATAGATCAATATATGTGTATGTGTGCACACTCAGTCATGTCCGACTCTTTGTGGCCCCATGGACCCCACTAGGCTCCTCTGCCCATAGGATTTCACAAGCAAGAATACTGGAGTGGGTTGCCATTTCCTTCTCCAGGAGATCTTTCTGATTCAGGGAGGAAACCCCTACTGCCTGCATTGGCAGGTGGGTTCTTTACCAGCTGAGATATGGGAGAAGCCTGGATCAGTATAATGCACTTGCTAAATAGTGTTTCTTTTGGGAAAAAATAAACTATCTCCAGGCAGAGGGGATGCTACTGTTTGGAATATTCAGAGTGATTGGTCTGTGAGGTGATGGGTGGTGGGGCTGGGGAGTGAGGTGGGAGGGGAGATGGAAGGCAGAAACCCTAGGGTCATGCCAGATCCATGTCAGGAGGGCCTATTGGAGTCTCTTATTTCAGACTTTATACTTTTCTGTTGGGCCAAGCATGATCCTCTGGGCTTTTATGGACTTCAGTGTCTTCTTTGAGCTTTTCAGAAACTCTCCACACATATGCTTTATGCCTTTGAACACTTAACGAGCTAGAAACTGGGCATTATTTCCACAATCCTTGGAGAAGCCTTGGGAGGTACTGTTCTTTCCTCCCACCTTTCTTTCAGTGAATGAAAGGGAGATTCAGGAAGCCCATGAGCTAGTTAAAGTTAGAGCCAAAATTCAAGGCCAAGACTGTGTAATTATAAAGCCATGCACTTAACAGTTATAATGTGCTGTGAGAATAAAATGGTCAATCTTAAAATAGCATTCATTATCAGTAATCTTTCAACCCTCCATCCCAATTGATTTATTCATTCATCATGAATGTATCAGGTGTAGTAGGTACGGGGGATAGAAGATGAATGAAACATGCAAACCTAATTTCATGGAGTTTACACTCTGAGAATAGTAGAATAAAAGTTCCCACAACCTTAGAAAAAGCCTGATTATTCTGTGGCCATGGTAACAAGTAGCTGGCAGGACCAATTTTCAGTCTGTTCATTTGATCAACAACAACAACAACTTGTCTTAGTGAAAGTTGGTTTTAAAACAAATCAGTATCAGTCTTCCACTTCTGAAAGTCAGCTAATCAGGGATGGATGCTGTCCAGAAAACTTGCCAATCAACACTAGCCTTACCTGAACACCCACTTGATGTCAGCCTACCCTCTGAACATCCGTGAGGCACAGAGCTCCACACACCCCAAAGCCCTCTGTGAGATCAGGCACTTGCTCTGTTTGGAAAGACCTTTGGCCAGCACAGATCTTCCTTATTATCTGAGAAATAAATTCAGCCTTTATTTCAGATCCTGAATAGTGTTCTCATTGTCCTGTGGTATGCAGACGGGTATACACATGTCAGGGGGTGTCTGACTACAGAGGAAATAGCACTGTAAGGAGTTGGAGCATGGCAGGATGGGGGACTCTGGAGAGCCTGTTTGGTGGTGGAAGATCTGTGAAGCAACCAGAATGAGTTCAGAGGAGTTCAGGCACGCACAGGGGCTTCCCCTGTGGCTCAGCGGTAAAGATTCCACCTGAAATGCAGGAGTTGCAGGAGATTCAGGTTCTGTCCCTGGGTCAGGAAGATCTCCTGGAGAAGGAAATGGCCACCCACTCCAGTGTTCTTGCCTGGAGAATCCCATGGACAGAGGAGCCTGCTGGGCTACAATCCATAGGGTCGCAGAGTTAGACATGACTGAAGTGGCTCAGCACACATGCAGACATGCACAAACCTAGACCTAGACTGTAACATAACCATGATTGTGAGACAGTGACATGTGAACCAGTTTCTAACATCATATTGATTCTTTTTTTTTTTTTTAAATATTGTTTATTTATTTATTGGGTCCCAGTTGTGGCACTCAGAAATCTTGCTTGCATCATGTGGGACCCTCTGTTGAGACACACAGACTTGAGCTGTGTGGTACAGGCTTAGTTGCTTTGTGGCGTGTGGGATCTTAGTTCCCTGATCAGGGACTGAATCTGCATCCCCTGCACTGTAAGGTGGTCTCTCCGCCAGTGGGCCACCCAGAAAGTCCCTTACTGATCCTTAATGTAGGGATTCTATTGATAAGTTAGGCAGAATTATATTTTATTAAGAATCTCATATCACTCGGGTGGATAATGTGTTGGATATGGACACTGCTTACAAGTCACAAGGCACTTTTAGATATTATTCAGTATCATCTGTAGCAGGAACCAGTTTTTCATCATCCCTCTTGCAGTGAGTACTAGCTAGGTCTCTATCGCAGAGGCTTACAGTATCATTTCAAACAAAGCACCTTTATAATCTTTGTCATTAAAGCTGGCAGGTTTAGCCAGAAGTCCTATAATAGTGGCCTTGCTGATTATGGATACGCATTCATCTTGTCATTTAGTCCTGTGAAAAAGATGAAGCCATCATTGTAGCTTGATGTCCCAGACTCTTGTGTCTTCTGACTGTGGTTCAGCTCTTGGGTTCTTGGTCACGGAGGCCTCAAAATCGTCTGATGCTCCTAGCTGTGAATGACTGTGAAAGTGGCGTAGAGTCATTCTGCTGGGTTTCTAAAGCTTCATCCTTACAGAGATCCTTTCCTCTTCCCCAGCCTATGTACAGCACCCTCCAGTACTGTATTTGCTGCAGACTCAGGAACTGAACCAAACTGCAGGTGTAGTGAGAAATATCTTTCCTAATTCCTTTTTTTAAAAAAACCCCTGGAAGGGTCCCCAACCTCCTAGGATGAAAAGCATTTTTCTCTTTCTCCTGACTGAGAAGGAAATGGCCACCCACTCCACCAATCCATAGAGGAGCCTGCTGGGCTACAATCCATAGGGTCGCAGAGTTAGACATGACTGAAGTGGCTCAGCACACATGCAGACATGCACAAACCTAGACCTAGACTGTAACATAACCATGATTGTGAGACAGTGACATGTGAACCAGTTTCTAACATCATATTGATTCTTTTTTTTTTTTTTAAATATTGTTTATTTATTTATTGGGTCCCAGTTGTGGCACTCAGAAATCTTGCTTGCATCATGTGGGACCCTCTGTTGAGACACACAGACTTGAGCTGTGTGGTACAGGCTTAGTTGCTTTGTGGCGTGTGGGATCTTAGTTCCCTGATCAGGGACTGAATCTGCATCCCCTGCACTGTAAGGTGGTCTCTCCGCCAGTGGGCCACCCAGAAAGTCCCTTACTGATCCTTAATGTAGGGATTCTATTGATAAGTTAGGCAGAATTATATTTTATTAAGAATCTCATATCACTCGGGTGGATAATGTGTTGGATATGGACACTGCTTACAAGTCACAAGGCACTTTTAGATATTATTCAGTATCATCTGTAGCAGGAACCAGTTTTTCATCATCCCTCTTGCAGTGAGTACTAGCTAGGTCTCTATCGCAGAGGCTTACAGTATCATTTCAAACAAAGCACCTTTATAATCTTTGTCATTAAAGCTGGCAGGTTTAGCCAGAAGTCCTATAATAGTGGCCTTGCTGATTATGGATACGCATTCATCTTGTCATTTAGTCCTGTGAAAAAGATGAAGCCATCATTTTAGCTTGATGTCCCAGACTCTTGTGTCTTCTGACTGTGGTTCAGCTCTTGGGTTCTTGGTCACGGAGGCCTCAAAATCGTCTGATGCTCCTAGCTGTGAATGACTGTGAAAGTGGCGTAGAGTCATTCTGCTGGGTTTCTAAAGCTTCATCCTTACAGAGATCCTTTCCTCTTCCCCAGCCTATGTACAGCACCCTCCAGTACTGTATTTGCTGCAGACTCAGGAACTGAACCAAACTGCAGGTGTAGTGAGAAATATCTTTCCTAATTCCTGATAACTAATGGTGTGATGTGATCAATAAACTCCATTGCAATGCCTCGTGGAAGGGTCCCCCAACCTCCTAGGATGAAAAGCATTTCTCTCTTTCTCCTTTAGACAGATAGAGGCACTTTGGATAAGAAAAGTCTGATGTACCTGAGACTCGAGATGGGGAGAAAAAGGTCAAGTGTTTTATTTTGTTCTATGATGAGAATCAGCTCACTACAAAACTGAAAGTGAATGCTGGGTATCAAATTTAAACTAACACTTGTGTTGAACTCTAAGTAGTGATGCAATTATTTTTTCCTTGAGTAGGCTGGAGGTGTGATCGCAATGATAAAGCTACAGGCAAAATATCTAGCCTTTTCTCTTCCTTTAAATTCTTCATTTTGCTTATTGTTCCCTCAATCATATTAGAGGGTTAAAACAGGAGTTCCAAGGTCTTTGTGTTGTCTCGGAAGAATTCCATGCTAATAGGTAGCAAACAAAATAATTAAAAAATAAGCCAATAGGAATGAAGGAGACAGAATTTAAACACTGGGATGAAAGCAGGGCACCCAATGGTAGAGAAAACCCCAATATTTCAGTAGTTATGTTGTATATAATTAGACTGAATTTTGCAATTGAAAGACAAAGACTGTCAGAGTTTAAATTTAAAATTTTGAAAAATAAAAAGATGGGAAAATACATCATGCAAACTAACCCAAGGAAAGTAGATATCCATGTTGATTACATATGGATTTGGGCTTTATGTTGTATGCTTTCATAATCAGAGTTTCTTTTAGGTAGAAAAAATGATGAATTTTATGATTAATAGATAACGTTTCATAATTGTAGCTGATTTCTTTTTGTTTTTGATAAAGATGTGGGTTTTATATTGCATCTAGGTAGAAAAAACCAATGTATGGGATAATGACTGTGGTTCAGCTCTTGGGTTCTTGGTCACGGAGGCCTCAAAATCGTCTGATGCTCCTAGCTGTGAATGACTGTGAAAGTGGCGAGAGTCATTCTGCTGGGTTTCTAAAGCTTCATCCTTACAGAGATCCTTTCCTCTTCCCCAGCCTATGTACAGCACCCTCCAGTACTGTATTTGCTGCAGACTCAGGAACTGAACCAAACTGCAGGTGTAGTGAGAAATATCTTTCCTAATTCCTGATAACTAATGGTGTGATGTGATCAATAAACTCCATTGCAATGCCTCGTGGAAGGGTCCCCCAACCTCCTAGGATGAAAAGCATTTTTCTCTTTCTCCTTTAGACAGATAGAGGCACTTTGGATAAGAAAAGTCTGATGTACCTGAGACTCGAGATGGGGAGAAAAAGGTCAAGTGTTTTATTTTGTTCTATGATGAGAATCAGCTCACTACAAAACTGAAAGTGAATGCTGGGTATCAAATTTAAACTAACACTTGTGTTGAACTCTAAGTAGTGATGCAATTATTTTTTCCTTGAGTAGGCTGGAGGTGTGATCGCAATGATAAAGCTACAGGCAAAATATCTAGCCTTTTCTCTTCCTTTAAATTCTTCATTTTGCTTATTGTTCCCTCAATCATATTAGAGGGTTAAAACAGGAGTTCCAAGGTCTTTGTGTTGTCTCGGAAGAATTCCATGCTAATAGGTAGCAAACAAAATAATTAAAAAATAAGCCAATAGGAATGAAGGAGACAGAATTTAAACACTGGGATGAAAGCAGGGCACCCAATGGTAGAGAAAACCCCAATATTTCAGTAGTTATGTTGTATATAATTAGACTGAATTTTGCAATTGAAAGACAAAGACTGTCAGAGTTTAAATTTAAAATTTTGAAAAATAAAAAGATGGGAAAATACATCATGCAAACTAACCCAAGGAAAGTAGATATCCATGTTGATTACATATGGATTTGGGCTTTATGTTGTATGCTTTCATAATCAGAGTTTCTTTTAGGTAGAAAAAATGATGAATTTTATGATTAATAGATAACATTTCATAATTGTAGCTGATTTCTTTTTGTTTTTGATAAAGATGTGGGTTTTATATTGCATCTGCAGAGGTCTTTCAACCGTATGTAAACTATATACCATTATGTAAGATAAGTGGAGCATAATATTTGTTTAAGCCATTGTAATTTAATTGGAAACATCTTGTGTTAACAATATCATTATCTTAATGGCGTAGGGGCAGGGAGAATGCAGTAGAAATCAGATTCACTGGGGAATAGGGTCTACAGCCAAAAGTAGAGTCATTTTTTTTTTTTTCCTGATCAGTGACTTAGCTTAATTTTTAGTAAAACAGGTCAGTGGTGTTCTCTAAATAAAGTAAGATTTAATTGAGTTTATTTGTAGCTAATACGGATTTGGGGGCCTGAATAGGACTTGGGTATTGAGCTGGGAATTTAGAAAGGATAAGAAATAAGACCTGTCGCAACAAAAAATATCTAGGGTTTGAGATTAGTTAGCACAGGATACACAAGACACACAGAATTAGGTTGTAAATTTGTGGATAAACATAAATGTATACTCCATAAATCAAAACATTGGCCAAATAACTCCAGTTTTCATGGAAGCATGTTGATATAAAGGGATAATCTCTTCTTTCTGGAAAATTTTAATTTGCAAATTTGAAATGATAAGAGTTCCCTTCTGAACTTTATTTTGTGTGACTTCCATCTTTATAAGGACTGTTATTTTACCCATTAAAGATAATCTATGGGGTTTCCCTGGTGGTCCAGTGGGTAAGGACACTGCCTTGCAGTGCAATGGGCACCGGTTTGATCCCTGGTCTGGGAAGATCCCACGTGCCACTGAGTGGCTGGACTGATGTGTCCAACTACCGAGCTGGAGCTCTGGAACGCATGCGCCCAGAGCTGGTGCTCTGCAGTGAGAGAGGCCGCTGCGATGAGAGGCTCACACTGGCCAAAGAACAAAGATGGATGAAAATAGATAAAGACCAATAGAACTGGCCAAAAAAAACCTATGTCTAGATCTGAGATTACCAATTGTATACAAGTCCCATAAAAAAAAAAAAAAAAAAAGGATAACTTATGAATGCATGCTATTTAAAAAATAAAGAGGTAGGAAAAATTTCCTACCTATCCATCAAAAGATAATCATTATTAATATTTGGGTGTATGTGATTATAGTCTTTTTTTCCTAGGAATAAAATGTTTATAATGTAGAGATAAGCATATATAATTTTCTAGTAGTTTTTATACTAACCATTTAATGCAATTAGTAGTTTTCTTATGGAGTAAAGATACTATATCAGCCTGGGTACTATGGTGACACAAATCCTCAAATCTTAACACAGATTTTGTTTTTGCTCTTGTTGCATGTCTAGTGTGATCAACAGGAAGACTTTGCTCACTCAAATTCAGGGATCTATGATGAATTCAGGGATCCATGATGCCTCTGATGGAGCCTCCACTTGGATACAAGCATTCACAATCACCAAAGCAAAATAAGAGAATGTGGTCACTTTTGTACTGGCTTTAAAAATCTTCCTAGAAGGGAAACACTACTTGCTTACATTTCATTGATCAAAGCAAGTCACATGACCATGATAAAAAGATGGACAAGTACAATCGTATTATATGTGCAGAGGAAGAGAACTGAACTTTTTAAAATGATTGAAATAGTATTCCAGTGAACACCTATGCTGTAGTTTATAGAGTGAGCCCTTTTATTTATATTTCCAATTCTAATACTTTATTAATAATGCTAAAATGAACATTTTGATATATCATTATACCTCCATCTTGCCCCCTTCTGGGGTACTTGAACTAATCCTTATAGATTACAGACTAGATTAATTTCCCTGTTATAGAGTTTAATGACCTACTTTGTATACCTACTTTGTAGCAGTTAATTTCTGCCTCCACACTATAAGTTCTATATAGGGACCATGCCTCTTTTTCAGTGCTGTGGCTTCTCATTGGAACATAATAAATACTAAGTATTCATTGATGAAACAATGAATAAATTAGGAGAGAGGAAGTTTTATCCAACGATAAAATGGTAAATCCCACGTGCCACTAGTGGCACAGCAACAAAGGGAAGAAGTGAGAGGCCGCTGCGATGAGAGGCTCACACTGGCCAAAGAACAAAGATGGATGAAAATAGATAAAGACCAATAGAACTGGCCAAAAAAAACCTATGTCTAGATCTGAGATTACCAATTGTATACAAGTCCCATAAAAAAAAAAAAAAAAAAAAGGATAACTTATGAATGCATGCTATTTAAAAAATAAAGAGGTAGGAAAAATTTCCTACCTATCCATCAAAAGATAATCATTATTAATATTTGGGTGTATGTGATTGTAGTCTTTTTTTCCTAGGAATAAAATGTTTATAATGTAGAGATAAGCATATATAATTTTCTAGTAGTTTTTATACTAACCATTTAATGCAATTAGTAGTTTTCTTATGGAGTAAAGATACTATATCAGCCTGGGTACTATGGTGACACAAATCCTCAAATCTTAACACAGATTTTGTTTTTGCTCTTGTTGCATGTCTAGTGTGATCAACAGGAAGACTTTGCTCACTCAAATTCAGGGATCTATGATGAATTCAGGGATCCATGATGCCTCTGATGGAGCCTCCACTTGGATACAAGCATTCACAATCACCAAAGCAAAATAAGAGAATGTGGTCACTTTTGTACTGGCTTTAAAAATCTTCCTAAAAGGGGAAACACTACTTGCTTACATTTCATTGATCAAAGCAAGTCACATGACCATGATAAAAAGATGGACAAGTACAATCGTATTATATGTGCAGAGGAAGAGAACTGAACTTTTTAAAATGATTGAAATAGTATTCCAGTGAACACCTATGCTGTAGTTTATAGAGTGAGCCCTTTTATTTATATTTCCAATTCTAATACTTTATTAATAATGCTAAAATGAACATTTTGATATATCATTATACCTCCATCTTGCCCCCTTCTGGGGTACTTGAACTAATCCTTATAGATTACAGACTAGATTAATTTCCCTGTTATAGAGTTTAATGACCTACTTTGTATACCTACTTTGTAGCAGTTAATTTCTGCCTCCACACTATAAGTTCTATATAGGGACCATGCCTCTTTTTCAGTGCTGTGGCTTCTCATTGGAACATAATAAATACTAAGTATTCATTGATGAAGCAATGAATAAATTAGGAGAGAGGAAGTTTTATCCAACGATAAAATGGTAAAGCTATTTTTTTAAGTTTTCCTCTGAGTATTATTAAATTGTTTCCCCAAAAGTTAAAAAAATGAATGTATCAGTCAGCAGGTGTTAGTCCACTCACTGTCTGTTGCTGCCATTGGTAATAAAGGCAAAATAAATAGTATTTCAGCATATTAATGTGCAGATCTTTGATTACCAATAAGATTGGCTATTTTTCATACATTTTCCTTGTGGTAATAAACACATAATATAAAATTTACCATTCTAATGTATACAGTGCAGTAGTTTTAACTGTATATACATTGTGGAGAAATCGATCTCTAGTACTTTTTCATCTTACACAATCAAAATTCTATATCTATTGAACACTTTCCCTGCCTCTTCCAGGCCCCAGCCAGCCACCATTCTGCTTTCTGTTTCTGAGGGTTTAATTACTTTATATATCCCATATAAGTAGAATCATTCAGTAATTGTCTTTTTGTAACTGGTTTATTTCTTTTAGCACAATGTCCTCAAAGTTATCTATATGGTAACATATGATAGTGTTTTCTTCTCTCTTGAAGCTGAATAATAGTCCATTTCATATATATATATATATATATATATATATATATATATATCATTTATCAGTTCATCCATTGATAGACATTTACTTTGCTTTTATCTCAAGGCCATTGTGAATAATCTATAATGAATAAAGTGTGCTAGTATCTCTTTAAGATTCTGTTTTCAATTAATTTGCATATATATGCAAAATATATAGGTATGTGATTGCTGACTCATATGGTAATTCTATTTTTAATCTTTTGAGGAACCTCCATAGCAGCTGTACCATTTTACATTCCCACCAACAGTGAACAAGAGTTTCAATTTCTCTACATCCTTGCCAACACTTGTAATTTGATTGTTTTTATAGTGGTTATCCCAATGGATTGAAGAGTAGTGATATCTCATTGTGGTTTTGATCTGCATTTCTCTGATAATTCATAACAGTGGGCATCTTTTCATGTTTGTTGGCCATGTTAATGTCTTCTCTGGAGAAATGTCTATTCAGATCCTTTGCCCACTTTTATTTATTTATTTATTTTTTTAAAGATTTATTTATTTTTGGGCGGGGGTGGAGTTGGGGAAGGAGGGGAGCGGGTGGGCCACTTCTATTGGTCTTTCATTTCTCTATTTTCATCCCTCTATTTTCATCCATCTTTGTTTTTTGGCTCCTGTGGGCCTCCCATCACGGTGGCGTCTGTCGTCGCAGAGCGCCGGCTCTGGTCGCATGCGCTCCAGAACTCTGGCTCGTTGATTGGACACATCAGTCCAGCTGCTCTGCGGCACATGGGATCTTCCCAGGCCAGGGATCGAACCGGCGCCCCTTGCACTGCAAGGCGGTGTCCTTATCCACTGGACCACCAGGGGAAGCCCCCACTTTTATTTTTAATTTTTAGAAATGTTTATTTATTTGACTGTGACAGGTCTTAGCTGCGGCATGCAGGATCTTTTAGTTGCAGCATGTGGAATCTATTATATTATAGCTCTCTGACCAGGAATCAAACCTGGACCCCCAGCACTGGGAGTGTAGTCTTAGCCACTGGATTACCATGGAAGTCCCTTTTTGCTCATTTTAAATGTCCGTCAAAGTTAATTCTATATGGTAACATATGATAGTGTTTTCTTCTCTCTTGAAGCTGAATAATAGTCCATTTCATATATATATATATATATATATATATATATATATCATTTATCAGTTCATCCATTGATAGACATTTACTTTGCTTTTATCTCAAGGCCATTGTGAATAATCTATAATGAATAAAGTGTGCTAGTATCTCTTTAAGATTCTGTTTTCAATTAATTTGCATATATATGCAAAATATATAGGTATGTGATTGCTGACTCATATGGTAATTCTATTTTTAATCTTTTGAGGAACCTCCATAGCAGCTGTACCATTTTACATTCCCACCAACAGTGAACAAGAGTTTCAATTTCTCTACATCCTTGCCAACACTTGTAATTTGATTGTTTTTATAGTGGTTATCCCAATGGATTGAAGAGTAGTGATATCTCATTGTGGTTTTGATCTGCATTTCTCTGATAATTCATAACAGTGGGCATCTTTTCATGTTTGTTGGCCATGTTAATGTCTTCTCTGGAGAAATGTCTATTCAGATCCTTTGCCCACTTTTATTTATTTATTTATTTTTTTAAAGATTTATTTATTTTTGGGCGGGGGTGGAGTTGGGGAAGGAGGGGAGCGGGTGGGCCACTTCTATTGGTCTTTCATTTCTCTATTTTCATCCCTCTATTTTCATCCATCTTTGTTTTTTGGCTCCTGTGGGCCTCCCATCACGGTGGCGTCTGTCGTCGCAGAGCGCCGGCTCTGGTCGCATGCGCTCCAGAACTCTGGCTCGTTGATTGGACACATCAGTCCAGCTGCTCTGCGGCACATGGGATCTTCCCAGGCCAGGGATCGAACCGGCGCCCCTTGCACTGCAAGGCGGTGTCCTTATCCACTGGACCACCAGGGGAAGCCCCCACTTTTATTTTTAATTTTTAGAAATGTTTATTTATTTGACTGTGACAGGTCTTAGCTGCGGCATGCAGGATCTTTTAGTTGCAGCATGTGGAATCTATTATATTATAGCTCTCTGACCAGGAATCAAACCTGGACCCCCAGCACTGGGAGTGTAGTCTTAGCCACTGGATTACCATGGAAGTCCCTTTTTGCTCATTTTAAAGATCAAGTTATTTGTTTGTTGTTGAGTTTTAGGAGTTATTTTTATATTCTGAGCAATCTAGATAACTCTTTATCAAGTACATAGTTTGCAAATATTTTCTCCCATTTGGTAGGTTGCCTTTTGATTCTGTGGATCATTTCATTGCTGCACAGAGTTTTACTGTTTGATGTAGTCCTATTTGTCTATTTTAGCTTTGGTGATCTGTGATTTTGGTGTCATATCCAAGAATTCTTTGTCAAATCTGGTGTCATAAGGCTTTCTCTTACATCTTCTAGGAATTTTATACTTTCAGGTTTTACATTTAGGTCTTTAATTCACTTTGAGTTAATTATTCTATATGGTATAATGTAATGGTTTAATTTTATTCTTTTGCATGTGGATCCAGGTTTTCTACCACAGTTTGTTGAAGACACTACTCTTTGCCCTTTGTAAAATCATGGAATGCATGCTGGAAATCATTTGAGCATGTACCATAGGGTTTCTTTCTGGCTTGTCTATTCTGCTACTCTATATGGCTGTGTTTATGTGAGTACCATATTGCTTTGATTATTGTAGCTATGTACGATGATTTTGGATTCAGGATGTATGAAGCCTCCAGCTATGTTTTTCTTTCTCAAGAATATTTCAGCTGTATCAGTTCCTTTGAAAGTCTATATGAATTTTAGGGTGTTTTTTCTACACCTGCAAAAATAGCCATTGGAATTTTGATACAGATTGCTTTGAATTGTATAGATTTCTTTGGGTTGTACAGACATTTTAACAATTTTTCATTGTTTAGTCCTTAAATTGTGTCTGACTCTTTGAGACCCAATAGACTGTAGCCCACCAGGCTTCTCTGCCTATTGTATTTCCCAGGCAAGAATACTGGAGTAGGTTGCCATTTCCTTCTCCAGTAGATCATCCTGACACAGGATTGAACCCATGTCTCCTGCATTGGCAGGCAGATTCTTTACCACTGAGTCACCAGCGAAGCCCTTTAGCAATATTAAGTCTTCCAGTTCATGAACATGGAATATCTTCCCACTGTTTGCATTGTCTTTAATTTCTTTTAGCATGGCTATTATATTATAGCTCTCTGACCAGGAATCAAACCTGGACCCCCAGCACTGGGAGTGTAGTCTTAGCCACTGGATTACCATGGAAGTCCCTTTTTGCTCATTTTAAAGATCAAGTTATTTGTTTGTTGTTGAGTTTTAGGAGTTATTTTTATATTCTGAGCAATCTAGATAACTCTTTATCAAGTACATAGTTTGCAAATATTTTCTCCCATTTGGTAGGTTGCCTTTTGATTCTGTGGATCATTTCATTGCTGCACAGAGTTTTACTGTTTGATGTAGTCCTATTTGTCTATTTTAGCTTTGGTGATCTGTGATTTTGGTGTCATATCCAAGAATTCTTTGTCAAATCTGGTGTCATAAGGCTTTCTCTTACATCTTCTAGGAATTTTATACTTTCAGGTTTTACATTTAGGTCTTTAATTCACTTTGAGTTAATTATTCTATATGGTATAACGTAATGGTTTAATTTTATTCTTTTGCATGTGGATCCAGGTTTTCTACCACAGTTTGTTGAAGACACTACTCTTTGCCCTTTGTAAAATCATGGAATGCATGCTGGAAATCATTTGAGCATGTACCATAGGGTTTCTTTCTGGCTTGTCTATTCTGCTACTCTATATGGCTGTGTTTATGTGAGTACCATATTGCTTTGATTATTGTAGCTATGTACGATGATTTTGGATTCAGGATGTATGAAGCCTCCAGCTATGTTTTTCTTTCTCAAGAATATTTCAGCTGTATCAGTTCCTTTGAAAGTCTATATGAATTTTAGGGTGTTTTTTCTACACCTGCAAAAATAGCCATTGGAATTTTGATACAGATTGCTTTGAATTGTATAGATTTCTTTGGGTTGTACAGACATTTTAACAATTTTTCATTGTTTAGTCCTTAAATTGTGTCTGACTCTTTGAGACCCAATAGACTGTAGCCCACCAGGCTTCTCTGCCTATTGTATTTCCCAGGCAAGAATACTGGAGTAGGTTGCCATTTCCTTCTCCAGTAGATCATCCTGACACAGGGATTGAACCCATGTCTCCTGCATTGGCAGGCAGATTCTTTACCACTGAGTCACCAGCGAAGCCCTTTAGCAATATTAAGTCTTCCAGTTCATGAACATGGAATATCTTCCCACTGTTTGCATTGTCTTTAATTTCTTTTAGCAATCTTTCATAGTTTTCAGCATACACGTTTCTTTTTTTTTTAATCTCCTTGGCAAAATATTTTATTCCCAAATATTTTATTGCTTTTGATGCTCTTGTAATTGCTCTTCCTTAATTTTCTTTTTAGATTTCTTATTATTAGTATATAACACAACTGATTTTTGTATATTAATTTTTACATCCTTCAAATTTGATTAATTTGTTTATTCCAATACATTACAGTATTATAGCATTCTGTATTTGTTAATATATTTAGAGAACTTTATATTTTAATGGAGAACTTTATATTTTTATATGCTTTAATGTTGCTGTTTAGTGTCCTTTCATTTCAACTTGAATTTGGATTTTTTGTATGGCAGTCACCAGTAGTGATAAATTTCTTCAGCTTGGTTTACCTGGTAAAATTGTTGTTTTAAAATTTTGGCCTCTTATTGTTTTTTTATGTATTTATTTTGATCCATCTTTTATTCTTTGACATGTGTGGGCCTCCCACTGCAGTGGCCTCTCTTGCTGCAGAGCAACGGCTTTGAGAGCATGCACTCCAGAGCGCTGGCTCATAATTGGACACACTGGTCCAGCTGCTTCTTGACACGTGGGATCTTCCCAGGCCAGGGATTGAACCAGTGCCCCTTGGACTGCAAGGTGGACTCTTTACCCACTGGACCACCAGGGAAGCCTGGAAAGTTTTATTTCTCTTTTATTTTTGAGCAACAGTTTTGCCAGGTATAGTATTCTAGGTTGGCAGTTTATTTTAGCACATTGAATATATCATCCCACTCTCTTCTGATCTATGATGTTTCAGCTTAATCACTGATAATCTTTTAGGAGCTTCCCAGTACATAATGAGTCACTTTTCACTTGCTGTCTTCATGTCTTCTCTGCTTTTCTTTTATTTTTGATAGTTTGATTATAATATGTCTCAGTGTGGGCTCTTTAGGCTTATCCTAGGTAGAGACCATTAAACTTTAATTTGGACATCTATTTTCTTCCTAATGTAGGAAGCTCTTGGCCATTATTTCTTCAAATAATCTCTCTGCCCCTTTCTATCAGCTTATTCTGGAACTCTTATAATGTGTTTATTGGTACATCTGATGTCGTCCAATAAGCCCTTTAAATCTCTTCATTTTTCTTATTCTTTTTAGGAAATTTTACTATTTTGCTCCTCTGATTGGACACTTACAAATTTCAAGTTCGCTGATTCTTTCTTGCACTTGATTGAATCTGCTATTGAACTCTTCCAGTGAATTTTTCAGTTCAGTTAGTGTATTTTCATCTTCAAAATTTCTCTGTTTTTTTTTTTTTTTACAGTTTCTGCCTCCTTGCTAGTATTCTCATTTTGTTCATTCATTATTTTCCTATTTCATTTGCTTGCCTATATGTGTTCCCTTTTAGCTTATTAACCTTTTTTACCATGCTGATTTTTGAATTCCTTTTAGGTAACTGATACATTTCTATTTCTTTAAGAGATTTACTTTGCCCTACAGCATGTGGATCTTATTATTTTACTTTTTATTTTATATTTTAAGTGGTGTTTGTTTGTGATACTTCTGTCTTCCTCTTCTACTCCGTTTATAGATAATGTAGTGGATCCAATAGGATCCAAGACAGGGGATCTGTATTTGAGATAAGAAGTGAGGAAGAAAAATATATACATTATCATATGTAGAATAGATTGCCAGTGAAAATGTCCTATATGACCCAGGGAGCTCAGACCTAGTGCTCTTGACAATCTAGGTTCATGAGGTGGGGGACATATGTGTACCAATGTGTGGCAGAAACCAACACAACATTATAAAGCAATTACAATGCTTTAAGGTATAGTATTCTAGGTTGGCAGTTTATTTTAGCACATTGAATATATCATCCCACTCTCTTCTGATCTATGATGTTTCAGCTTAATCACTGATAATCTTTTAGGAGCTTCCCAGTACATAATGAGTCACTTTTCACTTGCTGTCTTCATGTCTTCTCTGCTTTTCTTTTATTTTTGATAGTTTGATTATAATATGTCTCAGTGTGGGCTCTTTAGGCTTATCCTAGGTAGAGACCATTAAACTTTAATTTGGACATCTATTTTCTTCCTAATGTAGGAAGCTCTTGGCCATTATTTCTTCAAATAATCTCTCTGCCCCTTTCTATCAGCTTATTCTGGGACTCTTATAATGTGTTTATTGGTACATCTGATGTCGTCCAATAAGCCCTTTAAATCTCTTCATTTTTCTTATTCTTTTTAGGAAATTTTACTATTTTGCTCCTCTGATTGGACACTTACAAATTTCAAGTTCGCTGATTCTTTCTTGCACTTGATTGAATCTGCTATTGAACTCTTCCAGTGAATTTTTCAGTTCAGTTAGTGTATTTTCATCTTCAAAATTTCTCTGTTTTTTTTTTTTTTTTACAGTTTCTGCCTCCTTGCTAGTATTCTCATTTTGTTCATTCATTATTTTCCTATTTCATTTGCTTGCCTATATGTGTTCCCTTTTAGCTTATTAACCTTTTTTACCATGCTGATTTTTGAATTCCTTTTAGGTAACTGATACATTTCTATTTCTTTAAGAGATTTACTTTGCCCTACAGCATGTGGATCTTATTATTTTACTTTTTATTTTATATTTTAAGTGGTGTTTGTTTGTGATACTTCTGTCTTCCTCTTCTACTCCGTTTATAGATAATGTAGTGGATCCAATAGGATCCAAGACAGGGGATCTGTATTTGAGATAAGAAGTGAGGAAGAAAAATATATACATTATCATATGTAGAATAGATTGCCAGTGAAAATGTCCTATATGACCCAGGGAGCTCAGACCTAGTGCTCTTGACAATCTAGGTTCATGAGGTGGGGGACATATGTGTACCAATGTGTGGCAGAAACCAACACAACATTATAAAGCAATTACAATGCTTTAACTCCAACTAAAAGTAGATAAATTAAAAAAAATAACGAGAGGAAGAGAAGTGAATCAGAGCCACTGAATGAATAGTGCCACACAGAGACCTGCAACATGACAGCCTTGGTTGGAATCCACAGGAATGAAAGAAGAGAAGAATCTCAGTATATTTTGAGAGAAAGTCTAAGGGCTAAGATACAGAAGTCCAGGCAGACATGACCTGGTGACTCCAAGTATTTTTAGAGTCAAAGCCTAGGATACCCTGGCTTGACCATGTGCACAAAATTGTATCCTGAAAAGTTTTATATTCAACATTCTTCCACACTCCCCTGTGCCTGCTACTTGAAACTTTCCGTGGTGCAGGTGGTACATATCTCTGTATCTTTATACAAACAGCACTCTTTGCCTAGAATTCACTTCCTCATTGAGATCCTGTACTTTTTTCAATTCACTCCATAATTCTTCTTATGTATTTCCTTCACCCACACCAAACTAACTTGCTACTCTTTGGGTTCCTGTGGTACACATTCCCACATCTACTGCACATGTGTATCTGTCTCTTTTCTATACTGAACCCTGAACTATCTGATGGTCCTAGTTCATCTCTGTTACATGAGCCCAGTACAATGGACTTTCAAATAATCAGTATTTGACCATTTATTTATTGAGACCTACAGTGTTCTGGCACTCTTTTAGCTATAAGGAGATAGTGTGAATCAGACAAAGGTCTTCCCTCATGGCGCAATAAGCACACACATAAAATAGTATTAGGGAGCATTAAATGCCTTGAAGAAGAATAAATCAAGATAAGGAGATTGAAGATGATGGAGGCAGGAGAGAGATTGGTTAAGGAGGAGGAAGGAAGCTTTGGGATAGGGTGGTCAGAAAGAGCCTCTCTTAGGACATGACATTTGAGCACTCACTCAAGAAATGTAGAAGAAAAAGTTCAGAAAAAAATATGGAGAGAAAAATGTTAGCTATGGGATTTCTTCTTAGGGAGATTTAATCTGTTTGGAAAAAAATGTGTTGACAAGTCAGTTTGAAGGAGCAGATAGGGCCTCCAAAAGACTGACTGAGAAAGATGAAGAGGAACTGGTTTGACCCTGAAGCACAGAGGAGAAAGAGACACAGGGAAAGAGGAGACGTAATGACTCTCTGGGTGCCCCTCAGTGAATCAGAGCCACTGAATGAATAGTGCCACACAGAGACCTGCAACATGACAGCCTTGGTTGGAATCCACAGGAATGAAAGAAGAGAAGAATCTCAGTATATTTTGAGAGAAAGTCTAAGGGCTAAGATACAGAAGTCCAGGCAGACATGACCTGGTGACTCCAAGTATTTTTAGAGTCAAAGCCTAGGATACCCTGGCTTGACCATGTGCACAAAATTGTATCCTGAAAAGTTTTATATTCAACATTCTTCCACACTCCCCTGTGCCTGCTACTTGAAACTTTCCGTGGTGCAGGTGGTACATATCTCTGTATCTTTGTACAAACAGCACTCTTTGCCTAGAATTCACTTCCTCATTGAGATCCTGTACTTTTTTCAATTCACTCCATAATTCTTCTTATGTATTTCCTTCACCCACACCAAACTAACTTGCTACTCTTTGGGTTCCTGTGGTACACATTCCCACATCTACTGCACATGTGTATCTGTCTCTTTTCTATACTGAACCCTGAACTATCTGATGGTCCTAGTTCATCTCTGTTACATGAGCCCAGTACAATGGACTTTCAAATAATCAGTATTTGACCATTTATTTATTGAGACCTACAGTGTTCTGGCACTCTTTAGCTATAAGGAGATAGTGTGAATCAGACAAAGGTCTTCCCTCATGGCGCAATAAGCACACACATAAAATAGTATTAGGGAGCATTAAATGCCTTGAAGAAGAATAAATCAAGATAAGGAGATTGAAGATGATGGAGGCAGGAGAGAGATTGGTTAAGGAGGAGGAAGGAAGCTTTGGGATAGGGTGGTCAGAAAGAGCCTCTCTTAGGACATGACATTTGAGCACTCACTCAAGAAATGTAGAAGAAAAAGTTCAGAAAAAAATATGGAGAGAAAAATGTTAGCTATGGGATTTCTTCTTAGGGAGATTTAATCTGTTTGGAAAAAAATGTGTTGACAAGTCAGTTTGAAGGAGCAGATAGGGCCTCCAAAAGACTGACTGAGAAAGATGAAGAGGAACTGGTTTGACCCTGAAGCACAGAGGGAGAAAGAGAC